>CM060913.1:917259626-918586293 GCA_030737875.1 Allium sativum
TCTTCCTCTTTCGGTTCCAGTTACCTTGTTTTCAGCTGCATTGTTAATAGTAACATAGCATTTAGTGTGTCAGTCTTGGCTTTCGGAAAGCTGGTCTTGGCCTGTCGAGCTTCTCTTTTATGATGTCTCCACCTTTCGTATCAATACCAAGCCCGTGGGCATAGATAGCTTAGGGATGGGCTTTCGGCTTTCCGTAATAAGATTCTGGTTTTGTCTTTAAGCCTTCTTAGTATTTGCATTCGTGCTTCAACTTCCCATGTTTCAGGATCCATCACTCCTTTCGGTATCGACACTAAGCGGGTTAGTGTGGATAGCTCTTCTTCTTAGAAGCTTTGATTTGCTTCTGGTGAATCCTCGGAGTTGGTTTTGGTCTTCTGATAGTGAGCGTTCGGTACGTCTCATGATGACTTCTAAAGTTGCCTCTCAATGGGCGATAAGCTTTAAATTCGATAGCTATCTTCCGGGATATTCTGCTGGTGTTTCGGCTTCTTGTGCCCTTGATACTTTCGCCTTCCTTTGTATCGGCACTAAGTAAATTAGTGTCGATATCCCTTTTGTATCCCTTAGTTTTGTTTAGTGCCTTCCGTCAAGACTTTGGCCTCAGTTTGTAAGCTTTCGTCCTCTCTTTCTAATTTGCTCCCGGCTCTATGTAATTAGCCCTCGGTATTGAGCTCATGCTAGGTGCTTGCGGAGTTGTTGTTTCTTTGCCACTATCTCTTTTCATATCTGTACCAAGCTCTTCTTTTCTATGTTGATCCTGATAGTTTGTTGACTCAATTGTCTTCATTATGCTTTTGGTTTTAACTTGATGGCGGCTCCATGCTTTCGGATCATCACCTTAAGCTAGTTCTGGTCCGACACTCCTTCTCCGACAGCTGTCTACGGTGTTGAATTTGATAGTAAACGTAATATCAACTTTTGCTTCTCTAAATTCGACTGCCTATATATGAAAAAAATAACAACTAATAACTCATCGCATGTTTATGCCACAGAATACACAAATAACAACGAATAAATTTCAATTAATAATGGAAATTACCAAAGGATCGACATCCCATCTGAGCCTTTTCCTAGGGCGACGGTCGGTGTTTGGGCGAAATCTGATACGTACTCACATGCCATGATTATTATAAAAAAAAAATTGATCAAATTCAATTTGATGAAGAAACAAGGGGAGAATTTTGGGGATAAGAAGCCCTAATTTCGCAACTGAAAATCCACGATTGTATGAAGTTGCTCTTGCGTTTATAGCGCGAAGCTTTTGGTGCCACTTGATCAGGATAAGCTTTAAGTCACATTTAGTCAACGATTTAGGATTTAAATGAGAAATTTAGGGGTGAGAACAAAAAGAAAAAGAAAGTGGATGAATGAAAATATAAAAGTGGAAAATAGAATAGTTGAGGTGTGGATTGATAATGTTTATTGGTGGTTGAAATTTTATTTTAAATACTTATATGGATCGCTGAGATGTTTTTTTTTTTTTTAATTTAAATATATTAATAGCTACTACAATATTTATCTAATATCTATGTTAACACCTTGAAGCGAATATTGTAATAAACAAAAATCGGCATTGCTATCATTACATTGTAGTTAGTAACATCTTTTAATTTCGTTGCAATAAGCCATCTATAGCGTAATGCAAACAGTTCAGATGATGACATTGATTCTGATGAACTTGACTACACAGCAGCTTGAAGATGAGTGGCAGCGCTCTAATATCAAATTGGAAAACTGATGCAGTTTGTTCTATTGCTTTTAAGAATTGCCCTTATAACCCTAACTATAAAACGCAAATTTCGGTTTGGGTACATTCATTTTTCATATTGAAGTTTTCATGATGATGAAAGAGTTTTGCTATATTGCATATTTGATGACCTCTGACGCTTTGTATTGTTTGAATTGGTCTTCTGGATAAAATAGGAATGAACGTAGTTTTGGTTACGTTTTCATGAAGTCCAGTGGCTGCTTTCTGGGCAAATGAACCTGGACGTCTTCACGTACTCATTCGTCCAAAGTAAAAGTAGGCTTATATATAAAGTATTAATAATTAGGAAACTTGTGCTCCATGGATAAACTTTAACATTTTTCAAATAATAATGTGAGCTTCTATTTATCATATTTTTGTGCACATAGAAATATATAATAATCCAAAGTAAAAGTCGGATAACTCCAATTTTATTTTTTTATTTTTTTATTTATTTTTTTAAAAAAATTTGTCCGCTCTTGCCATAGTGGTTATTACAAAGACATCAAACAAAACAAACTCGGTCATCCTCATACATGTAAAGTTGTAGGACAAGCACAAGAACAAAAATAAAGAGAACGTGGGTCACTGCCGTATCGAATGCAATCCACTAACATAATATTTATATAGACTATAGTCAGTGGAATGTCGATTTTCCACTGTTTATTTGTTATTATTTGATACTGTATGCATCACTTTCATGGCAAACGCGATACACAAACTTAAATTTAAATAAAAGGAACATGATACTTTATTGGTTTGGAAACTATGTAAAAATGCAAACTTGAAACGCGATACACTAGAAAATGTTGTCAAAATCGTATGTAAAGTTTTCCCTATGTAGTTTCTCGATGCTATTGGTTTCTCCTAGTTTTCCTTTGGTCTGTTATGATGATGGTAAATTTACCTCTAGTGTACCATTATCAGTGCATCGCTCATCATTTTGATTGAAATCGATCTACTTGTCAAAACCATATGATAACAGTAAATTTATCATTTTCTACAATAAATGTCGGTCATATTTCTTTAATAACAATGGTTATAGTCATTTCATCAGTCAATTTAAAAATATGTATATTTATCTGGTATACTTTACTATATGCATTTAAAATCAAATAAATGATTAACTTTAGTTTAATATCCAAATGAAATAATTCAAAATACACTTTTTTTTCTTTCTCATTTAGATATTTTATTCACTAACACCTCATATAGTATAATGGAGATGCATTATAATGTAAAAAAAAAAAAAAAATTGTCAATGCACACGTTTTGTTAAACAAGCCGTAATTTACCATTGTCAATGAAATAGTTATTAGATTATTGGGGGATGTGTGTGTGTGGGTATATATATATATATATATATATATATATATATATATATATATATATATATATATATATTTAAAACTGGGTAAATCGCCTCGTTAGAAATCTGTACATGTACTCGACGTGAGTACACGACAGGGAAAAAGAGTGCGGCGCTTTATTGACAACTCATCAATAAAAAGTTCAAAAGAATAAGGCAAGAAAACATTGATCCTTTCAAGCCCAAACCCAAAAAAACATCAAATAAAACAATTGCTAACACCATAAGAGCCCAAGGCCCAAACCAAAAGCTCAACAAATACAGTCCGTACCTAATTCCTTGAAAAAAAACACAACCGGCAACCATCGGTTAAAAAAGGAAAGGTTTACTTCAAAGCCAGTTCAAAATTAACCTTCGAACCCTACCATGTATCCGATTATGGCGGCGGCTCACCCTAGGTCTACGATTTCAATGCCCTAATTGCTAAGAATCTTCTCATGCTTGATCGAATTCTTCCTTTTAGACTTTCGCATCAAGTATTGAATATATCATTCAAGTAAATTCCATCTCTTGAATTTGTCTAGCGTTCCATTACCATGGATTCGAGCGTTTCGCTCGGCCCATATGTGACATACAGTGGTAACTATACTACCGAATGCTAATTATTGAGCAACGTCATTGACTGTGTATTTCAATTTCAGGTAATCAATCTCATCTTAAAGAGTCACAAGTTGAGTCGAAATAGGAGGAGAATCCGGCTTTATTCTACATCTAGTCCAGAGATAAGACGAATATGAGCATGAAAAAAATAGGTGATCTCTCGACTCATTATATTCCGAACAAAGCATACATGTAGGATTAACGTTATATCCCCAATTAGATAAATGATCATTGGTAGGTAATCTGTTGTAGCAAGCTTTATACATGTACATAGACATCTTTGCACTGTTAATATAATGCCACGTAATCTTGCACCAATCAAGTTCTGGATTTGCGTCCCTAGTTATGTCCCAAGCCGAATGGAAAGAAAATCCATTTTTACTGCTATTCCAGCTCCAAAAATACAAGTCAGCATTAGATTGTATAGGCACAACCTCAATTTTATAAGCAATCAATCTGGAAACCGTTAGGCGATTGGTGTGAAAAACACCATCTTGTATAAGGCAATCCACTTTCAGATTTTCGCCACCATACATATCTAAACTGTCCTATCCCAATAAATTCACGAGAATTTCACTGTTTAACTAAGGCTCAAACCATAGCGTAGTGTCGTGACCGTTAGCGATGCACCGATTAATACATTTCAACCCCATGCTTTTGTTTCTGTTAGATCGAAATTTGGATCTAACACCCAAATTGTTATGAACTGTAGAGAATTCTAAGTGAAGAACAAGGAAAAAGAAAATAACGCTCAGAATTTATAGTGGTTCGGCGTTAACGAGCCTACGTCCACTTTATATCTTATTGATTATGCTTTAAAAGCTAGTACAACAGTTATTTCTCTCGATATTTCAATGGTTTGACAACAATGGCGGACTCAGTATTCACTATTGCCAAAAAGCTCCCGAAAAATGCCAAGCTCTGGGCTATTTATAGCTGATTTTGTCGGACGGATCGCGGACACGTGGCACGAATCCCGAGATTTTCGGATCGCATCGCCACCATTGAAGAAACAGTCAAACTAGCCGTTGTGAACAGTTGTCGTCAGATCCGTGCGATTCGGATCGCTGAAGACCAGCTCGTGGTTGAACGGGTCAGGGGATTCGGTTCGTTACAAGGGATCGGATCGCCTGGAGGTGACGCTCGTCGTCGAGATGGGAGCGATCCGTTCCTGGGCGAGTCGATAGAGCGCGATCCATTCTTGGGCGAGTCGATAGAGTGCGATCCAATCTTGGGCGAGTCGATAGAGTGCGATCCAATCTTGGGCGAGTCGATAGAGCGCGATCCATTCTTGGGCGAGACGATGGCGTGCGATCCAATCTTGCACTTTCTTGGGGGACTTGGTTTCCTGATTTCCTTTTATGAATGATCATGGATGGCTTGGTCAAAAAGCGAGCCAACATTTTGCCCCCTCGAAGTATGTTTTATTGATGATGAAACATGCTTCGAAGATGCTTATTGACTCTCTCCTGAAAGAATGTAAGTTAACAGTCGCACTGGTTCAAATTGACACATGCATGAATCGGATCGCCATAGGACGACACGGTCTAATTCGGTCATCTGCTCGTCTCGTGCTGAGTTCCCAGGGTCCTGTGCGATACGGGGCGCATCTTCCTTCGAGTCGTGTCGGGCTTTGAGTTTTGTGGGCCATCATTTCAAAGCGGTCCGTGGGCTTTTTTGCGATTCCGTCTTCGGATCGTGGCCCGTGGGGCGTTTCGTGGACCGAATAAGACAAAGGAGGGGAGGCAAACGGTCACCTTCTTTGCCTATATAAGCCGACGCTCCCCTCTTCATTTTCCTTCTTTCTCCTCTCTGCTGAATCGTCTCGCGCGAGCTATCGAACAACGAATCCAACCCTTTAAAACTTTCGAAAATCCAAGAATTCTCTCAGTTTTTAGAAAGGTAACTTTATAGAAAGCACTCTCATACTACTTCCCTGAATTTCTACGGCTGATTCCAAAGAGAAACAATATAAATCCGCTACTTTCCGAAATAATCATCAAGTCGCCATGGCCATTGAACGTGGAGCTCAGAACTTGAGGATGGGAAGGAGATGAGGAAGAAGAAGGATGCAGAAGGAGAAGGAAGGCCGACTCGGATCGTGGTCAATGATTGAGGACGGAAGCAAGTGGAGAGACGAAAGATTGAGAGGGCAACCAAGGGTCGTACCACGGTAGTCGCAATGGTTCGTGAGGGAGCCTTCCCTTCGCCCGGCGATTCGTTGAGGGGCAAACTCTCTGCTCTACGATCCGGAAAGGGGCGATCCCTCTGCCATGCGAGTCGAAGGGGGGGCGATCCCCCTGCCGCGCGAGTCGAAGGGGGGCGATCCCCCTGCCGTGCGAGTCGAAGGGGGCGATCCCTCTGCTATGCGATCCGTCTCACGGCTGGTGATACGAAGAAATTTCAGTCTTTAATCAGCGCCTTGTCGCTACAAAACTCTGGACAGTTAGGATAGAGCCTTGACGTTGATCTCTCTGGACTAAATGACTTCATGATTTGACTGCATATGACGACTAACGACCTTTAATAACCTCGACTGCTTTCATGTTTTATTATCGTTTTTAATAATGCGCACACACAAGCACACACAGCAGCACTTGCACACACGGGGGACGGGTAGTGTTGATCTTATCGTTCATATTTTCTCGTCCTAGCAGCAATGTCGAACGACCACTCTTCCTCAAGATCTGTAGCCGAAACGGAATCCGAGACTCCTGAACAGCATAATCCTCAAATTCCTCCAATCAATCCAGAAGGTGAAGATTCTGGGTCCGAATATGAAGCCACAGAATCAGATCCGACAGAAAGCACATCATCCAGCAACAACTCCGAGTCTGACGAGCGAGCTCCGGACGAAATTCCAGGCGCAGTCGGGATAGATAAATTCTCTGACTCTTTAGCGTCCAAGCTCGACGAGATAAAACTCAAGAGAATCTGTTTAAGACACGGCATTCCTTGGGACGATGTCTTAACACCTGGAAGCGAAGACAGACCCCATCTAGCACCGGAAGGGTATATGTCGATCAGTCGGACAATGTGCCTAGTAGGAGCTATTCCTCCGTTCCCTCCAATTGTCATTGAAACTCTGAGACGATTAGGCATTGCCCCGATGCAGCTTCATCCAAACGCCTACGCGTCTCTATACTCTTTATATGTTGCTTATGCGGAAATCTTGCACGCCGAACTCAAATTCAGAGACCTGGTGTTCTTCTTTCTCTTCAAGCACCGTTCTTCTGCAACTCCCAACTTCTCCTTTTTTGAATCAGTGGCGAACAGGAAAGTTCTGTATGACGGATATAGCAACATCGGGGATCCTAAGTCTGACTGGTTTTACATAAGAAGACAGGCTGGATGCTCACGGAGATGGCTCAAATCGAGTAAATTTTTATCGCCTAGTTGAATATCTTGCTTGGGGAGTCTAAGTAATAACATTCTTCCGCTTTTTCCTTTATCTTAAACAGATCATGTCTTCCCGAAAACAGAGGGTGCATTATACAACAACCGGTTATCCATTCTCTTGCAAAGCAGATCCGACTTTTTAAGGATTAAAAAATGCATTACGGATGACACCCTTCACAAGCATCGCCTCTTGGATAGGAAATTTGGACTTGGAACCGGCGGCAAACCTTATAAATATGTGCCCCCGACGGAAGGAGAGGGAACTTCACAAGCGGTGGAGACAACCAAATTTCACAAAAGTCCTTCTCCGATAGTCATCCAAGACGACGAAGACTTGAATGTATACAGGGGGGATGAGTCCCGTGGTGATGCGTCGAAGGAAATCCCTACCTCTGCTCCAATGGAAACTGTCGGTGACGACGAATTGACAGAAGAACAGTTATTCGATGAGCTGAATAAAATCCCTTTGCCCGACATTGAATACACGGAAAAAGACTTCGGCGAGGAGCCTTTCTTTTCTGCTCCCGAAGAGGCGGCTGATTCAACAAGGGGACGTGAAACGGGCCAGACGAGCCTGTCTCCAGGCCCGGGTCTGTTAGGGGGAATTATATGGGATGCACACCTCACACACACTGCCTGATCGTGCACTATTATGTCGTGGATATTCAATGTGATAATATGCTCTTCTTTTCTTTTTTGCAGGAGCGATGTCACGCAGGAAATCTTATTCGTACCGTTCTCTTCGCGAAGGCACCCCCAGCCTTCGTTCGGGTACTGAGCGCCCTCGCGGTCCTTCTCACAAGCCGAGCTCTTCGCAACCACGATCTCCACCCAAATCAACCTCTACCAGGCCTTCGTGTCATCCAATAATTCCGACTGGGGGGAAGACACTTCCAAAAGAGTTGACTCCTCCAAAGAGTGCGCCTTCCCACAGTCGGTCGTCCAAAAGGCGTCACGAATCCAAAGACGGGGACAGGGATTCATCCAAAGACACTGAGCAAGAGAGAAGCAACATAGTCCCCACCAGCCAACCAGAATTAGCTGCCTCCGGTTCACGGGACTACGTTCACGGTCCTGAAATCCAAGGCAGGCTGGAAAAGCTACGGGAACAATTTCCAGGAATGTTCTTCGATAGGATGGTCTTTGTTCCTGCCTTGGAACCAGTTCCTAAGAACTGGGATAAAGAAGTCATCGGGCATATCCGTCACGTGGCCAAGCAGTACGAGGCGATGAAAAAGCACGCACTTAATCTTTCGGAGGTCATTCGGACACTCGAAATAGAAGCTCACAGGTCTAAAGCAAAACTCGAAAATAATGAAAGGGCTAGGACAAAATTAGAGAAGGATCTGGAAGACGCTCAAGCCCAACTCGCTCTGGCACAGAGAGACGCCGCAAACTATAAAACTGAATTAGAAAATGCCAAGAAGCGCTTTCATTTAGAACTGGATTCCAATAGCCAGGAAAAAATGACCTTAAAAAAGGAAGTTGAAGACCTCAGAATGGCCAACATCGAACTGGTAACGGCACAAGGCCATTTTTTGACGGAGAAGGCTGCTTGGGAGGCGGAAAGAGCAAGCTTAAAAGAAAGGTTGGCTCTGGCAGAGGCGGAAAAAGTGATTTTGAATGATCAGGTGGCCGATGCGGAGGGACGGGCAGCTCTTGCCGAAAAGAACGTTGATAGCGCCATTGAAATGGCCACTGCCTCCAACCACAAACTCCTTGAAAGAGAGAAAGAAATCGAGGGGTTTGAGGAGATGATCTTTGACTTCCTCGGTCAGGTTCTCAAAACTCGCAATATCTCATGGATCCCGGATTATCATGTTACTTTGGCCAACTTATGGGATGCCATCGTGGAAGGCGAAAAACATAGACTAGGGGTCGAAGAGATCGATGAAGATGAATTGATGAAAAGCATCCTAAGGGACAACGAGCCTGAGGATCTGGCAGAGGGCCGTCGCTTAATCCTGGCGGAAATGGAGAAGGAGAGAACCATGGCTAAAGGCAAAAGCAAAACTGACGAAGGTTCCAGCTCCGCCGCCAAGTCTAAAACTTCCGAAGCCGAGGAGTATCATCCTGACGATCCGCTGATCCCCTTAGGCTTAACTCCCGTGGCTGTTGGAGCATCCGGATCTACTCAAGAGGGAGTATCTGCTGAAGGTACCTTTCTCTATTCCCAACAATTTGCTAAAGCGACTGCGAATTGTCGTCGTCTAACAGGACAACCCATTGAATTAGTAATGTGTGTCTTTCATAATGCAGGTGGCGAGCCCGCCGACAAGGGTGTTGGAAAAGAGAGAGAGGTGGAGGAGGGGATCGTCCTGCCGGGTGCTGAAATCGATGTTTCAGAGCGAGTCGAGGCCGCAACAGCTGAAGGAAGCATCTCGGTGCCTAGCGCCGATGTACCCAAAGATGCTGAGACTATCGAGGCTTTAAAAGACTTGGATGGTCGGCATGTGGATGATGAAGAGGATATCACCGGCACCAAGAAGGCCGACGATGATGATGAGGAACCCCTGGCCAGCCGAAAAGCCAGACAAGAGAAAGAGTTGGCTTTGAAGAAGGTGGGGGATGAGGCTTTGGATGTGGTCCCTCTTGCAGAGTTCGATCCCAAAACTGGGATGATTATGAAAATCCAGTCCAAGTCCATCAGCCGGCAACTTCACTTCGCAAACCCTGATGACTTCCCGGCTTTCCTCTCCGGCAGAAGCAAGGGAAAAGATGGGGGAGAGGAAACCTCAGAGGAGTCAGATGCTCCCCTCGTGGACAAGCGGAAAAGGAAGAAGGGGGATCCATCTGAAGCCGACAAGGAGAGGCTGGAGAGGCAGAAGCGAGAGAAGATATCAAAGCACTAATAGGATGTTTACTGATATTTTGCCTTTTAAGCTTCCCACTGACCAGGGAGTGTAATTGTGAGACTGGCCCTCACTTTTGTTTCTAACTTGTTTTCACTTTGCTGATTTGCAGTACATAAACAAGGATTTGTTTCTTCTTACATCATTGTGTACCTGTATTCATAGAAACTTTCCACATTTAGTCGTTAGCCAGCTATTAATAATTATAAGTCAGTCAATCAACAGGAAGAAGAATGTTCATGCTATGTTACACTTGTTATATCAAAGTTTAGTGTTCGCGTAGGAGTGCGCGATGCCCCCTAATCAATCGTTAGAGTTTTATGCTCGGCGATTCGTTCGTTCCCCGATCCTTCAGCGGGGAAGGAGCTATTTCTCAGCACTCAATCGGAGACGCTTTTATACTCTCTCTCTCTGGAGAGTTAGAGTTCGAGCTCAGCGATTCATTCGCTCCCCGATCCTTCAGCGGGAAAGGAGCTCTTTCTCAACGCTCAATCGGAGACGCTTTTATACTCTCTCTCTCTGGAGAGTTAGAGTTCGAGCTCAGCGATTCATTCGCTCCCCGATCCTTCAGTGGGAAAGGAGCTCTTTCTCAGCGCTCAATCGGAGACGCTTTTATACTCTCTCTCTCTCTCTCTGGAGAGTTAGAGTTCGAGCTCAGCGATTCATTCGCTCCCCGATCCTTCAGCGGGAAAGGAGCTCTGTCTCAGCGCTCAATCGGAGACGCTTTTATACTCTCTCTCTCTCTCTGGAGAGTTAGAGTTCGAACTCAGCCGTCTGCGACCATGCATGCTCCTCAAACTCGTCTCAGGTTTACATTGTAATCCAAGCTCCGAGGATTAAAACCAGTCGGACAAGCAGCTAGAGCATTTACCAAGGCTTTGGGTTCCTCTGATTAGTTTACGATAGGAACTGTCGGCACTGGACTTCGGGTACCTGCAATATTCACACTGATTTTTCATAGGCAAATAAATAAAGACGCAGTAAAGGTAAATGACACACAGTATTTTTATAGTGGTTCGGTCGACTCATGACCTACGTCCACTTTATAGTCTCTTGCTTTAAGAAATCAGACTGTTCTAGGCAAGTCATGCCCTGTACATAGTTTTTTTTTTTTTACAAGACAAAAGAATAGATTTGGAACTTCTCATGTTAGATATGGCCGTAGATGTTGGGCATTCCACACTCTGGGGATCTCCTTTCCATCTACGGTTGCCAGCTTGAAGGTTCCGTTATCAAGCTTGCTGAGAATAGAATACGGTCCTTCCCACTTCGCTCCCATATGAGTTGGGGGTGGAAAGACACGTTTCAGAACCAAGTCTCCGGGTTCCAAGGTTCGGGCTCGGACTTTTTGTTGTAGTATCGGGCGACCTGTTGTTTGCATCTCAGAGCACGCAGGTCGGCTTCATCCCTCTTTTCTTCGATCATATCCAGGGACTCAAGGAGCAATTCGTTATTGGACATTGGATCATAATAGGTCACCCGATGAGAAGGTACCTTTATCTCAATCGGGATGACTGCTTCCGTTCCAAAAGCAAGGGAGAACGGGGTATGTCCTGTTGCTGATTTATATGTCGTCCTGTAGGCCCATAATGCCAAGGGCAACTCGTCAGCCCACATGGCTCTAGCCCGCTTCATTCTTCTTTTCAGAATGGACTTAATTACTTTATTTACAGCTTCAACTTGCCCGTTCGATTGTGGGTGTGCCACAGATGTGTATCGATTCTCGATGTGGTATTTTTGGCAGAAGTTTCTGAATTCAGCACTATCAAATTGAGTTCCGTTGTCTGTTATCACAATTTTTGGAATCCCGAATCGACAGATGATGTTTCTCACGATGAAGTTGATTACCCGTTTAGTTGTGATTGTAGTTAGTGGTTCTGCCTCGACCCACTTAGTGAAATAATCTACAGCCACAATGGCGAACTTGGCTCCACCCCTTGCTATGGGGAGACTTCCAATGATATCAATTCCCCACATAGCAAATGGCCACGGGCTCATCATTGTTTTTACCTGGCTCGGAGGCGCTCTGGGTATCTTTGAAAATCTCTGGCATGCATCACATCGTCGTGCATATCTTACTGCATCCTTGTTTATGGTAGGCCAGAAGTAACCATGCCGTAATATCTTTTTTGCCAAAGTTTGCCCCCCGGTGTGGTCGCCACATTCGCCTTCGTGGACTTCTTGCAGCACACGTTTGACGCCATTGTGGGCTATACACCGAAGGAGGGGCATTGAATACCCTTGTCTATAAAGGACTCCGCCTTGCAGTACGTATCGGGCGGCTTTACGAATCACTTTTCGCCTCTCGCTTTTCCTGGTCGGAAGCGCTCCATCCATTAGGAAATTCTTTATAGGGGTCATCCACGACTCCTTTTCTGGTTCCGTCTCTTGTACTAGGTCGATTTCCGTCTGATCAATGCTGGGAGACCGAAGTACTTCAACGGGGGCTAGCCCTACCACTTCAGGATCGTTAGAACTAGCCATCTTTGCCAACTTGTCTGCCTGCTGATTTTCTGACCGCGGAATATGAGATATGCTGTAGTGATCAAACTCATTCAGCAGTTCTCTCACTTTCTTTAAGTATAGAATCAATCTTGCACTTTTAGCTTGGAATCTCCCAGTGACTTGGTTCACAACTAACTTGGAATCGCAGAAGATGTTCAGTTTTGTGACTTCTAGCACCTTTGCAATCTTTAATCCGGCTATCAGAGCTTCATATTCAGAATCGTTGTTAGTGGCCTGAAACTCCATTCGGATGGCATAAGTTATCAATCGTTTCTCGGGGGTTTCAAGCACTATTCCAGCGCCGGATCTTTCGTTATTTTTAGCACCATCAGTATATAATCTCCAGACATCAGGGTCGAAGAGTAATTTTGAGGGTTCCACTTCTTCGTTCGCTGTGTCTTCTTCAGGAACAGTGAATTCTGCTATGAAGTCAGCTATCGGTTGCCCCCGAATTGATCGTCTGGGCTGAAAGTTCAAGTCAAATTGACTTAACTCAATATTCCATTTGAGTAATCTTCCAGACGCCTCTGGTCTCTGTAGAACTTGCTTGAGTGGGTGATCAGTATATATGATAATAGGATGTGCTTGAAAGTAGTGCCGAAGTTTTCTGGAGGCAATCAGTAAACTATACGCCAGTTTTTCTATCCGTGGATAATTACGCTCTGCCGCTGTTAATTTTTTACTCACGTAATACACAGGTCTTTGGACCTTCTCCTCTTCTCTTACCAATGCTGAGCTGACTGCATGAGATGATACTGCCAAATACACGAATAAATCCTCGTGGTCTATTGGTTTAGATAGAATTGAAGGTTTCTCCAAGTGTCTGAGCAAGTTCTGAAACGCTTCCACGCAGTCAGGTGTCCATTTAAAGTGGCGTTTTCCCCGCTTTATTAATTCGAAGAGTGGGATGCACTTATCCGTAGCCCTGGAGATAAATCTGCTTAGTGCGGCCACTTTTCCAGCGAGGCTTTGCACGTCCTTAATTTGCCTTGGTTCCTGAATGTTCCTGATTGCCGTGATCTGGTCCGGATTAATCTCGATACCGCGCGAACTGACAATGAATCCTAAGAATTTTCCAGAAGAAACACCGAATGAACATTTGGTGGGATTGAGTTTCATCCCATACTTTCGAAGAATGCCGAACATCTCTGCCAAGTCAGCAGTGTGTTGAAAGGATTGCTTGGATTTAACCAACATATCGTCGACGTATACTTCCATCGTTTTCCCGATTTGGTTATAAAACATTCTGTTGACCAAACGTTGATACGTAGCGCCTGCATTCTTCAAACCAAAGGGCATCACTATGTAACAATATAATCCCAGATCAGTGATAAAGCTAGTATGCTCTTGGTCCGGAACATGCATCGGAATCTGATTGTATCCTGAATAAGCATCCATGAATGAAAGAAGCTCGTGACCTGCCGTCGAATCTACCAACTGGTCAATTCGAGGTAATGGAAAACTATCTTTGGGACAAGCTTTATTTAAATCCGAGAAGTCGATACACGTTCGCCACTTCCCATTGGCCTTCTTTACCAGGACTGGGTTCGAAATCCAATCTGGGTAAGTTGAATCTCTGATAAATCCATTGCTCTTTAGTTTCCCAACCTCTTCTTTCAAGGCAGCGGACCTCTCTGGGCCCAGCACTCGCCTTTTTTGCTTCACTGGAGGATGTTTGGGGTTAATGCTCAAAGAATGGCTCATGATTGATGGGGATATCCCGCACATGTCCACATGGGTCCAAGCGAATACATCCAAGTTGTTCTTTAAGAAAGTCGTCAATTCTTCGGCAAGAGTCGTACTTAACTGGGATCCAATCTTAAGGACCTTCTCCGGATCACTGTCATCGATTGGCACATCCACAGTTGCTTCGTTGGGAGTTGCCGTTCTGCCCCCGGGTTCTTGATCCTCTCTGGGATCTATATCCTCGGGCATCACTCTAGGTAACTCTCCAACAATTATCCTCTTTGATTGCTATAAGGTTTCCGCCCCCAAAGGGGGAGGAGTGCCTTTAGTTTCGATACCCCCGCCGTTGCGAAGCAACTTTAATTCGGCAACATAACATGCTCGCGCAGCAACTTGATCCCCTCTGACGATACCAACGCCGGCTTCTGTGGGGAATTTCAATAGCAAGCACCAGGGGGCTATACAGGCTCTGAATTTTGCGAGGGCCGGCCGGCCCAAGAAGGCATTGTATGGCGATTCGACATCCAAAACCACAAAGGGAAGGATTCTCACTCTCTGGCGTTCTCCTTCCCCAAGTGTAACTGGCAATTCTACGTAACCCATAGGTGCGGTGGAAGCTCCGTTGAATCCACGAATCCATCCTTGGCAGGGCTTCAAGTCTTTTATCTCAAGATTCATCTGATCGAAGGCTTTTTTGAAAAGGATATTAACGGAACTCCCGTTGTCCACCAGTACCTTATGAACAGTGGCTGGCCCAATGGGTATAGTGATTACAAGTGGATCTTCAGTTGGAGCATGGACCCCAATGCTTTCTCGCTCTCGGAAAACAACATCATCAGTCATCATCTTTTGCTGCTTCACCGGAACACTGTCCTCGGGGTTGCTACATTCCCCCACTTCGAGGTGTTGTTTGGCTGCGTTGACATATTGATCTAAAGCTTTGGAACTGTGCCCAACAAGGTAAAGTCCACCGATCACGGTGTTGATTACAATATTCTTTCCCTTTTGCTGAGCAGTTGGCCTAGCAGCAAGTTGATTTTGATTCTGATTCGGGGCCTGCACTGCTTGCCCCCTGTCCCTAGGCGCTACTCTGTATTCGTCTAGCTTCCCTTCTCGAAGCAACCTTTCGACTACGTCCCTCAGGTGACGGCATTCATTCGTCGAATGGCCGTGAATTTGATGAAAGAGGCAAAACTTCCCTGTCTCACGCTCTTTTTCCGTCGACTCTCTAGGAGGCGGCCTCTTATTCTGGAGGACTTCATACGCGTCCATGAAGATATTTTCCAGAGTATCATTTATGGGTGTATAACTTTCAAAGGCCTTGGGACGAGTCCTTCTCTGGGAGTCGTTCCCTCGGCCCCTCTTCCGGCTGTTGCCATTAGCATTGTTACTGTTGTTACCCGGTCGGCGACCACCCTGGTTCTGATTTCCGACGTTAACCTCAACTTTCCCCGAGCTGTCTCCAGTCTGTTTGATGGCGACATTGCTCTGAACTTCTTCCTTATCATTTGTTTTAAGCTTTCGGTTCGCGTACACCTCTTCCCGGCGTAGATGTACATTGGCTTTCTCATAGAATAATTCTCTGGTGTGGGGTGGTTTGCCTGCCAAGTACCTCCCGAACTCAGTATCCTTATCCACTCCATCAATTAGTGCTGCGACAATGGTCGGCTCATGAGGATCTTTGACCTCAGTGGCGGCCAAATTGAAACGATCCAGGTACATCTTTAGACTTTCGCCTGGTCGCTGTTTGACAAGAAATAGATCGATCACACTTTTCGTCTTCTGTGCGTAGATACGGAATTGCTCTACGAACTTCTCGCTTAGTTCCCTGAAGCTGGAGATCGATCTTGCCGGCAGGCGAGTAAACCATAGCAAAACCACGTCTTCCAGGAATATGGGAAACGCTTTACACTTAACTGCATCAGAAGCGGCGGCAGCAGTCATCGACCAAGAGTATCTCATCAGGTGTTGAACAGGATCAGATCTTCCTGCATATCGGTTCATCTGCGGCATGTTGAAACGCCTTGGAAAAGTTGCATCCAAAATATCGTCAGTAAAAGGAGTATGACTACGGTCAATCCCCCAATCCTCGTTCCGCTGTCCACGGCTGTCGGCCAAAATCTGGTGAACCATGGCTGCAACGTTTGCACTAGTCAAAAGAGGTTCAGGATCAGTGCCTTTGGCCCGACGAGGCTCTCTGATCTCTCTTCGGGGAGCAGCCACAAAATCTGGGGCTTGGACGAGGCCTCGCTGCCCCCTGTTATCATGAGTATGTGTACGGCGACGAGGTTGAGGTGGTATGTCATGCACAGGACTGTTCATGCCTCGAGTCCTGAGGGTCGTTGCTTGACCATCCATATTACGGTTTGTGGGTCTTGCCCCTAGTTCTTCTTCTTCTTGTGAGGGCAGGGTCCCGAACCGGAGCTGTTCTATGTTTTCGGCTCTTTCATACGGTCGCCGCGGAGGTCTCGGCGATTCTTCAAACGAAGAGGAATATGCTGGGGTGAGTGGACGAACTGGCGATGTTCTTTGCCTTGTTAACTCATCAAGTCTCCTATCCATAGCCGTCAGGTTTTGCCGGAGGATAGAACTCTCCTGCCTTTGGGCGGCTAACTCATCAAATAACCTATCCCACATTTCGACAAAACGGGAAAGATCCCCCTCAGTAACAGGAGCAGCAGGATCATAATGGTCATCATCACCCTCTCTTATGGGCATAGTGCTCGGACCGGGTCGAGCAGAGATTCCAGGACGATAGGAGTGGGTCATGGGTTCTTTTCCAGGTCGAGTTGTGTTCTGACCATCAGTTCGGGTAGCTGCGGTTCGTGGAGGGCGGTTCGCTGCGCCCCCCCGGGATCGACTCGTGGTCGTGGTGCACGGAGGCTGCGAGGTGTTGCCCCGGGATCGAGTAACAACCCCTTCAGTAGCGCGGATCGTCTCATTCTCATCGACTCGGAACGAGGTGTTTTCATCGGATCGGATCGCCCCCTGCGCTCCGCGATCCAGAGTCTCTTCGTTGCCCAGTTCGTGCACACTCTCCTCGATCGTTTCGTTGGTCTGCGAAACTTTAGATCTTTTTCCAGCCATGGAATCCGAATCGCTGGAATCTTCAAGAAAACGAATGACGAAACTTTAAGGCTGAGTTCTCAGTGAAAGCACCAAAAATGTTAGATCGAAATTTGGATCTAACACCCAAATTGTTATGAACTGTAGAGAATTCTAAGTGAAGAACAAGGAAAAAGAAAATAACGCTCAGAATTTATAGTGGTTCGGCGTTAACGAGCCTACGTCCACTTTATATCTTATTGATTATGCTTTAAAAGCTAGTACAACAGTTATTTCTCTCGATATTTCAATGGTTTGACAACAATGGCGGACTCAGTATTCACTATTGCCAAAAAGCTCCCGAAAAATGCCAAGCTCTGGGCTATTTATAGCTGATTTTGTCGGACGGATCGCGGACACGTGGCACGAATCCCGAGATTTTCGGATCGCATCGCCACCATTGAAGAAACAGTCAAACTAGCCGTTGTGAACAGTTGTCGTCAGATCCGTGCGATTCGGATCGCTGAAGACCATCTCGTGGTTGAACGGGTCAGGGGATTCGGTTCGTTACAAGGGATCGGATCGCCTGGAGGTGACGCTCGTCGTCGAGATGGGAGCGATCCGTTCCTGGGCGAGTCGATAGAGCGCGATCCATTCTTGGGCGAGTCGATAGAGTGCGATCCAATCTTGGGCGAGTCGATAGAGCGCGATCCATTCTTGGGCGAGACGATGGCGTGCGATCCAATCTTGCACTTTCTTGGGGGACTTGGTTTCCTGATTTCCTTTTATGAATGATCCTGGATGGCTTGGTCAAAAAGCGAACCAACAGTTTCTCAGCATCGCTTTCCACGTACATGAACTATTATTGTCATTTTGCATGACCCAATTTTTTTTCTCTTTACAGTATCTACTCTCCATCCATTTCCTCCACGTGTTATTTCTATTCATGAAATGGAATATCAATTTAATAGTAGCAGCTATGTTAATATCTTCAAAGTCTCTTATCCCTACTCCTCCTTCAATTTTTGGGTTGCAGAGAGTATCCCATGCTATCTTGTGGCTCTTTCCTCCCCAAACAAAATTAGCGCACACCCTATTTATTTTATCAATAGTCGCAGTAGGCAATTGATAGACTAATAACCAGTACATAACCATAGGCGTTATCACTGATTTAACCAATTCAATTCTACCTGCCATAGAAAGAAGCCTATAGTCCCCAGCTATCCATTTTCTTTCTGATTTTATCAAATAGTTCTCCGCAATCAGAAAAGTGTAAATAGCTATTAGATAAAGGAACACCAAGATACTTAATAGGCAGCTTACCTTCTTTCATATCAAGCATGCTAGATAAAATATCTTTGTTGCTCACAGACTTGCTGAAAAAAACTTTTGATTTTAAACAATTAACCTTAAGACCAGCTAAAACATTCATGTTGTCTAAAATCTTTGCGATTTCATCGGCAATTTTCACCTTCGATTTAGAAAAAATCATCAAATCATTGGCGTAAATTAAATGATTAATGTGAGGCTCATTTTTGAAAATAGGTTGTACTAACTCCATTATGTCCGCCTTGTACATCATGATAGAGAAAAATTCCATAACTACACAAAAAAGATAAGGGGATAGGGGATCCCCTTGTCTTAACCCTCTATTACTGTGGATAAACCCTCTTGGACTGCCCCTCATTAAAATATAGTACGTAGGAGTATTAATGCAGCTTTTAATCACCTTTACCAGTCTTCTAGGAAAACCCAACATATTCAGCATATGACACATAAAGCCTCTATTAACCATATCGTAAGCTTTCTGTAAATCAATTTTGATATACATATTGTCATAACCTTCTCTCTTGAAATATCTAATTTGTTCGTGAGCTAACAAGACACTTTCTGCAATATATCGACCAGGTATGAAAGCTGATTGATTTTCGGATATTAAGTGCATAAGGTACGGCTTAATCCTGTTGCAGACAACCTTAGAAATGATTTGATATAAAACATTGCAATAAGAAATAGGTCTGTAATCAGATATGCTCATGGTTTATCATTTTTAGGTATATGAAAGTGTGATCTATACCTTTAGCGAGCTTCCCAGTTCTGAAAACTTCATTTATAGCATCATATAAATATACCTTAATCTCTTCCCAATGAATTTTGAAAAATTTCGCAGTAAATCCATCAGGTCCCGTGCTTTTATCATCAGGAATTGAGAAAGTGGCTTTATAAACTTCTTCCATAGAAATGCTAGAGAGATGTTCCCTGCCTCGATTATTAATAATGAACTTGCAATTGATATCTGGAAAATTAGTCATTTGAGGACTTTGAGTATAAAAAATGTCGGAAAAATAATTAAGCGCCTCCTTTTCGATACTATCCGCATCATGAAGCATCTTCCTATTAGCAAGAATGATGTTTTCCCAATTGTTAATATGCTTTCTCAATGACATTTTTGCATGGAAAAATTTCGTTCACGAATCCCCTTCGTTCAACCATGAGATTTTAGCCTTCTGTCTAGCATTTTTATATTCAATGTAACATTAATCTTTCCATTTTCTGTAAACTTCTTCAAGTTTATTAAACAAATCATTGTCTGTTGGATTATCATCAATTTCCTTCAGGATATCATAATAATTCTCTTCCACTCTTCGTATATTATTTATGTATTCCCAATTGTTACAATTCCACCATTTTAAATTAAACTTACAACATTTTAGGAACAACTGGAAAGTGCGTAGTCTTGACCCATGCCATTTCATTATATCCAGTTGATTCAGTGCCCAAAAAAACAGTCCCAATATCCTTCAACCTCATGCCAAGTGTTAACATATCTAAAAGGAAGATTCCTCTTTCCCATATCCTTCAGCTTGAAATTCACACAAATGGGAATGTGGTCGCTAATGGGGTTTGATTCTTCGTAAGCCGTCAGTTCAGGGAACATATCCAAAACCTGATAATTTCAAAGAAGTCTGTCAATTTTGGTCGCTATACCTCTTGTTCTCCAGGTGTACTTGAAACCTTTAATAGGGATATCCAAAAGACCTGCCTCAGCAATACATTCAAGAAGACCAGACACTTGCCTAAAAGGCACAATTGTACCCCCCTTTTTTATCATTCGCCGAGAGAATATTGTTGAAATCTCCTAAAAGACACCGGGGGTATCTATCTGATTAGCTTCTTTTACAATTCATCCCATAAATTCTCCCTGTCTAGCAGAAAATTGCTGGCATAGATAAAATTCAAACAACACTTAAAGCCCATAGTATTCTTAGCATAAATCAAAATATGTTGGTATAATTTATTACCAATCACGACGTCTGGCCAAATACTAGTGTCCTAAGCCACCAGTATTCATCATTTGCAATTAGATTCATTATTATTTATAGTCATCCTGATCTTATGCAACTTCAATTGGAAAATTTTCAAATTATTCTCATCCATTTTATTCTCCAATAGGCCTACAATAGAAGGTCTGAATTTGTGAAGGAATTTGAGCACCTCAAACTATTTGTACGAAGTTTTCAATCTCCTAACGTTCCACACAACAATATTCATTTAACCTTACTCTGGCTCCTTGTCGCGACTTTAGGAGGAGCAATTATTTTAGCATTGGTCTTCTTTTTGTTATTCTTGTTTAAGCATTCCATTTCATTAAAGAAATTTTTATTAGCTTCAACATTGTTACTTACATCTATTTCCTTCTCAGGTGCAATTGTATTTTTGCCTTCACTGTTTAACAGGTCTGCATGATCAGCAGCACCTTCAAAGTCTCCACAGTCCTCTATGATTCCTTCGACCTGGTCCATGCCTTCCTCATCGCCGTCCAATCTATTTATGGAGTTATCAACACCTATCCCATTCCCATCCATTCTACCCATGGTCATATCGTTTCCTTTCTTCAAGAGTGGATCATTTAGTACAGTAGTGGATTCCATATTGTTTCCTTCATCTATCGATTCCAAGGAACTGAACGTGTTTTGTAATATATTAACTGCATTACCTTTTCCAGGTATAATAATCTTGTTATTATTTTCACAATCAGTAAATTGATTATTTGCACTGTTAACATTAGTGTTTAAGTTATCAGATGCACCACTTGTATTCGACATATTCATATTATTGCTAGTGTCTTTGACTATGTCAGAGACCTGTGCATTCTGATTGTTAACAGTTTGTAAACTATGCATGAGATTTGTATTGCAATTGTCTGGAGTTTCATGATTCATCCCTTCACCAGTTAATTCATCACTCATATTAACTGTTTTAACCTCTTCATCATTCTTATTATCTTCAACATTATCCTCAATAATAATATGATCTGTCTTATCCCCTTCGGCTACATGATTCTTAGGAATTCAAACTTCTTTCATTTTAGTAACGCATTGGCTCGAAGAATGTCCAAAGAATTTACAGTTACTACAGCATAAAGGCTTATACAAGTATTCAACTTTCACTTTCAACTCTTCTCTAGTGTGAAAAACAACGTCGACCTTTTTTGGAAATTTAGATGTCGCCTCCATCTCAACAAGGATCTTTGCAAATGCCACTCTCGATTCATCAGCTGTGATCTTATCCATTTTAATTGGTCTCCCCAGCACACTCGCAATAGCACTAAGTGCTTGTCTGTCCCATAATTCTAACTCCAGATTTGTTAATTTTACCCATAACGGCATCGTAGTTAGCAGATCTTTTTTAAACCTCACTCCCATGTTCCATTTTTTCAATATTATTATTCTATTGTCAAATAAATAAGGTCCTCTATTTCAAATATTTTCACAATCTGACATATTATCGAACCAGATGATGAAAAAATCATTTTCTCTCAATAATAATTGAAATTTTCTGGTTGGTTTCCACACACGTTCGACATAATTTTTCAAATGCACATGATACGTCCTAGCACCATATACGTAGAAAATGATGGAATTCCTCCATTTGTCGACAGGTCTGAAAGCAGCACGTTCAAAGACGCAAGCTTTCCTTTTATTATCAATAATGTTGGATTCAATGAAGTCTAGAACAACAGTTTCGTCTCTATTCTGCCTAATACCTCCAGATGCGGCTTGTAACCATGGCATATATATATATATATATATATATATATATATATATATATATATATATATATATATATGGTTAACAATTTCAGTTTACCAATAAAAACGATACATTAACGTTAACCATTAACATAACAACCCTAGCCTTCCCTATTTTCTTTTTAATAAAATAAAATTATATATGTATGTATGTACATGTATATGTGTGTGTCTATATAGGTTTAAGTCACCAATTGAAATAGTCATGCTCGTGCACGAACACATGATTCAACTCTATAACTTAATTAAAAAAAATAAAAGAATTCTTTAAACTCAAACTACGAAAACCGAGACTCTCAAAAATTGCACTCACTTGATTCTAACTTTTTTATCTTCATAATTTTTGTTACACAGCTGCAATTATAATTGTTATTAGGATATTGGTAACGCTCTTTTTCTGTTCATCATGGATAATATCGTATTAAAGTATCTGCTATTTTTTGTGGTTCTTCTTATCAGCAGACAACAGTACATTACTTCCACTGTATGCTTAAAATTTAAATGTGGCGATCTAACACCGGTTCATATATCATTAATAATTCAATAAAAATTATGTTTTATGATTTGATTTCATATAAATTTATACGATTCAGTAAAGCATTGCACATCATTTTGATGTGAAGAAAATGGGGTATAAGGAGCAAGAAGGGGATCAGGAAGGAGACGAAGAGAGATTTAGAGGAGAGAGCTAAGAGACAGAGAGATATTTAATAATTAATTCTTCCATAACATTTCTAATGCAGAACATACATATATAGCCTTAGCTTTTCTACTTTCCAGCGTAGCCCTAACAAACTTTTTGGCGCCAACATCAAAAAAGGAAAAAACAGAAAATGAAATAAAGTGGTTATGCATGGTGCTGCAACTTTTAACTCATGTGCATTCACTATTTTGGAATATTATTTTACTCTCCAAAACATATTGGCAACTAAATATTCCTTCTTGGACGTGTGATGTTGTGAGTGGTCTCTATTGGTGCATGTGTATTAGTATAATTCGTATCATCGCCCACCCCGTCAAGATCGACCTTGTCCTCAAGGTCATGATAACTGTCGCTGATAGTGTTTGGCAGCGGCTGAGTAGTTGATAAATCTGGGTTTGGGCAGTACTTAAGTAATGAAACATGAAAGACAAGATGTATGCGAGCATTGTCGGGAAGTTGGAGCTTGTATGCCACTGGACCAATTCGTTCTAGTACCTTAAATGGGCCATAATACTTCTTAGATAGTTTATTGTGGTTGTTTTTCATTGACGGTTGGCGATATGGATGTAATTTGAGGAAGATCCAAGAGCCAACGATTAATTGCTTGTCACTTCTTTGTTGATCAGCATGGTTCTTCATCCTTGTCTGAGCTTTAACTAAGTTAGTTTTGATGAGGCGCAGCATGCCATCTCGAGAAGTGGACCATTCGGCTAGTGCTGGTATAGTTGTTACTGTTGTTGTGTAATCCGCCAGGATTGGTGGTGGTCGACCGTAGACAGCATGAAAGGGTGATATTCCAATCGCACTATGTTTGGTAGTTTTATACCACCACTCGGCCCATGGGAGGCATTTAACTCATTTAGTTGGAGTTTCATTTACTACCGCCCGAAGATAGGTCTCTAGACAACGGTTTACTACCTCCGACTGCCCATCAGTTTGCGGATGGTAGGCACTACTCATACTAAGCTTAGTTCCATGAAGTTGAAACAATTCTTTCCAGAATAAACTGGTTAACAACTTGTCTCTGTCCGACACTATTGACTTCGGAAACCCATGAAGCCGAACATACTCTTGTAGGAAATGGGACGCTAATAACGCAGCAGCCTAAATATGACACAGTAGCCCACGTTATTGTATTGATGGGCTCAGCCATTAATCAGTTTTCTTTACATTTGGCCTGTTTGGCATATATAAATATAAGGCTCTCGCCTGTACAATGATATACACTTATTTTACTTTCTGCAATAATAAATTTACCTCATTCCTCTTGTTTTCACTTTATGGTATCAGAGCACAGTATTGCCAAACGGCATCTTTAGAGATCTACTGATCATTCTGCTCCTGATTGAAGGCATCATCACTGATTAATAAAGAAATTCTGTTTTGTTCTCCTCAGATTCATCTTCATCACCGGAGAAATTCCTCTCTCTATCAGTGTTTCACCATTCTTTCAGTTCTTTTTGAATTCTGCCTTGCCTGAAGAGTGAAATCAGAGTAATTTCATCATTTTTCACCCTTGGCTGCAGTTTTCGACCATCAGATCAATTGATCTTCATTTGGCTGTGATTCTGGTTTCAAGAATCACACATTGTGCAATTCTTGCCGTCCAAGAACCACTCTTCTACCCTCAATTCTCACTTTTTTTTTCTAGTTTCCCACTTTCTTGCCATCTGATTTCTCATATTATCTTTTCAATATGGCTGGAGATGATACAAATAGCTCAGCCAGTTCAGGAATACATGCCACCGGCACCTCCTCGCCTACTCACACACTGATCAAACCAAAGAGCCATGTAATTACTATACCTCTTGATGAGGATAATTACATGTTGTGGAAGTATCAGGTGGAGACAGCTTTAAGAGGATATGGCTTGCAAGAATTCATCAAAGGGACAATAGCAATTCCTCCTGCAATGATCACAGATAAAGGCACATTAATCAGTAATCCAGAGTACATTCGACATCAAAAGCAAGATAGTTTGCTAGCATCTTGGCTAATATCATCTATAAGCGCAAATTTGTTGTCACAAATCATTGGAAGCAATACAGCATACGAAATCTGGAATGCTATCGAGCAAATATTCAACTCGCAATCTGCAGCTCGTGTCATGCACTACAGACAACAACTTCAGAGTATGAGGAAGAACAATATGCCCATGAGCGAATATCTTACAAAGATAAAAACTATATGTGATAGATTAGCTGCTACCGGACACAAAATTACCGAAAGTGAGCAAGTTTTATATATTACTGCTGGCTTAGATGAGGAGTATGAATCTGTCGTAACATTTATTGCATCTCAAAGAACTGTACCCGATCTTCAATACGTTCACTCAACCCTTCTTGCTCATGAGGGAAGGGTAGAGCAAAGAAAAATGAATCAGCCAGATTACTCAATTAACTATGCTGCTAATCTCAAGAATAAGAACCCTCAAAAAGGTAATAATAATCAAGCTAATAGACAAGAAAATCAGAGAAGTAGCTTTACAGGTCAACGTGGCAGAGGTAGAGGAGGCAGATGGAACTCTAACAACAGGGTGAAGTGTCAAATTTGTGAAAAATTTGGTCATATAGCTAGCAGATGCTATTTTAGATTCAACAGCGATTACAATGTTAATCAATCTAACCAGTCTGGACAAAGGGGGCCCAATGTTAATGTTGCTCAAATGGGACAGTCAAGAGATAATGCAGACTACCCAAAATCTCAGAATGCAAACACAGATGAACCCAACAAAAATAATGATATAAGCTTGGACGATTGGTATCCAGACTCAGGTGCATCAAATCATGTTACTAATAACCTACAGAATCTGAATCTTGGTAATAAAAGCTACTCAGGTACGAATTCAATTACTGTAGGCAATGGTGAAACAATAAGTATCTCACATATAGGCAATGGATACATCAAAGGTAAAAGAGAACTCTATCTCAATGATTTACTTAGAGTTCCCAAAATAAAGAAAAACTTAATGAGTGTATCTCAGTTTGCTAATGATAATCATGTGTACTTTGAGTTTCACCCAAAATACTGTCTTGTTAGAGATTTACTGAATAAGGATATATTATTACAGGGTAAACTGGATAAAGGCCTTTACAAGTTCAGCAATGTTGTGTCAAGAAATGCCAGTACTGCTAAGAATTTCTGTTATAATGTAGATAAGAATTCTGATTATCACATGTGTGGCAAATCCGAAAATGTATCTAGTTCTGAAAATATTGTTGAATGTAACCAGAATGACTGTAATAATATCAATTTGAATGTTTGTCCTGATCATACTTGTTATGATATTAACTCGAGCAAAACTGAATATGCTGAGCACAACATAAACATTGCTGACTATTGGCATAACAAACTAGGGCATCCAAGTATTAGAACTGTCAAACTTGTCATGAAGGAAAACAAAATAAATATTAAAAACATACCTGAACCTTATATATGTACTCATTGCCAAATTGGCAAGAGTCATAAGCTGCCTTTCATTGATTCTAGCACTGTATATAGTGCTCCTCTAGAACTTATAGCAGCTGACTTGTGGGGACCATCTCCAATTACATCAGATCATGGATACAGGTATTATCTTTCCTTTGTTGATGCATTTACTAGATATACTTGGATTTATTTTCTTAAATCCAAGTCTGAGGCATGTAATATAACTATGCAGTTTGTTAAGTTTGCTGAAAAACAAACAAACTGCACAGTTAAAATTTTACAAACTGATGGAGGGACAGAATTTAAACCATTAAAATCATTTTTTGATAATAATGGTATCATACACAGAATTACATGTCCTCATACTTCAGAGCAAAATGGTCTTGTAGAAAGAAAACATAGGCACATAGTAGAGACAGGTTTAACACTGATGTCGCAAGCATCTCTGCCACTAAAATTTTGGACAGAAGCATTTGCTACATCAGTGTATCTGATTAATAAACTGCCTACTAGAATTTTAAAAGACAAAAGCCCACATGAAATGATGTATAAAGTTAAACCAGATTATAATGGGCTTAAAGTTTTTGGATGCCTATGTTTCCCTTGTCTTAGACCATATAACAAAAATAAATTGAATGACAGATCAACTCCCTGTACATTTCTGGGCTACTCTGGTAATCAGAAAGGTTATAAATGCTTGAGTGGTAATGGTAGAATGTATATCTCTAGACATGTTATATTTAATGAGCATGTTTTTCCTTTTGCAGAAAAGGAAATTAAAACTACTAAAAAGATAGTCAACAGTCAAGCAATTGTTCTATCACCACCAAGTTTATCAGAAACTATCATTAATGTGGACAAATATGATTATAGCAAAGGCACTGATGACAAATCCAGCATTCCTAGCACCAAATCTAATTTCAGCTCAAATGGATCAACAAATTATGACTATCATTCAGACAGCAACAGTTCTACACCAGAAAATGCAGACACACATGCAACAGATGATAGAAGCATTCCTAGCACCAAATCTAATTTCAGCTCAAATGGATCAACAAATCATGACTATCATTCAGACAGCAACAGTTCTACACCAGAAAATGCAGACACACATGCAACAGATGATAGAAGCATTAAAGAAACAGATTCAGACAAAGATGAAGGCCATGACAATAACAACAACACACATCATATGCTTACTAGAGCTAAAAGAGGGATTTTCAAGCCTAAAATCTACACAGTTGATCTGAATAATAGAGAGCCAATAAACTACGATGAAGCCATCAAAAATCAACATTGGAGAAAGGCCATGAATGAAGAGTTTGAAGCACTTATGAAAAATAAGACCTGGAGTCTTGTGCTACCACCTAAAAACAAAAACATCATTGGTTGTAGGTGGACATATAAATTAAAGAAAAACCCCGATGGAAGTGTTCTTAAGTATAAGGCCAGATTAGTGGCTAAAGGGTATTCTCAAGAATTTGGTTTCGATTTCAACGAGACATTTTCCCCAGTTGTTAAACCTACCACTATTAGAGTTATCATCACAATTGCTTTGCATAAACATTGGAATATAAGGCAATTGGACGTGTACAATGCATTTTTGAATGGTGATTTGCCAGAAGATGTTTACATGCAGCAACCATTAGGGTATTGCAATGATAATGAAAGAGGATTGGTATGCAAACTTCATAAAGCTATTTATGGGCTGAAGCAGGCGTCTAGAGTTTGGTATGACAAACTTAAGTCAATATTTCAAAAGATTGGTTTTACTACATCTAAGTCCGATAACTCTCTACATATCAGAAGAAACAAGGATGATGTAGTATACATTCTTGTATATGTTGACGACATTTTAATCACTGGTAGCAACAGTACTGAAGTAAATGAGTTAGTCGGCTATCTTAGTCAAACTTTCTCTATAAAAGATATGGGCAACTTAAATTATTTTCTTGGGATACAAGTAATTACAAGATCTAGCTCAGAAATACTGCTGTCTCAGAAAAGATACATATCAGAAATATTAGTTAGAGCAAAGATGGATAAGGCCAAGCCTCTTCCTACACCTATGACGAGTGGCTTAAGGTTATCAAAGTATAAGGGGGAACCTATTGAAGACATAAAACTCTATAGAAGCATTGTCGGGGCATTGCAGTATGTTACTGTAACTAGACCTGAATTATGTTATAGTGTAAACAAGGTCTCTCAATTCATGCAAAAACCACTCAATGAACACTGGTGTGCTGTCAAGCGAATTCTTAGATATTTAAAAGGCACGATGAATCATGGATTAATTTTAAAAGCAAGTAAGGAATTACATATTCAGGCTTACAGTGATGCAGATTGGGCGACGGATCCAGACGACCGCAGATCAACTTCAGGATACTGCGTGTATCTAGGATTAAATCCCATCTCCTGGTGCTCGAAGAAGCAACCCACTGTTTCACGATCTAGTACAGAAGCGGAGTATCGATCAGTGGCAAGTACAGCCGCTGAGATTCTCTGGATAAGATCGATGATTCACGAATTAGGTTTTAATTCAATGAAAGCCCCAATTATCTGGTGTGACAATTTGGGGGCGGTTTCTATATCAGCTAATCCAGTACAGCATGCTCGTACGAAACATATGGAGGTGGATCTCTATTTTGTTCGAGATTTAACCGCTGCTGGAAAGTTGTGTGTGAATCACGTTCCAGCATATTATCAGAAGGCGGATCTACTGACTAAAGCTCTCTCGTCAAAGAATTTTCTGAGATTGAGGTCGGACTTGTGTATTTGTGATGGAGGCGGAGAGAAAGAGGGATCGAAAGTGATGGAGGCGGAGAGAAAGAGGGATCGAAAACCCTAGATGAAAGTGAGGGAGCATAATAACGCAGCAGCCTAAATATGACACAGTAGCCCACGTTATTGTATTGATGGGCTCAGCCATTAATCAGATTTCTTTACATTTGGCCTGTTTGGCATATATAAATATAAGGCTCTCGCCTGTACAATGATATACACTTATTTTACTTTCTGCAATAATAAATTTACCTCATTCCTCTTGTTTTCACTTTAGACGCCAATTATGATGCTGATATTGAAGTGGGTAGGGAACAGAAATGAGCATATTTTGAGAGACGACCTGCTATTACCCAAATTGAAGTTCGACCATTTGCTGGCTTAAGATGAGTGATGAAATCCACACTTATGTCTTCCCAGATGTGGACTGGAATTGGCAAAGGCTGAAGCAGTCCCTTATAGGGGGTATTATCTGGTTTTACTTGTAAGCAAATCGGGCATTGCTTGACAAAAGTGTGCACTATCTCGGAAAATTTGGGCCAGTAAAAATTCATGGCAACTCTGGAAGTGGTAGCCTTAATTCCAGAATGGCCACCAATTTTTGATGCGTGTAGCTCCTTGACGATCGCATTTTTCATATTCACATCATTCGGAATGTACAAATGGTTGTTGTAGTATAGCAATTTATTTCGGTAAGTAGATTTAGAATTTGGGTAAGTACCTTCCTGAAGCTGGCTGATGATTGCTTATGCCATGGTGTCTCTCTGCAGGGTCGCTTCAATGTCAGTGAGCAATGGAAACACTGGGCCTGAAATTGCAATCATAGTGGCCTCCTCAGTGAAACGTGACAGGCCATCAACTACTGTGTTTTTCTTTCCTGGTTTATAGTGGATGGAAAAGTCGAACCCAAGGAGCTTTGTAAGCCACTTCTGCTGCTTCGACGTCTGAATTATCTATGATGTTAGTTCTTTGAGGCTGCGATGATTAGTAAAAACTTTAAAAGACCTGCCAAGCAAATAGTGTCACCATTTTTTAATGGAAGATGTAATTGCGAACATGTCTTGAGAGTAGGTGGAAGCCTTTTGGAGGTGGGGAGGAAGTTTAAGGTTGAAGAAGGCGATTGGATGGTTATTTTGTGCTAGTACGACACCGATTGCGGTGGAGGAAGCATCGGTGGTGACTGTAAAAGGTTGGGCAAAGTTTGGAAGAGATAAGATGGGGGTCTGGGTGACAACAGTTTTGAGGTGGTCAAAGGCAATTTGGGCTTTCTTTGTCCATGCGAATTCTTTTTGTTTTAGTAAATCAGATAACGGACCGGATATTTCTGCATAATGTTGGATAAATCGCCTATAGTACCCGGTTAGGCCGAAGAACTCATGAATTGCAGCAATGAATTTGGTATCGGCCATGTTACCATTGCGGCTACTTTGGTCGGATTAGCGCGGAGCCCATCGGCTGAAATAATGTGGCCGAGGTACTGTAGTTCTTTCATGCCGAAAGCACACTTGTTCAAGTTGGCAAGGAAGCCGTGTTGGTCGAGTATTTGGAGAGTTTGGTAAGGTGGGTAAGATGGCCGGTATACGAAGAGCTATAGACAAGGATATAGTGAAAAAAACGAGGATAAATTTCCGCAAGTGTGGCCGAAATATGTTATTCATTGTTGCTTGAAATGTTGATGGGGGCGTTTGTCAAACCAAAGGGCATTACCAAGAATTCATAGTGTCCTTCATGGGTGTGGAATGCGGTTTTGGGAACGTCGGTTGGGTGCACACGGATTTGAATATACCCACTCCAAAGGTCAAGTTTGGAAAAAATAATTGCACCGTAGAGTTCGCCTAATAATTCATCTATGGTTGGAATGGGAAATCGATCTTTGACGGTGATAGAGTTTAATGCTCTATAATCCACGAAAAATCGTCATGAGCCGTCTTTCTTTTTTACTAGGAGAACGGGAGATGAAAACAGACTAGTTAATGGTTGGATTAATTTGGAATTAAGCATGTCTTGGATTTGTTGTTCAATTTCTTTTATTTTTATAATATGGGTATCTATATGGCTTGATATTTATTGGATTGTATGTGGGTAGAAGATTTATATGGTGTTTAGTTGTCGATTTGGAGGTAAGCTAGTTGGTTAGGAAAAAAGTTGGGAATATTTGTGGAGTAGTTCATGTATTCGTGGATCAGTATGTGCGATTATATTATCATCAAGCAATGTTGTTTATAGGCTAAAATAGAGGTAAAGGAATTTTGATATTGAAGATGCAGCGTCTAAACGTCGAAGTTGATGTAAAGAGATTGGTTGTGGCTCATATGCTTGGTCCAGCCCAGTCAGGCAGACGGGCTTGCCCTGCATTTTGAAAGACATTGTTAACTTTTTGTAATATATGGTAATTGGCCCAAGTAACTCAAGCCATTGGATTCCCAACACTGCATCTGAGCCGACGATTTCGAGTAAGTTGAAATCGATTAAAAAATCGTATCCTTGAATGGCAACACAACTGATTTACAACTTCCCAAACTTCGGAGCTTCTCTCCGTTCCCTACCGTGACGGTGAAGGACCTCGAATTGTTTGTTTCGAGACCCAAGAATCTCGTTGTTTTCGGATGCAGGTAATTATGCGTGGAGCCTGAATCCACTAGTATTGAGATCTGATTCCCATTAACAAGAACTGGAAGATGAATCGCCCGTAGATGTGCAGATCCGGTTAAGGCGTGGAAGGATATTTCCTGGAGAGTATCGTGGGGTGGTTTGGTTGCGGCTTGTAAATCAGGAGGGGGTGGTGGTTCAGGTTCATTTTCTGGTTGTTTGTCGGAATCATCTTGGTTAATGTCAGGCATGATCATTAAAACATGGGTTGGTTTGCAATGATGGCCAAACTGGTACTTATCTCACAATTGAAACACAGTCCTTGCTGTCTTCGTGCGTTCATCTCCGTTTGGGTAAGTTGTTTGGTTGATATTGGTGGTTTGGATGTTTGTGTGGAAGGTGTTTGTGGAAATGGCTGATTGGTATTTTGTGTGATTTTTTTTAGGAAATTTGAATTGGTTTTGGAGAATGGATATTTTGGTCGATCTGTGAGTTTGTGTTCAATTTATTTGGCAAACTCGATTGCATCAGAGAGGATTGTGGGTTTAAGGAGAAGTAATTTGTTTTGGATGTTCATTTTGAGGCCGGATATGAAACATTGGAGGATCGATTCAGAGTTTAATGTAGTGTTTAGTTACATAATGTTTCAAAGTTTGCCTGATAATTTTCTACTGAAGTGAGCTATTTTAGTTTGAAAACCAAAAAAATGATTAAATTTAGTTTAATATCCAAATGAAATAATTCAAATTACAGTTTTTTGTTCTCTCATTAAATCTTTTATTCACTGACACCTCATATAGTATAATGGAGATGTGTTCTAATGTAAAAAAAATATGTCAATGCACACGTTTTGATAAACAAGCGGTAATTTACCATTGTCAATGAAATAGTTATTAGATTATCGGTGTGTGTGCATATATATATATATATATATATATATATATATATATATATATATATATATATATTAACATAACAACACTAGCCTTCCCTATTTTCTTTTTAATAAAATAAAATTATATATGTATGTATGTATGTATATCTGTGTGTGTGTGTGTGTGTGTGTCTATATAGGTTTAAGTCACCAATTGAAATAGTCATGCTCGTGCGCGAAAGCACATTCAACTTTACAACTTAAATAAAAAAAACTTTAAACTCAAAGTATGAAAACCACGACTCTCAAAAATTGCAATAATTCTAACATTTTTATTTTCATAATTATGTTACACAACTGCAAGTTAACACTGTAATGGTTATTGTTCTTTCTAGGATATTGGTATCGCTCTTTTTTTGTTCCTCATGGATAATATCGTATTTAAGTATCTTCTCTTTTGTGGTTCTTTTTATCAGTAGTACACTATACATACTTAAAATTTAAATGGGGTGATATAACACCGGTTCATATATCATTAATAATACGATTCAATAAAGTTATGTCATATGATTTGATTCCATATAAATTTATACGAAGCAGTAAAGTATTGCACATCATTTTTTCATAAAATGATTTATTTAATTAAAAAATTGCATGATTTTCACGATTCAACCTTCGAAAACTTATACCATTGAGAAGTAAGGTTCAACTTAGGGTCTGATATCCAATGCTCAAAGGTGATGTAAAGCAAAATTTGGTTCAATGGCATTTAATTTCATTCAATGAGAATCATAACAGAATATCATATAAGCTAAACCGATTACACCGGATAAGCAATTCACTACTGACTTATAATTATAAACCATCACATGTGACTAATAACTAGTATTACTGTACAACGGTGGGAAAAACCGACCGTTAAGTTGTATTATATCAAAAACAAAAATCTTTTTTAATTTTCTCTTAATTATGAATTTGATTAAAAATTAGCTGCATTGTTAACTTGCACTTTCTATTAAAAAACTACAAGTTAATTTGCGTTTTTTGTTTAAAGAAATATCGATCTAATTTACATTATAACTGTTATAGAGACTTCTCCTATAAAAACATCAAAAACAGGGACATGGTGTGCAAAGCCATATTAATATATCAATCACAGACAAGCCATATGCAACTTGATTCAGTACGAAAATAGAATTGGATCAGCTTGATTCAATACAAAAATAGAACCAGATCAACTTAGTACCCTGAATCTCAAATTTAAACCTGACGCTTATATAAAAAGTTATTATTGAATGTAGAAAAGAAATTAATATGACATAACGAAGTGAGTCAATAAACATAGTATGATGTTTACCAAGCAAGCAAATAGAAGAAAAGAGGTTGATATAGATTAGGCCATGCGTAAAAACCACAAAGTATGTTTAAATTGTATAGACATCTTTTGTGTTACAACTTACAAAAACCATACTTCCGCATTCTTCCAAAAATTGACTATGTCTTCACAAACCTTCCCCAATTTCCAATTTGCCATAAAAAAGATCATGAATATTTTTTATTTGTTGGGTGCAGCTTAGAATCCACCATTTGATCAAAAGATGTATGCATGTTCTCAAATTCAGCACTTTTTCCATACGATACCATCTTACAATAATGTAATGACTTAAAAAACCTCTACCCAGCATGTTCTGCATGTTTTATGAACGTAAAGAGCTGGTCAACCGCTTCTCATCATACCTGTAGTCCTGGCCACTGCTTTCCGAATAAGTGCTTCAATAATGAACTTATCCATTGAATTAATCATTCTCAATTGAGCATAAAGCTAGATGAGAAGAACATTAAGCCATAGTTTGTATTCTTTTTCTGCAATTTCAGCAGCCTTTCAATTATAGAAACTTTATTAAGATCAGAACTTTTACAATAACCTCAAATCATCCTTGGATTAGTTGAAGGTCAACACTTCCAACCATTTCTTCCAGAATCCTATAGGTTCTCTTCATTTTCTTGATATTTATGGAATTGGCAAACTCCTAAGCATAAGTGAATGGGTGCAAGACTTAGTCTTTACTGGACTAGATTTCGTTCTTTCGAAAGTATTCTCCATCTTATCCTAATCCCAAGTAGCATTGTAACCAGCAATAACAGTATTATATGTGTTAACATTAGGATTCAAATAATATGACTGGTCAATCATTTCAAGTTTGCCTCCAATAATTTTATCAGTATCGAACGACCATATACTGAGAGAATAATGTTATATGTTATGAATGTGATTTTACATGTTAGATCTTTTTTGCGATTCTGAGATACCGCTATTACTTTCCTGGTGTGATCGGTATACAAGTAAGCAAACATTAAAGAATTATAAACAGGTGTACTTTGTACACTATGAGTCCAAGAGTCATGGAAAAGAGCAAGACAAAGTTTGATATTATTACTTTGAGCACAACGAGTGTAATTGATTTGGAATACTCTTCTGCTAGCAGTGGTATACCGGCATTCACTTGTTTTCTACTCCAGTAAAAAAACCTCCAAATCAAAGTACAAAAACAAAAATCTTGTTGGAACATGCTTAGTAGATCAACAAGTAACAACAACATGTTATATCAGCTTAAAAACATGAAATCTTAAGTTTTAGCTTAAAAACCCATGTAGCGACACTCAATAAGTAATTACTATTCAAAATATACAGTACTAAGATTAATAAATCAATTTAGATTATGTAGAATATTAGATTTTAATTGAGTATTTATTTAAAAATAATTCAGTTTAATTCAATAATCAAATAAAAAAAGGGATTATTTAAATTTCTTCATATATAATGAAATAGACAACGAACAACTTATATGCTTGCAACTGAAACAGTTGTTCATGTTGCTAAACAGGAAAAGAATTTAGACAACAAAGCGAGTAGGAATGGATAGAAAATGAAAAAATGAATAAAGATCTTGATGCATTTGAGGAGAAGATGAAAACAAAGATGGAAAATTAGAGAAATACCTTGATTTTTTTCTAACTTCAAACAGGCACCTAGCAAATTCAACAATTGAATTAAGTTGATCATAAATCCATAGAAAATCAAACTAAAACAACTTGTCAAACTGCAGATCTACATCTTAAATCAGTGCATAAAAATGTGGTTTGAATTCATCTCTGGCTCTTCCATTGTTTGATGAATTTTTCATTTGTTTATTTATTTATTTTTTCATTTTTCTTTATTATTATTTTTGTTGTGCAGGCTGCTTTTTTGATATGCTGACAGCCAAAATAGTAATGAAACTATTAAAATTTTTAATTCAAATAAATCTTTTTTTCCCTAATCAATTCAAGGCCATTAAAATCTCAAATAGCACAATGAATCACAAAAGTAAGGTTATAGATAAGATAGATAATTTTTTTATCAAATTATAAGACTAGCATAATGTTCAAGCTGCTTTTATCAACCATTCTTTTTATTGGGTTTCCAGGTTATAGATAACCAAAATACCTCTGCTAATGTGCTTAAGAACTGTGAACAACATCCATAATAATATGCTATCTTACCAAGATTACTCAATACAAGCATTTTTTATTATATATTGGCAACGCTTAAGAAGACATGCATGGTTTAGTCACTTAATTCCCCTCCAGTATGGCTTTTCCAATACAATGAACATAAGCACCAATGTACTCGAAGCTTAAAAATTAAAATAAAAGGAAAATGCCAAAATAAAACTACAAATTTAAAAATAGAACCAACACACATCAAGTTGAAAAAGGACAGAATTAATAATGGACATTTTATGTTCTAATTATTTTAAATTTAGTAGTTAACTTGTGAGTGAAATTAGCTACGTGTACAGTCATATGTACTAAACAAAAGCAAAATTCAATAGGAAGTCTGAGAAGTCATTGATAGCCATGTATATGAAGTTGTATTGGGATTTGGTAATTGAACAGTGAATGTGGCATTGAGCTCGGATTCATATCTGAACACTACAGGAAAAGGGAATAGGATAACAATTGGTTTTCTTTTTATCAATAACTTAATTTTGGTGATTCCATAAGCAAGCAACTGCAACTGCAACATTACATTTTTTTTCGTTCATGAACAAAAACTACAAGAATTTTTTTAACCAAATACACTAATAAAAACTATAAATTAACAAAAAAAACTATAAATTAACAACCTAACCAATACCTTATGTAACCATTTAAGTGTAGTTTTGTCACGATTGTTGTAAAAGAAAATCAAGGTAGTTAGGAAAGAAAAAAGTTGAGACTGTATATATCATTTCCCATGGAATAACATATTAAACATGAATGATTATAAGATATGTGCAAATGCTTTTCAAAGATTAAAACTATGTCATTTCGAGCTATTTGGTACTAACTTATTGCAAAAAAAGGAAATCTGAAGGCAAGTGATAATTGATCAAAACGCGTATTATTAACATGGCTAATTAGTAGCAGAAGACAACTAGATTAAAAAGAAGAAACATGCAAAAAATCATAGAAATTTCCATGTAGCCTAAAATAATTCAAATCAATTAAATTTAGAAAACTGTACCATAAGGTCGAATCACACTCACAGTTAATAATATCGAGATCCCTCCATGTTGCAGTTTTGATTTTAATTTGGCCTAAATTGCTAGTCGATCTCAACCTGATGGCCAGTAATCTAAAATTCTTATCTAAAATAGCTAACTTCGACTTCAGTTGTTCCTTCGCTTTAAGACGATGATCAAAGAAGAAGGCGAAAACATCAAAGACGAAGGTGAGCAGTCGGTTGTTCCTTTGGTTGAAGATGATAATCAAAGAAGAAGACAACTATTTGGATTGATTTCAGAAGGTAGGTTTTGTGTTGGGTTATGGATATGCGGATGAATTTTTGTTTTATTGGGTATTTTGAGTGGATGAAAATAAGAGCAGCTTTAGAGGTGGTTACAGCGAAACCTACGCATTCATTTGGGAGAATCTGAAACCCCAAAATTTATTTTAGATTTCGTGACCTCTGTCTTTGCTTTATGCACTTCTTCTCTTCTCGTTTTATGAGATTGAGAATAGATGATGTCAAATTGGATCACAAAATGAAAAAGAATCAGAAAATGAGAGCGAAAAGGTTGGGGAAATTATCAATCGGAGAAAAATAGGTTACTTATTCATATCGCAAGGAAGGATTCTCCAATTGAAACAAGGGAAGAATGCCGAGGAGAAGAATGCGGGAAACAGAAAAGCGGAATAGAGGCAGTGTATTTTTGGCTTTAGACATAATTCTCTTCCATCCCATAGTAGGCAGTCCTCCCTAGGGGTCGGTATAACGACCTGACTTTTGACCGCTCCAAGTTGGTAATTAAACCAACTCGAACCGTTCAAAACGATAGATTGTTATCGCTTATGTAGCTGAAATACAATCATCACAGAATCACAGACACAGAATACATAATATCTCACAGCGGAAGTAAAATTTATGCAATAATACAAAATCTTTAAACTTACATAATCAGAGTACAGAATAAATATAGAAACAGCGGAAGACTAAGAACCTTGCTAATACCTGAATAGCGGACTGAAGTGGAGTAACTACATGAGTGATAATAGATGTATGACTGGATCTTCAACAAATCCCAAGCTCTAATAGATAGATTTCCAAGCTGTAATACTCGATCTGACCCGGGCATTTGCAAGGAATAAAACAAACAAATACTCGAGTCAGGACTAACGTTCTCATATAAGTGAATAAACCCAAGTGACATGTTTAAATGGAATGCATCAGTAACTTAAATGATTGTTGAGATTTCCATCCCTTAAGGGTTCGTGAAACTAATACATATAGTATAATACGCTATTATAATAGTGTCTATTCAGTAACATAAATATATCAAAATAGCGTAAGCAGGATTATATTTTTACCCTTACACCGTTTATAATATTGTAGTCTATACACTACCGTAAACACACCGTAAACCGATGGCATCAGAGGGCACTCCATAGGTACGATACAAATCAAAATCGTAGGGGCTCGATAAGGATAAATATGACAAGGCACTCGAGGCAATACCCAGGGTAGGATTCTACCAGTTGCACTCCCGGATTGGTGGTAACGCATAGCAGCCACTACCGCCCACCTCGGAACACACTGCCATAATCAAAGGGTGCACCCAAATCAATCACAATGGTCATAGTGATGGTATCGAAGAAGCGTGTCCGATCAAAGGTGCTTCCTCGATTAGTCATGGTATAGCTCCTGTTTTAGTCATTTTAATTATGACCTGAAGGTCAAGGCCAATCCATCATCGTTCTCTTTCTTCAAATCTAGCGCCTCCATACCATCCTACCGCATTCTGGAATCTCCACCACGTACATAGTTGTTAAAGTGTTGTCGGCATTAGCAGAGAGTATGACATCTACCGACTCCAGTCTCTTTAACAACTGATTGTTTTCATTTTTCACACCATGGTCATTAGATTTGAAATCATATTCCGAGTATCACCAAATCGATTTATCTTAAGTTTTGCCTTAGAATCGATTGCTCAAATTATTCAAAATGGTTCAGTCAAAATTTAAAATCATTCATCATTGCTCTTAATCAAACCTTCCGAGCTTAGATTACCAAATCCGATTTCTCAAAATCCTTTGTCAAACCATTTGAGTTTAGATTACAAATCCAACAAAATATCATTATCACACAAAACCTTAAATTTAGTTCTTTCGGATTCGCTAGCTCAGATTTGGACATGGATTATTTAAGTTTATAAAATATCTGGAATGGTAAATTTGAAAAAAAAAAATGTAATATATTAAATTTGAAGATGGTATATAAATATACTTATGTAGATGGTTGTAAAATAGTGTAGGTTCTCAAATTTCCAAAACATTGAATTTATAACAATTTGGAAATAGTATATATAGTTGAAAAATAGTTATTTAAAAATGTTTGTATAGTCGACATGGTTTATGGTTGACTTGTTAGAAAAATATAGTTTGTAAAAATCAAGTAATGTGGAATTGCTTTCCTTTTATGAAAAATATAGTTTAATTTATATAGCATGATCCAATCCGATCCCAAATCTGTCTTCCAAACATTCAATCCATTCCCTTATTTATGGTTTGAATCCAAATTAATCTCAAAATGGAAATATTTCCAAATCATTAATTTCAAGTTAGGTTTCATTTTGATTTCGAGTGTACTCAAATCATAGAATTCCAATCTTCATTCAAAAATCTCATGTCGAGTTCCTTTAAATGAAACATTCCTTACATTCACTTGGATTTAATTCAGAACTTCCATCTTTAAGTTTATAAAAGAAACCCCATTCCATAAATTCTCATTCGCCTTAACTTTAAATGAAAATCTTTACCGAGTTAATTTAATTCAAGGGAAATCACTCCAATCATTTCTCTATCTACTTATTCGAAATTACAAACAGTTCTTTTCGAATTGCGGCTACACTTAATAAATTATATCCTTATATCGATCAAAATGTGGTGACTTTGAATCAATTCTTAACTAAGATAAATTGCATTAAATCAGTCACTTACATAAGGAAAACCTTCATTTATATCATAAAATCGAAATATGAAAAATCTTGTTTAAAGTAACATAAATTCTAGATCTTAAGTTTCAAAATCAAATATATTGAAAATCTTGTTTTAATCAATCATAAATTGAAATATACTTAAATGTACAAAAGCACATATATTGGAAGTCTGGTTGTAAACAAACATTAATTCAAAATATTTAAATTTTAAGCACCATATTTTATTTAATCAAATTTAAAGTTTAGTTTTGAGAAACTGCTTTCAACACTTTTCTTACAAGAAATTTCTTCCCAAAATTCATTCATCAAGTCAATGCGTACTTATATTATTTAAGAAATAGATTTTTATTTGACCACGGCGTTCGTATATACTTTTCTATCCTAAGGTCAAGTGATACGGATATGTATCATTTCAATATGTTCTTTAAAATATTCGAATCCCGGGTATATATCATTTCTACCCGCATCCCAAATAAATTCAAATATAAAATTCTTCGGGTGTTTATCATTTCAACCCGCAATGGTTTTCTAATCTAAAGGGAACTTGCATGATGAGAAAAATAATATAGCATATCACACATTCACATACAAATTGTATTATATAAGGGGACGTCGTGCATGTCACATGTGCACAATTACAAACAATCTAGAGCACCCTAACATTCATTCACACATTTCAAATCCTTAATTCACTTAATAAAAAGTTAGTCGTGAGTGAGAAAACTAACCTTCCGAGGCTAGAAGATGAAGGTGACAATTAACAGAAAACCCGCGGATGAGACTTCATATCCAAAATGGTGAGTCTATACCCAAATTAATTACGTACATATACACTTACGTGTGCTTATGTACATAAACAGAACTCGAGAATTTCCAAGCACAAACAAAACCCCATAACTACAATTCCTAGACAACGATGATTATTCAAATTAACTCAACTGAAAATATATGTATAAAAATTTTATTTTATTTTATTCTACTCAATAAAGAGGAGATGTACCCAAAACGGTATCTTGAATAAAAGTAAGCCTAAATTTTCTAGTGAGCGTGACTATGCTCTAGGTCATCTTTGCGAGCATCGTTCTCGTTGACATTCAACGGGCAAGGGAGATTATCATACTAACGTAGCAACCTCCACTAAGGCATTTGCTCGGGCAATTGGACCGCATGTTTCTATGGACACAACTTCACAACCCGACTGGAGCTGTTGGGTGCGCACACATCGGTCCATTGGGAGGCGTGATGTCGGAGTCGGGGATTCTGGAGATGGCGGTCGCTACGGCTGCTATTGCATGAGGGTCGGCGGTGGTAGAGTGGTTCAATTGCGTTCGAGGATGAAGGCTTCGGGTTGGGTTTGAAGACTGGAAAGAGTTGCTATAGAGGGTGCTTCACTGGTCGCTGGTAAGAGCACGGAGCAACCAAGATCAGTTTGCGTGGATTCATGGTGACGCCGGACTACCGGTGGTTCTAAAGCTTCATGGTATCAGATTCGAAGGACCGGCAACAGGCAATGCGCGAGGGAAATTGGCGATGGTGGAGGGCTTGTGAGGTGGTGATTGGATCTTATAGTTGCATACGGAAGAAGATGCAATGGTCACGAATTGGGAAGAAAGGATAGTTTGCTTAGAGATTCGGAAGCTGGCGCAAGCCTGGAGGGTGGAAGCAAATCAGCGGAAACAGCTGGTAAGCACCATTTGATTTTGGAATGAACGGAGGAGGAGGAAGAAGAGGCTGATTTTTTACTTTTAGGGAAAGATTTTTTTTTTCTTTTCCTTCTTTTGTACAATTGCGAGATAGAAAAGAAGAGGCGGAGAAGAATACGCGTGTATCCGCTCAGAAAGTTGTGGACAGATGTTCACCATGTAACAAGCGTTACAGAGTCAAATTTCATTGATTTGAGTATCTATATTTTTCCTTGTGCAAAGATAACTAGTTACTCATGCGAAAATGATGCATGTTCAAGAATAGCGACATACATATTACAAATGTTGTATATTTGCGCGTTACAAGTGTCTTGCTAATTTGAATTTGAATTTTATCTTTTATTTCTTTGCTTTATATATATATATAAAAACTCAGTAATTTACATACAAGAGAAAATACAGATAGAACCCTGATCGAGATGTGCAAAACAAACACTATCGCAAATCTCTCATTCAAATTTATTTAAACGAAGCGAATGAAGTTAGACATTACTGTTATATAATTACTTGAATTGCTACAAGCAATGAATTCAATTTTTAAGAATCAAGATTTTACAATTTACCGATTTCGCCTTTGTTTTCAGTTAAACAAGTTCTAGAATAACTTATCGTTTTAAATTCTATTTTTCCAAACAACTTGTTAATTTTTTAGATTATATTTAAAACTCAAATTCATATTTTCGATTTAAACCGAAGTTTTCAAGTTCTAAGTTCTAACTTAACCTAAGTTGTATTTATAAATATTCATTCAAACGTTGAATTTCAATTAATTTCGTATACTTAAATGTCAAAATTATCGGTTCGTTGCAGTCGGTTTGATAAATATAAACATTATACGACCATCATAGATTCATACATAATTACATATAGAATACTAGGTTAAGTCAAAACCACAGTGAATTAACCGTATATGCAACGAATCATGTTACCCATGGAGTTGAATGCATGCCTTGTGGAAATACGTAAATATTTGGTAAACTTAACTCTATAAACAATGGGTTCAATCCCTTCATTACTCTTTCGGATATGCCCCTTCCATCTTCACTGAAATATAGTCACATGTACATTGCCTTAATTAACACATCTATGTAATAAAGAACAGGAAAGCAGAAGAATTTGAAGCTCTCTCGTTAATTCTAGGGTTTGGCTCTCTTCTCGTTAATTCTCCCTTGATATTTTATTTTCAAATTAGTTTATAACTCACACTTATTTACTAATTCTTTCACGTCACTTTACATCTACTGTCATCTTACAACTTGGTATGAACATTCTAAAGCTATACAATTATTTACATAAAATTGTAGCAGTTAGCTCCAATTATTTTACATTTAAGTCCACATATTAAAATAATTACGTAATCCAAAAATTAAATTATTTAAATAAATTTAATTAACTACAATATTTTGTAAATATCCATGAATGAAAAAAATTATTATTTTACTTCAAATACTTACGCTTTAAAATTTATATAACCACTTACAAAGCCCCTCTTTATTATTTTCAATTATTTTACATTTAAGGACGTATATTATAATGAATTACATAATACTATATTATTTAAATAAATTTAGCAAACTATTATTCATTGATTAGCTTAATAGACAATAACAATTGTAACCATGTTCGTATTAACAAAAATGAGAACAAATAGATCATTCAAATATATAAATACATTAATCAAATAACACATATTATATACATAAATAATGATCATAAATTCAAAGTTCAGTTCATCTATATCAATATATTTACTATATATTGTAATATTAACGTAAAGTGTTTTATATTTTAAATTTTATTTAGTTATTTATGAAATACCCCGCAATGTCACTTAACATTATACATCTAAGTCAATATACTTAAATTAATTATGTGATCTTGAATTTAATGAATACATCCAATTAAAAACAGTTGATAATTCATCAAATTAATGCTAAGTACGATGTTTTAAATAGATACCACATCATATTTACAAAGGCAATAAAGTTAGTTTTTATCCAAATATGAAGTTAAATAAGTCACACAAAATAAATGTATACGTAAACAATGACAAAAAAATTAATATATTATTCTTTTGTCTCATTAAATTTATCGTATACTGAAGAAAAAAATCCAACTCCAAATAACGATATTTTAACATTTCTGCAATTATTTACTAAAATGTCTCGATTCTTTCATGATATTTTATACTTTAATCCATATGTTTAAACTACTTATGAAATCTTAAATTATGATTATTTGAATAAACTTAGTGAATTTTTAGTTCATTTTCTAATAGTTCTTATAAATATGAATTAATTTTAATATACATATAACATATATTGAGAAAAATGTTATTTTTCAGTTCAACTGTAAAAATGTATAAATCACTTAACATAAATTGTGTACATCAACAATTAATTTGTAAAGCAATAATGATTCGTTTATAGCAAGAACTTATAACACTTCTTTTTTAATGTTTATTATGCCAGATTAAATTTATACATTTTTTCATAAATTTCTTCTCGATTATTCCTACTATAAAGTCCGTATATTTTAACCAATTTCATAATTTTAAATTTAACTTTTTTAAATCAATTCCATTAAATAGTGTTTATTAACTTATGTAATATGTTAACCATTAGTATCAACATATATAGTATATTCATATTAACAAAAATGACAAATTTTGTTTCTCAAATACTTATATACATATTGTATGTGTAGCTATAGAACATAAATTACACACACTGTAATAATTATACTAATTTATAGTTTATATATCTGACCCAAATTTATCTAATGTTGCATCAAAGTTCTAATTTTAAAACTCATATAATAAATATTATATTTAATAATACTATTGTATGAAACGCATGAGTTACACACTAATTAAATAAAAAAGTAGAAGAAGTTCAAGATCTCTCATTCAATTTAGTCGTTATCTCCATTCTCCTAAATTATTTCTATGGATGACAATGAGGTAGGTCTAGGGTTCAAACTCAATTAACCCGCCCTTGTTTTGGTCTATTAAGACAAGCCTATTATGTCTTTGGAGCGGGTAGACCTGCGATCCGCTTTGAGAGATCCGGGCCTAGGATCGGGTCAGGAGCACGGTTAATCCACCCCAACCCGACCTACATTAGTGAAACATCATTAAACTACTTTACAACCATAATGATTACTTGTTAATCTTTTTATGTAGGGCATTGTTATTGACACTCCAAATATTGTTAAAGGGGGGACAAAAATTATTTTTTCTCAAAAAAATTGTTAAGGGGAGTACCAATGAGGAAAGTAGCCCCTTAACAAATTTAGGTAATTTTACCTTATTACCTATTTAGCCCCTTAACAAATAAAAGTAATTTTACCTTAACAAATATTGGTAGGGAAATAGTAATTTTTTTTGATTCGCATATATCGATTTTTTTAAACCCTAAAGGATAAGCGTTTTCGGAGGAATATGATCAAACTATTTTATTTTGTTGACATAAATATGCCGAATTTTATAATTACGGAGGCAATGCATCAAAATGATTATTAATTTTTGACATATCATTGTCAAATATATATAGATATATAGATATATAATTGATTACGTGCTGCATTCAGTGCAGTGGTGATGAACTGCCTATTTTAATTTGGTTTTCCTTGTCGAACAAGTTTTTTAAAATCTAATTTGAAGGGGTAATTCAGGAATCTTCAGTAGTGTGAAATAATATGTTTATGTCGCCCCTTATTAATTTTTCAAATAGTTGAGTGTTTCAAAAATGCCCCTATCTTAACAATAGTTGGAGTGTCAATAACAACACCCTTTACATATATGTATTTATAACATGAATATTATATACTTTCAATTGATAAGTTATAAAATTTTCATAGTATTTAGCTGCATCAATCGTAATTATACAACAATAAATGCACACATTGTGAACTGTTATCATACAATTCATTTTGTTATATTATCTTATCATTGCAAACATATTATTAGTTGTATTTAATGTATCGTTTAGTGGTAAAGACTACAAATAAATAAAATTGTATATATTGGTACACAATTTTATTGTGTCTTGGGGAAGGTCAGATCTACCCTAATCAGTATATGTTTCGGGTACGGAGAAAAAATATATCCAAGCATGTACCGGGTACTATGAGGTGGGTCTAGGGCAAGGTTCAAAAGCTTGGGGGAGTCTGGGGCATGAAAAGCTTGCCTCATCCTGCCTCATTTGTTATGTAACGACGGTTGGAACAAAGCCCCCCTTCCTTGCACGCATATGAGCTGGCACACAACTCCTATATAACAAAAGGAAACCCTGATGTTACGTGCCTACCAACCCATATTTGTACACAATTCCTTCAATATATTCCGTGATATGGGACTATTGTATCCAAACCATCATTCCTCCTTAATAACATGCGAGACAGTCCTAACAGTCTCCCCCTTGGCTCGCATCCTACGAGTATCCTTTGAGAGCACTGCCTTGTCCGTAAGGCCCATCCCGTTACCTTCGGCTTTGATACCACTGTTATGTAACGACGGTCGGAACAAAGCCCCCTTCCTTGCACGCATATGAGCTAGCACACAACTCCCATATAACAAAAGGAATCCCTGATGTTACGTGCCTACCAACTCATATTTGTACACAACTCCTTCAATATATTCCGTGATGTGGGACTATTGTATCAAAACCATCAATCGTCCTTAACAACATGCGAGACAATCCTAACATCATTGTTATCCCTTATTCTCTTTCATCTTAGATATTTTTGATTTACGTGTGGAACCTAAGACTTCACTCAAGTCATTGCTTGTCGGTCTTAGTAAACCCCACGGGTAGTGATATACCCCGATTTTTCAACGCCTTCACACTACCTAGGTAGTCACCCCTAGAAATTGGTAGAGTTGGCTCTCGAACCTGGGACCTATGTCCCATCCTAATTCGCCCACCTCTAACTAACTGAGCTAGGAGTGTCGGGTCTTTCATCTTAGATATTTTATTTTTAAAATTTTAATATCTTTCATTTTACAATTTTTACTAGTCTCTTACATAATTTTGCATTAAAATACCATAATTAAAAAATTCAACAATTATGTACAAATGTTTCTCGATTTTCTTCCAATATTTTACATTAAGAAATATTTAACTGATACAAACTTTAAACTATTTGGAAAAAGTAGTCAACATATGTTCTGAAAATTTCCATATGCATACTACAATTAAGTCAACAAATTAGTTTAAAAAATGGCATTTATATAATAAAATATATATGTTGCAGAAGGCAAATTAGACACATTAACGATAATAAAAAGGTTATTGTATAATAATTCATTCACAAGTTTCATATACTACAATGTAGAACTTCAATAACTTCAAAATCTATTTTTTTAGTAGTTACATAGAAATAGTGTTATCAACGGGTACACATAGTGTCATACCGCGTACAAAATTATTTTTGAATATTGGATATTCACATCTGCTATGGAAGGATATTGGATAATTATTCGTTTCACCAACGATCGATAAATCAATGGACATAAATGGAAAATTTTAGTTTAACATAAAGTATTTTTTCAATTCAATTGATTATTAAGTGCTAAAATAAATAAATAATATGATGATAATAAATAATATTGGGTCATCAATACACATTTAATGTGCATAATATTGAGTTTCAACTTAATAAAATAATAAGTTAACATATTTCAACATGTTAAAATATACATAATTTAAACTAAAATCGTAAAAAAAAGTGAACGGATAATTTACGGATGTGTTGATATCCACATATGTTTTTCTGGATATCGAATATTTTTTACTTTTGGGAAGCGGATGCAGACGATCTCAGGTTTTTCGGATATCTATTGGCTGCCCTAGTTAGAAACTATTCTCACTCTTAAATTACTTATGTAAATCTTAAATTTAAACTATTTATATATTGGAGAAATACAATAATTTCAATGTATGCAATATTAATATACAATTAAAAATATTAATAAAATAATTTATTTAATCAAATGAAGTAACATAAAAGTGTATTTAAATATAATATCTCTTTTAATTTCCAATTCATTTATCCCCAAAAAAGTTGTTACTCATTGCATAACGTATTTTTATTTTTAGAAACTTATGAAAGACAAATTCATATTTTACAACATTAAGATATGAATGCATATATTTGTTGATAAAAAATACATTAAGATTCCATCTTTCAACACGTTATAAGCTATATCCAAAATATAACTCATCTTAATGCTGTATAAAATTAATTTGCAATGATCACTGTTGTAAGTATGACTCTTATAGTGACATGAAATGCACGATTGATTACAAAGATAAGACTGCTTAAAAGCTAAAACCAAGTAATAAACAAAATCTCTTCTCAATTATGAGTATGTAAAAAGCTTTACTTAGTGTTTTTTTCATTTTTACATTCAATGTTTTAATTGAATTAATTAGTTGTATTGATTACAAAATATTTAAATAACTTTAATTATTTAACATTCATTCCTTTATTTATATACCTTTACAAAAAAAATGAAAATTGAATGTACATACAAAAACTATACAACAAGAATGATAAATTTGTTATTCACACATACATACTATATATATGTATCATATAAAATAAACTCTTACATATACACAACTAAAGAATGTTTTTTCGTGTTGAGACATTAATAGCTAGAGATATATGTAGTTAGCAATAATTGAGCATTATTTTAGTTTTTAGTTGATATGTCACACTAAATTTTTCAAAACTTGTACACATAATCCAATTTTATAAAAAACCAAAATATAATTATTATTAGTAACAAAATTATCATATGCAAGGCATGACTTACATATTAGTTATCATTCAGTCATCCAAATAGTGAATGGAATGTGAAAATTGTGAAAAGTCGGTTGTGTACGACTTGTGCAGGATCTTTAATATGGCTATGCGGAATATGATACGATAACAATATATATCACAGATAACTATAAATGCAATAAATAAAGTAGTGTAACGACACCAGGATTTTTATACTGGTTCGGACCTCCCGTCCTACGTCCAGTCCCGAAGCTCCTCTTCGGCTTTTCACTAAACAACACCCTCGCTTCACCCGGAGGAACAGGTTCACAACTACTTGATTTACGGGCTACAAGTTTACCCACTTGATTTCACGGGCTACAAGCTTACCCACTTGATTTCACGGGCTACAAGCTTACCCACTTGATTTCACGGGCTACAAGCTTACCCACACAGGACAATTACAAGAGTTTGACTTTAGATTGTGTTCTTCTTTCAACACTGATTAGTCAATGATTGAGCACACCCTTCCTATAATCTTATCCTCAAGTATATGAATTGAATGCGAAGATTTGAAGGAAGTTAGTTGCTTGTTGAATCAAGATATGAGAAATATTATCAAGGATTCAATAAGTAACTTGAATTTGGAGAGCTTTTGTTTGCAAAGAATATAGAAGTTTAAATCAGAAATTAGAGAGAAAAATTCGGTATTCTGTTATTTGAATGATTGAATCTTGATGTATTTATAGAGTTTGAGAAGATGCAATCATTCATGAAAAGTTGCAATCAAAAGAGATGATTCTTGATGAAGAGAAATGGATGCAACCTTTCATGAAAGAAGATGACTCTTCACAAATTTCAAAAAGGTGTTGTCAGGAAAAAATAACAGGTTGACAGGTTTTTGACCGTTATTTTAAAAAGCTGTTGACCTGTTAATTTTAACAGGTTGACCTGTTAAGTTTAAAAAGCTGTTGACCTGTTAAATTTAACAGGTTGACAGGCTTTTGTCAACATACATAAAAAAATAGTTTTCATGTATATTTTTGAAGAGAATAAGAAGTATGATTATTTGAGGATAGATTTTAACATAAATAACTCTAAATAACCAACTTCTAACCTATGAAAACATTGAATCTTCTTTTTGTCGATCATGAAGCTCCTTCTTGTCATTAATCAAAATAAGCATTGAAACCGTTGACTCAACATTCTCCCCCTTTTTGATTGATGACAATATAGCTTGATATTTTAATCTTCATTGCTATCTCCCCCTGTATATATGCTTCTCCCTGAAATATATATATATATATATATATATATATATATATATATATATATAAAGTATCTGCAAGAGAGATTGTTAGTAACATTTTCTCCCCCTTTGTCATCGACAAAAAGGGTACATATTATTGCAAAAAAAAATGATAGTAACAACAATATTACTATAAGGTTTTATCCCTTTGAATATAAAGCTCCCCTTGAATTTGTGTAACATTTGTTAGTACATAATATAAATAATCTTACCTTTTGATTCCTGCATTAACAAATGTTAGCACACATATACTTTTATCATGGTAAGCACATGATAGTAAATGTAATATAAATGATGTGCATTATCATAATAGAAAATATTTCTCCCCCTTTATATAAGCTCTGTCTCCCCCTGTATATATGATCTCCTTGAAAAATATAACTAAGTTTCTGCACGAAGAGAAGTTAGTAACTTTCTCCCCCTTTGTCATCGACAAAAAGGGTATAATAAACAAGAGAGAGATTAAATAACATAACACATCACACCCGGAGTAAAACTGTACCAAAACATACAAGATCAACCATGTTTTCGTGGCATACAAAACACAAACCACGTATAAAAGCTAATAGAGTTGTTTTAAAGACTTGAGAGAAAAAGTGGTCTGAGGTTTTGAAGAAGTAGTGAACGAAATGGTGCGGTGGATTTGGGGATATGAGCCGACATTTCTCTTTTAAAAAAAACAATTTTGGTAGAGACCGGTCGACCTATAATTTCTAGGCAGTCGACCTAAAAAATTTTGGGTTTGGAGGAAATGAAAAAAATAGTATAAACCGGTCGACAAAATTTTTGGGACCGATCGACCTAATTTTTGGCACCGGTCGACCTAATTTTTGCTGAAGCACATTCGGTCAACATAAAAATGTATACCGGTCAACCTAAAAACTCTCTATTTCAAAAAATATATATAATACCGGTCAACCTAAAACTTCTCTGGATTGAAAAACAATAACCAGTCGACCTATATTATTGGACCGGTCGACCTAAAAAGTCTCTGGAAAATAAATAATTCAAATCCGGTCGACCTGTTGTTTTTGTCCGGTCGACCTATATGGTTATTGTAGGACTGGTCGACCTAAGAATTTTAACAGGTTGACCTATTTGTTGACAAAACTATTTTCCAGCTTTTTTGAAAGAATTTAATCTTATACAACACTTTATTATAAATATATATATCAAATATATTTAGAAGGAAATAAAAAACAACATTAAAAAAAACATCTCCTTAAATCCGATATATATATAGATCATTTTCTTGGTTTCCAAGGAGAGTATTTTCCGCTAGCGCCTTCATTTTTGTTGTAATTCCTAACCCATGAGTTTGGTGTTCTTGATGATGATGGCATATTTGTAGGCTCATGAATGTTGTGTCATCGATTAAAAAGAATAATTATCATGATAGAACATAAAAATAAAGTACCTTCGGGAGATATTGTATAAACTGAATTTTGTTTTCAAATATATTTAGAGATATCGAATAACCTTCTCTTTGTTGTGGTGTACCTGCAAAAAATAATATGACATGTATAATTTTGGTACCCACTTACTTCATTAGGGTCCAGAGGTTAGATGAAAGGTAACCATACCCAAGAGGGTCTAATGGAACCTTTAAAAATATAATTTTCATTATTAACTACTGAATCAAAATAATCATTGATATATTTTTCTCTATTCTTCCAACTTATAGGAACCCAAATACTTATGCAATCTCTATTGATATTCCTTTTTGTACTTCTGGATTTATTATAAAATTTGCTAGTCATAGAAGTATTCGAATTTCTATAATAATTGGGTCTTGGATGTGTATTAGTACTAGCAGTGATATTCTTATTGTACATGAAAGCATATCTAGTACTATTTCTAAGATTAGTATTATTAAATTTATTTCCAAAGTCGCTATTGACATTTTTCTTTTGAGATTTCACAACCGATTTTGGTTTGAAAGATAAACTAAGATTTTTCTTAGCTTCGTTCTTTTGCACTATTTTCTTCTTTCCATAACCAAGATGCTTCTTAATTTCTTGGTTTTTATATCCCAAACCTTGCTTATTTGATGTAGATTGTGAATTCTCAATGATCTTTGTCAAATTTTCTCGACCTTTGTTAAAGTTAGAAACATTTTGAGTAATATTTTCTAACTTATTTTGTAAACTAACTTTTTCTAGGTCCATAATTTTGATCGTTGCTTTAAGCTCATGATTTTCAGTAGTAAGAGTATCATTCTTCTCTTTTTGAACTTCAATTTCTTGAGTCAAAAGAGATAGTTGAGAGTCAATATTAGATGATGATTCTTGAGCCTTTTCAAGTTCCTCTTCTAATATTTTCTTTTCATCTTTTAACATATCTCGTTCAAATTCTACTCTACATAAATCAGCTTGAGCTTGTTTGCATTGTCGTTTCATATCTTTAAATTTATATATCAACTCAGCATTTATATCAAGAACTTCTTCAAAAGAAGGAATTTGTACCTCATTTTCTTTAGCCATAAAGCATATATTTGCTTGTTCATTATCTGAGTCGCTTTCACTTTCGGATGAAGATGAATCTGAATCATCCCAAGTTACTGAGAATGCCCATTTCTTTGACTTGTCCTTTTTGTGTTTGAACTTATCATTTTCTGTATTCTTCTTTTGTTCCGGACAATCCTTTTGCATGTGTCCCTTCTTATGACAGTTAAAGCATTATACATTCGATGATGATGGTCTGTTTGATCCGAACTTCTTTCTGTTGCATCGACTAGCTTTTCGTTGCTTTAAGAATTTTTTGAATCCTTTTGCAATGAATGCTAGATCCTCATCTTCGGAATCTGAGATGTCTTCATCAGCATGAAAAGCTACAATTTTCTTTTCTTCTTTTTGTTCTTTTCGAGCCCGCAAGTTAGCTTCATAGGACATAAGATTTCCTATCAATTCATCTCGCTTCATGGTGGAAAGATCATTAGCTTCTTCTATGGCTAATACTTTTCCTTCCCATTCATTAGTCAGTGAATGTAGGACTGTTGAAACTACATCAAAGTCAGAATATTTTTGCCCTAACCCGATAAGAGCATGATGAATAGTTTGAAACCTTGAGTACATCTCATTGATTGATTCATTTGGCTTCATTTTAAAATTTTGAAATTGACTTTTCAACAAAGCTATTTTTGCTTGTTTAACCTTGTTAGTACCTTCATGAGTGGTCTTTAGTGTTTGCCAAATTTGATAAGCAGTGGTACAGATACTAACACGGTTATACTCATTTTGGTCTAATGCACAAAACAACATATTTATTGCTTTTGCATTTACAGCTACTGCTGTTTTCTCAGCAGGAGTCCATTCTGCATACTCAGTTGTTGGATTAACTATTTCTTTCTGAGTAGCATTCCAAGCGTCATAACTTGTTGATTGCATATAAAAAGCCTTAAGTGTTGCCCAATAGCTATAGTTTAGGCCATTAAAGAAAGGAGGTCTTTATGTCGATTGACCTTCAGTGTAAGTGGTGTTACTCGTACTTGCGTTATTTGCCATATTACTAGAATATATCAAATAACCGTGTTACGGTTATATGATAACCTTGCTCTAATACCAATTGAAAAGTCGATTGTGTACGACTTGTGCAGGATCTTTCATATGGCTATGCGGAATATGATATGATAACAATATATATCACAGATAACTATAAATGCAATAAATAAAGTAGTGTAACGACACCATGATTTTTATACTGGCTCGGACCTCCCGTCCTACGTCCAGTCCCGAAGCTCCTCTTCGGCTTTTCACTAAACAACACCCTCGCTTCACCCAGAGGAACAGGTTCACAACTACTTGATTTACGGGCTACAAGTTTACCCACTTGATTTCACGGGCTACAAACTTACCCACTTGATTTCACGGGCTACAAGCTTACCCACTTGATTTCACGGGCTACAAGCTTACCCACACAGGACAATTACAAGAGTTTGACTTCAGATTGTGTTCTTCTTTCAACACTTATTAGTCAATGATTGAGCACACCCTTCCTATAATCTTATCCTCAAGTATTTGAATTGAATGCGAAGATTTGAAGGAAGTTAGTTGCTTGTTGAATCAAAATATGAGAAATATTATCAAGGATTCAATAAGTAACTTGAATTTGGAGAGCTTTTGTTTGCAAAGAATATAGAAGTTTAAATCAGAAATTAGAGAGAAAAATTCGGTATTCTGTGATTTGAATGATTGAATCTTGATGTATTTATAGAGTTTGAGAAGATGCAATCATTCATGAAAAGTTGCAATCAAAAGAGATGATTCTTGATGGAGAGAAATGGATGCAACCTTTCATGAAAGAAGATGACTCTTCACAAATTTCAAAAAGGTGTTGACAAGAAAAAAATAACAGGTTGACAGGTTTTTGACCGTTTTTTTAAAAAGCTGTTGACCTGTTAATTTTAACAGGTTGACCTTTTAAGTTTAAAAAGCTGTTGACCTGTTAAATTTAACAGGTTGACAGGTTTTTGTCAACATACATAAAAAATATAGTTTTCATGTATATTTTTGAAGAGAATAAGAAGTATGATTATTTGAGGATAGATTTTAACATAAATAACTCTAAAAAACCAACTTCTAACCTACGAAAACATTGAATCTTATTTTTGTCGATCATGAAGCTCCTTCTTGTCATTAATAAAAATAAGCATTGAAACCGTTGACTCAACAAATTGTAGATATCGCTTCTTTTCAATGTGCATCTACGTAACTACTCCGCCTGTACAATACGTTAACTAATCCATTTCAACCGTCCATATTTTACTTTGATACTTATTTTGTTGCTTATAATTTCTATTATTACTAAATAGAATAAAAACAACAAGGATTAAATATAAAAAATTATGGAGATTCGTCTGTACATCACAGTGTACTGGTCCTATACACTCAAACCAATTGTGCGGCTGATTTATCCAAATGAAAAAAAAATGTTATTTTTTCCATTTGCATGCTCATAATTTCTACTTATTACAATTCTATAAAGCAAAAAAATTACTATTTGTTTTATATTGAAAGTATCTCATCACTTGCGTTCACGGAATCTTTTTGTACTACAATTATGTAAATAGGAGAAACAAAACCTTTTTCATCCAAAGTATCTCACAACTTGCATTCAAAGTAATTTAGTACACATGTAAACAAAAAAACATAATTTTTTTCACTTAAGCTACCTCACCAATAGCATTCACAGAAACTTTGTTTACTACAATTCCATGCAGATAAAGAAAGTACAACAAAAATTTCCACTCAAAGTTACCTTACCAACTTGGCCAGTAAAAACAAACTACAATTATCTATTTTTCACTAAGATACATCGTAAAATCCATCATATGTATGAATTAATGAAATATAATTAGTCATCTTTTTTGGTCAAATTTTCTTGTCATTCCTGCATATATAATTAAATGTAGGTTGCCATTGTAAAAAATAAATTTAAATGCCTGCCTAGACCTGGCTCAGGCACTAGGTTAGTCTTACCACTTAGGTTTTTGTCTAGACCTCATATACTCTGTCTAGATGGGATTTAGTATGTTATTTAGGCATATAAGGAGGCTTATAAGCATCATTTATGCATCAATTTATGATCGATGCCTCTTATAAGTATCACATTATTCATTTTAAATGTTTTTAGTTTTTATCTCCATCATGACTTCTAAATCTAACATAATCCATGATATCCCATTATGGATTAACTACTAGTAAACAAAGTACTAAAATTTTATCCAAAATGCTTCAGTTTTATCTAATATGTCCGATTCTACTCAATCCTCGATTAATCTCTGCTTTAGCGATTAATCCCTAGTGGATGCTTACTACCTATCATCTGTGAAAGAAATCATAGAATGTTATTTCTTTTGTTTTGATGCAATTTTTTGATGTAACTTTCAAATAAATTAAAATGTACAACTTGCCAATATACATACATATACATACTAATGCCCAATAGGCAATCTGATACAAGAAAATGATATTGGGCCTTGACTCAGCTGTAACGATCCAGAATTTTACCAATTTAAAACTAAATTTTTGGATATATACTTTTAATTTTCTAGATATAAAATGAATTTAAATTGAATAAAGAAAATAAATATTTCATTTTGTCAAAATATAACCGTATATTTTAATAAAGATTTGTAAGATTTTATTTCGTTTGTTATTGGTTATTGGAACAATTATTCGGTAGCATTTGTGTTTAAATTTCTAAGTTAAATAAACAACAAAATGATACTATAGAATTTGTCAAACGTTACACATAACTTTCCATAGCATGTGGTAGGAAACTACCAAAAACACAACTCTTCATGTTTTAACAAGTGTCAGACAATTGTCTACATGGATGAACCGAAGGATGCATGAAAGACAAATGCCCAATACGGTGGCATGATGCATGTTAATGAGCGTTGCATGCAGGATATGTGATAACATGCATGCTATGGAAGCTTTAGAACAAGACAAGTGTCGTATGATGTGTTCTTTAGAAAATTTTAAGTACCCCCAACTTTTCTAGTGTACAAAGGCACCTAACCATTCCATTTTCATTCACTCCACTTCTCACTTTTCCATCTCCTTCTAAAGCTCTCCATCCTTGGCTTTCTAGCCTCTTCTCCTTCTTCTTCTCCCCTTCTTTCCTCCTTAATTCGACCATGAGTCACTACCTCCCTCCACCACCAAACTCTCTTTCCTCCTCCTCACTCCTCTTATAAAAAGAAAGATTAATATATTATTTATATATTGGCAAAGAAGATGGTGCACCGAAATACTGTCCGACGGTTCGTTCGCAGTAAGCTACGCTCGCTCACCGTAAAGAATGGGAAAGCTATATTGTGAGAACTCTTTAAACTTCTACACTAGTTTATTGTATACTAATTAGTGAAAAATTAGTTATGATGTGGATTGTTAACTAGTGCAATCAGTTTGAACCAGCTATGGATGTTAATGGTTGATGTTCGTTGTAATGGATGATGGTTGTGTAGATTAGACCACACACACTATTAAGCGTTATAGTTATAACGCTTGTGTACAATTATTATTTATTTAATATTATTGATGATGGTTGCTATGGATGCCTATACAGTTGTTAATGTTGTATGGCACACACTATTATGCTGCAATTATGGTATTGCATCGGTGATTGGTTAAATCTCCTCCATAATCAATAATATTATAATATGGGAATTTGGATTGAAAATTTATTTTCAAATATAAAGTTTGAAATAATTTGAGAATGGAGTGGGAATATGTACGAATAATTTTCATAAAGAAAAACGTTTTGTTAAAAAAGTTTAACGTTTAAGCAAGACGTTGCTGAAACGATTGGGTTTTGGAAAAGTGAAGTTTTGGCTTCTTATCTTGAAATTTTTTTAAATGGTTATATAAGTATATAATGATTTACTAAAGTGTCTGAAGCAGTTCGGAATCATTTTATATTATGGTAAAAACAGAGCTTGTCGCACAGCGGCAATTCGTGTATTTTAATTGCAAACTTTAAATGCTTATAACTTTTGCAATTCAAATCGGATTTCCACGAAATGAAAGATGTTTGATTTCTATTAACAAGAGCTTTAAAATGAGTGAAAGAAGATTTTGATTTTGACTTATGATTATCAAGTTATGTTTAAAACCATTTGGTAAAAGGACGCTGTAAGTGTAGTTTGCCAATCATAACTATAAACAACTATTTTTAATATTTTAAAAACATGGAATTTTTCTATAAAATCATTATAAATTATTCAAAAGTATTTTGAATTGGAAATTTTAGGTTTTGGCTAAGAAAACGATATTTTGATTAAATTAATTAAGATAATTGTTTTGTAACACTTTTGCAGTGCTTTTAAAACGCTATTGTAACACTTTCTTTGAATATAATCTATTTTGAAGTTTTCAACCAGCAAACTATTTTCCGAATTATAAGTTATCATTTCTAAATGGTTTGTGAAATGTTTTCAGAAGTATAAAAGTATTTTATATAGAATTTAAATTGAATTATTTTATATTAAAACGTGTTTTTCAATATAATTGGATATGGTTGGAGGTAAATCTTCGGATGTTTGATATTAATTCGTAGATAATGGCTTTTACTATTCGATGAATTTAGAAGGTAGTTTACCATTATTCTGCTTATAGTGTGAGTTGGATACAGAGATTAATATTGAGGATAAGTGAGGATATTGTTGGAGAATAGAGTTTTGATGACAACAACCTTATTTCAATATCAATTGATTACAAAATATGTACTAACATACTTATCTAGAATATATATATATATATATATATATATATACATATATATGAAGGATTTGGATACATGACTTAAAAACTGAAGACTATATAGTTTAGTGCTTATAGAGATTCAGAATTCAGAGGAGATTCAAGACTCATGAGTTATCAAGTTTTCAAGAATTCAAGAGTTCAAGACAAATATAGTAAAAAATTCTAGTTTATATGTAAGACTCTGAATAGCACTCCAAGTTCAAATTCAAATTCTATTTTTCAAATTCTAATTTTCAAAATTCAAATTCTGATTTTCAGAATTCTAATTTCAAATTGTTTTTCTATCTTACTTATGATTTCAAATGTAAGTTTTAAGGTTAATATATAAGTTTATATAGTTATATAGTTTTATAATCTTATGGTTTTATAGTTTTAAACTCTAGTTTTATAAGTATGTTTATATAACATATAATTATGTTTTCACATAATTTTACATTTTATAATACTCATTTATATCACTAAGTTTTTAATTCAAGAATTTCCAGAATAATATATATATATAGTTAAGCACTTGAAAAATAGTTTTTAAAAAAAATATTTTCATATATATGTCGACATACAACTATCAGAAATTCAATTTTCAAAGGAAGCATCTTTCATTATTTGTAACGTTCCAGAAGCATTACAACCTTTCAAATCTTATAAATAGGGGTAAATTTTGAATTTTTTGATCATTTTTCTTCTCCTTCTTCACCCCTCTTCATCCCACCATTAATATTTCATATTTTATTAATTTATACACTTCTACTTTGCTTATTTCTACTCTAATTATATAAAACTTCTTCTTTTCTCTGTACTCAGTACTCTCTGAATTAAAGTGCTAATGAAGAGTTATAGGGCTGTTGCAATCATTTCAGAAGTGTTTGGGAAAGGGCGTGTTCCTTGTAGCCCTAAAATCAAGCGAAGGGAACGGTGGTAACCTTGTAGCCGTAAAATCAAGGGTGTTTGGAGTAGTGCTAACCTTGTAGCTGTGAAATCAAGGGGAGGGACTGGACGTAGGAGTAATCCGTACCAGTACAAAATCCGGTGTGTTCTTTCCTTTTTCTGCATTTTTTATTTATCCGTTTCTATGTTTATGTTTGATTTTGTGTCTGTTATCATCTCTGTTGTGTGTGCTTCATATAGTACATCATTTAAGTTTATGATTTTTGTAAATTCCTTAGAAGCACTATTCACCCTCTCTTTAGTGTTGGTCTTACCTTAAGATCTGCATTCCGCGTTCCCTAACAATTGGTATCGGAGTATTGGTTTTCAAAAAGTTCATAGTCTGATTTTTGAAAATATTAAATGGCTACCAACACTGGTAATAATAGTTCTTTTGTAAAGGGTTGGTCCATTATTAGACCACCACTGTTTAATGGTAGTAATTATTCATATTAGGCATGTAGAATGAAAATATATTTACACACATGGAATAGTACGCAGACTGAGTATGTTGAACCCACAACTAATTTTGCATAATAGACTAATGAATGAAAGCCTGCTGCACAAAGCAATTCTAAAGCCATGAATATGTTATTCCGTTCATTAGATAGAAATAAACTTAATAGAGTTTCAGTTTGTAAATCTGCTTATGAAATATGGAGGACTTTACAAGTTACTCATGAAGAAACCAATAAAGTTAAATAGACAAAGATATTAATGCTAATTAATCGGTTTGAGTAGCATTGGGAAAAAATTATTCAGATGAAGACCAAGTCAAAAAAATATTGAGTTCATTGACTTCATAATGAGATTAGAAAACATTGGCAATTAAAGAAGCCCATAATGTCAGTGAATGAGAATTGAGAAATTAATCGGGAATTTGATGTCTTTTTAAGTCCATTTACAGAAAAGAATGGAAAATAAGCCAACAAGAAATCCATAGCATTTAAAGCAACAACAAATGGTTCTGATTCAAGCAATGAAGATGATGAAGAAACATCCTTAATGACAAGAAATTTTAGAAAAGTTTTGAGATACAGAAAGAGAAATAACTTTAAAAGAAATAATCAAGGAAGTTCAGGAAGAAATGATGATCGACTTTATAACTGCAACAAACCAGGTCGTATTAAGAGAATGTGGCCATATCCAGATAAATCAAATCAACAGGTGGACAATAGTGATTCATCGAAGAAAAGAAAGAGGGCTTGCACAGCAATTTTAGACGATTCTGATTCATCATCAAGTGATGAAGAGCTAGAAATTGGAAATTCAAATATGTGTTCCACAGAAAATTCAGAATTCAGAAAATATCGAAGAAGTGGATCTAAAAACCAGGTACGCCTTGATTAATTTTTAATTTTTTCGTTGAGTGGATGATTTGTTTGGTTTTTTCTCTTTGTTTTGAATTTGAAATTTGAACTTTAAAATTCAAACTTGAAATTTAAAATTCTAATTTGAAATTTGAATTTTTAAATTCAAAACAATAATAATATAATAATTAATAATAAATATAATAATAAAATAATTTTAGATGTTTGTTAGGAATAAATTTCAGGAAATAATAAAACCTGAAGTATAAATCGATAATATAAAACCAAAAGTCAAAAACCATATGTCCTTTGAAAATTCTGCATGTATGTCGACATACATATATCCCTATGTTGACATAAAGGACTATAAAATGAAATTCAAATTTTGAATTTCAAAGGTTTAAACTTTTAAACTTCCCTCCAACTTTTCACCAACTCCCAAGGTCTGAGAAGGTGTCATTGATTTAGGAAAAGTTGTACCCATTTAATCTCTGTTTATATATATATATATATATATATATATATATTCAATCTTATTCTCTCTACCTCTCATTAAAAATCCAAACAACACTCTTCATATCCACTCTCTTCAAAAACAAATCTCTAATGGATTCCTCTAACACTCCTAAAACAATGAGATTATCCAAAACCATTAAAGGATATCTCAATAATGATAGAGAAGCAATCAAAATGTATGTTGACTACGTAGTAAATGCAAAGTCAATACGGAAGCTTTCGCCATCTTTGGAAATTTCTATCTTGCGATCTTCCTTCTCTTTTCAATCATAATGAAGTCTTAAGCTTAGTTGACGCTCGGATAACGATGAAGTATATTACTCGAAGCTTGTCAAAATGTTCTATGTAAATCTTAGTTGTGGCTTTTACGAAGGAGATGAAAATCAAATATGGAGTAGCGTAAAAGCCACACAAATCGTTCTAGATTGTGAAATATTGGGTAACATCTTAAATTGCAAATGTACAAACCGATGAAACATATTTAGAAACATTTCATCACATATTTGAAAACGATGCTCACTTGGAATTCAAAAATCGTTTTTTTTTTTGCCAAAAACAAGAATTGCGAACCTCCTCCTTCAACATACCATCACGCCTTGTTCCGGAAATTTCAACAACCCTACTCTTAAAATCCAAAAAGCACTCTTTGCTATTTTATTTTTTGGCAAGGCTAACCGGTTTTTATAGTGATCTTTAACACTTTATTATTAAGGAAAATTAAAAGATACAACACACATAGGTGATATACATAGTGTATATCAACTACAAAATACAAGCTCCCACACGGGGAAAGCTAAAATACATTTACTAACTCTAGCTACATTAGTACATATTGTTTTTGTTCCCTATGCCATAAGATATCACCTAATTGACTCCATACCAACTATCCATTGTCAAAAGGTGTGTTCCCTTTTGCTTTCGTCATGTTGTGAGTTTGTGGCGATCTACCTGCACTGCAGCTTGCAGTAGTGATGGAGGCCGCAGTGTTAGCAACGTTGACATCTGGCGGTCTTGGTTTGTAGCCCAGCGGCGGAGCAATATGTGCATAAGGATTCGATTTCTTACCAGTCATGTTCTCCGTTTTCGTATTTTGAAACACAGTATAATTCTTGGACATTAACTCCATTAATTCCTCTTCTCGTTACATATATTTGGAGCTAAATCACCACTCCCAATCTCGATTCCAAAACTTTCAATCGTGTCCAGCGCTGTTTTTTCTATGTTAATCTTCTTTTCTTCCTTATCTTTTGGTTGCTTCATTTTGCTGCCAGACACAACATCAATGTTAAAATTATTTTGAAGAAAACTATCAAGAATACCGACGTTTCATTCATCGGGTCTTCTGAGGTAGACTTCTTCGATTCATTTTGTGGCAAGGGGATCTGTGAATGTTTACCAGTTTTGATATGTTGCTTGTTTAGTGGGACAGATCGTTGAAGGAACCCAGGCGTGAAGCCAAACTCTTTGCACTCTAGAATAGCAACTAGTATGTTGACGTTGTAACCTCCAGATTCCATTGTTCTTTCAAATTCAGTTACATAATCTAAAATAGTTTGCATGACACTTCCATTACCTATCATTTCAGGTTCTTCATTTAGATCTGTGAAGCTGCTACTAGCTCTAAACTGTTGCTTTGTTTGGTTACCAAAATTAGCTCCATCATTTAATTGCTCGGTTAAAGAGACACTGCCTTTTCCATATTCAGATTCAACATTCTAGTTCTGTACGTGACAGTCTTGATCCGTTCCCACTTGCGTTTCTACATTCATTCCCAGTTCATTAACTATAGGAGAAATATAAATCTCCCCTTCTTCAATATTATGAGCTACATCACTTGCATTTATATTGTTACCCATAGTTTCTAAAATTCCAAACTTATTGGCACTTTTAAGTTTAGGAGCAACTCCAGTATTATGAATGGATTTCATCCCAACCACTTTCCTCCATTTTCCTTGGTTAGTGTTGCTTTCCCTCTTTCTTTGAAACTACTTCTTATCAGTGCCACAGTGTTTTTTCCCTTTAGCACAGCGGTATTGTTAACAGTCCCATTTCAATGCATTGTGTCTCTATTAACATCAATCTGACAAGTTTCAGAACTTTGCTTTCCGATGGCCAAAGACCTTACATTCTCTACAAATATCAGGCTTCCACATAAGGTAACATTAATGTCATGCTCAGTACCATCTGGTAGGAGCACTGTTATCTTATCGGGCATATCATTCTTGGGGAGAGCTCAACTAGACAATTTGCAAAACCTAGCCAGTCGAATGTCTCCGTTGATAAAAGCACTCTTTTCTATTATCATTGGTTAGAAATGTCAACAAGAGAAAACATTCTTTATTATGGAGTTTATCTTACTCGAATTTTCAAATATTTCGGAGTTGATCTCAAAGGAGAAGAATTTGTACCAAGAAAGGTGTTGGACTCCACAAATATACACCTTATGCAAATTCCACTCAATTTCAAGCCTCACGAGACATCTGAAGACAAATAAGCTCGAATGCAACAAGAACAAGAGCTTGTGGATATTGACGAAGAAGAAGATTTTTTTTAAAAAGTTTACAATGACCACTCAACACTAGAACCATTTCCAAAGAGACGCTTATTCAAAATCAAGTGAAAATAATCAAGATCCAAAAGACGCTTACTCATATGTCTAGGTTCATTGGCAAAATAGGAAGAAAACTTGGAATTTCATCTTCCTCTTCACCATCCGCTAAAATCTAAGCCTATCTAGTTTATGTCGTCTTTAGTATTTGCTTGTATTTGCTTTTGAATATCGTATTTAGTGCCTCGTAATTAGTTGGATGCATTTGCTTTCAAGTTGAAATGAGTGGTGCTCCATTTATGTCAAAACTATCTTTAAGTTACTGTAAAAACACTAAATTAAATAAATTGTGATAATATAATAACAATTAACTAAAAACTGAAAATTTCCAAAAAAAAAAATTATAATGTACGTTGACATATATATATATCCTTGTATTGACATATAACTGCCAGGTTTTCAAATTGTTCAAAATTTAAACTTTAAATAACTAACTCATGTCCATTCAAATCCAACGAATTCAAGATCCTATATAAACCTATTTCTTCCAGAAAAATTTATTATATCTTATCTTCTTCCTCTCTAATCAATTCCTATCTAAAACTATCAAATTATGGCAAATCCAATACAGAATTTGAGCGAAAATCTTGAAGAAACCTTGAATTCTTCCAAGAACATCCTCTCCACAATTCTATGAAATCAACGACATCTCGAACTAAGCTAAATAAAGATGTTTGAACAACAAGAGAAGCACTTTGATGCCATCCCTTGGCTAATATCTTCTCCTTTCAGAGACAAAGACAACAATCTTGCTAATGCACCACCTACAAAAGAAGATGAAGATTGGGCGGTCGTCAAGAAAGATCCGGTCTTTGGAGACGACAGATGGGTAGAAGTTCCAAGAGACATTTGAAATAAATCAATACAATGATACTATCTAATGGAAAATATCAGAGTACATAAGTAAAACCATAGAAGTTATCTCTCTCATAAATTAATACAATGATCAAAAAAAAAAAAAAAAAAAAACTGAACTAATACATGAAGAAAAAAATAGTTTGAATCCAAGCTGAACCGAATAGTCAAGAATCACAGCTGAGACCCTCCACCCTGTGAACCTGGGGGGAGGAAAGGAAGAGAGAAGGAGAAAAACAAACCAAATAAGACATACATCCAGTGAGTTCTTGTAATTTCTAGCATGAGCATAAGATAAGAAAGCATTTAGACAGAAGAATAGTTCTAAGGTTAATGGTCATAAAAGCATAAGTGAAGTAACAAAAAATATAAACACTAATAAAGATAGGCTTCTTAGTCATATCCGAAATTTGCTGCACCAACTACCAAAATATCATAATTAGGCTTTACCTAATTTCTATTCGTCGATCGGCTACTTTACCCAAATGTGAATAACTTGTGCGAGCTATGAAATTCAGGGTTATCAATCCTAAACCCATTAACTAAAAGGACACAATTGTTAATCACAGGAAATACAACATCTTATCTTCCCAATCAGAATGATGCACTCCGGTCATTCTGCCGGAATATTCCCATATCCACCTCGTTTGAACTACTTACTATCTAGTTCATTAAATAGCGCCCTAGCCTCTGCCTAGTGCGATATTCGGTGATAACAAAGGGATACTGACTGATATGGGTTCCCAACTAAAAATGTAAGTCAGCCCTAGACTTGGCCCCTAATTTATAACTAGGATTTCATTATACTATTAGTCCTTTTATCTTCACCAATCAGCCTCCTGCTACCGAAACGGACCTGATCTATCTTTCCTTGTTAATCTTATAAATTTAACTTAACACATTTAAGTTTATTAATAAGCCCAATATAACCACATGTTATATTCCTATGTTATAATTAACATTTCTAATTCATGTAATTTTTTTATACAACCCTTCCTTTCATTACTCAATGTCCAATTAAGTGAAATTATTCCAATGTACATGTTTTCCAATTACATGTTACTTAATGTCTAATTAAGTACGATTTATTACAATTCACAAGTTAATTAGACATTGGAATAAAAAGGGAAAAATGTTAATTGGAAAAATGTTAATTGCAAAGCAATCGATAAACTTCTTGGCTCTCATTGGCCTAGGCTCAGTGTAAAATAAATAAAAAGGGAAAAATGTTCTAGGCTACACGTAAGGCTTAGACTCATAAATGAACAAAATAAATAAAATAGGGAATTGCAAGACTGTAAATAAAATCATGATAGAGAACGAGATAAAGAAGAATAATTGCTTATAATTAAATAAACAACTGAAATGGAATAAACATAGACAATAGATAGATTGTAATAACTTGTAGAAAACAAACTTATAAGCACTGTGAATACAAAGCTTGTAGATCTAAACTATTTTACTATCTTAGTCCCTCTTATGTAAATAGCCGATCTAAAAATCACATAAAACTCATAGAGAAAAGATTACATATCTGAAAAAGGTTTTGGAAGAAGAAGATTCCTTCAGATCTACAATTAAACAATATTCTGCTCTATTTCCCTAATTTTATTTTATTTTAGAACCTAATGGAGTAGAGGCTGAGAAAATGAAGAAGGAGAAATGTGGGGGCAAAATTGAGGAGTATCAGCCAATTTATTGGTGTAGAAGGATAATCTAAGCCTTTGGATTTTAAGTTTTCAATCTTAGCTCTTAAAAACACGTCAGAAAGAAGTCTCCAGAACACCAAGGCAGGTTCGACATCGTGCCAGGCAGAAATTGTGCCTGACATTAACATGGTTCAACCCACTCGCCTATGTGGGTCAACACAGGGGTCGACCCATGAGCCCTGGGTCGATCATAGGGTCGACCAAATTATGGGTCGGGTCGCCCATTACTTCGTTTATTTCAGCTTGATTATTTTTTTAATTTATGAATTTAAATTTCAAACTTTAACTGATCATATCTTTTTTGTTTTACATTCGTTGCAAACTAAAAGTCTATTTGAACCAGAATTTCGTAACAAACCCATTGTGAAATCCTGTTTGCCTAGTTTTGAATATTATTTTAATTTAATATCTGGTTTATTACTCTTTTCTATTTAATTATTGTTTATTAAAATCTGGAATGTTACATTCTCCCCTCCTTAAAGGATTTCATCCCCAAAATCTCTAATGCTAAAAAATGTTATGAATATTATCAACGATTATCTACACTCATCTACTCAACCATCAACCACTGAGATCCATTGTCCTTATATTTCCTAATTCTTTTATTGAACATATGCAAAGGTGTTGTGTATATGTCCCTAAGCTAATGCAAAAATTAGGCGGTCTACTGATTCAGTTGACCCCCTAATTACAATTCATGTTTGTGTTATACATTCAGCATGTATGCAAAGGAACCCTGATGATACATATAAAATTCTATATGCGTGCAACTATCATTCACCAAAATGTAATATTAAAGTGATGATTCAACCATTTTTCATCCATGTTTAAAATAAATTAAAACGCACATATATCCATATGCAATATGTAAGCGTCCTAGTTCAACCGACCCCAAACTAGTGCCTAGTATGTGTATATGTGTCCATTGCAACACTAGCAAACACTTGCATCCAGTGAATCCATTCAACCTAATATGTTCTGTTAACATGTTTTAACTCATTTCCTACCATCCATAGGCTTTTTCCTAAGAATTATGATTCAAATAATGGGAAAAATATATTCGAATCTAAAGCTTAAGGAAGGAACAAGAGCATACTCTCGAAGAGAAACCAAAAAGAAGCGCGAATCCTATCTTCTGGTTCCCAGTCACGTCATTACTATCTTCTCCCTACTGAATCTTTACTAGCTTGATCTCTTTATTCTATAGATTCTTAACTTCAGATCCTAGTATTCGAGTAGGAACTCTCCTAATTGAAGCCTCCCTCTCTACCTTGATATCCTCTAGGGTACTCGGCACAACTATGGCTGCAGAATCATGTAGACACATACGTAAGTGTGAAAAATGGAACACATCATGAACTCCTGCCAATCTCTCTGGTAGTCTAACTCTATAGACCATTTGACCAATTCTCTCTACTATAGCGAATGACCCTACAAACCTCGACCCAAACTTCCATACTGACCCGAAAAGAACAATATTCCTCTAAGGTGACACCTTAACAAAGACCATATCTCCTACCTTGAACTCTAGTTCTATCCACCAATGACCCGCATACGACTTTTGCCTATCTTGAGCTGCCTTCATCCGCCTCTAAATCAAATCTATCTTCTCTGAGGTCTCTCCAACTAGCTTAGGTCCTAGTAAAATTCTGTCTGTGGACTCCTACCAACATGTAATGATCTGCAGGGTCGTCCGTATAGTGCCTCGAAAGGAGCCATACCAATACTAGTCTGATAGATATTATTTTATGAAAAATCTACCAACGAGTGCTCCTCCCAAGTCCCTCCAAAGTCTAGAATATACAACTGTAATAAATCCTTGAGAATCCTACTAATCCTCTCCGTCTGTTTATCTGTCTGAGGGTGATAGGCGGTACTAAGTCGTAGTTATGTCCCTAACGTCTCTTGCAAGCTCCTCCAAAACTCGCTTGTGAAGATGAGGTCTCAGTCACTAACAGTACTAGAGAGTAATCCATGAAGTCGGTCTCTAAGATACACAGATGCCAACTAAGCTACCGTCTGCTTACTCTTAACCAGGATAAAGTGAGTGCTCTTAGTCAACTTATTGACTATAACCCAAATTCTTGTGTTACCTTCCTTGATCTAGGTAACCTATCTATAAAGACCATAGAGACACTCTCCCACCTCCATTGTGGCACATCAAAGGGATAAAGCAATCTACCAGACTCTCTCTGCTCAGCCTTCACTTTTTGACAAGTCATACATCGAGCTACATACTCTAGCACGTCCTTCTTCATCCATATCCAATGGAAACACCCTCCTCATATCTTTATACATCTTATCATTGCTCGGATGAATAGTCTTCTGAGTATGATGAGCCTCCTCTAAAACCGATCTCAACAAATAATCATATCTAGGAACACACAATCTCCCATCACGATGCACCCACCTTCTCTCATCCATAAAATATCGAGCAAGGTGACTAGAGGTCTCTCCTCTACTAAATTGATACATGATATCCACTAACTGCTAATCCTAGCATTGAATAGATCCAATGCGCTCTACTAAGTAGGTTGCACCTACAACGATGCCAATAATTTGGGCATCAAATCCATAGATGGTCTGAAATCGGACGATGAGATGAAGTCCAAACTCTGCCACTCTACGAATAAAGGACTCAAAGTCATTCTCTGCTTACTCAATGTGTCTGCTACCACATTCCCCTTCCATGGGGTATAAACTATCTCGAAGTCATAAGATGCAAGGAACTCCATCAACATTGTTATCACATATTAAGATTTGATTCTCGGGAACAAGTACTTGAGCGATTTATGATCTGTGTAAAGCCTGGACCTCTCACGTAATAAATAGTGTGTCCAAGACTTTAGCGCAAACACTACCGCCGCTAGCTCTGAATCATGGGTAGGGTAGTTCTTTTCATGTACTCTTAATTACTTACTCCCATAGCAGACAACTCTACCCTCATGCGTCAACACTACACCTAAACTCATGTCGCAAGCATTCGTATAAATGGTAAACATGTTCGTACCATCGGGAAGAGTCAAAATTGGAGTCGATATAAGAGCCATATTCAACCTCAAAACTGCATGGATCGGCTATGACTAAAGATATATATATATATATATATATAGGTAGCCAAATTTATTTTTTCAACCCAAGTGTAACCCATCAAAAATTTATTTTCAAGGACAATACACTGTAAAACTGATACCATACACACCTTAAAACTGATACTTAAAAACTAGTAGATAAATTTTGATACTATACATGTCGTACAAATGATACTTAAAAACAAGTAGCCAAATTATGATACCCCACACACTGTAAAACTGATACCTGAAATCTGATGCTTTTTCCTTTAGAATTAAATTTCAGCAGGTCGTCCTTACAGTTGAAATGGCCCGTAACTTTGTCTTTAACATAATTTTCTCGTATATATATAATAACCAACATAGCTACATTGGCAGTGTTATAAGAAATTATATAACCTAATAAAATGTAGCAAACTGAGAACAAAAAAATTATTTTCTACCGCAGGCATTTGGAACCGTATTAAATAAAAAGCATATGCACAAATGAGGCGTTGACGCCAGATGTTGGTTCCCTTCTTTACTAATTTGAAATTGCATGTATGAGTAATTCATGTGAATATTGGTATTTTTCTTTGAAACTATCCCACCTTTTTTTGTTCAAACTTGTTCAACTCATCCTCTTTGTCAGTTAGAACTTTCCGCAAGCATTCATATAAACGATAAACATCTTCGTACCGTCAGAAGAGTCAAAACTGAAGCCGATGCAAGAGCCTTCTTCAACCTCAAGACTGCATGGATCATCTACAAATGGGTTCATCAGGTCAATATGGCAAGAGGCGAGGGACCCTCTGACTCCGTAAAAGGAAAAGGCAAATCTTGGGGCGATCGTAATATACGGCCATGAATGGAGCAAAAATTCCCCTCCTATACTGAACTCACTCATGGATTGGAAAGAATATATCTCAAAGTTCATGGAAATGATCCTTTCCAAAAGCCCTCTAAGAGAGGGAACCAACTGAAAAGCAAATGAACTATGGCAAGTATTGTATGTTCCATGAATTAGCTGGCCATGGCATTGACCTATGCAGGAAACTTCACGATCAAATCAAAGAACGAGTCAGGTGGGGTGAGTGAACATAGTATATAAAAAATAGAGCGACTGATACAGCTCAGGCTCAGCCCCATACTACCTCTGAGGATGAGAGTAGACTAGGACCAAGACCCTGCGACATCATAATAAACTGATCTAGCTCCTTGGATCTTTTCAGTTCTCAGGTTCTGATCCATGACTTTTGGATTTTTTTTTGTTTCGTAATGGTTTAGCTGGCCTATGTCATATGCAAGATTAAGACTTAATCCTCGAGCGTGCTCCATTCCCAATCCTTAACCATCCACTTTTTTATTTTAACTACTTTTAATAAAAAAAAATAACTAAGTCAATTCTGTGATGACCTCCCATAACTCCTACACTTAATAAAGGAAATAATGAGCTGAAAGACATGTCAGGAAGCTATGGACGATCATCAAGGTAGGATAACACAAGCGAAACCTGTCGTGTAACCCATAGCGCAAGGATAAGCTATAATATAACATATACAACAGGCAAAAATAGTGAAGTAGAATTGCGTAGAATCTTAAAAAAATTTAGATCACCATGAAGAGTCCATACAACATTGGATAGCACTATAAGATACAAAGTTACCTCACTACAAGTCACTTAGAGCATACATCAACATAATAGAGGAAAAACATAAGCAGTAGATAGTAAAAACTAATACGGAAACCTTATACTCAACGTCGCTCAGTAGCTTCGTCCTCATTAAGATATCACCTATCACCTGCTACTCAGTCTATCCATCCAAAACCGAATGAACAGCCCAAGGTAATAAGAGGGAGACATAAAACCTTGAGTCATACAATACTCTTAATGAGCGATAAAATAACTAACTAACATCATCAATAAAGTATATGAAAATAGGCAGATTAATCATCTAATCTGCCAATCATGTCACCGGAGAATAACCCAACATCTCTCCTCCATATTTGATAGTGATAGCCTTTACAACAACCAGATAGAAACAATAGTCCATTCATAGCAATCAAATATCAAGCGTAGACCATCCTAATTGATATCGACATCTCCCAAGCATAAGCCCTGAAGGCCTAAACCAACATCAGACAAGCACCCAAGAGATATCTCCTTCGTCATCGGACAATCTACAAAAGATGATACAAGCCAAACAATCATCATCCATGACTCTGGCTATCACTGCCAATCCTAATTTGAAACCATCTTTAATCATATGATCGGCTCAATACCTTACCAACCGTCAAGGGCTAATGGTAAACCCTAGTCCTAGCAAAACACCTACGCCATCATTCTTGTATCTAGGCCCGTCATGTTGCCCGGGATACTTGACCAGCCACTTCTAGTCCTTTGGGCGTCTCCATTATACCCCTAATTTGGGTCTGCTAGAAACTATAACAGTGATAATTCATCGGCTTTAAGTATCTCTAGCCTTCCAACCTGATGAATGTTCATAAGCTCAAGCAACTTCTCGAGCACCATTATCCATGAACTCATAACCTTGAGTCGTCTTCACTTCGTTGCATTATGAAGATCAACAAATACTTCACAACACTTCGAACATTCCTACTTGGATTCACTTTGAACCCACAACCACCATCGAGACAAAAACATACGTTATTTGGTCAATATTCAATTCATATTGTTTCAGCCCGACTCATTAGGTCACAGTTGCCCCGACTCATTGGGTAACAATTGACCCGACTCAATGGGTCAAAAACGATCCGACTCTATGAGTCAAAAATGACCCGACTCTATGGGTCAAAAACGAACCGACTCTATGGGTCACAAACGACCTGACTCTTTAGGTCAAAAACGAACCTTCTCTATGGGTCACAAACGACCCAGCTCTATGGGTCAAAAACAACCCGACTCTATGAGTAACAAGCGACTCGACTCTATGGGTCACAAACAACCTGACTCTATGGGTCAAAAATAACCCGACTCTATGGGTCATAATCGAACCAACTCCATTTCTTGAGCAACAAGCCATGCAATCCATCCAAAAATGACCCGACTGCAGATCCAACCAATCTATCTCCAATCTCGACCAATCCACCACCAAGCGACAACATCAATACAAACAACTCACCCAAACCATCCAATTCAACAATCAACACTTTATGAAATCATCAACAACACTTAAATGGCAATTATTCATTATACAACCATATGGAATTCACTGAATCATGATAAATCAATGAATAAACAAAATGATGGATCTAAACTTGCATATACATATGAATTAACATAAGAATTACCGATTTAAGTCCCTAGATTGGATCCTATGGCGAGTCAAATAAAAATATACTTACCATGGAATAGATCTAGGTGAAAAAAACTTTAGATGATGAAAATAAGATCAAATAACCCATATACTTGATTGAATTTGTGTGAGAGACGACTCACCAATTCTTCAAATTAACTTGAAATCACTAAATTCCCAAATCCGGACAATGAAGAATGATCTTCAAACCTCTCAATTTGATGCGATCTTCCTTCACTCGATGTAGATCTAGCTTTGCTTGATGTAGATTTTCAATCTTCTCGCGTGGATCAAGAATTTTAATGGAGGAAAGGTGTATTTGATTGAGCAAGAAGGATCACGAGCTCAATCAAATGAGAGAATGAAGAAAGTAAACTATTATCCATGCCTCTACCCCTTTATTTATAGCCTCCAACCAGCCCACTAATAGGCCACGCCAAATTAGCCAATTAAGACTAGCCAAACTTGTACAGAAATTGTGCATCACTAAAACAACGATTTCTCCCGAACTGGTGAACCAAATCTTTAATGTGACCACTCTACGGAATTGGAAACATCATTTCTTTTCCAATGAAACCAATCTAAGCACTTGATTCGATCCCAATCAAAATATTTTACGATCCTCCGATACGTAAAATGCGGGTCATTACATTCTCCCCTCCTCAGGAATTTCGCCCCCGAAATTCCAAGCAAACGCAATCAACCAGAAACAATCCCACATGCCTGCCATACAGAAGTAGACAATTTTACCATCCAAACAATCATCCATCAAACCATGGATCCATAGCCTTAACCTAACATTTTGAATTCTAATGAATAGTACAAGTTACAATGGTGTAAGGTGACACCACATTAATGGGTCATACCAATGAAGAGTTCCGGATGGATCATCTTCATCCTCTCTTCCGTTTCCCATGTACAATTGTTATCATCCTCACCCCACTGCACCTTAACTAGCTTAACTATCTTCCTCCTAAGTTGTTTTGTGTCATTCCCTACAGCGCGAAGTGGCTTATGAGGTCTCATATCTACAGACTCGACTTCTAGGTCTTCGTACTATTCCAGAGATACCACCACATTTGAATCATGCACACACTTCCATAGAAATGACATACGGAAAACACAGAGTAATTCCAATCTATATGTGAGCTTTCTGATCGGCTCGACTATTGGAAATGGTCCAACAAACCTAGGAGCTAACTTTCCTTTACTTCCGAATCGAACCACATTCTTTAACGGCAAAATCTTTACAAAAACCATATCGCCAACGTCGAATTCCAAATCTTTTCAACGTTTATTGGCATAACTCTTCTTACGAACTTGGGCTGCCTTCATTTGTTGTCGAACTATCTCGATACAATTCGACGTTTATCTGATCATCTCAGGCCCAAGTATCAAATTATCTTCAGTTTCCAACTAACATGCTAGAGAATTGCACGGTCTACGATACAATGCCTCGTATGGTGCCATCCCAATGCTCGATTGGTAACTGTTATTACATGAAAACTCAACTAGATGTTGATGGTCTTCCCATGATCCTCTGAAGTCCAATACACAAGCCCCAAGGAGATCTTTCAAAACTTGGTTAACCCCCTTGGTTTGACCATTGGTTTGACCATTGGTTTGGGGATGATAAGCCATACTTAAACACCACTCAGTTCCCAAAGCTTCTTGCATACTCTTCCAATATCCACTCATGAATTATGGATCTCGATCACTCGCTATGCTCTTTGGGATACCATGGAATTGAACTATCCATTTAATATAAAGCTCAGCCAACTTCGATGTCGTCCTGGTGGATTTGACAAGAAAACCTTACACTCTTGGTCAAGCGATCCACCATAACCCAAATTCCTTTGTATCCTGCCCTTGTTCTAGGTAGTCCATCAATAAAATCCATTGATATCTGCTCCCACTTCCACATAGGAACTTCCAATAGTTGAAGCAATCCGCTCAACTTCTTCTGTTAATCTTTCACTAACTGATAGTTCATGCATTCGGAAATAAACTTTCCAACATCCCACTTCATTCCTTCCCAGTAGTTGGCTCACTTCATGTCCTCATACACCCTATTACCACCGGGATGAATCGTTAACTTCAAGTGATAAAATTCCCTCAGAATCTCATCTCTCAATCCGTCGATATCGGGAACTACCAATCGTTCTTTCTTCCGTAGCCAACCCTCTCGATCGACCTTGTATTCCTTATCCTCTGGTTCTAACTTCTGGATAATCTCGACAAGCTTAGCATCATGCTTCTAGATCTCGCTAATACTTTCGATGAGAGTCAGTCTTATCGATAAGCTTGCCATTATTTCAGGTTCCAACTCACACTGTGTTCTAAAATCAAATCATGTCAAGAACTGGAGGTGTTTCCATTCCGAAAACATCGCTCCCAAACTGATGTGTCTTCGACTCAACGCATCTGCCATTGTGTTACCTTTAACAGGAGTATAAGCCATACCAAAATCATATGATGCTAGAGACTCAAACCATCGTTGCTGCTAAAGATTCAAATTTTTTGGGAGAAAAGATACCTCAACGACTTGTGATCCATAAGCAACTCGAATCAAACTCCCAATAGGTATTATCTCCACATCTTTAGAGCAAACTCTATTGTTGCAAATCCAAATCATGAGTTGGATAATTCCTTTCATGCAGCTTCAGCTGTTGGCTCGCATTAGCCACAACTTTATCCTTTTACATTAACACTGCTCCAAGTCCAGTACCACATGCATCGGTGTATACCACCATCTCTTCATTCCCAATTAGAATCGTCAAAACAGGAGCACTCTTTAGTCTCTCTTTCAGGATTCCAAAAGCTTACTCACACTTCACATCCTATGCGAACACTTGATTCTTCTTTGTCAATCCTGTTAATGGTGTAGCTATCTTGGAGAAATACTTAATAAACCCGCAATAATATCCTGCCAACCCAAGGAAACTCTGAACATCTATCGCGTTCATAGGTCTATCCCATTCCTGGATTGCTTCCACCTTAGCGGGGCCGACCGCTATTCCATTTCCAGAAACAATATGGCCTTAGAACCTCACTTCGCTCTTCCAGAAGTGACACTTCTAAATCATAGTTCTTAGCTTATGGTTTCGCAAAATTTCTAAAACAACTCGAAAGTGTGTCTTATGTTCTTCCTTATTCCGGAAGAAAACCAGAATATCACCCAAGAAAACAAGCACGAACTTGTTCAACTAATCCCTGAATATCTTATTCGTCATATCCACGAAATGCGCTGGTGCGTTGGTCAACCCAAATGGCATCACCAACCATTCGAAGAAATTGGATGGGGTCCTAAAAGCAGTCTTTGGCAAACTATCCTTTTCCACCCTCAACTGGTGGAATCCCATTGCCAAATCCATTTGAGAAAACACCTTAGCTTCGTGAAGCTGATCAAACAAGTCGTCTATCCTTGGCAACGGATACTTGTTCTTCTTGATCACCTTGTTCAGCTCACGATAATCCACACAAAATCTCAAAAATCCATCAGCTTTGGTTACAAACACAATTGGTGCACCCCATTCGGATACACTTCTCTGAATGAATCCTTTTCCCTAAAGGTCACGTACTTGCACCTCCAACTCTCATTGTCCCTTAGGCGCCATCCGCCTAAGAGGCATAACGTTAGGTTTAGCACGCTCGATCAAATCGATTCTAATCTCAATCTCCCGATGCAGCGGAAACCTTTTGACCTTGTCAAAGACATCATTAAACTCACTTGCGATCGGCACCGATGATAAGTCTTCCCGTGGAATCACAAGCGAATATAAATAACTCACAAAGACACAATCTTCGACTTACATGGAATCACAACCATTCGCCTTTCCACATTCCTGACTGTCACCTCTAGCTTCTTGAAATCCACTTTTGCCACATACCTCTTCAGCCAGTCCATACCAAAATAATCCCAAATCCAGCGAATTCAAACCAAATCAATCACACACAAAGTTGCAACCATGACTCGATAACATTAGACCATGACATATCATACACAAACTGAACGAACCCCCAACTGGATTAGTCACGATCAATGGCTATCAAAAATCTCGGGTTCCAAACCCAAGCGACAAACAAGCTCATGGTGAACTTCTCGTTCTTCTGATAAGGAGTCTTGATGTATGAACTTGACAAAGCTTTGAAGTCAGAAACATACTCCATCACTGGTCGACCATTCTTCTTAAGCTCGACAAACTTGTTAAATAGAATAGACCTCTGAACGGTAGAGATAAAATTCATCTTAAACTTGACTTGGAATTGCTCCCATGAAGTATCATCTTCTAGGGTTTCCAGAGTGACAGAGTTCCACACCAATCCATAGCTTTTCCTTATAGTTGTCTTGATGCAAGTTTCCTCTCCCTTGCATCATCAGTTCGCAAGTCTCCAAATATCTGAATGCAAGTATCAAGCCACCCTTGAATTTCTTAAGTCGGTTCTATGGCCCTTAAACAGTTTCCCTCCAAGAGTAGTGAAATCTTTGCATAGCTTTGCAAAGTCCACAATCCTAGGCATTTGCACTGGAACTCCTACATCTACCGCGATTGTCTCTGGAGGGGGGCACTCCTCATGATTGCTGCCACCATGGCCTCGAACATAGCTGGGTAATTCGATCCCCATCCAGGAATAGTCTCCTCCCTAATAGCGTGTCTCGATGGTCGACAACTCATTCTACATCTAAAAATAGAATGATTAACCCACACATGAGAAAACTGTAAATAAAGTTCAAGCGTTATTATACTATTCACTAAAATATGTAGCATACATCCATCAGAAATCTACGAATATGCCTCTCATACGTAATTACGCCTTTGGACTTTGGCTAAAATCGATAACCAGAGCTCTGATACCAAATATGACGACTGCCCATAACTCCTGCACTTAACAAGGGAAATAATGCGTTGAAAGACGTACTAGGCAGCTATGGACGATCATCAAGGTAGGATAACACAAACGGAACATGTCATATAACTCATAAATCAAGGACAAAGTATAAAACATATATAACATGCAATAATATGAAGCAAAATTGCGTAGAATCTTAAAACTTTTTATATCACCACAAAGAATCCATACAATATTGGATAACACTATAAGAGTCTGTACAAAGTTGCCTCACTACCAGTCACTCAGAGCATACATCAGTAGTAGATAGTAAAAACTAATATGGAAGCCTCCTGCTCGTCGTTGCTCATCAACATCGTCCTCATCAAGATATCACCTGCTACTCATTCCGCCCATCCAAAACCGGGTTAACAAACCAAGGTAATAAGAGGGAGACAGAAAACCTTGAGTCAGACAATAGTCTTAATGAGCGATAAAACAGCTAACTAATATCATCAATAAAGTATATGAAAATGGGCAGATTACTCATCCAATCTACCAATCATATCACCAGAGAAGAACCCAACATGTCTCCTCCACATTTGACAATGATAGCCTTTACAACAACCAGACAAAAACAATAGTACATTCATGACAATAAATTATCAAGCGTAGACCATCCTAATCGATATCAACATCTCCCAAGCACAAGCCCTGAAGGCCTAAACCAACATCAGACAAGCACCCAGGAGATATCTCCTTCGTCATCAGACAAATTACACAAGACGATACAAGCCAAAAAATCATCATCCATGACTCTGGCTATCACTACCAATCCTGATTTGAAACCATCGTTAATTATAAGACTGACTCAATACCTTGACAACCGTCAAGGGCTAATGGTAAGTCCTGGTTCTAGCAAAATTCCATATGCCATCGTTCTCGTATCTAGGCCCGTCGTGCTTCCCAGGGTACTCGACCAGCCACTTCTAGTCTTTTGGGCATCCCTGTTATACTCCAGATTAGAGTTTGCTAGAACCTAAGACAACGATAATCCCTTGGCCTTAAGTATCTCTAGCTATCAACTTGATGACTACTCATAAGCTCAAGCAACTTCTCGAGCACCATTATCCACGAACTCACAACCTTGAGTTGTCTTCACTTCGTTGCATTACGACAATCAACAAACACTTCACAACACTTCGAACATTCCTACTAGAATTCACTTCGAAGCCACAACCACTATTGAGCCGAAAACATATGTCATTTTGTTAATATTCAATTCATAGCGTTTTAGCCCAACTCATTAGGTCACAATTGACCCGACTCATTGGGTCATAATTCATCCGACCCAGTTGATCAAAATAGACCCGACTCAATGGGTCAAAAACGACCCGACTTTATGGGACAAAAACGACCTGACTATATGGGTCATAAAAGACCCATCTCTATGGATCACAAATGACTCATCTCTATGTTCTCAATTGACCCAACTTTGTGTATCACAAACGACCCGGCTCTATTTCTTGAGCAACAAGCCATGCGAATCATCCAAAAATGACCCGACTCCATATCTGACCAATCAATCTCCAATCTCGACCAATCCACTACCAAATGACAACATCGATGCAAACAACTCACCCAAACCATCCAATTCAACCATCAACACTTTATGAAATCATCAACAACACTTAAACGACAGTTATTCATCATACAATGATATGTAATACACCAAATCATGATAAATCAATGAATAAAGAAAACAATGGAGCTAAACTTGCATATACATATGAATTAGCACAAGAATTACCGATTTAAGTGCTGGATTAGATTCTATGGTGATTCAAATGGAAATATACTTACCATGATATAGATTTAGGTGAAAACAACTTAAAATGATAAAAATAAGATCAACAACCCATATACTTGATTGAATCCGTGTGAGAGATGACTCACCAAATCTTTAAATTATCTTGAAATCGCTAAATTCTCAATCCAGACAGCGAAGAATGATCTTAAAACTTCTCAATTTGATGTGATCTTCCTTCACTCATTGTAGATCTAGCTTTGCTTGATGTAGATCTTCAATATTCTCACGTAGATCTAGAATTTTAATGGAGGAAAGGTATATTTGATTGAGCAAGACAGATCACGAGCTCAACCAAATGAGAGAATTAAGAAAACAAACTATTCTCCATGCCTCTACCTCCTTATTTACAGTCTCCAACCAGCCCACTAGTGGGCCACACCAATTCGTCCCATTAATGACTATCCAAACATGTACAGAAATTGTGCAACACTAAAACAATGATTTCTCCTAGACCGTTGAACCAAATCTTTAGTGTGACCACTTTACGGAATTGGAAACATCATTTCCTTTCCAATGAAACTGATCTAAGAACATGATTCAATCCCAGTCAAAAGTTATGCCCTGTACAAAATTGACAAGGGAAAAATGGTCATAAATAAAATTGGTAAAAACTATGGGTATGTTTCACATCCCCATAGCAAACATATCAAAATATGAGAATAATCCAACCCTCGCGGAATTATATAAAAATAATTTATGATCCTCTAATACGTAAAATGCGGGTCGTTACAAGTTCACACACGTACGGGGTCGGGCAGTGATTCCCAGGTGTGCTCTTGATCTGGTTACTAAAGAATCTATGAACTTGGTCCTATAAGTATAAAAATTCCTACCTTGGCCGCCTAGAACTTGATCCTCCAAGTATAAAGATTCCTACCATGGTCAGCCAAGTATAACAATTCATGCCTTGGACCACTATGGACTTAGTCTACCATGTATAAAAACTCGTTAATAACTTGATCCATCAAGTAAATAATATCTTAATAACTTGGTCCAATAAGTGTATAATATCTTAAAAACTTGATCCATCAAGTATATGAAATATCAATAACTTGGTCCGACAAGTACACAATATCTCGTAACTTGGTCCGCCAAGTGTAAAACTATTTTGTAGGAACATATTTGCTCCGACAATGCTCAGCGAGCCCACGACTTTTGGTTTTCTGGATTTATACTCATCGGATTTGGCATCCATCAAATTACGATCCATAACGGTCGATGGATTTCTATTCAATACGATCTGTAGCGATTGGTGGATCTTTATTCAATGTGATCCATATCGATCGTCAACTTTCTATTTGAATACAATCCACAATGATTGTCTACTTCCATTCAATACAATCTATAGCCATCACCGAGTTCTTTCGGCTGTAGCTTTATGGTTCTCCATTTATTGCGATCTGGTGTGATCGCGACTTCATGGATTTCTAATTTCAGCTAATGCGATCTGACACGATCATGGTTTCCTAGTTTTCAGATTATCGAGCTCTATTTGGACTTCTCCCAAATCCTAGCTCAATGATTTTTTGATTATTCGAAACACGCCTTCCCTTAATTCTTACGATAAAGACATGCTTCGGAGGGCAAGTGTTGACTCGCCTTTTCACATGGCGTTCACATGACGATTTTACGACGATCGAGGTGCTCGCAACTCGAGTACAATATTATAGGGGAACATCACGATTTGGTCAAAGTCGTGAAATACTTTGAAAAAGGTTGGAAACATGGTTTAACTCCTAGTTTGGCAAATATACTTCGGGTCAGTGAAGTTTGGTTCAGATCAGAGTCTAAAAGCTAGTGAAAATTTTGTATTCGACTCCTTTTGGTATTTTGATATCTCGAACATGTATGGATTTCGTATCCCACAAGATCTCTTTACAATGGAAAGTTGGAGCATAAGCATCGAATATGACGTTGGCAGGATCAGATCGGATAAAATGTGGTGATTAAATAAGGTAAAAGCATAGGTTTGGTGTGAAAAAACTCGGATCGACTTCAAATGCTTTCCATGCACGAGTAAATCATCAAGAAACCAAGGAGCGGGCCTTGGATTTGTGCAAAACCCAAAAAACTGATCCCAAGATCAATATTATCCTTCGTGTCAATTAGACATTAACCCGATACGAGGTGATCACCACGAAAAGTCTGCCTACATCTGGACAATCACCTAGAAATACCACTGTGCATCAAAGGATCGAGGCATAAGGGAAGGTCAATCCCTGGATTGGTATTTACGGATAAGAAGTGTTTGTCTAGATCTGGCAAGCTCAACAATGTTGCCAAAGCACGAGAAGATCACTGAAATCCATGGGTACAGCCCTTGACATTTTATCTTGGCATTTACACCCAATGTTGGAATAGATTTATCCGAGTAAACACAACAAATGTGGCTCACACAACCTAATCACTCAAATACAAGGTCGCAGCCCATGAATTTTCACATGGATTTTGATTCTTGAGCAAGTGGAGTTTTGGCTTGAGCAAAGACATATTGAGGGAAGAGCTCATATTTTGGTTAACTCCCAGGATACGTACTGATCCCAAAATACAAAATTTTGGGCTTTGGCCCACAAGATCAACCTATAAATACCCTATTTATGTGACATTTTATAGGACTTCTGGACTATTCATTCTGCACATGTGAAGCTCGGTTTTGGACCTTTTTAATGGCATCTCTTATAATTTTCATGGCTTTAGACATTCTTTTGGGCTTATAAAATTCACTTACAACAGCATTTGGCATTCTCCTTGCTTTCTGGGCATTTTCGGACATAGAAGCATATCACAAATATATTGGACTTAGGAAGATGGAAATGGCTATAGGGAGTTCAAAAGGACATTGTAATTCTCACTTTACAATTTCTTAACTCAAAATCTTGTACTCAACAAAACTTGTACTCGATAAAACTTGTAACTGTAACGTCTATAATGAATAGTCACGATAAAGTGGATGTAGGCATTCTTGCCGAACCATCGTAAACTCTGTGTGTTTCTTTACTTACTTGAATATTCTATTTTGAATTACTATTTAACTCATTCAACGTGGGTGTTGGCGAGGGAGGACCAATTTCTCACGTCAACATCATTTCAATCATGGAAAACCAGCACGAACACATGCAGTACTTCCGAATACAACCCAATAACCAAAACACATGGATAAGAGTATTATTCACTGTGATTAACAGAGGTTGTGATATTCATTATTGTAGTTTTCCAATGTAACACTCCATAAAATATACCTAATTTAGACATAATTTAATTTAATTTAAAATAAACAGTAATATTTAACAATATATTAATAAGATAAAAATGGGAAATTGGGATTTTAGCTATGAAAGTATTATAGTTGTATTCGTAGTGATTTTTTGATCCGATTTCATATTTTTTTACTGAAAACAGAATCCATATGCAAAAACTATTAATAAATCAAGTTGTACGCGTATATTAATGTATAAAGTTTGAATTTCAAGTAAATATATACAAACCAGGAATATATTAATTTGGATAAGTATGAAAATGAATATTCCTTTTGAATTCAAACTATTCTGTATATATTTATACGCAACCAGGGACAAGAATAATATAATTAAGGTAAGAAATAAACGGAATTAATTAACGAAAAATCAAAAAGGAACGTTTTGGAGGAAATTCCTCCGAGGCTCGACCCCGAACGGGGGTTCGACCTCCACTCTAGGAGGGGTGTCAACTGCCCTAGTGAATTGCCCTCCTAGGAGGGTGTGGAATCCCCTTTTGAAGAGAAGCACAATGAAGGTTGTTTTATTTAGGAACTTATTTATAATTTATATCAAATGGATTGCTTAGATTAAATCAAACTAATCTAACAGTCGATACATATGATGTCAACTATAAATAGACCCTCAAACCCTCATTCCAAAGCCATAACATGTTGGAGAATGGAGTTTTGATGACAATAACCTTATTTCAATATTAATTGATTACAAAATATATACTAACACATTTATCTAGAATATATATATATACACACACACATATGCAGGTTTATATACAGGAATTTATACTGAAGATTGTACAGTTTAAAGTTATTAGAGATTTAGAATTCAGAGATGATTCAAGTCTGATCATGAGTAATCAAGATTTCAAGAGTTTAAGATAAATATAGTAATAGAGTCTTGTTTATGTAAGACTCTGAATAACACTCCAGGTTCAAATTCAAATTCTGTTTTTTAATTTCTAATTTCAAATTCTATTTTCAAATTCTATTTTCAAATTCTATCTTCAATCTTTATCTTCTTTATTCTACTTTCTTTACTTAATTTTTGATTTTAAATTCAAGTTTTATAGTTTATAAGTTTTATATATTATATACTTTATATTTATATAGTTTTTAACTCTATAATTTTAAAAATATTTTGTATAGTTTATATTTATGTTTTCATATGATTTTCTACTTTATCATATTTATTTACGACACTATGTTTTAATTCAAGAATTTCCAGAAGTTATATATATATATATATCAAAACACTTCAAAAATGTTCAAATTTCAAGTTTACACATGCTTATGTCGACATACATTTTGCCCTATGTCAAAATATAATTGTCACTTTTTTGAAAACTGAAAAGAAGTGTCTTTTCACTATTTATGACGCTCCAGAAATGTTGCAACCTTTCAAATGTTATAAATAGGGGCTGATTTCGAATTTTTTTTCATAATTCTTCTTCTCCATCTTCATCTCCTTTCTTTACACCATTATATTTTCCCATTTTTATGATTTCTACACTTATACTCTACCGGATTCAAATCTATTTACATAAAACTTCTTCTCACTCTCTACTCATTACTCTTTGAATCAAAGTGCTATTAAAGGGTTATAGGGCTATTGTAATCATTTGGGAAGTGTATGTAACAGGTGTGCCCCTTGTAGCCATGAAATCAAGGAGGTTGGAATCGGTGGTATCCCTTGTAGCCGTGAAATCAAGGAGATTATACTTGATCAAGTGTGTGGAATTGGTGGTATCCCTTATAGCCGTGAAATCAAGGAGAGGATTGTAATTAGATATTGATATAGTAATAAAACTCTACGCAATCCAGTGTTGCATGGGACTGGACGTAGGAGCAATTTCGAACCAGTATAAAATCAGGTGTGTTCTTTCCTTTTCTGCATTTTATTTTTGTGTACCTTTGTGTTTGTGTTTGATTATGTGTCTGTGATTGTTTGTATGTTGTTTAATTCATACAGTAGATCATATAAGTTTCAGATTATGTTTAAATTCTCAAAAACACTATTTACCCCCTTTAGTGTTAGTTTTTCCTTAATGATCCATTCCGTAATCCCTAACAATTGGTATCAGAGCAAGGTCTTTCAAAAGTTCATAATCTGATTTTTGAAAATTTTTAAATGGCAAATTTTGAAATATTCGATAATACTAGTGTCAATTCATGCATTGTACCAATGTTGAAAGCGTTTTCATATAATCATGTTGAAAAGTCATGTGATCTATTGAATATTGTTCAATACAATAAAAGATGTGTTTTATCATTGAAAAAATGGGTAAAGTGGCTGTTGGTAATTCAAATTCTGAAAAGGTGGCTGTCGAAAATTCAAACTCCGAACTGGTGTGTTACGTGGCTGTTGAGAATTCAAATTCTGGAAAGCAATTGGCGAAAATTAAAAAGGACAAATGGATATTGGATAGTGACTTTTCGAGACATGTGATGGGAAATCCTGAATTACTCAATAATATGACCTATGAAGATGGTGGAATGGTGAACTTTGGAGATAACTCTAGAGGATACAATATTGGAATCGACAATGTCAGTAATTCTGAAACTCCTACTATTTCTGATGTTTTATTAGTTAGGAATCTAAAACACAACTTGCTAAGTATGAGTCAACTTTGCGATAAGGGTTATAAAATAAACTTTGAAAAGGATAAATGTTTTATAGAAGATAGAAATCCAAAAGTAATATTCGAAGGAGATAGAAAGAAAAATATCTGTATATTGAGTATGAAAATCTCCAACGATAATTTATGTAACGACCCATTTTTAACGGATAATAAATAATTTATTTAGTTATTGAAATGATGGTTTGGTAATTTAAAATGACCAAAATTAAATAATATTGAATATTTAATTAATATAAATAATAGAATAATATATTTAATTTTCGAAATAATTGGAAATAGTGGAATTCACAATATTGTGTGAATTGGATCATTTATAATATATAATTCAGTTTAGAGTTGAATTATATTAATGAATATACTATATAAATGTCAGTTAAACATATAATTTATATTATAATTTTAATCGAGCTCGAAATGGCGCGGCAGTTCGCTATTTGGCAATTCGAACTTTAAATGAATACATAGAATCCGTTTTAAATCTGGTTTCTGTGAAACAAGAACGTTCGGAGCTGGTGAAGTATATTTTTCTAATGGAAGACAAAATTCAAGATTTGTCAGGTTGATTTCGAGTTGTGTTCAAATCAAATTTTAAAATAGTAGCTATGGAATTCTTTTATAATTTATAATGATTTATTTATATTATAAATGGATTTTTCAATATAAATCGAATATCGATGTAACTGGTTAATTTGAAATATCAAGTTATAAATCCTGATGTAATTATTTTGGAGTTGTATGATATTCTATGTGAATATATACGATAATATTAATTTAGTAATATTAAATTAATTTTTTTTAAATATATTAATATTTAAATGGTGTATTTTGAGCCTTAGAAAATAGCCGCTTTTACAAACGACCTCTGTTTTCAACGAAACTAATTTTCTTGGATCTAGAATGTTAAATTATTGGTAGATTTCAATTTTCATGATTTTTGGAGTTAGTATGTGGCCGTACAGGATTTTAATGTGAAAAACGGTCAATAATTTGACTTTAAAAATACGCCGTGTGAGCAAACGGACTCGGAATTCGACGAAACAAGTTTCGTTGGGTTCATAATGTCGAACTGTAGCTATATGCCCATTTTCATGATTTTTGGATATTGTATGTGATTATACGAAATTTTAAACAACAAATATGCATAGCGATTGATTATAATTAAATAAAATAATCAACTAAAAATAAAATAGAAATTAAATACTATCCTATAAATACCATACCACCCCTAACCCTAAGTCAATTTCTTTCCACGATCAAAAGGGAATGCGCCGCTACTTTTCTTCAATCTTTCCAATAAAACGAGAGAGGATTTCAACTTCATATAATTTTTAAAAATCAAATCCTCAACAAATAAATATGAAACCTGTAACAACCCGAAAATCTGGGCCAGTTTAAAAATTTTATTTTGGCAATTTTAGCGAATTTTGAATATTTAAAATAGATTATTTTAAATAATATCGACGAAAATTTATTTTGAATAGAATTCGAACGTATATATATTATATACGTCGTCGTTAGAATATAAATAATTATATATAATTATAAATAGAATTGAAAATGGCGCGGTAGTTCGATAATTCGATTTCAAACTTCAATTGAATGTACCGGGTGCAAAATAAACCGGATTTTAGTGAAACAAAAAATAATGGAATCTAATTGAGAATATCTTTCCAACGAATCCGAAAAATCAAAATTTCATAGCGGGGATTAAAAGATATGTCCAGTTGAAAATTCTGAATATTCGCTATGGAATTCAGGCCCTTCAAAATGGGAATTTTGCAAACGACCTCGGATTTCGACGAAACCACTTTTGTTGGGTCCGTGATGTCAAATTATTGCTAGGTTTCAAATTTCATAATTTTTCGAATCAATATGTGAGCGTGGCAAAGGAAAACATGTTTGACCAGTTTTAGTTGATTTTAATCGACTGGAAAATGGCCATTTTTCCAACGGTCTCAGAATTCGACGAAATTTGTTTTGTTAGGACCGTATCGTCGATACGAAGCTAGAAATAATTTTTCTGGAATTTTCCGAGTTAGTATGTGACCCCGGTAAATTGAAATGCGCGTCCAAATTCAATATATAGAGTTATATGTTGATTTTGACGAAAACTGATTGTAACGATCAAATTATCCTACGATACATATCCCATTGAGTTCAGAATGGGGGTAATTAGCTATGGAAGACAGGCAGTGGGCCTCGTTTAGAGGTCGTATGAAAAAGTCAACTTTTAATAATTAAAATAATTAAAAATTAAAAACTTCCTCTCCTCCCCTTCAAAACCCGTTGCCCCCCCCTCAGATTTTCAATCGAACGAATCAGAAAGGAAAAAAAAGAGAAAGGAAGAGGACGGACGGAGCCGCCCTCCCTCCCTCGCGATCGACGCGCCGCCGCTCCCCAGATGTGCCGCCGCCGCTTCTTCCTTCCCCCTCCCCTTCTCTTCCTCCTCTTCCTCCGCAACTCCATCCCCTCCTGTCGCGAACCCCACAGCCTAACCCCTCTTCTGCTCAAGCCTCCTCCTCCTTCTTCTCCACTGCCTTCTCCTTCCTCGGGCGCGCAGAAGCCCAGCTGACCCCCTCCGTTCAACACGCGACAACCACCCACCAAACGCCTCCACTGCCGCAATCACCTCGCCCTCCCCCCCCTCCCTCACGAATGCTGTAAGTGTTTATATTCCTTTATTTATAGTTTTCAGTTTGTAAAAAGCAATATATCATTGAAAAAGGACTGATTTTTACTTTGAAAAATAATTGATTTTAACTTTGTAAGGAATAGATTTTTAATTATATTATTGAAAGAATGAAAAAATAATATACTTTTTATCTTATAGAAAATTTAAAAATAAAATTTTTATAATAAAGAAGGGTTAAAAATACCATTTTATATAAGTAGTGTATTAAAAATATAATCTTTTATATTGTAAAAGTATAAAAATATGATTTTTATATAGGCAAGATAGTAAAAATATCATCTTTGTATATGTAGCGAAATAAAAATATGATTTTTATTATATATACATTGAAATAAAGAGGTGATTTTTATAGTGATGAAATAAAAACGAAATCTTTATATTTGAAAGGGCGAAATTTTTATATAGAGAATAGCGATGTAAAAATAGAATTTTTATCTATATAGTTGCAATGTAAAAATAGAATTTTTATCTATATAGTAGCGATGTAAAAATAGAATTTTTATCCCTATGGAGTAACTATTAAAAAATCGATTTTTATATATTGAATAGCAGAGTAAAAATTCGATTTTTATATATTGAATAACAAAGTAAAAATTCGATTTTTATATATTGAATAACAAAGTAAAAATTCGATTTTTATATATTGAAAAGCGAAGTGAAAATTCGATTTTTATATATTGAATAGCAATATAAAAATGTGATTTTTATATATGTAGTGGCTACGGGCGACGAAAGTGATAAAAGGCAAGAACGACGAAGACTTCTACATAAGAAGAGTCGAGATGATTGGATTAGCTAGTCGGTAAGAACTTCTCACTCTAAATTTCTTTTTCTAGTTATATATATATACTAGGATGCAGACGGTGCTTAGCAACACCCGACACCCGTCATCCACAGACCATGGATGGCTTGTATGCTTGTTTGATGTGTTGTGAAATTTGTTTGTGTTGTTGATGTGAAATCGATAATAAAATGTAGATGGTTGAAATAAATAAATTATCGTTAAAAATATAATTTTTAACGTGAATGTGAGTAAATAAATATTTATAAACAAATCGGCCGATTTGTTTATATACACTGATTTGACTGATATTAATTGGGATGATAAATTTTACACATCGCCCAACTGCACAAATAAAAATCTGTGTTTGTTGATTTGAAACCACACACGGGTGTTGGGATGAAATTTGGCTTACACTAATCCCAATTATTTAATTGTATGTCGAACGATTGGTCGACAGATTGTGTAAGCGTTGATGATTTATATTTGATGCTTATGCAGTTGTGTGGTGCACCTTGGATGATGGTTGATTGTTTATCATTGCTATTATATACATGTGTTGTATGGAATCCGTATAATTAACATTATATGGTGATTGATTGGGCCTCATTCCAATCGGGAAAATGATGAATATTATAAAAGAAATTCATGTGTTGAAATTATTCATGTGTTGAGTAAAATATTTTAAATAATAAAATTTACATCTTTATCATATTTAAAATTAGACACTACTTCTCGGTGGAGTCTAATTAAAAATGTAACAACCGGTAATTTTTAACGATTTAAAATCCGATTTAAATCAAAATTTTATTTTGAAATTATTCTATGGTTTTTCATAACGGGAATTCGAAATTTGTAATACGTACAGTGAGATGTAGCAATTGTAAAAAAATTCATTGGAAAAATTTGACTGTTGTCGGTCGTGCAATTTTCAGTGCAAAGTTGCGCATAACAGATCAAATTTTAGCGATTTTAAAATTTCTCCAAAACCAGTTCGGACAAACACGAAAAATATTCTATTCGTTGTCACGAATCCGACGGCGAAATTCGTTTCGCGAAAATCAGACGTTTTGACCTCTGTTTTCCGTCTGCATTTTTACGTCAAAGAGGTCCGTAACGCGGTTTTGAATGGAGCATCCTGACACTGCAAATTATACACCGTTGTGTCCGTCTCGTCGAGCTGATTACCAAAATATATTTATTTGTCAGTTTCGGTGCTCGGTTCGGTTGAAACTGCGAAAAGGCTTGCGCAGTTCATTTTTGAAACGGTGACATTTGAGTTCGATGTGTCCCTTTTACGATTCTACATATTTTTATAGCAATTTTGGGTCTGCAAAGCCCATCATTTTATTTTTGTTAAACCACCATTTATCATTTTTTCTATAGGTGGATAAGTTGTACACTACAATGCAACATGCATGCATACGGTGGAACTCCATCATATTTTTCCAAAACCTAGAAAGCATGCACGTCCATTTTTTTTTCTTTTTTTTCTTCAATGCATGTATGTTTATCTCTAAACAAGCTACTCTTTATGTTCCCTTTTAATTTTAAAACTGTTCAAAACTTGTTACCATTTCACTTTGAGTGTTCGGTTGTTTTTGACTCATTAAAATCACACGTTGTATTTTTGAAAAGTTTAGAAATAGTCCCCACTTTCTTCAATTCCCGAGCCTACTTTGTGGCAGAAGAAAACTTCAAATTTATAAACTAAACGGTTATTCCTTCCATATATATATAATAGTATATAATAACCTGCCTATCACTTACCCTTTTCCCTAAAAGCAATTCTGAAACCGTCACTATTTATCCTCCATCCCAAAACTTTGTCCTATCGTCTGCTCTTCAAAAATCGAGGTCAGTTTTCCAAAAAAAAAAACCTCGTATAAAATAAAGTGAAGCAGCCTTTTCATCATAAAATGAACAAATATCGCAGCTCTCCCACTCCGGCGCTCCCTCCTTGAACCCGACCAGCACCAAGCGCTGCCCTTAGCAGTTCGCCGCTCTATCTCGAACCCCCTCGTCATGTCACTGCATCACCAGATCCAAGATGAGCCCATCAGTTCGCCACCCACCTGTAACCGACGTTATCATCCCTTACATACCAACTCGCATAACCCTCCAATAGTAGCCGTTCTTCCAACCGAGCCAAGCAAACAGATGAACAGCCGACCCCGCTGGTTCACTTGTGCGTTGTGTATCTTGATACTTGCGTGTATAAGTTATATGTCAGTGTGTGTACTAATATGTTTAGTGTTGTGTATATGATGTGTGAGTGGGTGCTGTGTTTAAGTGTGTGTGTTAATGTATTGGTGTGTGTTTATATTATATATTTGTTTATATATTTGGTGTGAGCGTATATGTATGTGTGTGAGTTTTTATTCTGGGTTTCTCTTTCTTTTGGTATATTATATACATATATATGTTGGTGTCCATTGTTTTGATTTTTTTTATTTTTTTTATATATATGTATATTGATTGTTGTGCGGCGTGCGTTGAATTTTGAATTATATATATATATATTTATATAGCTGGTTTTAGTGTGCGTTAAATTTTAAATTATATATATATATAATATTTTATAAATAATTTTGTTTTATTATTTATTTTCGATTTATTTTTTGGTGTTGAGTCCGAAACCTGTCCCAAAACCCGATAACTGTACCGATCCGATGAGAAACTCCATAGCCTCTTCTAATCAGTAAAAATAAAATACCGAGTCATACCTAGTTGAATCCATTATGAATCGTGCTCATGCCTAGAAGTCATTGTTTCAGTCTGCGTCAGTCCGTCCGTCGTCTACAATTCTAGGCCACGAAAGGTGAGTTTATCTCACACCTGACTCACATTTATTTCATGGATGTTAGATCAATAATGAACTGTTATATGAAATGTATAGGTTGCTAGTAGAAATTGTTTGATTTGATATGTATGCACATTTCATATGCGACACGATATATTCATATGACATGTAGTTGCACTGATGATATATATGTTGTGACTGATACTATATGATACCCTAGTTTTAGGAAAATCACTAAGGGTTGAAATGATACATACCCGAACGAACATTAGAATAAGGAAAAATCGTTATGGGTTGAAATGATAGATCTGAACGATTTTTATTGAATTTGGGATCGCGGGTTGAAATGATAGACCCGTAGAAATTTTATCAATTGCGGGTTGAAATGATAAATATCCGTATCACTTGACCATAGGGTAGAAAACTATATACAGACACCGTCAGTCATGTTTTCGAAGTAAAACGAGTTTTATTTTAAAATATTTACTTAAGACTTTATATTTATATATTTATATTTTATTTAAATTTAAATTGTTTTGTATATTTTAAATTATGTGTTCTAAAATGATTTTATTTGTAAATTCGAATTTAAATGTTTATTTAAGACTTTACTTATAAATGTATTTATTTTAAACCATATAATTTATTCCTATAAGTATTTTAGCCTTTTTATTTTATTATAAATATTTCTTTAAATCTATTTATATTATTTTAAACTTATATATGTTTATAATCTATTTCTAATTTATTTTTGAATTTTATAAACTTATTTATATATACATATCTATTTTCAAAGTTAATTTTCTTATATATATATTTATAAACTTTATTAAAGTCAAGATGGATAGGTTACATTTCGCGATTTAAATTCGAAGTTTAAAGAAGTAAATTTGTATAACGATGTTTGAATAATGAATGAACTCATATTATGTTATGAATTGGAACCGATACGAATTTTAGTAGAGATGAACTTGAATTGATAAAATTTTGAAATTGAATTTGATTTGGTTTAAATTACGAACCTTGATAAGGAATGAATGTGAATTGGGTAAATTGATTTATTTTAATTTATAATCGATATGAATTGAATTCAAGTTTTAATTGATTAAACATGAATTGGAATATATATATATATATATATATATATAGATGTTATATGCGGAATTGGTTTTTATATTGTTTGGTTTGAATTAAGAATTTTGTTAAATTGATGCATAAGAATGGATTTAAATAGTAATTCGTTTGAATAGAAATATAAGATTTTGATTCAAAATGTAGAAGTAACAATTTTGAACTATATGACTTGAGTGATAAAGTACGATAAAATTTGTTTAATTTGAAATGTAATTTTGACTTGAATCGTATATTCGAATTCGAATCAAATGTCGGATTTAAATGAATCGAATTGAAACGATTCCTTATGAAGGAAATAATGACCACAGTGTGAAAAATGTAAACGATTGGTTGTTAAAGAGACCGGGATCGGCTATTGTCATACTCTCTGTCAATATCGAAAACCACTTTAACAACTGTGTACGCGGTGGAGTTCCAGAATGAAGGGGATAATTTGGCGAACGACTCCATTTTTTTATTTCATATTAATTACGAGACCCTGACTACCTTGAGTCAGCTTGGTGTGGCTAAAACAGGAGCTACACACAGACCAAGTGAGGTCATACCTCTTATCGAGCACACTTCTTTGATATTATTCTATTACTGTTGAGATTCGATTTGGGCCCTTTTGATTATAGGAGTGTGTATCGAGGTGGGCGGTAGTAGCTACTATGCGTTACCACCAGTCCGGCTCTGCAAACGGTGAATCCACCCTGGCATTCCTTGCGTGCCTTGTCACATGCCTTTTACGAGCCCACTACGATTTTGTTTTGTACTGTTTTATATGGAGTGCCCTCTGATCAACCTCTAGTTTACGGAGGAATTACGGTACTGTATATACTATGGGAATATATAAACGGTGTAAGGGTAATCATGGTAATCCCGCTTACGCTATTTTGATATTTTACTTTACTGATAGACACTATTGTATATAGCGTATTATACTATATAGTATTAGTTTGACGGATCCTTAGAGGATAGTGATCCCAAACATCCTCTAAGTTACTGTTTGCATTTCATCGAACATTTCATTTGAATTGATTTACTTCCACGAGAATGTTAGTCCTGATCCGAGTTGTTTTGTTTTGCATTATTGCTCGGGTCAGATCGAGTATTACAGTTTCGAGATTCACTCTTGGAGTTGGAGCTTATGTTGGATTTTTTCTCATCTATATCTACCTGTTCAGTTGATCTAGTTCTAACTATTCTTGTCATTTCTGTTTTTGTAGTTATCTTTCATTTACTGTATTAGTCTTCCGCTGAATTATTTATGTAAACTCTGATGTAAGCTTCATAAACTACTATTGTATTCTAAATTTTCCGCTGTGAGATATTATATTGCTCTCTATCTGTGTCTGTGATATGTGATTCTGTGATTTATTCTATTTACCTCAGAAGCTAATGACAATCTGTTGTTTTGGATGATTCGAGTTGATATGTTTTGTCGATTCGGCACGGTCAAAATGGCAGGTCGTTACAGTTGGTATCAGAGCTTTGGTTCTATCAAAGCTTTAGCCTATGGGGTAAAAACTCATTAGAGATAGGGTAGCAATACCCTAGAATGAGTAGAATCTGCCACAGAGTCTTCTAGAGAGAGCGCATTTTTAAGGTATAAATGGTTTTAAAAATGTTTTAAACTAATATTTTCGTATATAAAATTTTGGTTAATATTTAAATCGTTTTCTGAAATTTCCATTCCATTGAATCTTTCTTCGTTGATCCACTTTAATTCTTTATTCATTCAGCTTTTTATTCGAATTCTGTAACCTATCCTCATCCATAACGAGGTAAGAAGTAGAAGAAGAGTATCGGTCTTCTAGCGAGTTCTTTCTTATTATATTAGCTCGAAATATGTATTAAAATTCCCTTGATGCAGTATTGAAATTCTTATATATATATATTCTTTCCTTTTGTAAGATGTATATATGTAAACAACATATTGTTTGGCAATACCAATATTTTGAAAATTTTGATTTTTATATTTTGTGATTTTATATTTTATAAGATGTGTTTATATTTTAAACTTATGGAATTTGACAAGTTTTATAAGTTTGAATATTGATTTGAAAATATTTTGGTATAATATAGAACAATATTGTTATATATTCGATTTAATAAATGAATAGGGGAGAAATATATATTTCCCTATGTGAAATTTTAATGATTTGAAACATATCATTTATAATATACGATTTGAAATTTGATACATATTCTGTTTAAATATATAAAGATGCTTTGAGTATTCATCTGACGTTAAAAATTGGCCTATCGAATACTTAGCGATTTGGGGTATACGTCTGATCAATGTATATGTTAAATCCTATGGTTAGATAGATATAGAGTCACACTCTAGTTGCTTGAAAATGATTCTGGTGATGACCACGGCATCATCGATATCTATTTTCAGGTTACGAAAGTGGGATAGCTATATACCGCCAATCGAAACGTCGAGTGAATACTTAAAACTATTTTGAAATGTTTGAAAATATTTTATCATTTGATTTATATATATTTAAAATTATATATGTATAGGGATAAATATGAACCATTGGTTTAAATATATTAATTATTTAATTACTATTTCCCTGCCTCGTTCCTTTTCGGGGACGAAAAGTTTTGAGTAGGGGAGATTATAACAACCGGTAATTTTTAACGATTTAAAATCCGATTTAAATCAAAATTTTATTTTGAAATTATTCTATGGTTTTTCATAACGGGAATTCGAAATTTGTAATACGGACAGTGAGATGTAGCAACTGTAAAAAAATTCATTGGAAAAATTTGACTGTTGTCGGTCGTGCAATTTTCAGTGCAAAGCTGCGCATAACAGATTAAATTTTAGCGATTTTAAAATTTCTCCAAAACCAGTTCGGACAAACACGAAAAATATTCTATTCGTTGTCACGAATCCGACGGCGAAATTCGTTTCGCGAAAATCGGACGTTTTGACCTCCGTTTTCCGTCCGCATTTTTACGTCAAAGGGGTCCGTAACGCGCTTTTGAACGGAGCATCCCGACACTGCAAATTATACACCGTTGTGTCCGTCTCGTCGAGCTGATTACCAAAATATATTTATTTGTCAGTTTCGGTGCTCGGTTCGCGCTGAAACTGCGAAAAGGCTTGTGCAGTTCATTTTTGAAACGGTGACATTTGAGTTCGATGTGTCCCTTTTACGATTCTACATATTTTTCTAGCAATTTTGGGTCTGCAAAGCCCATCATTTTATTTTTGTTAAACCACCATTTATCATTTTTTCTATAGGTGGATAAGTTGTACACTACAATGCAACATGCATGCATACGGTGGAACTCCATCATATTTTTCCAAAACCTGGAAAGCATGCACGTCCATTTTTTTTCTTTTTTTTCTTCAATGCATGTATGTTTATCTCTAAACAAGCTACTCTTTATGTTCCCTTTTAATTTTAAAACTGTTCAAAACTTGTTACCATTTCACTTTGAGTATTCGGTTGTTTTTGACTCATTTAAATCACACGTTGTATTTTTCAAAAGTTTAGAAATAGTCCCCACTTTCTCCAATTCCTGAGCCTACTTTGTGGCAGAAGAAAACTTCAAATTTATAAACTAAACGGTTATTCCTTCCATATATATATATATATATATATATATATATATATATATATAATAGTATATAATAACCTGCCTATCACTTACCCTTTTCCCTAAAAGCAATTCTGAAACCGTCACTATTTATCCTCCATCCCAAAACTTTGTCCTATCGTCTGCTCTTCAAAAATCGAGGTCAGTTTTCCAAAAAAAAAAACCTCGTATAAAATAAAGTGAAGCAGCCTTTTCATCATAAAATGAACAAATATCGCAGCTCTCCCACTCCGGCGCTCCATCCTTGAACCTGACCAGCACCAAGCGCTGCCCTTAGCAGTTCGCCGCTCTATCTCGAACCCCCTTGTCATGTCACTGCATCACCAGATCCAAGCCGAGCCCATCAGTTCGCCACCCACCTGTAACCGACGTTGTCCTCCCTTGCATACCAACTCGCATAACCCTCCAACAGTAGCCGTTCTTCCAACCGAGCCAAGCAAACAGACGAACAGCCGACCCCGCTGGTTCACTTGTGCGTTGTGTATCTTGATACTTGCGTGTATAAGTTATATGTCAGTGTGTGTACTAATATGTTTAGTGTTGTGTATATGATGTGTGAGTGGGTGCTGTGTTTAAGTGTGTGTGTGTTAATATATTGGTGTGTGTTTATATTATATATTTGTTTATATATTTGGTGTGAGCGTATATGTATGTGTGTGAGTTTTTATTCTGGGTTTCTCTTTCTTTTGGTATATTATATACATATATATGTTGGTGTCCATTGTTTTGATTTTTTTATTTTTTTTATTTTTTTTATATATATGTATATTGATTGTTGTGCGGCGTGCGTTGAATTATATTTATATAGCTGGTTTTAGTGTGAGTTAAATTTTAAATTATATATATATAATATTTTATAAATAATTTTGTTTTATTATTTATTTTCGATTTTTTTTTTGGTGTTGAGTCCGAAACCTGTCCCAAAACCCGATAACTGTACCGATCCGATGAGAAACTCCATAGCCTCTTCTTATCAATAAAATAAAATACTGAGTCATACCCAGTTGAATCCATTCTGAATCATGCCTAGAAGTCCTTGTTTCAGTCTGCGTCAGTCCGTCCGTCTTCTTCAATTCTAGGCCACGAAAGGTGAGTTTATCTCACACCTGACTCACATTTATTTCATGGATGTTAGATCAATAATGAACTGTTATATAAAATGTATAGGTTGCTAGTAGAAATTGTTTGATTTGATATCTATGCACATTTCATATGCGACACGATATATTCATATGACACGTAGTTGCACTGATGATATATATGTTGTGACTGATACTATATGATACCCTAGTTTTAGGAAAATCACTAAGGGTTGAAATGATACATACCCGAACGAACATTAGAATAAGGAAAAATCGTTATGGGTTGAAATGATAGAATCTGAACGATTTTTATTGAATTTGGGATCGCGGGTTGAAATGATAGACCCGTAGAAATTTTATCAATTGCGGGTTGAAATGATAAATATCCGTATCACTTGACCATAAGGTAGAAAACTATATACAGACACCGTCGGTCATGTTTTCGAAGTAAAACGAGTTTTATTTTAAAATATTTACTTAAGACTTTATATTTATATATTTATATTTTATTTAAATTTAAATTGTTTTGTATATTTTAAATTATGTGTTCTAAAATGATTTTATTTGTAAATTCGAATTTAAATGTTTATTTAAGATTTTACTTATAAATGTATTTATTTTAAACCATATAATTTATTCCTATAAGTATTTTAGCCTTTTTATTTTATTATAAATATTTCTTTAAATCTATTTATATTATTTTAAACTTATATATGTTTATAATCTATTTCTAATTTATTTTTGAATTTTATAAACTTATATATATATACATATCTATTTTCAAAGTTAATTTTCTTATATATATATTTATAAACTTTATTAAAGTCAAGATGGATAGGTTAGATTTCGCGATTTAAATTCGAAGTTTAAAGATGTAAATTTGTATAACGATGTTTGAATAATGAATGAACTCATATTATGTTATGAATTGGAACCGATACGAATTTTAGTAGAGATGAACTTGAACTGATAAAATTAAGAAATTGAATTTGATTTGGTTTAAATTACGAACCTTGATAAGGAATGAATGTGAATTGGGTAAATTGATTTATTTTAATTTATAATCGATATGAATTGAATTCAAGTTTTAATTGATTAAACATGAATTGGAATATATATATATATATATATATATATATATATAGATGTTATATGCGGAATTGGTTTTTATATTGTTTGGTTTGAATTAAGAATTTTGTTAAATTGATGCATAAGAATGGATTTAAATAGTAATTCATTTGAATAGAAATATAAGATTTTGATTCAAAATGTAGAAGTAACAATTTCGAACTATATGACTTGAGTGATAAAGTACGATAAAATTTGTTTAATTTGAAATGTAATTTTGACTTGAATCGTATATTCGAATTCGAATCAAATGTCGGATTTAAATGAATCGAATTGAAACGATTCCTTATGAAGGAAATAATGACCACGGTGTGAAAAATGTAAACGATTGGTTGTTAAAGAGACCGGGATCGGCTGTTGTCATACTCTCTGTCAATATCGAGAACCACTTTAACAATTGTGTACGCGGTGGAGTTCCAGAATGAAGGGGATAATTTGGCGAACAACTCCATTTTTTTATTTCATATTAATTACGAGACCCTGACTACCTTGAGTCAGCTTGATGTGGCTAAAACAGGAGCTACGCACGGACCAAGTGAGGTCATACCTCTTATCGAGCACACTTCTTCGATATTATTCTATTACTGTTGAGATTCGATTTGGGCCCTTTTGATTATGGGAGTGTGTATCGAGGTGGGCGGTAGTAGCTACTATGCGTTACCACCAGTCCGGCTCTGCAAACGGTGAATCCACCCTAGCATTCCTTGCGTGCCTTGTCACATGCCTTATACGAGCCAACTACTATTTTGTTTTGTACTGTTTTATATGGAGTGCCCTCTGATCAACCTCTAGTTTACGGAGGAATTACGGTACTGTATATACTATGGGAATATATAAACGGTGTAAGGGTAATCATGGTAATCCCGCTTACGCTATTTTGATATTTTACTTTGCTGATAGACACTATTGTATATAGTGTATTATACTATATAGTATTAGTTTGACGGATCCTTAGAGGATGGTGATCCCAAACATCCTCTAAGTTACTGTTTGCATTTCATCGAATATTTCATTTGAATTGATTTACTTCCACGAGAATGTTAGTCCTGATCCAAGTTATTTTGTTTTGCATTATTGCTCGGGTCAGATCGAGTATTACAGTTTCGAGATTCACTCTTGGAGTTGGAGCTTATGTTGGATTTTTTCTCAATTATATCTACCTGTTCAGTTGATCCAGTTCTAACTATTCTTGTCATTTCTGTTTTTGTAGTTATCTTTCATTTACTGTATTAGTCTTCCGTTGAATTATTTATGTAAACTCTGATGTAAAGCTTCATAAACTACAATTGTATTCTAAATTTTCCGCTGTGAAATTTTATATTGCTCTGTATCTGTGTCTGTGATATGTGATTCTGTGATTTATTCTATATACCTCAGAAGCTAATGACAATCTGTTGTTTTGGATGATTCGAGTTGACATGTTTTGTCGATTCGGCGCGGTCAAAATGGCAGGTCGTTACAAAAAATCAAACGATTGATACCATAATTTTATAAAATATTTTACATAACAAAAATAGTGATGTGTTGACAGTACTCATGTGTTGAGATTAGTCGTGTGTTGAAAGAAATATAGATTCATGTGTTGAATGGAATATATATATATATATATTCATTTGTTGAATAGAATAACGAAGTTATTGAAATATATAAAGCCGTGTTGATTAGAGATGCGTTATTTTGATGCTAACGATATTTACATCGATTTTATTCATTTTATAATGAATATTGAAAAGTGATTTCAAAATTTAATATTTTGAAATGAAATTCACATTAAATTAGATTAGAATTCAAATTGAAATTTTATTGAATCAATTTGAAATGAATTCGAATCGAATAGAAAATGAATTCGATTCGAATTGAATAGAAAGTAAATTTGAATTCGAATTGAATAGAAATGAATTCAAATTGAATTAAATTGAAATTGAATTAAAAACGAATTGAAATCGTTTTGAATGTAATTTAAAACGAACTGAAATTGAATTGAAATCACTTTGAAATGAATTCGAATTGAAGTAAATAGAAGGTAAATTCAAACTGAATTGAAACGAATTGGAATTTGAATTGAAACGAATTTGAATTTGAATTGAAACGAATTTGAATTCGAATTAAATAAAAATTGAAATGAATTCGAATTGAATTGAAATCAAATCGATTTGAGATTGAAGATGAAGTTGAAATTGTTTTTGAAACGAATTTAGAACTATTTATAAAATACGTTTTAAAAGGAAATCGACGAAATATATAATATATATATATATATATATATATATATATATATATATTATATAAAATGGCCTGAATAGAACGCGCAGCGCCGCGGCAGTTCGTGAATTTCGACCATTGACTTCGAATGGACATTACGGGAGGTCCGACCGTCGGATTCTCCTAAAACTGGAACCGTTGGGTTCGTATCGAAAAGAGCTTTCCAATGAATATTAGAAATTTGAAATCTAACGGTTGGATTTGGAATTATGTCCAAATCAAATTTGGAAAAGGTCGTTGTAAGTGCAGTTCGATGGCCGTTGATGGAAATCGACTGTACGGGCCTTGATAAAATTATTAAAAATATCTTTAATTTGTGTAAAATCATAAGAAATGATTTGGGAAAAATTGGGCTGAAGAATTCCACGTTTGAAAGGATAAAAATAGATTTTTATTGAAATGAACTAGTTTTGAACTAGAATTAAAATCAATTTATTTTGAAATAAATAAATTGAATTTGAAAGTGATTTTAAAAATAACCAATATTCCCAATACGTGAATTGGACTGGAGTTGAATCGAAATTATCTTCGGAATATTTCGATGCTGGATTTCGTGACTATACAGATATTGTTATGGGAATTTGAAAGATATATTTTATATCGTTATTCCCAATACGATATTTGTTGGTTTCAGGATTTGATATTGAATATAAGCCAGTATATTTTCTATTCAGAGCCTTGTATTTAATATCAAATATGATTTGGGTTTGTCGTGAATCGTGTTTTAGATGACATTGGTTCTTTAACCCAGTTAAATGCAGGATATTGATTTTTGAAAAGGTTGAAACTAAGTGGAGTTTTAATGAATCATTAATTAGATTAAAAAGTGAATTGATAATTTAAAATTATCAAATTTGAAAGGTGATCGAGAATGGAGTACCACCAGTTTTGCTCCAATGCGATAGTTAAATCTTTAATTAGATTTGAACGTGAAATGGTAATTAATTTTACCGATAACACCGTGGTGTTAGATATGGAGTATTATCAGTTTTGCTCCATGGGATAAATAGGTTGGGATTGGGAAATAAAATAAATAATTACTTTGGTGTGGTTCGCTAATCCCGACTAGTTTGAAGTGATATCCAAAGGAAGATTAAAGAATAAATTCAGAAGAATTTATCTTGGATAAAATTAATGGGAACCTTTCCTTAAGAATGTGTTTTTGTGAATAAAAGAATATTCTGAATTGGAATGAGGCGTTCGTTGTGTTTGTGTAACATTTGTTTATCATATACGTGGGTTATTCAGATAGGCCGGGTTTATACCCATTCCGAATAACCGATTCGACGAGATGTCGAAGATGAAGACGGTGGTTGAAGACCGGAAGTCCTCACATCGTTTGGGTGATTACTGATAATCTTGATTCGGCTGTACACCTAAGATGAGGGAAACAGTTGGTGATCGTCCAGACGTACTTGGAGATGGATGGATATGCGAGGAAAGTGCCTCCGGTTTCGTTTAGACCCAGAATGAACTTGTAAATGGATTGTGTGTCTGACATTGGATTTTATTCTGTGTTGATTGATCTCTATTAAATATGCATCTGTTTGGCGGCGGAGAATTTATTCTCTTGCTTAACGCCCTTCTCTGAGATGTACGAGCTCAGAGGTTGTATATCGATGGACATCAGTCGCATGGAGTGAATTGCCAGTGTGGCACGCTTAAGTGGCAATTGATCAAGGCTTCTGTTGAAAAGCAAAGTCTTGTGGTTGATGATCAAAGCACGGCCTGTGTGGCGTAGCTTTGTGTATAACGTGAATTCGCGAGCCTCACACCTCGGTATGAGTCAAAAACGGGATAGTGACTGCAGGGAGAGCACGACGTTTCTTTCTAGCTAAGGTGGTGTCAGTGACATACCAGCCCTGGCATTTGTATACTTTTCACCTGTGTGGTTGTTGGATACGAGGCGCCTCGGATATAGGTCTGTAAGTACCGGGAAACGTTTGTTTAGGAATTGCCAATCCTCAAAAGTAAGAGAGGACCGACCCTGAAGATCCAAGGATTGCTGTGTGCGGTCCTGGGACATTTCCTAGAGTGTCTCGAACGGAGAGGGGCTTGCCCCTTGCCTCGGCTCATGACGGAAATCCAACTTCCAATACGTGTATTGTGGTTTTATTTGTAGAACCTAGTATGGCGACATAGTGGTATGGGTCATTCATGCCGCTTATGATTGATATTTATGATTGAAATTGTTTTGACACTATACACTTATAATAGTATCAAATAATGTGTTTTTAACGTATCAAGCATGCTTTGGCTGTTATAAGGTAAAAACCCTATCCTCCGGCTTGCGTTGCATTGTGTGATGGGACCTGGGTCTTATAACAGCTTCATTTTTCTTTATTTAGCATTGCGCTGTTTGTTTTATGCACTGGTATTCTTGGGAGGAAACCCGTTCCGTGTTATACGGCGTGGTCCCTTGATTTACCGAACTTTAAAATAAAGATTAATAACTGTTTTAGTTCTCACACCAGTCACATGACTGACCTGGAGTTTATTGTTTTAACCTAAACTCTGGGTGCCCTTATTTTCCGCACAGGCAGCTAGTAGTTTTGGTTTTGCAGATCTATATCCACAGGGTCCTGATTAACAGTTGGAACGATGCTCGGAAAGCTCTGTATCCGTGTATCACTTTCAGTTGTGTTTTATATATTTCTCCGCTGCTATGTAATTTATTGTAATCTCTGATATTTATCGAATGTAATTTATTCATTTATACTCTGTATATTCTTGTATCTGATGGAATTATTGTAATAACAATGAAATGTTCTTCCGTTTGCATCCTATTTTGTCCTATTCTCAAAGTATCCGTGCTTTCCTTCACGGGGAAGTTACGGGTCCTTACAAAACCCATATATTTGAAACCTCAAGCCATTCTCTTCGCGATGGTATTGCTTTTACCCTACTCGACCAAATATTGGGGAACTCGACTTTGCAGCAGTAAACTAGGGCTTGGTTGTTTCCATTCTCTGTTCATCTTTGTACGAATCGAAGTTTAAGTCCTTGTTCGTGGCGCCATTCCGCTCAGGTTTTGATTTTTTTTTTGTGTTTTGAAGAAAGAAAGTGTCGCTCCAGCATTTGTATGACCACTGTAGATGGTGAAACCGCATGGGGAAGAATGAGTTCAAGTTCGACTTTATACGGTGTAGAGGAGGGTGTGTGCAAAGAGAAAGAGAATGGTAATCTTATTTTGGAATTCCATGGAGGATTGATCAAGAATGGGTCAAGGGAATGATCGAAAATGGCAAATGGAGCAGCGTGGTAACTTAGGGAAGAAGGATATAGGATGCGGGTCTGGGTATGTATCGAACTGGTGGGTATTGGGCCTGGAACTTTATTTTGTGATGAGCCCAAATGTTTTATTTTTAAGTTTAAATTAATTAAAGTATCGTTTAACTTGTTAATTTAATATCTTGATCATACGTTGTCCAAATTCAGAGAAACAATATTCGCTGGGATCGTATGGACGGACACTACACATTGGAACTGATTTGGAGGGGTTTAGAGCCTGTCTCTATTTTTGGTGAAATAAAACGCCTGAACGGATCAAATTGAACGGTTATCGTTATTTAACGATAAACCGACCAATGTGAGTAAATCTAACAAACTCTGCTCAGTTTATATTTTCATAACGTATTTTTAGAACTGATAAATATTGGTTGATAGTTGTGTGTTGGTTGGTTGGTTGAACTACTAGTTGATTGGTTGAAATATCGATATAGTTATATATACATATATATTGTTAATTAAATATGGATTCTGTTGATCAGAATATTTCATGTTGAAATGAATTTGATGTGAGTTATATTGTATAACATCTGTGGATGCAGGGAAACAGGTCGGAGGGATCCAACTGGATTCCTCAACAATTATTTTACTGTTTTCATATATTGTGATATATGATGTGATATATAATCTGTTGTTGATTATGTGTGTTTGGATGATATAGGTCATTATTATATGGTATGTTAAATACCATAAGGAATACTGGAAAGTAGAAACGGAATTTTCAAAGTGTATATTGAAAATGAAATATTTTTATATAAAATCAAATGATTTTACAATAAGGAATTTCAAAGTGGATACCGAATTTAAGGATTTTATAAAATCAATGGATTCTGTAAATAGAAATAGTTATATGAAACAAATAGAATTGAAAAGGAATTATTGGTAAAACAAATAGAATTGAAAAGGAAATATTGGTAAAACAAATAGAATTGAAAAGGGAATGTTTGTAAAATAAATAGAGTTATAAAAGGAATTTATTTGGAAAAATAAGTGGGATATTATAAAAAGGAAATATTTATATGAAATAAAAGGATATTATAAAAGGAAGTATTTTATAAAATGAACAGAATTTTATAAAAGGAAATAAGTGGAAAATAAATATTAAATAGAAATCTGTTTTAATAGATAAAATAGAGAAGACTAATTTATAAATAATGTTTTATAAATTAAGTAAGCTATTTATCATTGGATAAATGAGATTTATAAGTCTGAACTTACATAGAGAAGTAGAAATCGGTTTTGACACCGATATTTTAAATAGAGTGTGAACTCAGCATTTATAAAGAGAATCATAAATGAGATCTAAATGATAGAAATAAAAAGGAAATTTCGTATGAAAAATTCCTTAAATAGAAGTATAAATAGAATTTGGAAATGGGATGTTATTTTTGAATGAAAAATCAAACTGATTGATTATATAAAAGAAGCATTTTTTTTCACATTCGATGTGAAAAATGGATTAAAGTAAATATTTTATAAATTAAACATTTATAAGGAAAACTGGTTATGGAATAGGAATATAAATTAGAGTTAATCGAATATTAGTTATTCGAATTAGAGTTAATCAATTATTGTTAACCAAATATCAGTTATTCGAATTAGAGTTAATCGATTAGAGTTAATTGAATTAGAATTAATAGAATTAGTTTATCGAATATAATTTATTCGAAGAGAGATTTCGAATACAAGTTATTCGAAGAAAAGAGATATTATCGAATATTGTTTATTCAAAGAGAGATTATCGAATATTAGTTATTCGAAAAGATATTATCGAATATTAGTTATTAGAAGAGAGATTATCGAATATAGTTATTCAAAGCGTGATAATCGAATATAGTTTATTCAAAAGAGAAATAATCGAATATAGTTTATTCGAAAAAGAGTCATCGAATAGAGATTATTCGAGAGAAAATTATACATTTGGATTCGACTATATCGAATGTATGAAAGTACTTTTTACTTCCCGATTTTTAAATCATGATTTATTTATGTAAAAAATTAGTTGCTAATTATTTATCCAAATTAAATAAATAAAATTTATATTTAAGTTATTATACTTCGAAAATATGGGATTGTAACCCTATTGTTATAATCAAATGATTTCTGTAAAGGAAGTGGATTCGTAAATAGAATCCGGGAGTTATGTAAGATTATTAAAGATTTAAGAGGTGAACTTTGTCTATTTCGAGATTAGAAAGATTGTTCAGTTAAGGTTTGAGAGGTAGTTATACCCCAACTTGATTGACTTCAATTTTAACTAAGAAATGGTTAACGTTCGGTAGTAAAGGTTAGTTAAGTGAATTTAGTAAATGAGTGAAATAGTTCGTGTTGGCATAGCGATGTTTTATTTAAACATCTGTTTAAATCCAATAAAGGAGTTTTGGAAATGTTTTCAAATAGTAATCAGAAATGGTTTCTAATATAGGAAATAAGAAATGGGAGCAAATATGGAAATGTTTTCCAATGATTAATAACGTTTATTTTCTAATATAGAAAATAGGGATTTACGAATATATGGAAATGGGAAATCGAGAAATGAATAAATAAATGATAAATTAATTTAAAAGTGGATTAGTGTTGATTGATGATTTGCTTGATAAGATTTCCATTTGGAAATACGACTGTTGTTTGTACACATGTTTTTCTTTGATAGTTAAATCACCGACTATCAAAGTCTTTGACCATTTCCGTTGTCAATACGGAGAGACCGGGATCAGATTCATTGTCTGAAAACCACTCCATATGGGCATTAGCGTTGCGAATCAAATATGATGAAGATAATTGAAGATGGTTGTGCAAGGGCTGTTCTAGCGATCCTTTGTAGAAATTGCCTAAGATGGATTTACAGAATAGTGCCTTCGGTTTGTCCAGTCCCAGGACAACGTGTATGGACGAATGTCTGATAGGGTATATCTAATGGATCACGTAAGTTGATCACTTCAAACGTATCCATGTTTGGTGGCGGAGAAATTCATTTCTCTTAGCTTTGTACCCATGGTATTTTTGTGGAAATCAATTAATGATTTGGCTGGTATGACGATGTGGCATTCAAAGTAAATTGGAGGTGTGATCTGTCAAAAGATACGTTATAACCTCAAGCCTCATCAACCGGGAAATGACAAAAATCGGGCAGGCAGCATGGCTAAGTGGGTCGCCCCCATTAGGGTGTATTATCACCATCTAGAGAATATTCATATTTGTTACTTCTTTTCGCTTCTGTATCTCCCAGGAATGGTTATGTTGCTAGCAATCATAGGTGACAATATATTCGATACACTCAAGAGAAATGAGTGGTCGGTCATGTGTGGCCGCAAGACGTTCTTGTTGAACCCACTATATTCCTCCCTAGAGATACACTATCGGCAGGTGGTTCCATACCTTGTCATAGTCGGAATCCAATCTCCAATAAGCGCCTGCAGTTTTGATTGTATACTATATATATGTGGAGCGTGAGATGCAAGCGTTCTACCGTTCTACTAGACTGTTAATTATTTATGATTAGACATTATTATAATATCAAAAAAGTATTGATTTTTAAAATGTTTTGGGTCATCGTAAGGTAAAAACCATCCGTGTTTATGTGTGGATCGGTCTTACGATTATCATTTCTTTGAAAAGAATTTTTGAAAAGTTAAACCGAATGGTTGGAGTTTACTCATACCAGTCTCACGACTGACCCATAGTTTATTTTGTTTTGTTTTCCCTAAACTCTTGGGTGCCCAAATTTGTATGGGCAGTCAAGTACTCGGGATTTACAGATACACTAGATAGAGCTTGGAGCAGGAGGCTTCAATAGCATTTTATAGCTATTTTTTATTTCCGCTGTGATGTAAGTGTTGTACTCTAATATACAAATACAGATTTGTGTTTCAATGTTACTTTGTATACTATATTTTATTCGTTCCACTGTGAGATTCGTGATACTTTGATGTTGTTGTGTTCTTCTTCTTCTTCATCTATTCTAATAGTTCTACTTTATCTACTCTCACCTTCTAACTTCTTTCTATTAACTATTCGGTATTTCAGATGTCTGAATAGTTAACATTGGTATTTATGTCAATTTTCGGAGTTGAAAATCTCCAGGTCGTTACAATTTATGTCTTATGGCCAATACAAGTGACCCATGAATCTGGCATAAGGGATTTGGTCATATAAATTTCAAACATACCTCTAGGATTTCTAAATTAGATTCAACAAGAGGATTACCTAAAATGTAATTTAAGGTTAGTAACTTATGTGACGCCTGTTAATTTGGAAAATTAAAGAGAAGTTCATTTAAATCAAAAGAATAAATTACTACCTCGAAATCATTAGAGTTAATTCACATGGACTTATTTGGTCCATCTCAAATTCAATCGATAAATCATAATAGATATATTTACGTAATAGTCGACAATTTTTCTAGGTCTACTTGGACTTTGTTTCTTAAAAATAAAAATGATGCTTTTGATCAATTTAAAACTTTTCCTAAAATAATTCAAAACTTATTATCACTAAAAATCAAAACAATACGTAGTGATCATGGTGGAAAATTCGAAAATGAAAATTTTGAAAAATATTGTAATAAAAAGGAATAACTCATATTTTTTCTGTTCCTAGAACCCTAAACATAAAAATAGGACGATACAAGAGTGTGCGAGAAGTATGTTATCTGATAGTAATTTTCCAAGAAATTTTTGGGCTGAGGCAATTGCAATAGCTCGCTATATTTTAAATAGAATATTAATTATACCTTTAACTCATAAAACTCCTCATGAACTTTTGTATAATAAGAAACCAAAAGTGTTATATTTTAAAATATTTGGAAGTAAATGTTTTATAATTAATACTAAAGACAATTTAGACAAATTTGATTCAAAATCCAATAAAGGAATATTTATTGGATATTCTAAAAGAAGTAAAGCATATAGATTTTCAATACTAGAACCAATACCATAGAAGAAACCTTAAACGTATCTTTCGACGAAAATTATAAAAGTATAACTCAAAACAAAGAAGATGAATGTGAAAATGAAATTAATGAAATAAATCATGAAGATAACTAACCAAATAAAAGAATTAGATTATTTAGAGACCATCCTGTAGAAAATATCTTAGGAGATATTGAATCCATTGTTAGAACTCATAATCAATTAAACAATATGAGTAATACTGCATTATTTCAACTATTGGACCTAAGAATCCAAATGAAGCATCTTCTGATGATTCATGGATACTTGTTATGCAAGAAGAACCATATCAGCTTACTAGGAATGATGTACGAGAACTTGTTCCTCGACCTGAGGATAAGACTATAATAGGAAACAAATGGGTTTATAAAAATAAAATGAATAAACACAGTGAGGTCATAAGAAATAAGGCACATCTAGCAGTTCAAGGTTGTACTCAAGAAGAAGGAATAAATTACGATGAAACTTTTTCCCCCGTAGCAATATTAGAAGCCATTAGGATTCTACTAGCCTTTACAAACCATAATAATTTCAAATTATATCAAATGGATGTCAAAAGTGCTTTTCTAAATGGATTTGTAAAAGAAGACATATATGTAAAGCAACCAACTCTATTTGAAGATAAAAAATTACCAAATCACGTATATAAGCTAAAGAAAGCGTTATATGAATTAAAATAGGCTCCTAGGGCTTGGTATGATTGATTAAGAAATTATTTGTTACAATCCAATTTTGAAATAGGAAAATTAGAAAATACCTTGTTTATTAAGAAAAATAGTAAAGATATACAATTAGTACGAATATATGTTGATGATATAATTTTCGGATCAACAAATGATAATATAAATAAAAAATTGTCAGATATTATGACCCAAGAATTTGAGATGAGTCATATAGGGGAACTAATATTCTTCTTAGGATTACAAATTCGTCAATTAGAGAATGGAATATTTATTAATCAAGAAAAATATGCAAGAGATCTAATTAATAAATATAATCTAATAACAACTAATGGGAGACCAACACCAATGGCAACTAATATAGCATTAAGTAAAGATGATACATCTAAATACGTTGGTCAAAAACTATATGAGGAATGATAGGATCGTTACTATATATAACCGCTAGTAGACCAGATATAATACATTGTGTATGTCTCTGTGAAAGATATCAATCGCAACCTAAGGCACACATTTAAAACCCGTAAAGCGTATTCTAAGGTATGTAAAGCATACATTAGACTTTGGATAATTTTATCCTAAGGATGATTCATTCAAATTAGTTTCTTATTGTGACGCTGATTATGTGGGATGTAAATCTGATCGTAAAAGTACCAGTGGAACCAGTCACTTCTTTGGACATTCATTAGTCTCATGGTTTAGTAAGAAGCAAAATACTGTATCTTTGTCAACAACTGAAGTAGATTATATCTCGGCTACTTTGGCTTGTTCACAAGTAATATATATGCAACAAACTCTAAATGATTTTGGATTAAATATAAATAAATCACCGATATACTGCGATAATAGAGTGCTATAAATATTTCTAAAAATCCAACTCTTCATTCATGAACTAAACATATCGGTATACAACATCATTTTCTAAGAGATAACGTAAGTAAAGAGGAAATTTCACTCGAATTTATATAAATAGATAAACAAATAGCAGATATATTAACAAAACCATTAAATGAAGCAACATTTAAAATTTAGAAGAGAATTAGATATATGTTCATCAAGTGAGTTAGAATAATTAAATATACTAATATATATATATATATATATATTACATTAAAAATTAGAAAATAAAATTTAAAGGACAAGTATGTCGACATACATTTATGTATATGTCGACATATAACTGCCAAAATTTTAAAATTAATTCCCACCAAAAGTTAGTTACAATAATCATTTAAATTCCCTACTTCGACTTTTCTTCTTCATTTCCATTTCTCACTTTTATAAAAACTCTAAACTAAAATAAACAATGGGTCCACCAATTTAAACACTCGAATCAAATCTGGTTCATCCGCTGGACCATCCGAAGGTCCTTTTCAATGATCTACGCTATCATGTGTCATCAAAATTGAAGAAAAGATGGAATACACTTTGCAAATGCTCACTGAAATACAAGTACTACAAATTAGGATGAGTCAAGAGCAAAATAGGCAAGGAAAAGTGATAAGGAGTCTTCTTAAGTTTATAACGGATAATCAGGCTAATCCGATTATCATCAAAGATGATAATGAACCTATGGAAGAAGAGGAGGAATCAGAAGAAGAGGAAGACGAGATAATGGAGGAAGAGGAACCCGAGGAGGAATGACAAGAAGTCTCAAATGAGGATGATCAAGTCGTTTGCGTGGGTGAAGTCCTATACGATTGTAACAGAAATATGATTGGAAGAAATGGAGAATTTTGCCTCCATTACCCAAACCCTACCCACAAGTCTCCTATAGTTAAGGACAAGTAGAATACAGGTTTTGATTCGATTCTTATTGTATATTTTCGTTCCTGTTCGTTAACTCGATGTATAACATGTACATGTAACATCGTTTGTAAAAAATGGTTAAATATATTCCTTGTTTTATAAAGTTTTCTATTCCTTTGTTATATAAGCAAGAATTAAGGGGGAGTATTCATCTTTAGTATAAGGATTAGATACTTTTATTCATAATTAAGGGGAGCATAGTATATATTTTGGACTCAAGGGGAGTATTTTATTTAGGAATTACTTAGATACTTATAGAATTTAAGGGCCAAAGGGGGGTGAAATTATAAAATATAGAATTAGTTTATAGGATTCATATAGACAGGAGGAATATTAGAAGGATCATCATCAACAGGTATGTATAGGTATGATATTTTATAAACTAAGGCTGTCATCATCAAAAAGGGGGAGACTGTTGGAGAATGGAGTTTTGATGACAACAACCTTATTTCAATGTTAATTGGTTATAAAATATATATATTAACACTTTTATCTAGGATATATATATATACATATGCAGGTTTCTATACAGGAATTTATACTGAAGACTGTAAGTTTAAAGATATCAGAGATTCAAAATTCAGAGATGATTCAAGACTCATGAGTAATCAAGATTTTTAGAGTTCAAGATAAATATAGTAATAGAGTCTAGTTTGTGTAAGACTCTGAGTAGCACTCCAGGTTCAAATTCAAATTTAAAATTCTGTTTTTTAATTTCTGATTACAAATTCTATTTTCAAATTCTATCTTCAATCTCTATATTCTCTATTCTACTTTCTTTACTTATTTTTTGATTTTAAATTCAAGTTTTATAGTTTATAAGTTTAATATATTATATACTTCATATTTACATAGTTTTAAACTATATATTTTTTATAAATATGTTTATACAGTTTATATTTATGTTTTCATGTGATTTTCTACTTTATAATATTTATTTACAACATTGTGTTTCAATTCAAGAATTTCCATATATATATATATATATATATATATATATCAAAACACTTCAAAAATGTTCAAAATTCAAGATTACACATGCTTATGTCGACATACATTTTGCTGTATGTCAACATATAACTGTCACTTTTTGAAAATTGAAACGAAGTATCTTTTCCCTATTTCTGACGCTCCAAAAATGTTGTAACCTTTCAAATGTTATAAATAGGGTCCGATTTCGATTTTTTCTATAATTTTTCTTCTCCATCTTCATCTCCTTTCTTTACACCATTATATTTTCCCATTTTTATGATTTCTACACTTATACTCTACCGAGTTCAAATCTATTTACATAACACTTCTTCTCACTCTCTACTCATTACTCTCTGAATCAAAGTGTTACTGAAGAGTTATAGGGCTGTTGTAATCATTTGGGAAGTGTATGTAATCGGTGTGACCCTTGTGGCCATGAAATCAAGGAGATTGGAATTGGTGGTATCCCTTGTTGCTGTGAAATCAAGGAGAGGATTGTAATTGGATATTGATATTGTAATAAAACTTTACGCAATCCAGCATTGCGTGGGACTGGACGTAGGAGCAATTCCGAACCAGTATAAAATCTGGTGTGTTCTTTCCTTTTCTGCATTGTATTTTTGTTTATCTTTGTGTTTGTGTTTGATTTTGTGTCTTTGATTGTTAATCCATAAAATAGATCAAAGGTAATAAACATGTTTAGGTCATTATAAGCCTTTATGGCATGGCAGAACCTTTCACTTGTTTAGCCCATTACGAATATTTAGGTCATTACAGTGCTTAAGCCAGTTCACATGGGCTGGGTCAGTAAGCCACTCTGGGTCGCCCTATTTTTGGCTCATTATAAGTCTTTAACGCTCCGAATTCTTTGGCCCACCAAAAGTTTTAGCCTGCTCCACGTTGCCATGGCGCGAGCCGCCTCATGACACAAAACTTGGGACACTCTACCTTGCCTTAGCTCGTTCTGCCCTGCCCTAGCTCACCCCGCCTTGCTTTAGCTCATCCCATCTCAAGACCAGATTGAAATGGGTCATTCCGGCGACCTAAGGAAGATAGAAAGTATTTACAACACTGCCACATAGTTTGAATTTCACCTATAAATACCCCCTTCATTCCTTCATGGGGTAGGGGACCGAATCCCAAGACCCCGAAGGCTGCCCAATCGTTTTCTAAGCATTCTTAAGTGACTTTCGCCTTTCCTAACATCATCTATGGAAGATCAAGCATAAGGATCATCATGGAATCCATGTAAATTTATTCATTTCACGTAAGCTTATAGATCTCTCATTGAATCTCTTCTCCTCAAAGGCTATTTCTTCTTTTTCTTCCGTTAACCCATAGAACAAGAGGAAAGGTCATGAGAATGAATGTAGTTGAAATGATTGTATGCATTTTAACCCTTGTGAAAGTAATGGGAATGGATCGTAAAGTGAATGCAGATCACATTTGATCGTACCACTATAAAGTTTGGTGTTCTTTACTTGCTTTTCTATTACTTTGTGGCTCCACATGTTTCTACTTAGCATTTTGAGAAGTACATTTTGTACCCTTGGTGTTGGGATCTAATTTGCATTTCAACATTTGGCTCACACCATGGGGCCGCATTTGCAATTTCTTCTCTTACACTCTCTCAAGGTTGAATTCCTCGCACTGAAGCTCTAAACTTACTCCTTTTCCGAAATCATGGCGAAATCTAAGAAGACCACCAGCAAAAATGTTGGAAATACCGACAACATTGCTAATGAAAAAACTCTGCCTACTAACCATTTCAAGGTGGGAGAAGATTCGATAAATGGAGCCGGTGTGACCAGAAATGAGTTAAATGCCGCTATTGCCAATATGAACAAATGGATGGATGCTTCTACAAAAGCTGTGATGGAGAAGCTTGATGCCATCATTAATGCTCGACCAAATGCAACCCCTCCTAAAGTTCATGTAGATCTCAAAAAGAATGGAAACTCGTTCGCTTCTGATCTTAACTACCACCACAACATTGAAACGATAATGATCGAATGAGTGACAAGGATGAAGCCAACATTGAAAACTTGAAGCCAAGAGCTAAGAATTGTTCCGAGATGAAAGACCAAAAGGCTACCAATCCTATCGCAAGGGTATCCCCTTACCGGGAAGGTAAAAAAACCCGAATTCACTAATCAGGATCGAACATTTGGAAAAAAGCTCAGATTTGCGAAGTGTCATAACACTAAAGAATATATCTCGGACATGATAGAACAAATCATGAGGAAGAATCTGGATAGCAATGGCGATGAAAGGGAATGGGATTTTTCCCCCGATAGGACTCCATTCACTGAAAGAATCCTTGAAGCAAAGTGTCCAAAGAAATTTAATCCTCCAACTTTGCCTCCATACAATGTCCTTGTCGATCCAAATTATTTCATGTTCAAGTACGAATGGCATATGAGTGCAGCTAAGGCAACTGATGAGATGAGGTGCACATACTTTCCTCTTTACTTAGAAGGTGTTGTGTCACTATGGCTCACAAAGCTGTCACCTAAATCCATAGACCAATTCTCCGACTTGACCAAGAAATTCAAAGAGCAGTTCCGATTGTATGCTACCAAAGCGAAAGATGCTATAATGCTTTTGGCAATGAAGCAAAATCTAGGGGAATTTGTTAAAGCTTTCCTCAGTCAATTCAACGTTGCTCTGTTCGAAGTGAGGAATCCAGAACCGCACATAATTCTCATGTATTTAATCAGCGCTATATACGAAAAGAGTGAATTTGGCAGATGGATTAAAATGAAAGAACCAAACACACTCGAAAAATTCTATAAAAAGGCCGAGGAATACATGAGAGTTGATATTAATCCTGTGCCCCTACAAATTATTGATGCTAACCCGCTTCTTGAAGCTCCCAAAAATGTTGCTAACCAATATGGTCAGAAGTGTACTCAAGGGCAGAAGCACGCTAACGACCGAAACGACAACAAGGTTAATAAGAAGTCCTGCCTTTTCAACTCATTAGAGTTAACGCCTTTAAATGACACTATTGAAAATACCTATCTTGCAACAAGGAATTCTGAAGAGTATGCTGAACCAAATCCGATAAGGATAAGCAACAAAGCAGCCAAATCGGGAAAGTTTTGTAGGTTTCATAACCAGCCTGGTCATAACACTAATGAGTGCCGACACTTAAATAAATTCATTGAGGAGTTGATCAGGAAAAACAGGTTGCAACAGTATATAAAGAATCCGCAGTCCATGAATCCTTATGCAACACCTTAGGGGCAAGGAGCATCAAACGATGAGTCCGGTCCAAACAACAACGCTTCTATTCAATCCATTCCAAAACCAATTATTAATTAATCACCATTGATTATTCATCAACCTTAATGGCCCGGAATAAGTGATCAATATCGCTACCGCTCTACTTCATGCTTTATTTTCTACCATAGTTCATGCTTTATTTTCACATCTTACTTTCTTTTATATTCAAAACTTCTTGTAAATAGTCTATAATAATCCGAAAATGATGCATTGAACATTAGCCCTACGACTAAGGGCATATTTGTTTGAATGAGTTTCTGACTTGCAAAATTATATGTCAAATCAAAACTTTCTTAAAAGGCGATTTCATATTGAAGGCCATTATCGAGCGCTTGTTCCTATAACATCACGGCCCCAACAACGCTAATTCAAGAGCCAAATGCTGTAAATACCAACATGAACGAATATACAGACAGAAAAGCACCACCTTGAAAAGTAAATGGGAAAGTCGCAAAGATCTCGACATCAAACAAACGCCATGATAAATAAACACGAGAGCTGTAATATTTTGTGAAAGGCTGCTTGTAACAACCCCAATTTCGACAGATCGATTTTTTTTCAAAATTCCAATCTATTGAAACTCGGATTGGTTTGCTCTGGTATCCTGCAGAAAAGATAGAGACATAAAATATGTCAGAGCTCAGAAAATATCTCACAGTGGAATGGATAAAATATAATATAAATCAAAGTATAGCCTTACCGTATTAATAATACTGCCTAACCAGTATCCGAAGCTATAATGTCTCATGTCTCTGCCACAAATCTAACCTGCAAGTATGTTATGAGCAACGGGTCAGAACACAAATTTTGGTGACTGGATCTAAACTATATTCTTTGGATAATCCTACATATATCGTTCAATCATGTTTTCTTATTTGTTAGGTTGTTTGGGTTAACAGCACTCAAGGCTTACACATACGTCGCACCCATTTACTTCCCACTGGATTAACCTAATACCATATATATGTAGTTACCAACAATATTGAGGTACACCCCATGGTACCTCACTCGCACAGTCTCCAACGTAACACCATCAGAATATAGGCAGTCCCTCATCCTATGAACAATATTACGTTCCACATATATTTATCATTACTATGCTACGTAAACGTAATGACTGCCACCTTTGATCGAATCAGACTCCATACCGGAGTAATCCCCTCAAGTCTACGATACACCATCCAGAGCCGACATGCATGTATCTAGACTGTCCACCATATGTATCTTCAATTGTAGCTTGATGCCTCAATCGCATGTCCTCTAATGTTCACCGAGTTCCATGGCAGGACGATAGGGGAAGCACAGAACTCCGTCAGGAGCTTTTCCATATCTGTACAGGCCCGTCTTTAAAGAGCCTCTATATACAGATATACCTAAGGCATGTTTTTGTGGTGGCTATGGACCCACCTCGGCCCATCCCTCAACTAGTAAAGACTACCAGAGCTGAGCGACTGCCCCTACGCAAACAAACTAAACATCCATGTGGCGTCCCCTTTAACCCCTTACCTTGATAGTGAAGGGTGAAATGGTACCTTGGATTTAGATCGAGTCTTTCTGCATCCCACTGGCTGCGGATGACGAGTGTCCGACGGTCTACTATCCTTTTTGGTCGTGACCCTCTGCCTCCTCGTGAGGCAACCGCCAAACCACTCTGGTGTCACCGCGTCACAGCATTCTGACTGCATAGCGACATCTGTAATCAAGGCCCACCCACCTAGTAGTTACCCGCAGACCCAACATATGTGAGCACAACCTAAGACGTCTGTCACCGCACAGAGGACTACTAGGAGAACCTTACGTACCTCAGGAAACCGCGTGCTTCCCCTTCCAGTCCTTTGGAGCCGTAATAACAATTAGACGATTGTGCGCTCCCCTCGTTCCTTATAACACCTCGATGATCTGCCCTGTTGGGTTATACACTCTGAACCGTACGGACTAGTCTAAGCGCCTTACTGTAGCGTGTTGTTAGACCCTATGTCTAAACATTCTTTTATGCGCTTGTCTCACCTCATCAGGTTTCCAGTTAACTTGGTTATTCCAATTCATATTGAATTCTTATTCAAATTACCAAGTTCTCTTGCTTATTAATTTCAGTCATATAATGTAACCCATTTAAGTTTATTCATAAGCCCACAACATGTTATTCTCTAGATTGTGGCCCAAAGTCTGTAATCCACAACCCCTTTTTATCTTCTTGTTGATTTCATTATTACAATAACATGTTTTACTTAATATGTAATTAAGTATATCCAATTCACATGTTTTATAATTAACATGTCACTTACCATTTATGATTAAATATAACTCATTTCATTTCATAAGTTTTCCTCATTCTTTCTCATTTGATCATAATTCCATTTTACATTGTCAATACAACTTATCGTTGTTTACTTATTAACTTATTTCTATTAACTAAGGCCCATTAATAAGTTTCTCTATCTGTTTATTATAACCTATGTTATAATTTCCTCTTGTCCCTAAGATAAGCCTAAACATCATTATCAACGGGTTTCAGACTTCCAAGCTTACAGATTACTTAATTTATAATTAAGTACAAATTCCTATTTTATTTTCCCCCTTTCTCAACTGGTTTTTGGCTTTCCCCATTTACTGATTACTTAATTTACAATTAAGTGTCCCTTATCTCATTTCGCCAGTTATTCCATTTCCTTTTTAGTTAATTACAACCTAATTTATAATCTTCATTTGTCCTTAGGACAAGTCTACCTATTATACAACATTTTCATTAATGTTATTTATTTATAATAGGTGATTATCATTTCTACAAGTTATGCTTACCCTAAAAGGTGTCTTTAATTATATAGCTTTATTATTTCTACTAGTTATGTATACCACTAGGTGTCTTTAATTACATAACCTTATCAGGCTAAGTTTGCGGGCCTATATGTAAATATTACCCACCCCCTTAGATTTGCCTAGCCCACCCACTGTCCTACCAATTTTTACTTAACCCTAACTTTAGTTCATATTCACACAATCCCTGTGGATTAGATTAGGTTAAGTAGTCCAATTCATTACCATGTCCATTTATGGTTTATAATGGGCTAGACCTCCCACATTAGGCATATAACTTATGGATGCTGGATATGCCTGTCGGGTCCGGGCAGACTTCTTCCACAAGTTGGGCCTAACCTCGTGTCATAGCCCTTCTCGTATTTGCGCACTTAGACCTCTTACATTAGGTTCAACATTGGTGGCTGCTGGATATGCCGGTCGGGTCCGGGCAGACTTCCACCACTAATGCAACCTAATCTCGTGTCATAAGAGCAATTACAATTTCTAATTGTAATCTTGGGCATTCATCTTCATTTATTCAATTCTATGTATATAATTATACAACCATTCTAATTCACACAGGTAAGGGCTCTGGTATATGAATGGGACAAATCAATATGCAATATGAACAGTGGTAGTTACTGCCAATATTTTAACAAGTCTATAACACATAAACATTTCCAATATTTCAACTAATCTTATGTACGAATTTTCAACCATTTATGTTCATATCAGATTGCGCCTCCAAATTAAAATCTCAAAACATAATATATGTTATGTTCTAAAATCCCATTTCAAATTATGCCCCAAATCCCAATATATGTCGCGTGTCTTTCTACATGTAATTAACTTTATTTAAAATAACATGTAGTTCTCCAATAGTGTATCATTTTCCCAACTCATAGGTTCATAAAATGGATCTATACAATGGTATTCATTTTTCTTAAACATTCAAGTAAATGTACATCTCAGCATATTAACTAATTGAGCATATAATCCATTTTAGCACAATAATGCATTTCATTAAATTAAACCTTCCAATATGTTCATTATGGGGAATGCCAAACGATAGAGGTAGTATTATTCAAAAAGTATATTTTAAACCTAATCACCTTTCATGCTTTCCCCAAATTTTGGATCTGATCCGTTCAATCATCCATGGTTTCCCCTTTTCCCTTCAACTTGATTCACAACCTAACGACCATGGATTTATTATTTCATGAAAAGAGAACGGAAAGAATTTAAATAGGTTGGTTCTTAGAAATTTACCTTGCTTTCATGATTCAGTAATCTTTTTATTAACATTGATTCCCTCTTCCTGATCTGAATCCATAATTCTCCTAGGCTAACATTTTAATTTCAGAATAGATTTGAAAAGAGAGGGAGAGAGAATCATGGCAGAGCTCCAGCGTAGCCGCCGAATTATGATGTTTAAGGTTAGGTCTAGGGTCTTATTTATAGGTGTATGGAGCAACCAGGACCCTTAGATTTGATCAAAATCCATCTGAACCATCAAAATTCAAAAAACCCTAATCTGCCAAAATCTGCCACCGGGGGTTGACCCCTTAAGGTGGGTCGACCTATGGGTCGTGGGGTCGATCCCCATGGGTACTGTAACGACCCGGATTTTCGAGCGACTTTGGTTATCGACATAAGCCCGATGTCGATAACCAAAACACCGAAAAATCCTGGTAATTAGTGAAAGAAATTAGAGGGTGAGAATAGATAAGATAGAAACTTAGAATAGAAGAAGAAGAAGAACACAACATCAAGTAACACGAACCTCACAGCGGAACGAATAAATATATTTCATCACATAACTTTGAAATACAAATCTGTACTTGAATATACATATCATTATCAAAGTACAACACTTACAACACAGCGGAAATAACTATAGCTATATGATCCTGAAGCCTCCTGCTCCAAGCTCTTCAAGTGTATCTGTAAAATCCCGACTACTTGACTGCCCATACAAATTTAGGCACCCAAGAGTTTAGGGAAAACAACAAAGTAAACTCCGGGTCAGTCATGGGACTGGTGTGAGTAAACAGTTTAAAAATAGTTCGAACAAGTAAACGATATCTCATAAGACCACGCCGCATAACGGAACGGGTTTTTCCCTTATGAGAATCCAAAATATCTTTTATATCAAAAACCTTTTGATATTATAATAATGTCTATCAACCACAGTATATATATAATCATCTAACAGAAACGCTTTCATCTCACGTTCTACATATATAGTATACAATCAAAACCGCAAGCACGTATTGGGTAATGGATTTCCAACTATGACAAGGTTTGGAATCACCTTCCGCTTGTGTACCTCTAGAGAGGAATACACTGGGTTCAACAAGAACATCTTGCAACCCGGCCACACATGACCGACCACTCATTTCGCTTGAGTGTATCGAATGTATATCACCAACAGTTGGGATCAGCAACCGTTTCCCGAATGGGACAGCATCAACAATAGATTTTTAGAAGTAAATGAAACTCTAGATCAGGTGATTATACACCCTACTTCGGTGCGACCGACTTAGCCATGTTGCCTGCCCGATTTCTGTCATTTACCGGATGATGAGGCTAGAAGCTACGCTTTATCATCACATCAGATTTACTTCGAATGTCACATCGTCAAATCTATCAAATCACCGATTGACGTCCTCAACCATACATTACGTGTTAGCTAAGAGAAGTTTCCTTCTCCGCTTCCACTCTTGGTATAGTTGGAGAAATGAATATACGTGATCGTCTGGAAATACTCTGTCAGACATCCGTCCATACAAGTCATCCAGGAACAGGATGAACCGAAGGCACTATTCTGTAAACAGGATAGTCCTTGCATAACTCCGTCTTCAATTTCCTTTGGCATATATGATTCGCAACGCTTATGCCAATACAGAGTGGTTCTTTGGATAATAATCCAACCGGTCTCTCCATATTAACAACGTTAAAATGGTCAAAACTTCGATAGTCTGTGATTTAACTATCGAATAAAAACAGGTGTGCAAACAACGATATCATTTCCAAATGGAAATCTATATCGATCAAACATTATTCAACATTTATCTCTTTAATTCATTAATTTTACTTATCTCCTGTTTCCCTATATTCAATATTCCTTATTTTCTAAATTTGGAAAATATACGTTATTAACAATGGAAAACATTTCCATTTCTTGTTTTCTTTATTAGAAAACATTTCTGGTTTCTTATTTGGAAAACATTTCCAAAGCTTCTTCATTGGACTTAGACAGATGTTTAAACAAACCATCGCGATGCCAACTCAAACCATTTCCTTTACTGCCGAACCTTAACCATTCCTTAGTTAAAAACGAAGCCAATCAAGTTGGGGTAGAACTACCTCTCAGACCTTAACTGAACAACATTTCTAACTTTGAAATAGGCAAAGTTCACTTTATATTCCTTTTACTAACTTCCTTACTTAACCCTCTTCGAATAGCTATATTCGATTGACTCTTTTCACTTAACTCTATTCGATTAACCCTTTTCAATTAACTCTATTGGACTAACACTATTGGATTAACTCTATTTGACTAACGCTATTGATTTACTCATTTCGCTTAACTCCTTTCGAATAAACTATATTCGATAATTCCTTTTACTTTCTTCGAATAAACAATATTCGATTAACTCCTTTGCTTCTATTCGAATAACTATATTCGATTAACTCTTTTTCTTCTACTCAAATCGATTAAACTAACATCGATTAGCTCCTTTTAACTTTTACTCTAATCGATTAACTAACATCGATTAACTCCTTTTACTTTAACATTAATCGAGTAAACTAACATCGATTAACTTCTTTTTACTAAACTACGTTTTCCGTTACAACTATTTCCTTTTTATAACTTCTATTTACCGTTACAAATATTTCCTATTTATAACTTCTATTTACCGTTACAAATATTTCCTATTTATAACTTCTATTTACCGTTACAAATATTTCCTATTTGTAACTTCTATTTACCGTTACAAATATTTCCTATTTATAACTTCTATTTACCGTTACAAATATTTCCTATTTATAACTTCTATTTATTTCCTAAATAAATATCCCTTTTATAAAACCGTGTTCGTTTTATAAATATTTCCTTTTTTAAAAACCTGTGATTTTATAAAATTCCTTTATTTCAATATACATTGAAATACTTCTTTTTTTACATCCTAGGGTTTCTTATGATATTTAAAATATCGAATAACAATGATCAATATCATTCCAACACCCATAATCCATAACAGATTATATAACCCACCATATATCACAATATATGAAAAACAGTAAAATAAATGTTGAGGAATCCAGTTGGATTCCTCCAACCTGTCTCCCTGCATCACAGATGTTAAACAATATAGATAACATCACTTTTCAGTTCTATATGATATATTCTGTTAAACAGAATGAATATAGAAAATTTAACTAACTGACTAGCAGTTCAATCAAATAGTCAACATACAGTCAATCATTCAATATCTAACAGTTCTAAAAATACAACATGAAATTATAAACTATTCAGAGTTAGTGAGATTTACTCACATTTGCGCGTTAGCCGTTAAATAATGGTTCGCGTTATTTGATTCAGTCGGACAATTTATTTCGCCATAAATTGTAACGAACTTCGATTCACTCCTCGTCAGTTCCATGGTGTAGCCCTCATCCCTACGATCCTAGTATGACCAGTTTCGCTTTTTTTTTTTGTTTCTTTAAGCCTATCCAAGCCCAATACTTTGTCTCTGCCATTTCAAACTGTTTCCCGCCCATGCTGTTGTTACACAACCTTCCCCTCGTCCGCACTTCGTCCCATTACCACACCTACTTCACTATTTTGGGACAGGCTTTCCTTTGTATACAAGGAAGACCCGACCACTAAGTCCACCCTACTTCCCTCAATGGTGAACTCCACGGGTTAGCATTAAAACCACCCCACTGCTGAGATACCATGACTCTCTCTGAACTCACACCGTGCCATCCCAACACAGACTATCGTTTCACTCTTCGCAATTTGAAACGTGCCCAACTCCTTCTTTCTAAACTCGAAAAGCTTCCCGTATCTCAACCATCACTGACTTCTACCCCATCAGTTTTTGGATTCAAAACTCCATGCTACAGCAACCAGTTCACAGCCGTGAACAAGGCTCCAACTCCCCACAAACAAAACTTCGTTAGTCTACACTTCACAAGCCATTTCCGTGTATTACTCCTTCCCTCTCACTCTCGCTTCTTCACGCAAAACCCAAACTGTCTGACCAAAACTCGCCCCCGTACCTTGGATTCGTTGATCGGGGTGCCATCCGAGAGTGCCAGCAGGTCCGCCGGAATCCGTTCTTCCCTCGACCGAAGCCGCGCCATGCCTGACCTCGCCGTCCACCACAAATACTCCACGAACTCCGCCAGCTTCTAAAACAGATTTCGGTCATCTCGGTGAACTGGAATCCATCACCACCGGTCATCTGTTGGACCACTTCAAGATGAACGATTTTGTAGAAGGAACGTAGTTAAAAGATGGACAGATGAGGAGATCGATTTGATTTTGTTTGGAGGAATGTTGGTCGTGTATTTAGTAAAGTGGCGGCTGTGAAGTTCTTTTACCATGAAAACAATCCGATCCGAGAAATTAGGTTTGGATGGTGTTAAAGGTTATTATATAGGAGAGTTAGAGGATTTTTGTGCGTACCAGTAGTTTCCACGTTTTTCCTTGTTTGTGGCTGAGAGATGCAGTGCGTGGCCTTCGTTTTGTCCATCGTTTTGTCCAGGGAAAAATGAGGATCATTTTCCATGTTCATTTGTCTTGAAGTCTAGTAAGTCGGCAGAAGCAAAGAAGGACATGTGCATTAATGTAACGGGACAGTGGCTTGAAACGTGCTCGACACTTGAGTGAATGTAGCAAAAGAAAAGAAGATCCATTACTTCAAATTCGGTTCACTCACGGACCACTATCGACAAACTAACAATACCGTCGTGACGAACAAAGTACCACGATCTCAAAAATATAATAATACCGGTAGATTAACTTTTATTATGAAACCCCAAAAATATCGTCACAGGGTGCAAAATACTCCAAATAAAAAGTTGCTTATTTAATTAATTAAAAATTACAGTAAAATTCTAAAAATTAAATTATCACTATGCCCCAAAAGAACCTTGTCTAAATTTGCGCCTGTTATCTAGTTATTTTGAAATAACCGTTATGGCCGATAAACGATTCTATAGCGACTATTCTGAAATTTGATTTGGACATATCTCAAAATCTACACGATGAAATCCCGAATTTTCTCTTCCACTAGAAAGATATACTCCACCAGCTCCACACGTTTCTTGTTTCACAGAAATCCGGCTTAAAACGAATCCTGTACATTCAGTTGAAGTTCGAATCACCAAATAGTGAACTGCCGCGCCATTTCAAGCTCTATTTTAATTATAATATAATTCCACGTTCAAACTGTCGTCGATTGAATATATTCGTCAATATAATTCAACTCTAAGCTGAATTAAATATTTGGGATGACCCTGTTCACAGAATATTGTGACTTCCAATATTTTTGATTATTTCAGAATTAAATATATTATTTAATTATTTAATTAAATTAATTATTCCATATTATTTAATTAAACCACCATTTAATTCACTACATCACTATTTATATAATTAAATAAATTAATTATAATACCTCTGCCAATGCGGGTCATTACAATCTTCCCCACTTAATATAATTTCGTCCTCGAAATTGCTAAAAGGTAGAGGACGACCCTATCGACTGGTTAGAACATATTTGTTCACTTCTTAACTTCAGTTCCAACTGAACCAATTTTAATTTCAATTAAATTATTAATTAATTCTTACCAACGAAAATTTTCAAAAATCCTGAAAATTTTCTAACGCCTTAACTCTTCGAAAAATTTCGCCAGTACCTCCTTTGTACTGGTCAATAGGTCAAACCATCACTCGCCTTTCTGGGCCATCTCCAACCCAAAAGAAAATCAAACAGCCAAGCGGCTTGCCAATTTGGCTTATCAAAATCTCATACCGTATGAAATATAAACTTGTACCTTTTTGTCGGGTAAATCAACTCTATCACTTCTATATGCTATCGACTCAGCATATACCAATGTTATCCCCAGTCAAATTCCCATCTGCTTTTATCCACGACACAACCATTCGCTTATATCCGAGCCAATATCTTTTTAACTCGAGTTTCTTCTCGATTCCCAACTCTTAACTTGATTATCACATTACACTTCAAATTTGAATCTCACAATCTAATTTGTCTTGATATCATTCTAATTCAACCTCAGTTACCACTTTACTGGCTTTACTTTAATTCAAATCTGCTTCCACAAATTTCTGTTAAATTTGTTTTTAATTCAAACAGTCTTTCCTTGGGAGTTTTAAACAGTTTACTTTTTCAAAAATCAAATTTTCCTTTTTGAAATTCAACTGAGCCCTTAATCAATATTCCATTAGTTAAATCACTTCTCTATTCCTTTGTCAATATTTGTTAACCAAATATTTTCAATAACCATATTGGCCTTTTATGTTATTGGGAAAAACATTTCTGAATATCACCTTCCTTTATTTTCTAAACTTTAGAAAATAATATATGCTATTTATAATTGGAAAATATTCCAATTACTTATCTCTTTTCCGATCTCGTTTATTTCTATACTTAGGAAATGTTTAGCATCTATTTCCAAGCTTACACTTATTTGGGTTAAAACGGATGTTGTGTAAAACATCGTTACGACCACCCAAATACTATATTCAACTAACTCTTATTCAACATTGATCTTCGAGCCTGAAATCTTACTATTTATTGGTTAATAATGAAATCAATCAAGTAGGGGTATAACTACCTCTCAGACCTTGACTGAATAACATTTATAACGTCAAAACAGATATGACTACTTGTTCAAATAATCAATACCATACAACTACTTATTCACTTTTAAATACATATACACTTTCTCTTTCTATTCTTACTAGATTTTGTTCTTAGTCTCCCTTTTTGATTATACTATTCTATTTCTAAGTTCGTTTCCTTATCGACTTCCATATATAACGATACGTTGATTTCTAACTATCGAATTATCTTAAAAATATTCTAACTCCTTAAATTTCCGGAAAAATTCGCCATAACCTCCTTTGTACCGGGAGCATCGGGATATTTCAAATAGCCACCCATGGCCCTCATTTAATCCAAAAGAAAACGAAAAAGCCAAGCGGCTAGCCGATACGGCACATAAAATCTCATATATGAATTAAATACATACCTTTTCGTCGAGCATTCTACTTATAAACCTTTATACCTTATCCATACCTACCTCATGTATATTTATACATTTCTAATTCATTTCAACTTAATCCAATCATTTTAACTTAGTTTGTTAAGTGATTTTCAAATTACTGGTTAGCCCATTTCACCTTTTTATTTGAATTTACATGTTCAAATATAGGTTTAACTTGTTTATAACCTAATTGAATTCCATTTCAATTTTATTTGAATTTCCTATATTCAAATTCCATTTCAATTCTCTTATTCAAATTCCATATTTGAATTTCATTTCAAATCTCTTATTCAAATTCCATTCGATTTCTCATATGTCAATTTTATTCGATTTCTCATATGTCAAATTCTATTTGATTTCCCATATGTCAAATTCTATTTGATTTCTATATTCGAATTTCCTCTATTCAAATTCTATATCACTTCCATTGAATTTCATATATTCAAATTCCCTTTGAATTTCTATATTCAATTTTTCATTATTACTCTATATGAATTCTATATTCAATTTTCCATTATTTAAATCTTCTTTATTCAAATCTCATTTGAATTTCTATATTCAAATCCCCTTTGAATTTTCTTTATTCACATTCTAAGTTTGAACTTCCTTTATTCAAATTCCTTTTCAAACTTTCTTTATTCATCCTTTACATAAGTCTCGATTTCAATTCCTTTTGAAATCGATATTACTACCTTTGGAAAATAGGTTCCCCTTTCAATTTCACTCTTGTATTTTTTTTTTTTGTTCTGAATTATCCAATGATAATTCTTTTCACTTCATTTATAAACTTCGTTTATAAAAGAACTATTTATAAACTTCGTTTATAAAGGAACTTCTCGTTTTATTTCTTTTAAAACAAGTTAATATTTCAAATCTATTTAAAATTTCAAATTCCATATTATAAATCCCATTTTGAAATTCAACACAACTTGTCTTTCCCAAACCAAATTCAAAACAGTATCTCTGGTAGTAATTCGTCACTTACAACTCGAAAATGAATACTGATGATGCAGCTGTCATCATCAGAATCTATTTTCCAATGATCGAAGTGAGTTCAATACTATAAAACCATTTCTAAACATTTTCACTTTGAAATCCATTTCAAAATATAATTCACGCTGCTTGTAAAACAAATTAAAATCTCCCAAGATCTTAAATTTTCCTTATTTTTAACCCAAATCCATTTACAAACACTTCTCCAATTCTCCAGAGTTTTAAATTCAATTTCTGGTTTAAATTTCAGATTTAACTCATCTGATTCCACGTATTTCACTTATACGAATTCTGATTGGTTATTTACATAACCATTTAATTTATAATCTTACTCGATTATAATAACAACCAATATATCCAATATATTCAAAATATACGTTGGGTAAACTATTTCGTTTACCCTCTTTCAAAACATACCATGATGGTTCATCGTATTCAAGTGTTTAGTAACTCCTACCGATACAGTGGATCAAACTGATCGACCAGAACTCATAAACGACCCAACCAATGAATCTCCACAATATAAAACAAATTTTTAAATCAATAACAAATACGTTCACTCGTATATATACACTCAATCTCAGTCTAGGGTATTACTAACCCTATCTCTACCGAGTCACGCCACAGAGCCAAGTAATTCTTAACTTAAGCTCTGATACCAACTGTAACGACCCGGATTTTCGAGCGACTTTGGTTATCGACATAAGCCCGATGTCGATAACCAAAACACCGAAAAATCCTGGTAATTAGTGAAAGAAATTAGAGGGTGAGAATAGATAAGATAGAAACTTCGAATAGAAGAAGAAGAAGAAGAAGAACACAACATCAGAGTAACACGAACCTCACAGCGGAAGGAATAAATATATTTCATAACATAACTTTGAAATACAAATCTGTACTTGAATATACATATCATTATCAAAGTACAACACTTACAACACAGCGGAAATAACTATAGCTATATGATCCTGAAGCCTCCTGCTCCAAGCTCTTCAAGTGTATCTATAAAATCCCGACTACTTGACTGCCCATACAAATTTAGGTACCCAAGAGTTTAGGGAAAACAACAAAGTAAACTCCGGGTCAGTCATGGGACTGGTGTGAGTAAACAGTTTAAAAATAGTTCGAACAAGTAAACGATATCTCATAAGACCACGCCGCATAACGGAACGGGTTTTTCCCTTATGAGAATCCAAAATATCTTTTATATCAAAAACCTTTTGATATTATAATAATGTCTATCAACCACAGTATATATATAATCATCTAGCAGAAACGCTTTCATCTCACGTTCTACATATATAGTATACAATCAAAACCGCAAGCACGTATTGGGTAATGGATTTCCAACTATGACAAGGTATGGAATCACCTTCCGCTTGTGTACCTTTAGAGAGGAATACACTGGGTTCAACAAGAACATCTTGCAACCGGCCACACATGACCGACCACTCATTTCGCTTGAGTGTATCGAATGTATATCACCAACAGTTGGGATCAGCAACCGTTTCCCGAATGGGACAGCATCAACAATAGATTTTTAGAAGTAAATGAAACTCTAGATCAGGTGATTATACACCCTACTTCGGTGCGACCGACTTAGCCATGTTGCCTGCCCGATTTCTGTCATTTACCGGATGATGAGGCTAGAAGCTACGCTTTATCATCACATCAGATTTACTTCGAATGTCACATCGTCAAATCTATCAAATCACCGATTGACGTCCTCGACCATACATTACGTGTTAGCTAAGAGAAGTTTCCTTCTCCGCTTCCACTCTTGGTATAGTTGGAGAAATGAATATACGTGATCGTCTGGAAATACTCTGTCAGACATCCGTCCATACAAGTCATCCAGGAACAGGATGAACCGAAGGCACTATTCTGTAAATAGGAGAGCCCTTGCATAACTCCGTCTTCAATTTCCTTTGGCATATATGATTCGCAACGCTTATGCCAATACAGAGTGGTTCTTTGGATAATAATCCAACCGGTCTCTCCATATTAACAACGTTAAAATGGTCAAAACTTCGATAGTCTGTGATTTAACTATCGAATAAAAACAGGTGTGCAAACAACGATATCATTTCCAAATGGAAATCTATATCGATCAAACATTATTCAACATTTATCTTTTTAATTCATTAATTTTACTTATCTCCTGTTTCCCTATATTCAATATACCTTATTTTCTAAATTTGGAAAATATACGTTATTAACAATGGAAAACATTTCCATTTCTTGTTTTCTTTGTTAGAAAACATTTCTGGTTTCTTATTTGGAAAACATTTCCAAAGCTTCTTCATTGGACTTAGACAGATGTTTAAACAAACCATCGCGATGCCAACTCAAACCATTTCCTTTACTGCCGAACCTTAACCATTCCTTAGTTAAAAACGAAGCCAATCAAGTTGGGGTAGAACTACCTCTCAGACCTTAACTGAACAACATTTCTAACTTTGAAATAGGCAAAGTTCACTTTATATTCCTTTTACTAACTTCCTTACTTAACCCTCTTCGAATAGCTATATTCGATTGACTCTTTTCACTTAACTCTATTCGATTAACCCTTTTCAATTAACTCTATTGGACTAACACTATTGGATTAACTCTATTTGACTAACGCTATTGATTTACTCATTTCGCTTAACTCCTTTCGAATAAACTATATTCGATAATTCCTTTTACTTTCTTCGAATAAACAATATTCGACTAACTCCTTTGCTTCTATTCGAATAACTATATTCGATTAACTCTTTTTCTTCTACTCAAATCGATTAAACTAACATCGATTAGCTCCTTTTAACTTTTACTCTAATCGATTAACTAACATCGATTAACTCCTTTTACTTTAACATTAATCGAGTAAACTAACATCGATTAACTTCTTTTTACTAAACTACGTTTTCCGTTACAACTATTTCCTTTTTATAACTTCTATTTACCGTTACAAATATTTCCTATTTATAACTTCTATTTACCGTTACAAATATTTCCTATTTATAACTTCTATTTACCGTTACAAATATTTCCTATTTGTAACTTCTATTTACCGTTACAAATATTTCCTATTTATAACTTCTATTTACCGTTACAAATATTTCCTATTTATAACTTCTATTTATTTCCTAAATAAATATCCCTTTTATAAAACCGTGTTCGTTTTATAAATATTTCCTTTTTTAAAATCCTGTGATTTTATAAAATTCCTTTATTTCAATATACATTGAAATACTTCTTTTTTTACATCCCAGGGTTTCTTATGATATTTAAAATATCGAATAACAATGATCAATATCATTCCAACACCCATAATCCATAACAGATTATATAACCCACCATATATCACAATATATGAAAAACAGTAAAATAAATGTTGAGGAATCCAGTTGGATTCCTCCAACCTGTCTCCCTGCATCACAGATGTTAAACAATATAGATAACATCACTTTTCAGTTCTATATGATATATTCTGTTAAACAGAATGAATATAGAAAATTTAACTAACCGACTAGCAGTTCAATCAAATAGTCAACATACAGTCAATCATTCAATATCTAACAGTTCTAAAAATACAACATGAAATTATAAACTATTCAGAGTTAGTGAGATTTACTAACATTTGCGCGTTAGCCGTTAAATAACGGTTTGCGTTATTTGATTCAGTCGGACAATTTATTTCGCCATAAATTGTAACGAACTTCGATTCACTCCTCGTCAGTTCCATGGTGTAGCCCTCATCCCTACGATCCTAGTATGACCAGTTTCGCTTTTTTTTTTGTTTCTTTAAGCCTATCCAAGCCCAATACTTTGTCTCTGCCATTTCAAACTGTTTCCCGCCCATGCTGTTGTTACACAACCTTCCCCTCGTCCGCACTTCGTCCCATTACCACACCTACTTCACTATTTTGGGACAGGCTTTCCTTTGTATACAAGGCAGACCCGACCACTAAGTCCACCCTACTTCCCTCAATGGTGAACTCCACGGGTTAGCATTAAAACCACCCCACTGCTGAGACACCATGACTCTCTCTGAACTCACACCGTGCCATCCCAACACAGACTGTCGTTTCACTCTTCGCAATTTGAAACGTGCCCAACTCCTTCTTTCTAAACTCGAAAAGCTTCCCGTATCTCAACCATCACTGACTTCTACCCCATCAGTTTTTGGATTCAAAACTCCATGCTACAGCAACCAGTTCACAGCCGTGAACAAGGCTCCAACTCCCCAAAAACAAAACTTCGTTAGTCTACACTTCACAAGCCATTTCCGTGTATTACTCCTTCCCTCTCACTCTCGCTTCTTCACGCAAAACCCAAATTGTCTGACCAAAACTCGCCCCCGTACCTTGGATTCGTTGATCGGAGTGCCATCCGAGAGTGCCAGCAGGTCCGCCGGAATCCGTTCTTCCCTCGACCGAAGCCGCGCCATGCCTGACCTCGCCGTCCACCACAAATACTCCACGAACTCCGCCAGCTTCTAAAACAGATTTCGGTCATCTCGATGAACTGGAATCCATCACCACCGGTCATCTGTTGGACCACTTCAAGATGAATGATTTTGTAGAAGGAACGTAGTTAAAAGATGGACAGATGAGGAGATCGATTTGATTTTGTTTGGAGGAATGTTGGTCGTGTATTTAGTAAAGTGGCGGCTGTGAAGTTCTTTTACCATGAAAACAATCCGATCCGAGAAATTAGGTTTGGATGGTGTTAAAGGTTATTATATAGGAGAGTTAGAGGATTTTTGTGCGTACCAGTAGTTTCCACGTTTTTCCTTGTTTGTGGCTGAGAGATGTAGTGCGTGGCCTTCGTTTTGTCCATCGTTTTGTCCAGGGAAAAATGAGGATCATTTGCCATGTTCATTTGTCTTGAAGTCTAGTAAGTCGGCAGAAGCAAAGAAGAACATGTGCATTAATGTAACGGGACAGTGGCTTGAAACGTGCTCGACACTTGAGTGAATGTAGCAAAAGAAAAGAAGATCCATTACTTCAAATTCGGTTCACTCACGGACCACTATCGACAAACTAACAATACCGTCGTGACGAACAAAGTACCACGATCTCAAAAATATAATAATACCGGTAGATTAACTCTTATTGTGAAACCCCAAAAATATCGTCATAGGGTGCAAAATACTCCAAATAAAAAGTTGCTTATTTAATTAATTAAAAATTACAGTAAAATTCTAAAAATTAAATTATCACTATGCCCCAAAAGAACCTTGTCTAAATTCGCGCCTTTTATCTAGTTATTTTGAAATAACCGTTATGGCCGATAAACGATTCTATAGCGACTATTCTGAAATTTGATTTGGACATATCTCAAAATCTACACGATGAAATCCCGATTTTTCTCTTCCACTAGAAAGATATACTCCACCAGCTCCACACGTTTCTTGTTTCACAGAAATCCGGCTTAAAACGAATCCTGTACATTCAGTTGAAGTTCAAATCACCAAATAGCGAACTGCCGCGCCATTTCAAGCTCTATTTTAATTATAATATAATTCCATCAAACTGTCGTCGATTGAATATATTCGTCAATATAATTCAACTCTAAGCTGAATTAAATATTTGGGATGACCCTGTTCACAGAATATTGTGACTTCCAATATTTTTGATTATTTCTGAATTAAATATATTATTTAATTATTTAATTAAATTAATTATTCCATATTATTTAATTAAACCACCATTTAATTCACTACATCACTATTTATATAATTAAATAAATTAATTATGATACTTCTGCCAATGCGGGTCATTATAGGTACGGAGGTCGAAAATTGTTCTGGGTGCACCTGGGAGGTGCGCCAGTGCAAAAATGGCCTGGCGCACTTACCAAGTGCGCCAGTTGTTCTGGCCCGCTTCCTATTTTTTAGACAAACTTCCGCCGCCCATAACTTCTTCATACGATGTCCATTTTACGCAAACTCGGACTCTATCTGAACTCGAATTCCAAGACGAATGCAACGGTACAATCCATTTTACTTAATTCTGACTATTTAATTAAGTTATTCTTATTTTATTATCTTACACTTAAAATATAGGGTATTACACGGCTTCTATAAGTGAGAAGTTTAGAGCCTCAGTTCCTAAATCGGAGTTGCCTGCCAGGTCAAGCATCCGATGAAGGGAATGATGGCCTCCCCGTGAAAAGATATAATAGCAACTCAATCCATTCACATACCATCTGAAAAAGTCAGATGTGAAGAATGATTAAATTACTTGCGTAAAATCTGGAATGACCAGGTGTGAAAAGTAAAATCCATTCGCGTAACATCTGAAAAAGTCATATGTGAAGAATGATCAAATCTACTTGCGTAACATCTGGAATGTCTAGGTGTGAAAAGTAAAATCCAGTCGCATAACATTTGAAAAAGTCAGATGTGAAGAATGATAAAATCTACTTGCGTAACATCTGGAATGTCCAGGTGTGAAAAGTAAAATCCATTCGCATAACATCTGAAAATGTCAGATGTGAACAATGACCAAATCTACTTGCGTAACATCTGGAATGTCTAGGTGTTAAAAGTAAAATCCATTCGCGTAACATCTGAAAAAGTCAGATGCAAAGAATGATCAAATCTACTTGCGTAACATCTGGAATGTCCAGGTGTGAAAAGTAAAATCCATTCGCGTAACATCTGAAAAATTCAGATGTGAAGAATGATCAAATCTACTTGCATAACATCTGGAATGTCTAGGTGTGAGAAGTAAAATCCATTCGCGTAACATCTAAAAAAGTCAGATGTGTAGAATGATCAAATTCACTTGCGTAGCATCTGGAATGCCCAGGTGTGAAATGTGGAATCCATTCGCATAACATCTGAAAAAGTCAGATGTGAAGAATGATCAAATCTACTTGCGTAACATTCGGAATCTGTTGAGACAAGATTTTGATCGATGCCAACATATAAAGGTGCAGAGAAGATCATTTCATAAAGATAAGATTTTTTTTACTTTGAGTCGTGTTAGAAATATGTTAAAATCTATCCTCAAAGTATAAAATGAATGCACAAAACAATATCATATCTTCGTTGCTGAAATCTGTATATTTGAGGAATTGAAAAGTCACAGAAAAAGCCCAAACGGTCCAGGCTCCGACTGGGAAAGAGTGCAGAGTGATATAGACTATGGACCGAGGTGCTCTGGTCCATAGCCAGAAAATGGTCGACCGCCAAAAAAGGACCTGTCGACCGGTTTTACTGTGTTTGCACATAACGGCTATTTTTTTTTATTCTTTAAATTTCCAGAAACTTAACCAGTCGACCGGTGATTTTCAACCAGTCGACCGGTTCCGACAACAAGCTTTTTTATGAAGGGTTGCTTCCAATCATCAAGAATTTTCTCTTCAATTTTCAATGGAAACGGATGCAATCTTTTGTAGAAACTCTTCATGAAGGAATGCAACTATTCTACACTATAAATAGACTTGAAATCATACTTTCAAATCACCGATTCTTACTCTAAATTCTGATCTTACTTTCTAAATATTCTTGCATTCTAAGAGCTCTCAAATATTTCAATTGCTTATTGAATCATTGAAATTATTTCATATCTCTCGATTCAATAAGTAATATACTTCCATCAATCTTCACATACACGTTGTATACTTGAGGATAAGATTATAGGAAGGGTGTACTACAAGTGACTAGTCCGTGTATCGAAGACACAATATATAGTCAATCATCAACTACTTTGTATTGAAATTCCGGTAAGCCGGTAGCCGTTCAAATCAGGTGGGTAAGTTTGTGGCCCGTGAAATCAAGTGGGTAAGCTTGTGGCCCGTGAAATCAAGTAGTAAGCTTGTAACCCGTGAAATCAAGTGGTGTGTTGTGAACCTGTTTTCCTCAGGGTTAAGTGCGGATAGTGTTTAGTGAAATTCCGGATAGGAGATCTGGGACTGGACATAGGACGGTGCTCCGAACTAGTATAAAAATCCCTGGTGTGATTTTTCTATTACTGCATTTACTTGTCTGTGATATTGCTACCGTGAGATCTTTCTTAGTATATATTATATATTCCGCATATCCATATTACTGATCCTACCTAAAGTCGTCTATCGACACTTTCAGAATCCTCAGATGTGAAAAAGTATATTCCATTCGCGTAACATCTGAAGAAGTCAGATGTGAGGAACGATTAATCTGTCTGTGCAAACATTTAATGCTTCAAATGGGAAGAGTAGTAAACACCTGATTGATCGTTAGCATCAGCAAAACACCTGATCCGATAACGACAAACATTAGGGTTTTAACCGAAGTCTTCCCTCGGGGCACCCCTCTTCCGATCTATCGGCACTTGAGTTGGACAGTGTAATTGAGCGGTAAAGGTCTTCAATACACGAACTAACTAAATCAAATTGTAGATGAAGTTCATGTTAAATCAATTTACTTGAAATCACAAATGTGAATCAGCGTGAATCATTAAAATTATAATGCTTGAAACCCACGGGTGGCTTCATGTTAATTAACTGACTTTAAGCGTTAACACAAATTGGAATGTCGTGTTCGTGCGAATAATTTCCAATAAGTTCTAAACCATTGGATTAATCCAAACATTCTATTTTATTTAACGTAAAATGTGCTATAAGTTATTGTTAAAGCTTAACTAATCCATTATCGATGTGGACGATCGATGGTGATATATAAGTCCAATGTTGTGTAATTGCTTGTCCTCTTCTGTAAAACAGGTGATGCGAAGCATGTTGTTCAACGTAAGATTTAGGCCAAAAACCATTATTGGATTTTAATGAAAAAAAAAAGTGCGTGAAAGCTGAATGAACGCTAAAGGTACAATAAGAAAAATACATTACCATCACCACATCATGAGTTCAGCACAAAGATTTCAGACAGAAATTAGTATAAAGTATCGAGGACAAACACTCGCATATACAATCGGTCTAGAGCATAAGTGCATAAAGGAAAATAACAAAAGCCAAGCAAGGGATTCCTTTCTTTCCATTACTAGGTCATTTCTTAGTACAAGCAGGGAAGAAGGAGCAGCGCTAGTCGGTTTCATTTGGCCCCAAGATTAGCTAATTCCACGATGATTTCATCCTGGGACCTGAGAGCCTGGATAAGCACGGATTTTTCCTTCTCCAAGGTGGCGATGTGTTCGATGTTCTCCTTGTTTAGCCTTTGGAGATCACAAGAAAAAATGTTCCAAGCACCCAGTTTGCGCGCAGTGTACCTTTCAACTTACGCAAAGTGCTTCTCTATCTAATTCCTAGTAGATTCGAGTTGTGCCAGTGAAAAATCCTTCAGAGTGTCCAGATCCTCGGGGATTGATCGCTTGTCGGAAGAGTATATATCCAGGTCAAGCTAGTCAAAGCGTAACCCATCCAAACACCATCCCTGGAATTTTTCAGTAAGCTCGAATCTGCATGGTTCAGGAGCATAACAAGGTTTGTCTATAATTGCTTGGAGTTCAGCCAGAGTTGGGGCAGCAGAAGAGAATTGAGTAATACGTTCAGGAAGCTTGTCCAACCTATGATGTTTCCAAGCATCATCCCCGCTTGAAGTTCCTTTAGCCCTTTTTGACATCCTGTACAAGTAGTGATAGTCAAAAGTGAATGACATGCCAGAAGACAGTTTGACCAAGGCATTTAAATCGCTCCTACCAATTTTGAGCATTTGGGTAGTCATATATATCTTCTAGCTCTAGGTTGTTCTGCATAACCAGGAGCTTTATGTCGCAATAATCATTTAGTTTCTTGGATTGTCTGCCGATTTCTAAGTATTTAGGTCATGAACGACCTAAAGCTTCGAGACTAAAACGACCCAAAGTTATGGATTGAAATGATGACCTAAAGCCCTAAGTTATTGAAATGACTCAAAGTAAGATCACGGCCTAAAGCCTTAAGTTATTGTGATGGTTCAAGCGAGATCACGATCTAAGACCCAAGGTGATGGGAGCAACCCAATTTAAAGTGTAAACCGCTTAAAGTGCAAGGATCCGGGACAATTGACAAAGGCATTTCATTTTTTGGGCAAAGCATGGATTTGCGAATTCAGATCGTTATCAAACAATAAAATCATGCAAAAGTCATCATTTCAGCATATTCATCATCTTCTAGCAAAAGCCATGATAAAAAAACAAGAATTCATATATAGGATTCAATCCGATACCATTACAAGGATACAACAATTCTTGGAATCAACTCGAAGTTCAAAATCAAAGTAAAACCAAAATCTTGGAGCTTTGAATTTGAATAGCTTGATCGTTGGTAGAATCGTTGAAGAAACCAAAGTCGCTAGAAGAATCAGAAGGCGCTTAGAAAGGTGGTCGGAATTTGACCTCAGGAAGTCGCCATTAATGAGCTTGGAGTAAGAAAAGGAATGTATGAAGGGACGACGGCCTAGGTCAAAGAATATATACGGGGTAAAGAGTAAATGGTCCAAATTTAAGCAAAAGGCCCAACAACAATCCATGAAGCACGAAACGATCTAAAATATATTGCAACCTAAAACTTAAACTTAACCTAATACATGTTAGGAACATTCAAATTTAAGACTGTATTACTTTCGATAAATACAAGCTTCGAGGGGCAAAAAGTTAATCCATAAAATATGAATCAAAGGTAATAAACATGTTTAGGTCGTTATAAGCCTTTAGGTCATGGCAGAACCTTTTACTGGTTTAGCCCGTTACGAATATTTAGGTCATTACAGTGCTTAAGCCATTTCACATGGGTTGGGTCACTAAGCCACTCTGGGTCGCCTTATTTTTGGCTCATTATAAGTCTTTAACGCTCCGAATTCTTTGTCCTGCTAAAAGTTTTAGCCCGCTCCACGTTGCCACAACGCGAGCCGCCTCATGGCACAAAGCTTGGGATGCTCCGCCTTGCCTTAGCTCGTTCTGCCCTACCTTAGCTCACCCCGCTTTGTTTTAGGTCATGTCATCTCAAGACCAGATTGAAATGGGTCGCTCCGGCGACCTAAGGAAGGTTAAAAGTATTTACAGCTCTGCCACCTAGTTTGAATCTCACATATAAATGCCCCCCTCATTCCTTCATGGGGGGACCAAATCCCAAGACCCCAAAGGGCTGCCCAATCGTTTTCTAAGCATTTTTAAGTGACTTTCGCCTATCCTAACATCATCTATGGAAGATCAAGCATAAAGATCATCATGGAATCCATGGCAATTTCTTCATTTCACGAAAGTTTATAGATGTATCATTGAATCTCTTCTCCTTAAAGGATATTTCTTATTTTTCTTCCGTTAATCCATAGAACAAAAGGAAAGGTCATGAGAATGACTGTAATTAAAATGATTGTATGCATTGTAACCCTTGTGAAAGTAATGAGAATGGATCATAAAGTGGATATAGTTCACATTTGATCGAACCACTATAAAGTTTGGTGTTCTTTACTTGCTTTTCTATTACTTTGTGGTTCCACTTGTTTCTACTTAACATTTTGAGACCCTTGGTGTTGGGATCTAATTTGCATTTCAATTGTGAATGTTTCTATGGTGTTTGATTCATACAGTATATCGTATAAGTTTTAAATTTTGTTTAAATTCTCAAAAACACTATTCACCCCCTGTAGTGTTAGTTCTGCCTTAATGATCCATTCCACAGTCCCCAACATAACTATTTCTCTTAGCACCTCCATGATGCTTTTCTTTGGTCTCTAATTCCAGAATGATTAAAGGATTTAGGTTTCTTCTATTTCTCTAATATATTATATCTTATCTATCTTATTCTAATATGGAGTTAAGAATAATCTGAAATTTAGATTCATATGTATATACATAGGATTCTAATATTGATTCATACATATATATATACATAGATTTAAAAGGATTGGAGCGTGTTCATTCTTGAAGGCCAAATCCATATCTTGTTCTATTTAACCTTGATTTTGCTCTTCCTAATAGCTCAGTGAGAAGAATCCGTCTGAGTTGCTATTTTCTGCAGTTTGATAGTTTTAAATTTGGATTGTTGTGCCTAGGAGGATTTTTGATACTACTGAAAGAAAACATGATTAAACCCCTCAAATCCTCCGTTTATTTAATTGTTTGCAGAAATGATCAATCAAGTTGTATTTGTGATTTTGGGTTGTTGTAATAATAAAAGAAAAAGATGATTCTTGCTGTATGATTTTCTATATTGTTTGGATTCCTTTTTGTTCTATTTTCATGTAAATCCATATGTTTGATTATTGTGCAAAAGGTTAAGATTTGTAAATATGATAGGTTTAAATCTGTATTTGCTAAATAGAGTATTTGAACATGATATATACAATATATCTAAATATTAAGGTTTTGCATATAAACAAACATAAGAAAAGAACTATTCAAAATAGGAATTATAAACATATATGTATATTTGATATATGACGTAGTGTTTATCTTTTATTGTTGCAATAATCAAGACAAAACCTGGGTTGCAAGTTTATATGTTGTTATGATTGTTTTTCCCATTTTATTATCATATGTTAATATGTACATTTATGTTATGGATGAGGAAAATATTGAAAATGACTTATATACCTTCAAAATTGGATAGGGATTGACATTTCAAAAATGTGGTAAGGACGCTAATCTCGTTCGCTTAATTTCCATCGTATGTATGTATGTGTGTGTATATGTGTTTATATATATATATATATATATACACATATATATACAAACACACACAACGTAATCAATGCAACACCCTGCATTTTTATAAGATAAAATAATTGATAGTGCATATATATGTGTGTGTGTATATATATACATGCATGGACAGTAATAAATAAAAGATACAATAAAATAATAATTATAATGAATGATTACATGTAACAAAATGATGCATGCATTAATAAGGAGAAAGAAGATTAATGCAAATAAATAATCAATACATGTGGTAAAAAGAAGAAACATTATGCAATAAAATAAATGCATGCGATTGCATGCAAGATAATTAAGCTGCTGCAGTAAATTAAAGAAAGGAAAAGAGGCACATAATTAATTGAGGCAAAACAATAAAGTAACCAACGTTAAAAATTAAAAACGTTAACAAATAAATACCTACACCCAAAATAGCTCGCTAGATCTGAATGGGTCGACCCACACCTACCTGGGTGGACCTATGAGTGGACCCAGGGGTAGGTGGGTTGACATATGGGTCGACCCAAGTGGTAGGTGGGTCGACCCAAGGGTGGTTAGGTGCGTAGTTATGACATGTTTCTGATGTTGTGCGCAGTCCAGATTTTATTTATTTAAATCTGATGGTTCAGAGCTTTTTACTATGCCTATAAATTCACTAGCAGAGCCTAGTTTTATTCTCATAATTTATGAGGTGCTGCCTAGGCTCTTCCATTCTCTTCGTCCTCCAAATCTTTTCAGAAAATAAATTACTAGTTCTTAGGCTTCTGCAAGGTTTGAAGATGAGATTTAAATCGACAATGTAGGCATCTAGAATTCTGATCGGAGTAAGGTAAATTTTTGGATTTGGTTAATTTATATTTCTCTTCTTTTTTCCCCTTTTCTTTTAGTTGGAGAATTGTGAATCTACGGTTATTTATATTCTAGATTCGGTTAGGAGAACCATGGAATGCTAGGTCTGGACCAGATTCATGAATTGGAAAGCTATTACGTGAGTGGATTTAAGTTATATATTTTTGATAATGGTATATCTATCGTTTGGCATTCCCCATTAATATGTATAATAAATCTGCTGAAATTATTAATATGCTAAAACGTTTAATCAGTTGTAACCTGCTGAAATGTTTAATCTGCAAAAGTGATTAGTCTATTGAAATGTTTATCCTGCCGAAATCTGTTGAAATTAGTACTGTTGTAATTGAATATGAATTGTATCCTTCGTATAAATGTTGGAACTTCTGTAGTACTGTAATTCTGAAACCTAAACTGAGAACATTTCTGTTGTATAAAGCCTATTTCCATAAATCACCTGTCTGAATTGGGAATTTCTGTGAATGTTGTAATTATGAAATATACAATGAACATGAATATTTGTTTAAGAATATTATTATGTCGAAAAATTGTAAATAAGAATTACAATAAAATTTGGAAGAATGAATATGCCTAAATTTACAGTATATAGAAAATTGTAATTGCCCTTAGACACGAGGATAAATTCAACTGGTGGTAGAAGTCTGCCCGGAACCGCTCGGCAAATCCAGCATCCACAATTGGTTAATTTAATGTAAGGGGTCTGATGCATAAACATACATATAATGGTGCTAAGACACGAGGTTAAGTTCAACTTGTGATAGAAGTTTTCCTGGAACTGCCCGGCAAATCCAGCATCCACAAGTGGTCAGCTTAAGGTGAGAGATTTGGTGCATAAACACATATATGAATATATGTATATAACAGGATAGAAATAAATGGCATTAATTGTAATTAATGGAAATGAATGAATGTTACAACAGTATAAATATTAAAATGAACGGAGAATGATAATAACCTATTATTAATAAACCTGAAAGGGAAAAGGAAAGATTATAGGTTGGCTTGTCCTAGGGACAAGTGGAAATGATAACTTAGGCTATAATAAACGATAGAGAAAATGAGATAACTTATGTAATGAGATAAGTTGTACTTAATTATAAATTAAGTAATCTGTGAACTTGAAAATCTAAAATCTGTTGTTTGTAATAAGTAGAGAAAAGAAGGGAAGGATTATGAAATGCAATAAGTTGTACTTAATCATAAATTAAGTAATCTGTAAACCTGAGAATCTGAATGCTGTTAAGAAGAACATGTTATCTGTAAACCTGAGAATCTAAATCCTGCTGATAAGAAGAACATGTTATCAGTAAAACCGAGAATCTGAAACTTGCATATAAGAAGAACATGTTATCTGTAAACCTGATAATCTAAATCCAACTGGTAAGAAGAACATGTTATCTGAAAACCTGAAAATCTGAGATCTACTGACAAAAATAGCATGTTAAAGGCTTATTAATGTATATAAATAGGATAAGTTATATAACTGAAATTAATAAGCAAGAGGAACTTGGTAACTTGAATAAGAAGTTAATATGATTTGAAATAACCAAGTTAACTAGAAATCTAATGAGACAGACCAAGCGTGTAATTAAACATTCAGACGTAGGGTCTAACAACACATTAACCTGAGGCTGTTGGAGAATGGAGTTTTGATGACAACAACCTTATTTCAATTATCATTGATTATAAAATATATACTAACAAATTTTGTATGATTATATATATATACACAAACACACACATACATATGCAGGAATTATATATAGGAAATATTACTAAATACTGTATAGTTTAAAGATGATAAAGATTCAGAATTCAAACAAATTTCAAGACTCATGAGTACTCAAGATTTTAAGAGTTCAAGAGTTCAACATTAATATAATTATAGAGTCTAGATTTTGTAAGACTCTATATAGCACTCCAGGTTCAATATTCAAATTCTGATTTTCAAACTCTGATTTTCAAATTCTATTTTCTACCCTCAATTTTCTCTATTTTATTTTTTATCTTTTATCTTTTCTATTTTCTTTTTTATTTATATTTTTTTAAACTTAAATTTTATATTTTTAACTTTATATTTATGTAGTTAAAACCTTATAATTTTATAAATATGTTTATACAGTTTAAATTTATGTTTTAATATATTTTCTACATTATAATATTAATTTACAACACTATATTTTTATTCAAGAATTTTCAAAATTATATTTATATCAAAACACTTGAAAAGATGTTTAAAATTCAAATTTACACTAGAGTATGTCGACATACATAAAACACTATGTCGACATATAACTGTCATAAATTTAAATTTGAAAGGAAGTGTCTTTTCACCATTTAAAACGTTTCAGAAACGTTGTAACCTTTCACACACCATAAAAAGGGCTTGAATTCGAATTTTTAAACATATCTTCGTCTCCACTTTCACTCTCTTTCATTATATAATCATTCTTAATCATTTTTATGATTTCTACACTTATATTCTACCAAATTCAATTCCGTTTTGATCAAACTTCTTCTCTCTACACTCTCTTCTCATCTCTCTCTGAATCAAGTGCTATTGAAGAGTTATAGGGATGTTTGTAATTGCTTGGGTTGAGTGAAGTAGGAATCGGTGTTTTCCTTGTAGCCGTGAAATCAAGGAAGTAGGAATCAGTGTTTTCCTTGCAGCCGTGAAATCAAGGAAGCAGGAATCGGTGGTATCCCTTGTAGCCGTGTAATCAAGGAGGTTGTACTTGACTATTGATATAGTAATAAAACTCTGTGCAATCCATCGTTGTGCGGGACAAGACGTAGGAGCAATTCAAACCAGTAAAAAATTCGGTGTGTTCTTTCCTTTTCTGCATTTTTATTCCTATTTATTTTGCATTTGTGTTTGAATCCGTATCTGTGATTGTGTTTGTGGTGTTTGTTCCATTCTATTATTCACATAAGTTTTAGATTTTGTTTAGATTCTCACAAATGTTATCACCCCCTGTAGTGTTTGTTTTGCCTTAACGATCCATTCGCAATCCCTAATAATTGGTATCAAAGCAAGGTCTTTCAAAAAAAATCATAATCTGATTTTTGATTTTTTTTTTAAATGGCAAATTTTGGAATCTCTGTTAATACTAGTGTCAATTCATGCAATATATCAATGTTGAAAGAGTCTGCATATAGTAATGTTAAATAGGCATGTGATCTACTGAAATATTGTTCAATTCAGAAAAGGATGAGTTCTATGACTTTAGAAAATTCAAAAGTTGAAAAGATGGGTAAAGTGGTTGTTGGTAATTCAAATTCTGAAAAGGTGGCTATTGGAAATTTCCCGAACTAGTGTGTTACATGGCTGTGGAAATTTCAAATTCTGGGGAGCAATTGGTGGAAATAAAAAAGGACAAATGGATACTGGATAGTGGCTGTTCGAGACATACGACTGGAAATCCAGAACTACTCAATAATCTGAAGTATGAAGATGGTAGAATGGTGAACTTCGGAGATAGCTCTAAAGGATACATTATTGGAATCGGCAATGTCAGTAATTTTGAAACTCCTACTATTTCTGATGTTTTATTAGTTAGGAATTTAAAATACAACTTGCTAAGTATAAATCAACTTTGTGATAAGGGTTATAAAATAAATTTTGAAAAGAATAAATATTTCACAGAAAATAGGAATTCAAAAGTTATATTCGAAGGAGATAGAAAAAAAATATCTATATATTGAGTATGAAAATCTCTAGCGATAATTTATGTCTTATGGCCAATACAAGTGATCCCTGGATCTGGCATAAGGGATTTGGTCATACAAGTTTAAAACACTTTTCTAGGATTTCTAAATTAGATTCAATTAGAAGATTACCCAAAATGAAATTTAAAGTTAATAATTTATGTGATGCTTGTCAATTCGGAAAATTAAAGAAGAGTTCGTTTAAATAAAAAGAATAAATTACTACTTCAAAACCATTAGAGTTAATACACATCGACATATTTGGTCTATCTCAAGTTCAATCAATAAATCATAACAGATATGTGTATGTAATAATTGACGACTTTTCTAGATTTACTTGGACTTTGTTTCTTAAAAATAAAAGTGATGCTTTCGATCACTTTAAAACTTTTTCTAAAAGAATTCAAAATTTATTATCACTAAAAATTAAAATAATATGTAGTGATCATGGCGGAGAATTCGAAAATGAGATTTTTGAAAAATATTGTAATAAAAAGGGAATAACCCACAATTTTTCAATTCCAAGAACCCCTTAACAAACAAAGCAGTTGAATGTAAAAATAGAACAATACAAGAATGTGCAAGAACTATGTTATCCGATAGTAATTTACCAAGAAATTTTTGGGCTGAGGCAGTTACAGCAGCTTGCTATATTATTAATAGAATTTCAATTAGGCCTTTAACTTATAAAACACCATATGAACTTTTGTATAACAAGAAACCAAAAGTATCATATTTTAAAATATTTGGAAGTAAATGTTTCATACTAAATACAAAAGATAATTTAGACAATTTTGATTCAAAATCTGATGAAGGAATATTTAGTGGATATTTAGAAAGTAGCAAGGCTTATAGAGTTTTCAATGCTCAAACCAATACTATGGAAGAAATATTAAACGTATCTTTCGACGAAAACTAGAAAAGTATAACTCAAAACAATGAAGACGATTGTGAAAATGAAATTAATGAAATAAATTATGAGGATTATCAACCAAATACAAGAATTAGATTACTTAGAGACCATCCTGTAGAAAATATATTAGGAGACATTGAATCCGTTATTAGAACTCATAATCAATTGAATAATATGAGTAATACTACATTTATATGAACTATTGAACCCAAAAATCCAAAGGAAGCTTCTTCTGATGATTCATGGATACTTGCTATGCAAGAAGAACAAAATCAGTTTACTTGAAATGAATTATGGGAACTTGTTCCTATACCAGAGGATAAAACAATAATAGGAACCAAATGGGTCTATAAAAATAAAATGAATGGACACGGTGAGGTAGTAAGAAATAAGGCATGACTAGTAGCAAAAGGTTATACTCAAAAAGAAGGAATAGATTATGATGAAACTTTTTACCCTGTAGCAAGAATAGAGGCTATTAGAATTTTACTAGCTTTTGCGAACTATAATAATTTCAAATTATATGAAATGGTTGTCAAAAATGCTTTTCTAAATGGATTTGTCAAGGAAGACGTATATGTAGAGCAACCACCCCTATTTGAAGATGGAAAATTACCAAATCATGTATATAAGCTGAAGAAAGCGTTGTATGGATTAAAATAGGCTCCTAGGGCTTGGTATGATAGATTATGAAATTATTTTTTACAATCAAACTTTGAAATAGGAAAATTTGATTACTTTGTTTATTAAGAAGAATAACAAAGATATACGGCTAGTACAAATATATGTTGATGACATAATTTTTGGGCCAACAAATGATAAAATGAATAAAGAAGTTTTAGATATTATGACCAAAGAATTTGAAATAAGCTATATGGGAGAATTATCATTCTTTTTAGGATTACAAATTGGACAATTAAAGAATGGAATGTTTATTATTTAAGAAATATATACAAGAGATGTAATTAATAAATATAATCTAAGAACAAATGGTAGACCAACATCTATGGCAACTAATATTGCTTTAAGTAAAGATGATACATCAAAAGACGTTGATCAAAAACTATATAGAGGAATGATATGATGATTATTATATATAACTGCTAGTAGACCAGATATAATGCGTAGTGTATGTTTCTGTGCAAGATATCAATCACACCCTAAGGAAACACATTTAAAAGACGTAAAATGTATTCTAAGGTATGTAAAGCATACATCAGATTTTGGATTATTTTATCCTAAGAATGATTGATTCGATTTAGTTTCGTACTGTGACATTGACTATGCGGATGCAAATCCGATCGTAACAGTACTAGTGGAAAATATCACTTCCTAGGACATTCCCTTGTATCATGGTTCAGTAAAAAGCAAAATACCTTATCTTTGTCAACAACTGAAGCAGAATATATCTCTGCTGCTTTGGCTTGTTCACAAGTAATATATATGCAACAAACTTTAAACCATTTTGGTTTAGATATGAATAAATCACCTATATAATACGATAATACAAGTGCTATAAATATTTCGAAAAATCAATCTCATCATCCGAGAACTAAACATATCGATGTGACATCATTTTCTAAGAGATAATGTAAGTAAAGAAAAGATTCCATTTGAATTTATAGTAATAGATAAAAAAATAGAAGATATAGTAACTAAACCATTAAATGAAGCAACATTCACTAAATTTAGGGGAGAATTAGGCATATGTTCATTAAGTGAGTTAGAATAATTAAATAAATTACAATATATAAACATAACATAAGAAATCAAAATAATAAAATTTAAAACAATAGTATGTCGACGTAGAGTTTTTGGTATGTCGACATATAATTGCCAAAATTTCAAATTAAATTCCCACCAAAAGTTAGTTATTTCAATTATTTAAACCTTTTGTTTCGACTTTTCTTCTTCATTTTCATTTCTCTTCTCTGTAAAAACTCTAAGTTAAAAATTAGATTGGCCTCCACTAATCTAGATACTCAAATCAACTCCGATTCACACGCTGGACCATCTGAGAGTCCTTTTCAACGATCTACGATATCTTGGGTTATCAAAATCGGAGAAAAGATGGAATATGTTCTACAAACAATGGATGAAATGAAAGTACTCTAGATAAGGATGAATTAAGAACAAAACAGGCAAGGAAAAGTAGTAAGGAGTTTACTTAAATACATAATGGATAATCAGGCTAATCCAATTATCATCGATGATGGTAATCAACCATGGAGGAGGAGGAAGAACCAGAGGGAAAACCAGAAGAGGAAGAAAAATGATGGAGGAGGAAGAACAACAAGAGACTCAACCAACGATTACGGAAGAAGACGATAAGTTTGAGTGTGTAGGAGAGGTTTTATTTGATCAAAATGGGAATGTGATTGAAAAGAATGGAGAATTTTGTCTCCATTATCCAAATTGTCCAATTCACAAATCTCCCATTGTCAAATAATTAAGTGTTTTAGGATTTTCTTGTTTTTTTTCATTTTATTGCGCTTCTATGATAAATTGTATATGTATAAACTCATGTATTTATACAAATTCATGTTTAATAAAATTTTCATTTATGTTTATGGTTTAATTAGTTATAACTCTCTAAACACAAAAATATGGATATATGATCAAAGGGGAGTATCATTATTGGGTTACTTACTTAAGATCTATTTAAAAAGTTATACAATTTAGGAGGAGTACCTTTAGAATTTTTTTTGATAATGCCAAAGAGGGAGAAATTATAAAATATAGACATAGTTTATAGGATTCTAGCAGACAGGGGGAGTTTTAGAAGGATCATTATCAATATTAGAAGGATCATTATCAGCAGGTATATACATGTATGATATTTTATAAACTAAGATTGTCATCATAAAAAAGGGGGAGATTGTTGGAGAACGGAGTTTTGATGACAACAACCCTATTTCAGTTATCATTGATACTAAAATATATACTAACACTTTTTGTATAGAATATATATACAAACACACACACACACACACACGCACACACACACACACACACACACACATATATATATATATATATATATATATATATATATATATATATATGCAGGAATTATATACAAGAAATATTACTGAAGACTATACAATTTAAAGATGATAGAAATCCAGAATTCAGACAAATTTCAAGAATCATGAGTATTTAAGATTTCAAGAGTTTAAGAGTTCAAGATTAATATAGTTATAGAGTCAAGATTTTGTAAGACTCCATATAGCACCCCAGGTTCAACATTCAAATTCTGATTTTCAAACTCTGATTTTCAAATTCTATTTTTTATCCTCAATTCTCTCCATTTTATTTTTTATCTTTTATCTTTTCTATTTTCTTTTTATTTATCTTTGTTTTATAAACTTAAGTTTTATACTTTATGTTTATATAGTTTAAAACCTTATAACATTATAAATATGTTTATATAATTTAAATTTATGTTTTCATATGTTTTTCTACTTTATAATATTAATTTACAACACTATATTTTTATTCAAGAATTTCCAGAATTATATTTATATCAAACACTTGAAAAAATGTTTAAAATTCAAGTTTACACTAGAGTATGTCGACATACATAAAACACAATGTCGACATATAACTGTCAAAAATTTAAATTTGAAAGGAAGTGTCTTTTCACCATTTGAAACATTTCAAAAAAGTTGCAACCTTTCACACACTATAAAAAGGGTTTGAATTCGAATTTTTAAACATATATTCTTCTCCACTTTCACTCTCTTTCATTATATAATTATTCTTAATCATTTTTATGATTTCTACACTTATACTCTGCCAAATTCAATTTTGATCAAACTTCTTCTCTTTACACTCTCTTCTCATCTCTCTCTGAATCAAGTGCTATTGAAGAGTTATAGGGCTATTTGTAATTACTTGGGTTGAGCGAAGTAGGAATTAGTGTTTTCCTTGTAGCCATGAAATCAAGGAAGTAGGAATCGATGTTTTCCTTGTAGCCATGAAATCAAGGAAGTAGGAACCAGTGGTATCCCTTGTAGTCGTGAAATCAAGGAGGTTGTACATGGCTATTGATATAGTAATAAAACTTCGCGTAATTCAGCGTTGTGTGGGACTGAACGTAGGAGCAATCCGAACCAATATACAATCCAGTGTGTTCCTTCCTTTTCTGCATTTTTTTCTATTTATTTTACATCTATGCTTGAATTTGTTTCTGCGATTGTGTTTGTGGTGCTTGTTTCATTATGTTATTCACATAAGTTTTAGATTCTGTTTAGATTCTCACAAACACTATTCACCCCCTCTAGTTTTTGTTATGCCTTAACGATCCATTCCGCAATCCCTAACGTAGGCACTTGGACCAGTCCATACTTCTGAAAATGAAGAATCCAACGGCGTAGATCATCGTGGTGTCATGAGGCACGAGGGGGGCGCATGTCCATCTGATTATTCTGCTTGGTCTGCCTAATGGTTAGCTAACTCCGAAGTACTAGAAGTGGAAGCACACGGCTTCCTAGGATGTGGAGGGGTACTCCTGGTAGTCCTTTGTGCGGTGACAGCATATAGGCTGTGCTTGCAGAGTTGGGTCTATGCATTACTACCTGATGAGTGTACCTTGATTGCCACGGTAGTAGGCAGTCAGAAGGCTGTAGGGTGGCTTAGGTGATTCGACGAATCTGGTGCCTTATGACTCGGAGGGTTACAACCATCTCATCTAATTTCCTTAAGTGGGTCTAACCATCTAATTGACAATAATCGTCGCATACTGGTCATCGACAGTCAGCGTGATGCAGAAGGCGGAGAGCTAAACCAAAAGACCATTGATCGTTTACTATTGAGGCTTTGGTTGCGGAACATGCCAATTTGGATGTACATTGTTTGTTAGGGGAACGTCATTAGCTCTCATACCTGTTTTCCTTTCACTGGTTGAGGGAGGGGTAGGGTGGGATCATAACTACCTTGAAAATGTAGACCATAACATCTGTGTATATAGATATCCAAAAAGGCTCCCAGTCGAGTTCCGTGTGTCTGATATAGCCCTGTTACGGAACTCAGTGCACAGTAGATAATATGTGAGGATACATGCATACCGTTTCCAGATGGTGTATCATCGAGGTTGAGGCATCGAGTATGATTAACGATACGTACGTGAGAAAGTCTCGATACATGCATGTCTGCTCTGGGTGGTGTATCGTAGACTCTAGGGCGTTACTCTGTGATGGAATTTGATTCAATCGAATGGTTCGAAGATGGCAGTTTGCACGCTTACATAGCATGGCGATGGCGGTTCTATGCGGAAAGTAGCATTGTTACACAAAGATTCATACTTCGTTCTGACGTAGGATGAGGGACTACGTATGTTTCCGTGGCATTACTGCAGAGACCGTGCGAGTGGGCTACTATGGGTTGTACGTTAATATTGGGGGGTAACTATATGTATGTTGTATTAGGTTAATCTACTAAGTAGTAGATGGGTACGACGTGTGTGTAAGATTTGAGTGCTATTAACACAAGTAACCTAATAAATAAGAAAATGTAACTGAACGATATATGTAGGGTTATCCAGAATGTGTAGTTTAAATCCAGCCACCAGAACATGTGTTTTGACCCCCTCCTCATAACATACTGGTAGCTTAGATTTATTGCAGAGATATGATAGTTTGGGATACTGGTTAGGCAATATTATTATCTGGGTAAGGCTATATTTGATTATATTATATTTTATTCTATTCCGCTGTGAGACGTTTTATGAGCTCTGATATGTTTATTATCTCTGTCTTTTCTGCAGTATGCCAAAAAAACCAATTCGATATATTAGAATTTAAAAAAAAATCGGTCTGTCGGAATTCAGGTTGTTTCATGTTGTATCAGAGCCTAGGTTTTGGATTCCTGTATAGATCGTGAGTGAACATTTTTTTTTTAAATGTAAATACATTACATATATACATCTAGGTCCATAGAGGAACCCGTTATATAGAGAAAGCATAATATGGTAAAAGTTGGGATATCTATTTTGTACACTAAAGGAATGAACAAAGAATTTTGAGACCCTTAGGTAATTTGGGTGGGAAGTGCCAATATACTTTGTATTGAAGAAATGTGAATCCCATTGTAACAACCCAGAATTTTGGGGCCAATTTAAAATTTTTATTTTAGAAATTTTAATGGATTTAGGATATTTAAAATAATTTATTTTGAATAATAATGGCTAAAAAATTATTTTAATCGAAGTTAAAACAAATAAATTTAATTTAATTATAAAAGGAGTTTGAAATAGCGCTGCATTTTGGGAATTTGAATTTAAGCTTTAACTTAATATACATAACTTGATAAATGTTTTAACATTAAACCACATGTGCGTCGTATAAAATTGAGACCGATTGATTGATTGTGGCTGTGATGATTTGGTGAATTATATTCATGTTAAATATAATTTGTGTAGAAAATAAAAATCAGATTTTTATCGCATATGAATATAGGTAGAGTAGGAAAAAAAATTATCAAAAGGATTTGTGTTAAAACTAAAAATCAATTTTGTCAAATTAGATTATTGTTAGCGAGATAAAAATATTCATGTAACATACATTTGCCATTTATATTAGAAATTACAATTGTTATTATCGTTAGAAATTTACTTCGTTATAAAAATGATGTCATATCGTTAGAATGTACATTAGAATTAGAATGTCATCTTTATGATAAATGTTTCACTGGAATTGTCAAAGAAAAGAAAATTATGTTTTATATATAGAAATGTTACATTAGTTAAAAAAGGACATTCTATATGAAATGTGACATTAGTTAAAAAAGAACATTTTGTGTATAGAAATGTTACATTAGTTAAAAAAAAGGGGCATTTTATATTAGAAAAATTACGTTAGATGAAAAATAACATTTTTTTATTAGAAATGTTAAATTAGATAAAAAGGGTACTCTTTTTTTTAGAAATGTTAAACTAGAACAAAAATGTCACTTGGTCAGAAATATTATATTAGAATATATAAAGGTCATTCATGTTAGTATTAAAAGTGTCATTTATGTCGTATTATAAATGTCATGCTACAAAAACGACATTTATTAAGAATAACATTTTTGTTATAATATGTCACATTAGAAAGGAAATGAAAGTTTCCTTCTCTAACTATCCCCATTAATTAAGTAATTTAAAGAAAGGAAATGAAACATTTTTCCCTTCTCCTCATAAATTGATTACATTAAAACCCCTTGATTAATTCTCCAACTTTCACGTGACCATTAAAATATATAAATGAAAAGCTGCTGCCTTCCACTCCAACAAACAAAATAAGGAAAAGTTATATATGGAGATTTTGGTTTTAATATTAAATTTTATGAATTAAAATAGGTCAATTAATTTATTATTTGACTTTAATGTCCAGATATGAAATTTGTGTGATGGGAACTTAATTAAAGCAATCGTGCTCAGCTTAGCTTGAAATAATGACATATATTAATTGCTCATAAAATTGTTAATCTGTTTATATTGATAACAAGGATATTTGAAATATAATATTGAAATATTATGTGCTTTGGACTAATTAACCAAAAAGAAAAAAACTTGACTAAATATGAGTCCAATGTTAGATTAGGACTAAGTTGGTAACGTTTGAAATTGAGTTAAGGATTGAATAATGGAAATTAATGGACTACATTAAATTTGATTAATTCCTATAATTAATATTGTCGTGTTAAATATAATTTATGAAACCAAGAAATTTATAATGTACGTAAATGATTCCTATAACTAATATGAGCCTTATTGTAAGCTAGTAACGTTTGGGTTTGAATTAAAGATGAATACCAAAAAGATTGAATGATTTATTTATATAAAATACATAATATAACATAAATGCTTTCCTTTTAATATTAAATACATTCATGGAATTAATTAATTAATTAAATATCCAGTATTTGAATCGGTGAAACATATTGACCGTTTCTTTCATGATCTAAGGAAATTAACGCATCCCTTTTTTTATCGTGTCCTTTCATGTATCTCTCCTTGCGCCTTCCCCCTTTTATAAAACCGTTCCCTCCCCTTTCTTTTTATCACTTTCCCCTTTACTCTTTTTTTTTCTCTCAGTCAAACGTTTTCCCCAAATCCATCCTCACCGAAAATTAAATCTTGCAAATCAAATGGCAGCCTCCAAAATCTTTGCTCTTCCCTTCCACCATTCGTTGTCACCGCATTCCACCATCGATATGCAACCGCAACAACCACCCGAGCCACCGCAGTCAATTCCCAGCTGCCACCCTCCATTGCCTGTCGAAAGGTTCGGCCTTTGTTCCTGAAGAAGAAAGAAGGGCGGCGTTCTGATCGTAAAAACCAGATCTACATTGCTGGACTGAAAAAGAACCATTTTGAACTGTTTGGAATTTGGACCATAATCTACAACGAATGTGAGAATCCTTCTTTTATATGAATAATTAATTATTTAATTTAATTATGTGGTGATGGAAATGCGTATAATACAGATCTGTATGTGATGAATTTTGTGGATGTTTATTCTGTTTGTTGTGGATGTTTATTCTGTTTGTTGTTGAAACACATATTTGTTTGTATGATTTGTAATGCCTGTGATGCCATGATAGAACCATGTTCTCCTAGATCTTTAAATTTTGATGTAATCTCTGTGAAGTTCTCATCCTTACTTTTTTTTGTTTCTCAAATAAGAAATTAACACTTTATTTTATTTCTCAAATAAGAAATTAACTCTTTATTTTGTTTCTCAAATAGAAATAAACCTTTATTTTGTTTTACAAATAAAATGAGAAATTAAACCTTTATTTTTGTTTTACAAAATAAAAGGTAAAATTGAGTTTTATTCTGGTTCACAAAAGAAAGTTTAAACCTTTATTGTGATTCACCACATAAAATGAAAAGTGGGATTTTATTTTGATTAACAAAATAACAAAAAGAAAGGTGAATTTTTATTTTGATTTATACAATAAGAATTAAATCTTTATTTTGATCTTTGATTTATAAAATAAAGGAAGTTTAGATCTTTTACATTTTATTTAAAAGATAAATAAAGTTTTAATCTTTATTTTTGTTTACATAATAAAATGCCAATTTTTATCCTTTATTTTGTTAACATAATAAAAAGCAAGTTTCTTTTTTTAATTTTGTTAACATAATAAAATGTAAGTTTTTATCTTTATTTTTGTTTACAAAATAAGTAACAAGTTCTTATCTTTATTTTTTTTCTTTTGTTTTACAAAACAAAAGACAAATTTTTGCCTTCCTTTTGTTTACATTAGGGCTGTCAACGAATACTTTCGGATACGTATAGTGCCATATCCGTATCCGCATCCGAAACCATTTTCGGATATCGGATATCCGTATCCGCGGATACGGACGGATATCGGATAATTATCCGCTCCGCCAACAATCGATAAATCAATGAATATAAATGAATTTTTTTAGCTTAATATTAATCTTTTTCAACCTAATTAATTACTAAATTGCTAAAAACAAATAAAATATGACGATAATATATAATTTTGGGCAATTAACATGTGTTTAGTAGACTTTTAATTTTGCAAATTAATAAATTAGTATATTTAATTATGTTAAAATACACATAATTTATGCTACAATCGGGAAAAAAAGCGGGCGGATAATTTTCGGATGCGGATATGTCTATATCCGCATCCGCATCCGCTTTTCCGGATATCGGATATTTATCCGCTTTTCGGATACGGATATGGACGGATTTCGGATTTTTCGGATATCCATTGACAGCCCTAGTTTACATAACCAAATGCAAGTTTAATCTTTATTTTCATTTATGAAATAAAATGTGAGTTTTACTCTTTATTTTTATTTATAAAATAAAGTAAAGATGGGACCTTTTATTTAGATTCTTCAAAATTATACACCCTATGTTGTATTGTATGTGTGTGACATTGAAATATTCGTCGTTGGGTACATAGAAGGGGTTAGACAAAAGCCCATATTTTCGCATTTTGACATTAAAGTTACGACGTTAGGTAAATGGGATGGTTAGACAAAAACCATCATTTTGGTTATCATATTTGTCACCAAATTGACATGACAGAATTTGTGATAATCCTTATTTATATTTCACTTAGATAAATAGCACATTTTCATGTGAAAAGAGTAAACTAATTTAAAAGTACATTTTTGTGTATAAAAGATAAATTAGTTAAAATCACATTTTTATGCAAAAAAATGGATTAAGAGAAAATTATACATTTCTATGTTACAAAAGGGTGATAAGTAGAAAGTACATTTTCGTGTTGTAAAAATGAGATGAGTAAATTATACATTTTTATGTTATAGAACTGGATTAAGTAAATTGTACATTTTTAGGTTAGGAAATTGGATAAAGAAGAAGGGACATTTTTATATGAAAAAAATGGATTAAAAATAATAGTAAAACATTTATCTACACTTAGGCAAATAAATAATAAAAATAAAACATAGAAAAAGTAGTATACTTTTTATTTACATTTTTAGATGCAAATAAAACATAGAATAGAAATATACCTTTGTTAATATGATTTTTGTTGAAAATGAAAATAATGACTCTTTTATTCATATTATTTTTGTTGAAAACAAAGATGAATTAATTTGAAAATATGACATGATAGTAGCGTATTTACCTTAAAACATACATTTTTGTCACTTTAATAAGAATGAAAATAAAAAAGACATTTTGATTATAAAATGTTAATGTGATTAAAAAGGGACATTTTGTTTACAAAATGTCAATAGACATTAAAAATAACATTTTTGTTTATAAAACGTTAATAGGATTAACATAACACCTTCGTTTATTTAAAAGAATTATAACAACATTCACATTTTGTTAATGTTAAAAGAATTATAACAAAATTCACATTTTGTTAATATTAAAAGGATTACAACAAAATTAACATTTTGTTAACATTTTGTGTAAAGGAAAATAAAAGAATACATTTTGTCATTTGAAGTAAAAGAAAAATATTTATTCCATTTCCAGTATGAATTAGTATGCTTAAACCCGAGGTTGGATTGAGTTGTGATGTAAACCTGCCCGGACCCGCCCGGCTGTCCAGTAATCACAACAATACCTATCCAATGTGGGAGGTTAAAGCATATTTATATTTTCTAAATTTACATTTTTATATATGTAAATTTCTACGAATAATTAGAGTAAATAAAACATAGAGTAAGGAAAAGAAGTAGAGAAATATTTATTTACACTTAGATAAATATAGAAATAGTAAAAGTAAACATTTATTTACATTTGGGTAAATAAATAAGATAAAAGTAAAAGATGCGTTTATTTATAATTAGTGTAAATAAATATAGTAAATGTCAAGGTAAACATTTATTTACAAATAGTGTAAGTGAATAAGAAATTAAAACATTATTTACAAATAATGTAAATAAATAAGAATAAGAAATTAAAAACATTTATGTACAAATAGAGTAAATAAATAAGAAAGAGAAATTAGATACATTTATTTACAATTAATGTAAATAAATATAGAAAAAGTAAAAGTAAACTTTTACTTACATTAGGTAAATAAATAAGAAAAAGATAAGAATATATTTATTTACATTTAGGTAAATAAATAGGAAAAGAAAAAGATTACAATTTATTTACATTTAGTGTAAATAAATTGGAAGATAGATAAACTATACTTTATTTACATTTAGTGTAAACAAAACAGAGATATTAAAAGTGATATTTTTATCGTCATTTTAGATGCGATAAAAGAATAGACGATAATAGTTGAAATCGCCAAACGATTTATATTTATTATATATATATATATATTAAATGAAACGCGCGCTGTAGTTCGCGTTTCGACAATCGTAACTTTAAACAGTTATACCGAAAGATCCGACCGTCGGATTTTCCCAAAACTGGAACCGTTAGGACCGCTTTGGGAAGATCTTTCCAACGATATAGACTTCGTCAAAATCCAACGGTTAGATTTCAAGTTATGTGTAAATCAAATTTGGTTGAAAACAGCGCCAGGGTCGCCCATTGACCCGAAGCGTCGTTAAATTAATTTAGGCTATTGTTATATAAATAAAAATAGCGATAGGTCGTTATCAAATATTAATAACGATAGGAAATGTTTTCAAATTATTATATATATATGCGAGAATCATTTGAAAAGACCGAGTTCAATCTCATTTCAAATGATTATACGACGTTCTAAGTCGAAGATTTAAAGACGGTGATTGAAGACCGGCGATCTTCACATCGAATGGATGTGTTGCTACTGAGACCCATGAGAGGAGTAGCTACCTTGAAAGGGCTTCAGTGGTGGCCGTTCGGACGTAGTGTTGATTTGTACGGATTTGACTTTCGCTCAGACACAGGGCATAAGTTTATAAATGGAATGTATGTCTGACGTTGTAGTCCTTTATACTACATTCGTTGATCTCTCTTAATATATATGTTTGGTGGTTAACACCCTTCTCTGAGACGTACGAGCTTAGAGGTTATATATTGGTAGAAATTAATAGTATAGTATGGACTGACAATGTGGCATAATAAGATGCATTGATCAAGGCTTTTGTTGAAAAGCAGGCCTTGAGGTTGATGATCAAAGCATAGCCTATTACGGCATAGCTTTGTGTATATCGTGACTTCGCGAGCCTCACACCCCGGTATGAGTCAAAAACGGGATATGGACCGTAGGGAGTGCACACGTTTCTTTCTAGCTAGAGTGATGTCAGCGACCTACCAGCCCTGACATTTTACTTATGTGGATGATGGATTTTGAGGCGCCTCGAATTTTTATAGGCCGATAGTGGTCATATTATAGGTTCAAAGGAACCGGGAAGCGTGTGTTTAGGCATAACTAATCCACTGCCCATAGGCGGGGACCGGCCCTATCGCATCCAAGGGTTCACTGCGGGGGATCCTGAGGCATTTGCTAGAGTGTCTCGAATCGGAGAGGAGCTTGCCCCTAGCCTCGACTCATGATGGAAATCCAATTTCCAATACGACCTTGCGATTTTTATTGTAGAACTAGTATTGGCGACATGATATATAGTACCCATGTCGTCTAGGATTGATACTTATGATTGAAATGTTTTTATTTAAAACATATACACACTAGTAGTAATCCGTTTTATACGTATCAAGCATCTTTTGACCATTATAAGGTAAAACCCTATCCTCTGGTGTGCGTTGCATTGTGTGATGGGACCTGGGTCTAATAATGGTTTCATTTTTCCAAAAAGACATTGCGTTATTTCTCGATTTACTTTGGTTTATGCACTGGCAATCCATAGGAGTAAACCCGTTCCGCGAAAGCGGCGTGGTCCTTGGATTTGTCTTATTAGTTATATTAGTTTAGAATTCTCACACTATTCCCATGACTGACTCGTAGTTTGTTTCACTTTGCAAACTCGGGTGCCCTCTTTTCTACACGGGCAGTCGAGTAGCTTTTTGCAGATATGTATCTCTTTAGCAGGATCCTGGATCGAAGCCTAAAGCTGTGTCTAGAGCTTTGTAGTCTTCCGCTATTTAATGTATTAAATCTGTTGTAATTTTTCTTCCGCTGTAATTTTATTTCAATGTACTCTGATATATTCTGTACTCTGATGTAACATTATTGTAATGTAATAAAAGTCTGCTGTTATTGTTCTGATGTATTGTATTCCCAAAGTTAAAGTATTCGAAGATTTCCAACCTTTGGGTCAGACATGTGTGGTTTATGGTCGATTCAAAGAGCGGGAATTTCCGGGTCTTTACACCCATATGTTAATATTTCAGGTTAGTAAGTTTGGCAGTAATACCTTATAAATTGGAAAATGTTAAAAAGAGAAAAATGGATTAGGAATATATATATATATATATAGTTGAGAGAATTGGCTTTGTGGAAGTGTCTAGGAAATCCTAGGTAAGTTGAAAACCTACTTTGAGTCTAATCCCATTGTTAACTTTTGAGAACTTGAAATTGTAAAAGCTTTTGAAAGATGGTTTATGGTGTTTTCAAGTTTTGATCTTAAAAGTTACAGTTTTAAAATATTTGAAGAATATATTTGAAAAAGTACATATTGAGTTTTGAAGTAAAATGAGATATATTTTAGAAGTAGTGGTTTCTTGTGAAAATTTTGTCTAAAATAAAATTCTCTAAGTAAAGGGTGCACATTATAGAGCATGTGTAGCTCGTTAGTTTTCATGTTATATTGAATGAAAGGATTAAGAAGCAAAACATAGAAAATGTTGCATTTTGTTAAAATCTGAAATTTTCAGTAAATAAAGTTTTGAACTCTTAATTCTTTTGACAATCATTTTTGATAATTCTTTTAACATAAAATTTTGTTGGGTAGACAAAATAAGTTGTAGAAATTAAGAATAGAACAGATGTTTGCACCTAGTTGTAAGTAATTAAACTAACATTGTAAGTAAGCATAGTTGTAAATTTGATTGAGTAATAGTTGTCCTTGTCTAATCCAATTTTTATGATTTGAAAAAAAAATTGAGTTGCATTTTTTTGAGATGACATGTTTTATGTTTTGGAAAAAATAAGTTTGGATGTGGAAAATAAAGTTTTAACACTTAACTTTTGGAAGGAAAGTAAAATAAGGAAGTCAAAGCACGTTTTTAAAATGATGGAGTAGGTAAGGATTTGTGCCTAGGGAAGATGTGGAAAGTTTTTGAGGCTATGGAGTAGACATCGAGAATTATCTTGGAATAATGGTAAGTTCCCGTTGAATGCGTAAGCATTAAAAAGCCTAGTGTGTTGCTTGGAAATGACTGTTAGTACATAGCCAGGACTAGTGGTGACTACTAGATAGTGAAGGGTAAGTAAGTGTTTAGATCATGTTGCTAATTTTCCTGTTAGGGATAAAATCTGTTATTACATTTATGTTGGGATCGTTCTGTTATTTTTTTCCAGTTGGATAGTTAGGGTAACACCTAAACATGTTAGTGATCCGTGGTTTTAATTTTTCTGTCTGAGGGGGACATAGTCTCGAGAATCTTGGCCCTTCGTAGTAGCTAGGCAGAGCGTCTGTTTTCCAGTTTTAGTTGAAAGAATAGAAGGCTTATTTGAAACTAAACTTAGATAAGACGACTAAGTTAAACAAGCTAAGAAAAGAGTAATGGCATAACTAAAAAGGAAACAACAAATCCAGTAAAGCAACAAATATGACAGTTAAAGAAAAGTGGAAAATTCTAGGAAAAGGTGGAAAGAATAAATTTTACCAATATAAGTTGAAAAAGAAAATCTGTAACAAATAATGTTTTCTTTTGTGGGCTATGCTTGGATAGGAATATATGGAATCTTTATATAGTTGTTACACAAAATTCAAGTACAGATAGAAAGGGTAACTAAAATAAAAAAGGAGGATGTGAAGTTTTCCGTTTTTTACCTTTTTGTAACATAAGGAATTGAATTTAGAAAAATAGATTTTTTCTGAAATGTGAAATTTAAAGATGGTTGGTAGGATTTTGGATGCAGCAATTGAATGAACTGCACTCTTACTCTATAAGAGTGTTGGGAAATTTGGATGAAAAAGTATTTTGATTTTCAAAATATCGCATTCATGTAGAATTGCCAATGTGTTTAGGATGTGTGCATCATGTTTTCAAAAAGTTTTTACAAAAATTTGCATACATATAGGAGGTACTGCTTAGGCATACATGTATCACTATGTTGTGTTACACTCTGCATGAGTGAACATATGTTTGCAAAAACTGGATGCACACATAATGGATGCATATTATGCAAGGGATTATTTTATTTTACCCTTATCTAATTTCGGGGAAGAAATTTCCTAAGCTTGGGAGAATGTAACACCCCACATTTTTAAAAGTATAAAATAATTAATGGTGCATATATGTATGTCTATATATGCATGGACAATAATAAATAAAAGATACAATAAAAAAATAATTATAATGAATGATTGCTTGTAACAAAATGATGCATGCATTAATAAGGAGAAAGAAGATTAATGCAAATAAGTAATCAATGCATGCGGTTAAAAGAAGAAAATAATTTATGAGCGCATGCGATCAATTAATAAGTTTAAAAGGAGAGAAACATTATGCAATAAAATAAATGCATGCGATTGCATGCAAGGTAATTAAGTTGCATGCAGTAAATTAAAGAAAGGAAAAGAGGGACAAAATTAATTAAGGAGGCAAAACAAGAAAGCAACCAATGTTTAAAATTAAAAACATTAACAAATAAATAGCTACGCCAAAAATAGCTCGCTAGTCCCAAATGGGTCGACCCACACCTACTTGGGTCGACCTATAGGTGGTCCCAAGGGTAGGTGGGTCGACTTATGGGTCGACCTAAGTGGTAGGTGGTTCGACCCAAGGGTGGTTAGGCGCGCAGTTATGACGTGTTTCAGATGTTGTGTGCGGTTCGAATTTTATTTATTTAAATCCGATGGTTCAGAGCTTTCTACTATGCCTATAAATAGATTAGCAGGGCCTTGTTTTATTCTTATATTTTCTGAGGTACTGCCTAGGCTCTGCCATTCTCTTCTCCTTCCAAACCTTTTCAGAAAATAAATTATTAATTCTTAGGTTTTTGATTCAAGGTTTGAAGACAAGATTTAAATCGAAAGTGTAGGCGTCTAGAATTCTGATCGAGTAAGGTAAATTCTTGTATCTGGTTAATTTTAATTTCTCTTCTTTTTCCCCTTTTCTTTTAGTTTAAGAACTGTGAATCTATGGTTATTTAGATTGTGAAGTCAGTTAGGAGAACCATGTAATGCTAGGTCTGGACCAGATTCATGAATTGGAAAGCTAATACGTGAGTGGATTTAAGTTATATATTTTTGATATTGGTATATCTATCATTTGGCATTCCCCATTAATATGTATAATAAATCTAATGAAGTGATTAATCTGCTGAAACGTTTAATCAGCTGTAACCTGCTGAAATATTTAATCTGTAAAAACGATTAATCTACTGAAATATTTAACCTACTGAAATCTGTTGAAATTAGTACTGTTGTAATTGAATATTAATTGTATCCTTCGTATAAATGTTGGAACTTCTGTAGTACTATAATTCTGAAACCTGAACTGAGAACATTTCTGCTGTATAAAGCCTATTTCCATAAATCACCTATTTGAATTGGGAATTTATGTGAATGTTGTAATTATGAAATTTACAATGAACATGAATATTTGTTTAAGAATATTATTATGCGAAAAGATTATAAATAAGAATTACAGTAAAATTTGGAAGAATTAATATACCTAAATTTACAGTAAATAGAAAATTGTAACCGCACTTAGAAACGAGGTTAAATTCAATTTGTGGTAGAAGCCTGCCCGGAACCGCTCGACAAATACAGCGTCCACAATTTGTTAATTTAATGTGTGTAGTATGGTGCGTAAACATACATATAACGGTGCTAAGACATGAGGTTAAGTTTAGCTTGTGGTAGAATTCTGCCTGGAGCCGCCCAACAAATCCAGCATCCACAAGTAGTCGGCTAATGTGAGAGATCTGGTGCATAAATATATATATATGAATATATGTATATAACAGGATAGAAATAAATGGCGTTAATTGTAATTAATGGAAATGAATGAATGTTACAACAGTATAAGTATTAAAATGAACGGGGAATGATAATTTGTGAATAAACCTGAAGGGGAAAAGGAAAGATAATAGGTAGGCTTGTCCTAGGGACAAGTGGAAATTATAACTTAGGTTATAATAAATGACAGAGAAAATGAGATAACTTGTACTTAATTATAAATTAAGTAATCTGTGAACCTGGAAACCTGAAACCTGCTATTTGTAATAAACAGAGAAAAGAAGGGAAAACTTATGAAATGCAATAAGTTTGTACTTAATTATAAAGTAACCTGTAAACCTAAAAATCTGAATCCTGCTGATAAGAAGAACATGTTAGCTGTAAACATGAGAATCTGAATCCTGCTGATAAGAACATGTTATCTATAAATCTGAGATTCTAAAACCTGCTGATAAGAAGAACATGTTATCTGTAAACTTGAGAATCTGAATCCTGTTGATAAGATGAACATGTTATCTGAAAACCTGGGAATCTAAAATTTGCTGATAAGAATAGCATGTTAAAGGCTTATTAATGAACTTAAATAGGATAAGTTATATAACTAAAATTAATAAGCAAGAGGAACTTGATAACTTGAATAAGAAATTAATATGATTTGAAATAACCAAGTTGACTGGACATCTAATGAGATAGAGCAAGCGTGTACTCAAACCTTTGGACATAGGGTCTAATAATACGCTAACCTGAGACGCTTGGACCTGTCCATACGTTTGGAAATGAAGAACCCAACATGGTAGATCATCGTGGTGTCATGAGACACGAGGGGAGCGCAGGTCCATCTGATTATTCTGCTTATTCTTCCTGATGTTCTGCTGATATTTTGCTGGGTACAAAGGACTGGAAGGGGAAGCATGCGGCTTCCTGGGATGTGGAGGGTACTCCTGGTAGTGCTCTGTGCGGTGGCAGCGTTTAGGCTGTTCTCGCAGAGATTGGGTCTGCACGTTGCTACCTGGTGAGTACAACTTGATTGCCCTGATAGTGGGCAGTCAGAAGGTTGTAGATTGGCTTAGGTGATTCGACAAATTTGGTGCCTTATGACTAGGCGGGTTACGACCATCTCATCTCTTTGCCCTAGGCAGGTTTAACCATTTGATTGATAGTAATTGTCGGTTATTGGTCATCGATAGTCAGCGTGATGCGGAAAGACGAAGAGCTAAACTAAAAGATCATTGACCTTTTACCATAAAGGCTTTGGTTGTGGGACACACTAATTTGGATGTAGATTGTTTGTCAGGGGCATGTCATTAGATCTCATATTTGTTTGTCTTTCACTAGTTGAGGGATGGGTCGGGTTGGACCAGAGCCACAGTGAAAATGTAGACCAAAGCATCTGTGTATACATATATCTAAAAAGGCTCCCAACCGAGTTCATGTATCGCATATAGCCCTGTTACGGAACTCGGCGCATAGTAGGTAATACGTGCAAATACATGCATACCATTTCCGGATGGTGTATCATCGAGGTTGAGGCATCGAGTATGATTAATGATACGTACGTGAGAAAGTTTCGATATATGCATGTCTGTTCCGGGTAGTTATCGTAGACTCTAGGGCATTACTCTATCATGGAATCTGATTCAATCGAATGGTTCGAAAATGGTAGTCCACACGCTTAGGTAGCATGGAGATGGCAGTTTTATGCGGAACGTAGCATTGTTATGCATAGATCCATACGTCGTTCCGACATATGATGAGGGACTGCGTATATTTCTATGGCGTTACGGCAGAGACCGTACGAGTGTGGTACCAAAGGGTGTACCTTAATATTGGGGGCAACTATATGTATATTGTATTAGGTTAATCTACTGAGGAGTAGATGGGTACGACGTGTGTGTAAGCCTTGAATGCTATTAACACAAGTATCCTAGCAAACAAGAAAATGTAACTGAACGGTATATATAGGGTTATCCAGAATTTGTAGTTTAAATCCAGTCACCAGAACATGTGTTCTGACCCCCTCCTCATAACATACTCGCAGGTTAGATTTGTGGCAGAGATATGATAGCTTTGGATACTGGTTATGCAGTATTATTATCTGGATAAGGCTATATTTGATTATATTTTATTTTATTCCATTCTGCTGTGAGATGTTTTATGAGCTCTGATATGTTTATTATCTCTGTCTTTTCTGCAGGATACCAAACAAACCAACACGGATTTTGAGAGAATAGATTTTGGAAAAAAATCGGTTTTTCGGATTCAGGTTGTTACAATCAACGTAGTATTAATACATATTAAGTGTGTAATAAATACGATTAAATTAGAATAAAATTTGAATGTCCTCATAGGAATTTGTATGTTTGCATGTCTGTAAGTTAATGGCTTAATTAATATTAGTGACACATAGACGCAAGGTTAACCGTTACCTGTAGTAGAAGTCTACCTGGAACCGATCGGCATATCTGATGTCTACAAGTAAATCTAGTAAATGTGAGAGGTCTAGGTGACATGGGCCATTATAATTAGTACACTATGATGCGAGGTTAGGCCCAACTTGTAGTATAAGCCTGCCCGGAACCGCCCGACAAATCCAGCATCTACAAGTGGTAGTCCTAATGTGAGATGTCTAGTGTGCATATATATATATATATATATATATATATATATATATATATATTGTTGTTGTTTTTAGAGCAGGCCTGCCTTGGGAAAAAGGTATTAAGTGGCAGACCTATATCTTACTAGATATTAAGTCGTTGGGACTAGGTCCATTCCTAGGGTTCACTCCTTGGTTCAGGACCCAAGTCATTGGGCCCGTTGTTCGAGAATTAAATGGTTATTGGGTTCGCCTTTCTCCTATATGGTATTAAATGATCCTAGTAGACGATAATGTTTATTGGGCAGTTCTCCAAGTAATATTCGCTTCTTATTTAGGGGCTAGTGATGGCTGACCTACAGATGAATTGTGTATAAATGGCCTAATGAACCACCGTCTGAGAGAAGTATTAAGTGACTAGGAGTTCACCCATAGGGAAAACTAGGTAGTAACAAGAAGGTTTGCCAAAGGGGTTCTTCTAAAAAGAAGTCATGTTCCTGACCCAATCATGGTAGTAAGTAACCATTACTATTTCTCGACCTGCAAGGAGAGTTATCATTTATAACGTTAACGTTACCATAAGGTATTAAGTGGTTTGAGGTACGCCATTGGGTGTTAAGTGACTGGAGGGATGCCCACTCTATATAAACTAAAATATGGTATTAAGTGGCCATAAGGATGCCCACCCTTATATTGCCTTTTTGGGGATACTAAGTGATTTCTAGAACGTCCACCTCATATGTTTGTATTGTGTGTTAGTTACATAGACATAACTCGAAAAGGTTACAACTGCCAAATATAGGAAATAACCTTCTTAACTTACATGTATTTCATTCACCGAAACTTTATGTTCAGACCTTCCTCCTCTTAACATTAACATTTTAGTAGTGAGACAGTTGACTAAGGATAGAGAACGATCTCTTGGAGGAGGAGCCTCTTAAAGAACTAGTTATTATGGTAGTTGCTTTATTACTATTATTGCTATGTAATTGGGATAAATAGTGATGTAACTTTTTATTTTGTGAGACATGTTGTAATTGACAATTCTATTTTTTTTATAATGGTACATCTTATGTTTATGATATTATATTTTCCCTCTTCCATTGTGTGAGATTATGATTTTCATTTTAGACTGCTCTGTAAATCTGTTTAAATTGATCCTTATAAGGACCAACGATCCGTTTAAAGTGACTCTTAGTTCCGGTGGCCCTTTTCTAGGTCGCAAATTAGGTCCACTCCGGGCGGACTGTTATATCCAAGCTCTAAATCCTAGCTTTCGTTTCTTCTTCTTTGCTAACTTTAATGTCCGGCCTCCCTTAGTTTTCTTTAAGGAATGAATGAGAAGTGAAATAAATGTAAAATGACGTGGGGTACATAAGGGGCTAAAAATTTACTACTTTTGCCTTCTCATATGCTCTTCTTCATGCATATTTTAGTTGATTTGTTTGTAATATCATTTCCTTCTTTACACACTATTCCCACTTAATTTAACCAATTAAATTCTTGAATAATGTTACCTAAATTTATGGGTATTACAGAATTCACTTAGAACTTCATCTGAAAGAATTAACCGAATAATTGTAAGAGCTTCATCTTTCAGTTTTTCCAAAATACTTGCCTCGATATATCTTTCAATTACTCAGGCATTGAAACAATCTTAGAAGTCTTCTCCTTATTAATATTGCCTCTATCGTTATCTCCCAAGTCCTTAAATCTTCATTTCATCAAATCGTGTAACACCATACTTGGCATCAGGTCTGCCAATTCCAGAGGCCGCTACTAATATACAAAAAGAACAGTACGCTGCCTCTGATACCAAACTATTGTCAAAAGGTTGATGAGCGAAAGATTTTTAATCAGGAACTAGTATTGCACGTTAGAATACCAATGCAACTTCAAATCAACTATAGAATCACATATGCAACAACAATGAAATGGAAAGACGAAGAAAAGTCATGCATCCACCAAGACCCAACGATCATTATTTCCTCATTTTGAGAGAGAATCCAACATAAAAAAATTATGATTTACTCAATAAATTTCACTAATCCTAAAATGAAATGCAGAAATATGGATTTTACTAAGGATGTTTTGGTAAAGAACTATTTTGTTGATTTACGTTGAAAAGATGAGCAAATGTCTTCATATTTAAAGTGCGAGGATGAATACATCTTTATAGATATAAGGATGAAATATCTAGGATTTGCTTGATTCAATCTCGATACAAATTTAGCATATTTGTGTTTGTTTCTATGTATACCCTTATTTGAATGATTCTCAAATCAATTAATATCTTTTCTGATACTAATTGATTATATTTTCAATTTGTTTCTCAAATTTGATTGAGTATGGGTATCAATTAATATCTTCTCCTTTATAAATTTGTAATATATTTAGATCATCTAAATTTAACACAAATGTAAAATACTATTTTTGTACCAAACGCACTTATGTTTTGGACTATACTCTAAGTAAGATGAATCCATTTTGAAATTATGCATCACTTAATTAATAATCATGCTCAGTAATGTATGGTGATCGAGTAAGAAATAACTAACATATGCAATGTTCTTTTTTTTTATAAACCCGTTATTCTTAAAGAGAAAATTGTTATGTTTTGTATACTTCAATATTGCTTAAGTGGATTAAATGATAAACATTTTTTTGTTAATGTTCAATAAACACACCTATCAAACTAAATTCGATCTACAAGTACACACTACCTTCATATGACTAAAATATAAAAGCAAACTACCAAAAAATTTGATGAATCCCATATATATAGCACAGATTCACAATAACATATAATTGCGGAGATGAACACAAAATTGTTGTTTTAAAAAATTAACAGTGAACGTAAAATGTTGTCTCAAAGAGTGAAAATGGATCAGTCCTCATTTATATCAAACATCATAATATAAAACAACATGATACTGATAAGATATTTAAGTCTCATTTGATTTAACTTCAAATTTTATGTTCTGCACTTTTCAATATTCAATACAAAATATAAGAAGTGTAGGGGAGAATAATCAAAATTATAAGCTAATACAATAATGATGAAAGGACATTGGATGTGATGGAAGGTCGATTGGGAAAAAGGTTATTTTCCATACATGTGTTATTTTCGATATGCGAAAACCTTCTTTTCCTATCCTACATATCAACTTCGTTTTCTGTATTAATTATGTTCACAATATATATATATATAGCTCACATTTGTATAGATGGAACGAAAAATTTAGAGAGGGTAAGCCAAGAGACTTACAACTTTCTTATATGTTTGGTGGCATACATCTAGTAAAGGACCCGACTTCACGTCAATGAATATTTGAGTACACTTCTCGCATATGATAAACTTTTTATTTCATACTCGAAAACTTCGTTGGTAAGGGTCCACTTGTTACCATGCCATTATTTGATCTTCGCCACCAAAGAACATTTAGATCTTTAATTATTAATTATACCTTTAAAAAAATTAATTAGATATTGTGTGCATTCATCCCTCATTTTACCTAATTGAAATTGTTATGTTAGATTCAAGTTTTAGTTTTCGTTATTAAAATTAGTATTATTAGATCAAAAAGCTTCTAACTGGAAAATGGAAATGGATTAATAACAAAACCAGGTCGAAAATTTCACATGACCACACCAACATGTTTAAATGTTTTTTCATATCTGATAAACTAAAGGTATGATAAACTATTATGTCGAAGAAACTGTACATAAACATACATAAATTGATGCAAGAGAGAGGAATTTATGCGAGCATGGCATTTTTCATAGAAATGAGAAAAATATGTAACCCATAGCTGTAAGAAGGAATTTATTTGAGGAGAGCAAGGGCTCAGTTTCACTAAAATAAAACATATGTGAGCAAGACATTCCTGGAATAATCGAAGTGGAAATGGTAAAATCCATGGTGGAAATTTTGTTTATAAATGATTGGTGTGTGAAAAATAATTAACGAGGTGACAACATATGATGGCCCACCCCGCATCAACCGACATTTACTCCAAAGGTGCGCCGTACACATGTCCAGTTAGCATGGGACGGTCATCAGAAGGAAAGAAAGGAGACGAAAAATCAACAAGGAACACAACATACTTGACATAAAACAGGTGAGACAGTGCATAAATTGAAAACAAACTATCATAGCAGCGGAAAATCCAAATACAGCTTATGTTCCACATCATCATTATTACAACTTTTCAAACTGTCTCTAAAGGTAAAAGTAAGATAAGGGAGGTACACTACTAATGCCAAAGTAATGAACACCAACGACACAGGGAGAATATCTATATATCATACGTGGAATCCTAGAATATCTATATATCATACGTGGAAGCCTCTTGCTGGCCTCCAGATCAGCTACTCGTGCATCACCAGCTAACCTATCTCTAGTCTGCTCGTTTAGGAGCACCCAAAGTAATAAGAAGAGACGTAAAACTCTGGGTCAGACAAAAGTCTGGTGCGAGCGATAAGCAGCTAAACAGAACAATAACAGGTATACTAAACCATATCTGAACCTGGACCTGCAAGCAAAGAGTTAGCACTACATATTGTACAACACTCTGAGGTGCCACTGAAAAAATGATGTAAAGATAACGGGGTGGCGGTGTGCATGTCATGGTGATGGAAAACAATCAAGCATAGCAACCATCCTCACATCTCTCACTCAGTGCGTAAAGCATACGATATCCACCACTTCGATCACCCAATACTTTGCTATGATCACTCTGCCCCATGAAGTCACAATGGCTTCACTGCACTGATTCATAGCCACTAATCCTTCGCTATGTTCACTTTGCCCCGTGGAGTCGTACACACCCCACTGCAGTGGCTCATAGCCTTACTAATCCTTTACTATGTCCACTCTGCCCCATGGAGTCACAACGGCTCCACTGCACTAGCTCATAGTCTTGCTACGATCACTTTTCCCCACGAGCCATGATGACTCTACTGCACTGATACGTGGCCCATCATTCCTTTTCAATGGTGAATCGAAGTTATGAACGTCGACAACTCCTTAGCACATGTTGTAATACCCCACCTCCGCTAGGGTCACTGACGAAGGGAATGCACTAGCTTTGGTGGAGCGTTATCTTGGTAAACATACACAGAAATATTACAAGACAGAACATATGAAATAGCGGAAGAAGAACCAAATTTCATTGATTTAAAATCTAGAAAGGTCTAAAGCCTTTTACATCAAAATGGTATTAAATCCATTATATCAAAATCTGTCTTGCAATAGTAAAGAAGCAAAAAACCGTAGTCATAAATCATTCCCCAATAAAGCAGCAAAGCAAGCCATAGCCAAGAGAAATCCAAGCAGTACATGAAAGAGCCTTGGAGCTTGGTAAGATCCGAACTATGCTGTATTCCCACCCTGCGAACCTGGGGGGTGGGAACGAAAGAAAACGAGGCAAAACAAACTAGGTCATTCATAAAGACTGAGTAAGTCCTAGTGTCTTTCAGCATAAAAACAGGTGAAGATAATATGGCATGTATAAACTGAAAGTAAACATAAGCATGATGACAAGGTAAGCTATAGGCACGATGAATCAAGTATAACATTGCAAGGTTTCTATTAAGTATAACATCGCAAGATTTCTAAGCTTCACCATTCCACTGTTTTCTTTGATTTCCTATATTCTCTGCATCAACTGTACTAGTACCCCAACCCGTATCATCCTTTCCATGTATATGTACAGTCCCATGTCGTATATCGTACGGGTTTCATCCCGTATTTCTATACTACTTCAACGTAGTGCCACCATTCTTGAAATTGTTTGGACCGCCACCCTTGTTCTGGCTAGGTTTCCTTATCATGAGCTATCGCGTGTTCAACTAGGATTTATGCCACCTAGAACCACTAGGGATTATGCTACCTATTGAACGTTTTCTAGATTCGATTACAGTTTATGCCACCTAGGACCACTAGGGATTATGCTACCTAACAAATTCCACGTAACGATCTATTAATCGATCAGCTCCCTACAAGTCCTAGTTCGTTCATTTGTCTGTGTCATACGGCCCAATCACGAAATGTAGTCACCTGTGCTAGGTCCACTATTGGGTGTATCAAGCCCTATGGTGCCAACCACCGACACGAATCAAGAATGCACAAATAAACCTACTGATGCCCAATGCCTGGTTTTTCTGCTCAGAGTGTGTGCATGCCCGCACTCCATTAGAACCTACACTGGCGCACCCACATAGCCGTCGTTCTGGTCGCTTACAATCAGCCCAGTAGTCGTGCCCCACCCTGCCTAGTTCCAGGGTACCGTGATACATCTAGTGGGTTACTGCTAAAAAGGACCGCGTAACTAGGATTTACGTTCAGTAGGTTAAGTGTTGTCATTTAAATTCGAGACTTAACCCCATCAGTCTAGCATGTCAAGTTGGTTAAGTGTTGTCACTCAAGTTCGTGACTTAACCCGCCTACTTGTCATGTCAAATTGGCTAAGTGTTGTCGTTCAAGTTCATGACTTAGCCCTACGAATCATCTGTCAAGTTGGTTAAGTATATTCAAGCGGTTCATGATTTAACCCTATCAAATCATCGCGTCCAGTTGATTAAGTATATTCAAGCGGTTCATGACTTAACCCTATCAAGTCATCGTGTTAAATTAGTTAAGTATATTCAAGCGGTACAAGACTTAACCCTATCATGTGGCATTAATTCATTAATGCACCCCAACCTCTCACATCAGACATGTTGTTGTGGTCACTGGATATGCCGGGCGGTTCCGGGCAGATTAAAACCACAACTCAGTCTGACCTCGGGTTTCAAGCGCGATATGACCAACTACCCACATTGGATCCTATTGTTTGCAGTAACTGGATTTGCCGAGCAGTTCCGGGCAAATTCACACTACAAACTCAACCCAACCTCGAGTTGGCCATTTTCATGTTTATTCTAATGTCATGTCCATGTTCAAGTTTCATGTCAAGTTCGTGTCTAGTTTCAAGGATAAGTTTCATGCCCACATCCAGATTCAAGTTATAACAATGTTCATATTTCAAGTTTTGCCTATTATCAAGTTCACAATTCATGTTTTGCCTAATCTACCCAAATTGTATTCCCATCGCACGTGAACGTGAATCGATCTATACTTCGAATAAATCCAAATCTCGAAATAGAGGGGATAGCATCAAAACTATGAAAGGCAAAAGAGACTAGCATAAAGGGATAAAAGGGGTTACAAGACTAGTACGATATAACTTGAGATAATTGGCTTCAACATCACTGGCATATAGGATTTCACATCTAGCAAGATAAGGCGATGGTCGTGATAAACGCTGACATAAAAGAATAGTCATGCAAAAGCAAGCCAAATACAAGGATAATGGATCCAGTGGTTTTGGTGTACATAATTGCGAATAAACTAAGCAAGTCACACCTAGGTATACGATCCAACAAAATGCCAATTCGATGTACAACATGGTTTTCAACTATAGTGTTATGGGCATGAACAATCAACTATAACAGTCTTAGGCAATTAACCCCAGTAGTCATAGTCATGGTCATAGGTAAAAATCTCATAGTTGTGAATCATAAGCGATTAATCACAATAGTCATGGATAATAATCAAAAATAGTTCTAGGCAAATAAGCATAGGAAATTAACAGTAATAGTTTCAAAGTCATGGTCATAGATAATGGCCTTATGTTCATAATCATAGGTAATAATTCTCATAGTCAAGAGTCATAGGTGATTAGCCACAATTGTCCTTCTCATAGTCATAGGCAATAGCCTTATGTTCACTATCATAGGCATAGGCATAGTCTTATGTTCACAGTCATAGTCATAGGCATAGGCAAAATCTTATGTCTACAGTCATAGTCATAGGCATAGGCAAAATCTTATGTCCACAGTCATAGGCATAGTCATAGTCTTCTGTCATTAACAATAGTTTCAACGTCGTAGACAATATTCCCAATAGTCAAGACCCAATAATTTATGTTACAATCTAGCGTTTGAATAATAAACTAGGTCCAACAACATGAATAGGCATGATTCAATCGATAAGAAATAACCCAAAATCATAGATTCAAGAAGAGACAAGAACAGATCTAAATAGATAATCAAGTTTAGATCTAATTTCATTTTATTCCATGTCCATATCAAATTTAACAAGTTTCAATCTCAAAGTAACTAGAACTTACAGAGCGCGGATCAAGAATTAGAGTGCAGAGATTTAATTCTAGAAACGGTTGTTGCAGTTGTTGAATCTCTATTCGTTTAGTCTTGTTCTAGTTGAAAACCCACAATTTGCAATTCCTAGATGTTGTCTTGACGAAGAAGAAGTAGTCTCTTTTAATTTGAATATTATCATTTTGATTTTCACAGAGGTAGCATAAGGACAGAATGAAATGGTGTAGAGAGAATGAGGCTAAGGGGCTGTTTATATAGGGTTAGGCAGACGAATCTGGTAACGAAACAAGTCTAAATACATCAGAATGCATCTGGTGCAGGAAACAGGTTCGGGAGACAGGTCGACCCCCAGGTCGACACTATGGTCGACCTGGTCCCTGGGAGGTTGACACTATGGTCGACCCCCAGGTCGACCTGGTCTATGGGCGGGATTTTTCCTACCCTGCCTGCTGCGGGGTTTGAATTCGAAATTCGAATTCAAAATTCGAGCTGTCTTTATTCTGAAAATTTTCTAAAACTTCTAGAGGTCATAACTTGGTCATATGAACTCCGATTTTTGAAAAATCGGACTCTATTTCATGTAAAATTTCGAGACGAACGCAATGGCTTAACCCGTTTCCCCTGATTCTGAATTTAAAATTTAATTCTGCCTTGATTTCTAGTTTCAACATGTTTTAAAAATTCGGGTTGTTACATTCTCCCCTCCTTAAAGGATTTCGTCCCCGAAATCTTCAAGTTAAGAAGAATGTGTCCTACCATCCAATCATCCATCTACTCAATCATCAATCACAGACATCCATTGTCCTTAAAAGATTTCTAATGCTGTATGAACATATGCAGAAAGTGTGTGTATATGTTCCTTATCTAATGCAAATGATCAGGCCTGCTTGATCTTCTTAATGCAGAATATGTTTAGTGCAATGAGTCCAACATGTATGCAAATAGCCCTAATCACATAAACACTATATGTGTGCTCAAACATCCATCCATATGCAACATTCACATGATAACATATTCAATTTCATCCATAAACAAGTATAAACACTCATGCATATGCAATATGAAAATGTGTCTGAGCCGATCTAGTGCCTAATGTGTGTTATGCAACCACGAGCAACCACTTGCGACCACTTGCAACCACTTGCAACCATCAATCATAACATGTCTCAAACACATGTGCCCATTAGGAAATGTCAAAGCTGGAAATCTACGTCACATATATACTGAATAGGAGAAGAACTCCCTAAGCACCAGCCCATATTCTATAAAACCCAAAAAGTTTAGTCAGCACAACGAACACCCTTAGGCCCCAACATGTATTACTAACGGATAAGTCATACTCCCTATGGGGTTTGCAACCGAAATAGGATTGAGAATAGGACCGAGAGGTTATACTTAAAAGATAGCATACAAGTAAGCTCTACAGGTAAAGAGGGATCAAGGATATACTCTTAAAAAGAGATATGATGCGCGTGTCTAGTCTTCAATCTTCTAAGTCGCATTTCCTTGAGCTTAACTCCATTGTGCTTTGACCGTCTTTAGCTTTACAATTTTGTAGCTTCTTAATTCCTATTTCCAAAATATGAGTTGGAACTCATTTCACTGTAGCCTCTCGTTCCACTTTCACTTATTCTTTTTCTAATATACTCAGCTTAAACATAACTGCGTACTCATGGTTTCATGCAAGCTCTCCAAAATTCACTAGTGAATCTCGGATCTCGTTCACTTACTAGAAGGTATTCCACAAAAATGAATTATCTGTTGAAAATAAACAAATGCCAACCATGTTGCCAAGTGTACTTAATAAGGTGATTTTTTATAACTCATGCATAAGCAAAATGAACCATCCTCCTTAGTGGCGAACACTACTCGAGCGGATCGATAAATGTATCAAGGGATTCTAGGTAACTAAACATGGCAGAACCCTAAGGGTTACACTAGACTTCGAGGGCATTACCAAGGCAAGTCGAGCGTCTAACTGCCCTCTTTTCATACTCGAGAATGGTACCATTTTTGGACAACCACCCCATCCCTAGAATCAACCCATAGCCCAAAAACATAAGCTTTACTTCTAAACTCAACACTTAGCATAGACATTCTCAAATCCAAACAAGTCATGAATAAATGAGATGATTCCCCAACAGGATTTGAGACAAAAATGGGATCCCCTACTATGCTAGTACTAAGGTGCAGAGACTCAACTATCGAAGCAGAATTAAAAGGATGCGATGTACCAAAGATAAAGTTCCACGGTATGATAGAAAAGAAAAGATAAACTTTTAATAGAAACGTTACCATCTCTCTTAGGTATGCTAGTAGTGAGAGCATACAATTGCCCTCTCGATGATCTTGTACTTTGCCCTTGTCCTTGTCCTATAATACTTAATTACATGTCCCTTTTTACCATACTAAAGATATTCTCTCTTGTTATGGGTTTTTATTATTCTTTCACTTGGCCTCTTTCCTTTCACCTCTTTCCTCTTCATGGATTAAGCCATATCAACAAGTTTCTCATCCTTAGACTTGTGTTCTTTATCCTCGTACCTACTATCCTTGTATAGCTTGTTGAAAAGTTTCTCGAAAGCTGTTTCCATCGCACGACAACCCTACAAAGCTTGAGATAAGATTAGTCGCAAGTAAAACTACTGCGGCTACAGATGGAGGTTGGACACTACTTTGCCCTCTGACATGTGTCGCATGCCTACAAACTATGGTGAAAAAGAAAGAGAGAAGTGACTCAAGGAGAGAATCAAAAGATAGTGCATATGGCTTTGGGGAATATGCCTTTCGTAAGACAAAACTTTTCTTTAGAAAAATGCTTCTTCGTAAACATTTTTAAAATAATTTCAGAAGGTTTTTAAAGGCTTTTGCCCAATCTGGTAACCTTCTGCTCTGATACCAAATGTGAAACCCCACCTCCGCTAGGGTCACTCACGAAGGGAATGCACTAGCTTTGGTGGAGCGTTATCTAGGTAAACATACACAGAAATATTACAAGACAGAACATATGAAACATCGGAAGAAGAACCAAATTTCATTGCTTTAAAACCTAGAAAGGTCTAAAGCCTTTTACATCAAAATGTTATTAAATCCATTATATCAAAATCTGTCTTGCAATAGTAAAGAAGCATAAAACCATAGTCATAAATCATTCCCCAATAAAGCAGCAAAGCAAGCCATAGCCAGGAGAAATCCAAGCAGTACATAAAAGAGCCTTGGAGCTTGGTAAGATCCAAACTATGCTGTATTCCCACCCTGCGAACCTGGGGGGGGGGGGACGAAAGAAAAAGAGGCGAAACAAACTGGATCAATCATAAAGACTGAGTAAGTCCTAGTGGCTTTCAGCATAAAAACAGGTGAAGATAATATGGCATGTATAAACTGAAAGTAAACATAAGCATGATGACAAGGTAAGCTACAGGCACGATGAATCAAGTATAACATTGCAAGGTTTCTATTAAGTATAACATCGCAAGATTTCTAAGCTTCACCATTCCACTGTTTTCTTTGATTTCCTATATTCTCTGCATCAACTGTACTAGTACCCCAACCCATATCATCCTTTCCATGTATATGTACAGTCCCATGCCGTATATCGTACGGGTTTCAGCACGTATTTCTATACTACTTCAACGTAGTACCACCATTCTTGAAATCGTTTGGACCTCCGCCCTTGTTCTGGCTAGGTTTCCTTATCATGAGCTATCGCGTGTTCAACTAGGATTTATGCCACCTAGGACCATTAGGGATTATGCTACCTATTGAACATTTTCTAGATTCGATTAGGGTTTATGCCACCTAGGACCACTAGGGATTATGATACCTAACGAATTCCACGTAACGATCTATTAATCGATCGGCTCCCTACAAGTCCTAGCTCGTTCATGTGTCTGTGTCATACGGCCTAATCACGAAATGTAGTCACCTGTGCTAGGTCTACCATAGGGTGTATCAAGTCCTATGGTGCCAACCACCGACACGAATCAAGAACGCACAAATAAACCTACTGATGCCCAATGCCTGCTTTTTCTGCTCCGGAGTGTGTGCACGCCCGCACTCCGTTAGAACCTACACTAGCGCACCCACACAGCCGTCGTTCTGGTCGCTTACAATTAGCCCAGTAATCGTGCCCCACCCTGCCTAGTTCCAGGGTACCGTGATACATCTAGTGGGTTACTGCTGAAAAGGACCGCGTAACTAGGATTTCCGTTCAGTAGGTTAAGTGATGTCATTTAAATTCGAGACTTAGCCCCATCAGTCTAGCATGTCAAGTTGGTTAAGTGTTGTCATTCAAGTTTGTGACTTAACCCGCCTACGTGTCATGTCAAATTGGCTAAGTGTTCTCGTTCAAGTTCATGATTTAGCCCTACGAATCATATGTCAAGTTGGTTAAGTATATTCAAGCGGTTCATGACTTAACCCTATCAAATCATCGCGTCCAATTGGTTAAGTATATTCAAGCGATTCATAACTTAACCCTATCAAGTCATCGTGTTAAATTGGTTAAGTATATTCAAGCGGTACATGACTTAACCCTATCATGTGGCATTAATTCATTAATGCACCCAACCTCTCACATCAGACCTGTTGTTGTGGTCATTGGATATGCCGGGCAGTTCCGGGCAGATTTACACCACAACTCAGTCTGACCTCGGGTTTCAAGCGCGATGTGACCAACTACCCACATTGGATCCTATTGTTTGCAGTAACTGGATTTGCCGGGCGGTTCTGGGCAGATTTACACTGCAAACTCAACCCAACCTCAAGTTGGCCATTTTCATGTTTATTCTAATGTCATGTCCATGTTCAAGTTTCATGTCAAGTTCGTATCTAGTTTCAAGGATAAGTTTCATGCCCACATCCAGATTCAAGTTATAACAATGTTCATGTTTCAATTTTTGCCTATTATCAAGTTCACAATTCATGTTCATAACCAATTCATGTTTTTTCTAATCTACCCAAATCGTATTCCCATCGCACGTGAACGTGAATCGATCTATACTTCAAATAAATCCAAATCTCGAAATAGAGGGGATAGCATCAAAACTATGATAGGCAAAAGGGACTAGCATAAAGCGATAAAAGGGGTTACAAGACTAGTATTATATAACTTGAGATAATTGGTTACAACATCATTGGCATGTAGGATTTCAAATCTAGCAAGATAAGGCGATGGTCATGATAAACGCTGACATAAAAGAATAGGAATGCAAAAGCAAGCCAAATACAAGGATAATGGATCCAGTGGTTTTGGAGTACATAATTGCGAATAAACTAAGCAAGTCACACCCTAGGTATACGATCCAACAAAATGCCAATTCGGTGTACAACATGGTTTTTAACTATAGTGTTATGGACATGAACAATCAACTATAACGGTCTTAGGAAATTAACCCCAGTAGTCATGGTCATAGGTAAAAATCTCATAGTTGTGAATCATAAGCGATTAATCACAATATTCATGGATAATTATCAAAAATAGTTCCAGGCAAATAGTCATAGGAAATTAACAGTAATAGTTTCAAAGTCATGGTCATAGATAATGGCCTTATGTTCATAATCATTGGTAATAATTCTCATAGTCAAGAGTCATAGGTGATTAGCAACAATTGTCTTTGTCATAGTCATAAGAAAAAGCCTTATGTTCACTATCATAGGCATAGGCATAGTCTTATGTTCACAGTCATAGTCATAGGCATAGGCAAAATCTTATGTCCACAGTCATAGTCATATGAATAGGCAAAATCTTATGTCCACAGTCATAGGCATAGTCATAGTCTTGTGTCATTAACAATAGTTTCAACGTCGTAGACAATATTCCCAATAGTCAAGACCCAAGAATTTATGTTAAAATCTAGCGTTTGAATAATAAACTAGGTCCAACAACATGAATAGGCATGATTCAATCGATAAGAAATAACCCAAAATCATAGATTCAAGAAGAGACAAGAATAGATCTAAATAGATAATCAAGCTTAGGTCCAATTTCATTTTATTCCATGTCCATATCAAATTTAACAAGTTTCAATCTCAAAGTAACTAGAACTTACAGAGCGCGGATCAAGAATTAGAGTGCAGAGATTTAATTCTAGAAACGGCTGTTGCAGTTGTTGAATCTCTATTCGTTTAGTCTTGTTCTAGTTGAAAACCCCTAATTTGCAATTCCTAGATGTTGTCTTGATGAAGAAGAAGTAGTCTCTTTTAATTTGAATATTATCATTTTGATTTTCACAGAGGTAGCATAAGGACAGAATGAAATGGTGTGGAGAGAATGAGGCTAGGGGGCTGTTTATATAGGGTTAGGCAGACGAATGTGGTCATGAAAGAAGTCTAAATACATTAGAATGCATCTGGTGCAGGAAACAGGTTCGGGAGGCAGGTCGACCCCCAGGTCGACACTATGGTCGACCTGGTCCCTGGGAGGTCGACACTATGGTCGACCCCTAGGTCGACCTGGTCTATGGGCGGGAGTTTTCTCGCCCTGCCTGCTGGAGGGTTTGAATTCGAATTTCGAATTCAAAATTCGAGTTGTCTTTGATTCTGAAAATTTCTAAAACTTCTAGAGGTCATAACTTGGTCATACGAACTCCGATTTTCGAAAACTCGGACTCTATTTCATGTAAAATTTCATGACGAACGCAATGGCGTAACCCGTTTCCCCTGATTCTGAATTTAAAATTTAATTCTGCCTTGATTTCTAGTTTCAACATGTTACAAAAATTCGGGTTGTTACACATGTCCCACAGCAAAGCCCAACCATGAAGTGAATTCATTGGTTCCCAACTGGATCCTGAGCTCTACCTTCCATTTGGACTACCTTTGCATCTCGGGTTATTGGTCATCACTGGATCGGTTCGGATCCCCGGTCCTTCTTCTCTGTCGGTTCGGATCGGCCTCCTTCCAAGTGCTCCGGGTCGGATCGTGGCCTCCAAGTCCCTTTGTAGTACATTAGCTCGGTTCGGGTGCTCTCTGGAGGGTCAGGTCAGTGTACCCTTGCTCCATCGGTTCGGTTCGGGTTCCTGGTCACGGTCCGATCTACTTCCCCTTCCTCTTCCGTTCCGATCCCCTTCTTTTCCCTTCAACCGATCTGATTCCCCCTTCTTTAGCTCGATCTGATCCCAGTTCAACCATTGTGGACTTCCTTTTTGCCACACTTTCCCTTGTACCAATCCTCGGTTCAGTTCGGTGATCCCTTGCCCAGTCCACTATCCGGTCCGAGCCCATCCCTCCGATCCGATCCGAAAACCTGCACCATTTTCTACAACTTTTTCCAGCGAGTGTTTTACGCCATCCGACGACGTTTTCGACTTTTCTATCTATTCTAATCAATCACAAAGCATACCATACAGTCATAGCAACAAGTAGAAGTGACCTCAAACACCAAAACATAAATATGATAGGTTAAAATGGATCAAACATAGCCAAAACCCCATATTTTCCCTTAAATATGTTCAAGCATAATTAATGATAGGATTAGCAAAACTTAACCAAATTAACCCAAGTTTCTAACAGAGGTCTAAAACATTATTTAGGAATTTATAAATATTTTTCTAGATTTTATTAGTGTATAAATTCGCTAATCAACACTAATTACCCTTAATTAACCATAATTAGTGAGGGACTATGCAAATCACTCACCTTAGCCACAAATAAACCTTAGATCTGAAATAAATTTTTGATATGGCGCGAATATCAATGCCAAACAGCAGCTCTAATCTTGATTTGGTGATGATCTCCCTTGATTTGACGTTGCTAAGCTTAATCCTTAATTAGAAAGTGATTTGGAGGTGATTTAGAGGTTGGAGGCCATTTTTAGGGTTTCTAAGAGGTAAGTGGAGGCTAGAAAACTGAAATGGAATTAAATCCTAACTCTTTTCAGCCTCCTCATAACCCTAATCCTGAAATGGGTAATGGGCCCATTCACTAATCACCCTATTTGGCTCGGTTAAGCAGTTTTTCACCTTGCAAACCTTATTTCAGTCATATCTCTCAAATGGTAAGTCCGTTTGGCTATCATGACCACTCTACAGAAAGGTAAACCATCAAACAAATCTAATGGAAGTGGTTTCAGGTCAAAATTCCTTTCCAATCAAAAGTTATGGCCAAAATAAGATCAGCTAGGGGCAAAACGGTCTTTTAAAAATCGACAAAAATCATGAACATGGGAAATGACCACAATAGTCGTTTCCCAACTCTACATGACCATACGACCTCATATGAGAAAGAAATAAATATTCTATGATCCTCCGATGCGTAGAATGCGGGTTGTTACATTCTCCCCTCCTTAAGAAATTTCGCCCCCAAAATTCCCTGACCAAAACACACAAAGGGTCCTGCATGGTTATCAGTCATAAAACAACAATCAAATATGTAAAATAAGCAAAACAAGTCCATCCTAGCATGCGGAATAACTAAATTGCAAAGTAAATCTTACCAGGCAAAGAGTTCTGGATACGTTTCCTAATGCTCTCCTCTGACTCCCATTTACAGTCATTCTCGTTCTCGCCCCACTGAACCTTGACTAGCTTCACCGCCTTCCTTCGAAGTCGCTTCGTATCGTACTCGACAATACAAATTGGCTTGCAGTTCCCAACTGCCTCGGGTTCCACTTCGAAGTTCTCTAACTGATCAGGCGAAATAGTCATATTTGCGTCGTGCACGAACTTCCTTAGCTGGGAAACATGAAATACGTTGTGAACTCCCACCATCTTCTCTGGTAATTCAATTCTATATGCCAAATTCCCAACTTGTTCGAGAACTGGGAATGGGCCAACAAATCTTGGTACCAACTTGCCTCTCCTGCCAAATCATATCACGCTCTTCAATGGAGAAAACTTGACAAACACCAAGTCACCGACGGAGAATTTTAAGTCTCTTCTCCTCTTATCAGCATAACTCTTCTGCCTATCCTGGGCAGCCTTCATCCGTTGTTGAATGATCTTAATCTTATCTGAAGTTTCCCTTACCACATCTGGTCCAAGCACAAACTTCTCACCGGTCTCTATCCAACATGATGGTGAGTTACACGGTCTTCCGTACAAAGCTTCATATGGAGCCATACCGATACTGGATTGGTAGCTATTATTATATGCAAACTCTAATAGATGAAAATGGTCATCCCATGATCCACCAAAATCCAATATACAAGCTCTCAAGAGATCTTCCAATATACGATTCACCCTCTCTGTCTGACCATCGGCTTGAGGATGATACGCGGTACTGAGATATAATTCCGACCCTAGAGCCTCTTGTAAGCTCTTCCAAAACCACTAGTGAACAACGGGTCTTGGTCACTCACAATGCTTTTAGGTACTCCATGAAATCTCACTACCCACTTCATATACAGTTCTGCTAATTTAGCTGTCGTTCTGGTCGATTTGACTGGTATAAATCTTGCACTCTTAGTCAATCGGTCCACAATTACCCAAATGCTATCATGTCCCGATTTAGTCCTCGGTAAACCATCAATGAAATCCATCGAGACTTGCTCCCATTTCCATTCGAAAATTTCTAGTGGTTGCAACAAACCACTAGGCTTCTTTTGCTCGGCTTTAACTAGCTGGCAATTCATGCACCTGGATATAAACTTCCCAACGTCTCTTTTCATCTCTTCCCAGTAGTAAGTCTGCTTCATGTCTCGATACATCTTATCACCACAGGGGTGTATAGTCAGTTTTGAGTGATGACATTCCCTAAGCATTTCATCTCTCAAACCATTCACGTTGGGTACAACCAGTCTTCCATTCTTTCGAAGCCATCTTTCTCGATCAAGCCCATACAAATTCATCTCCTCACCGTCAGTATTCATCTCTAACTTGGAGATGATTTCCAATAGGTTAGGATCGTCCCTCTGACGGGAACCAATCCGCTCAATCAAAGTGGGTCTGATCGTCAAACTAGCTAACATCTCTAGATCCAATTCGCACTTTGGTCTGAAATCATACCCTGCGATATACTGCAGTTGCTTCCATTCAAGAAACATAGCCCCTAAACTGGCATGTCTCCTACTCAAGGCATCGGCTACCGCATTGCCTTTCCCAGGTGTATATGCGATGCCAAAATCATACGAAGCCAAGAACTCTAACCATCTCTGCTGATGGAGATTCAGATCCTTCTGAGAGAAGAGATACTTTAACGATTTATGATCGGTAAACAACTCAAATCTTTCTCCCAAGAGATAATGTCTCCACATCTTCAATGCAAACACGATCACTGCCAGTTCCAAATCATGGGTAGGATACCTTTTCTCATGTGGCTTTAGTTGCCGACTAACATAAACTACAACCCTAACTCCTTGCATCAATAAAGCACCTAATCCGGTACTATAAGCATCCATGTATACCGTCATCTCTTCATTCCCTTTAGGAATGACTAACACTGGCGCACGCGTCAACTTTTCTTTTAGACTCTTGAATGCAGTCTCACACACTCTGTCCCAGACGAAGGCTTGATTCTTCTTAGTCAACTGAGTCAACGGTGCTGCTATCGTGGAGAAGTCCTGAATAAACTTACGATAATATCCAGCTAACCCCAAGAAGCTTCTTACGTCTGTTGCATTCTTGAGAGTAGACCAATCCTGTACTATAGCCACCTTCGCAGGGTCCACGGCAACACCATTCTCTGAAACAACATGGCCTAAGAATCTCACCTCCCTCCTCCAGAAGTGACACTTAGAAAATTTCGCTTTAATTGGTGTTTTCTCAACACCTTCATCACTATCCTCAAATATCCCTTGTGTTCTTGCTCTGTCCTCGAGTAAACAAGGATGTCGTCTACGAACACAAGAACAAACTTATTCAACTGATCTCTGAATACTCGATTCATAAGATCCATGAAGTATGCTGGTGTATTGGTCAACCCAAATGGCATGACCAACCACTCATAGAATCCAGACGGCGTCCTAAATGCCGTTTTCGAAACACTCTCAGCCGCTACTCGGAGCTGATGAAATCCTGTCGCGAGGTCCAACTGGGAGAGCACTCTTGCTCCTTCCAGTTGATCAAACAAGTCATCTATCCGCTGTAGAGGATACTTATTCTTCCTCGTCACCTTATTCAACTCGCGATAGTCCACACACAAACGAAGGGAACCATCTGCCTTAGTGGCAAACACAACTGGTGCTCCCCACTTGGAGACACTTCTTCTAATAAACCCCTTCTTCAAAAGATCGCTTACTTGCACCCCGAGCTCTCGCTGCTCCCTTGGTGCTATACGACGAAGTGGAATCACTATAGGTCTGACATCTTTCACTAAATCAATACGGAATTCAATCTCTCGGTGTGGTGGAAGTCCGGTCACTTCCTCGAAGACGTCCGGATACTGGCCAACCACGGGCACATCTGACAACTCATCATGCGGGATGTCGAAGGAATTTATAAAACTAGCCATTACCCAATCACTAGGTAGACTACCAAACACTACCCTCCGCCCATCATCCGCCCTAGCTGTCACCAAAAAGCCCTCACAGTCTACCACCACCCCATATCTTTGGAGCCAATCGACCCCTAATATAATGCCATACCCAGTAAAGCCCAAAACAAAGCAATCACAAACAAACATACATCCATGACTCGATAAGACCAAATTTTGGCAAATCATACTAAAGTTAGTTGAACCGCCAATCGAGTTTGTCACAACCAACGGTCTATCGACTATCTCGGGTTCCAGTCCCAACCTATCTACCAGGTCACTAGATATGAAGGAACGGGAAGCCCCAGTATCAAATAAAACTCCAATAGGTACATCAAAAATAGAAAGCATACCTTGAATGACGACATTCTTTCCTTTCTCCGCCGCAGTTGGGGCATTCGACGAAGAAGGAATAGCACCGATAGCATATGCTTTCACAATCTGCTTCTCCTTGAGAGGTTGTGGACATTTATCCTTATGATGTCCCACTTGGCCACAGTTGTAATACTTCCTATCCGCTGGCTTGGCCCGACACTCTTTGGCATAATGGCCCTTCTTACCACAGCTGAAGCACTCAACATCTTTCTTGCTCTTTTTCTGGCCATCCTTAGTTTGGTTCTGTTTCTTCTTGTTCTGAGTGTTATTCTTACCTCCACCGCCTACTTGCGGCTTCAGCCCTTCTGCAGATGCAACCTCAGTCTTTGACTTAGGGTAAAGACTCTCTGATCTCAAAGCTTTCCCCACAATCAATTCAAAAGTCTCATCGATGTGGTTGATAAGCCTTTCCCCCAAGCATCCATCCAAACCAGTAATGAACTTCTCATTCTTCTTCTCAGGAGTATCGATAAGGGATTATCCATACTTCGACAAAGTGTCGAACTCAGCAATATAGTCCGAGACTGCCCTACCATTCTGTTTAAGCTCCAAGAACTTCCTAAACAATTCCGACTTCTTAGCAGCTGGGATAAACTTGTCAGTAAAGCGAGCCTTAAACCGATCCCAAGTAACCTGATCCTCTGGAGTGGCTGTCTTAATAGCATTCCACCAATTCATCGCTTGCCCTTGCAGCTGACGAGACACTAGCCTTCTCTTCATCGCATCCTCGATACCCAAGTCGTCGAAGATACGATCACAGCTATCCAACCAGTCCTGAACATCCGTGGCCGACTCCGTCCCGTGGAACGGCTTCCCACCAAGGCTAGTGTAATTCTTGCACAGATTGGCGAAATCGACCCTAGGCGCCTGCACTATCGGACCACCACCATTACTGACATTGGGAGCTGCCCCCTGCACATCCCTAAGCATTTCTCTCAAGAGGTCGGTAAACATCGCCCTCATGTTAGCAGCATTCCCATTATTGGCTCCTCTACCAGCACCTCTTGCGTATCAGCTCATCGTTCAATCTGTAAAGAGAAAACGATTAACCAACTCCATAGTGGTGCTAGTGCAGTGTGACTTCATCCTTAGCTATACTAATAGTGTGTATATATATAGCTTTTGAAAACTAAAGTAATCACAAATACGCACTCTCATATACGTACTATTTCTCCCTAGTGTCTTTTCCTAGGTTAACTACGCAACCTAGAGTTTTGATACCAAATGTGACAGCCCGCCCCGCACCAAGCGACATTTACTCCAAAGGTGCGCTGTACACATGTCCAGTTAGCACGAGACGGTCGTCAGAAGGAAAGAAAGGAGACGAAAAATCAACAAGGAACATGTAGAATGTCTCACAGCGCATAGAACAAAATATAATAACAACGTACTTGACATAAAACAGGTGGGACAGTGCATAAGCTGAAAACAAACTATCATAGCAGCGGAAAATCCAAATACAGCTTATGTTCCACATCATCATTATTACAACTTTTCAAACTATCTCTAAAGGTAAAAGTAAGATAAGGGAGGTACACTACTAATGCCCAAGTAATGACCACTAATGACAGAGCGAGAATATCTATATATCATACGTGGAAGCCTCCTGCTCTCCTCCGGATCAGCTACTCGTGCATCACCAGCTAACCTGTCTTTAGTCTGCTCGTTTAGGAGCACCCAGAGCAATAAGAAGAGACATAAAACTCTGGTTCAAACAAAAGTCTGGTGTGAGCGATAAGCAGCTAAACAGAACAATAACAGGTATACTAGACCATATCTGAACCTGGACCTGCAACCAAAGAGTTAGCACTGCATACTGTACGACACACTGAGGTGTCACTGAACAATTGGTGTAAAGATAACGGGGTGGGGGTGTGCATGTCATAGTGATGGCAAACAATCAAGCATTGCAACCATCCTTACATCTCTCACTCAGTGCGTAAAGCATACGATATCCAACACTTCGATCACCCAATACTTTGCTATGATCACTCTGCCCCATGAAGTCACAATGGCTTCACTGCACTGATCCATAGCCATTAATCCTTCGCTATGTCCACGTTGCCCCATGGAGTCGTACACACCCCACTGCACTGGCTCATAGCCTTACTAATCCTTTACTATGTCCACTCTGCCCCATGGAGTCACAACGGCTCCACTGCACTGACTCATAGCCTTGCTACGATCACTTTGCCCCTCGAGTCATGATGACTCTACTGCACTGATACGTAGCCCATCATTCCTTTTCAATGGTGAATCGAAGTTATGAAAGTCGACAACTCCTTAGCACACGTCTCGCAGCAAAGCCCAACCATGAAGTGAACTCATTGGTTCCCAACTGGATCTTGAGCTCTAACTTCCATTTGGACTACCTTTGCATCTCGGGTTATTGGTCATCACTGGATCGGTTCAGATCCCCAGTCCTTCTTCTCTGTCGGTTCGGATCGGCCTCCTTCCAAGTGCTCCGGGTCGGGTCGTCGCCTCCAAGTCCCTTCGTAGTACATTAGTTCGGTTCGGGTGCTCTTTAGCGGGTCGGATCGGTGTACCCTTGCTCCATAGGTTCGGTTCGGGTTCCTGGTCACGGTGCGATCTACTTCCCCTTCCCCTTCCGTTCCGATCCCCTTCTCTTCCCTTCAACCGATCCGATTCCCCCTTCTTTAGCTCGATCCGATCCCAGTTCAACCATTGTGGCCTTCCTTTTTGCCACACTTCCTCTTGTGCCAAGCCTCGGTTCGGTTCGGTGATCCCTTGCCCAGTCCACTATCCGGTCCGAGCCTATCCCTCTGATCTAGTCCGAAAACCTACACCATTTTCTTCAACTTTTTCCAGCGAGTGTTTTACGCCATCCGACGACGTTTTCGACCATTATATCTATTCTAATCAATCACAAAGCATACCATACAATCATAGCAACAAGTAGAAGTGACCTCAAACACCAAAACATAAATATGATAGGTTAAAATGGATCAAACATAGCCAAAACCCCATATTTTCCCTTAAACATTTTCAAGCATAATTAATGATAGTGTTCAAGCATAATAAATGATAGGATTAGCAAAACTTAACCAAATTAACCTAAGTTTCTAACAGAGGTCTAAAACATTATTTAGAAATTTATAAATATTTTTCCAGATTTTATTAGTGTATAAATTCGCTAATCAACACTAATTACCCTTAATTAACCATAATTAGTGAGGGGCTATGCAAATCACTCACCTTAGCCACAAATAAACCTTAGATCTGAAATAAATCTCTGATATGGTGCGAATATCAATGCCAAGCAGCAGCTCTAATCTTGATTTGGTGATGATCTCCCTTGATTTGACGTTGCTAAGCTTAATCCTTAATTAGAAAGTGATTTGGAAGTGATTTAGAGGTTGGAGGCCATTTTTAGGGTTTCTAAGAGGTAAGTGGAGGCTAGAAAACTGAAATGGAATGAAATCCTAACTCTTTTCAGTCTCCTCATAACCCTAATCCCGAAATGGGTAATGGGCCCATTCACTAATCACCCTATTTGGCCCGGTTAAGCAGTTTTTCACCTTCCAAACCTTATTTCAGTCATATCTCTCAAACGGTAAGTCCGTTTGGCTATCATGACCACTCTACGGAAAGGTAAACCATCAAAAAATCTAATGGAAGTGATTTCAGATCAAAATTCCTTTCCAATCAAAAGTTATGGCTGAAATAAGATCAGCTAGGGGCAAAACGGTCATTTAAAAATCGACAAAAATCATGAACATAGGAAATGACCTCAATAGTCGTTTCCCAACTCTACATGATCATACGACCTCATATGAGAAAGAAAGAAATATTCTACGATCATCCGATGCGTAGAATGCGGGTTGTTACACAACGACTCAACCCTATTAGCAGACTAAATAGTATACATTGTCGTGTCAATATTTTATAGGGTTTTGCAGATAAGGCCTCTACTTCTGAAGTACTTCTAAAAAAAATAATCTATGTAACAATGAGTATGAAATAATGCCTTTATTTTTCTGAATTAGAAAACGTAGACTGATTTATAGGATTTTGATGTAATTTGCATTTTTCAAAAATTTATTCAAAATTTGAAAAAAAAAAAAAATTCCATGAATAATAATATTTGTTATTTAAGTAAATAATTCCAGCTTTTCACCGTTATTATATTTTCTAGAATTTTATTTTTTTTTCTAAAAGCAGCAAACTCATTTGCCTTTTTAAAAAAAAAAAAAAAATGTAGGATGTATTGCATTTTCCATTGTTTCTAAAATAGAAATCTAATTTATAAAATTATTTTAGTAGGGGTATTTCTTAGAACAACGTTAAAAACAATGACCCATAATTTTTTTCCTGTATATTGTAAGCATTCAATGCTTAAGTGGTAGAGACGTTCAAATGCATAACAAAAATTCAAAAATTATTGGTTTTTTTTTTCCTCTAAATATTTTGAAATTCAGATCTCACCGTCAACTCATGATCAAACGACTCGTTAACGCCTACGTTAACTTTTAACCTCGGATTTCAAAATTTGAATTTAATCAACTGAATTTGTAGATCTCGTTCACGCCCGCGCCTATATAACTCGTCGCTTCTGCTTTTCCTCACACTTTCAAATTTTTGGCGCTAAAATAATTCGAATTTTCTTCTGCCATGAAAATGCAGTAAGTTTCAGATCCTTCATTAAATTGATTAGTTCCATACATAAAACAGCAACTGATTTTGTTTTTCCCTGGGCACTTGCAATTAGTTACGAAGAACAGCAGCAGCTTCAGCTTTTGGACCGAGAGGAGGAAGATGAAGAGGACTGCTTTGAATCCATTGACAGATGTTAGTTTTTATTTTATTTTATTCTTTGGATATGTTTGTCTTAGATGGTTATCTGAATTTTCAGACTATTTTTTCATGAAATTGGTAAAGAAACTTGCCGACTGATGATGTTTACTGTGTGAATTTATCGTACATGTGTGACTTTGTTCAAATATAACTTAACTGTGGTTCTATTATCTGATTTTAGTTGTTCTTTAAGATTGTTTGAGGATGAAATTTGGTGTAGTACAGTAACATTTTAAATCATATGCTCGCATTTTGGTGTTTTGCTTTGTTTATAAGGAGGAGTGCTAATTTATAATCAACTGGCTTGAATTTTTGTTGAATTTTGACCCTTGATCAGCTTATTTTACACATTCCAGTTTGTTTTAAGTAAATATCTAAGTTGTATTGAATGACAGCTGTAGATAACATAGCTGGTTTCATTTTCTTATAATTGCGCGTGTCATATTTTTGAATCATGTTGGAGTTTTAGAGTGATTGTAGTTAATTTGTGATGGGAATTGAATGCATCTTGTCTTTGTATTTGAGATCAGTTGTTAATCTGTGATTTCCTGTATCAGTATAGCCTTATGTTTATTACTGGTCATATATGATTCCAGATTGTACAATAAGAGTAGGTGTTTGTGATTAATCCCTTTAAACTTGGGTTTATTATTGCTAGTATATTCATTTACTGGATCTATCATTTTGATCCTTCTCGTAACATATATTGTCAATCATTTCATAAATCACTTGCAATTTCTTTCGTGAATTTTGTGTTCATATGATGTAAACTACAAAAACAATAACATGCAACGGTTACTCCTGCACATTTTTGGTTTCATATTAAATATTTATTTGCCTTTTGTGATGACTGACGTCTTATAACGACTTAAACGGTGACAGTTTTCTTCTGGGAAAGTTTTGACTGTGCTAATGATTATAACTCTCTAAATCCATCACTAATTGTCAGATCTTGTACGCGTCTAAGTTAAATTTTCTCCTTTTATGTGCTGACACCAGATACCTTTTTTTACCAGAGAAATTTATTTTATAGTGCTCAAATATTTTCAGAAGTTTCACCACATTACCCTTAGTTTGCCTGATTCCTTGAATTAAGCCTATCCACAATATTATTTAAATATCTTTAATTGGATCGTGGATATGGATACCTTGTAGTTTGCTGATTTTTTTAGCTAATTTATCGTACAAATATAGTTTAGATCTACTTTGTATTTTTCCAAGTTTTGTTCCGTTCAAGTGGGCTTCGTGTTAATATATCATTTTTTGTGTGAACAGATTAATCTTTTGTGTTATCTAAAGTGAATATTTTCAATATTATTCCACTTCGATGAGATCATAGATTCATACGAAACTACTTGTATATGATCAAAATTTATCCGTACTAATCTCCTATTAGCTTCACTTTTACTTTAGAGGCATTTGATGTAGAATAAGTTTATTTGGAGCTATAATAAGTTGTTTCAAAATTGATATAGCTATACTAAATTAGCATACATGTTCATCCAGTGATTTCTCAAGGAATCAATGCTGGGGATGTAAAGAAGCTCCAAGATGCAGGAATTTACACTTGCAATGGCCTTATGATGCACACAAAGAAGGTTGTCACTAAACTATAACATCTTGATTAATCTTGTTTTATATGATACAATTATAATTTTAGTTTGACATATTATGTATGTACGTATGCATGCATGTATGCATACGTAGTGCAGACTCTGACTGGGATTAAGGGTTTATCAGAAGCAAAAGTAGATAAAATCTATGAAGCTGCAGAAAAGATAGTGGTTAGAACAATAATGTTCATAATTCTGTTTCTTTGTTCATTCTATTTTTTGATTCAACTCATTAGCTAACTATTTGATTGTTTTTTCCCCTTTTGTGCAGAGTAGTGGTTATATGACTGGAAGTGAACTTATGATTAAAGTATATTTTACAAATCTCATAAAACATTATACATATATTATTAATGTGATTTTACTAGAAGATTGAATGATCTGAGCTATATGGAGTTCATGTATAATGTACCGTGTTGGACGAGGGATGGCTCAGACCATGGGTTTTACAGTTTCTGGTTCACTGTTGACAATCATAACAGTACCATTGAAATTAGTTTTTTCTAACTATTATGCTGTTCTGATTTACAGAGGAAATCAGTGATTAAAATTATGACTGGTAGTCAAGCTCTTGATGAACTTCTTGGTGGTAAGCTTGATCTTTGAATTTTGAACTTCAGAATAAAAACTGAAAAATGCCTTAGTTCTCAATTTATTGCCTTCTATTTTGATGCCATTGTGGCCTATTTATATCTCAAGGTGGGATAGAGACTTCTCAGATCACTGAGGCATTTGGAGAATTCAGGTGTCAGAAATTTTGCCATAATTTCATATATTTTCAGAATCATGTAATCTATTTTTCATCTTGCAGATCTGGCAAAACACAACTGGCTCACACTTTATGTGTCTCAACCCAGGTCCATGTTGTTTAATTTGACGGCATAGTTAAGTTGCTCTAAGTATAGACATATAATTCAGAGTTTCAAACTATTCAAACTACTGCAGCTTCCAATATCTATGCATGGTGGCAATGGGAAAGTTGCTTACATCGACACTGAAGGAACATTGTATCCTTTATACGTTTTTTCAACTTCATACATAACACAATCCACTTGTACTTTTCCTTGACAAAATTGCTTAATTAGTCGACCAGACCGTATTATTCCAATTGCTGAGCGGTTTGGGATGGACCCTAATGCTGTCCTAGACAATGTAAGGCTTTGATACTACGATTTACATTTTGATTTTTTTTTTCAAAAGGATTGGTGATATTTTGTTTGCATGGAAAGATCATATATGCTCGTGCATATACATATGAGCACCAGTACAACCTGCTGTTAGGCCTTGCTGCGAAGATGTCTGAAGAGCCCTTTAGGCTTCTGGTGAGTTTCAAATATTCCTGTTACTGTGAAATGTTAGCTACCAGTCTTTTCTAGTCATGTTTATGATTTTCTAATCAGATCGTCGACTCCATCATTGCTTTATTCCGAGTTGATTTCACTGGTAGGGGAGAACTTGCTGACCGTCAGGTATACGCTGAACCATATTTTTTTTATTTATGCTTGTCAAGTTAAAAAAATGACATTGCACAATTCCTTTATCACCAATGATTTTAAGATCAGTCAGAAATCATCAGAGGAATGTATGTCGTAAACAAATGCATATCTAAGGAACTTAATTCTGTGCCTGTTTTGCTAAATAACGCAATGTTATTTGAAAATGCAGCAAAAGTTAGCACAAATGCTGTCCCGCTTGATAAAAATTGCAGAGGAATTCAATGTAGCAGTCTACATGACAAACCACGGTAACCTAAATCATATAATAACCCGTCTTAGCTAGAATATTCTGCTCCAGAATTTCAATGATAAATAAATCATATACTTGTTTGCAGTTATCGCGGATCCTGGAGGTGGAGTGTTCGTATCAGATCCAAAAAAACCTGCTGGTGGACATGTTATGGCTCATGCATCTACAGTTCGTTTGATGCTTAGGAAAGGCAAAGGCGAGCAGCGTGTTTGCAAGATCTTTGATGCGCCTAACCTTCCTGAATCTGAAGCAATATCCTTTTTGAACCTTATAAGATTTGACATGCCTTTGCTTTGTGCTTTGTGATCTCTGCTTTCTGCATATGTAGATGATAATCAAATATAGAAATAATCAAATAAACACAGATAAAACAGCACTTGCACCATAATTTAGACTGCAGGTATGATAAACACAATATCATGAATTAAACACTGGTGTTTATCTTAACAGACAGCGTTAACATTTTCCAGATTACCCCAGGTGGAATTGCTGATGCCAAAGACTGATACTTGACTAATATCTAGGCTTCTATCAGAAAAAAGACTGCGGTGTTTGTCCTTAGTAATTGTAGTTAAATAGTTGCTTTCACGCTGTTCTGCTTTCTAGTTTTACTTCTAGTTGTTGCTTGTTCTCTGTCAACTGATTAAACATTAAATCTAGTGTATGCTCTATATATTGTTCTTTTGTTACTACTTTTAGACTCCCGAATTGTAAAACATTATTCCTCCTCCTATTGTCATATTAGTCCATTTTCTGTAGGTTTGGTGAGTTGGAACGTCCAACTCTATTTGATAATCTATTCAGCTGAATGTTTGTTAATGGACGTTTTTAATGACACTCTATTTTTGATTAAGGGTGTCACATTTAAAAAGGAAAATTTCGTATATATCGTTTTTTGATTTTAATCATTTTCGGTGATTCTTTACTGATTTTACTTGAACTCAACATCCCCGTCAAATTCTACTAATAAGTTCGACAACACCTTATGGAATTTTAACCGAGTCTTTTTTTAATCAAAACTCGAGTATCAATAACAATGTCTTTGTTAAACTATACGTTATATTCTTATTAGATATAACCATAATTTTACAGTCCTTCCCATTGATTGTGTGCCTGTGTGTAGCACATGAGTGATGCTCGAAATATTGTGAAGTCAATCACATAATTGAATAACAATGAAATGTGATGTATTTAGTTTGTATCTTATAAACACAGTTTTACTTTAACTGTCTTTTGAAGACTGCATTTAATACATTGCTCTACATTGTTGATTTCGATCGATGAATAAGTATAATGTTTGAGCATGTCAATTCTTGTCAAGCATTAGCGACTGTATGGAATTTTGTTTAGTTATTCACTTTTTCCTGATTTAATTCTTGGAATAATAATTTTAGAATATGAAATTTTGTTTCTATACAATTTTGTGAAGTTTCAAACTGGCTGTCTGATAGCACGCAAAATTTTCTGCTTATTTGTTGGGAGTGAAATTCCAAGTTTGAATCTTATTTAAGACTATCAACGTAATTTAGCTAAATTTGTAAAAGTGAATATGCTAATGTTATAAGATATTTTTTTGTAAGTTGTAACTTTCATCTTCTATGACATGCCTATGAATATGGCTCTCCTCTAACCATTGTTTGAGATAAGACGTGAATATAAAACTTCTCCTCTCTCCTTCTTAAATAATTTCTCATTTCCTAATTATTTATATTACCTTATCAACACAATCTTTAAATAAAAATTATAAATTTAAAGTTATAATCAAACCCTTTTTATGTAAGCATATCTCTTTCTTTCAGTTAATTACTAAAATCAATTACTAGAATATATTTTTTTCTAATTCTATATATTCAAATTTGAAATCTTCTAGTTTTACATGTTTGGATTTGTTCTGTAACTAATGTCGATCCGACTATTCTTTATTCACACTTTTAGTCTATTTATTAATTTCTTCATATTTGAATTTTCATTATAATGGATCTACTTTTTAAGATGTATTTTTTTTTTTACTAACCTCGAAATATATTTTTAGATGAATTTTTCAACCCTTTTTGGGATCTAGTTTTGAGTTTTTGAATTACCTTTTTTTCGCATTGAGATTTTTGAAACTACATGTTTGAGAAATTTCCAAATCAATTTTTTTTAATAAATAATTGAATTCATGTGATACCTTACTCAAATTACCGATTTACTTTATTTGTGCTTGAATGATTTTTTTTTTTTTTTGATAATTCTAAATATAATTTACATCGGTATTTCTTTAATAAAATTTTATTATTAAAGTACCATTTTCTCTTAGTTACATATTTTAAAATCTTGCATAAAATACATCAAATTAACATCAAAAGCAATAAATTTAATGTAAACCAGACATGCTAATTCATTGTTAATGAGTTACTTCATCATGAAATTTGAAATTTCAATTAATGCAAGATTCAGAAATAATTATTGTCATTTAGATGTATTGAATTTTTTTTCTAAAATTTTAGTAATTCTTTTTAAATTGAGAAAATTTTGGAAAATTTTGAAATAGCTGCAATATTGGCGCAAGAACTAAACTTCATTTTGTTAAATTTTACTTAATTTGGTGTAATGAATTTTTAATTTTGGGTATATGTGTTTTAAGTTTGAAAGAGGGAAGAGAAAGAAGATGAAAATAAGGATAATTTAGTAAAATATAAGGTGTACGTAATAATATTTGAGGTGTAGTAAGTTATTATATTTTTTGGTGCATGTTAAGCAATTTCTGTTGTATGAATATAATTAGCCTATATAATTTTAATTTCCTAACTTTTGAAAATAACAACAGCGTTTAAAGACTTGGGTCTTTGTTTTAATATATTTGATAAAGAATCATGGAGTTTTTTTTTGTAAAAAAAGTAAACTAGATTTGAGATATATATTTATTTTATGTTTATGAATGATATAGATAGATCTACGTAATTTAGAATCATTAATATAAGAGGATATAAAATTTTGTTTCTATGCTTATATTATTTTAGATTGAGCATTACATATATAAAGTATTTTGGAAGTGTTGATGGTTTAGAAACATAATATATGTATAAGGTGTTCATTTTGATTTTATTATTGAGTAACATTATGGTTGGATCCGAATGAAGTTTTACCACTTTAAGTGATGCTTGTAAAGAAATCATTTTGTAGCAACAACACTTCATACTTTTAGATCATGTAACGGTTAATTGCACTCATTTTTATAATAAAAGCATTGAAGGTGGTCATTATGATAATAAATTATATTACTTTATTATCATAAATGCATTAGTTATTATCAATATTGTGATGTTGTATGTTTGTGTTTGAATTAAGAATAGATATATGAATTATTATTTGATGTATTTATTTTGGCAAGCAACATCTTATGTAGTAAAAAAAGGGTTAGAACCATAACTTGAAGTTGCACAATTTTTTTTAATACCAGATGTTGTATAACTAGAAGGTTGCAAAAAGTTTGAGAACTTTCATACATTAATGAACTTGATACGCGTGGGCGCGCGCGCGCGCGCACACACACACACACACACACACATATATATATATATAAAAATAAAACTTTCATATTTTATATATATGCATTAAGAAACCTAAAGTTCTCCAATCAGCGAACTTGAAATAATTCATAAATTTGAACCCCAAAGCTTTATTGAAACTCCGCCAAAGGATAAGATTATTTTTTTGAAAAAGTTAAAAGAGGTAAAAAAAAAATCATTATATTAGATAATGACAGAGCAATCAAGAGATTTCCAAAATCTTCAAATGGTTCATATCTTACTTACATATTTACATTTCTATATTATACTGACTAAATATCAAAAAGATATTGCATTGTAGACATTTCAAACATACCCCCAATTGAAAAATAATTATTAGTATAGTCTTGGAAATGGACGCTCATTCTTTATAAAGTATGAATTTAAATCACATAATAATTATTCAGGAAAATACCGTGAAGGACAAAATTAACAAAAAATTGTTCCATAAGGACAAGGGGGCAAAATTTTGTACGTAAAGACAAGTGTTAGTGAAAACGAAAGAATTATAGTGGGCCCCTGAATTCCTCCCTTTACACTAAATTTTGTCCTTGAGGATAAAATTGTCTCCTTGTCCTTATGGAATAATTTTTTGTTCCTTTTGTCCTTGAGGGTAAAAACCCCATAATTATTTATGGGAAAAAAATTTTAAAGGACAAAAGCCCACTAAAATTTATCCATAAGAACAGCTGCCTGATATTTTCTCCATAAGGACAATACCCACCAAATATTTTATCCAAAAGGACAAAAAACTGGAAATAAAAATTCGGCCGACGATTTCATCTTCTCCCCTCACGCGCGTATCGAAATCACGAAATCATAAATCACGAAATCAAAAATCGCGCAATCAAAAATCGAAGGCAAACATCATTCGGAATAAAAATCGAAATTCGAAATCGATTGGAAACAGAAACCCTAGAAAAAAAATAGGTCGAACAACAAAAATTCATTGGAAATCCTAATTGAACGGAATAAAAACATGTAGCAGGCGAGGGAATCACAATTGAAGAAGTCGAAATTGTTGAAACAATTTTTTTCGATTGGAAATGTTTTTTTTTTCATTTTACCGGTACAGCAGTTTGTAATTATCATTTTTGTATTTTTGTAGTTATCATTTTCCTGTTTTTAACTTTAAAACATAGCTGCAGTTTTTAGTTATCATTTTTCTATTTTTTTAGTTATCATTTTTCCTGTTTTAACTTTAAAAACATAGCAGCAGTTTTTAGTTATCATTTTTATAATTTTCTAGTTATCATTTTTACTGTTTTAACTGTGTTTCATATTTTTTTTCAGGAGATTTTGTTGCTGTGTTAATTTTGAAGTTATATTGTTGTATCAGCGTTGAAACTAAGTCGAACTTTTTCCATTTTAATCAATAAAACTGTGATATAAATTTTTTTTTCCCATTATTTTATCTTCAAAACATTGCATCAGTATTTAGGTATCACTTTTCTAAATTTTTAGGTATCATTTTTTCTTTTTTAATTGTGTTATGTGTTGTTTTGATGTGATTTTATTGCTGTGTTAATTTTGAAACTGTTTTTTTGCATCAACTTCGTCACTCAGTCAAACGTATTTCATTTTATGTTTCATTTCTATTTTTTTTAGTTATCATTTTATGTTTCAGTTATGTAATTTTTTTTCCATTGGTTCTTCTTCAAAACATTGCTGCAGTTTATATTTATAATTTTTTAGATATCAGTTTTACATTATTAATTGTGTTATGCTTTTTTTCCATGCAATTTAATTGCTGTGTTAATTTTGAAGTTATATTGTTGCATCAACTTTTTAACTCAGTCGAATTTATTTAATTTCATACAATCAAACTGTGATGTAAACATTTTTTGCATTGGTTTTTGTTTAAAACATTGATGGAGTTTGTAAGTATTAGTTTTCTATTTTTTCAATTATCAGTTTTCATGTTTTAACTGTGTTATGTGTTTTTTCCATGTGATTTTCTTCTTGTTTCAATTTTGCATCAGTACACCATCACAAAAATTATCACATAAAAAAAGACGTATATGAACCTAACACATAAATTACAGTAAAAATGATAACTTTAAAAATATAAAAATGATACATTTAAACTGTTATGATGTTTAACATAACACATAAACTGCAGTACAAATGATACCATAAAAATATAAATATGATACGTTAAAACTGCTGTGATGTTTAACATAATACATAAATTACAGCAAAAATGATAAAAATGATTCCTTCAAACTGCAGTAATGTTTGACATAACAGAGAAATTACACTAAAAATGATACCTTAAAAAATATAAAAATGATAACTTAAAACTGCTGTGATGTTTGACACAACACATAAACTGCAATAAAAATGATAACTAGAAAAATAAAAAAATGATAACTAAAAACTGCTGCTATATTTTGAAGTTAAAACCGGGAAAATGATAACTAAAAAATAGAAAAATGATACCTACGAACTGCTATACTATTAACGATGAAAAAAAAACATTTCCGATCACGAAAAAATTATTTCAACAATTTCGACTTCTTCAACTGCGTTTTCCATCATTAGAAAAATATTACTATTAAATTCAATTGCGATTTCCAATGGATTTATGTTGTTCGACAATTTTTTTTTTTTAGGGTTCCAGTTTCTCGTGATTTATGAAATCGAATTTTTGGATTTGATTGCAATTTCGATTCTGATGTCAATGTTCTTGTCGTGATTTATGAATTGTTATGAATAAATTTCAGCGGCCGATTTTGGGTTCGATAGCTTGGAGCGGACGTGAATCGGGAGCGGAGGAAGAAGAAAGCGCACGTGAAGAAGAGATGTTAGGTTGTTGTCCTTCTGAGTAAAATTTTATTGGGCTGTCCTTATGGAAAAAAAAAGCCTTTAGTTTTGTCCTTGTAAATATTTTTCTGATTATTTATCTTATTTCATTACAGTTTATATGTTTTCTCCGCTATTTATTCCCAATTATGGAAAACTATTGATTCTCAATTTACAGCTTTTAATACAATGGAAAATGTTAGTTCATGTGTAACTTCTATTTGGTTACTCTCTCACTCATCTTATTGTTGAGATATCCAATACAACTCAAACTTTAAGTTTGAAGGAGTACTTCTAATAGATTTGATTTTTAGTTATCGCACAATGTTCTAAGGCTTAAAGTTTTGATAAATTGTTTATACACACATATACCAAGATATTTTTATTAAAGAACATATTTTAGTATTTTTTGTAAGGAAACCCACATAACATTCAGTTTGCATTTGTGAATTTTTTAATCTCTTGAAGATACGTTCATATATTGTCATCTACTTTTTTAACCGTGGGTGTCTTGAGACACGAGGGGAGCACGCCCAATTCTTATTCGATGAAACTGGAAGTAAGTGCGAGACTTCTATGGTGTGTGAGGATACTCTTTGATGGTTCTTTGTGGTAGGCCTAACGAAGTTGTACCCACAGAGGCACGGTCAGTAAGTTCCATCCGGTGAGTATGCCTTGGCTCCATCTTCAATTGTGGGCAGCCTAAAGACCGACTGGAATGATCTTAGGATGATTCGATAGCTGCCTCATGGGGAGGCCTTGTGGTCAAGACCCAACAAAAGATAGTAGGTCGAATATTTGTCATCGTCAGTTGGAGCATGTGCGGGAAAGACTTGAGCTAAGCCAAGAGGATATTGATCTTTTACTATCGGATCATTGGATGAGAGACCACATGTTTGTTTAGATTGGATGTTAGGGCAATCATTTATCTCTTTGAATATTCTTTCATTAGTAAAGGATGGGGTGGGTGGGGCCTTAGAGAGCCATCGAAAGAGACAGACTAATCTTTAGATATACATAATGTAGGTCTAAAGAAAATGTCTTTTACAAATATGTAGAATGCCCCTGACATATTACCGTGGGGGAACTCAGGGATTAAGAAGTCTTTGTGGCGCAACAGTAGAGGCTTATTCGCTTTCATAGCGTAGCCTAGTTCGCTTTCATGTTGTAAGGTTGGAGAATTAATTTGCCTTCGTAGCATAGTCTAGTACACTTTCGTAGCATGGAAATGAAGGTTCGGTACGTTTTCATAGTACGACGATGGGGACCACTCGAGGAGGATAATATGAGGAGTATCTCGATTTGTCGGGCATTTAGCTACATATATATGATTCAATAGGTAAATCTAGTGAGGAGTAAATGGGTACGATTTATACAGAAAATCGAAAGTATATTGTGAAATAAACCCGAATAACCTAATAAATAGTAACAAGTGATAGAACGGTATATGCAGTGTTAATTGTAGAAAGTATAATTTGTCCATTCATAATAACTTTCATTCTAACCCCCTCCTCATAACAAATCCACATGTTAGACAGGTGGTTGAGATTCTACCGCTTAGAGACACTTGTTAGATAATGTCATTATATTGGTAAGTATTTACCTACTATTATATTTTATTCTCTTCCGCTGTGAAATTTCTATTGTGATCTCTGATATATTTATCTTTGACTTTTTGTAGGGTACCAGACAAACCAACTTGAGCTTCGATAGATTTGGATTTTTGAAAAAAATTTGGGTTGTTACATATAATTTTTTAAGATTTAAGATAGTGGCGACCATGAGTGTTTTTTAACAAATGTAACAATAGCCTATTTACTTTAGCATGGAGATAAAAGAGGACTTTAACCCTTCTAAGCATTTTAATATTATTTTATTAATTTATTCTCCAATAGTCCAAAAAATCCGCAAACTCCAATCGACATGTGCCGCCTTTTGTCATTTATGTAAAAACGCCTTATAAAAACAATAAGACTCGTCTTGAGACCTAAATTGATCGTACATGAAAGTTATCCTTTAAAACTTGAATTATACAACATTAGTTTCTTACTTTAACACCCCATGCTTTTCTGAGTCCAAAGTTCGATAAAATAAAAATTCAAACACATCCAAGTACGGAGAGTATAAATCTGGTAACTGCAAATAATGAGCATGAGCATATACAATAAAACTAACTCACAGCGAAAACAAGATAAGATAACAAGTATCGACTAAGGAAACTACGTTAAAAGGAAAATCTCCACATTAATATGGAGCATAAGAATAAAGAACAAAAAAACGAAACTAGAACACTTGCATAGGTTTTTCTTCTTCGTGATAAACCTGGGAGTTGTTATGAGGAGGGGGTCAGAACAAATCCTGGTGAGTAGAAAATGTATAATACTATTTACAATACAAAAATACATCATGTTTGGTTCCACCCAAAATCATATGTCTAAAAAGGCTTGTAATTCTAACATAACCATGTAGAGATTATGCACGATGATCAACAACCGCTCTAAAGGTAGCATTTCCCTAAAGATGACATTATCACAATATACTGAGATAAAACTTTTATGCATTGGTATGAAGCCTTTAAACCACCATTCAAACAAACACCAAAACTAAGAGGCAGGCACTTTAACTACTCGATACCCAAATAATAAAAGAATTGGTTAATACTTACATAGCCACTTATGGCCTCACTAATAATATACCATAAAGGCAGACCCGTTCATCACTTAATACTTTACTGGGTGGTTTACTACTCACTAATATTAATTAGAGGACACCAGCCACAAAGTCTTATTAATTTGAGGCTGCCGTCATTCACACATATTCTCATACCTCGCATAAGGCGAGAGGTAGTAAGCAATCACTTATTACCTTCAGGCTAGGTAGACGATTAATCATCATTTGCGACCTTTCCCCCGGTGGACCACTTTGTTACTATCTTGCTAAACTTATTGGATAATCCCCTAGCGGACTTAAATCAAATCACTTACTTCCTAGAGGAAGCGGACTATCATGGAGATTACCGATTTCATACCCAATTGTCCATTTAATACTTCTTAATTATGGGGAGGTGAGCTATTCAATCACTTAATACCTTTTAAGGGTGGACCCTATGACCCTATCCTTTAGGGGAAGAGGAGCCCAATCACTTAATACCCTATAGACAGGTCCAACTAATTAATACCTCTAATCCCGAAGTAGGCTACGCTAAGAATTATTTCTTTTCTGGGTTCTTCTTTCAGAAAGGAGGTGGCCCATACAACCACTTAATACCTCAAATTGAAGTAAACCTTTAGGACAATATGTAACATCCTGCATTTTAATATAAATATTAAACGAAAAATATTCATAATTTATGATTTTAGAATTTAGCCCCGAAACATATACCATTGTGTTCATGGCAATTTTCTGATTCGTTTTCATATATGACTTGCCCTAAACGGAGTCGTATGGGGAAGTTATTAATGAATAAAGATTTAAATAGTTACATGCGTATATATGCACGTAAGTTTGAAATTTGAAATTTGATATGTATTATAAATGGGAAGAAATAATTTATATAAGAAATATCAGGAAATAAAACGAGTGTTATTAAGCAACGTTAAACGAAATTATCAATCAGCAAAATTAACGTTCTTGACCCAGAAGCTGGGTCGAATAAGGCAAAACTTTGATCGACCCAGGGGTCGACCCATATTAGAGCTGAGTCGATTCGGGGATTGACCCACCTGGGGATCGAGCCGACCCAATATAGGCCAAGATGATGTTGTTTTTCAATTTGAACCGCTCAGATTTTGTTTTATTTCTATCCGACGAACGTGAACCTTCTGCACACCTATAAATAGACTAGCAAAGCTTAGCCTCCAACTCATATTTTCTGAGATGATGTCAAGCCTCTACCATTTTCTTTTTTCTCCAAATATTTTAGAAATTAGAATGTTAGTTTTTAGGAATTATGATTCAATATTTGAAGACAAAGACTATAGATCCATAATAAAGGTGTCAAAATTTCTTATCAGTGTGAGGTAAATCCTAAGAATCTGAATTATTAAGGTTTCTTTATTTCCTTCTTCTTTTAGCATCAAGTTTGTAAATCTATGGTTATCTTAATATTAGGTTCAATTATAAGGACCACAGAATAACAGATCTGAATCGATTCAAGGATTGGAAAGCAATCAGGTAAGTGGATTTACATTATACCTTTTGGTTAACGGTATATTTATCATTTACATTCCCCGTAAATCTTGACGTTATAAATAATTGGAATTTGTGGCAATTGCGATACAGTCTATTTCTAAGTACGTTAAGAATATTGTCGTTGTACAAATTTATTCCATTAATCTTCTGTCTAGATTGAGAATTATTGTAATACTGAAATTGTGGAATTTACAATAAACATGAACATGTTCTTAAGATTATTACTAATGTCAAATTTGATATGTTATAAACAGAATTACAATGAAATTGGGAATAATGGAAAAAGAATTGGTATGCCTAATTTCGTATGGAAAAAATTATAATAATTGAAAGTGTTATACGAAAAATAGGAATTTAATATCTAACTCAAAAAATAAAAAGGGGAAGTTAATAGCGGACTGAATTAGTTGGATTTGAGGGGAAATTGATACATTTCCATAATGGCAAAATTATTGAGAACGTAGTTGCAAGAAAAGAAAGGAAAAAGGGTTAGTGTGAAATAGGGACTCATTTACCGTATTACACACTAATCAAATAAAATATGTATGTATGTCCACATCGAAAATAAAAGAAATAGCTTGCAACTACAGATTTTAATTGATGTACGTTATAGAAATAGATCTTTACATTTTTCCGCTAACCAATCTAGTGAGGTGTGTGAAATATTTTCCTGAAATGACAAGAACAAAACAAGACGATAATTAAAGAAAGATTACAGCAAAAAAAGTTGGTTCATATTAAGGAACCTAAGAAGAATTGTGGTGAACGGCGAATATAACCTATCATAATTAATTATATGAATGAGAATGTAATATAATAGATAGGCTTGTCCTAGGGACAAGTGGAATTATAACATGAGATATAACAACTAATGATAGGATAACTTATTAATAAACCTTAGTTAAGAGAACTAAGTTAATAAGCAAACTTACAACAACGACTATGATGAATGTAACATCCTACACTTTTCGGAGCCCAAATTATGATAAAATCGAAACTCAAACCCATCCAAGCACGGAGCATAATTAGAGTACGATAAAGTAACTCCTAACGGAAATGAAATAGGATAACTACTATCAACTTAGGTAACTACCTTATAAGAGTAAGTCATCACGTCAATACCGAGCATTAGAGAGAACGAGAACCGAAGACCGGGCTTAAACACCTGTGATAAGCTGACCTTCTCGAAATAACCTGGAAGACTGTAATGAGGAGGGGGTCAGAACAATGAGTTCTAGTGAGCATAAAGAGTATAACACAATCTACAATACACAGGTGTATCCCGTTTGGTTCAACTAGAGACATATGTAATAACCCCACTATTATACCCAGTTTAGCAAAGAACATTACAAGTAATGTCGTCTGCTAATCCGGAGAATACAGCTTAATAGGGGCGGTCGAATGTGAATATAGTCTTTATACTAATACTGATACGTCACTTATACCTTTTTCACTTAATGTCTAATCTGAGTTTGATGTGTATAGTATTGATACAAAATAATAGACACATCAATTCCACATAATCAGAACAATATATCATACACATAACAGTCGTAGATCACAATAGAAAAGTATACATCATACCATACATAGAGTATGTCCACAAATATACTTCTAAACTTTTCATTCTACACATTTCAAAATAAGTCACTACCTTAATAAGTACATCTCATATTACGTAAGGTAAATATACTACATAAGATAAACTTAGAATCTCAATATGTCTATCCATGGCTAGCTCACCTGCCCAAAAGTTTGAGCATCATGTAAACCTGAAAATTCTGGTTTGACCTGGAAATACAAAATTTCAGACCAGTCTATCTCTAAATATCCAAAAAGTGAGATCCATATATATATATATATATATAACATATAAATAAACTTTATTTCAACCACAAAATGATAGTCACAATAATTTATTGTTTCACAATGATGTATGTCTGATTTCCAATCATGGATATTTATCTCTATCACAAGTTCATGTTATAAGCACGACAAATTAACACGACTCATTCATGACCAACCTGATCAAGGAACTATTATAAACATGACAAGTTAACACGACTCATTCATGACCAACCTGATCAAGGAACTCTTTCTCAGTTAAATGACCAAGGAAGAACAAGAATCCACATATCAAACAAACAAACATACATTCCAAAATCCAAGATGGTCTCGAGGCTTGGTGGTATCCCTCATACCGATCTGATACCAAAGATCAAGAACTCATGCACGATCACTAAGATCGAGGAACTCATACTCAATCAACCTGATCGAGGAAACACAAGGAAACATAATAAAATAAGCAATCTGGAACTCATGCGCGATCGCTAGGATCGAGGAAACATAACAAAACAAGCAATACTATCCATTTCTATAATTATTGAGACCAAGGAATTACATGCTCAATATAAGGGATTGAGGAAACATAGATATACGATCGTGTAGATCAAAATCTCATTTGCTCGATCTAAGGGATCGAGGAACCACATATCCGATCTCAATATTCAAAGAAACAAAATCTCAACTATCAAAAAGATAGTGGTAACTACGACTTCACTGCTCCTTATTAATCATTATTTTATTTAAAAATTTTACTCACAAAAGTAGACATAAAAGTCCAGTCTCTTATAATAATGAATTTCTCAATCTTTTTATATTTACAAGTTTAAAAGAAATCCATAAGTTACCTTCTTAAGGATTTAGTAGCCTCTGTCGCACACCAAAAGAAAGTGGACTCTAAAATGTCAAATACTATCACTCACATTAACCACTATAGTTTAACATAGACGTCCCATACCATCTAGTGAAACACAAGTATTTACTGAGAATTAGTAAATTTGACTTATTATCGATATACTCGGAAAACCTGAATTATATTCTCTTATGGATCTAAAGATCACTTGTCGCACACCATAAAAGAATACAACTCTAAAGTGTTATTACTATCTCAAAATCGATTATAAGAATCTAAATTGAGCATCCCATACTACTCTTTTGTGTTCTAGTATTCGGTCAAGAATTAGTAAATTCCACTTTAACATTGTATTCATTGGAATATAACATTTTTGACAAAATGTTTCACAAGAAAATATAAAACAATCGGTAACATTAAGTCAAAAATTTGCTCATTCCAGATTATAGAATTAAGATTCTCAAAACTATTATCTCTTTTAAATTCCATTGTTTAAAACACTTACTTAGTTGTTCACCAAACTATTTTATTGTTTCCCAAAGTTCATAATAAAGCTCTCAGTTTTAAATTTCTATTTCAGTTTTCTTAAGCATATAATTTAACAAAACTTGATCCATACAATTATAGCAAAAACTCTTAGCTTTCCAAAACATCAAAAACTATTAAATTCCGATAGGTAACTCGAAAGTTATAACCAAAACAATTTCGCTTGTTTAAGTATTAACACAAATTCTCAACGACAGGACAACGACAAACAAACAAATGAGTTTTTCACCATTTAACTCAAAAATCACAAGAGACACCATAAATGAAAGTTGTATCTTAATCTCTCAGCTTTCCAGAACATTAAGAATTATCAAATTCCGATAAGTTGCTCAAAAGTTATGACCAAAACAAATTCTCAGTTTTAAGCATTTTCATGATTTCCTAAAGACATCCCAGCGATAAACAAATGAGTCTTTCACCATTTAAACTTCAAAATAAACTGAAACGCAACAAATGAAAGTTGTAGCTTATACATTTAGCTTATCAGATATAAAAATTGATCAAATTCCGATAAGTGACTCAAAAGTTATTCTCATTTTACTATCAACTATCAACTCTGATTTGAATACAGGCCTGAGCTATATGCTCAGTTTAAAACTCGTTTTTGGCCTCCTAAAATGCATAATTTAGAAAACGGCTAAAGGGAAAAGTTGTCTCAAATTGAAATAGCTTTATACTGCAAAAAGATTGAGTTAATTTGGATAATTTAACTACAAGTTATCACTGTTTTACAGCAGGGATATTATCACTAAGATTTCCAGCACACAAAATCAAACAATCACTTGCATCCAAAACCATATTGCAACCCAATCAATCATCAAATCAACCATATCTAAGCTAAAATTTGTAGTATGCAACAACAAACTATTTAGGGATAGAAGGTGTGAGTCGAACAACTCATCATAACCTCGCGAACTGGCATGCAAGCCTCAACTCATCGTCAATTTCCCAAAAAAAAACTGCATTTTTACCCTCTGTTGAAACAAGGGTTTGACATAGCAAAATGAATTATTTTCCTACAAAATTTTTACAGAAGGTTTGTTATTGAGTTGAGAATAACATACCCAAAATTCGGAATTTTTAGATTTTTACAGAATTAGTTATGATTTTTATACTGACCTTCGTTTTCTGCTCAGATCTAATTTGAAAATTGCTTGCTGAAAGAAGACGTTTGATGCCTCAAAACTAAACCAGATGCCAAGAAAATTGGAGGAGAGATGCTGGAATGTGTTAGTAACAATATAACAAAATTCCAGAATATTCGGAATTTTATTTGATTTGTTATGAATTTTAGATTAGCCAGGGTTTTGGGTTTGAGAGCAAGAGAAGCCATTGCCACTAACAGTGTTTTCTCTAAATGAAAGAAAAATGATCGAGAAAGAAAATGAACGTACCTTTTCTCAGCTACCCAACAAACTAAAAGAGGATACGTGGGCTTAACCTCCCAAGTAAGCCCAAACCAAGATATCAATACCAATTAAGCCTTAAATCCACCCTTTTAAGGCTTAAACACACATTAATATGTTAATTATACATTAACATCTCATTCTCAAACACTTAACACACACAAACACAAACATTTATTAAGTTATGTTAATTTAGCAATTTAACATACATATTAACACACAAAACACATATACACTATTTTACTTATCAAATTCAATGTAATGTATCAAATAAATATGTTTATCAAAATATCTTTATTTATACTTGTGCAATTTCGTCAACACAACAAAACAAATTAGTGTCAAAATGTTCTATTTTAACAAAATAAATCATTAACATGTTAAAACACATATTCTAAGATTTATTGTTTCTTCGCACCAATTAAGGTTTCAACAATAATAATGTAGTAACCCGGATTTTGAACGACTTTGGTTATCGACGTAAGCACGACGTCGATAACCAAACCATCGAAAAATCCCGGTAATTAATGAAAGAAATTAGAATGTGAGAATAGATAAGATAGAACTTATAGAATAGAAGAAGAAGAAGAACATCATCATCAGAGTAAACACGAATCTCACAGCGGAACGAATAAAATATAACATAACATATCTTTGAAATAACATCAGTATATGTATACAATAACACTTATCGGAGTACAACACTTACAACAACAGCGGAAATAATAATAGCTATAGAATCCTGAAGCCTCCTGCTCCAAGCTCTCCAAGTGTATCTGTAAAATCCCGACTACTTGACTGCCCGTACAAATTTAGGCACCCAAGAGTTTAGGGAAAACAACAAAATAAACTCCGGGTCAGTCATGGGACTGGTGTGAATAAACTCAAATCATTTAAACAGGTATATGATATCTCATAAGACCACGCCGCATAACGGAACGGGTTTTTCCCTTATGAGAATCCAAATAACTTTTCGAAGCAATATCATTCTGATATTATAATAATGTCTAAGTACAAATAAATATCAATCTAGCAGAAACGCTTGCATCTCACGTTACTACATATATAGTATACAATCAAAATCGCAAGCACGTATTGGATGATTGGATTTCCAACTATGACAAGGTATGGAACCACCTTCCGATCAGTGTACTCTAGGAACGATACACTGGAGTTCAACAAGAACATCTTGTAACTCAGCCACACATGACCGACCACTCATTTCGCTTGAGTGTATCGAATGTACATCACCAACGGTTGGGATCACCAACCGTTCCCGTATATATATGGTACAACATTGATAGATTTAAGAAACAAATGAATATTCACTAGATAGGTGATTATACACCCTACTTCGGTGCGACCGACTTAGTCATGCTGCCTGCCCGATTTTCTGTCATTTACCGGTTGATGAGGCTAGAAGCTACGCTTTATCATTACATCAGATTTACTTCGAATGCCACATTGTCAGATCCATCGAAAATCACTAATTGACGTCTACAACAGTACATTACGTGTTAGCTAAAGAAGTTTCCTTCTCCGCTTCCACTCTTGGTACGGTTGAAGGAATCAATGTACGTGACCTTTCTGGAAATACTCGGTCAGACATTCATTCATACAAATCATCATCATTCACTTAGAATGTCACATCGTCATACCCGCCAAATCACAAATTGACTTATCCAAAAATAACACGGGTATACCGCTAAGAGAAACGAATTCCTCCGCCACCAAACGTGAATACGTTTGAACAGATCAACTTACGCGATCCATTGGATATACTCTGTCAGACCTTCGTCCATACAAGTTGTCCTGGGACTGGACAAACCGAAGGCACTATTCTGTAAACAGGATAGCCCTTGCATTTTACTCCGTCTTCAATTATCTTTGGCATATATGATTCGCGACGCTTATGCCAATACAGAGTGGTTCTTTGGATAAAAATCCAACCGGTCTCTCCATATTAACAACGTTAAAATGATCAAAACTTCGATAGTCTGTGATTTAACTATCAAAGAAAAACAAGCGTGTAAACAACGATATTATTCCCAGATGGAAATTATATCGAACAAACATCACTTAACATTAATCTTCTAGTTCATTTATTTACTTATCTCCTGTTTCCCTATATTCTAAATTCTTATTTTTCTTTTATCAGAAAAACATTTCTGATTCTCGTTTGGAAAACATTTCCAAAACTCCTTTTCGATCAAACCTTACCATTTTTTAGTTAAGAAGGAAGCCACTCAAGTTGGGGTATAATTACCTCTCAGACCTTAACTGAACAACGTTATAACTTCGAAATGGTCAAAGTTTATCTTTTAATCTTTAACAACCCTTTTACGCCTTTCTCGGATTCAATTTTACTAGTCCGCTTCTATATTTAAAACATTGGTTATAACGATAATGTTATAATCCCTACTTTCGAATTATCTAACTTTAATTATAACTTCTATTCTTATTAGTGAATAATTAACCTAACACTTATTTATTTATAAATAAATAAATCTCTATTTAAACACTGGAAAGTATAAGTACTTTCCCGAATTCGATATAATCGAATTTGTCGATTAACTCTCTTCGAGAAATCTCTATCTGATTAACTCTTCTTCGAATAACCTATATTCGACTAATTCCTTCTCGAATAAACGATATTCGATAATCTCTCTTCGAATAACTAATATTCGATAACTCTTCCTTTTCAAATATCTCATATTCGAAAATCTCACTTCGATTAAACTATAATCGATAACCCCCTTCGATGAAACTAACCTCGATAACTCCCTTCGATGAAACTAACATCGATAACTCCTTTCGATGAAACTAACATCGATAACTCCTTTCGATGAAACTAACATCGATAACTCCTTTCGATGAAACTAACATCGATAACTCCTTTCGATGAAACTAACATCGATAACTCCTTTCGATGAAACTAACATCGATAACTCCTTTTAATTAACTTTAACTTGACGAACTTAACTCGATTAACTTGACTAACTTAACTCGATTAACTTGACTAACTTAGTTCGACCGACCAGGTTTGACTAACCTGACTCATTTGGTTTGACTGACCAGGTTTGGCTAACCTGACCCATTTGGTTTTACTGACCATGTTTGGCTAACCTGACCCATTTGGTTTGACCACTGGGCTTGACTACTTGGTTCAACCACTTGGTTTGACCATTTGGTTCGAATACCATATTCGACTAACTCCTCTCTATTCATTAAAACCGATTAACTCATCTCGATTGACTAAATCAATTAACTCCTAATCGATTAACTAAATCGATAAACTCCTTTCGATTAACTAAGTTTGATTTTCTCGACTCGACTGACCAGGTTCGACTAACTTGACCAGCTTGACTCGATTGGTTCGACTCGACCATTTCGACTCGGTTGGCTTGACTCGACCATCTCGACTCGGTTGGTTTGACTCGACCATCTTGACTCGATTGGTTCGACTCGACCATTTCGACTCGGTTGGTTTGACTCGACCATCTTGACTCGATTGGTTCGACTCGACCATTTCGACTCGGTTGGTTTGACTCGACCATCTTGACTCGATTGGTTCGACTCGACCATTTCGACTCGGTTGGTTTGACTCGACCATCTTGACTCGATTGGTTCGACTCGACCATTTCGACTCGGTTGGGTTCGACTAGCTTGACTAGTTTGGTTTGACTAGCTTGGTTTGACCACTTAACTAACTTGATTCGAATATTTATATCCGACTAACTAACATTTCTTTTATTTCTATTTATTTTAACTTCTATTTATTTCCTAAATAGATTTCCTTTTGTATAATCTATTTATTTTCCTAAATAGACTTTCCTTTAAAACTCTAATTATTTAATCCCTAATTAAATATCCTTTATTCTATTTATTTAATCTAAATAAATATTCCTTTATTTTATTTATTTATTTCTAAATAAATATCCTTTTATAAAATCCTTCGATTTTATAAATAGTTTCATTTTCAATATAAATATTGAAAATCCCCTTTTCTACATTTTCAGTGTTTCCTATTATTTTTAAACAACCAACGGTCAACGATCAATATCATCCAAACATCAACAGATTATATATCACAGTATATATCACAATATACAAATAACAGTAAAATAAATGTTGAGGAACCTAGTCGGATTCCTCCAACCTGTTTCCCTGCATCCACAGATGTTACACAATAAAATCAATCATCACTTTCAGTTTCATTTGATATATTCTGATAAATAGAATCAAATACGGAAATTTAACTAACTGACTAGCAGTTCAATCAAACGGTCAACACACAATCAATCAGTCAATATTTAACAGTTCTAAAAATACAACATGAAAATATAAACTGTTCAGAGTTAGTGAGATTTACTCACAGTTGCGTGTTAACCGAAAAATATCGGTTTACGTTCGATGATTTGAATCGGACAATTTATTTTGCCATAAATTGTAACGAGCTCTGATGGACTTCCAGTCAGCTTCATCGTGAAGCTCTCGTCCATACGATCCCGATGGATCCATATTTGCGAAATTCTGATTTCGTATGGTCAAGATATGAGAATTACAAGGAAATACACTATTTAAATTAAAAATAAACTTTCTAATTAAATCCTTTTAAACAAATTGGGCCTCACCCAATATGAAAAGCCCGTCACCAGACCAACCCGCACTACTTTCTTCCTCTTTCAAAAACCACGAACACTTCTGCTCCAGTAAAATCCAAACAAACGAAAATGGCCACCGTTGACCACCACGTTCTCCTCATCCGTGCCACCGTTCGACAAGCCGTCACCACCACTGGCCCTCTCTTCCCAAACCGCATCTCCCTGTACCCTCAAACCTGACCTCGGCGCCACCTTCACTTCCGCGACATCGACTGTCGACAGCAGGTCACCGACCCCAAACACCACCGAAAACCCCACAATCATGCCAACATCTTCGGTTTTGAACCCCAAACCCAAATATACTATCAAAAAGATGAATCATTGTTTCTAAGATCAACAAAGCCTAACCCTAGCTCGAAGGTACTCGCGCTGTACATTTTCCAGCGACAATACATTGCGTCGAACCCAGAAATGAACACACCAGATCGAAGAGCTCTTTGTACTGATCACATATATATATATTTTGAGATTTTATAGAAGTTGCTTGAATTTATTTTGATTTTCTTCATTCGCGAAATTGATTTGGAGCCAGAAAAAAATGTGACGGCGGTATTGTTTGACTGAGGAAGAATGTATTAGGTTTAGAATTGGAAATGGTATTATATAGGTTAGTTTTTATATATTTTTTTTCCGAATATTATATTGGTTTTTTAAGCAAACGTGATTTTAATTTGTCCTCTAAAATTCCTGTAATAACATACGATACCTAAAAATCATCAAACTGGACATGCAGCTACAGCTCGACATTACAGTCCCAACGAAACTGGTTTCGTCGAATTCCGACCTTGTATGCTCACACAGCGTATTTTTAACTGTCGAAATACTGACTGTTTCTCACTCTAAAAATCCGTACGGCCACACAGTGACTCTAAAAATCACGAAACTGGAAATCTAACAACTATTTGACATTGCGGATCCAACAAAATTGGTTTCGTCGAATTCCGACTTCGTATGCAAAAGTGGCTATTTTTAACGCTCTAAATAGCCTATTTAAATATATAAATATATTTAAATATAATTGAATTAATTATTTAAAATTAATTATTATCGTATATCTTCACATATGATATCGTACAGCCCCAGAATATCATATCAGAATTTACAGCTTGATATTTCAGATTCCAGATTATCTCGATATTCAGTTTATACTGAAAATCCATTTATAACGTATATAAAGCGTTACGAATTATAAAGGAATTTCATAGCGACTTTTTCTGAAATTTGATTTGGACATATCTCAATATCTACACAACGAAATCCCGATTTTTCTCTTCCACTAGAAAGATATACTCCACCAGCTCCACACGTTTCTTGTTTCACAGAAATCCGGCTTAAAACGAATCCTGTACATTCAGTTGAAATTCGAATCGCCAATTTACGAACTGCAGCGCCATTTCAAGCTCAATTTTAATTATAATATAATTATACGTTCAAACTGTCGTCGATTGAATATAATCGTTATTATATTTCGAATCGAAACTCCACCAAATCTCGTATGCTATTCAATTCACACGATATTGTGAATTTCACTATTTCCGACTCTTTCGACATTATAATATATTACTATATTATAATTATTTATTAAATATTCAATGTTATTTAATTCACGTTCTCGATATCGATAAATCGATATTTAATAATTAAATAAATAAATTATTCAACGGCTAAAAAATGCGGGTTACTACAATCTTCCCCCCTTAATAAAATTTCGTCCTCGAAATTGCTAAGCTAGGGGATGACCCTATCTTCTGGGTAAAAATTTATCTGTTTACCTCTTGTCTCCGGTTTCAACTGAACCAAATAATATCGACTAAAATATTAATTTATTCCAACTAACTAAATTTTCAAAAATTCTGAAAATTTTCGAACGCCTTAACTTTTCGAAAAATTTCGCCAGCACCTCCTTTGTACTGGTCGATATCTCAAATTCCAACTCGCCTTTCTGGGCCTTCTTTAACCCAAAAGAAAATCAAACAGCCAAGCGGCTTGCCAATTCGGCTCATCAAAATCTCAAACTCATATCAAATATAAACTGGTACCTTTTTGTCGGGCATATCATTATATCCCTTCAATCTGTTATCACTTCAACATATACCGATGTCATTCCAATCAACTCAAATCGATTTATTCTCAAATCCAATCATTCGGTTATATCTAAACCAAATTCCATTCAAACTCCAATATCAATTTCAAATTCTTAACTCATCAATGAAATTCCATTTCAGATTATTTTCCAATCAAACCTGTCTTATTCAACTTAGTTCAAGTTAAATTTAAATTTATTTATTCATTTATACCATCTCAATCTATTTAACTTCATTAGTTAAATTTTTAGTCCAAAATTTTAAATTCTTGAGTTCATTTCAAATCAATTTGAAATCATAACACCAATTCAAAACATTTGAATTTCTAAACCACTTGTTTTTTCAAAACAATTCAAAAACGAAGCCTTTGCTAGTAATCCGTCACTTAGAACTCGAAAATGAACACCGATGATGCACCATCGGAGTTTATTATCCAGCGAACAAGTGAGTTCAATACTATATCATTTTCAGATTGAAAACATTTTCAAAATCTCCCAAGAACTTAAAATTTCCTTATTTTAATTCCAATTCTGATTTAAATTTCAGATTCATTTCATCTTATTTCATATATTTCCTTATATGAATTATGATTAGTTATTTATAATCATTTCACCTTTTTATAATCTAATTCGATTATAATATCAACCAACATAACCAATATACTATATCAAAATATATTCGGGTAAAATTATTCCATTTACCCTCTTTCAAAACATACCGTGTCGGTTCATCGTATTCGAGTGTTTAGTAACCCCTACCGATACAGTGGATCAAACTGATCGTCCAGAATTCATAAACAACTCAACCAATGAATCTCCACAATATAAAACTATTTTTATATCAAATACAAATACGCACTCGTATATATACACTCAACTCAATCTAGGGTATTACTAACCCTATCTCTACCGAGTCACGCCACAGAGCCAAGGTAATTCTTAACTTAAGCTCTGATACCAACTGTAGTAACCCGGATTTTGAACGACTTTGGTTATCGACGTAAGCACGACGTCGATAACCAAACCATCGAAAAATCCCGGTAATTAATGAAAGAAATTAGAAGGTGAGAATAGATAAGATAGAACTTATAGAATAGAAGAAGAAGAAGAACATCATCATCAGAGTAAACACGAATCTCACAGCGGAACGAATAAAATATAACATAACATATCTTTGAAATAACATCAGTATATGTATACAATAACACTTATCGGAGTACAACACTTACAACAACAGCGGAAATAATAATAGCTATAGAATCCTGAAGCCTCCAGCTCCAAGCTCTCCAAGTGTATCTGTAAAATCCCGACTACTTGACTGCCCGTAAAAAATTAGGTACCCAAGAGTTTAGGGAAAACAACAAAATAAACTCCGGGTCAGTCATGGGACTGGTGTGAATAAACTCAAATCATTTAAACAGGTATATGATATCTCATAAGACCACGCCGCATAACGGAACGGGTTTTTCCCTTATGAGAATCCAAATAACTTTTCGAAGCAATATCATTCTGATATTATAATAATGTCTAAGTACAAATAAATATCAATCTAGCAGAAACGCTTGCATCTCACGTTACTACATATATAGTATACAATCAAAATCGCAAGCACGTATTGGATGATTGGATTTCCAACTATGACAAGGTATGGAACCACCTTCCGATCAGTGTACTCTAGGAACGATACACTGGAGTTCAACAAGAACATCTTGTAACTCAGCCACACATGACCGACCACTCATTTCGCTTGAGTGTATCGAATGTACATCACCAACGGTTGGGATCAGCAACCGTTCCCGTATATATATGGGACAGCATTGATAGATTTAAGAAACAAATGAATATTCACTAGATAGGTGATTATACACCCTACTTCGGTGCGACCGACTTAGCCATGCTGCCTGCCCGATTTTCTGTCATTTACCGGTTGATGAGGCTAGAAGCTACGCTTTATCATTACATCAGATTTACTTCGAATGCCACATTGTCAGATCCATCGAAAATCACTAATTGACGTCTACAACAGTACATTACGTGTTAGCTAAAGAAGTTTCCTTCTCCGCTTCCACTCTTGGTACGGTTGAAGGAATCAATGTACGTGACCTTTCTGGAAATACTCGGTCAGACATTCATTCATACAAATCATCATCATTCACTTAGAATGTCACATCGTCATACCCGCCAAATCACAAATTGACTTATCCAAAAATAACACGGGTATACAGCTAAGAGAAACGAATTCCTCCGCCACCAAACGTGAATACGTTTGAACAGATCAACTTACGCGATCCATTGGATATACTCTGTCAGACCTTCGTCCATACAAGTTGTCCTGGGACTGGACAAACTGAAGGCACTATTCTGTAAACAGGATAGCCCTTGCATTTTACTCCGTCTTCAATTATCTTTGGCATATATGATTCGCGACGCTTATGCCAATACAGAGTGGTTCTTTGGATAAAAATCCAACCGGTCTCTCCATATTAACAACGTTAAAATGATCAAAACTTCAATAGTCTGTGATTTAACTATCAAAGAAAAACAAGTGTGCAAACAACGATATTATTCCCAGATGGAAATTATATCGAACAAACATCACTTAACATTAATCTTCTAGTTCATTTATTTACTTATCTCCTGTTTCCCTATATTCTAAATTCTTATTTTTCTTTTATCAGAAAAACATTTCTGATTCTCGTTTGGAAAACATTTCCAAAACTCCTTTTCGATCAAACCTTACCATTTCTTAGTTAAGAAGGAAGCCACTTAAGTTGGGGTATAATTACCTCTCAGACCTTAACTGAACGACGTTATAACTTCGAAATGGTCAAAGTTTATCTTTTAATCTTTAACAACCCCTTTACGCCTTTCTCGGATTCAATTTTACTAGTCCGCTTCTATATTTAAAACATTGGTTATAACGATAATGTTATAATCCCTACTTTCGAATTATCTAACTTTAATTATAACTTCTATTCTTATTAGTGAATAATTAACCTAACACTTATTTATTTATAAATAAATAAATCTCTATTTAAACACTGGAAAGTATAAGTACTTTCCCGAATTCGATATAATCGAATTTGTTGATTAACTCTCTTCGAGAAATCTCTATCTGATTAACTCTTCTTCGAATAACCTATATTCGACTAATTCCTTCTCGAATAAACGATATTCGATAATCTCTCTTCGAATAACTAATATTCGATAACTCTTCCTTTTCAAATATCTCATATTCGAAAATCTCACTTCGATTAAACTATAATCGATAACCCCCTTCGATGAAACTAACCTCGATAACTCCCTTCGATGAAACTAACATCGATAACTCCTTTCGATGAAACTAACATCGATAACTCCTTTCGATGAAACTAACATCGATAACTCCTTTCGATGAAACTAACATCGATAACTCCTTTCGATGAAACTAACATCGATAACTCCTTTTAATTAACTTTAACTTGACGAACTTAACTCGATTAACTTGACTAACTTAACTCGATTAACTTGACTAACTTAGTTCGACCGACCAGGTTTGACTAACCTGACTCATTTGGTTTGACTGACCAGGTTTGGCTAACCTGACCCATTTGGTTTTACTGACCATGTTTGGCTAACCTGACCCATTTGGTTTGACCACTGGGCTTGACTACTTGGTTCGACCACTTGGTTTGACCATTTGGTTCGAATACCATATTCGACTAACTCCTCTCGATTCATTAAAACCGATTAACTCATCTCGATTGACTAAATCAATTAACTCCTAATCGATTAACTAAATCGATAAACTCCTTTCGATTAACTAAGTTTGATTTTCTCGACTCGACTGACCAGGTTCGACTAACTTGACCAGCTTGACTCGATTGGTTCGACTCGACCATTTCGACTCGGTTGGTTTGACTCGACCATCTCGACTCGGTTGGTTTGACTCGACCATCTTGACTCGATTGGTTCGACTCGACCATTTCGACTCGGTTGGTTTGACTCGACCATCTTGACTCGATTGGTTCGACTCGACCATTTCGACTCGGTTGGTTTGACTCGACCATCTTGACTCGATTGGTTCGACTCGACCATTTCGACTCGGTTGGTTTGACTCGACCATCTTGACTCGATTGGTTCGACTCGACCATTTCGACTCGGTTGGGTTCGACTAGCTTGACTAGTTTGGTTTGACTAGCTTGGTTTGACCACTTAACTAACTTGATTCGAATATTTATATCCGACTAACTAACTTTTCTTTTATTTCTATTTATTTTAACTTCTATTTATTTCCTAAATAGATTTCCTTTTGTATAATCTATTTATTTTCCTAAATAGACTTTCCTTTAAAACCCTAATTATTTAATCCCTAATTAAATATCCTTTATTCTATTTATTTAATCTAAATAAATATTCCTTTATTTTATTTATTTATTTCTAAATAAATATCCTTTTATAAAATCCTTCGATTTTATAAATAGATTCATTTTCAATATAAATATTGAAAATCCCCTTTTCTACATTTTCAGTCTTTCCTATTATTTTTAAACAACCAACGGTCAACGATCAATATCATCCAAACATATACAATCAACAACAGATTATATATCACAGTATATATCACAATATACAAATAACAGTAAAATAAATGTTGAGGAACCCAGTCGGATTCCTCCAACCTGTTTCCCTGCATCCACAGATGTTACACAATAAAATCAATCATCACTTTCAGTTTCATTTGATATATTCTGATAAACAGAATCAAATACGGAAATTTAACTAACTGACTAGCAGTTCAATCAAACGGTCAACACACAATCAATCAGTCAATATTTAACAGTTCTAAAAATACAACATGAAAATATAAACTGTTCAGAGTTAGTGAGATTTACTCACAGTTGCGTGTTAACCGAAAAATATCGGTTTACGTTCGATGATTTGAATCGGACAATTTATTTTGCCATAAATTGTAACGAGCTCTGATGGACTTCCAGTCAGCTTCATTGTGAAGCTCTCGTCCATACGATCCCGATGGATCCATATTTGCGAAATTCTGATTTCGTATGGTCAAGATATGAGAATTACAAGGAAATACACTATTTAAATTAAAAATAAACTTTCTAATTAAATCCTTTTAAACAAATTGGGCCTCACCCAATATGAAAAGCCCGTCACCAGACCAACCCGCACTACTTTCTTCCTCTTTCAAAAACCACGAACACTTCTGCTCCAGTAAAATCCAAACAAACGAAAATGGCCACCGTTGACCACCACGTTCTCCTCATCCGTGCCACCGTTCGACAAGCCGTCACCACCACTGGCCCTCTCTTCCCAAACCGCATCTCCCTGTACCCTCAAACCTGACCTCGGCGCCACCTTCACTTCCGCGACATCGACTGTCGATAGCAGGTCACCGACCCCAAACACCACCGAAAACCCCACAATCATGCCAACACCTTCGGTTTTGAACCCCAAACCCAAATATACTATCAAAAAGATGAATCATTGTTTCTAAGATCAACAAAGCCTAACCCTAGCTCGAAGGTACTCGCGCTGTACATTTTCCAGCGACAATACATTGCGTCGAACCCAGAAATGAACACACCAGATCGAAGAGCTCTTTGTACTGATCACATATATATATATATTTTGAGATTTTATAGAAGTTGCTTGAATTTATTTTGATTTTCTTCATTCGCGAAATTGATTTGGAGCCAGAAAAAAATGTGACGGCGGTATTGTTTGACTGAGGAAGAATGTATTAGGTTTAGAATTGGAAATGGTATTATATAGGTTAGTTTTTATATTTTTTTTTTCGAATATTATATTGGTTTTTTAAGCAAACGTGATTTTAATTTGTCCTCTAAAATTCCTGTAATAACATACGATACCTAAAAATCATCAAACTGGACATGCAGCTACAGCTCGACATTACAGTCCCAACGAAACTGGTTTCGTCGAATTCCGACCTTGTATGCTCACACAGCGTATTTTTAACTGTCGAAATACTGACTGTTTCTCACTCTAAAAATCCGTACGGCCACATAGTGACTCTAAAAATCACGAAACTGGAAATCTAACAACTATTTGACATTGCGGATCCAACAAAATTGGTTTCGTCGAATTCCGACTTTGTATGCAAAAGTGGCTATTTTTAACGCTCTAAATAGCCTATTTAAATATATAAATATATTTAAATATAATTGAATTAATTATTTAAAATTAATTATTATCGTATATCTTCACATATGATATCGTACAGCCCCAGAATATCATATCAGAATTTACAGCTTGATATTTCAGATTCCAGATTATCTCGATATTCAGTTTATACTGAAAATCCATTTATAACGTATATAAAGCGTTACGAATTATAAAGGAATTTCATAGCGACTTTTTCTGAAATTTAATTTGGACATATCTCAATATCTACACAACGAAATCCCGATTTTTCTCTTCCACTAGAAAGATATACTCCACCAGCTCCACACGTTTCTTGTTTCACAGAAATCCGGCTTAAAACGAATCCTGTACATTCAGTTGAAATTCGAATCGCCAATTTACGAACTGCAGCGCCATTTCAAGCTCGATTTTAATTATAATATAATTATACGTTCAAACTGTCGTCGATTGAATATAATCGTTATTATATTTCGAATCGAAACTCCACCAAATCTCGTATGCTATTCAATTCACACGATATTGTGAATTTCACTATTTCCGACTCTTTCGACATTATAATATATTATTATATTATAATTATTTATTAAATATTCAATGTTATTTAATTCACGTTCTCGATATCGATAAATCGATATTTAATAATTAAATAAATAAATTATTCAACGGCTAAAAAATGCGGGTTACTACAAATAATTTACACACCAAAATTATAATAATTGCTTTGTTAATCAAGTATTTGCAATTATTGTTATCAAACCATAATAAAATGGTTTTAACTCAATACTCTTCACATAAAAACTTTTACTCTTTTTCTTATTTCAACGCTACAATACACACATTTATTTATATGAATTGTTGGTATTTAAAAACATAAATTCCCAAAATACAACAAGGTTGTTTTTTCCACTTTTACTATCTCAACAAATTAAATTTATTATTAACGATAATAAAATGCACCAAGACTATAAATATCGATTTACATCAATATTTATATCCTCATACAATCAATTAACCAATTTATTCATTGACTAACATTTTAATAGCCACATGTACACTTTAAATTCACGGATGTAAATTAAACACAATTCCTCTATTGGTATTATTTTCAAAATACATCCTATATTAAAACCCCAATTAATAATTAATAATTAAATCAACAATTAAGTCTCAAGTATTAAAAATATATTTTTACTTTTTAAGTATTGATCCTACTAAATATACGAATATATTTTCAATATGACCTCAATTATTTAATTACAATCTTAAAAATCACAAAACGCAGTAAATCTGCATTTTCCGATTACATGAAAATTCGGGTTGTTACACATATGTCTATCAAGGCTAGTATTTCTAACTTAACCTTATAAACATTAATGCATGACTCTAACTACCTTACCCAAGGTAGCATTCCCAAATGATGAACGATACTGAGAAAAATCGTTTACGCATATATTTATGAAGCCTTTTTATCATCATTTAACAAATTAATAAGGACTAAGAGGTGGGCTCTTAACTACTCACTACTCACGTGCAGGTTAATTATATATATATATATATATATATATATACACATACAGCCACTTAATACCTCACTATCAAATGATAGATAAGGGTGAATCCTCTTTATCACTTAAGACCCTAGGTGGACCTATCAGTCACTTAATACCTTTTTCGATGGTTTATCTCACACTAATATAAATTAGAGGACACTAGTTATAGGCCATTCTAATTAAAGCTTCCGTCATTCACGCATATAAAACCATGCCCCGCGTATGGAGATAGAAATTAAGCAGCTGCTTAAGACCACTTGGGTAGGTAGATGTAGCATGCCATTTAGGACCTCTCTATGGTGGACCCCCTCGTTACTATCTAGCTGACCTTATTGGATAATCCCCTAACCACTTAATTTTTCGTAGGACAGGTAGACCCATGGCAATACCATACCAGTTATTTTAAAACCCATTCCCAGGTGGACCCCTCGACCCAAGCCACTAAAGACCCGAGGAAGCGGACTATTCGTGAAGATTATCAAACTCATACCCAATTAGTCTTTAATGCTTTCATTATGGGAGGTGGGATACACTATCGCTTAATACCTTTTTAAAGGTGGATCTAACCCCTTACCCATAATCCCCTAATCCCCTAAGCAGTCCACATTACTGAGTTATTCCCATTTGGTTTCTCCTTATGGAAATAATCTACGTACGCAAACTAACTATCGTCACAGGTTTCTATGGTCAATGGCATCTCACATCAGTTGGACATATATTCGACTGCTAGAAAGTGTAAACTTCTATCACATAAGGCAACCCGACCTCGCATCATTAACCTACTAAGTCCAATTCTAACTTTTAATTATTAATTCTAGATTAACTAGGATAAAATAAGGAAAATTATATCCTCCTTTCCCTCGGATATTTATTTAATTGTTTCCTTTTTGGACTTAGTATTCAAAACGATGACCAATACTCATAAATTCCCTTTTTAGTTCCATTTGTTGCTATTTATTCGGGTTATTACCACTTATGACCATAACGGTCATATTTTCCTTGGCCGTTAATCAACACCTTAAGTGCCATTTATTTCCATTGATTATAATTGTTGACACGCTTTTTGGTCAAAACTGCCACACGATAATATTTTGGTTAGCAACGCGCTCAAGCGTGAATAACGTCGTCAGAAAACACAAAGCGATTTGGTTGAAATCGCGATGTGTTCAGAAAAGGATTGGAAATGGCGTTGATTCATAAAATCATTGTCGATGGACTCGGAAAAATATCATAGCGAAAATACGTGATCGACGTGGTCCGATCAGCTCAAAATGGTTGAGCGATTGGTCTGATCACGTGGTAAAACTCATTGTGAAAAATATATGGATTTGGTAAAAAACAGTGTCGCGCACTCAAAAACAGCTGATCGACAAGCGTTGATGACGAAAAATGGCTTGTGCGACTTATGGCGTCAAAATATGGTAAACTGACAAAAGTTGATTTGCCCTGTCAAAAAGGCCTGATCGGCACGTGCAAATCACTAAAAAATCATGGTCAAAACCTTGGTCGATGAATCTGGCAAAGTTGGCACAATTGGTAAATTTGGCATTCTCAAATCGCTTGATCAACATGGTGGATCACTTAATTTCTCGCGTGGGCACCTGGGAATTTGTTTTGACAAAGGAACTTGGAAAAATCGCATCCTACGTTGGATGCGATTTTTTCACTGATCTACATAGCAAAAAAGCGGATCAGCCCGTCTCTGCATCGCATCCATGTGATGCAAGTTTTTGGGCTTAGCAAGTCAAGGCGGCTGATCTAGCAAGATTTCAGATGAGTTTTTCGGTGATTGCATCGTGTGATGTGATGAATCCTCCGAGTCACGCGCCGTAGGATGCAATGGAAGTATGGGATGCGATCTGGCAACATGATAAGTGCCAGATCTTTGGATCTGGTGGAAATGTCGTGCGAATCAAGGAAAAAACGAAGGATCACATGTGCTCAGCAAGCTTTTTTAGATGTGATACTATGTGGATTTGGTAAAGTGCCAAATCGCTTGGCACAGCAGAAATGACGTGCAAATCACCCAATTTTGAGTGATCCGCACGGTGTTGATTACCATTTTTGGTGATGCGAGGATTCCATAGCTTGGATGCAATTTTCTTCGGATTCAACCAATGTAGGATACGATTTTTTGGATACAACTTGTAGGATGCAATTTTTTGGATACAAGCTTGTAGGATGCGATATTTTGGATACAAACTTGTAGGATGCACATTTTGGATACGTGTTATATAGGATGTGATTTTTCTGATAGTGGTTCCCAAATCTTACCTACTTCTACCTAATCCACTATCTATAAATACCCCTAAGCTTGGCACTCAAATGAATCTTTTTTGGTTTGGAATTTTGGACTTCTTGAAGTCCTCAAGCATCATTAATGGCTTCCATCTTCTTCTCTAAGATTATTGGACAGAGCTTAGACCACTAAAACGTTGCATAAATGTTTTCCATCAACTTTTGGACATTCACAAGGACATTTACACCACTTTTGGACTATCTTGGACATTTTTTGGACATTGAAGCTATATTTTGGACATTATTGACCAAGTTAACATATTCTTCACTCAACGAAGAAGAAGACATTTTAGTCAAAGTTTAGAATTAACAATTACTTTGTTGTTCTATAGCAAAGCTTTATACTCAAATATTGTCTGAACTTGTATAACAATTGTAATCAAATATTATATGATGAATGATTACTATGAAGTGGACGCAGGCGTTAGTGCCGAACCACTACAAAAGGTCATGTTCTCCCGCATTACTTTACTTTGGATTTGGATTGTTGTGTTCATACTACACATACACTCCAGGGTTGGCATATGATAAATCGACGACAATTCCCCACCTAAATAATAATTAATGTCACTTATGAACCTAACGGTCATAATTTCCTAAGACATTAATTTACAATTAAATGTCCTTGTTATATCATTCCCTTTTTATTTCTAATCTAATTATTGTAACTCCTTAAACATTTCTATTTTACTTTAATTTGAATTATTCTTGTACACATAATTATATATACATCTTACATGTTATTAGAAATATTTATTTTCTTAATTGGAGTTACAATTCTTATTCCTATTCATTGTTTTCATATTGTAACCATTTAGGCCTTACTACTTAATTCAATTTGTTTTCCCCAATCAACAATGGTTACAATAGTTATTCTTTCTTTATGTCCTTATTTATACTGAATCAATTACATTTATTGCTATAACGACCATAATATATATTTCCATTTAATATGGAATTAACTTCCAAATGGAAACCATTTAAGCACACATATACAACAAACATTGTTTATAATATAATTTACGTTATTTACATAGATTTGAATGGACAGTATATATATGTGTGTGTGTGTGTGTGTGTGTGTGTGTGTGTGTGTGTGTGTGGCTAAGGGGCTTAATATATGATATATATATATATATATATATGTATGTGTGTGTATATATTCCCGTAGTTATTGTAGTTATTATTCTTTTATTTTTATTATTATTAAATCTAATGTTTTGGTTTAAGCTAACAAACAATAATTTCTTTTTGCGTCCGATTTTGTAATAAGATTCTAAATCTTACAAAAAGACTATCAACTATAATTATTGGAAATTATGCTTGAATATTTAAAAGAGGAATAAACATATTTCAAATCACAAGAAATATATAATATGTATGTTTTTGGAATAGTTGATATAAACTATGCCCAAACATATCAAAATCTCTGGTTATACATGAATTTACACAACTGATTCCTTTTTGTTTTTGGTAAATATTTCTTATTGATTTCAAATAATGTATTTTTATTTAAAAAGAAAAAAAGGCATATTTACAATAACTAAGTTAAAACTCAAACAAAACCGAACAAACAGACTTATATCTTTTTAATAAAATTTACAGAGTTACAAATCAACACCAAAACTATAGATCTGGAAGATACATCTTAACATTGATTTATTGGATTGATTTCCAGATATACGGCGTTTACAACGACCGTAGTACTCTAAGCACAATTGTAGGCAATAATATTAACAGTCAAGTAAGCCTACAAAATAATAATATTATTCAAACCACAATTTTATTCTTTTATGTTTAACAATACTCATAAATAGATCTTATAGGCATTATTTTAGTTTTAACAAAATTATAAACAGATTTGATAAATATTTAGGCATACATTTCAGATCTAATACAAACGAAGTGATCAGGTTATTGTATACTTTGTATATAAATTTCCCACTCACTTGAAAGCATCCAAATTTGAGTCTTTCAGGCCTATAATTCCTAAATTCTTACAAATCTATAGTTATTCTGAAAAGGGGATTTTTTTTCTTCAAATTTGTAGATTTGCAAAAATATAAGAAAAGAGGAGAGAAATCTAATGAAGAAAAACCTAAACATCAATCCATATTCTTTTCCACTTGAATCTGCCTAACACTTTCAGATCTATATTGTTTATGTTTGATTTTCATTGTATATAAATATATTTTTGTTTTAAAATTTATTTGAGGAGAAAGGGAAATGGCATAGCTCTCTGCTGCTCCTAGAAATATGTGGAAAAGAATGGGGGCCTGACTGTTTATTTATAGGAATTAAAATGACCTTGAGCCGTTAGATTTAATTTAATAAACATATGTCCATCCTTTTTATGTATTATTTAATAAAATCTATATAGGATCACACATTTTTGCTATAAATATTTATAGGGATTGAAATTGGCCTTACCCTTTATTTATAATGTATGCCTAAATATTTATCCGTCCATCTATTATAGAGGATCACACATTTTTGCTTTCAAAAAATAATAATAATAGAACCTATGTAACTCTAACCATCATTGGGTTGCAGTCGCCAGGAGAGCTCGACCGCCCCATCCACGGGTGTCGAACGCCTTTAGGCGAAAATGCCCAATGTAGGCTGGTTATAAATGGTAATTATTTCCGTCCGTGACCTTTTCATACAGACTCCATTCGCGAAACTCCAAACATGAAAGTTGACCAGGATTCCGTAATAAACCCAACGGTGAAAGTTTCGCGATCAAATTCCATCATTTGCAGAAATTCATATTTTTTAGAATATAATTAAATAACTAATTAAATTATTATCAAAATTGTGGATTGTTACATTCTTCCCTCCCACGGTTAAAAAGAGTTTCGTCCCGAAATTCTGACACCTACTTATCATATCCTACCCAGCCAATTTGCGTACATCCATTTTGCATTCAAGTGCGCCTGTGTACAGTGTACATAACGCACTGCAACCATAAAACATGTATGCACAATGATTCTATATAGGATCTTCCAATATTTATGTATTAAAATTTTAAAACACTGTCGAAAACATGATACAAAATATCCTAAATACACTGGTAGTTCTATATGAATGCAAAATCCTTTTCATCCATAACCCTCATACAACTATGAATAGAACTGTGAAGCAACCAATTTTGCATCCAAATCCTACCGTCCAAAGCGCCAATGCCTTTAATCGCTTCTTATTAAATTTCACCTAAGTTAGAAAAAGGAAATCAAAGCGAAAAATTTGAACGTTTCTTTTGCTTATAAATATTCTATTTCCCATCCTATAGTGGAAATTTTACCTCATTTACCCAAAATACTCCAAAAAATTCCATCTGTAGACTGTAAAGGAGGCTTAAAACAAACTTTAAAACATAAAAAAAAGTTAAGTAATAACTTGCACACATCGTTGACAAGGTATGGAAACAATGTTTCCAATGCTAAAACAACATCTTCCTTGTTGTCGTTAACATTTTTACTGCATAGTCTTCCCTACTACATGGCTAAAATGCGCACACAAAAATCGAAAATTTCTTACAAAAATAAATTGCCGCTTTAAAACCTCTTTTATATATTTTGAAATTTTCTTTTCAATACCATTTCACTTTCCATATGAGATTCGCACAAAAACTGTAACGACCCGGGGGATTTGCGACCTTGGTAATCGACATAAACTTAATGTCGACTATCAAGCATTGGAAATACCGGATAGTTAATGAAAGAAGTTAGAGGGTAAGAATAGATAAGATAGAAAATTAGAATAGAAGAAGGAGATAAACATCACAACATTTTCAGAGTAACCCGAATCTCACAACGGAACGAATAAATATATTATATAACATAACTTTGAAAAAAAAAATCTGTACTTGAATATACATATCATTATCAAAGTACAACGCTTACAACACAGCAGAAATAAACAATTGCTATATAATCCTGAAGCCTCCTGCTCCAGGCTTTCAGTATATCTGTAAAATCCCGACTACTTGACTTCCTATACAAAATTGGGCACCCAAGAGTTTAGGGAAAACAAAACAAAATAAACTCCGGGTCAGTCATGGGCTGGTGTAAGTAAAGAATTTAAAACAGTTTGAGAAAATAAACGATACCTCATAAGACCACGCCGTATAACACGGAACGGGTTTTTCCCTTGTGAGAATCCAAAACACTTGATTTAACAAATCAAAATCCTTTTGAAAGAAACAATGATCTTTTATATCAAAACTCCCTTGATATTATGACAGTGTCTATCAACCACAATATAATAATCATCTAGCAGAACGCTTTCAGCTCACGTTCCACATACATAATATATGATCAAAACCGCGGGTGCTTATTGGTTAATGAATTCCAACTGGCATGGTATGGGACCACCTTCCGACAGTGTATCTCTAGAGAGGAATACACTGGGTTCAACAAGAACATCTTGTAACCTAGGCTAAACATGACCGGTCACTCATTTCACTTGAGCGTACCGAATGTATTATCACTAACGGTTGGGATCAACAATCGTTTCCCGAAAAGGACAACATCGAAATAGATTATAGAAGTAAATGGAATTTCTCTAGATCAGGTGACAATACACCCTAATTGGCAGCTAACCACTTAGCCATGCGACCTACCCGATTTTATACCATTTCCTGGTTGTGAGGCTAGCGGTCATAACGTATAGATCACACCTTTATTTATTTTGAATGCCACATCGTCATACCCACTAAATCACAAATTGATTTCCCTAAAAATACCAAGGGTATGCAGCTAAGAGAAACGAATTCCTCCACTACCAATGTAAATACGTTTGAAACGACCAACTTACGCGATCGACCAGATATACTCCGTCAGACATTCATCCATTCAAGTTGTCCTGGGACTGGACAACCCGAAGACACTATTATGTAAATCCATCTTAGGCAATTTCTACCTAGGATTTTCTAAATAGCCCTTGCATAACTCCGTCTTCAATTATCTTCGTCATATTTGATTCGCAACGATAATGCCATACGGAGTGGTTTTCAGGTAATATATCTCATCCCTGTCTCTCCGTATTGACAACGGAAATGGTCAAAATCTTTGATAGTCAGTGATTTAACTATCAAAGGAAAACAAGTGTACAAACAACGGTCGTATTTCCAAATGGAAATCTTACCGATCAATCATCATTTCATTTCCCAGTTTCCCATTATTGTTTCCATATATTCATAAATTCCTTATTTTCTAAAATCAGAAAATATACGTCATTAACTTTGGGAAACGTTTCCACTTCTGATTCACGCATCAATATCTTCCCACCTCTATCAATCTCTAATTGTAAACTAGTAAGAGAACAACTTCGCAAGTATAAACCTCGAAGGCTGAAACCAACATCAAATTGATACCCAGAAAATCATTCAACTCAACTAATTTCCAGTCAGTTTCTAATTTCAGTAACTCCATTTAAATTCCTAATTCAAACCCCAAATTCTTTTATAATATTTTATTTGCAAAATATTTACTTTAATCTAATTTTTCACATAAAATGTGAATAATATTTCTTTATATAATAAAAAACAGTTTGATTTCGTATTTAAAAACAATATCTCAAACCCAAATTATATTTATATTTTTATTTGCAGAATTATTCATACAAATCTTATTTCATTTCCAACATTTATAATCTCATTACAAATTTCCTTTATAACTACTACGTTCACATTCCATTTCAATTATCGGTGTTAAAACCGATTTTACTTCTCTATATAAATTCAGATTTATATATTCAATTTATCAAATGATAAATATTTCCTTAATTTATAAACATTGTTTATAAATTATTCTCCTCAATTTATCTGTTAAAACATATTTCTATTAAATATTTTCTTTAAATCAATATCATGTTATACCCGTGTGCGTAGCACGGGTCTAAACCTCCCTAATGTAAAATTCTCTTATTATATAATTATATTTATTTTCCAAATAGATATTCCTTTTATAATTATATTTATTTTCCAAATAATTATTCCTTTTATAATTATATTTATTTTCTAATAAATATTTCATGTATAATATCCTATTTATTTCCTATAAATATTTCATTTTCAAAATACACTTTGAAAATTCCCTTTTTACATTCCAGTATTTCTTATGGTATTTAAAATACCAATCAAACAGACCAGTGTCATCATAATCAATCACAGGTTTTATATCACATCATATATCACAATATATGAAAACAAACAGTATTATAAATATTAAGGAGTCCAGTTGGATCCCTCCTACCAGTTTCCCTGCATCCACAAATGTTAAACAATATAAATAACATCGATTTCATTTCAATATGGAATATTCTGATAAACAGAATCAATATATAATTAATGATATATATATCGTTATCTATATTTTCAATCAATCCATTTGCAATTAAACCAAACAATCAACACACATCAAATCAGCCAACATTTATCAATTCTAAGAATACGTTATAAAAGTATAAACTGGACAGATCAGTGAGATTTACTCACATTGTTCATTAATCGTTAAATAACAATTACGGTCGTTGATTCAGATAAGTCGTTATATTCTGCCATATTTTGTAATGAGCTCCAACCAGTTCCGAACCAGCTTCATAGCGTAGTCCGCGTTTGCGTTTGTATGATTTCAATGAATCCAAATTTGCAGAATTCTAATAATGTATGTATTCGATATTAAACTTAAAGTTTATATATGAATTTAAATTAAAATAAATTAAATTATATAGAAAAACAAACCAGCCTTACCAATATAATTCAGCCCAAAAGCCCGCTGACTCTCTAAAAGCATTCTTCCCCAGTTTTAAAAATAAGACGTCACTCCTTTTTTTATTTAGGGAAATTTTATTTTCATCCATGTAATTCGTAAGTTAATCCACCCTAATTTATAGGGATATTACCTACTTTTATGGATTTTTTAAAATTTAAAATTTGATTAGTTAATCCACAAGGCCTAATTTATTGCTTTCTCAAATTTCTTTCTACATTCTCAAAATTGTTCTTCTTCCGGTTCCTAAATCTAAACTACATCTAAAACAGAAATGCAAAACAAATATTGCCAAATCTTTTTCCCTATTTTAATGTATTGTGAAGAAGAGGACTGAATGCAAATATGAAATATAAAAGTAGAGATTGAGGTAAGATGTCTTATTCTCAAAACAATATCTTTTTTCCCTTGACATGATTCTATATGACCAAGTTATTGCATGGAAAGTTATTGGTGAAGAGAACAACACACACTGCCTTGCTTTTGCTTTCATTAACTGATCATTCAGTTGAACCCGTCTTCACTTTTCAATCATTTTTTTTTTGCAAAACTGAAAAGGGAAGTGGTAAAATTTGTTTGTTCTTCCTTTTAGAAAGTAAATTATGTATGACATTGGCGTTGTGATCTTGCATGTTGGGTTTTGGGATGAATGAGAACATGGAAGGGTTTTGAATTATATTTCGATTTTAAATGTTTTAGATTTGTTGGGTTAAAAAATAAAATAAAAAATAAAAATAACATATCAAGAGAATACGATTGACAACAGATGATGGGGAAGGCTCATAAGGTAAGAGTGCAGCATTAAACAACATTACACCGTTTGTTTAAACCCAAAACTAATAATCCAACTCATTTCAGCCAATTTAGGCCTATTAGATGTTGTATCATAGTTCACAAATGTATATCAAAGATACTAGTGCAAAGGCTAAAGATAGGCGCTCATAATTGACAAAATATTAATGTTGCAATAGCTTGTTAGAGAGTACAACAATGTTTGGATGTACCTGTAACGACCCGGATTTTGAGCGACTTTGGTTATCGACATAAGCTCGATGTCGATAACCAAAACATCGAAAAATTCTGGTAGTTAATGAAAGAAATTAGAGGGTGAGGATAGATAAGATAGAAACTTAGAATAGAAGAAGAAAAGAAGAACTTACATCATCAGAGTAACACGAATCTCACAGCGGAACGAATAACATATAATATATAACATAACTTTGAAATATAACAGTTATGTATACAATAGCACTTATCAGAGTACAACACTTACAACACAGCGGAAATAAACTATAGCTATATGATCTTGAAACCTCCTGCTCCAAGCTCTCCAAGTATATCTGTAAATTCCTGACTACTTGACTGCCCGTACAAATTTAGGCACCCAAGAGTTTAGGGAAAACAACAAAGTAAACTCCGGGTCAGTCATGGGACTGGTGTGAGTAAACTCAAATCATTTAAACAAGTATATGATATCTCATAAGACCACGCGGTGAATACGGAACGGGTTTTTCCCTTATGAGAATCCAAACATTTTTGCAAAGCAATATCATTCTGATATTATAATAATGTCTAAATACAAATAAATATCAGTCTAGCAGAAACGCTTGCATCTCACGCTTCTACACATATAGTATACAATCAAAATCGCAAGCACGTATTGGATGATTGGATTTCCAACTATGACAAGGTATGGAACCACCTTCCGATCAGTGTACTCTAGGAACGATACACTGGAGTTCAACAAGAACATCTTGCAACTTAGCCACACATGACCGACCACTCATTTCGCTTGAGTGTATCGAATGTACATCACCAACGGTTGGGATCAGCAACCATTCCCGTATATATATATGGGACAACATTGATAGATTAAAGAAGCAAATGAATATTCTCTAGATAGGTGATTATACACCCTACTTCGGTGCTACCGACTTAGCCATGCTGCCTGCCCGATTTCTGTCATTTACCGGATGTGAGGCCAGAAGCTACGCTTATCTTTTCACGTCATATCTTCATTTACTTGGAATACCACATCGTCATACCCGCCAAATCATTTTTGATTTCCCTAACGGTATCACGGGTATGAAGCTAAGAGAAACGAATTCCTCCGCCACCAAACGTAATACGATGAAGAGATCAACATATATGATTCGTTAGGAATACTCTGTCAGACATTCGTCCATACAAGTTGTCCTAGGACTGGACAAACCGAAGGCACTATTCAGTACATCCATCTTAGGTACTGTTATCTAAGACTTATACAATAGCCCTTGCACTTTACTCCGTCTTCAATTTTTTTCATCGTATTTGATCACAACGCTTATGTCAATACGGAGTGGTTTTTCGGATAATAGTCCAATCGGTCTCTCCATATTAACAACGTAAAATGGTCAAAACATTGATAGTCTGTGATTTAACTATCAAATGAAAAATGTCTGTGTGCAAACAACGATCTAAATTCCAAATGGAATTATCGACCCAATCATCAAACATATATATATATATATTTATATATATTCATATTTCCTTATTTTCTATATTTAGAAAATATTCGTTATCAACGTTGGAAAACATTTCCATTGTTTATTTACGTATCACTATCCTTCCACAACTATCAGACTCTAACTATAAACTAACAAGAGAACAACTTCCTAAGTATAAACCCCGAAGGCCGAAACCAACATCAGATCGATACTCAGGAAACCATTCAACTTATTAATCTCTAGTCAGTTTCTAATTTTGCTTAACTCTATATTCTTTAACTCCATTCGCTCAACTCTAGATCGCAGCGATCACAATGGTTACACCTGATTCCCTCAGGAAACATCCGACCGCCTTAGGCTATTTACAGCCCAGCGAATTACGCTAGCAGTCGTACGATATGGCAACTTACCCTAAATACTATGTTTGACTAACTCTGTCTCAAATAACTATATTTGATTAAGTCTAGTTCGTTTTAACTCTAATTGATTTACTCTAACTGATTAACTCTAACTGGTTAACCCTACCTGATTAACTCTACCTGATTAACTCTAACTGATTAACTCTAACTGGTTAACCCTACCTGATTAACTCTACCTGATTAACTCTAACTGATTAACTCTAACTGGTTAACCCTACCTGGTTAACTCGACTTACTTAACTCAACTGGTTAACTCGACTTACTTAACCTACTGGTTAACTCGACTTACTTAACCCACTGGTTAACTCGACGTACTTAACTCAACTGGTTAACTCGACTTACTTAACCTACTGGTTAACTCGACTTACTTAACCTACTGGTTAACTCGACTGAACTGGTTAACTCTACTGAACTGGTTAACTCTACTGAACTGGTTAACTCTTATTCGACTTACCTCTATTCAAATAACTAAATGTGAATAACTCCTTTTAATTAGATTTATAAAGATTTCCCTTTTTATAACTGTAACGACCCGCAAATCTGAGCTATCTGAGTTGACTAAATACACTACACGTCCAACCCAAATAACACAGAAATACGAACCATTTATAGAAAGAAGTTAGAAGATGAGAAATAGGAAGAAAGAAATATTAGAATAGAAGAAAAACGAAGATCACAACTCACAGCGGAACGAAAAAAAATATATTTCATAATATAACTTTTGAAATACAAATCAGTAACTTTATATACATACCATCATCAGAGCACAACAGTCATTTCTGGAACAGTTATAAACACCTGTTTCCAGATACAAACAAGGTCCACAGCGGAATATATGATAGCCTATAGCTAACCGGTGAAGCCTCCTGCTTCCAGCTCCTTCAAATGAATCTGTGAAATCCCGACTACTTGACTGCCCATACCAATTTGGGCACCCAAGAGTTTAGGGAAAACAAAAAAAATAAACTCTGGGTCAGTCATGGGACTGGTGTGAGTAAACTCCAACCACTTGTTTAACTTTAAAAATCCTTTCAAAAGAAAAGGTAATAGTAAGACCAGCCCACACATAAACACAGACGGTTTTTACCTTACTATAACCCAAAACACTTTGATACGAAAATCCAGTGATATTATAATAATGTCTACATCAAGTAAATAACCAAATAGCAGAACGCTTGCATCTCACGCTCCACATACATAGTATAAAATCAAAAACCGCATGGCGCTTATTGGAGATTGGATTTCCAACATGACAAGGTATGGAACCACCTTCCGCTAGTGTATCTCTAGAGAGGAATACACTGGGTTCAACAAGAACATCTTGTAACCCGGCCCACACATGACCGACCACTCATTTCGCTTGAGTGTATCGAATGTATATCACCAACGGTTGGGATCAGCAACCGCCTCCCGACTGGGACAGCATCGAATAGAATAAGAAATTAAATGAACCTCTAGATAGGTGATTATACATCCTAATGGGTGCGACCCACATAGCCATGCTGCCTGCCCGATTTTTGTCCTTTCCCGGTTGTTGAGGCCTGAGGCTACGAATACTTACCATTCATTGATAGCCCAATCACTTTGAATGCCACATTGTCAGATCCGTTAATCACTAGTTGAGTTTGCACAAATATTCTGGATGTTATGCTAAGGGAATAAATCCGTTGCAACCATATATATTTATACAGACCAACCCATTTGATCATTGGAAATACTTTGTCAGACATTCGTCCATTTACATTCGTTCTGGAACTGAACGAAACCGAAGGCACTATTTCTATTTAATAGAAAGAGTCCTTGCACTTTACTCCGTCTTCAATATATTCAGCATACCTGGTTCGCAACGCTTATGCCGATACGGAGTGGTTCTTCGGATAATAATCCAACCGGTCTCTCCATATTGACAACGATGGTCAAAACTTCGATAGTCTGTGATTTAACTATCGAATAAAAACAAGTGTTCATCCAAACATATCAAACAAATCACTGGGCTCTTTAATTAATATTTCATTAATTAAATCTCTTCTCCATTTCCTTATCAATATTTGTTACCCAAATATTTTCAATAACCATATTGGCCCTTTACGCTATTTGGGAAGCATTTCCCAATATCAACTCCTTTTATTTTCTATATATTAGAAAATATCTCTATTTGCAATTGGAAACAATTCCAATCACTTATCTCTATCCCGACTATTTTAATTATACTCAGAAAATATTTACTTGTTATATTTCCAAAATTCCATCACTTGGGTTTAAAACGAATGTTGTGTAAAACATTGTTACAACAACTCAAAATATTTTATTCAACTAACTCTTTTTCAAACACTTCTCTTCGAGACTGGATCTTGCTATTTATCCATTAAAAATGAAATCAATCAAGTTGGGGTAAAATTACCTCTCAGACCTTAACTGAAAACATTCTCAACTTCAAAACGGCAAAACCACTTACCTCGAATAAATACACTATACAATCCAATTATTCATTTTTAAAACATGTATAAAGTTCGCTTTTTATTTCTAATTTATAGATTTCCCTTTTTGTTTCCAATATTCGATTTTTATATTCACTTACCTATCGAATTCTATACGTCGATACAATGATTTCTAACTATCAAAATATCTTAAAAATATTCTAACTCCTTAAATTTCCGGAAAAATTCGCCATAACCTCCCCTGTATCGGGAGCATCGGGAAATTTCAAATAGCTTCCCGGTAACTTCTCATCTCAAAAAGAAAAAGAAAAAGCCAAGCGGCTTGCCGATACGGCGCATAAAATCTCATATATGAATTAAACATGTACCTTTTGTCGAGCACATTATTTATATACCTGCATTATCCTTGTCCCATACCTGTCTCCTGTATGTCTATACCTGTCCAATTTATTTCAACTTCACACACTCGTTTTGACCCAACTCGTTAATTAACTCGTTAATTAACTCGTTGGTCTATTTCGCTTGTATATTGGAATATAACATATTTCAAATATATTTCAACATACTTATCAAATAATTGAATTCAAATTTCAATTTAAGCGCTATGTTCGATTTCGAATATATATATATTTACGAACGCCAAATTTACTTTTCAAGGTTCGACTTTAGTTCAAACTCGATTAACTAATTTCTACTTGACTTAGTTAATCCTAAATAATCAAAATAGGGTTATGGTTTCAAAAATCTCTTTACTTACTTCACTTGAGCTCGCCTTTATTTTCTAACTCAAGATTAGGCTTTTAAAATGGGACTTTGGATTTTTATTTGCTTAAAAATCCTTATATTTATATATAAAATCCATTATGGTTTATAATGGTTTCTGGCGCTGCATTTTTGAAATTTTGATTTTAACATATCTCAAAATCTATTCGACGAAATCCAGATTTTTCTCCTTCATTAGAAAGCTATTATCAAATTGGTCCTAATGTTTCTTGTTTCAAAGAATTTCGACTTCAATTGAGTTCTGTATATTCAATTGAAGTTCGAATCGCTAATTTACGAACTGCAGCACCGCGGCGAGTTCGTTTTATTTATATTTTTATATATAAACTTTTAAACTTTCGTTAAAATGAATCCAACTCCATTTTAACTCCATTCGAATTTCTAATATTCAAACTCCCTTTTCCTTTATTTGAATTTCTTGATTCAAATTCCAATCTCACTTTTGAATTCTATTTTCAAATCCCAATTCCTTTGATATTCAAATTCAGTACTTGAATTTCTATTTCAAATCTCTATTCGAACTTCATATTCAATTCTATTTGAGTTATATATTCAAACTCTATTTCGATTATATTTGAAGTTTATATTCAATTCTTCTTTGAATTCTAAATTCAAATCCATATTCAATTCTCTTGAATTCGATATTTCAAATTTCATTACAATTCTACCTTGCAATTCTATATTCAAATTCATTTATTCAAATTCTATTTGAATTGCTATATTCAGATCCCATATTTGAATTCTATTTGAAATTCAAATATTCAAACTCCATTTAAATTCTATTTGAAATTCTAAATGTTTCAAATTCCATTTTCTCTTCTTTGAAATTCTCAATATTTCAAATTACATTTCTTTTATTTGAAATTCCATTTTTGAATTTCCTTTATTCCAATCCCATTTGAATTCCTTTGAATTCAAATTCTATTTCAATTCCCTTGAATTCAAATCCCATATTTAAATTCCTTTGAATTCAAATCCTATATTTGAATTCCTTTTGAATTTCTATAGTCAAATTCTCTTTCAATTATATTTGAATTCAAATTTCATTGCAATTCTATTTTTGAAATTCTATTTTCAAAGTCTATTTCAAATTCTCTTTTGAAAATTCTATTTTGAAATTCTATTTCAAATTCTATTTGGAAATTCTATTTCAAATTCTCTATATTCAAACACCATTTGAAAGTTCTATATCCAAATCCACTTTGGATTTTCTATTTGAATTCTAAATTCAAATTTCCATTTCCTTTTCTATTTGAATTCAAATTTCCATTTCCTTTTCTATTATTCAAATTCTATATTTAAATTTCCTTTTGAATCATATTTTCAAATCTCTATAGTTAACTTCATTGAATTCTATTTTCAAGTCTCTATAGTTAACTCCATTTGAATTTTCTTTATTCAATTTCTTTAAACAAGTCTCGACTTCAATTCCTTTTTGAAATCAATATCTCTATTTTCCTTTTGAAGATAGATTTCCCATTCCAATTTCACACTTGTATTTCTATTTCTGAATTATCAAATGATAATTCTTTTCACTTCATTTATAACTTCGTTATAAAAGAACTATTTATAAACTTCGTTTATAAAGGAACTACTTGTTTTATTTTTCAAAAACAAGTTTATATTTTATTTCCATTTAAAATTCAAATTCTATTTAAAAATAGAATTTTTCCTTTTTAAATCTCCACTATCCTTTCATGATATTTATATAAATTAACACTTCAGCCCAGTGATAGTTTAAACAACCAAATCAATCAATTTCCAATCATTTGATTTTAACACATCATATATGAATATATATGAAATCAAACAGAACAAACAAACAAATAGATAATATATTTTTGAGGAATCCAGTTGGATTCCTCCAACCTGTTTTCCTGCATCCACAGATGTTAGCACATAAATAATACCCATTCTGCTTCGTGGCAGAATATCATGGTATAGAAGGTCATCCACTAATCATAGCGTGGGGCGTATAGGGTAATCATCCGCTATGGTACCGCGGGCATCCGCTAATGAGACTGCGGGAATCCAACCAATCAATCAACCCAATATATATATATAATAGCCTAAATAACTAATATATATAAAACAAGCAGAAAAATCCAAACAAGCAACAACAATTATTTTTACGAAGTAAAAATAATCATAGATAAAAGGTGAGTGAGATTTACTCACCAAGATTTTCTTTGCTGAATGTCTCGTGGAAATTCAAATCTTACGGCTTCGAATCGCCTCGAATGAGTTTTATCGTGCTCCTATGAATATTTATTTAACGATCAACATTTCAATTAAAGCATAAATAAATGTCTTATATATATATATATATCCATTTTCTCATTTAATTAAATCATCAAATTGTTTTAATTAAATATCCAACTTCTTTTATTTATTTTGAGTTTGAAATCTGAATCAAACTAATATGGTTTAAATAAAAGAAACAAAACTAACTAATTTATTTTCTATAAACTAATTATATAAATTTATTTGCTCTTTATATAACTAATCCCTCATAATAAATTCCTAACTGCCTTATTTATTTTTCAAATAAATAAAAACTAAATCTAAAAAGAAAAAATACCTTAATCCTGTTAAATTCTTTCTTCTTCCTCAATACATCCCTGCCGAACAGAGACTCCCATCCCAAGAACTAGAACCGCGAGCTACAACTACATCGATGAACTCCAGGGAGCAAATCGCGATCCCCAGAATACACAGACCACCACCTCCACGCTGCTCCACCGAACACTGCTCCTCCTGATCCCACGAGTTTGCCAACATCGCACCTTCCCCAACAGTCGAGCCTGGCTCGAAACCCTAAATCTGAATCGCCATCGGTCCTCAGCCCTAACCCCGGTTGTACCATTGAGACAACTAGCCTCTCGTACCATGATTCGCGGTGAAACCCTGAGGTCAAACAAAATAGTCGATCCCCTAGATTGCGATTTACGAACTCGAACCCATTTTCCGTGCTTCCATCGAGGTCGCGACCCCTCAGCTTGTCGTTAGGATTGAAGAAAGGGTACATGAATTTGGAAGAATAGGATTCGATTGATTTAGGGGGGGTGCGGCCATTTTTATTTTGCTAGAACGAATGGGTCTATGTGTGGTTTTATACACGAAGAAGGAGCAAAAATTCCAGCTCGAGGAAATGATAGGTCTGCGATATTGAAAGGTTAGGGTGGCGCCATTAATTCATGTTTTCATAGCTGGAGGAGGAAACAAATTTTACTGCTCAAGGTAAAATAGGACGACGCATACAGTTTAGGTCGGCTCTCCTATATTTATTTTCTTTTATATTCGATTTTATTTTAAATAGATAAAATATCTTGCGGTCCTTTAATTTGAAACCACGAACCACTATTTCAGCAAAACAACTGATGTTCCCAACATTATTCACTATTTTGAATTCAACGAAACAGATTATACAATTTAATTTGAATGTAATATAAAATAACCATTTTAAATCAATATAATATAATTTAAATTTAAACAAATGAATTCTTCGATAATAAATTATTATTTGTTATCGTTTAAATTCAAATAAAACTTCATATAAATCAATTTGACTCCATTTCAAATTTAATTACTTAAGATCCTCATATTACGATAGTTATGTCGATAATTCAATATAAAAATTAATTATATTATCAGCTCAATATTTAAAACGATATTAAATATTCAAAATAAATCGATCAGAAAAATCTGGGTCGTTACATTCTTCCCCCCTTAAAATAATTTCGTCCTCGAAATTGCTAAGGTAGGAAAAAGGGTACAAATCCATTTCTTTTCAACATCTCACTTATGTTGAAACTCAACTCCTCATATTTCTATGACTTTAATTTCAACCAAACTTTTGGTCTTCTTCCTTTCATATGCCTTCACATTCAATTCATATTTATTTCAATTTATTTCAATAAACCTATTTAAATTGATTCTAATCAATTCATTCACTTCGACCCATTTAACTTGTTTAAGTTAAATTTAAATTCCAGAATTCAAATCCCTGGGTTTTTCTTTTCAAATTCTTTTGAAATCCCATAAATATATACATATATTTATTTCCATTTCAAATTTAAAACATTTGAATTTTCAAACTACTTGTTTTCTTTCAAACAAATTTCCATCTAAAACTTTTTCTAAGGTAGCAATTCATCACTTAGAAACTCGGAAATGAACACTGATGATGTTGCAATCATCATCAGAATAATTTCCCAGCCACTGAAGTGAGTTCAGTGCCTTATTATTTCAAAATCCATGATTTCTTTCAAATCCTTTAAAACAAATCTATATTATTTTAATATACTTTGAAAAATATTTTTCAACTTCCCAGGATTAAAATTCCAAATTCTGGTTTAAATTAAATTCTAATTCATCTCATTTGTATATTTAATTCCTATACAAATTCTATTTGGTTATAAATAACCATTTTAATTTTATAATCTCATTTGATTATAAAATCAACATCCAACACATCCATATAATAATAATTCTAGAAAATTATTCTTTCTATATCAAAATAGAAATTTTTGGGTAAAATTATTTCATTTACCTTCTTTAAAACAATACTGTGTCGAATTTCTCTGTTCAAGTGTTTAGAAATCCCTATCGACTTCGTGGCGTCCCACGATTCGACCAGAATTCATAAACCACTCACAGACTAGCCAACACAATATAAAACAATTTTTATATTAATAACAAATACGCGCTCTCGTATTATACACTCAACTCATTCTAGGGCACTGCTGACCCTATCTCTAATGAGCACATTTCCACCAAAGCCTAGGTATTCGCTCAACCTAAGCTCTGATACCAACTGTAACGACCCGCAAATCTGAGCTATCTGAGTTGACTAAATACACTACACGTCCAACCCAAATAACACAGAAATACGAACCATTTATAGAAAGAAGTTAGAAGATGAGAAATAGGAAGAAAGAAATATTAGAATAGAAGAAAAACGAAGATCACAACTCACAGCGGAACGAAAAAAAATATATTTCATAATATAACTTTCGAAATACAAATCAGTAACTTTATATACATACCATCATCAGAGCACAACAGTCATTTCTGGAACAGTTATAAACACCTGTTTCCAGATACAAACAAGGTCCACAGCGGAATATATGATAGCCTATAGCTAACCGGTAAAGCCTCCTGCTTCCAGCTCCTTCAAATGAATCTGTGAAATCCCGACTACTTGACTGCCCATACCAATTTGGGCACCCAAGAGTTTAGGGAAAACAAAAAAAAATAAACTCTGGGTCAGTCATGGGACTGGTGTGAGTAAACTCCAACCACTTGTTTAACTTTAAAAATCCTTTCAAAAGAAAAGGTAATAGTAAGACCAGCCCACACATAAACACGGACGGTTTTTACCTTACTATAACCCAAAACACTTTGATACGAAAATCCAGTGATATTATAATAATGTCTACATCAAGTAAATAACCAAATAGCAGAACGCTTGCATCTCACGCTCCACATACATAGTATAAAATCAAAAACCGCATGGCGCTTATTGGAGATTGGATTTCCAACATGACAAGGTATGGAACCACCTTCCGCTAGTGTATCTCTAGAGAGGAATACACTGGGTTCAACAAGAACATCTTGTAACCCGGCCCACACATGACCGACCACTCATTTCGCTTGAGTGTATCGAATGTATATCACCAACGGTTGGGATCAGCAACCGCCTCCCGACTGGGACAGCATCGAATAGAATAAGAAATTAAATGAACCTCTAGATAGGTGATTATACATCCTAATGGGTGCGACCCACATAGCCATGCTGCCTGCCCGATTTTTGTCCTTTCCCGGTTGTTGAGGCCTGAGGCTACGAATACTTACCATTCATTGATAGCCCAATCACTTTGAATGCCACATTGTCAGATCCGTTAATCACTAGTTGAGTTTGCACAAATATTCTGGATGTTATGCTAAGGGAATAAATCCGTTGCAACCATATATATTTATACAGACCAACCCATTTGATCATTGGAAATACTTTGTCAGACATTCGTCCATTTACATTCGTTCTGGAACTGAACGAAACCGAAGGCACTATTTCTATTTAATAGAAAGAGTCCTTGCACTTTACTCCGTCTTCAATATATTCAGCATACCTGGTTCGCAACGCTTATGCCGATACGGAGTGGTTCTTCGGATAATAATCCAACCGGTCTCTCCATATTGACAACGATGGTCAAAACTTCGATAGTCTGTGATTTAACTATCGAATAAAAACAAGTGTTCATCCAAACATATCAAACAAATCACTGGGCTCTTTAATTAATATTTCATTAATTAAATCTCTTCTCCATTTCCTTATCAATATTTGTTACCCAAATATTTTCAATAACCATATTGGCCCTTTACGCTATTTGGGAAGCATTTCCCAATATCAACTCCTTTTATTTTCTATATATTAGAAAATATCTCTATTTGCAATTGGAAACAATTCCAATCACTTATCTCTATCCCGACTATTTTAATTATACTCAGGAAATATTTACTTGTTATATTTCCAAAATTCCATCACTTGGGTTTAAAACGAATGTTGTGTAAAACATTGTTACAACAACTCAAAATATTTTATTCAACTAACTCTTTTTCAAACACTTCTCTTCGAGACTGGATCTTGCTATTTATCCATTAAAAATGAAATCAATCAAGTTGGGGTAAAATTACCTCTCAGACCTTAACTGAAAACATTCTCAACTTCAAAACGGCAAAACCACTTACCTCGAATAAACACACTATACAATCCAATTATTCATTTTTAAAACATGTATAAAGTTCGCTTTTTATTTCTAATTTATAGATTTCCCTTTTTGTTTCCAATATTCGATTTTTATATTCACTTACCTATCGAATTCTATACGTCGATACAATGATTTTTAACTATCAAAATATCTTAAAAATATTCTAACTCCTTAAATTTCCGGAAAAATTCGCCATAACCTCCCCTGTATCTGGAGCATCGGGAAATTTCAAATAGCTTCCCGGTAACTTCTCATCTCAAAAAGAAAAAGAAAAAGCCAAGCGGCTTGCCGATACGGCGCATAAAATCTCATATATGAATTAAACATGTACCATTTGTCGAGCACATTATTTATATACCTGCATTATCCTTGTCCCATACCTGTCTCCTGTATGTCTATACCTGTCCAATTTATTTCAACTTCACACACTCGTTTTGACCCAACTCGTTAATTAACTCGTTAATTAACTCGTTGGTCTATTTCGCTTGTATATTGGAATATAACATATTTCAAATATATTTCAACATACTTATCAAATAATTGAATTCAAATTTCAATTTAAGCGCTATGTTCGATTTCGAATATATATATATATATTTAAGAACGCCAAATTTACTTTTCAAGGTTCGACTTTAGTTCAAACTCGATTAACTAATTTCTACTTGACTTAGTTAATCCTAAATAATCAAAATAGGGTTATTGTTTCAAAAATCTCTTTACTTACTTCACTTGAGCTCGCCTTTATTTTCTAACTCAAGATTAGGCTTTTAAAATGGAACTTTGGATTTTTATTTGCTTAAAAATCCTTATATTTATATATAAAATCCATTATGGTTTATAATGGTTTCTGGCGCTGCATTTTTGAAATTTTGATTTTAACATATCTCAAAATCTATTCGACGAAATCCAGATTTTTCTCCTTCATTAGAAAGCTATTATCAAATTGGTCCTAATGTTTCTTGTTTCAAAGAATTTCGACTTCAATTGAGTTCTGTATATTCAATTGAAGTTCGAATCGCCAATTTACGAACTGCAGCACCGCGGCGAGTTCGTTTTATTTATATTTTTATATATAAACTTTTAAACTTTCGTTAAAATGAATCCAACTCCATTTTAACTCCATTCGAATTTCTAATATTCAAACTCCATTTTCCTTTATTTGAATTTCTTGATTCAAATTCCAATCTCACTTTTGAATTCTATTTTCAAATCCCAATTCCTTTGATATTCAAATTCAGTACTTGAATTTCTATTTCAAATCTCTATTCGAACTTCATATTCAATTCTATTTGAGTTATATATTCAAACTCTATTTCGATTATATTTGAAGTTTATATTCAATTCTTCTTTGAATTCTAAATTCAAATCCATATTCAATTCTCTTGAATTCGATATTTCAAATTTCATTACAATTCTACCTTGCAATTCTATATTCAAATTCATTTATTCAAATTCTATTTGAATTGCTATATTCAGATCCCATATTTGAATTCTATTTGAAATTCAAATATTCAAACTCCATTTAAATTCTATTTGAAATTCTAAATGTTTCAAATTCCATTTTCTCTTCTTTGAAATTCTCAATATTTCAAATTACATTTCTTTTATTTGAAATTCCATTTTTGAATTTCCTTTATTCCAATCCCATTTGAATTCCTTTGAATTCAAATTCTATTTCAATTCCCTTGAATTCAAATCCCATATTTAAATTCCTTTGAATTCAAATCCTATATTTGAATTCCTTTTGAATTTCTATAGTCAAATTCTCTTTCAATTATATTTGAATTCAAATTTCATTGCAATTCTATTTTTGAAATTCTATTTTCAAAGTCTATTTCAAATTCTCTTTTGAAAATTCTATTTTGAAATTCTATTTCAAATTCTATTTGGAAATTCTATTTCAAATTCTCTATATTCAAACACCATTTGAAAGTTCTATATCCAAATCCACTTTGGATTTTCTATTTGAATTCTAAATTCAAATTTCCATTTCCTTTTCTATTTGAATTCAAATTTCCATTTCCTTTTCTATTATTCAAATTCTATATTTAAATTTCCTTTTGAATCATATTTTCAAATCTCTATAGTTAACTTCATTGAATTCTATTTTCAAGTCTCTATAGTTAACTCCATTTGAATTTTCTTTATTCAATTTCTTTAAACAAGTCTCGACTTCAATTCCTTTTTGAAATCAATATCTCTATTTTCCTTTTGAAGATAGATTTCCCATTCCAATTTCACACTTGTATTTCTATTTCTGAATTATCAAATGATAATTCTTTTCACTTCATTTATAACTTCGTTATAAAAGAACTATTTATAAACTTCGTTTATAAAGGAACTACTTGTTTTATTTTTCAAAAACAAGTTTATATTTTATTTCCATTTAAAATTCAAATTCTATTTAAAAATAGAATTTTTCCTTTTTAAATCTCCACTATCCTTTCATGATATTTATATAAATTAACACTTCAGCCCAGTGATAGTTTAAACAACCAAATCAATCAATTTCCAATCATTTGATTTTAACACATCATATATGAATATATATGAAATCAAACAAAACAAACAAACAAATAGATAATATATTTTTGAGGAATCCAGTTGGATTCCTCCAACCTGTTTTCCTGCATCCACAGATGTTAGCACATAAATAATACCCATTCTGCTTCGTGGCAGAATATCATGGTATAGAAGGTCATCCACTAATCATAGCGTGGGGCGTATAGGGTAATCATCCGCTATGGTACCGCGGGCATCCGCTAATGAGACTGCGGGAATCCAACCAATCAATCAACCCAATATATATATATATAATAGCCTAAATAACTAATATATATAAAACAAGCAGAAAAATCCAAACAAGCAACAACAATTATTTTTACGAAGTAAAAATAATTATAGATAAAAGGTGAGTGAGATTTACTCACCGAGATTTTCTTTGCTGAATGTCTCGTGGAAATTCAAATCTTACGGCTTCGAATCGCCTCGAATGAGTTTTATCGTGCTCCTATGAATATTTATTTAACGATCAACATTTCAATTAAAGCATAAATAAATGTCTTATATATATATATATCCATTTTCTCATTTAATTAAATCATCAAATTGTTTTAATTAAATATCCAACTTCTTTTATTTATTTTGAGTTTGAAATCTGAATCAAACTAATATGGTTTAAATAAAAGAAACAAAACTAACTAATTTATTTTCTATAAACTAATTATATAAATTTATTTGCTCTTTATATAACTAATCCCTCATAATAAATTCCTAACTGCCTTATTTATTTTTCAAATAAATAAAAACTAAATCTAAAAAGAAAAAATACCTTAATCCTGTTAAATTCTTTCTTCTTCCTCAATACATCCCTGCCGAACAGAGACTCCCATCCCAAGAACTAGAACCGCGAGCTACAACTACATCGATGAACTCCAGGGAGCAAATCGCGATCCCCAGAATACACAGACCACCACCTCCACGCTGCTCCACCGAACACTGCTCCTCCTGATCCCACGAGTTTGCCAACATCGCACCTTCCCCAATAGTCGAGCCTGGCTCGAAACCCTAAATCTGAATCGCCATCGGTCCTCAGCCCTAACCCCGGTTGTACCATTGAGACAACTAGCCTCTCGTACCATGATTCGTGGTGAAACCCTGAGGTCAAACAAAATAGTCGATCCCCTAGATTGCGATTTACGAACTCGAACCCATTTTCCGTGCTTCCATCGAGGTCGCGACCCCTCAGCTTGTCGTTAGGATTGAAGAAAGGGTACATGAATTTGGAAGAATAGGATTCGATTGATTTAGGGGTGGTGCGGCCATTTTTATTTTGCCAGAACGAATGGGTCTATGTGTGGTTTTATACACGAAGAAGGAGCAAAAATTCCAGCTCGAGGAAATGATAGGTCTGCGATATTGAAAGGTTAGGGTGGCGCCATTAATTCATGTTTTCATAGCTGGAGGAGGAAACAAATTTTACTGCTCAAGGTAAAATAGGACGACGCATACAGTTTAGGTCGGCTCTCCTATATTTATTTTCTTTTATATTCGATTTTATTTTAAATAGATAAAATATCTTGCGGTCCTTTAATTTGAAACCACGAACCACTATTTCAGCAAAACAACTGATGTTCCCAACATTATTCACTATTTTGAATTCAACGAAACAGATTATACAATTTAATTTGAATGTAATATAAAATAACCATTTTAAATAAATATAATATAATTTAAATTTAAACAAATGAATTCTTCGATAATAAATTATTATTTGTTATCGTTTAAATTCAAATAAAACTTCATATAAATCAATTTGACTCCATTTCAAATTTAATTACTTAAGATCCTCATATTACGATAGTTATGTCGATAATTCAATATAAAAATTGATTATATTATCAGCTCAATATTTAAAACGGTATTAAATATTCAAAATAAATCGATCAGAAAAATCTGGGTTGTTACAATAACGTTTATTCATTTGAAAAGATTTACTTTTAAATAACGGTTCTTCACTTTAAAAATGATTCCTTTTATAACGTTTTACCTTTTTATCTCTATTTATTTTCTAAATATTTCCTTTATATTTTTATTCTCCAAAATATTCTAACTCCTTAAATTTCCAGAAAAAATCGCCATAACCTCCTTTGTAACGGGAGCATTGGGAAAATCCCCAAACCCGCCACACAGGCCTTTCCATTCAAAAAGAAAATGGTTTGTAATTATTTCCTTTTTGAATATCTCCTATTTATAAATATTCCAATTTATAAACATTTCTTATTTATAAATATTCCACTTTATAAATATCTCTTATTTATTAATATCCCATTTTATAAATATTCTATTTTCAATATCACTTTGAAAATCCCCTTATCAACATTTCGGTATGTTATGGTATTCAATCATATCAAATCACGATGTTCAATATCGCCCAAGCACATATAATCGCCCACAGATTTTATATCACATCATATAACAATATATGAAAAACAATAAAATAACTGTTGAGGAATCCAGTCGGATTCCTCCAACCTGTCTCCCTGCATCCACAGATGTTACACAATATGATTATCATCACTTTCAGTTCAATATAAATTATTCTGATAGCAGAATCAATATATAAATATTTAACAGTTTATATATATATAATTATATATATATATAATTTTCACTAATTGACTAGCAGTTCAATCAATCAACCAACACACAACAATCAACAGATGATTAACAGTTCTAAAAATACAATATAAAAATATAATTGTTCAGAGTTGGTGAGTTTTACTCACATTGAACGATCATCGTCAATGACGATAACCATCGCTTGATTCAGACAATTTATTTTGCTATAAATTGTAACGGGCTCCAATCGACTCGCGGTCAGTTCCTTTGTGTAGTGCCCGTCCATACGATCCCAACGGATCTTGTTTCGCTGGATTTCGATACCGCATGGTCCCGTTATTTAATTTACAAGTTAGTATACATTTTATAATTAAATAAACATGGATTTGAATAAAAAGGATGGGCCTTAACTTATTTATTTCTCCTGCCCATTTGCTTAAAGCCTGAACCCGCTTATAACCTTCTTCCTCCAAACGAAAACACGCTGTAACTCCTCCCCTTTGACTTCACCGTTGACCCACAGCCAACGCCTCCTCGACCATCACTCCGAACTGCTACCACCACCAAAATACTCATCATCTAAATCTCATCGCCATCATCCCCTCACTCCTCAATTCGAACCCGCGTCGACAGGAGCCCCCTTTCGAGCCTATAGTGTCACGCGTCACCAAGTACACTCAAAATCCACCAAACTTCGGCGATAGGTACCCTTCGCCTCAACGATCTTAGCGCTCTCCTCCCCGACCCTTATAGAGGCTCAGATCGCCGACCCTCGTCAGCCCAAGTGCTGCCGTGTCAAATTTCCAGCGAACGATAATAGATCGAACTCCACTATAATCACACCAAGATGAAGAGAATCTCATGTAGAATTCAGTTATACTTGTTATTCAATTTATGGAATTGATTTCATTTGTTTTCTTTGATTTTCTTTTTGGTGAAGGTCGAAACTTTTACTGAGAAAGGATAAGCGGTGGAATTCTATGTTGACTAAAGAAGAGAGTTGAATTAGGTTAAAGGATTGGTAGGGGTGTATTTATAGACCACAAAAATATCTAGATATTTTTATATTAATATTTTAATATTTTTATTTAATCCTTTATATCCATTTCTGACTTCTAAAATCCGTGTGATCACACATGATATCTAAAAATCACGAAACTGGACATGCAGCTAGAGTTCGACATTACGGTCCCAAGGAAACTGGTTTCGTCGAATTCTGACTTCGTATGCTCACACAGCGTATTTTTAACCGTCAAAATACTGACTGTTTTACACTATAAAAATCCGTACGGCCACATAGTGACTCTAAAAATCACGAAACTGGAAATCTAACAACTATTTGATATTGCGGATCCAACAAAATTGATTTCGTCAAATTCCGACTTTGTTTGCAATAGTGGCTATTTTTAAAGCTTTGGATGGCCCATTTAAATATATAAATATATTTAAATATAATTAAATTAAATATAAATAAATTTATATTGTCGTATATCTTCACATATCATATCGTACAGCTCCAGAATATCATATAAGAATTTACAACTTGATATTTCAGATTCCAGATTATCTCGATATTCAATTTATATCGAAAATCCTTTTATAACGTAAATAAAGCGTTGCAAAATATAAAGGAATTCCACAACAACTTTTCTGAAATTTGATTTGGACGTAAATCAAAATCTACACGATGAAATCCCGATTTTTCTCTTCCACTAGAAAGATATACTCCACCAGCTCCACACGTTTCTTGTTTCACAGAAATCCGATTTAAAACGAACCCTGTACATCCAGTTGAAGTTCAAATCACCAAATAGCGAACTACCGCGCCATTTCGAGCTCTATTTTAATTATATTATAATTCTACGTTCAAACTGACGTCGATTGAATATATTCGTCAATATAATTCAACTCTAAGTTGAATTAAATCTTAGGGATGACCCAGTTCACAGAATATTGTGATTTCCGATATTTTTTATTATTTCTGAATTAAATATATTATCTTATTATTTAATTTAATTAAATATTCACTATTATTTAATTAACGATGATTTAATTCCCTAAATCACTATTTATATAATTAAATAAATTAATTATAATACCTCTGACAATGCGGGTCATTACATTCTTCCCCACTTAAAATAATTTCGTCCTCGAAATTGCTAATTTAGAGGACGACCCTATCTATTGGGATTCCTAAGATTTGTTTACCCCTTATTTCTGATTTCAACTGAACCAATTAATATCGACTAAAATATTTATTCATTCCGACTAACTAAAATTTTCAAAAATTCTAAAAAAATTCTAACACTTTAAATTTTCGGAAAATTTCGCCAGCACCTCCTTTGTATTGGTCAATAGCTCAAACTCCAACTCGCCTCTCTGGGCCTTCTTCAACCCAAAAGAAAATCAAAACGCCAAACGGCTTGCCAATTCGGCTCATAAATTCCAAACTCATATAAAATATAAAATTGTACCTTTTTGTTGGGCATATCATTATATCCCTACCATCTGTTATCAACTCGGCATATAAAAATGCCATCCCAATCAACTCCAACCAAGTTATTCTTAACACAACCATTCGCTTATTCAAGCCGAATTCCATTTTCAATCTCAAGTTTCATTCTTGATTTCCAAATTCTAAGTCCAGCTAAATTTCAAATTCTTGACTTATCCATTCAATTCTATTTAACTTAGTTCAAGTTAAATTTCAATTTATTTTTACCATCTCATTTTATTTAACTTCATAAGTTAAATTTAAATTCCAGAACTTAAATTCCTGGGTAAATTTCAAATCAATTTGAAATCATACTGCCAATTCAAAACCTTTGAATTTTCTAAACAACTTGTTTTCTCAAAACAATTCTAATCAAAATCTTTGGTAGTAATCCACCACTTAGAAACTCGAAAATCACACCGATGATACTGCGCAGTCATCATCGAAATTATTTTCCAGCGACCCAAGTGATTTCAATACTATATCATTTCAAAACCCTTACTAAATACATCCATTTTGAAAACATCTCAAAATCTCCCAGGAACTTAAAATTTCCTTATTTTAATTCCAAATCTGATTTAAATTCATATTTAATTCATCTTATTTCATATACTTTACTTATATGATTCTGATTGGTTATATATAACCATTTCACTTTATAATCTCATTCGATTATAATAACAACCAATATATCCAATATATTATAATTTTGATATATATATCTTCTCTATATCAAGATATACCTTGGGTAAACTTATTTTAATTTACCCTCTTTTCAAAACATATCGTGACGACCCATCGTATTCAAGTGTTTAGTAACTCCTACCGATACAGTGGATCAAACTGATCGACCAGAACTCATAAACAACTCAACCAATGAATCTCCACAATATAAAACCATTTTTATATCAAATACAAATACGCACTCGTATATATACACTCAAACTCAATCTAGGGTATTACTAACCCTATCTCTACCGAGTCACGCCACAGAGCCAAGGTAATTCTTAACTTAAGCTCTGATACCAACTGTAACGAACCGGATTTTGAGCGACTTTGGTTATCGACATAAGCTCGATGTCGATAACCAAAACATCGAAAAATCCTGGTAGTTAATGAAAGAAATTAGAGGGTGAGGATAGATAAGATAGAAACTTAGAATAGAAGAAGAAAAGAAGAACTTACATCATCAGAGTAACACGAATCTCACAGCGGAACGAATAACATATAATATATAACATAACTTTGAAATATAACAGTTATGTATACAATAGCACTTATCAGAGTACAACACTTACAACACAGCGGAAATAAACTATAGCTATATGATCTTGAAACCTCCTGCTCCAAGCTCTCCAAGTATATCTGTAAATTCCTGACTACTTGACTGCCTGTACAAATTTAGGCACCCAAGAGTTTAGGGAAAACAACAAAGTAAACTCCGGGTCAGTCATGGGACTAGTGTGAGTAAACTCAAATCATTTAAACAAGTATATGATATCTCATAAGACCACGCCGTGAATACGGAACGGGTTTTTCCCTTATGAGAATCCAAACATTTTTGCAAAGCAATATCATTCTGATATTATAATAATGTCTAAATACAAATAAATATCAGTCTAGCAGAAACGCTTGCATCTCACGCTTCTACACATATAGTATACAATCAAAATCGCATGCACGTATTGGATGATTGGATTTCCAACTATGACAAGGTATGGACACACCTTCCGATCAGTGTACTCTAGGAATGATACACTGGAGTTCAACAAGAACATCTTGCAACTTAGCCACACATGACTGACCACTCATTTCGCTTGAGTGTATCGAATGTACATCACCAACGGTTGGGATCAGCAACCGTTCCCGTATATATATGGGACAACATTAATAGATTAAAGAAGCAAATGGATATTCTCTAGATAGGTGATTATACACCCTACTTCAGTGCGACCGACTTAGCCATGCTGCCTGCCCGATTTCTATCATTTACCGGATGTGAGGCCAGAAGCTACGCTTATCTTTTCACATCATATCTTCATTTACTTGGAATACCACATCGTCATACCCGCCAAATCATTTTTGATTTCCCTAACGGTATCATGGGTATGAAGCTAAGAGAAACGAATTCCTCCGCCACCAAACGTAATACGTTGAAGAGATCAACATATATGATTCGTTAGGAATACTCTGTCAGACATTCGTCAATACAAGTTGTCCTGGGACTGGACAAACCGAAGGCACTATTCAGTACATCCATCTTAGGCACTATTATCTAAGACTTATACAATAGCCCTTGCACTTTACTCTATCTTCAATTTTCTTCATCATATTTGATCACAACGCTTATGTCAATACGAAGTGGTTTTTCGGATAATAATCCAACCGGTCTCTCCATATTAACAACGTAAAATGGTCAAAACATTGATAGTCTGTAATTTAACTATCAAATGAAAAATGTCTGTGTGCAAACAACGATCTAAATTCCAAATGGAATTATCGACCCAATCATCAAACATATATATATTTATATATATATTCATATTTCCTTATTTTCTATATTTAGAAAATATTCGTTATCAACGTTGGAAAACATTTCCATTGTTTATTTACGTATCACTATCCTTTCACAACTATCAGACTCTAACTATAAACTAACAAGAGAACAACTTCCTAAGTATAAACCCCGAAGGCCGAAACCAACATCAGATCGATACTCAGGAAACCATTCAACTTATTAATCTCTAGTCAGTTTCTATTTTTTCTTAACTCTATATTCTTTAACTCCATTCGCTCAACACTAGATCGCAGCGATTACAATGGTTACACCTAATTCCCTCAGGAAACATCCGACCGCCTTAGGCTATTTACAGCCCTGCGAATTACGCTAGCAGTCGTACGATATGGCAACTTACCCTGAATACTATGTTTGACTAACTCTGTCTCAAATAACTATATTTGATTAAGTCTAGTTCGTTTTAACTCTAATCGATTTACTCTAACTGATTAACTCTAACTGGTTAACTCTACCTGATTAACTCTACCTGATTAACTCTAACTGATTAACTCTAACTGGTTAACCCTACCTGATTAACTCTACCTGATTAACTCTAACTGATTAACTCTAACTGGTAAACCCTACCTGATTAACTCGACTTACTTAACTCAACTGGTTAACTCGACTTACTTAACCTACTGGTTAACTCGACTTACTTAACCCACTGGTTAACTCGACGTACTTAACTCAGCTGGTTAACTCGACTTACTTAACCTACTGGTTAACTCGACTTACTTAACCTACTGGTTAACTCGACTGAACTGGTTAACTCTACTGAACTGGTTAACTCTTATTCGACTAACCTCTATTCAAATAACTAAATTCGTATAACTCCTTTTAATTAGATTTATAAAGATTTCCCTTTTTATAACGTTTATTCATTTGAAAAGATTTACTTTTAAATAACGGTTCTTCACTTTAAAAATGATTCCTTTTATAACGTTTTTCCTTTTTATCTATATATATTTTCTAAATATTTCCTTTATATTTTCATTCTCCAAAATATTCTAACTCCTTAAATTTCCAGAAAAATTCGCCATAACCTCCTTTGTAACGGGAGCATCGGGAAAATCCCCAAACCCGCCACATAGGCCTTTCCATTCAAAAAGAAAATGGTTTGTAATTATTTCCTTTTTGAATATCTCCTATTTATAAATATTCCAATTTATAAACATTTCTTATTTATAAATATTCCACTTTATAAATATCTCTTATTTATTAATATCCCATTTTATAAATATTCTATTTTCAATATCACTTTGAAAATCCCCTTATCAACATTTCGGTATGTTATGGTATTCAATCATATCAAATCACGATGTTCAATATCGCCCAAGCGCATATAATCGCCCACACATTTTATATCACATCATATAACAATATATGAAAAACAATAAAATAACTGTTGAGGAATCCAGTCGGATTCCTCCAACCTGTCTCCCTGCATCCACAGATGTTACACAATATGATTATCATCACTTTCAGTTCAATATAAATTATTCTGATAGCAGAATCAATATATAAATATTTAACGGTTTATATATATATAATTACATATATATATATATATATATATATATATATAATTTTCACTAACTGACTAGCAGTCCAATCAATCAACCAACACACAACAATCAACAGATGATTAACAGTTCTAAAAATACATTATAAAAATATAACTGTTCAGAGTTGGTGAGTTTTACTCACATTGGACGATCATCGTCAATGACGATAACCATCGCTTGATTCAGACAATTTATTTTGCTATAAATTATAACGGGCTCCAATCGACTCGCGGTCAGTTCCTTTGTGTAGTGCCCGTCCATACGATCCCAACGGATCTTATTTCGCTGGATTTCGATACCGTATGGTCCCGTTATTTAATTTACAAGTTAGTATACATTTTATAATTAAATAAACATGGATTTGAATAAAAAGGATGGGCCTTAACTTATTTATTTCTCCAGCCCATTTGCTTAAAGCCTGAACCCGCTTATAACCTTCTTCCTCCAAACGAAAACACGCTGTAACTCCTCCCCTTTGACTTAACCGTTGACCCACAGCCAACGCCTCCTCGACCATCACTCCGACCTGCTACCACCACCAAAATACTCATCATCTAAATCTCATCGCCATCATCCCCTCACTCCTCAATTCGAACCCGCGTCGACAGGAGTCCCCTTTCGAGCCTACAGTGTCGCGCGTCACCAAGTACAATCAAAATCCACCAAACTTCGGTGATAGGTACCCTTCGCCTCAACGATCTCAACGCTCTCCTCCCCGACCCTTATAGAGGCTCAGATCGCCGACCCTCGTCAGCCCTAGTGCTGCCGTGTCAAATTTATATTATCGTATATCTTCACATATGATATCGTACAGCTCCAGAATATCATATCAGAATTTACAGCTTGATATTTCAGATTCCAGATTATCTCGATATTCAATTTATATCGAAAATCCTTTTATAACGTAAATAAAGCGTTGCAAAATATAAAGGAATTCCACAGCGACTTTTCTGAAATTTGATTTGGACGTAAATCAAAATCTACACGATGAAATCCCGATTTTTCTCTTCCACTAGAAAGATATACTCCACCAGCTCCACACGTTTCTTGTTTCACAGAAATCCGATTTAAAACGGACCCTGTACATCCAGTTGAAGTTCAAATCGTCAAATAGCGAACTACCGCGCCATTTCGAGCTCTATTTTAATTATATTATAATTCTACGTTCAAACTGACGTCGATTGAATATATTCGTCAATATAATTCAACTCTAAGCTGAATTAAATCTTAGGGATGACCGATATTTTTTATTATTTCTGAATTAAATATATTATCTTATTATTTAATTTAATTAAATATTCACTATAATTTAATTAACGACGATTTAATTCCCTAAATCACTATTTATATAATTAAATAAATTAATTATAATACCTCTGACAATGCGGGTCATTACAGTACCTATGAGAGTACTTCCAACAGCGTATTCTTTTTGGAGAGGAAAGAGCAAAATATTATTATTTTTTGTTAGTTAATCCACCATTTATTAGTTAATTCACGGTGGATTAACTTACAGATAGAGTGGTGGATAAACTTATTAAAGTTGACTTATGTGGATGAACTAACAAATTTGGTGGATATACAAAAAATTTCCCTTTTATTTATTTCATGGCCATTTTCCCACTTTGTGTAGCTCTCGTTCTCTCTCATAATATCTCGCCTACATTTCTACCATATTAAAAACGCCTCCCCACTGAAACCAAAACCTGCCAACATTTCCCTTCTCTTTATTGTTTTGTTTCTTCTTTTTTTCTTCCTTTTGTACATGGGCCTCCCCATAAATCGTTGGCCCATCACCCTATTTTAAAGCCTACGTTGGACACCCAAGACCGCGTGGAACAACTTCTTCTTTCCTGATACATACTTACAACCGCTGCTCCATTTTACACCCACGGCTGTCACTTTTAACATCAGTCCCCACCATTTTCACAAAACATTCCCATGCGTTAATCTTTCATCTTCCTATTGCGAATAAAAACATTCCAGCTAACCCAAGCTCCACTTCCCCACATCCTCACTCTTCATATACCAATCTCCCTTTGTTAATTCATTCACATCAAAGTTTCTACCCCGTTGATTACTTCTCAGATAAATGCACGCTCTTGTTTTAAATGGTTATTCCCTTTTTATTTATATATTATTTTATTTGTACGCAGTGGTATTTCGTTTGATCTCACGCCGCATGAAATTCTGGAACTAAAAAAAGAATGAAGAAGCACGAGTATAAATAGGAGGACCAAATACTTAACAGTTAAGCAAAATATACAGTGTAGGCATGTGATGAGGGGTCGGCTATTTAACGTATAGGATAGACATGCATGATTAGAACACATAGGGCAGTGCATTAATTTGATTATACTATAGCGTACGGTGTAAGCCTACGATAGATATTCCACAATGATGTATACAATACACTTTATACTTCATTGATAAGTAATCTAAACCCACGTACTTTATTAAATTTACATATAATATCTTGGCAGGAGCATTAACGGAGACAAGAAGGGATGGAGGGTATTTTGTACTTTTTTAAACTTAATTGTTAAGTGAACAAAAGTAAGTATTTAAATAAATAAAGAAAAAAAGTAAGGATCCGTGTTTGTTTTTAAAAAGTTCTACACCCCGAGGTAACCACTTCTGCTCATGTACGAGCTGCTATGGACATAAATAAAAACATCATCGTACTGAACGATGCACCACGATCCCAAAACCATAATAATATAGACAAGCTGACTTATTCTATAGAACCCCAAAATATTGATATAAGGTGTAAAAACTTCAAAATAAAAACTGTTTATTTTTCAAAATAAAAATTACAGAAAAATTCTAAAAATTAAGTTATAACTACATCTAAAAGGATTTTTCCAAATTCGAAATTAGTATTTAATTATAATTAAATATATCGTTACGATTTATAATCGATTCCATAGCTACTATTCGAAAATTTGATTTGGACATAGCTCTCAATCTATAACATGAAATCTCGATTTTTCACTTCCATTAGAAAATTTATTTTAGCAGCTCCGAACGTTTTTTGTTTCACAGAAATCTGACTTAAAACGGATTCTGTATATTCGTTTAAAGTTCGAATCGCCAAATTACGAATTGTTGTGCCATTTCGAGCTCGATTATAATATAATTATGTGTTCAACTATCGTTTATATAATATATTCGTTATTATAATTCAACTCTATACTGAATTATATATTATAAATGATCCAACTCACACAATATTGTGAATTCCACTATTTCCGACTATTTCGGAAATTAAATATATTGTTCTAATTATTATATTAATTAAATATTCAAAGTTATTTAATTTTTGTCATTTTAAATTACCAAACCATTATTTAAATAATTAAATAAATTATTTATTACCCGTTAAAAATATGGGTCGTTACAAAAGCAAAATTTGGTATCATGCGCTTTGTGTTATCCAAATCATCCATATTAATGCAAAAAAGATGTTCAAATATGCGGAAACCACCGTACCCAAATCCGCATTTTCGCCCAAATCGAAATGAAAGAAAGTAAATCAGTAAAATATATAATAAAACAGTTAAGAATAAAAGATTTTTTTTTTCAAATAACGTTTGCAAAAAGTTTCAAAAAAATGCGTTCTGTGGAAACTTAGACGATTCAAGTCACATGTTGGTGAAAAAAGAAGTCAGTCACGTGAAAAATGTGAAAACTAAAATCACACACAAAAGGACATAATAAATTTTAGCTTAATAAGGAACATATGATTAATATACCTATGACGAAAGCAGTGCAAAAACTTGTCCTTTGTTAAAATTTATTCAATGCAAAATTCTATTCTTTCCAGCTCTAACACAACTGTTAGTAAGATAAGAGAAATGAGATTTCATTTAGATAGACATGAGTGGATGAAGTAAATGTTTCTAAACATAGAAATCTCATTAAAAGTCGTGCGTTTACTAACAACACTAACAGTTACAAGCACGAATTACCACAAAGCTAAGAACCAAATGCTAGAAATGGAAAATAACAAAGATGACAACAAAACAATAACACCGAAACCTAAAAACCAATATCTATAAACAATGACATGTCTTCCTCCGCGACTGGAGCTCAAACCATTTTTTATGAACCTTAATTAATCATACCATGATAGCAAAATGCTCAATCCCGTGTTACAAATACTATTGGTTTTGTTGGAGGTTTCCACATTACTATCACTTACAAAAGAGAATTGGTGGTTGGAAAAGAAACCCATCGCAAAACTGCTTCTCATGAAAATTCACCTTATATTGTCTAAAGACTAAAATGGATAAGTGAAATTATGAAAGTAACTCTATGAGAAAACACACAAGAACAACAAGCTGAATCAAATATGATTCACACTAAATTATAGTTATGCCAATGATCAAAGAAAAGATCGATTTTCGCATCATGAGACAAATCTAATTTTAGCTTCTCATCTTCAGAATAATGTGCTGAATAAGTCACACATCTACATGGGCATTCGAACATAGATTCTTGAACTCAAAAACCGACATAAAGAAGAAGAGATTTGCTGGAAAACTTCCAAAGCTAGTCAGCAAAAAGTCTTCAAGTCCGCATACAATACGGATGCCCCTATTTCTCCTTAGAAAAACCATCCGAAAATAGCTTAATCTTCATCTCCGAAATGATGACCGCCTTTATCAAAATCTATTCCAATAAGATATGTAAAAGGCGGAAGCAACACAAATAATGACCCAACACAAAGATTTTGATCAAAGGACCGGTGCAAGTCCAACTACTACGATTAATTTTCTTAGCCTTAAAGCGGTGAGATCTTTTACTCATTCAAATCCAACCAAATGATCTTTCTGGCTAAGGATGAGATTAAAATGGCGCGAGTAATCTCGTACAGCACAAATAGGTATTACGGAATAATAAATGACCGAAGAGAAGAAATTGAATTTAGATCTTGGAATACTGGTGGGGCAAGATCTAACGCGCAAACTAGCGTAGAAAATGAGGAGATGAGGCAATGACAAAGAAAGAGAAAAAGGATAAGAATATGGTTCGGATAGATGAGGAAGGAAGGACGAAAGAAAGAAGTTAAGCGGGTGATTTGAACACAACTTTTATGGTTGAGTCCTAGGTTCAAGTTGTACCAAAACTCATCCACAAGTTGACCACTCTATGTATAACTCTAAACGGTCGAATGTCAAATGGGCTTTGGGTACGGACCTTGACCTTATTAGGCCAGATTAAAAAAGTTAATCATCCCAAATCATCTTTTAAGATTTGGCGTGATCGGAAAAATAATTATCCTCATCAAAGCGGCATCAAAGACCATAGACGAACTCAGAACCGACTCCAAGCATTTAAATTAGTCTCAACAATGATGCTGCTACCACACAACGAAACGAATTCCCAAAATAATTCATCTAGAAATCCATAATTAAATTAAAATGGATTTCCCATTTACTAGCTGACAACAAGTAAATGATTCACAAATCAAATACTCTAAAATTAGGACAAAAGATTTTCCTTAGCCTTTTCGAAGGAAAATTAAAACTTTTCGAAATGGATTTATTATAAACTAAAGGTTTCGTATTATAAATGTAGTTTATTATAGTTATTATTATTTTAATTCCAGCTTATAATACTAACTGGAAAACCTTTTCGCATTCCAAAGCGTTGAGATCTAAAAATATCAAAGATTAATTGAGATAATTTTGATAAATCATCCAAAATATATTAAAAGAGGGATACAAAAAAATCACAAGGAATAAGTGTTGATTATTTTTGTGTTTCCAAACATATTCCTTGTCATTTCCAATTCTCTTCTTTTTACGAACTAGACTATTTATTAAAATCACACTAAGTATAACAACTTTGAAACACAAATAGATTTAAAAAATTAAAACCATATTTTTTATAAAACCATTTCTCGAAACCACAGTTTTAAAACTCTCGAAATCCATTTTACTTCCAAAAACAGTTTTAAAAATGGAAATTCCTTCGAAAATAAGACTAAGGACTCAAATGAATATTTCCAGTCAAAATAATATCTGGAATTTTAATGAAGTATCTAATGGATATACATCGTAAATATCTTTCTGGATGGAAACAACATATTAAAATGAATTTCCCATTTCAGACCAAGAAAAGGTCATTCACTGGAACTACCAACAAACCAAAAACCAGAAATTGCGACTATCTCAGTTGTTGCTAGATTTTCTCTAGTCTCCAAATTCGAATCAATGGGATTCACCATATGTCATCCTCATTCTCTTCACAATGAAATCACCAATGTACTATAGGGTAAAACTGAATTGGCTAGAAACTCGAACTCAACATATTTCAAATTCTCAGTCGCTTAAGGCCCCTTTCGAATAAATAGGCCCACAACTATTTCATCGTTGAAATAATTTTAAGTCGAGTAAGAAAGACGAAGAAAACAAAAACAAAAATTGAATACGTTCTCTTATGAATCCTAATTTAACTAATTACTCCGATCGTCTAACCTAAGCTCTGATATCAACTGTGACACCCTACACTTTTCTAAGCCTAAATTTTGACAAAAATCGAAACTAAAACTCATCCAAGCATGGAGCATGTAAATCTGGCACCACCAAATAAATGAGCATACGCACAATCAGAGTACGATAAAATAACTCATAACGAAAACGAAATAGGATAAACTATTATCAACTCAGGTAACTACCTTATAAGAGTAAATTCACTACAAGAAAAACTGCATTTAGCGACGGTAGAATCCGCTTCCAATCCGTCGCTGAATTGGCATTAGCGACGGATTTCCTGTATAATGTGGTGGTCGGTAAAAACCATGACGGTAATTGTGTCAGATTTTAGCGACGGAATATAGCAAGAGTTTTCCGATAGTTTTCTGTCATTTTACAATTTTTATATTAAAAATGTAATTTTATTTATTAATTTATTTTTAATTTATTTATCGAGTATTTACCGACGGATAAGTAATTTATAATAATTTATTATTTATACAAAACATCGGTAAAGCCTCGCTAATTAGCAAGAGATTAGCGACAAAATATTTTTTAGATCAAACGTTTTCTGTAGGTAATCCGTCGTTATTCTCTTTCTATTCTGCCAATAAACAATTTTTCATGTTACTTGCTTATAGCTTTATCAAATACTATCATTCACCTATCAATAATAAAATAAATAGCATAACCCAACAAAAATAAAAATAAAGAATGCAGTTATGAATACAATACACAAATTTATTACTATTTAACACAAAATAGTACAATAAAATACACGTCATTTACAATCAATGCAATACATATACAATTGTACTCTCAACTGTTAAAAAACCAAAATAAATTATATATATTCACATCTCTTTCTCTCTCTCAACACGACCCATAACAAACAACATACAGGAAACTTGAATATACAGACATCTTTTCAACTTACCAACATAATGAGCCTCAGCTAATATATAATTAAAAACCTTTTGGCTCAAGTTTCCTTTGCTTCCCCTTGTCTCGTTGCAGCGACAGTTTCACTTAAGCCTAACCAGTAAAAAAAAGTGTAACAAGTAAATATGTGAACTGGTGTGAGCTACTCTCAGGAAGCAAGTGCACATAACAATTCATATGCCATGTAGCAGAGACGGAACAACATGTGGTTTACATTTAGAAACATTCTCAGTAATTCTTCTTGCAGTAAGGAACGTATCATAGTTTTTCATTTCATACTTATTTGGCCTTAATTCAAGTATGACATTAGTAACTGCTAGTTGTGGAAATGTTAACAAAGTTTGAGGGTCGTCTAATATATTTGATTATTAGATGTACAAGTGTATTTTATACAAGTATTAGAAATTGAAATGAATCACAAGCTCAAGTTATTAACTATAAGCCGCTTGAACGTTTACATGAGAGCAGAACACATTGCAACTACGGAAACAAAAACTTCCAACCCTACGTCTTAAATATAAAAGTTGAATATATATGTTGTAATTGGTGGATGTACTGAGAGACATAAAATTGAAGCTTAGGTTGATATATATATATATATATATATATATATCTTTAATGTTTAAAATTAGGGAAAGCACGTGCATATAATTTTCAACTGCCACAACATACGGTGGCAAATTAGCAAGGCACACTTCTGAATTTGTAAGTTGAAAACTGGATTCTGAGTAAGGATTAGACAAAGAAAATGCAGGGAGGATGATATCTGATTTGTCATAGCTTAAGACAGTATATGAATTGCCAGTCATAGACTTTTCGACTATGGTTTCTGAAAATAAAAATAGATATTAGAAGTTTATTGGAAAACAAATTAATAAAATATTAACTTGACTGAAGTTGAATAATAGAAGCAATGTATGAGATGGTCATCTAGACACCACTGAAGAGACATTTAATATATTGTTTGAAAATATTAACCTTTGATCAGTTACATATTTTGTTAACCTTTCTTACTTTTGATCAGCGCCATATTAAACGTTAACCTTTCTTACCTTGAAAATATTAACCACTGAAGAGGCATATATTAAGCTTTCTTACTTTTAATCAGCGCCATATTTTGTTAACCTTTAATTTTTATATTCTGCTAGGCATATTGTACTGCAATGTAAAACGTCTATAAATTCATATTACAGTTCTTGTACTTAGTACAACTTAGTGTGAAAAAAGTATTTAACGAACTTGCAAGCTTTTGCATTCAGTACTACCTAGGAAGAAAAGAACAGTATTTAAACTTAAGCATAAACTAAAGCAATACATACTGATATATTGAATGAACCAACACGTACGTTCAGTTCAACCCCAAATAGAAGGAAGTAGGAGGATCAAACACCAGAAGTGTAGTACAAATTAATAAATAGAAGCATCCAAAGAATAAGTAATGCAAAAGTCAATAGCAAAAAGGGGTACCAAAAATTTACCTGAAATTGAATGGTTAAACAAAGACTGGTGAGGGTCGATTGGAGATGGTTCGGTGGAAGTGCACAGGCATCACAACCGTTTGAATAAAAATAAAAGGTAGTAGAATGACTGGCGAGGTTAGATCAACGATGGGTTGGTGAAACCATACAGGAGATGCAGTGGACGACCGTGGGGTGCTCAAACCGCTGTGTATCTGATTTTGGATGTCTGCCGGTTTCGGGAGTATAAAATAAGATAGTTTAGAATAAAAACAACATGTAGAAGGGAATAAAATTGAATTAAAGACAGGTATTGTACAATGAACACAATAGAAAATGGGGAATGTTGAAGAGTAGGCATCACAAATGGGAAGGAGAGTTAAAAAGGTTCGTTGATCAATGTAATTGTCTTATTTTGAAATGGCAAAGGGGTAAGTGTTCCAACCCAGATAAGACATGAAAAAAACACATTAGATCAATACAAATATGCAAGCATTTACCTCAAAATGCATGAATATAAATTGGAGTGGTCTTTCCATCTGCCTGTAGTAGAGGTGTTGGAAACCGTAGAATTCTTTCGATCTGCCTGTGGTAATCGAGACTTCCGTTTTGGTGTGATAATTTGAAACCCATCCTCATCAATCAAGGGAGGCGGAGGAACTCGTGGAGGGGAGACATTGGCGGATCGGAGGAGGTTGGTATCGTCGGCTTCGTCTTCGTCTGGTCAGTATTCAGGTTGGCATGGGTTAGGGTTTCGTTACCCACATCGAATTGGGCGGCTTCATGGGGCGTTTCGTTGTCAGTGGATCTGGGGGAGGAAGCGCTGAAGGAGGGCATGTTGGTTGCGGTTGGAGCGGCGGATTGAAGAAAGGAAAAGTCGCGATTTTTTTTCCTAGGCGTATCCTTTGTGGCCGCTTAGAATGGTGCCCATTTGAGAACTGGGATATGAAGAGTTTTAAGTTTGGGAGGGGAAGCCAAGACTAATTTGGAAGGGGTTGTGTGAGTTTGGGGAAGAAGAAGGAAATGGGAAAGCTAGAAATTTGATTTGCAGCGTTAATTTCGAGCGCGGAAGATGAAATTGTTTTGCTTCCTGGAGCCAATTATTTTGGCCCTTTCCACCTAAATTTAAGAAAAAGTTTGAAGTTGGAGCCAAAATCTAGCTTGCAGTAGACAAGATTTAACAAATTATTTTGGCCCTTTCCGCCTAAATTTAATCAATATTTTATTTACCAACTATTCATAACTAACCATAATAAAATATTTAATTTAAATTTAGTTATTGATTATAAACAATAATTATGAAGTATAAATTATTTATTTGTAATCATTTATTGTAATTTATGGATAATTAACCCTTTAAGTTTTCAATTGTTAATTATTAATCATCGTTTATAAATTAATTAATTGTATGCTTAATATTTGTTATTAACTACAAATTGTTTGTTAATAAGATTGAAGTTCAATATATTTTAGAGTAGAATATTAAGTGAAAATTTATGTTTAGAAAATTCGGGTTTCGAAACTAAAAATTTAGGGTTGGAGCTACATATTAGATTTGGAGCCATAATTCCAGGTGGGAGCCAACATAAAATCTTGCATATATGTTAGTCAAAAGTGTAACATTATTTTACATTTTTCAAATTTTGAAATATTAAGAAAAAAACCTTGTACTTGTTAATGAAAAAAATGGCACTATTATTTTATATTTCATAAATTTCATATATTATTTGTTAAATGTTAAAATTTTGCAACGCAATATATAAAAACTAGTATTGTGTTCGTATTTCAAGCTACTAGTATGTAATAAAATCAATCTTTTTGTTGCTTTTTTGTAATTTCACAATTTATGTAAGGTAAATCTATTCAATTATATTATCTCAAAAAGTTAAGATTAAAATGCAATAACAAGAGTAACTATTTGTAAATTACTTATTATAACATATGTATTACTTATGGTGACAATTAAAACCATACACAAACAAGCAGCCGTTATAAGCATATGTTACAACTGTTGCGCAAAAATATAAAATATAAGTATCAACTATAATTATAAAATATAAGTATCAACTATAATTATTAAGTACAATTATTTAAAATTAATTATCGAATGCTAGATATTATTTCATAAGTATTAAATTTTATTATTAATTATTAAATAATTATTATAATAAACTGATATTTTCATTATTTAGGGTAATAAATATAAAAGAACAATTTAAAATTTAAGATTTAGCCTAACATATACTGGCATACTAACTGAAATTTGTGATGAAAACAGAGGACTTAATTAAGAATTTAGTAACTACATCGGTTATGAGCAAAGAATATTTTGCTAATTTTAAATAAGCAATTATTATAAGTTATTTAATATAGAGCGTAAATTATTACTTATTACTACTTATAAATCATTAATCGTGTTAAAGACTATTAAATAATCACTCATTATCAAAACAAATTTAATAAACATCGAACAATAATGTACTTTATTAAATACTATTACCTCTTATTTATATTATATAGTAATTAATAATTAATCAGCATTAATTTTCAAAAAAAATAATCAGCATTAAAAACTGAATTTTATTTACTTCTAATAGTTATTATTTATTATTAATTACTAATGTATTATTAACATTAATTATTTAAATTTACTAATTAATTACTAAGTAATAACACAAATTTAAAACATTTTATAAATAATAAATATAAAAGTTCGTTTCAAATCTCTTAGAAAATTGCAGGAAAATAGCTTCAAAATTATGTCGACGGTAATCCGACTCTATTAGCAACAGAATTTAGCGTTAAATATTATATGACGATAAAGAGCTGAATTTCCATTGATTTAGCGACAGAATTAGTATTCCACGGTAATAATTTATAATAAGATGACATATAAAATCCAAAATATTTTCTCTTACAAAGCCCACGAAAATCCGCCGCTAATTAGCGACGGAATTTTTCGTTGCTAAAAATCTGTCGCTAATCTCGGTTTTTCTTGTAGTGTCATTACGTCAATACCGAGCATGTGAGAGAACGAGAACCAAAGACCAAACTAAACACCTATGAGAACCTGAACTTCTCGGAATAACCTGGGAGATTGTAATGAGAGGTGGGTCAGAACAATAAGTTTTGGTGAGTAGAAAGAGTATAACATCGTCTACAATACACAAATGTACGCCCATTTGGTTCAACCAGAGACATATGTCTATCAAGGCTAGTAATTCTAACCTAACCTTGTAAACATTAACGCACGACTCTAACTACCATACCCAACGTAGCATTCCCAAACGATAAACGAAACTGAGATAGAACATTTACGCATATATTTATGAAGCCTTTAAGCCATTCAACCAATTATTAAGGACTAAAATGTGGGCTCTTAACTAGTCACTAATTATACGGAGAGGTTAACTATATATACATATATATATAGCCACTTAAGACTTCACTATCAAATGATAGATAAGGGTGGATCCTCTTGATCACTTAAGACCCTAGGTGGACCTATCTGCCACTTAATACCTTTTTTGGATGGTTTATCGGATGCTAATATAAATTAGAGGACACTAGCTGCAGGTCCAACTAATTATGGCTTATGTCATTCACATATAAATCCATGCCCCGCATAAGGCAAGAGGAAGTAAGCAGCCACTCAAGACCACTCGGGGAGGTTGACGTTGCATGTCATTTAAGACCTCCCTATGGAGGCCCCTCTCGTTACTATCTAGCTGACGTTATTGGATAATCTCCTAGTCTCTTAATACTTCCCATAGGACAGGTAGACCTGTGGCAATACCATATCGGTCTTTTTAAACCCCATTCCTATGTGGACCCCTCGACCCAAGCCACTTAAGACCCGAGGATGCGTACTATTCGTGAAGATTATTAAACTCGTATACAGTTAACCTTTAATGCTTTCATTTATGGAAGGTGGCTACTCGATCGCTTAATACATTTTTAAGGGTGGATCTAACTGCTTAAGACCTTAATCCCCAAAGCAGGTCACATTATTGAGTTATTCCTATTTGGTTTCTCTTTATGGAAATAATCTACATACGCAAGCTAATAATCATCATAGGTTCCTATGGTCAATGATGTCTCCCATCAGTTCGACATATATTGGACTGCTGGAAAGTGCAGACTTTTGTCGAACAAGGCAACTGACCTCGCATCATTAACCTACTAAGTCCAATTCTAATTTTTAATTATTAATCCTAGATTAACTTGTAAAATAAGGAAAATTATATCCTTCCTTCCCTAGGATATTTATTCAATTGTTTCCTTAGTGAACTTAGTATTTAAAACGACAACCAATACTCGTTTATCCCCTTTTTAATTTCCTTTTATTGCTATTTGTTCGGGTTATTTCCACTTATGACCATAACAGACATATTTTCCTAAGGCGCTGCAACAACCCAAAAATGCGAGCCAATTTAAAATTTTTATTTTGGAAATTTTAATGAATTTTGAACATTTAAAATGAATTATTTTAAATAATATCGACAAGAAATTTATTTTGAATAGAATTCGACGTATATATTATATACGTCGTTGTTAGAATAAAATAATTATATATAATTATAAATAGAATTGAAAATGGCGCGGTAGTTCGATAATTCGATTTCAAACTTCAATTGAATGTACCGGGTGCAAAACAAATCGGATTTTAGTGAAACTAAAAATACGAGGATCGATTTGAGAATATCTTTCCAACGAATTCGGAAAATCGAAATTTCATAGCGGGAATCAAAAGATATGTCCAGTTAAAAATTCTGAATAGTCGATATGGAATTCAGGCCCTTAAAAATGGGAATTTTGCAAACGACCTCGAATTTCGACGAAACCACTTTGGTTGGACCCGTGATGTCAAATTATTGCTAGATTCCAAATTTCATAGTTTTTCGAATCAATACGTGAGCGTGGCAAAGGAAAACGTGTTTGACCAGTTTCAGTTGATTTTAATCGACTGGAAAATGGCCATTTTTCCAACGGTCTCAGAATTCGACGAAACTAGTTTTGTTAGGACCGTATCGTCAATACGAAGCTAGAAAATATTTTTCGAGAATTTTTAGAGTTAGTATGTGACCCCGGGAAATTGAAATATGCGTTCAAATTCAATATATAGAGTTATATGTTGATTTTAACGGAAATTGATTGTAACAGCCGAATCAGCTTACGATACATATCCCATTGTGTTCGGAATGGGGGTAATTAGCTATGGACGACAGGCGGTGGGCCCCGTTTAGAGGTCGTATGAAAAAGTCAACTTTTTGAAATTTAAAATAATAAAAAAAATAAAACCCTCTCCTCTCCTTTCACTCAGCCCCCCCCCCCCCCCAGTTCAAAATCATTCGAAATAAAAAAAAGAGAAAAAGGAAGGAGGAGCTGTCGCTCCTCCGAGCCGCTGCCGCCGCCGCCCTTCTTCTTCCTCCCCCACCTCGCCGACTGTGACGCGCCACCCTCTCCTTCTTCTCCTCCTCCTCTCGATTCCCTCGCCTCACACCTCTCCAACCCCAAAACCCGACGCACATGAAACCCCGACCCCCTCCTGCGACGCTTTCCCCCTCCTCCACAGCCAAACCCCGACGCCGCACCACCCAAATTCGAGCACCCCTCCGCCTGCAACCCCCTACGCGCCTCTTTCTTCCTTCCCCTCCTCCTGTAAGTTTTTGCTTGTATTTATTTACTTTTAATTATATTATATAATTAGGTTTTCAAATAAATAAACTAATTTTTATAAGATTAGTGTAGGAAAGAACCAATTTTTGATATGAAAAATTGATTTTTAATGAGAAAAAGAATTGATTTTTAATATGAAATCTTCATATATGTAGCGAATAGGAGAGGAGATTTTTTTTGTTTGTATAAAGATATGATCTTTTCTTAGTAAAAATATAATTTTTATATTATAGAAAGAATAAAAATTCCATTTTTATTATATATAAAGATTAGATTTTTAAAATAGAAAAGATAAGATTTTTAAAATAGAAAAGATAAGATTTTTAAAATAGAAAAGATAAGATTTTTAAAATAGAAAAGATAAGATTTTTAAAACAGAAAAGATTAGATTTTTAAAACAGAAAAGATAAGATTTTTAAAATAGAAAAGATTAGATTTTTAAAATAGAAAAGATACGATTTTTAAAATAGAAAAGGTTAGATTTTTAAAATAGAAAAGATACGATTTTAAGCGATGTAAAAATAGAATTTTTATCTATATATTAGTAGTAAAAATTCGATTTTTATATATTGAAAAGCAAAGTAAAAATTCGATTTTTATATATTGAATAGCGAAGTAAAAATATGATTTTTATATATTGAATAGCGTAGTAAAAATATGATTTTTATATATTGAATAGCAAAGTAAAAATATGATTTTTATATATTGAATAGCGAAGTGAAAATATGATTTTTATATATTGAATAGCGAAGTAAAAATATGATTTTTATATATTGAATAGCGAAGTAAAAATATGATTTTTATGTATTGAATAGCGAAGTAAAAAACTTGATTTTTATATATGTAGTGAATACGGATGACGAAAGTGACGAAAGCGACAAAAGGCGAGAACGACGAAGATTTCTACAAATGAAGTGTCGTGAAGTTGGGATAGCTATCGGTGAGAACTTCTCACTCTTCAATATCTTTTTCTAGTTATATATATATATATATATATATATATACTAGGATGTAGACGGTGCTTAGCAGCACCCGGCACCCGTCATCCACAGACCATGTATGGCTTGTTTGTTTGATTGATGTGTTGTGAAAAATTGTTTGTGTTGTTGATGTGAAATCGATAATAAAATGTGGATGTGAATAAATAAATATTTATAAACAAATCGGCCGATTTGTTTATATACACTGATTTGACTAATATTGATTGGGTCGATAAATTTTACACATCGCCCAACTGCACAAATAAAAATCTGTGTTTGTTGATTTGAAACCCCACATGGGTGTTGGGATGATATTTGGGTACACTAATCCCAATTATTTAATTGTATGTCGATCGATTGGTCGACAGACTGTGTAAGCGTTGATTATTTATATTTGATGCTTATGCAGTTGTGTGGTGCACTTTGGATGATGGTTGATTGGTTATCGTTGCTATTATATACATGTGTTGTATGGAATCCATGTAATTAACATTATATGGTGATTGATTGGGCCTCATTCTAATCGGGAAAATAATGAATATTATAAAATAAGATTCATGTGTTGACAGTACTCATTTGTTGAGATTAGTCAAGTGTTGAAAGAAATATAGATTCATGTGTTGAATAGAATAAATATTCATTTGTTGAATAGAATAAAGAAGTTTTTGAAAAATATAAAACCGTGTTGATTAGAGATGCGTTATTTTGACGCGAACGATATTTATATCGATTTTATCCGTTTTATAATGAATATTGAAAAGTGATCTCAAAATTTAATATTTTGAAATGAAATTCAAATTAAATTAGATTAAAATTCAAATTGAAAATTTATTAAATCAATTTGAAATGAATTCGAATCGAATAGAAAATGAATTCGATTCGAATTGAATAGAAAGTGAATTTGAATTTGAATTGAATAGAAATGAATTCAAATTGAATTAAATTGAATTGAATTGAATTAAAAACGAATTAAAATCGTTTTGAATGAAATTTAAAACGAACTGCAATTAAATTGAAATCAATTTGAAATGAATTCGAATTGAAGTAAATAGAAGGTAAATTCAAATTGAATTGAAACGAATTAGAATTGAATTGAAACGAATTAGAATTTGAATTGAATTGAAATGAATTAGAATTAGAATTGAAACGAATTTGAATTTGAATTAAATAAAATTGAAATGAATTGAAATCAAATCGATTTGAAATTGAAGATGAGGTTGAAATTGTTTTTGAAACGAATTTAGAAATTTTTATAAAATTCGTTTTAAAAGGAAATCTACGAAATATATATAATATATATATATATATTATATATATATATATATATATAATGGCCTGAATAGAACGCGCCGCGCCGCGGCAGTTCGTGAATTTCGACCATTGACTTCGAATGGACATTACGGGAGATCCGACCGTCGGATTCTCCTAAAACCGGAACCGTTGGGTTCGTATCGAAAAGCGCGTTCCAATGAATATTAGAAATTTGAAATCTAACGGTTGGATTTGGAGTTATGTCCAAATCAAATTCGAAAAAGGCCGTTGTAAGTGCAGTTCGATGGCCGTTGTTGGAAATCGACTGTACGGGCCTTGATAAAATTATTAAAAATATAGATAATTTGTGTAAAATCATAATATATGATTTGGGAAAAATTGGGCTGAAGAATTCCACATTTGAAAGGATAAAAATAGATTTTTGTCGAAATGAACTAGTTTTGAACTAGAATTAAAATCAATTTATTTTTGAAATAAATAAATTGAATTTGAGAGTGATTTTAAAGATAATCAAAATTCCCAATACGTGGATTGGACTGGAGTTGAATCAAAATTATCTTCGAAATATTTCGATGTTAGATTTTGTCACTATACAGATATTGTTATGGGAATTTGAAAGATATATTTTATATCGTTATTTCCAATACGATATTTGTTGGTTTCAGAATTTGATACTGAATATAAGCCTGTATATTTTCTATTCAGAGCCTTGTAATTAATATCAAATGTGATTTGGGTTTGTGAATCGTGTTTTAGATGACATTGGTTCTTTAACCCAGTTAAAGGCAGAATATTGATTTTTGAAAAGATTGAAACTAAGTGGAGTTTTAATGAATCTTTAATTAGATTAAAAAGTGAATTGATAATTTAAATTATCAAATCTGAAAGGTGATCGATAATGGAGTACCACCAGTTTTGCTCCAAAGCGATAGTTAAATCTTTAATTAGATTTGAACGTGAAATGGTAATTAATTTTACCGATAACACCGTGGTGTTAGATGTAGAGTATTACCAGTCTCCTCCATGGGATATATAGGTTGGGATTGGGAAATAAAATAAATAATTACTTCGGTGTGGTTCGTTAATCCCGGCTAGTTTGAAATAATATCCAAAGGAAGATTAAAGAATAAATTTAGAAGAATTTATCTTGGATAAAATTAATGGGAACCTTTCCCTAAAAATGTGATTTTGTGAATAAAAGAATATTCTGAATTGGAATGAGGCTTTGTCGTGTTTGTGTAACATTCGTTTTTTATATACGTGGGTTATTCAGAAAGGCCGGGTTATACCCATTCTGAATAGCCGATTCGACGAGATGTCAAAGATGAAGACAGTGGTTGAAGACCGGAAGTCTTCACATCGTTTGGGTGATTACTGATGATCTCGAATGGGCTGTACACCCAAGACGAGGGAAACAGTTGGTGATCATCCAGATGTACTTGGAGATGGATGGATAAGCGAGGAAAGTGCCTCCGGTTTCGTTCAGACCCAAAACGAACTCGTAAATGGATTGTGTGTCTGACATTGGATTTTATTTTGTGTTGATTGATCTCTATTAAATAAACATCTGTTTGGCGGCGGAGAATTTATTCTCTTGCTTAACGCCCTTCTCTGAGACGTACGAGCTCAGAGATTGTATATCGATGGACATCAGTCGCATGAAGTGAATTGCCAGTGTGGCACGCGTAAGTGGCAATTGATCAGGGCTTCTGTTGAAAAGCAAAGTCTTGTGGTTGATGATCAAAGCACGGCCTGTGTGGTGTAGCTTTGTGTATAGCGTGAATTCGCGAGCCTCACACCTCGGTATGAGTCAAAAACGGGATACGGACCCAAGGAGTGCACGACGTTTCTTTCTAGCTAGGGTGGTGTCAGTGACCTACCAGCCCTGAAATTTATATACTTTTCACCTGTGTGGTTGTTGGATACGAGGCGCCTCAGATATAGGTCTGTAAGGACCGGGAAACGTGTGTTCAGGAATAACTAATCCTCAAAAGTAAGAGAGGACCGGCCTTGGAGGTTCCAAAGGATCATAGTGGGGTCCTGAGGCATTTGCTAGAGTGTCTCGAACGCGGAGAGGAGCTTGCCCCTTGCCTCGACTCATGACGGAAACCCAATTTCCAATACGTGATATTGCGGTTTTAATTGTAGAACTAGTATGGCGACATGATATATGGTACCCATGTCGTCTATGATTGATATTTATGATTGAAAATGTTTTGACACTATACACCTATGATAGTATCAAATGATTTGTTTAAACGTACCAAGCATTATTTGGCTATTATAAGGGAAAACCCTATCCTCCGGCTTGCGTTGCATTGTGTGATGGGACCTGGGTCTTATAATAGCTTCATTTTTCCAAAAAGCATTGCGTTGTTTTGTTATATGCACTAGTATTCTCGGGAGGAAACCCGTTCCATGTTATACGGCGTGGTCCCTTGAATTACTATCTATAAAGTAGAGTTTTAAATAACTGTTTTAGTTCTCACACCAGTCCCATGACTGACCTGGAGTTTATTGTTTTAACCTAAACTCTGTGTGCCCCTATTTTCCACATGGGCAGCTAGTAGTTTTGGTTTTGCAGATTTATATTCACAGGATCCTGATTTACAGCTGGAACGATGCTCGGAAAGCTCTGTATCCGTGCATTACTTTCAGTTGTGCTTTTGTATATTTTCCCGCTGCTATGTAATTTATTGTAATCTCTGATATTTATCGAATGTAATTTATTCATTTATACTCCGTATATTCTTGTATCTGATGGAATTGTTGTAATAACAATGAAATGTTCTTCCGTCTGCGTCCTTTTGTGTGTTGTTCTCAAAGTATTCGTGCTTTCCTTCACGGGGAAGTTACGGGTCCTTACAGTTGGTATCAGAGCTTTGGTTTACAGAGCTCGAGAACAAGACACATTAGAACCATACGAAAGAATTCATCAGATATTGGATTAGTAATATCCAATTAGAATGACTCGTTAGAGATAGGATCAGTAGTATCCTAGAACGAGTGTGAAGAGTATATTTTTCAAATGAAAACAATTTTGTTTTGAAAATTTAAATCGTTTTATTCGTATTTGAATATTTATTTATTTTGAACTTGGACAATCGAGTATATAAAGATTTCGCGTATACGCGTCATGAACGTATATTCGAAGTTTTAATATACTGGATAGATATAGAGTCACATTCTAGACACCCGGGGATAATTCTGATGATGCGGCCGCATTATCAGTATTTATGTTCGTGTTTTGAAGGTGTGATTTCTATATATTTCCATTAGACTGGTGTGAGAACCAAAACTAATATAACTAGATAGATTTATTGTTGTGAATTGGCATCAAAAACATGATTTTTGTATATGTATCAAAATTATCAATTTGAAACTCTAATTCACTAATTGATTGATGTTTGTGTTGTTTGTCTATTTGTTGATAATTTTGAACCATTTAGCCTAATAGTATCAAATATTGAATTATATTGAAAATTGGTCGCATTTGCTTGCATATACATGTACTTACATTGAACAGGTCATAGCATGGAGGCTAGAGCAGAGAATAAAATTTGTTTGCCCGACAAATAGGTACATGTTTACTATAATTTACTGTTTTGTTTGGGTGATGATGATTTTATGAGCCGATTGGCTAGCCGCTTGGCTTTTTCTTTTTCTTTTTGAGATCAGAAGGCCTGTATGGCAATTTCGGGATTTTCCCGTGGCTCCCGGTGTAGGGGAGGTTATGGCGAAATTTTTCGAAAATTTAGGGTATTAGCCAAATTTTTGAAGAATTTGAAAATTCTCAGAAACTGAAAAGTTGGAGAATGGAAGCCAGATCGAACGTAGAGTTGATTGATCAAACCACTTTCGACTTCGTTCCTTTTCGGGGACGAAAAGTTTTAAGTGGGGGAGATTGTAACAACCCGAAAATGCGAGCCAATTTAAAATTTTTATTTTGGCAATTTTAATGAATTTTGAACATTTAAAATGAATTATTTTAAATAATATCGACGAGAAATTTATTTTGAATAGAATTCGACGTATATATTATATACGTCGACGTTAGAATAAAATAATTATATATAATTTTAAATAGAATTGAAAATGGCGCGGTAGTTCGATAATTCGATTTCAAACTTCAATTGAATGTACCGGGTGCAAAACAAACTGGATTTTAGTGAAACCAAAAATATGAGGATCTATTTGAGAATATCTTTCCAACGAATCTGGAAAATCGAAATTTCATAGCGGGAATCAAAAGATATTTCCAGTTGAAAATTCTGAATAGTCGCTATGGAATTCAAGCCCTTAAAAATGGGAATTTTGCAAACGACCTCGGATTTCTACGAAACCACTTTGGTTGGATCCGTGATGTCAAATTATTGCTAGATTCCAAATTTCATAGTTTTTCGAATCAATACGTGAGCGTGGCAAAGGAAAACGTGTTTGACCAGTTTCAGTTGATTTTAATCGACTGGAAAATGGCCATTTTTCCAACGGTCTCAGAATTCGACAAATCTAGTTTTGTTAGGACCGTATCGTCAATACGAAGCTAGAAAATATTTTTCGAGAATTTTTAGAGTTAGTATGTGACCCCGGGAAATTGAAATACGCGTTCAAATTCAATATATAGAGTTGGATGTTGATTTTAACGGAAACTGATTGTAACAGCCGAATCAGCTTACGATACATATCCCATTGTGTTCGGAATGGGGGTAATTAGCTATGGACGACAGGCGGTGGGCCTCGTTTAGAGGTCATATGAAAAAGTCAACTTTTTGAAATTTAAAATAATAAAAAAATAAAACCCTCTCCTCTCCTTTATCTCTTAGCCCCCCCCCCCCCCCGTTCAAAATCATTCGAGATAAAAAAAAGAGAGAAAAGGAAGGAGGAGTTGTCGCTCCTCCAAGCCGTCGCCGCCCTTCTTCTTCCTCCCCCACCTCGCCGACTGTAACGCGCCACCCTCTCCTTCTTCTCCTCCCCCTCTCGATTCCCTCGCCTCACACCTCTCCAATCCCAAAACCCGACGCACCTGAAACCCCGACCCCCTCCTGCGACGCTTCCCCCCCTCCACAGCCAAACCCCGACGCCGCACCACCCAAATTCGAGCACCCCTCCGCCTGCAACCCCCTGCGCGCCTCTTTCTTCCTTCCCCTCCTCCTGTAAGTTTTTGCTTGTATTTATTTACTTTTAATTATATTATATAATTAGGTTTTTAAATAAATAAATCAGTTTTTATAAGATTAGTGTAGGAAAGAACCAATTTTTGATATGAAAAATTGATTTTTAATGAGAAAAAGAATTGATTTTTAATATGAAATCTTCATATATGTAGCGAATAGGAGAGGAGATTTTTTTGTTTGTATAAAGATGTGATCTTTGCTTAGTAAAAATATAATTTTTATATTATAGAAAGAATAAAAATTCGATTTTTATTATATATAAAGATTAGATTTTTAAAATAGAAAAGATAAGATTTTTAAAATAGAAAAGATAAGATTTTTAAAATAGAAAAGATAAGATTTTTAAAATAGAAAAGATCAGATTTTTAAAATAGAAAAGATTAGATTTTTAAAATAGAAAAGATACGATTTTTAAAATAGAAAAGAGTAGATTTTTAAAATAGAAAAGATACGATTTTTAGCGATGTAAAAATAGAATTTTTATCTATATATTAGTAGTAAAAATTCGATTTTTATATATTGAATAGCAAAGTAAAAATTCGATTTTTATATATTGAATAGCGAAGTAAAAATTCGATTTTTATATATTGAATAGCGAAGTAAAAATATGATTTTTATATATTGAATAGCGAAGTAAAAATATGATTTTTATATATTGAATAGCGAAGTGAAAATATGATTTTTATATATTGAATAGCGAAGTAAAAATATGATTTTTATATATTGAATAGCGAAGTAAAAAACTTGATTTTTATATATGTAGTGAATACGGAAGACGAAAGTGACGAAAGCGACAAAAGGCGAGAACGACGAAGATTTCTACAAATGAAGTGTCGTGAACTTGGGATAGCTATCGGTGAGAACTTCTCACTCTTCAATCTCTTTTTCTAGTTATATATATATATACTAGGATGCAGACGGTGCTTAGCAGCACCCGACACCCGTCATCCACAAACCACGGATGGCTTGTTTGTTTGATTGATGTGTTGTGAAAAATTGTTTGTGTTGTTGATGTGAAATCGATAATAAAATGTGGATGTGTTGAAATAAATTAATTATCGTTAAAAATATAATTTTTAACGTGAATATGAATAAATAAATATTTATAAACAAATCGGCCGATTTGTTTATATACACTGATTTGACTAATATTGATTGGGTCGATAAATTTTACACATCGCCCAACTGCACAAATAAAAATCTTTGTTTGTTGATTTGAAACCCCATACGGGTGTTGGGATGATATTTGGGTACACTAATCCCAATTATTTAATTGTATGTCGATCGATTGGTCGACAGACTGTGTGAGCGTTGATTATTTATACTTGATGCTTATGCAGTTGTGTGGTGCACTTTGGATGATGGTTGATTGGTTATCGTTGCTATTATATACACGTGTTGTATGGAATCCATGTAATTAACATTATATGGTGATTGATTGGGCCTCATTCTAATCGGGAAAATAATGAATATTATAAAATAAGATTCATGTGTTGACAGTACTCATTTGTTTAGATTAGTCAAGTGTTGAAAGAAATATAGATTCATGTGTTGAATAGAATAAATATTCATTTGTTGAATAGAATAAAGAAGTTTTTGAAAAATATAAAACCGTGTTGATTAGAGATGCGTTATTTTGACGCGAACGATATTTATATCGATTTTATTCGTTTTATAATGAATATTGAAAAGTGATCTCAAAATTTAATATTTTGAAATGAAATTCAAATTAAATTAGATTAAAATTCAAATTGAAATTTTATTAAATCAATTTGAAATCAATTTGAATCGAATAGAAAATGAATTCGATTCGAATTGAATAGAAAGTGAATTTGAATTCGAATTGAATAGAAATGAATTCAAATTGAATTAAATTGAATTGAATTAAAAACGAATTGAAATCGTTTTGAATGAAATTTAAAACGAACTGCAATTGAATTGAAATCAATTTGAAATGAATTCGAATTGAAGTAAATAGAAGGTAAATTCAAATTGAATTGAATTGAAACGAATTAGAATTTGAATTGAATTGAAACGAATTAGAATTAGAATTGAAACGAATTTGAATTCGAATTAAATAAAATTGAAATGAATTCGAATTGAATTGAAATCAAATCGATTTGAAATTGAAGATGAAGTTGAAATTGTTTTTGAAACGAATTTAGAAATTTTTATAAAATTCGTTTTAAAAGGAAATCGACGAAATATATATATATATATATATATATATATATATTATATATATAATGGCCTGAATAGAACGCGCCGCGCCGCGGCAGTTCGTGAATTTCGACCATTGACTTCGAATGGACATTACGGGAGATCCGACCGTCAGATTCTCCTAAAACCGGAACCGTTGGGTTCGTATCGAAAAGCGCGTTCCAATGAATATTAGAAATTTGAAATCTAATGGTTGTATTTGGAGTTATGTCCAAATCAAATTCGAAAAAGGTCGTTGTAAGTGCAGTTCGATGGCTGTTGTTGGAAATCGACTGTACGGGCCTTGATAAAATTATTAAAAATATAGATAATTTGTGTAAAAATCATAATATATGATTTGGGAAAAATTGGGCTGAAGAATTCCACATTTGAAAGGATAAAAATAGATTTTTGTCGAAATGAACTAGTTTTGAACTAGAATTAAAATCAATTTATTTTTGAAATAAATAAATTGAATTTGAGAGTGATTTTAAAGATAATCAAAATTCCCAATACGTGGATTGGACTGGAGTTGAATCGAAATTATCTTCGGAATATTTCGATGTTGGATTTCGTCACTATACAGATATTGTTATGGGAATTTGAAAGATATATTTTATATCGTTATTTCCAATACGATATTTGTTGGTTTCAGAATTTGATACTGAATATAAGCTGGTATATTTTCTATTCAGAGCCTTGTAATTAATATCAAATGTGATTTGGGTTTGTTGTGAATCGTGTTTTAGATGACATTGGTTCTTTAACCCAGTTAAAGGCAGAATATTGATTTTTGGAAAGATTGAAACTAAGTGGAGTTTTAATGAATCTTTAATTAGATTAAAAAGTGAATTGATAATTTAAATCATCAAATCTGAAAGGTGATCGAGAATGGAGTACCACCAGTTTTGCTCCAAAGCGATAGTTAAATCTTTAATTAGATTTGAACGTGAAATGGTAATTAATTTTACCGATAACACCGTGGTGTTAGATGTAGAGTATTACCAGTCTCCTCCATGGGATATATAGGTTGGGATTGGGAAATAAAATAAATAATTACTTAGGTGTGGTTCGTTAATCCCGACTAGTTTGAAATGATTTCCAAAGGAAGATTAAAGAATAAATTTAGAAGAATTTATCTTGGATAAAATTAATGGGAACCTTTCCCTAAAAATGTGATTTTGTGAATAAAAGAATATTCTGAATTGGAATGAGGCGTTTGTTGTGTTTGTGTAACATTCGTTTACTATATACGTGGGTTATTCAGAAAAGCCGGGTTATACCCATTCTGAATAACCGATTCGACGAGATGTCGAAGATGAAGATGGTGGTTGAAGACCGGAAGTCTTCACATCGTTTGGGTGATTACTGATGATCTCGATTGGGCTGTACACCCAAGATGAGGGAAAGAGTTGGTGATCATCCAGACGTACTTGGAGATGGATGGATATGCGAGGAAAGTGCCTCCGGTTTCTTCAGACCCAGAACGAACTCGTAAATGGATTGTGTGTCTGACATTGGATTTTATTCTGTGTTGATTGATCTCTATTAAATATACATCTGTTTGGCGGTGGAGAATTTATTATCTTGCTTAACGCCCTTCTCTGAGACGTACGAGCTCAGAGATTATATATCGATGGACATCAGTCGCATGGAGTGAATTGCCAGTGTGGCACGCATAAGTGGCAATTGATCAGGGCTTCTATTGAAAAGCAATGTCTTGTGGTTGATGATCAAAGCCAGCCTGTGTGGCATAGCTTTGTGTATAGCGTGAATTCGCGAGCCTGACACCTCGGTATGAGTCAAAAACGGGATACGGACCCAAGGAGTGCACGACGTTTCTTTCTAGCTAGGGTGGTGTCAGTGACCTACCAGCCCTGACATTTATATACTTTTCACCTGTGTGGTTGTTGGATACGAGGCGCCTCGGATATAGGTCTGTAAGGACCGGGAAATGTGTGTTCAGGAATAACTAATCCTCAAAAGTAAGAGAGGACCGGCCTTGGAGGTTCCAAAGGATCATAGTGGGGTCCTGAGGCATTTGCTAGAGTGTCTCGAACGCGGAGAGGAGCTTGCCCCTTGCCTCGACTCATGACGGAAATCCAATTTCCAATACGTGATATTGCGGTTTTAATTGTAGAACTAGTATGGCGACATGATATATGGTACCCATGCCGTCTATGATTATGATTGAAAATGTTTTGACACTATACACCTATGATAGTATCAAATGATTTGTTTAAACGTACCAAGCATTATTTGGCTATTATAAGGGAAAACCCTATCCTCCGGCTTGCGTTGCATTGTGTGATGGGACCCGGGTCTTATAATAGCTTCATTTTTCCAAAAAGCATTGCGCTGTTTTGTTATATGCACTAGTATTCTCGGGAGGAAACCCGTTCCGTGTTATACGGCGTGGTCCCTTGAATTACTATCTATAAAGTAGAGTTTTAAATAACTGTTTTAGTTCTCACACCAGTCCCATGACTGACCTGGAGTTTATTGTTTTAACCTAAACTCTGGGTGCCCCTATTTCCACACGGGCAGCTAGTAGTTTTGGTTTTGCAGATTTATATTCACAGGATCCTGATTTCAGCTGGAACGATGCTCGGAAAGCTCTGTATCCATGCATTACTTTCAGTTGTGCTTTTGTATATTTTCCTGCTGCTATGTAATTTATTGTAATCTCTGATATTTATTGAATGTAATTTATTCATTTATACTCTGTATATTCTTGTATCTGATGGAATTGTTGTAATAACAATGAAATGTTCTTCCGTCTGCGTCCTTTTGTGTGTTGTTCTCAAAGTATTCGTGCTTTCCTTCACGGGGAAGTTACGGGTCCTTACAGGCGCTAATTAACCCTTTAAATGTCATTTATTACCATCATTTATAATTAATGTCATTTATGATCCTAATGGTCATATTTTCCTAAGACATTAATCTTAAAATTAAATATCCATATTATATCAGTCCCTTTTTATTTCTAGTCTAATTATTGTAACTCCTTAAACAACTCTATTTTTCTTTAATTTGATTTATTCTTGTACATATATATATCATATGTTATAAGAATTATTCATTTACTTAATTGGAGTTATAATTCCTGTTTTTGGTCATCGTTTTCATATTATAACCATTTAGGCCTAACTACCTAATTCAATTTATTTTCCTTAATTAGTGATGGTTACAATAGTTATTACTTCTTTATGTCCTTATTTATAGCAAATCAATTACATTTATTGCTATAACGGCTGTAATATATATTTCCATTTAATATGGAATTTACTTCCAAATGAAATTCCGTAAAATGGAAACCATTTAAGCACACATATACAATAATCATTATTTATAATATAATTTACGTTATTTACGTAGATTTTGATGGACAATATATATTTTTATTGAAAATTGGTTCACTTTTATTAACAAAAAAAGCAGTACAAAAGACATGTTAGCATACTAACCGTTACAACTAAAATAAAAGCATAATAAAAACATAAAAACACAAGTAAATCTAAAACTTGCTAAGATAAAAACGGCCCATGATGAGGCCACCTGCACTTGTAACTTGCTTTACCTGAGCCAAATGCTCCATTCCGCACACACGCTGCACCAAATCACTTACCCTTATGCATATCATAGTATCTTGATTTCTTCAAACTTGTATGCAATATTATTAGAATATTAATTTGGTTAAATCAGATGAGGGATTATCATCTCCGATTCAAATTAAAATGAACGTAAAGCCTTTGTTCATTCAGTTCCAGAAATCCCTAAACCCGTTTTACTTCAAAAATGCAGCATACACCTCTTTAACTTCCCAATAACAAGAGCTGGTTTTCATAGCTTATTGATCAAACTTCACATTTCCTCATGAAATCATAAACGGATGATCTCAAAGAAAATGATGAAACTGAGCAGTGAAAAAAAAACACCAAACTACACCCATAAATGAACGTTGATAAACCTAAACCATATAGATCAGCACACAATGAAATCCATCCCCTCACAGGTTTACAGCATATAAAAGAACAAAGGCAGATCACATATAAAATTAAATTCCTGAGTCTGGTTATGCAATCCCCACTCTTGCTTGAACTCCCTATTCAAATTCAAATCAATTGGCATCAGAAAGTAGTCATTATCAAGCAACCATTACTGCCATTCTAACTTGCATACAGGACCCATAATACTAATGATGCCAAGTTGTTTATAGGGGAATCAATTACTGAACAGGAAGAATAAAATAAAGTAAAACATATATATATAAGGTATCAGTCATGAAGAGGCCAAGAAGAAACCACACTGCTATACCATCCTTCACCATATCAGAGCCCAAGCATACAAAATCCAAACCAAACGCTAATTTCTATACAGAGATTTGACCATTAGTGATAAAACTAACTCCTATAATTCCATCAAAGTCGAAAATCATTCATTTAATCCCAGATCTATGATACCTTCAACCGTAGTTAGAACATCCTACACAAATCAACAAACTAGTCCAAGAAAAACAATAATAAATCTTACCCAATCACCATCTCTGTTGTTGATCTAATCCAACTAGGCAGAAGATCAGTTGGAGAAATTTGGAACTGAAAATCTTTCAGTTGCGCCGGCAATGGCAGAACCCAAACCCTAAGTGGCTTGACCTTCTACAATCAATCAGATCTGAACAAAAAGTATTGAGAAATTGATTTTTTATCCCAGGGAATGAGAATAAATTAGGGTACGACTCTGAAACTCGAAGCAGTTTAAGATGGATCTGATATTTAGGTTTTGCTTAAAGAAATATTTTGGAATATAAAGGGCTAATCAACGAAAATAGAGTTTCGTTGAAGGTTAACTAATTAGGTTTCGTAGAGATATCAAATTGAATTATCCGATGAATTTTTAGCAAGGGTGAAGCTCACGCAAAGTGAGAACATACGAAGAGAATTCTCCACCTGTCCCCATTAACAAGCGTTCACCCACCATATATATATATATATATATATATATATATATATATATGCGCAGTTATCGTAGTTATTATTCTTCTATTTTATTATTATTAAATCTAATGTTTTTGTTTAATCTAATAACAAAACATTCCTTTTTGCGTCCAATTTTGTAATAAGATTTTAAATCTTACAAAATGCTATTAACTATGATTATTGTAAATTATGCTTGAATATTCAAGAGGAATAAATATATTTCAAATCACAAGAAATACCTAATATGTATGTTTTTGGAATGGTTGATGTAAACTATGCACAAACATATTAAAATCTATGTTTGTATATGAATTTACATAACTCTTTCCTTTTTGTTTTAGTACATATTTCTTATTGATTTCAAATAATGTAAAGAAGAAAAGGCATATTTACAATAACTAAGTTAAAAACCCAAACAAAACTACACACAAACAAACATCAGCAAAATTCCATCATTTGAAAAATTCCTATTTTAGAGAATCTAGTTAAATAAATAATTAAATTATTGGAAAAATTCTTGGTTGTTCGGAAGAACTCATTTTGTGTAATCACAAAAAATTTCACCTTGTAGAAAGTGATAACTCTGGAATAACAAGAGTAGCTGATTACGTAAACTAGAATTAGATTCTAGGACTAAGTAAGGATAAATTACACAGTCTAATCTAGAAATTTTAGCTTCAGTCCCAATTTTTTTATTTAAAAGATGGTGAGAGTGGGTTAGGTTAGTGTTTAGCCTGATTTTATAGGAAATGGACAGTTAAAATTAATCTAATGGTTGTCATTCACTTACACTCCTATAAATACGACCTCATTCGCCTCATAATTCTTAAACCATCTCATTCTCTTGTGCCTCCATTCCGCTCCTAATATTCTAGAAATTAGGTTTTAAATTGATTTCTTCTTCTATCCTTAATCTATTTCTTTTTTATTCTATTTCTATTTAGATTTTTATTCTAGAATTTCTATAATCTATACGTCGGATTCAATTTTCTAGGATTCTCTTATATAAATTTGCAATAAGGTTGGAGAACGACGTTGATTTCTCATTTACAGCATTCAAATCATTTTTATTTCCTTTTCCTCAATAACTGCGAGTGGAAATAATATTTGCGTAAACTAAATACTATGTTTTGTAGATTACGTACTAATTTGTATGCCTAAGGAGGTTTGGGTTTTCACGATAATATCATAATAAAACCCCCCAAATCTCCTATCTTTATTTGTCGCAAAGTTTGTCAATCAATATTTTGGATTTGTGAATTATTTTGTTATATTTGATGAATGGTTTGGTGATTTTTCTTTTATTTGGTTGGATTTGTGTAACAACCCGTATTTTTGAATAACATGTTATAACATAAATAAAGGCAGAATTAAACTGTAAAATTTGAATCAAGAGAAACGGGCTGTGCCATTGCGTTCGTCTTGGAAAAATACGCGAAATAGAGTCTGAGTTTTCGAAAATCGGAGTCCGTATGACCGAGATATGGCCTCGCGAAGTTTCACGAAAAAATCAAATTCAAAACAGATTCAAATTTCAGAAAATCAGGGTAGGCGGGAAAAATCTCGCCCAGACCAGGTTGACCTGGGGGTCGACCTGGGTGTCGACCTGGGTGGGACCAGATCGATTGGGGAGTCGACCCCAGAGTCGACCTGGGGGTCGACCTGCCTGGTCGGACCCAGGCAACCTGGTGCACCATTTTGGCTGTCTTGACCTGTTTTGTTGGCTTGTGACGTGATCTGATGTCTTGGATTGAATCTAGGGTTAATCCTATGGCTAATACTATCCTAACCTTCTATAAAAGGACCCCTAAGCCTAGCCTAAATCACCATTATTCAATCCTACAACTAAACTATGTCAAATTTGTTCCTCTCATGGCCTCCACTCTCATGCTAAAATTTCTAAGTTTATATCTATGAGAGATTTTGAGTTCATACAAGTGTTTTCAAGCTTGTATGAGTGTTCTTAGTTTGCATTCAAGTCAAGTTGCAACATTTCTATTACAAAGCAAGGGTTTTTATTGATTTGGCTCAAGGGTTTTTCATTTGGAGCTTGCATATTTGGGTTTTTTGGTGATTGCATAAAGGCTTCGTCTCAATCTTTATAATAATTATTCATTTGTGTCTTCATAGCATTGTAAGCCCTTTTCTACTTTCTTTTTATTGAACTCTAAAGTTAAATGAATGATGCAAGTTTGGGTTGATCATTATGATATGCAAGTTTGGGTTGATCATTATGATATGCAAGTTTGGTTGATCATTATGTTATGCAAGTTGGTTCAATCATTATGTATGACACATGTTGCTATGTTATGCAAGTTTGGGTTGATCATTATACACATGTTATCATGTTATGCAAGTTAAACTTGAGTTTGTGAGCCTAAAGCTTCAAGCTTTATGTTAAAGGTTGCATTTTGGCAACATGGAAGTTATCATATCCCTTATGATAACTTGCATGTGAGGCTAAATGCAAACTCCTAGCAACTTCTACATGTCATTTATCACCATGCATCACTTATATGCTAAGTTTGGTTTTATGCATACTTTTGAAGCCTAATAATGCAATATGCAAGTATATGAACATATGTACATCTCATATGCCACCATGTTAAACTTGTGGCTTCAACACCTTTTTGTCATGATTATGCCAAGTTCCCTATTTTATCCTTTATGCGTTGTTGCGATTATGTAAACGATGGGATTACGTTGGGGTTGGGTAACACTATGACATAAACATGGTTTTTACAACATGACGTGATATGTTAGCTTGTAATTATGTTTTGGAACATAATAGACATGACACTTAGAAAATATGAGTGTGGCCAACTCGAGGTTGGGTTGAGTTTGTAGCATAAATCTACCCGGACCCGCCAAGCTTAACTAGTGGCTACAAACAATAGGACCCAATGTGAGAAGTTGGTCATGTTGTGCTCGAACCCGAGGTTAGACCAAGTTGTGGTGTAAAGCTACCCGGACCCGCCCGGCTTAACTAGTAACCACAACAAGGTCTAATGTGAGAGGTTAAAGCACATTAAGTTAATTAAAGCCTCCTGATTAGGGTTAAGTCATGGTCCACTTAATACTTAACTAATTTGGGCTTGATGGGTTAATCGGGGTTAAGTCATGAACCGTGGGTACACTTAACCAATTTAATCCATGTTTGGATCGGGTTAACCACATTTAACCCGTTAAGAAACCCTAGTTGCGTGGTCCTTTTCAGCAGTAACCCTCTTGATAGTATCATAAGACCCTAGGACTAGGCTAGGGTGGGGCACGATTACTGGGCTGACATGTAAGCGACCAAAACGACGGCTGAGTAGGTACGCCGGTGTAGGTCTAGGCGGACTATGGTCGTGCACTTAGTCCGGAGTTGGAAAATCAGGCACGGGTACCAGTAGATCTAGACTGTGCATACTTGATTGGTGTCCGAGGTTGACACCCTAGGATTTGATACACCTTAGGGTTGACCTAGCGCAGTTTAACTACATTGCATGTTTGGGTCGTATGACACCGACACTTGACGAGTTAGGCTTATAGGGAGCCGATCAACTAGACCGTGTAGTTGGACCTTGATTTAGGTCACCTCATGATGTTGGGCCAAGCTTGGGCCAAGGGATCAATTTCTTGTTTTTACTTGACATGTTAGAATGCTAGTACACCCGTGGTGCAAAACTTAACCTTGATTATGCGATGACACCTTTATCTATCTTGTTAGTTAATCATCATGCCAGTATGTTGTTATCCTTATGTTCATCTCAGCTTCTCATGCCAGTTAACTTTACTAGTTCATGAACTGATAGTAGTTAGGGCTTACCAGTCTTTTTGACTGACCTGTTTTCTTTCGCCTCTTTTCTTCTGTTTCCCCCCCCCCTCAGGTTCTCAGGGTGGGAACATTGGAGCTTAGCTTGGATCTTTATAGCTTGCTTACTGGATTTGCTCATGTATGGTTTTGGACATTGAGCTAGCTATGGTTTATCACTTCACTTTGGGGATAGTACTTTATGTATTTCAGTTTTTCAGTTTATGCTAGACTTTGTTTGTTGGAAAATAATGATCAAGTACTTTGTTGTAACATGACTATGGTTTTGAAATGCTAGTTTGATCCGCTGCTTTATTTACTCTGTTTTACTTATATGTTCTGTCTTGTGATATCTGCATGCATGTTTACCTTGTTTAACGCCCCTCCAAAGCCAGTGTGCTTGCAAGAGTTACCCTGGCGGAGGTGGGGTGTTACAATTTGCCCATTTAAATGAAAAACAAATTAAAAATGTTGCGGGATGAAAAGGTTAAGATTTCAAAACTTGGATTGGTTTAGATCTCCATTCTTAATGGAGAAATTGAACATATTCATATATTTTTTTGAAAACAAAAATGTGTGACCTTCTGAATGGAAGAGAGAACATATTCATATTTGAAATAATCAAATATTAACATATTTATGTGCAACATAGGAAAGGGGTAAATTTGATTCATCTAGAGGTTTTTTTTTTGTGTGTGTTTGTGTGTTTGTGTGTGTATAGTGTATGTGTGTGTTGAATGTGTATATATGTATATAATGCCTTGTTTCACTTTCATTATCTAAATAATTCTAATAATTATAGGATACAAGTTTGAATGATTTATGTTGATATTTTCGCATTTACTGCTTGTTATTAATTATGCCATTAACTGAGTAATTTAATATGGGAATTAGGCTTGTATACTTTATATATGAACAAGATTGATAAAATTCACCATTAGAACGTTTCTTAATTCGAACGAAAATTAGCGTTTATAGCACGTATTAAATTATATTATTACATAGCATAATCAAATATAATGATGGTGTTCTGATCAAAAATGACTCAAACACTAATGGTGTGAAATCACACTTCACCAATTATGGTTAGAAATTAAAAGAGCCACAATCGCAAAATAAATGGAGAAAAACAAGTAAAAGACATGGGATTTTTATAGTGGTTCGATTCAATGTGAATCTACGTCCACTTTTCAATCACTTTTCATCATTATAGAGAGAATTACAAATTTTATCATCTCATACATCGCATTAACTACACTTGACCACTTTTGTGATAACTCTCCACTTTTTTGCTCTCTTTCGTCTTTAGATCACACTTAGATTCGAGAAGGAACGGATTGAATTGTGTAATTATATACTTTTCATTGGTTCCATCATGAAAATTACTTTAGATTCGTGCATTGAAGAGGACCTATGGCGGATCACTCGGAGTAGATCGGAGTGTGAATTAATGGTGCTCGGAGAAGATGAGATCCATTCCATGTAGGAGGAAGAAGGAGAGAAGTTTGGCGGCCATTAATGAAGTTTTTAGAAGCTTTAGAAGTATTGAGGAATGATTTAGGCAGCCCTTTGGGGTAGTTGAATTGGTCCCTTAAATCGTGGAGTATGGGGCTATTTATAGAAGAAATTTGAAGGTAGTGGCATTTTCGTAATTATGGGGTACAGAGTTTGGATCGGGCATGTATTTGGATCGGGCTGAAACTAATTACAGAAATGTCACTGGTCCACTTTACAGTTGTGCACGTCTGGCACATCCCATATTTACAGTTCTGCCACTGCTCTTTATACTTAACCGATCCAAAATGAGTTGAATGCACTGATCCACTTCTGACCGATCCAGTTCAGGTCGATCCAGTTTTGGCCAATCCAGTTTTAGCCGATCCAGTTCTGTCTGATCCAGTCCTGTCTGATTCAGTCCTGGCCGATCCAGTCCTGGCCGATCCAGTCCGATCCAGTTCTGTCCGATCCAGTTCTGGCCGATCAAGTTCTGTCCGCTCCAGTTCTGTCCGATCCAGTTCTCGCCGATCCAGTTCTCGCCGATCCACTTCTGGCCAATCCAATTCTGGCCGATCCACTTCTGGCCGATCCAGATCTAGCCGATCCAGTTCAGGCCGATCCAGTTTTGGCCGATCCAGTTCTGGTCGATCCAGTTCTGTCCAATCCAATTATGGCCGGTCCAGTTCTGTCCGATCCTGTTCTAGCCGATCCAGTTCTGTCCGATCTAGTTTTAGCCGATCCAGTTTTACGATCAACCCGGTCCGTTCTGAATGGACCGACCCAGCATTTTGAACTGTGTTTTAACAGTGTTAACATTTTCCCCTCGAAGCTTGTATTTTTTTCCTGTGAGAAATGCGGGCTTCGAAATAAACATTGTTGTTGATATATTTTGCATCAAGATTCAGTTATAGTTTTTTGCCTTGCTATGGTGAACCATGCTTTGAATTCATATGCCTTGTGTCTCCTGTTTTATAATTAAAACAAGCACTTACGCAATTTTGGACTTATACTCACCATTGACTGTCCATTACGATGGTGGATTAGTTAATAATTAAAAATGATATACAGCGAATCTGATCCTGAATTGAATAAAATATCTGCATAGAATTGCACTACAACAAAAACACCTTATTACAACCTTAATTTTACAACTGTTACTAACCGCCAGTTGTAATAAAAGACTTTTTTTATAAATCACCCTGAAACTCTACATTAACGCACCATGAAATTTAGGCGGGAAGAACGAAATACTGGCTCCAAGGTAATTTACATATTATATTAATTTGTACTCCATGCTTAAGCCTCCTCCCGTTATCTTCCCTAAATTGAAATCAAAATCGATCTTATTTTTCTCCCTTAACAAAATAGGTCTGAAAAGACGATTGTGGTGAAAATGATTGTCGGCCGTCGATGAATCTACAGCATACGAAAGTCGTTAGCTTGTTAAATGGACGAAGCAGATTTGAGTTGAGCTATAAACGGCGGGTCTCGATTGCCACTGTAATCTTCTTCTGTTGTTATCCTGTAAGGCCAGGCCTTGTTCACACACTTCACGATCTATGAAATTGCTGAAAAACGAAGCTTGGTTGACCTGATTAAGCAATCTTCTAAGGTAGCACCAGTTATCCCCAATTGCATAATTTTTCACAATATAATAATAGGTAGGTTTAATCTTAAACAATAGGTGAGAAAACCCTTATTCATTCTCTATGTCAAAATCAGTCTTTTATCACACTTGGATATCATTATCTGTAGTTTAGCGATCTATGTTGTGATTGGTTCTTTTATATTTAAGTTACAATTTTTTTTTCATAATTTGAATGATGATGTATCTTATGATGGTAGTGAAAGATAGTATAAGCTCACAGTTGAATCATTCTGACAAAATATAGAGATTAGCTTTGCTTGCACTTTTCCTTGAATCCTTTGCTTTATACATATGCATGTAATTCAGGGGTGGAGGCACTCATAGGCAAGGTAGGGCCGCCACACCACCTGGAATTCTGAAAACTTGGCAAGAAAAAGTGAAATTTTGCATGCAGCCCTAGCTGGATTGTGAGATCCGCCATGCCTGATGGCCTTCAAGGCTGAAAGAAGCCCAATTTCTTGGAATAGCAGCCCAGTATTACTTCAAACAACACTGCCTACAGCTGTTTTGACATGGATGTACACTTCTTTATATATATACAGCTCAACCTATTTTATTCTAGTGATGTGGGACAATTTTTTTTTTTTTTGCCCTATCTGAGTCACAAAGCTAGCTCGCCGCTGCATGTAAATCGTAGCTAAGGTTAGGGCATTTTATGTAAGTTAATGAAGGTCTGCTGTGTTATAGTTTTCTTTTGTCAATCTCGTGCCTTAGTCTTCTTTTTAGTTATTTACTGCTTTATGTTTACACTATGATTTAATGAAATCTTGATTATTTAGTACCTCTTGTCACTTTGTTTATCAGCTTTTCCTTCTCATCACCTGCGACCGTCGTCGGCCTCAACATCGATCGGCATGTTCCGGTTTTCTCTCTTGTCCAACACCGGCCCTAGTGTTAAGTTCGGCGCTGCTTTTCCTTGTGCCGTTAGCTTTCCTCTGGTCATCAACGCCACCGCTACCTTCACTGCTTCTTTCTGGCTGCTCATCGACCAGGTATTCATTCCACCAGTTCCTATGTAGTCCTCTCCTAAATTTCTATTTACACCCTTGCATTCTTTAAATATGATTTTCATAGCGAAAAAGAGTAACTGTGTCGGTTTTAAGTTAGTGCAATATTGTAGCATGGAGGTGGGTTTTAATGTGGTTTGGTGATTGGTCATTGGTAGCAACTGTTACATGGTGTTTTATTTAGTCATTCTGGTCAGGGGAAGCTCCAAAGGCAGCATATTAGTTGATAATATCGAAGATGCATTTTCCCTTTCCGATGATTCATTTTATTCATTTAATTAGTCATTCATTTCTATAAAAAATGAAGTATGTTTGCAGGTGGTGTATTCTGTGGGGTGAGCTTAACCAAAGTTCATTTACTGTTTATAAAATCTTAAAATACATGTATAAATGCATTTGCACCTTAGTTGTAAATCTTAATATACATTTGTTTTCATGAAAAGAGGAGACTATGGAATAGTGCAGTTGACAGTTTTGTTTGAAATTAATAAACGTAATTTATTTTTAATGTGTTTGTTTAGTAATATGCATAATAGTATTTTGATTTTAGTTAAGCACATTAAGTGCAGTTCATGGCGAAGATCTATTTTGTTGGTTCAAAACAAGTTTGTGTCTCTTGTCTATTTGGAAATAATAGTACATTGGAAGGGATGATAGTACGTCGGTGTGAAATTTCCATATACAAAAATTACTACCACATATATGTATGCATGTGTGTATGTATGTGTGTGTAGACGTGGAAGGTGTTTATGGGGTTCCAACACAAGGAAATGTTGGTGTTTGCTGGCGGGGCTGTTTTAGTGGGTGGATTTGACTTTCCTGCTAGTGTGGAGAATGGGACAACATTAATGGGGTAACCATAGGTTGACCTACCAAACTCAATATCAACAGCATGCAATATGAGTCAGATTTCAACAAAGGTTGATATCGTGGGTATGCAGTTTGGAGTGAAGGGGAAAGGGGTTCCTATGCCAAAGGACTTCAAGCTTGTCATTGATGGGTTTAAGTGCCCTAAGATTACTACCAAAGGTAAATGTTATATGATATTTTTTTCTGTTGTAAGTTCCCACTATTTTTTTATACATATTATTTTGTTACTATAACAAAAAGTAAATTTGTCGAAATGTAAGAATAGTGTAACTGGAAGAACTTGCATCATCCCTTCTCTTTGTCCACTAACATATGTCTTCTAGAACTGTTTATAATTCACATTATCATATCAGTTCATATTTATTTATAGAAATATTAACATTGAATGCTGCATGGCTTCTGTTACGTTTTATAGCTTAGGTTACTTCATACTTTAATATACTTCATTCTTATTGCTTAATATGTTGCTTCATATAGTTTAATTCAAGAACACCTGCAGCATTGCAAGAAATTCTCAAAATCATTGGAAGTCAACTCAAAAATGAAGACCATTGCAAGACCATCAGCATTGCGGGCAAATCTCAATTTCATTATGATTGTATTACTCCTAGTGATGTATATTTATGAAAGATGACTTCAAGTCATTTGGATTTTAGAGTATTAGATAATGGACTTTGTAGTTGCTTTATGTACTTGAGATACTTGTATGATTTATAAAAAAATGACGAGAGTTTGAAAATTCTAATATATTGTTTTGGTTCATGTTTTAAGTTTGTTTGATATCTTCAGTTTTGTAAATAACATGTTTTGAAATAAATTCTTTTATTAACAATATGTATATAATTTGTTCATATATTACAACATTTAATAATACTTTTAATAAAATATATTACAACAGTTATAAACAGTTGCAATAGAGTTTATTACAACGGTGGAAAACAGTTGTAAAATATACATTTTACAAGGGTTTTGCAACAGCGCAGAAAAGTTGTAAAAGATTTTAGTCTATTACAACTTCTTAATAGACGACGGTGGCTCCACCGTTGTAAAAAGTCTTTTACAACTTTTTTCCACCATTGTAATATGGTCAATTTGTTGTAGTGTTTTTCTCCTCAGCGATTTATTACTCATTGAATATTGTTTGTACAAATACAATATTCGAATTCGAATTCGCATTGACGCTCAAGATCAAATAATCGACTGAGACGACTGTGGATTTTGAATGCTACCATTTTAATGACTTATACAATGGTATATGGTATTTCACATTTGAGAAATACGTCTTTGTGATTTATTCTCTGCTTCTCTTCGGAGAAGTTTTTGATTATTGGTGCCCCAGCTCTGGAGGTCATCACCAGTCTTCATTAGAGAAGAATTTTTTCTATAGCTCAATTTTTGTTTACTTTGTTAACCAGTTTTGACGTTGGAGAATCCATTGGATGCCCCATGTTTTGGAGAGGTCATTTTAATCCAACGTTTTGTCTTCTCTTGTCGACCGAGTCAACATGATGGAATTTCTTGAGCGTCGTCAATTTCTCTTATGGAAAAGTCGCTTTCTCTATGGAAAGGATTCTTGATTGTCGTATCGTTTCGCAATGCGAACTCCAACGATCTTTGTGGTGAAGGCTGCGTCGCTTCGTGCCACGAACTCCCGCACTTCGTTTCACTTATAGTGAACTCCAACGCTTCGTTTCGAGTAACGAATTCTAGCGAACCTTAGGTGACTTGCCTCTGCTATTGAAGGACTTGATTTTGATTTTGCCTCTCTATGGAAGGACTTTATTTTGCCTCTCTATGGGAGGACTTTATTTTGCCTCAGTATGGGAGGACTTAGTTTTGCCTCACTATGGGAGAACTTTATTTTGCCCTTGCTATGGACGGACTTTGTTTTGCCTCACTATGGGAGGACTTTATTTTGCCTCACTATGGGAGGACTTTGTTTTTCCCTTGCTATGGAGGGACTTTGTTTTGCCTCACTATGGGAGGACTTTATTTTTCCTCACTGTGGGAGGACTTTGTTTTGCCTCACTATGGGAGGATTTTGTTTGGCATTGTTCCTGAAGGTGAACATCAGTCCTCGTGTCGGATATGCTTAACTATGATAAGCAATCGCAGCCAGACTGAGAGGTTGTGATCCCTTGGAACTCGCGACTTATGGCATTGATGCTTGCTGGACTCCCCACTGTTTAGCTGTTGGCAACTCCTCCCGCTCACTCTTTAAGGTGATGCTTTCCATCTTTGCATTATGCATACCGATGGTTAGAACACTTAACATTTGAACTGATGTTTGTCGGAATTACCTTACTTCATCAGGCTTTGAGAGAGAGGATGCTCATTGGATAGCTTGTAACAAGGAATCGTCTGTTAGCAAATTTTCATGTAAATTTGGCAAGTCAAAGATTTATACAGGCAGTTAATACTTCATTCACAGTGTTATTGTCCGGTACAATGCATGTAAATCATTACAGACTATTTATAAGAAAGTAGAACATAGCGAAGAGTAAAGTAATGCAGGAAGTAAAGTAAAGGCGCTAGTGATCACTTATTCTGACCACATATATTAGATCATCAACGGTCATCAATTGATTATCAGCCTTGGAATAGCTTGAGCAAAAGCTATGTTGCTTGGACCGGACTGATCATTTGATGCCCCTTGCCCCTGGGTAGTCGTAGAAGGATTTTCATCTTGGGAATTCTTCACATACTATTGCAGATAGTTCTTCTTAATCAGCTCTTCAATCAATGATCTCAGTTGCCTACACTCATTGGTATTGTGGCCTGGCTGATTATGAAACTGACAAAACTTCCCTGATTTGGTTAGATGGTCATTCATTCTTATTGGCCGAGGCTCCGGGTAGTCTTCTGATTTCTTTGTGGCAAGGATGGTTCACGAAAGGCTCCGGGTAGTCTTCTGATTTCAGTTTTGATTAGAAGCGGGCGATTTGTCATTCTCTTCCAGATCAACATGGACCTTCGGAGGGGCTGGATTTAGTCGAGCATTTAAAAGAGCATTCATTTTCTCCATTAGAGCATCATTATCATCCATTAAAGCTTTATTTGAAGTTTCAATTCGGCGGTTCACGTTGGAAGTAGAGGCATTTAGTTCATTTCTAGTCACACTAGCTCCACTTATCGAGTTTTCACCAACATCGAAATGGTTAGCAAGCTGTGTCTCTTCATTAACAACATTATCGGCATTTTCAACATCTTTACTTATGGTCTTCTTAGATTTCGCCATTATTCCAGAGAAGAAGGTGGTTTAGAGCTTTAATGCAAGGCTTTCAACTTGGTGAGAGTGTGAGAGGAGGTAGGAGATGCGAACGCGGCCCCATGGTGGGCGCCAAATGTTTTGATCAAAAATGACTCAAACACCAATGGTGTGAAATCACACTTCACCAATTATGGTTAGAAATTAAAAGGGCCACAACCGCAAAATAAATGGAGAAAAAAAAGTAAAAGACACGGGATTTTTTTAGTGGTTCGATTCAATGTGAATCTACGTCCACTTTTCAGTCACTTTTCATTATTATAGAGAGAATTTCAAATTTTATCATCTCATACATCGCATTAACTACAATTGACCAGATAACTCTTCACTTTTTGCTCTCTTTCCGCTTTAGGTCACACTTAGATTGAAGAGGAACGGATTGGATTGTGTAATTATATACTTTTCCTTGGTTCCACCATGAAAATGACTTTAGATTCATGCATTGAAGAGTGTGAATTAATGGTGCTCGGCGAAGATGAGATCCATTCCATGTAGGAGGAAGAAGGAGAGAAGTTTGGCGGCCATTAATGAAGTTTTTAGAAACTTTAGAAGTGTTGAGGAATGATTTAGGCAGTCCTTCGGGGTAGTGGAATTGGTCCCTTAAACTGTGGAGCAAGGGGCTATTTATAGAAGAAGTTTGAAGGTAGTGGCAGTTTCGTAATTATGGGGTATAGAGTTTGGATTGGGTGAAATTAATTACAGAAATGCCATTTGTCCACTTTACAGCTGTGTACGGCTGGCACATCGCATATTTACAATTCTGCCACTGCTCTTTGTACTTGACCGATCCAAAATGAGTTGAATGCACTGATCCACTTCTGACCGATCCAGTTCTGGCCGATCCAGTTATGGCCGATCCAGTTCTGTCCGATCCAATTCTGGCCGATCTAGTTCTGACCGATCCAGTTTTTGCTGATCCAGTTCTGTCCGATCCAGTTCAGTTTTGGTCGATCCAGTTCTGGCCGATCCAGTTCTTGCCGATCCAGTTTTGGTCGATCCAGTTCTAGTCGATCCTGTTCTGGCCAATCCAGTTCTGTCCGATCCAGTTATGGCCGATCCAGTTATGGCCGATCCAGTTCAGGCCGATCCGCTTCTGGCCAATCTAGTTCTGGCCGATCAAATTCAGGCCGATCCATTTTTGGCCGATTTAGTTCTGGCTGATCCAGTTCTATCCGATCCAGTTCTGGCCGATCCAGTTTTGGCTGATCCAGTTTTGCGACCGACCCGATCCATTCTGAATGGACCAACCCGGCATTTTGAACTGTGTTTTAATAGTGTTAACAGATGGTGTAATAAATATGTTAGGATAAGATTGGAAATTTGTTAATGTGCTCATTATAATTATTGCTTGTGTATGTATAAATGGCACACACACACACATATATGTATATATATATATATATATATAATAATGACACATACACATTCGTCATTTATAGTAGAAGTCTACCCAGAACCAACCGACAAATCCAGCAACCACAAGTGAGTTTGGCTAATGTGAGAGGTTTGAGTGCCATAAGCCATTGAACTTAGTACATTATGACACGAGGTTAAGCTCGCTTGTAGTAAAAGTCTGTCCGGAACCACCCAGCAATCCAACATCTACAAGTAGTTGGTTTAATGTGAGAGGTCTAGTGTATATATATACCTATTATGTGTGTGAATAGGTAGGCTAACTACCCGCCTTGAGAAGGTCTTAAGTGGCTAACTTTCTTCTTGTTTAGTTTGGGCCTTAAGTGGTTAGGACAAGGCCCGTTTCGAATGTTTATTCCTTAGATTTGGTCCAAAGTCATGGCACCCTCCCTTATTAGATTCGAAGTGGTCCATGGCTCCTTCTTCTCTAAAGTGGTCTAGTCATGGTGATAACGGAATAGGGTAGTTTACTAGAATGTCCACTTCCTCTAGGAGCTATGTGAGGGCCAATCTAGGGACGGGTTTGGTGTATGTAGGATGAGACATGTAATTTAATGAACCACTGTTAAGGGAAGTCTTAAGCGGCATAGATCTACTACCATAATATCAGTTAAGTAGTAACATGAAGCATCCGTTAGAAGGGTCTTAAATGGTTATATGCGGGTCTACCCTAAATCGATATTAAGCGGCGAGGTACTACTTCACATATTACTTGTAAGAATATGTATACTTATGAGGTTGACGTGTTACGATGGGGTCTTAAGTGGCTTGGGTCCGTCTTAGGGTTATAAGAGATCATAAGAATCCACCCTTAATAAATATGTTAGAATGGGCCTTAAGTAACCAAATATTTCCATCTTGCCAGGTCTTAAGTTATCACTCATCCACCCTAAATCCATTAATGAAGATATTAAGTGATTAACTCGAATGTCCACCTCATTAATTAAAGTATACCTTTGTGTGTGCATGCATGTGCGTGTATCGTAGACATATTTTGAAGTATAAAACCTGCCAAATTTAGACTATAGTCTTTAAACACATGTTATTTTCATTCATCGGAACTTGATTTGCGCTGTGCGTGCCTATGTGTGCATGCCTGTGTATGCATGCCTTTGTGTGCATGCTTGTGTGTGCATGCCTGGGATTTACACTGACTTTATTTGGTGGTGAGAATCGAGTTTGGTCATGTATGATATTGTAAACCCTTGCTTCGATATGAAAATATGCATTATGATTTTTGAGAATATGTGAAAATTTGATATCCACCGCAGCTGATCTTCCGGTTGATTTGTAACTTTAGTCGATATGTAATGAGCACTGTCAATTGATATTTTTATGAATTCTGATCACTTCATAATTTTCAGTAATGTATACACTGATTCAAATCTGATTAGTAAGCTTTTGCTTTTGAATCCATTGATCTGCTTTGTACTAAAATTTAAATCTGCAAATTTGGTATGAATATGTTTGTATAGATAAAATAGCATGCCTTGATACTCACTGCTCTAACACTTTTTAATAGCTTTAGAATTTAGTCCAGGGTCCAAGTTTCATTGTTATGTCATTAAGACGACCTTGCTGAGACGATCCAAGACCCTAGACTGTCGAAATGACTTAAGCCTCAGACCGCTTGAATAGCCTAAGCTTCAGACCACTTGAACGGTCCAAGTGTTGGTCCGCTGGGATGACCTAAGTGTATGTCCGTTGGAACGATCTAAGCCTTCAACTGACATACGACCCATGAGCTTGAAATGCTATGATGACCCGAGTCTTAAAAAGTACGAATAAACTAATGTTTGAACCTATTCGGACGACTTGGACGCTCTCCATGGCCTACGGTCTATGGCCTTGAAGTGGCTAAACGATCTGAGTGTTAAGTGATGAATGACTTAGGCTTTTAAGACCGTTGAATGAACTACTCTTCACCACGTAAAAATTTCTCTTCAAGCTTATTGATTTGAACATTTAGGATTTTGGATAGTTCACAATTATAGCTTGAAAAATGAATGTCTTTATATCATGTTCCCTGCCTTACAACAACAACAGACATTTGCATATTTTAAACTTATATGTCGTCATCGATCGTCCATTCCGATGATGGGTTAGTTTATAAAGCACATCACAACGAACTCCAAGACCTAAACTAGATGGAACATCTATACACGCTTATCTCATTTAACAATTTATAACATGTCAATTTTTGTTTGCACACACACAACACTCTAATTTAAGTTAACAACGACATTTGAAATCAACTAATCGAATAAGCTAGATTGTGGATTTCAAGCCTCACTTTTGTATAACTCGTATAATTTTGCATGACATTTCTCTTTTAAGGAGTGCGTACCTATGATATGTTTATGAATAAGATTGTTTGTGTAGAATGACTACTTGGCAGCAATCTCGCCTTCAGCTGAAGGGACATCATCTTCTTCTGCTCAAGTTAGTACTTTTACAGCTGCTCCTGAGGCTACGACGACTACTGCCCTCAGCTTGGCACCTGATCCACCATTTCCTGTGCCTCGCCGTCTTATTGCTCCGCCATTAGAAAGACATTCTACCATTATTACTCAGGACTTATTTAAACAATTGTGCAATCAATATTGTATCCCTGTCACTAATGCGACATTACCGGGTGATGGTGTATTTGCTGGTCAACCCTCGAGTGGATATATGGCCATTAACCGTCATATGCAGGCGAGTGGCTCCATCCTCCCTTTAATCCTTTCCTAGAGAAAATCATGAATCATATGGAGTTTTCCCCTTTCCAACTTCATCCAAATGGCTACATCATTTTGTTGGGACTTTACATGCTTTTTATGCAAGAAAAGGAGCATGAGCCTACATTTCAGGAAATCCGCTACTTATGCTCATTTAAAAGGAGGAAGGACACTTCATCTATCATACGTGTCGAGGGTGCATGTAACCGGAAGCTTGTACAGGACTTACCGGAGAGTGTTCAGGATTCTTGACTCAATTTTTCTTCGTTTGTTGTCCCAAGACTTTTCGTGGGAACTGGACGGAAGGAGGTGAGCATATTTGTACACATCCCTTCTAATTTAATTCCCGTTAAATCTTGATTATTGAAGCCTTTTTTATTGATTACAGTCGTTCCATCCCAAATTAAGGAGAATAAAGATTTTGCCCCCTCAAGGCTATTTATGAAACTTTAAGAGCCATTAGTGAAATAGATAGAGGCAGAAAATTCTAAATAAAAGAAGATTTTCTCTGCAAATACGGGTTGCTCCTTCTTTCAAGGAAATACCTTTCTAAAGGAGCACCCTCCACACCTAAGTCTACACCTACAGCATTAGATGTTGGTACTTCCGAAGAAGATGGTGCATCGCAAAGTCAAGTCGATGAATCCTCTATAAAGAAGTTCTCGGACCCTGCCAGTCATAACAAAACATCTTCTAAGTATCAATTGCCATAGATCGAAGAAGAAGAATTTACAGATCGTGAAGGCAAAGGTCTCATAACATATATTGAACAAGTTGAGGAGGGTGAGTCCACTCCAGGAGATGATTTAAATGTTGAGAAAGTTAGTGAGGATCCCATTATTCCGGACACCCATGAGGAGAGTTCCACGGATATTTTTAAGACTTTGAGTGATCACAGCACCGCAAAAGACCTTCGAAGTGAGACTGTGACTTCGGAGCTTGCAACCAAAATTACAAAAGTGGGCACTAATACAACTTTGACTCGATCCCCTCCATCACGGAGGGCATTTTTTGATATAGGGCATGCATTAGCTTGACCACCGAAGAGCGGTTCGGTATTAGATGCAAGTTAGACCACACATTACATACACTTTAAGATTTTGTCACTTTTGCATGTACCCAATACTTTTCCCTAGTACTTTCTGATCTATGTACTGAAATTCTGATTTTTCCTTATTTCAGGTTCAGACATGAGCCGTCCATATATGAGAAGCTTTAAGCATCAGACTGACTCTTATAACCCAAGGGATCTCCTACATCCTCAGCACTCACAACACTCCTAGTAATCTCAATATTCCTAATACTCGCAATATTCTCATGGTCTCGTGGAGACTGATGAACAAAGAAGGTAGAGGCACGACGCCCCGGATCAACTAGAAAGAGAGGAACAAAATTGAAGCTCTTATGGAGATCGTGGTCGGTATGATGATCGTTATGATGATAGCTAGGAGCGGAGTAGACGGGAAGATGAGGAGAGATGAAGGAGGAAGAGAGAGTGATGGTATGGACAAAGATTATAAAAGAGATGATCCTCACAAACGCCCCCGATCAGATAAACTTCCCATCCCTGCTGTTCCGACCACCTGAGGCCGTCTGCCCCATACTCCACCTTCTGTTACGCCTCCTCCTACCGATATTCTGAAGATCATACATAGGCCCCGCTATCAACTTGAACCAGCACATACCACACTTGCTGAACGATTCAAGAATTGATGTTTGAAAGGAGTGTACTTTTATTTTAACATACATCCATCTGATAGTAAAGATATACTTAAACAGCCGGATGCCTCGAAAGGCAACATTAATAAGAAAATGGATAGGGTCAAAAGTGAGCTTGAGAAGCAACTTGACATGGTTAGGGGCCGAGCTGATAAGAAATTATCTATATGGTACAAGCTAGCCAAAGAGCTTCAGAGAGCTAATAGGCGTAAACTTGATCAGATCGCTACATTGGAGAACGATAAGGTTGAAAGGGCCATGGTTCTTGAGTCTCGAGATGGTAACATTGCATCTCTTACACAGAGGAATACAAAGCTAGGGGAGCTAGAGGTCAAGAATCGAAGGCTCAAAGAAGAGCTCGTTGCTGCTAAACTGAGAGAAAATGCACTGATTTGCAAGTTGAAGATGCTTAGTTTGTTCAACAGACTGCTGAAACTCAACTGGCCGTAGAGAAGCAAGCTTTTGCAACTTACCGACAAGAGAACACCAGTCTTCATGAGAGGAACACTGCCCTAAAAAAGGCTATTTCTATGCTGACAACTTAGGTAGAAATTCTCGAACACGAGAGAGATAAGCTTTGGTAGGTAAAGCAGCTGCTGAGAAAGCGTTCATCGATGATGAGACAGATGCCAATGCCACCTTATTTGGATTTTACGTCTTTAGCGTCATAAGTCGAGGCAGCTTGCACTATTTGGGACCTGATTTTCCGGTGACTCTGGCCCTTGTATGGGAGTCAGTGCTTGTGCAGGCTGGAGATAGTTATGATGAAGAATACTTCTTACAGAATCTTTTGATTGAGGAATCCCGTAAGGCATTGGTCAAGGGAAGAAAATGCTTATGAAGGAGCGGTGATTACTAGGTGAAGAAGTTGAATCCTCGAGGAGGAAGCCTCATATGTAGCAGCCACCGATGCCTCCACTGATTCTGTTAATGTTGAGGTCTCCAACTCTCAGACTCCGATTGTGCCTCCCACTGGTCCTTCTGCAACTCATGAGGAAAAGGACAAAGCTGCTGATGAACATACTATCGAGGAGCACATTACTGAGGAGCCTGCAGGAGATGGTGAGGGCGATGAGGACAACCCAGGTAAATATGAAGTCATGCATAGGAATCTTCATGCCGTAGGTAAATCCAAGATTAACGTATTCATATCAGAATTGGACTATCTTTGTACATCACCCCGGTCTATCGCATTCCATGCTCACTAGTCATTTGTATTAGGCTTGATGTCGCCACAGCCTTCTCCCACTGGAGCCAACACAACAACGACTGATGCGTTCATTACTAGTTCAACTTTAGTATCGACTACTACTGCCCCACTCAGTACCCCTCCTATGGGTGATGCATCCTTGCAGCTAGGGTCACAAGATGCAAAGATTGGTGCAATCCCCAAATTAGATGAGATTGACTACACTCTTAGTGATGAAGCTGAGGATCTTTACGTTGCTGATGAGAGTACGAGGAAGGATACTAAAGGAAAGCAAAATAAAAAGGTTAAGTCTTCCTCTTCAAGGCGCTAAGGAAAGCGCTCTACCTCAAGGAAAGGAGGACTTATCATCTTATCTTCTCCTGAGAGTCTGTCTGGTGGCACAGAAGCCAAGGGTGAGAGTTAGCTTGTCGATACCCCTTATCCTTCTTCAGCTCAAGTTAATAAACCGTCTCTGAGGTCTAGCAGTTCCAAGAATGGGAAGAAGAAGGATTAGTGCTTACAGTTATTTTTTCTCTACTTTCTATAGCTTCTTCTTTTATGTATTTCATTTAGATCGGTTGTACATGCGAGTGTCGGTCCTCACTTATGACTTTATGTTACTTGGTATTTGAGACTTGTGTTGATGTGTGAAGCTGTTTTTGCATTTTCTGTACCTTAACTGTCAACTATTAGCTGATACTTTAGTTGTGTTGTACTTTTCTATCGGCACACTTGTCTCTTCACATATTACAAGTCTATTTTTTGGTGTGAAGTCGTGACGAGCTTGTGGTATTTCTTGTAAGCATTATTAGTCTGTCTTAATGCGGTAGTAATGCCCTCATACCAAAAGTCATCACGAACTTCTTATGCCGGATACGATCAAATTTACTAGGTTTCCATGGTTATGGCTGAAATACTGGTAGTTCTCGCTTTATTGGCTAAGTCTCTTGCTTTTTTCCATTGCGCTTAAAGCTTCTCAGTTTGCCAATTAACCATGAAATCCATTTTGGTTGATCGAACTAATGCCGTTAGTTGAAGAAGTTTTCCAGCTTCCGTACCCCCTTCTTGAGAGGTTTTTGGTTAAAGGCCAATAGTCGTCGATACCCGAATGAGTTAGGCGCTAGCTGAATTAATTGGATTCCTCCGAAGAGATCATTCAAATCCAATGATCATCACAACTCGAGATGCCTGAGTGCTAACTGAACTAATGGACACCCCTGAAGAGGTCATTTAAGCCCGTTGATCGCCTAATCTGAGATGATCAGACACTAACGAACTAATCGAATGCCTCCGAAGAGGTCATTTAAGCCCGTCGATCGCCGAGTCTGAGATGATCAGACACTAACAAACTAATTAGACACCTACGAAGTGGTCATTTAAGCCCATCGATCGCCGAGTCTGAGATGATCAACACAAATGAACTAATCGGACGCCTCCGAAGAGGTCATTTAAGCCCGCCGATCACCGATTCTAAGATGATCAAACATTAACGAACTAACAGGACCCTCCAAGGTGCTCATTTAACACCGCCGATCGCCGAGTCTAAAATGATCATGCACTACGAACTAAACGGATGCCTCCGAAGACGTCATTTAAAGCCTAATGTTTGTCATAATCGGGTCAGGTACTTACTGGCACTGATGACCAACTGGGTGCCCCCAGAGAGGTCTTTGGTTTCACCCCAATGTTTGTTGTAATCGGGGCAGGCAGTTCCTGAGACTGACGATCTTATTAGGTACCCAGGAGAGGTCTTTGGATTTTCTTTTGAATCCAATCATGCGACTTGCTAACCTGGTGAACTAGGTCCTTCGGAGTCCAGATTGGATGCATGTCCCCTTATGTTTGGGACTTCGGTAGGCTTTATTATAAGAGGTTCTATTATTGCGTAGTTCCACAAGGCGGATGCCAGTCCCTTTGCTGGACGCTTGATTTAAGAAACTATCCGAGCAACAGAACTAGGGTCCTGGATCTCTCTTTTTGGGAGATGCCCCTTTGGTGAAACTCGCAACTTTTGTCTTTAATCTGCTCATTGCACCTTTTCACCATTTTGACTCCTGATGCCCTTTATCTTCCATTTACAAGGCGGTACTTTACACCTTTGTGTTTGTTATGAATGATGCTTATGGCACTCGAGCTATCCCCACCGTGATGTGTTATAAAGGTCACCAAGTCTTATCAAGTTGTAGGTGAACGAGAGATTTTTTGAACGACCTGCAATCAAAATCGACTTTTTGGCCACTTTTGAACAATTAAACAAGAGTTTGCAAGTTTATGATTCAGGCAAGCAAATCAACTTTTTCATTCATATATACAAAGTTCAATTACAATGCTTACAAGGTATTTACAACTTTTTTGCAGGAAATATGATTGAAACATCATGTAAAATAACGACAGATGTGAGTTCCTAGCACTGGGGATTTGAATTCCATCCGTCGTCTTCAATTTGAAGGTGCCATCTAGGAGCTTTTGGCTTATGATGTAGGGCCCTTCCCAATTAGGCCCAAAAACTCCGGTTTCAGTCATCACTTTCTTCAATACCAGATCCCCAACTTCGAAGGCCCTTTTCTTGACTTTGGAGTTGAAATTCTTGGCAATCCTTATTTGATGACCAACAACTCTGAGCTCTTCTTCATTTCTCCTTTTTCCGAGTTGGTCAAGTGCTTCAAGCAGCAACTTTTCATTCACTTCTTGGTTGAAGTGAATCGTGCGATGAGTGAGAACTTCCAGCTTTACCGGGATCATAGCTTCGGATCCAAATGCTAGAGATAATGGAGTGCGCGTTATCGTAGATTTGTGAGTCGTGTGATATGCCCATAGTTCAAGTGGAAGCTCATCTACCCAACCAACTTTGGCTTTCTTTAGAATCTTTTTATTGGTTGACTTTATTATCTTTTTCACTGCTTCAACTTGCCAGTTGGCCTACGGATGGGCACTGCTGCAAAAAATTTCTGAATCTTGTACTTAACACAGAAGTTTTGAATTCACCGCTTTTAAACTGTGTTCCATTTTCTGTGATTATCTTCTGTAGCACACCTAACCTAAAAATGATGTTCTTCAGCACGAACTTGATCACTTCCTTTGAGGCGACGGTGGCTAGTGGCTCTGCCTCAGTCCACTTGGTGAAGTAATCGACAGCTACAACAACATATCTAAAGATGGACTTTGATGTTGGTAGTACTCCAATCAAATAAATATCCCAGACAACAAATGGCCACGGGCCGACCATCTGAGTCAATTCAGTGGATGGCGCTTTGGGAATCTTCGCAAATCTCTGGCATCTATCGCACTTCTTGCTATAGGTTGTAGAATCCAAGTTCACATCAGACCAGAAATAACCATATCGTATAACTTTCTTGGCCAACGTCTGTCCACCTGTGTTATCTCCACATTCACCTTCGTGTAATTCCACCAAGATTTCTTTAGACTCTTCTTTGGTCACATATCAAAGCAGAGGCATAGAAAAGCCTCACTTATATAACCTACCATCCAACATAAGATACATTGGAGCCTTCCCCAAAATCTTCCTTTTCTTTTTCGTTTCTTCTAGGAGTGTCTCATTAAGAAGATACTCCTTGATCAGAGTCATCCATGAGTTTGGTTCTTCAACGGTCTTGACAATCCAATCAACATCCACATCTTTAGTACTACGATTTGAGAGGACTTCGACGGGTACTAATCCCAGTAATTATGAATCTCCTGAACTTTCATATTTAACGAGCGAATCTTCTTTCATATTCTCCTCTCTAAGGATATGGGATATTGTGGAGTATTCAAGGTCATTAAGAAGCTCCCATGTTTTAGATAGATAAGCTAGAAGATTTCCCCATTTGGCCTAGAACTCTCTTTGGACATGATATATCACTAGTTGCAAGTCACTAAAGATTTACAAAGTTTTCAAATTAAATTCTTTGTTATCTTTAATCATGCAATTAGAGCTTCGTACTCGGCTTCGTTATCGGTTGACGAGAAATCTAACCTCAAAGCATATCACACGGAGCGTCCTTTTAGAGTTTTTAGAACCACTCGTCCCCCTGAGCAATAATCATTCATGGACCCATCAACGAACAACTTCCATCTAATGACTGCCTCAAGGGTTCTTTTTTCTCTTCCCATCTATCTGTAAATTCAGCAATAAAATCCGCTAAAGCAAGTCCATTGATAGCCCTTCGAGGATGGTAAGTGACATCGTATTGACCAAGTGCAATATTCCACTTCAACAATCTTCCCGAAGTTTCTGGATGAAACAGAACTTGCTTTAGAGGTTGATCCACAAGAACTTTGATAGAGTGGGCTTGGAAATATGGTCTAAGCTTCTTTGAGGCGACGAGCAAACATTATGCAAGCTTCTCCAACTTGGGATAATTCAACTCTGCCCCAACAAGCTTTTACTAACATAGTATACTGGCCGTTGAACCTTTGGATCTTCTCGAACTAATGCTGCACTTAAGGCATGAGACAAAACTGCCAATTATAGAAGTAACTCTTCTCCATCCTTGGTCTTCGACAACATCGGAGGTGATTCCATGTGCTTGATTAGCTCCTCGAAAGCCACTTAACATTCAGGAGTTCATTGGAAATCCTTCTTCCCTTTCCTCAACGCATCAAAAAGCCCAATACACCGATCTGTCGCCTTCGAAATGAATCGACTCAATGCATTTACCTTCACATTTAAGCTTTGAACTTCCTTCTTCGTTCTAGAATCACGCATCTCTCGCAAAGCTGAGACTTGAGCAGGATTGGCTTTAATGCCCCTGGCATTGACCATAAATCCGAGGAATTTTCCTGATGCGACTTCAAACGAGCATTTAAGTGGATTCAACTTCATCCTATATTTCCTGAGAATATGAAACATTTCAGCCAAATCTTCTAAGTGATCAATGGCTCTTTTTGACTTCACTAGCATAACGTCGACGTACATGTCCATGGTTTTGCCGATTTGTGATTTGAACATTGCATTCACAAGACGTTGGTAAGTCGCTCCCGCGTTCTTCAATCCAAACGACATAACCTTGTAACTGTATAAGCCCACATCTGTTATGAAGCTTGTGTTCTCTTGGTCTGGCTTGTGCATCATTATTTGATTATACCCTGAATAAGTGTCCATGAACGAAAATAATTCTTTTCCCGCCGTTGCATCAACTAGCTGATCGATTTTGGGTAGCGGAAAACTATCCTTGGGGCATGCTTTATTGAGGTCCTAATAATCTATACACACTCTCCACTTGCCATTGGATTTCTTCATAAGTACTGGATTGGAGGCCCAATCTGGATATGCAGATTCCCGTATGAAGTCATTCTCTAATAGCCTATCACTTCTTCTTTGAGAGCCCTGGATCTTTCGGGTTCCCGAATCCACCGTTTCTGCTTTATTGGTAAGACGCTTGGATCTATATTTAGCTTATGAACTGCTATATCAGGAGAAATGTTGCACATGTCAAAATGGCTCCAAGTGAACACATCTTGATTAGCTTTTAAGAAAATAATCAAAATTTTTTGTTACTTTTGGCCCAGCTGAGATCCTATCTTCAACACTCTGTCCAGATCTTTATCATGAACTAGAACTGAAATTGTGACCTCAGCTAGCGTCGCTCGCCCCTCCCTTGCACTGGCCTTTCATGGATCCATCTCCTTTTAGGACCCGCTATGCGTGCCAGTACAGGGGCCATGTGCTAATTTCAATTTCTATAAGGAATTTTCTCGAATGCAGAGGGGAACTTCTACATTTTTTCCCTCGTCCTTCTTACTTGCTTCCCTCAGCTCATTAATGTTACATTCTCTGGCAATCTCCTGGTCTGCTTTAACCACACCGACCCCTTTATCTATGGGAAACTTCATTGTCAAGCACCAAGGGGCTAGTATAATCCTGAAAGCTTCCAGGGCTGGTCTTCCCAGAAAAGCGTTGTACGCAGATAATTCATCTACAAGAACAAAGGATTGCATCAGAGCAGCTTTCCTTTCTCCATCTCCAAGTTCCACAAGCAAATCAATAACCCTAATAGGCTACTTTGGTTCCCCTATGAACCCTGGGATTTTCTTCTGGCAGGCTCGCACGTCTGACATAGAAAGCTTCATTTTGTCGAGTGAGTTTTTGAATAGCAGATTTACCAAGGCACCACAATCAACTAACACCCTTTTCATAGTGGTCGGGCCTATCCCAACCGTTACTACAATAGGTTCTTGAGTTGAAGTGATTATTACTTCCACATCTTTCCCATTGAACATGACATCCCCAAAGAAAGTCTTTTTCTGCTTTCAGAATCAAACATTTTTCTTCCTTTGAAGTATTCTTGTTATGCATTGGCATATCTTTCGATATCTCTGCAATTTCCCCCATTTGGATGAAGACCCCCAGAAATAGTGTTAATCACGGGCCTCTGACTAACTTGTGCCAGGGCCTTATCTCCTGATCCAGATGCATTTGGCTCTTGGGAGGTTTGAGGAGGATTGGCGGACTGCGACTTTTTCACATATTGATGCAGTCTTTCTTTCTGATTAATTCCTCAGTCAAGCTTTTTAGATGTCAACACTCATACGTGTTATAGCCTGGTTAGTTGTGGAATCGGAAAAACCTTCTATGATTTGCCTGGTTTCACCCACCTTCTGCAACTTTGGCTTTGGGTAGCGATAACAATGTTCTCTGGAGCCTCTATTAATGGGGTTAATTCAGCAGCTATAAAGAAGTGTAACTTCTTTCCGTTTCGATTATCCCTTCCGTCATTTGCTCGATTTTGAACTCCATTGTACTTTTGACCACTTTGAACACCATTATCTTTCTTCTCTGGTATCGAACTACCTTCAGTAACATCCATATCAAAAGAAGGATCATCATCCACACTGATATATATTTCTGCTTTTGCATAGAACCTTTCCAAGGTGTCATGCTTCTTCATTTTAATCCACCTTATGAACTTCGATTTCTTATCTATAGCTCGCTTCAATGCCATTAATACTGGTCGAGGTTCTGGATCCCCAACTTCTACTACGGCAGCACTAAATCGTGTAAGGAAGGCTTTTACTGACTCACCCGGCTTTTGTTCCATGTCATTTAATGACATTACATTTTCAACCTTCATGGCATACAACCTAAACCGCTCCCTGAATTTCTTAGCCAAGAAAGAAAAGTTATTCACGGACCTCGGAGGTAGCTTGGTGAACCAAAGTGAAGCTACTCCCTCCAAGTATACTGGGATGTATAAGCACTTGAGCTCGCCTGTAGCATGGGCATCATCCATGTGCTGATCGTACTTATACAAAAACAAATTAGGATCACTAATCCCACTATAAGCTTGAATCATTGGCGGATTAAACTTCCTTTGGAACTTGGTCATTTTAATCCTTTCAGCGAGCAGAGTCTTAGTTGGAGCAAACTTCTACACCTTTCATTATCACTTTTCTCCATAATTTCTTTCATAATATGTCGGACCGTTTCTTCAAGACGTTCCTTCTCACTGTGCCGATCCACGGGGCGGATGTCGTCTTCTTCGCTGGATGTTCGCCTAAGCAAACACTTACGGATAGGGATCCGGGGACCTGTGCCTCCCTCATGGGGAGGTACCCCTTTTGCGAAACTATTCACTTTTCAATAAGTAGCACTTTCGGAATGGTTCCTAGCAGGTGGTTTAGATTCCTCACGATCAACATTGTCCAAATAATTAACCTCTTGAATAGATCGATCACGATTTGGATTTGAGGAGGAAGAGTTAGCACCCTCTACACGGGTGACATTAGCATTAACTTTCTCCGTATTGGCATGCATAGCAGAAAGAGCCTCTAATCTAGCCATGATGGCCTTATTTGAGATCTCCATCTGCTGAGTCAAACCAGCGACGGCTTCGTTCAATTCATTTCTAGTTACACCAACTCCTACTGCCGATGATTGGCCAACTTCATGCAGATTAGTTTGTTGAGTAATATAACCATCCACGACATTCTCTGAGGTCGAAGCTCTCACGGACTTACTAGGCAGCTTCTTTGGCGGCATTATGTCAGACAAGTTTCTAAACTTCAAAGATAATCCTTCAACCAACCAGGGTCTTATACCTTGAAAATTTATTAGAGAAACAAGTTAGAACTTCAATGCCTCCACAAAGCACTTGACCTTGGAAAGTGGATGTGGCCCCACGGTGGGCGCCAAAAATGTTAATGCTAAAAATGGCAATAACATCCCAAGGTGTGAATCTACACTTCACAAATGATTAAAATCTAGAAAAGTGGTAGCCACAAACACAAAAAGCAGTAAAAGATAGGAATTTATAGTGATTCGCCCTAGAATTGGCCTACGTCCACTTTTAAAAAAAAATCTCACTATCATCATCAAGGTTACAAGGTACATGATTGCTACTACTTCACTCAATTTCTCTCTTTTTACAATAATCTTCTCTACTTCTTCTCTTTTTTACTTTTGATTCACTCGAGTTCACCAAGGAAATGATGAGACCTCTTAGATTGCGATGATTGTTGGAGTAGATCTTCAACAATTTGAGCACTTAGATGATCTTTGGCAAATCCATGGTGGTTGAGATGTTGAATCTATGCTTAAAGTAGATTAATGGAGGTTTGATTGATTTGGAGTAGTTTAGGAATGAGTTGGGCAGCACTTCGTGGAGAGAAAATTCAGTCCCTTTAATGATGGAAGTGAGGGGGTATTTATAGAAGTGGAAATGAGGTGGTGTGATCTAGAAATGATGTGTACATGTTTTTAGGTTATCGGGACGTCCTGAGAGCTTAGGTCGTAACTGACCTATCCTTGTCTTGCGCCACAAGACACGAGCTGGTATCTCACGATCTGACTTCAGCAGATCGAGCTTGCTGATGAGTGAACTACTGTTCAAACGACCTAAGATCTAATGACCTAGGTTGGAGTGACCTGGAGCCCGATGACGACCTAGATTAGAGCGGCCTAGTGAAAATTTCAAGAGTTAGCGATATAAAGCTTTGGCGACCTAATTTTCATCATGCTTTTTACGACCCATATATTTTTATGGATTAACACTAATTAAACATATTTTATTCAATTATTTTGCGCTTATTTTTGTATTTCATTCGTAACTTTTTCATAAGGACTCCGTTCACATAGTTCTAAACATGAAAGTTGATCAGAATTCCTTCACGAATGCAACGGTGCGAATTTCATGGTCAAATCCCATCATTTTATCAAATTCCTTTTTTAGGACCTAACCGAATAACTAATTTTACTATTGCCAAATTTCGGGGTGTTACATTCTTCCCTCCTTAAAAGAAATTTTATCACAATATTTTACCAATGACTAAGTCATGGTGTTGGAACCTAATTATCTTATACTAATTGGTGTACATGCAATTTTGCAACCAAACATGCGCATGTGCATAGTGTATGTCATGAGTCACAACCACAAAATATACATAATGATTCTAAATAGGATCCTCCTATATGTATGTATTTTGTTTCAAAAATACTTTTAAATTATGATGCAAACGTCCTAAAATATAATATCAATTCTATATGAATGTAGCATTTTGAAAAATATTTTCCATCCAAAATCCTCACAAGATTACAAATAAAAGTGTGGAGCAACCAATTTTGCATCCAAACCCTAACACCTTATACATCAACGCATCTAAATCGCTTTCTATTAATTTCTCATATGTTAGAAAAAAGGTAACTAAAGTGGAGAATTTAGCATCCTAACCGCATGTAAATTTCCAATTCCCATCCTATAATGGAATTCTACCTAAATTGCTCTAAAATACTCCAAAATTTTCCAAATATAGACTAAAGAGGAGGATTAAAATGTCTAAGGAGGATTAAAATGGCTATAAAATGTAGAATGAGTTAAATAATAACTCGCACGAGTTGTCGACAAAGTATGAAAACAACGTTTCCAAATCTAATATAGCCTTTCCCTTATTATTGTTGATTCTTTTAACATATTGTCTCCTCTAGTGCACTGATAAAACAGAAAAATCAACCACACAAGATCTTCCATACGCTTTACACGTGACCATAAAATTGTAATTTCCACAAAAATAAATTTCCTCTTCTTAAAATTCATGTAAATTTTGGTATCTTTTGCTTCTTTTGGAACTAGTTTATTTTCCCTGTAAGATTCGTATAAAAACTAATATTTTGTTAATATGTAGCTACATTACCCAAATTCGTGTTTTTGCATGAATCAATTTTATAATAATATGAAATGAAGATAACTGGACCAAAAACCAAATATAAAATCTTTTTTTTTTCAAATGTCATTTGTAAAATGTTTAAAAATTTATTTTGTGGAAACTTAAATGATTCAGGTTATATTTCAACGTAGAAAGACGCCGGTTACGCAGAAAAATGCGAAAACTGAGACTACACACAATACCCAAAAATAAATTTTAGCTTAAAAGGAATAGGTGACAAACAATAATAATAGCCACCACGAAGGGAATACTATCAGGCTCTCGTTCCTGCTCGTAATGAGAGATCAATATAATCATGGGTCAACTTCCAAACCATCGGAACTCTCGTAAGACTCACATCATCATCCAACTCAATACGACGTGACCTAAGCACTCCACTTCTCTTAACGAAAATTGAAACTAAACAGGTGGTGTTATATCAACACCCAAAAAACCATCAAATCTTGACTTGTGCTTTCTTTCTATTCATAGGAAAATTGAAATAAAATCAATCAACACAAGCACAACTCTTCCGAGTGATATCTCAGAACATGACCTGAGAAACCCAACGAAAAAGCCAATTTGCTGGTTAGTCCGAATGGCAGAACTAATCAATCAAGATCAAGGCAGCATGTAAAACGTAATAATCGGCATACACTAAGAACTACCCACAATTAGTAAAATCCCCTCGGGATTCCCAATCGAAAGAATGTCCATAACCAGATCGATATGGAAAACGACTCAAATACGGTGGCAACCTGGTCACCTGTTGAATGTGTCCAGATACCCTCAAGCTACAAACACAAATGACAACTCGCTTTTAGAGAACTTTCTCAACCCGCAATCGTCCAATCATAAGTGACTCGCCTACTGAAGATCTAGGTCTCAACTTACTATCGTAAATCTAAGATGACTCACTACTGAAGATCTTATTCCAGCCCACTATCATCACTAACAACCTACCACCAATATTTTGTTTCCTCCTAGTATGTGAACTATTGGACTAAAAGATTCAGTCCAGTTTAGTACAATAATCAACAACAAGTAAATAATTTAGCAAACATGAAATCATAACTCGATGAAATTTAAGTTTTGATAAACCATGTATACTTCCAAGTACTGACCAGCCATGCTGTAAAATTCCCCACCTCGAGGCCTAAAATTAATTGTTATGGATGATGTAGTCACCTATAGTATTAAGTTCTGATGACCAAACATGGGATGTTACGTACATATATAATCTGACAAAGCCCTCCACTTAGTAAGTCATAACCAAGAAAAGCAATTGATTATCATGAGCCGCAATAACGTTCCATCCATCGAATCACAAGATTGAATGAAATGATGAAACCTCGATGCCAAAACAAAACACATATGGAAACATCATTAATGGAGACATATATCGAGTGGTGACGTCACTTCCTTTCCCTTTCAATGAGGGAGAACTCAGCGAGCAGAAATGACGAGCAATACATGTCTCTAATATATTTTTTTGATAATAAAGGAAAAATTCTATACTAGGTGCAAGCTCCAACATTGCAAGCTTACCCGATATACTCCTTCAAACCATCACTCCGTCGGAATGAAATAATCACCCTTCGTGTTGATCGCTGTAGCACCTCGCATTTTTAATTAAATAACAAATAAAATTAGTATATTTTTCTGAATTTGGTCATGGAATTAGCATCATTGCATCCATGACGATTTTCCGATAAATTTAGACCTATGGCTTGTAGAAAACAGATATAAAACGAAGAAGATATCATTATTGAAGTTTTAGAACTAACATGAAAAAGAAGAAATAATAGAAACACACATAAACCAAGAGTTTCCAATGTTTTAGTCTTGCAAACAAAAATTAATTTAGGTGAGGTGGTAGAGCACGCACATCTCAAGGTAGAGGTCAGGAGTTCGAATCCCACCAGCTTCATGTTTTTAATTTTTAAGAAGGGCAACCGAAAAGATGCATGTTCTAAGAGAAAAATATATTTGTATGTACATATAAGGAAAGATTATATAGATGAATGTGTCTGTATGTATATATATGTATATATAATAATATATGTGTGTGTGTATGCGCGCGTGCGTATGTGTGTGCGCGCTTATATATATGTAAGTGTATATGTATATTAGCATTAACATCAAAAAGTAACATGAAAATAATCAAAACAAGTAAGAAATAAATGTAACGTTGTTTGAGTTTTGAAATAAATAGAGTTATACGTGTATATATATACGCATAGATTATAAGCTGAGATTTAAAGCATAAATTAAAAACGGAAGATAATAATGGAAAGAACACACACATTTATTTGTGAATTCGCGTTAAAAATTGGAAATAATTAAATAGATTAGAAAGAAATTAGGAAAGAAAGTAACGTTAATAAAAATATTTATTGCTCGGTTATTAATGAACAGAAGTTTGTGAAGTTATGTGCGAATATATATGCGCAAGTTTGAATTTGAAATCTAAAACGTGTGTTTTAAATGAAAGAAATTAATATAGGAAGAACAACAGACCAGAAAAGTAACGTTAAGTGTAACGTTAAATAAGAAATAAAAGTGAGCAAAATTAACATTCGTGACCCAGTAATGGGTTGACCTATGCCATAAGTGGGTCAACCCAAGGGTTGACATAATACAGGGAAAAATGACGTGGATTTAACTTTTTATGTGGCTATGATTTTATTTTATTCGATACAATGAATAAGATTCTTCTGTATACCTATAAATAAGCTATTAGGACGTGGCCTCCAACTCACATTGTCTAGGAGGGCGCCAAAGCTATACCATTTTCTTTCTCCTCCAAATTCTTCAGAAATAAGAATATATTAGCTTTAGGGTTCTGATTCAAGATTTGGAGACAAAGAATATAAATCTAATTTATAGGTGCTTAAGGCTTCTCGTCTACGAGAGATCTTATTAGGAAGACAACGGATCGAGGATCTAAATCGGATTCAAGAATTGCACACAGTCAGGTGAGTGGATTAAATTATATTTTCCAATAATAATATTTTGTATCGTTTGATTCCTGATGAAATTTAAAATATGTACTTCTTCTTTTCCTATCTTTTATGTCAGAATATATAGTTTATATCAAATTTTATTTATGCACATAAATTGAATAAAATTATGGTTATGCGCAAATAGAATAATTGAATAGTGGATGGCGAAAAATTATTAAATTGTAGTTATTCGCAAATTAATTGAAATTATGGATAAAACAGGAAAAAAATTAGTGATTGGGGCTAATAGAACATATGTGTCAATATTATAATAAATGGGAATATCTGTGAATTTACATATTATTTGTAAGAAATCTCTTTTTATATTTAAATGAAAATAGTGCAGAAATTGTAGGGATTAAAAGAAAAAGAAGTGTAAACCAAATTGTGTCAAATTTTACTATAATTTTGCAAAGAAAAAAGAAGATAATAAGTTAGAGACAATAATTAATATATTAATCAAATCTGAAAGTCAGTAGTAGCCTAGACTGATTGGTTAGGGCAGAAGCAATGTATTTGCATAGTTTGGGTAAACAAAGAAAAACAGGAAACATGATTGCAAACTGAAATTATGAATAAATGAAGATTAGTACAAAATAGGGAGTTTTTTTTTCCAAATATAATATAAAATAACAAAATGGGAGAATCTATCCATTCTCCAACGGCTCACAAAAACGGTTTCTACAGCATACAGAAACCGTACACACATAGAAATAGAAGATATAGAAGCAAAATACATCAAAACCTGAACACATGCAACAACCAAAATCTAGCTCAGCATCATATAAGGCCATAGAGGCCTCAACAGACGGTTGGTGAAGCAAAAGGCGGTGCTGAAAACCCCAAGCTCCACAGAAGACGTACAAGAGCTATAGCAACTGACGAGCCATCCAAGTGAAACCATAGACAAAGGTGAGATATCTGAATTGAACCTCTGATAACTCAAGGTCCGCATGCTCTATCATATCCAGCTAGGCATCTGATGTCAGAGTGATCATCCAATCACTTGAACCACAGATAACTCCAGCTTCTCCTGCTCCAGCAAACCCACCTGGGATGAAGTATAGAAAGCACCAACCAGCTCCTAACTGACCAATTTGATAACCTACACTTGAAGATCTGCACAACTAGCAAATGACATAAGATCGATTAAGGGTAGATAGTGCGGGAAATAGGTAAACAACAGAGAATGTAAAAAAAAGCCAAGTAAAACAAAGAGACCAATAATCAACCTATACCTGCCCTGGGAGTGGTCGATATCGATGAAACATCAAAGGACATAGCCCACCTCCTAGAGCGAGAGTTGATGACTTCCCAGAAATGTCTACCAAGAAACGCAAGGAACACATGGTTCCTTACTTTCTAGATAATGGTAGGAGGATCCATATCCACTTCGTCAAATAGTGCCCTATTCCGCGATCACTAGAAGTGCCAGCAGATAAGACAATGAATTAGACGAAGAAGGATCGATCAAAAAGATTTACCTGAAATGCCAGACCACCAAAAACTCAGTAAACCTTAAAGCGAGGTTGCATTACCTCGGCAACCCATCAGATTTCCAAAATAATTCCAGATAGATCAGGCATAAAACCCAAAGAGCAATAAGTGGGTAGAGGATTCAAAGTATCCAGAACTGCAGCACATGCACCTAAATATGAGAGGAATGCCGATCTATGAAGGTTCTCATCTATTGGTAAGCCATTATGCATTTATTTCCACGTAAATAGAGAAACCTTTGGTGGAATACGGACTTCCAAACTAAGGAGATAAGATGAAGACGAGGACCAGGAGTTCGTGCTGAGATCCATGCCTCCTTGAGCGAGAAGGGACAGCCATCCCAAACTGTGTTACCCCCATGTGCATCCGACAAGGCCTTCATGGATTGCATCCGTTTCCACGTTTCACTAGCGTAGGACGGGATACCGGTGACATTCTTACCTTCCAACCTGTGGTACTTGGCATGGAGGAACGTCGCCCAAAGGGTGTTGTTCTCTCCAAACCTCGCCCATAGCTTGCAAGCGTAGGCCGTACAGATATCCTTAGGGTTATGGAGGCCCAATCCTCCCTCACTTTTGGGATGACAAATGGAGTTCCAAGAAATTCAGTGGTGGCATGTAGTTTTGTCCTTATTTCCCCAAAAGAATGACACAACCAAGGATCAGTAGGAGTGGAAGAATGACGCTGTAGGAGTCATAGCAGTGAAGATATGAGATCCCATAGAGTCAAGAACACTCTTAATGAGAACCAATCTTCCAGCCTGAGAGGGGAGAGTAGCATTCCACCGAATGATCTTTCCCCTAACTTTGTTAGTTAGGGGATCGAAGATGGCCGTTGAGCTTCCTACCTCGATATAACATAATTCCGAGATCAGGGAGTGGAAGGAAGGTTAACTTGAAACCAAAAGAAATCTCGATCCAGGAAGATCTGACTGTAGAAAGGTCTTTCGCGGGCACCAAGAAGCTTTTAGACGAGTTAACCGTATGAGAATTAATTTAATGACCTCAAAAATAAGAAAAGGAATGTTTTGCAATCATGGTTTCCTATTACAATAATTACATATAACTATGGAAATGGATTTTATTATAGTTTCGATAACCAATCAATTTGGAATATGTCTAACTTCCTAAAAAGAATAAATAGTAAAGATGACAGAGAAATGTAACATAACTGAAAGAAATTATAAAAAGATATAAGCTTATAATTGGAATATAATAAGCATAGTTTAGTGGCAATAATGTGTAAGAAATATTATAATATAAAGGTTATAATTTGGAAAGTAAAAAGAAAGGAAAAAAGCTTAATAATAAATGAACACGAAGTTGGAAATTAAGCCTAAAGATATTCTATGGTGGCTTGTAATTAGGCAATAATCTATGGTAATCAGCAAAGTTGATTTATAAATAGATAATATTCATTTGAATAAATCAATGAATATTGCAAATCAATGAAAAAGGAAAAGTAAGTAAAATGCATAAGAATAAATTAGACGTAGGGTCTAATAAAATAACGATATGCAATATGTCCAGTCCAACAGGTTAGATCAACGTATGTGTCAGGAGACGTGGCGGGAGCACGTCCAACTTATTCGATGGGACTGAAGTGAAGTGTTGGACTTCCACAAGACGTGAGGATACTCTGTGATGGTCCTCTGTGGTAGTCTTCGTGTTGTACCCATAGAGGCATAGTCCGTACGTTACCATCCGGTAAGTATACCTTGGTTGCATCTGTTACACCGTAGTTGTGGGAAACCTAAAGACTGATTGGATGATTCTTAGGATGGTTTGCTGGCTGCCTCGACTAATAGGTGGGGAGGCATTCGGCCCAACAAAGGATAGTAGGTTGTCAGAGGCTTGTCATCACTAGTTGGAGCATGTACGGGAAAGACTGGAGCCATAACCAAGAGGCTAATGATCTTAACTATTGGGTTATTGGATAAGGGACCACATGTTTGTTTATATTAGTTGTTATGATCGACCACTTAGCTCTTTTGAATAGTCTTTCATTAGGGGTAGGATAGTAGGTCCTTGAAGAGACATAGAAAAGACAGACCAATTCTAGATATCTATATTTCGGGCCTAATGAAGCCATTTTGTTTGGCTATCCCGAGACAATTCTTGATAGATATAGTAAAGCCCCTGATGAGTTCTGTTAAGAACTCAGGTATTTGATCGCCTTCATGGCGTAGTGTTGAAGACTCTATACGCCTTCGTAGCATAAAGATGGAGGTCTAATGCGTTTTCGCAGTACGGTGATGGGGACCACTCGAGGAGGATAATGTGGAGAGTACCTTGGTTTATTGGGCGATATATACATATATTATTAAGTTAATCCACTGCGAAGTAGATGGGTATGATTTATGTGAAAAAATCGAAAGTATAATAAGAAACAAACCCAAAAAGTAAATAAATAAAGAACCAGTGATAGAACGATATATGTAATATTATTGTAGAAAGTATAATTTATCTATTCACTAGAACTTTTCTCTGATCCCCTCCTCATAACAAACCCGCAGGTTAGACAGGTGGTTGAGATTCTGCAGCTTAGAGACACTTTCTAGTTAGTGTCATTATAATGGTAAGTATGTATTTACTATTATATTTTATTCGTTCCACTTTGAGATATTTCATCGTGAGCTCTGATATATTTATCTTCACCTTTCTGCAGGATACCAGACAACCCGACTCAGGCTTCAACAGATTTGGATCTTTGAAAACAATTCGGGTTGTTACAATCACTCAACCCCTACACAAACTCCAAACTTCAAAGTGACAAAAGAGAGGATAATCATACTGCGATAGCACATCAAATTCAGTCACACTCTCCAACACAAGCACATCACCTAAATCGGTGAACTCTTCATCGACTCCTAATAAGTCTGCACAAAACCTCTTTGAAGTGAACTAATCTCGAGTGAATTGATTTCGGGAACCTGAAATGATGTCAACTCTTGACCAACTCAAGATTAACCTTGGAGTCTCTTAGGATAAAAATCCTAATTCGTCCAACATCCAACTCCAAGTCATCGAACATAACTCCTGCGAGAACTGAAACAACTCTTGCACCACAACAGTCGACCCCATTCTAAGGAATGGTTGGCCACATAGATACCTAAGTGTCCAAAGACATGGTATAGTCGATTCACTGAACTTGAGCGCCATAGATAAATAGGGATACTAGGGCATCCCAGAAAATGGATTGTACCATTTCAACATAAAATAAAATATAAATTGAGGCTAGTCAAACTTCATTCTGTCTGACTCTCTACTCAAGAGACGGATTAGTTAGAATTATTTCTCATTCACTAGATTGTCTCAAATAAGTGGTTAGGACAATTAAGCGCTAACAGAGAAAACCATTCCAATGGAACTTATGTACAAAATAACCTATACTTTATATACTGCTAATATATAGATTATATATATATATATATATATATATATAATATGTTAACTCTTGAATTCACTACTTCTTAGGTTAAACAATGCAACCTAAACTCCGATACCAAATGTGACGACCCGTTGTAGACCATTTTTGCTCGTAACCACAAAATTTGGCTGTACAAACACTCGATCAATGTAAAGCAATTGACTGGAGAAATAATTAGTAGAAAAGGAGAAGAATAAGAAATAAAAGAAGGACATAGAAGAGAAGGGAAAGGAAGAAACATAACATAAACGGAATCACATAATCTATTGTATATCTCACACCACATCAAATAACATATAATAGTAACAATCATAGATATAAAACAGATGAGACAATAATAACTTTATAAACCATAGAATCAGAGTGTACAGGCTCATATAGTTTTACATAATAGTAATAGTTTATACAAGATATAAATGAACCTAACTGATACACTCTCTAAAAAAAGATACATAATGTTGTTAAGGCTCCATAGTGCTATACAATGGAATAAACAATACGAATACAAGTATGAATATGTAAAACATCGCTTCCTGCTAATCCACCTGCACAGCTTTGAATAATTTTCATATCGGTCATCTGCTCATCAGCATCATTGATGAGCACCCAAGGTAATAAGAAGGAAATAAAACCTTGGTTCTGACTAAGGTCTGGCGTGAGAGATAAACAAATCTCAAAGTACTGTAAAAGTAATAATAGTATATATAGCACGGAAGGTATGGAGAATCATACATGTCCTTCCCCTGCATCCACAGATTAAGCACATAACACATGTAAACACCAAGTAAAAAGGGTGTGATAATGTCTAAGTATCAAATGGTGATAAATAGTCAAACAAACATAACATCCCTTCTCACATTCACTCACATACTACGTTGGATACACATATAACATTTGTATAACCCCATCGTTAGATCAAAGATGGTCACGGTCCTAGTTCCTCGTGCTTGAATCCATGCCACTCAAGCAGTTAGGAACTAAACTATCTAATGATAGTCCGGGGTACCAAAATATAAGAGCCATCGTCACTCCAAGAGTCGTCATTGCCCAACGATCATCACAAAATACCCTTTCCTACCAGTACATATTGAAACTTAAAAACATTATAAATCCCTTAGCACATGCTTTCCCTACAACAGAGTCCATCCTAGATTGTCCTTATAACCTTCATCAAAGCCACTGTAGTTTAGGGATCATTCTAGACTTGATCAAAGAATGTCAAAGTCCTCAAAATTTTATTTCGATAATCATATCATCTTGACTTAAAATCCCTTATATCGTATCTCAGGGAAGAACCATTCATCACAGTAGCATTGTTTCCATTATATAATCACCATCATCGATTGATGGATCATTATATGGAAGCAGCACATCCTTGCTTCAATTAAAAACAACTGATCGAAGAGCCATCAAGTTGAAATCACCATTGAACGAACCATTATGTCCTGCTCCTTGAATTACATCGTCGTCGATGTCAAATTGGCTAAAATGGAAAATAGCAATAGTAATCGACATTGATCACTTCATAGCAATCGAACTACTTGGATCACAAATTTAACCAGAATTGGTTAGATATGCATCTATGGAAAAAAGTCCAGCATTCATCGTGTAATCTGTCTTGTATCCAAGTCCACCCTTCATCTTTAGATCAACCACCAAGCTCTAGTGTCACTCAGTCTTCAAATTCGTTGCCAAGATCCAATGCTTGTCCATTCTCGAGTCCATCAATTCGTTTGAAGCTCCTTCGAGAATTTAATTCATCCATTCGAGACAGCCATGGGTTTTCTTTTGAATGAATGAAATAGTTTCCCATTTACTGTAGTGTGGACATAAGAGGGGAGTTTAATCATTTATGCATTTTAATAAAATTTTATTAATTTATTCTCTAAGAGGACCAAAAATTCGAAAACTCCAATCGACGTGCGCCGCCTATCGTTATGTATGTAAAAACGCCTACTGAAAATAATGAGACTAGTCTAGAGACCTAAATCGACCATAGGTGGAATTTAGCCTCTAAAACTTGAATTATACAATGTCAGTTTCTTACAGAAATTTATACATGTTTTATGTATGCACGGTTGAACGATCTAAGGTCATTATAAAAACCAAATGGTCCAAATTCGAAATATAGCAATCCATATACTTATTTTTCACGTAGTGAACTGTCCGGACTCAATGGAACTGGTCCCTAGTCCTAATTCAATCATTTGTGAAAACTTTCATTTTATAGCCGTCAATTGAGTAATTAACAACTAATATTTAAATATTCAATTATTAAAACACGGGTCATTACACTCACCTGTCCCTTTCCCAAAAGTGGACTAGATAAGGTTGAAATTTTGAAAACGAGTTAAGTATAAAATTTCAAATTTTCTAAAGATAACTAAATCAGATTTCTTAAAGATGATCTTGTATTTAATATCAAATTTTGGGGAGGGAATCCTTAATATACATAAGAACTAAAATGGTATTTACATAGATATATAACGAATAGTCGAGTTTGAATACGGAAATTGATATCAAGTAAGATAAGCGTGATTTCTTCGGATCTATTAAACTAAAATGGACTTATTATTCAAATAACATAATAAACGAGGATTGATGATTCTCTCTCTCTCTCTCTCTCTCTATATATATATATATATATATATATATATATATATCCTTGAAGAGTATTTGAAATTACACATTCAAAAAGAAGTTTTTTATGAAGTAATGAATTAACAAATGAAGAACACCCAACATCCAAACTACTTAGACAGTATTTTATGATGTGAAGAACACCAACATACAAACTACTTAGACAATATTTTATGATGATTTATCCAAAATTATTGGATCAGATTTTGGGTGATTCTTATCTAAAAACCACTTCAGATTAGTTCAAAATTTCAAAATAATAAAGGATGAAGATTGAAAAATTATGGAGATTGAATGAAGGGTAGTGATCATTGACCCTCGGGGGATTTTTCCCATACCATGATCGACAACGATTATACATTCAGATCTTTGATCGATTTGTCCAAACCTATGACGACTCGTGTGGATGAATGTCTGAGATTGAATGTCTGATACATGTTTGTTGATCTCCACGAATGTATATCTGTTTGGTGGCGGAGTAGGCAACTTCTCTGAGCTTAACACACTTCTATGAGACTTACGAGCTTAGGGGTTGTACATTAATGGAAATTAGTGGCGCGGGCTAGACTCAGCAATGGGGCTTTTAGAGTGAAGAATGTGCTTGAAGAAATGTAATCTTAGACCTCTTGACCTCAACAACTGGTGATGGCAAAAATAGGGCATGCAGTGAAGTCATTTTGGGTAGCGCCAATGGGGAGATGTTTATCACCCTTTTAGATTACTCATTATATGTCGAGTAAGTGGTGTATGATAAGAGATGTTTCAGAGGGGCAGGCCAGTTACGTCCGAGGAGATAATGTATTAGAGTAGAACGACACCTGGGGAAAAGATCTGTGTAACTGTTCTGGCTTTGCCAGTTAGGCGGAGGAAAGTGCTGCTCGGTGCATTCCTCTAGAGGTGTACTGTACGGAAAGGTGGTCCCTTTCCTTGCCTTCATATGGAATCCATTTCCCTAAGAGCTTGCGCATTATATTGTAAACCTCCATTAGGGGTGGGATTTTAATAATGGTAACAATTTCGCTATTTTTATATTTTATATTAATAGGTTTTATCCCGTAAGTCATGAAAATATTATGTGACAACTTTGACGTAAAAGAATTTGGTTATCATAAGGTAAAATCCTATGCCATGTTTATATGTGGTCGTGGTCTTATAGGATACCGTTATCTCCAAAATGGCATATTTATTTTTTCTCATGCTAGTCCCACGACTAACCCAGAGGTGCTTTCCCCCTAAACTCTAGGATGCCCCTATTTTTTCTAGTATCCTAGATATTTAGAGGATCGCATTGTTTTAGAGCATGAAGCCTTCTATTATTTTGGAGGTTACTGGAGCATGGCGTTTTTAGGCCTTGTCATTATATTGAGATATCTTTATGCTTCATTAATTTTCTCCAACACTTGTAGGAATGGGTGTATAACCATTCCCGCTTGATAAGTATGCACCAGAATACTTGTATTTCTTGATGTAAATTATTGAAGTTAAATATGATGTGAGATTATGTTCATTCTACTTTCTATCTATGCTTTCTTTATATCCCAAACTGTCTGACTCTCCATCATCAAATCTAGGCACATGAATACCGAGGATGTATTAGTTTATATTTCTGAGGTCAAGGAGTTGGGTCTTTCAACAAATCCCTTAAGTATTTATTTTCCAACAAGATTTGAATTTAGGCAGTAGAGGTGTATGGAGTATATTGGCTTGATTTGTTTTAATATTCAATAAACTCTAGGATAGGGTAACTTTGTCAGAGATGTTCTGAGTAGGATACATTCTACCTTTAGTTCTAATTCTAAGCGATGATAATTAGAATTTCTTTCCTATTTCCACCTTCGAATGCCATCTGAGTCACCTTAAGGATTTCTTCGCGCTTTGGAAGTTAGACCATCCTTATTGGACAAGAATAAGATCGAGCAAAGTATTGATGAAGAGGCGATAGTTCTAATGAAAAAATAGCTAAAGAAGAGCATTTTCCCTGTTTTGACAAATATTCGGTAGATAAAGATGGAAGCTCAAGAAGGGACCAATGGCTTTACATCCCTAGGACTAGTGACTTAAGAGATGAGGTTCTCAAAGAATGCCATCATTCACAAATGACCATACATCCCAGAGGGGAAAAAATGTTTAAAGATATGAGGAGGAAATTATTTTGGAAAGTTATGAAGAAGGATGTTTTTGAATTTTTGGCAATGTATTTAACTTGTCAGAAAGTCAAAGCTGAGCAAGGTAAACATAAAGGGGTTACTAGGACATTTGTATGTTCTCACTTAGAAATGGAAATACGTGTCAATGGATTTTGTGGATGGACTTCCTTGGAGTTAGAAGAGGAATAAAGCTATTTGGGTGGTAGTGGATCGACTAACAACGAGGGCACACTTCATTCCAGTAAAGAAGAATAGAATTGCAGCTTCATTGTCTCGACTCTATATCAAGGAAATAGTTCAAATATGTGGAATCCCTACGAGTACAAGGAGTGATTGAGGCCCTCTATTTATTAGTGAGTTCTGGAGAAGCCTTCAAACAACTTTACGGGTGACACTTAATTTTAGCACCGCATACCATCCACAAACCAACGGACAAACCAAGAGAGTCAATCGAGTCCTTGAAGATGCATTAAGAGCTTGAATCGTTGATTTTGGAGGATCATGGGAGAATCACTTATCATCAATTGAATTCTCATATACTAATGGTTTTAAAATGATGATTGGTATGACCCCTTGCAGAGCATTATATGGGCGGCCATGCAAACCGCTGACTTGGTGAGACAATCAGAAGACTACCGAAAACATCTTTCTCGGATTAGGCCTCATCCGTGATACCATGAAGACAACTCTTTTGATTCAGCGAAGAATGAAGGCTACCGAAGATGGAAAATATCTTATGCTGGTTACTGGTAAGAGGAGAATGGAACTTGAGTTTTGTCTTAGTGGTTTAATCTTCGTAAAAGTTTCTCTTCTTAGGAAAGCCATTCAGTTTGGAAAGGCTAGGAACTTAGCTCCCAGTTTTATCGGGTCATTCAAATTTTAGATAGAATTGGGAAACTGGCTTATCGTGTGGAGCTTTCCGAGATATTACCGGGAGTCTGTAACGTTTACCACATTTCTCAGCTTAGTGAAGTTCCTTCATGATTCTGCTATCAGACTTGAGCATGATCAAATTGGGAAGTTAAGGAGCTTTGGGATAGATCCTAGGGTGCCCCGTGCCACCGCACATATTATGCAGCACGAAACCAAAAGGATTTACAACAAAATCATAAATCTCGTCCAAGTAAAATGGGGAGATAACCATGTAGAAAGCACATGGGAAACAGAGGAAAATATGAAGCAAACTCATCCCAATCTTTTCACCAGTAATTATTTCCTCTAAATTTTCTATTTTGGGTTTCGTTATGGTTGTAAGATTGGATGGTAGGAATTATTTGCTATGCACATGAGCCAAGCACTTATATAGAAATTATATGCATACTAGGACGTTTTGCGTACATATAACATCACAGATTACACTCAACGTTAGGATTGAGCTCACTTTAGTAAGTATGTGATAACACATTGAGTATGGCTATTTTATGGATGTTAAATAAATAATTGGTTGTATAACCTTATTGTTAGACCGACTTATGTCCTTTTCCCCCTTTAAAAAAAATCAAGGCGAAATCTCTTTTAAGGAAGGAAGAATGTATCACCCTTAAAATATAAGCTAACTAGACATAAATAACTTAAATAATAATAATTAATAATTAATAATATTAACATTTCAAACATGAAATTTTGGCCATGAAATTATCTTCATAATGTTAGTGGTGAGATTTTAATCCGTTCTCATATTTTATTTATCGAAAACGAAGTTGGTATGAAGAATATACGCTACTAACAAGGTTTAAATATAAAATGACAATAGATAATAAACATATAGATTTGAATTTGAATTTAAAGGCATAAACATAGAATAAAATAAATACCACTAGTATAAAATAATATTCCAAGTTCAAATTCAAAGTTTTGTGTGTATATTTATATAATAAAGGGACACAGTTTAGTAGAAAGGGAACGAATCAATAACATTTAATAGTAATTAAGGTGAGAGCGTGAAATAAATTCATGATGCCCGTCCCAGAAGGGGACCATGAAATGAATTCATGTTTCCCGGACCATAAGGGTGTCTGTCGTCCTCATCAGAAGAGGGGTCGACCGACCGATTGATCGCCTTCCTAAGGGTTAGGTCGACCACTCCAGTATAGGAGTGAGGGTGGGGCTAATTGTCATTGGGATGTTTTAGGGTTTTGGTGTCAAAGGATGGCTTATATTTTATACTTATAATCCAATAGTTCCTACACACATTGATGCCTATAACTAGAACCTTAGCCACCTCTCTTTGTCACGGAGTCTAAGGCTTTCTACCTCCATTCTCTTCTTCTTCGTCTCTATTAGTTTTAGTATCCAGTCAAGATGGAGTTAGTTCTTCTTCTTTTCCCTCCTCCAATTCTATTCTGTTTATTATTAGAATTAATGGATATAACATCTATAATTTTAAAGGAGGAAGAATGGGAGTATGTTTGTTGTGTATACAATACATATACAAAATAATTAACATTTTTTCACTGTGCCTATATTGCAAGTGGGGCACTTTAAGTTTGCATGATTTCTATAGTCTGTTAATATAAATCTGGAATGATTATGCCTATAGAGGTTTGGAATTTCAAGAAAACAAAATACACAAAATCCCCGAACCTCTAATATCACAGAATTATCAATCTAAGTTATTGTTTAGGTTTTTGATTGCTGATGTAAATAAAAAGGGAATTTTCCTATTTATTTGTATGTAAATTCTAAATTTAGTCTCTTTTAATTTCCCTTCCTTTTTATTTTTATCCTAAATTAACATTAAAATTGTGGATTTAGATACTATAACTTATATGTGTTTAAATCCCTGTTTTGTTAAAAAAAGTGGATTTATTTCAGATATCCCTACTTTTGTATATAGATTATTCAAAGTGGAAGAACAGTAAAATAGTACTATATGGAATACACATATAGTATTGTTTATTTATCTTATCCCTTTTTGTTTATTGATGTAATCTTAAAACCTAGTATTACAAGTCTGTCTTGTGTTACAATATGTTTATTTCCCTTTGATGCTTTTATTTTGAATAAATGTTTATGTTCTGATTGTGGATTTGGGAAATATGAATTGTATACGTTCGTTTGAAGAATATATTTACATTTCATCGTTTAGTGTGCTTTCCTTTACGTGTGCCACTAATTACGCCTTTATATATTATCTTAATCTACATGTCTTTAGTACGTATTTATTACATTAAATTATGAAAATTTTACTAAACGCCCCCATTAGAAAATTTGTGTGTTGTGTGTTCTATAGTGTCCTTTAGAAATATTAAATGATAGGTGGACGCGAGGTTAATCATTACATGTTGTAGAAGTCTGCCCAGACAACTCGACAACTCCAGCTGCTATGAGAAGTTGGGTTAATGTAGATGTTTAGTGTCGTGGGCCATATAATGTGTGATAGGCCTTTTTGAGAAGGTATTAAGTGCCTAATCCACCTTATGAGGGTATTAAGTGGTTGGACTTGGTACACTCCTTGGGCTCCATCCCTTGGGTTCGGACTAAATCATAGGGTTTGCCCTTATTAGGTATTAAGAGATCTACGGGTCTGTCTTTTTCTAATAATTATAAGGTATTAAACGGTCTTGAATAACTAAGGTAGTTCTTTTAAAGTTGTCATCTTCTTGTCTAGGGGCTACGTAAGGGCATACCTAAGGATGGGCTAATAAAAATTTCACTAAAACCGCCTGTCTAAGGGAAGTGTTAACAGCTAGGATTTCACCTATAATGTCAGTTAGATAGTAACATAGGGTCCATTGGGAGGTCATAAGTTGCAGTAAGTGTCTATCTCTCACATTACATTAAGAGAATATATATAATGTTTCTACTAGGAAATGAGGTCATAATTGACCAGGGTCGCCGAATAGTATTAATTGACCATTTTAATCTTTCCACATGTATAATGGCCTTAGTGACCAAGAAGGGTTCATCCATTAAATATAGAAATTCATGTATGTTTTTGAATTCACCGAGACAAAATGATAGGTTTTATACTACCAAGTATAGGAAATAGATTTCCTATCAAGCTTAATGAGTTTTTTCACTAGAACTATTGTATTAACCCCTTCTATTAACAACATAGGTTAAGCGGAATGGTGGAGCATGCTAGACGATGATATGGATGATTGAGCTTGGTGATGATGATCATTATCCAATTTACAATTATTAATATTTTCTTGTGTTTTAGCAATCATTGTGATGTACCTTGTCTTATTAGTTATGACATTTAATATACTTGACATTTTGATTTTTTATGATTTGTTCATCTATTTTATTATTATATTTTATCCCTTCTGCCGTGAGATCTGATTTTGTTGTCGTCTGGCTCTATTATTTTCATTTCTTATAGAAACAAATGACTTGCTTATAATGCCCTAAGTTCCGATGTGCCTATTTTGGGTGGGGATTTAGGCTCGTTCCGGGTGGATTGTTACATAGAAAAACGAAAGAAATCTGATAAATTCTAGAAAACCGAAATTCGGACTATCTACTCAAAAAATCCATATCTAAAATCCATAGTCTTTCCAGGCCTAGCCACAGTGAGTGTGATCTATACCTGCATAAGACCACGTGAACTGCTTATCCAAGTTCTGAAAAACAGCTCAAATCCAATCGAGTATAATAGGTACTCGAGCCCTGACTATGCGATCTTACCAAATCCTGATAAGATGGCCTGACTCTCCCCAGGCATAATCCATACATGGGGAACAGTTTGTTAAAGTTCGAAATTCCAATTTTATACTTCATGAGCATAATCCATACAACTGAAGTAATTTTATTAAATTCAAAATTTTAAGTTATTTCAAATCCAAAAAGAAAACCTAACAGTTCATTGTCGGGTATATAGCAAGCCTAGGGATTAAATCCTAATCTCATGCATAGGTGAGCCAACTTAGTTGCTTTAATTACAAATATATTATCTAAGAGGGTGGTTGGTTTATTGTCAGGTATAGAGCATGCCTAGGGATTAAATCCTAATCTCGTACATGTGTAGGATGATGTAGCCATCCAAAACCAAAATCCAAAAAGGCCAAAAGACAAAATCCTAAAATCAATAATCCAAAGAATCCAAAGTCCAAAAAAACCAAGTCAGTTGACAATTAATCTGCACGAGCTACGTCCTAGCTCCCCGGTTTCAAGGGATAGTAGATGGCTGCACCTGATCCGCTAAAACCGTATTATTCCTTACGTACAGTTCTAGCTCTCCACGTTTGACACATTCCATAACTATATGTTAAGCTCCGTGTATAAAGTAATTAAGGTTCTTTTCGTTGTTGAACATTTCGATAATTTCTAACCGATGATTTTCCTTTGCCCTTATCCTTTCCTTTGCCAAACCAGACGATCCTCCATCCCTAGCCATGTTAACCTTGAAAGTGTTGTTATCAGCTCTCACATCCTCTTCCTATAGAAATCTATCTCCTTCGAAGTAAAATTCGCCAAGGACCCTCGACAGATCCCTTTCCGATGAGATCTTGAAGTCCGATTTATGCAATACGTTAGAGATAGCAGCCATAAACACCATTGAGGGTTCCAGTTAATCCACCATTACTGCCGATGCATTAATCCTTTCTAGAAATAGCATAGAGTTTCTCCGTTCTTGTCTTAGTTGTTGTGAGAGTGATCGCATTTTTGGGGCGAGAATGTGGAACCCAAATAATTCAATTAACCATTCAACCAAAGTATTACAGCTGCCGGTTGATTTTGATTCAAATTGCCTAAACCATATGACAATAGCAGTAACTATAAGGTAGAGTGGGAAGCACTTTTACTTGATATTATCTGAAGCCGATAACAATTCCATGTGATGCTTGTAGCGAATAAGATGGAAAGTAGGATCCTTTCTACTGTCTTATGTCTCTAACACCAACAATTTTAAGTCCACTAGGTTCTGTGAATTTCCTATATCTTGAGTGAAGGGACGACAGTTAACGTAGTCAATATCTGGTTGAGACATCCCACCTCGAGAAAACCATTAAATAACATCTGCGATCTAATATCCATCATTGAGAGCTATCCTCGTTCATCCAATCCCACATCGGTACCCTCGGTGTTTAGTTAAAAAGAGTTTGTATGTCATTCCACGATGTTTGTGTTCAGATCAGCCTCGACCCAGCGAGTGGGATCGGGTTAAACCCAATGTCCGTGGGCCATTGTAGTTCATCACCATCCAACCCTGTTAGGATTCACACTTGAGCAACATTACCATATACAGATTATATAAAACGACGAGCTAAGACGTTGCAAGCCAATCCATTATCATCTCGAGGGTTGCTTTTGGTTCAAACCGATTCGGTAGCGATCTTGTTTTGATCGATACCCATCCAAAGAGAGTTGGCAGGAGGTGCACGGAGCCTTGTTATTTTTACTATGCGCACTAAATCTCGCCCCTGAAGTCATCCCCTAGCTTGTTGGACTTCCGAATTCATCCATCCTTAAGAGAAAGGTGTGCATCGTCTCCTCCTTCCGTTCGATGATTACATCCTATCGTTCCAGGTGTTATTCAGTTCCTTGATCACTCCATCCATCTCTTCTCAAGTTAGATAAAGGGATTTCCAATAGAGGAAGCCCTTAGCTCCCGTCTAATCCAGCTCCATCAGCTTGAGTAGTAGTATTCATCCTTTTCCATTTCATCATAGCAAATCCTAGAGAAATCCAAATACTTAGGAAAGTAGAAAGTGGTGATCCTCATCCAAACGCACAAAAATGTTGATGTTGATTTTGGTCAATCAAACGCAACGCCCGAATGCCAAGTATTAATCACATAATAACGAATACATAGTCCTATAAAGTAAATGTATATAGGATTTACAGTTGTTCTGAAAATATTTCCTATGTCCATTATGAGGTAATCATTATTGATTATATTACACGATTACACGTACGGTCCGTTTGGATTATAGAAAATAAGAGTAAAGAAATTGGATATTAGAAATTGTAGAGTCCCTGTGTTAGAGTGCCAAAAGATCCCTATAAAATGTTTGAGTCCGTGCCTATTTATAGCTATTATCATACTCAGATCAATCAAGAAAATAGGCATGAAAACAGGAATATGACATGACCAAATCTAGCATGCTTGAATCTGAATTGACCACCCAATTTGCTTTGGATCGATACCAATCAGGGCATACCGATCTGGATGAAGGCTATGCCTTATGCAGTTTCCGAAATCTAAATCCTTGTTGCGCCAAATACCAAAGTTGCATTGATCCCGCCTTTCCATGTTTACACCGATCCGAGGTAAATTACTTGCACCAATTTGGAGAAACTCGTATATGCTGATCTGAAGTCCCAACGAAAAGGCCGATCCGGGCCTTATGAGCGATTATCAATCTAATGTTGATGAGAAATACCATCTGAGATGATGATTTGTGCATAGCGATCGAATCTGTAACAACCCGTATTTTGATAACGTGTTATAACCATAAATCTAGGCAGAATTAAATTTTAAAATAAGAACTAAGGGAAACGGGTTGCGCCATTGCGTTTGTCTCGGAATTGTGCATGAAATCGAGTCCGAGTTTTCGAAAATCGGAGTCCGTATGACAAAGTTATGGCTCCCCAAAGTTTCAAAAAATTTCAGAGTTCAAAACAGTTCGAATTCGAGTTCAAATTCGAATTTCAAAACCCAGACAGACTGGGCGGGAAATTTCCCGCCCAGCACCCCAGGTCGACTGGGCAGTCGACACCCCCAGGACCAGGTCGACTGCGTAGTCGACTTGGGTGTCGACCTGGTCCCCGAGCCCACTTTTGGGCCTGGGTGCATTCTGATGTTTCTAGTCTCGTTTTCTGTCCTGATTCGTCTACCTAATCCTATATAAACCCCCTGATGCCTAAACTCTAATTCACTACAACACGTCTAGCCACCGTTATGCTACTGAAATCCCTCTTGGTCATGGCCGCCGTCTCTAATCTTCTTCTTAAGCTTTCATATGAAATCCAATGCAAAGATGAAGACTTCTACAACGATTCAAGGAGATGAATCAACAATGCTACAACATCGATTTCAGTTCTTAAATTCGCTAGCCATGCTATGTAAGTTCTAGTTACTTTTTAGATTAAAATACTTAATTTTAATATGGCTATGGAATAAAGTGTAATTGGATATAAGCATGTTTATCAATTCAGATTTATTCCTGTTTACCTTTGAACCTTGGGTTTTGAGACCTGTTCATCTCCATTCTTATGTCTAGTTCATGCTCTATTCAGTCGTTGTAAATCAGTTTCTTGGATTCATGTTGATATTATTATCAAGATCTAATCTTTATGCCTATCATGATGATATATGCTGTTTTCTCTCTGATCTTGTTTTATTGCAAAATTCTACCTTTCCCCTATTTATTTTCTTTTGATGAACCTAGATCAATTTCGGATCTAGGACTAAACCACGATTTTGCGTACGATTGAATACGGGGAAAAGTATGGGAATATTACCTATTTGGATATATGTGATTGGTGGAATTGATGGCATAACATGAAAATTGGATATATGGGCATTATTGCAATTAATATGAAATTTGATAATTGGGTATTGCCATTAAAATGGTAATTGCAAGAATTGGGATAAGCATATGTAATTTGGCTAGAACTTGATAGGTGTAAATTGGCATAAATTTGGCATACATATAAAATGGCATGAACTGAACATATGTAAATTTGGTATGAATTAGGCATATGTAAAATGGACATGTAATCTAGAACTTGGGCATATGTTAATTATGTGAGATTTGCAGTTGAAACACATATGATAATTTATGTCTTGGAAAAAAGGGCTAATATGAACACGCCTAAGTGGGTTTTGGGTAGTTGGCATGTAATAGCCTTAAAGGAGGGATAAATATAAATTGAGATAAGCTGCCTTTAATGGCATAAGATAAATTGTGATAAAATTGGTATGATTTTGCATACCATTAATTGATGAACATAATTGAGTCAATTATGGACATCGTTAAATTAGGAATTAATTAATAATTTGAATAAGGAAATTATTAAGACTGGGGTAAAAGATTATAAGCGATAATCAATGCTTAGGACACGAGGTTGGACTCATTTGTGACGTAAAAACTGCCCGGACCCGCCCGACGAATCCAGTAGTCACAAATGGTAGCCCAATGTGAGAGGTCCTAGGCCCAAAAGCGTAACAGTTGTAAAGACACGAGGTTAGACTCTTTTATGGTGTAAGACTGCCCGGACCCGCCCGGCAAATCCAGTTGCCATAAATGTCAGTCTAATGTGAGAGGTCTTTATAGGGTTACAGCCTTAATGAACTAAGAAATACTTAACCAGATAAAAATGTAGTAGGACATGGGGGTTAAGTGGGTGACATGCGGGTGACATGTGGGTGACATGTGGAAATACGAATAGTAATACTTAACCAACATAACATGGTAATTAGACCAGTGGGTAGGGTTAAGTAAACTAAGAACACTTAACCAATATGGTATGAGTGTGTGGGTTAAGTAATATGATTAGGCTAATGACACTTAACCATTATGGTATGAGTGGGTGGGTTAAGTAATATGATTAGGCTAATGACACTTAACCAATATGGTATGAGTGGGTGGGTTAAGTAATATGATTAGGCTAATGACACTTAACCAATATGGTATGAATGGGTGGGTTAAGTAATATGACCAGGCTAATGACACTTAACTGTTATGACATGAATGGTTGAGTTAAGTAAATCTTAATTAATGCCTAAGTGGAAATGATAACTTATGGAATAAAGTAAGTTAGGCGGAACAATAAATAAGATGAGATAACTTATGTAATAAGGAAAGATGTGCTTCATTATAGATTAAGCAATATGTAAAGACAAGAATGAATTTACAATTGAAGGCAACATAAGTTATATTATAAAAAGGAACAAAACATTGGCTAGGTTGGATAATCCTCTGAGTATCAATCTGATGTTGATTTCGGTCTTCGGGGTTGGTATTTAGGGAATTATTCTCTCTCTCCAGTGTGTTTGTAAGTTAAGGGGTACTTGGTTGTAAAGATTGAATAAGAACATGTTATTGTACCATAACAGGGGTTAATGTATGAATCATAGGAATAACATGTTGTGGGTTTATTAATGGACTTAGTATAGTTCAAGTTAAGAATTGAATTAATAATCAAGTTGAAGGTTGGTATAAATGGAAATAACCAAGTTAAATGATAAGACTGATGAGGTAGCACAAGCGCATAGTTAGTCGATAGACATAGGGTCTAATGGCAGATAAAGCCAAGGCGCTTGGTTAAACACAGACGTTGGGGGGTAATATGAATGACATGTAAAATATAACCTATAAGCACTTAACCAAGATAAAGCATGTATTAAGAAACGAGGATGATGTAGGGGTTAAGTGGAGGACATGGGTGACATGTAAGACATAACTGGTGTATACTTAACCAAAATTTAAGCATGTAAGTGGACATGAATAAGAAGGGGTCAAGTAAGAATTACTAGAGGGGACCAAGCATAGGAGGGAAGCTTGTGTCGAGGAAAGGGGACCCTTTTCAGACCAGTAGCCCATTACGTATCTTTGTGAGCTCGACCCATGTCGAGGACGGGACATGCATACTGGGTTTGATTGTAAGAGGTCAAAACGGGTTAGCGGTGGCAACGCAAGTCCAACGGGTTTCATATGCGTGTGTGGACACGGGCTGGTAGGTAAGACGTTGATGCATCGTGTAGGTATAAGCCGTGCATCCTCAAGTTGTATTGGGTTGCCACTTTAGGGGAGTGATACACCCCACTGTGGGGCCAGCACGGGTATCTACGAGTTAGGGAGCCGATCGCATGGGGGTTGGTGGGTTCACCTAGTGGAGATAGGGGCAGGCGGCACCTATGTAGTCAGCTAGTGGTACATAAGACTAGTCTTATGATTTCTAAGTAGTGGGTGGGATCACCTTATTATATAACACCGGCTACTAGTTGGGACACTAGTAGGGGGTAAGGATCCTTGTTACAGAGGACACTAGTTGGAGTATTAGTAAGAATACGGATCATTCCTTGCAAGACAATTGTAAGGATGCTAGTTAGGTGGTGCAGAGCAAGTAGATCTCATAGAAATATTTTAATGGCGAAGCAGAGGAATCTTGTTATGTTTGATAGGAATCTTACGAAATTATACTTAGTTTATCTTGAATGGGAACCTTGCGATGTTACTTGACAAAAATCACATCATGTTAACCTTAGTTATCTTGCATGTTGCTTATCTTGTCATCATGCTTATGTTTACTTTCAATTTACTCATGCCATATTATCTTTAACTGTTTTTATGCTGAAAGTCACTAGGACTTACTCAGTCTTTATGACTGACCCGTTTTGTTTCGCCTCTTTTTTTTCCGTTCCCCCCCCCCCCCCCAGGTTCGCAGGGTGGGAATACAGCTTAGCTCAGACCTTATCAAGCTCCAAGGCTCTTTCATGCAAGGCTTGGATTTTTCTTGGCTATGGCTTGCTTTGCTTTATTGGGGAATACTATAACTTATTTTTATGCTTCTTTGTTTTTGAGCAAAACAGATATTTTAACTACTGGTAATTGGGTATTGGAAGTTGATGGGCTTTTATTGTAAACAATCATATTTAATAAATGATTTGAAGTACTTCCACTTTACTTTCCGCTGTTTTATATAAGTCTGTCTTGTAATATTTCTGTTCCAGTACCCATAATGCTCCATTGAAGTTATGGCATTCCCTTTGTGAGTGACCTTAACGGATATGGGGTGTTACATTTGGTATCAGAGCAGAAGGTTACCAGACTGGGCAAAAGTTTTTGAAAACCTTCTGAACTAGTTTTCAAAACATTTACAAAGAAGCAAATTTTCAAGAAATTTTTTTTTTGATTAAAAAGCAAATTCCCCAAAGCCATATACACTATCTTTTGATTCTCTCTTGAAATCTCTTCTCTCTCTTTTCACCATAATTTCGTAGGCATCCGACATATGTCGGAGGGCAAAGAAGTGCCCAACCTCCATCTGTAGCCGCAATAGTTTTATTTGCGACTAATCGTATTTCAAGCTGTGTAGAATTGCCGTGCGTTGGAGGCAGCTTCGAGAGACTTGTCAACCAACTATGCAAGGATAGTAAGAAAAAGAAACTAGTTGTTATGGCTTAATCCACGAAGGAGGAAAAAGGTGAAAGGAAAGAGGCCAAAGTGAAAGAATAGTAGAACCCATGACAAGAGAGAGTATTTTAGTATGGTAAAAAGGGACATGTAGTCAAGTATAGGACAAGGGCAAAAAGTCAAGATCGTCGAGAGGGCAATTGTATACCTAAGAGAGGCGGTAACGTTTCTGTTAAAAGTTTAGCTTTCTTTTCTATCATCCCACTAGAACTTTGTTTTTGTACATCGCATCCTTTTAATTCTGCTTTGGTAGTTGAGTCTCTGCACCTTAGTATTGGCGTAGTAGAGGATGCCATTTTTGTCTCAAATCCTGTTGGGAAATCGGCTCATTTATTCATGACTTGTTAGGATTTGAGAATGTCTGTAACAACCCGGAAATGCGAACCAGTTTAAATTTTTTATTTTGGCAATTTTAGCGAATTTTGAACATTTAAAATGATTATTTTAAATAATATCAACGAGAAATTTATTTTGAATAGAATTCGAACGTATATATTATATACGTCATCGTTAGAATATAAATAATTATATATTAAATTATAAATAGAATTGAAAATGGCGCGGTAGTTCGATAATTCGATTTCAAACTTCAATTGAATGTATCGGGTGCAAAATAAACCGGATTTTAGTGAAACGAAAAATAATAGAACCTATTTGACGATATCTTTTCAACGAATCCGAAAATTTGAGATTTCATAGCGGGAATCAAAAGATATGTCCAGTGGAAAATTCTGAATAGTCGCTATGGAATTCAGGCCCTTAAAAATGGAAATTTTGCAAACGACCTCGGATTTCAACGAAACCACTTTTGTTGGATCCGTGATGTCAAATTATTGTTAGATTCCAAATTTCATAATATTTCGAATTAATATGTGAGCGTGGCAAAGGAAAACGCGTTTGACCAGTTTTAGTTAATTTTAATTGACTGGAAAATGGCCATTTTTCAAACGGTCTCAGAATTCGACGAAATTAGTTTTATTAGGACCGTATCATCAATACGAAGCTAGAAAATATTTTTTGGGAATTTTTCGAGTTCGTATGTGGCCCCAGTAAATTGAAATGTGCGTTTAAATTGAATATATAAAGATCTATATTTTAAATTCAACGGAAACTGATCGTAACGATCGAATTGGCCTACGATACATATCCCATTTTGTTCGGAATGGGGGTAAAACGCTAGGGACGACAGTTGGTGGGTCTCATTTCGACTTCGAAAGAAAAGTCAACTATGGAGATTAAAATAAAATAAAATAATAAAAATATTTATATATAAATATCCCCCCCCCCCAATTGCCCCTAGACCTAATCGTTCAGCCCCAAATCAAAATAAAAACCCGCCTACCACTGACCGCTCAACCCGACGCTCCTCCTCCCACCGTCGACCACCCCCTCAGGCGCGATGCCGCCCGCTCCCTCTCTCGTGTTTCTCTCTCCTCCCCTCTCGACGGAGAAGGCCAACCCACCACTCGTCCTCCTCCTTCCCCAAATTGCAGAAAACCCAACCCCCTTACCTCGAGGCGTGCGCGAGCACCACCCACCGCCTCCACCTGGCCAGCGAACCCCAGCAACCACCTGCAGCGACGTCCGACTCCCCCTTCCTTCAATCGATTGCGCCACAAAACCCCTCCTGCCGACGTCCAGCACCTCCTTCGACCAAATCGGTGAGCTTCCCCATTTCTTTCTTTTATTTTATTTATTGTTCCATTTTTTTTAAACTGAAATTAGCTAATGATTTTTGAATTAACAAAGGTATGATTTTTAATTTGAACAAATAAATGATTTTTATATAGTGGCGAATATAAAGATTTGATTTTTATATTATAGAGAGTTCAAAATATAATTTTTATTATATGTAGAAGTTAAAAATATAATTTTTATCGCATGTAAAGGTTGAAAACATAATTTTCATATTATATAGATAATAAAAATGTGATCTTTATATGGTGGGATATAAAAAGACGATATTTTTATGTAGTGAAAGACGACATTTTTAAAGTAGGAAAAGGCGAAATCCTTATAATTGAAAAGGCGGAATTTTTATCTATATAGTAACGATGTAAAAATAGAATTTTTATCTATATAGTAACGGTGTAAAAATAGGATTTTTATCTATATAGTAACGGTGTAAAAATAGAATTTTTATCTATATAGTAGCGGTATAAAAATTCGATTTTTATATATTGAATAGCGAAGTAAAAATTCGATTTTGATATATTGAATAGCGAAGTAAAAATTCGATTTTTATATATTGAATAGCGAAGTAAAAATTCGATTTTTATATATTGAATAGCGAAGTAAATATTCGATTTTTATATATTAAATAGCGAAGTAAAAATTCGATTTTTATATATTAAATAGCCAAGTAAAAATTCGATTTTTATATATGTAGTGAATACGGATGACGAAAGTGACGAAAGGAGAAACGGCGGAGATTCCCTACATTAGAAGAGTCGAGACGTATGGATTAGATTTGGTAAGAACTTCTCACTCTTCAATTTCTTTTCTATATATATATATATATATATATATACTAGGATGCAGACGGTGCTTAGCAGCACCCGACACCCGTCATCTACAGACCATGGATGGCTTGTTTGTTTAATTGATGTGTTGTGAAATTTGTTTGTGTTGTTGATGTGAAATCGATAATAAATGTAGATGTGTTGAAATAAATTAATTATCGTTAACAATATAATTTTTAACGTGATTGTGAATAAATAAATATTTATAAACAAATCGACCGATTTGTTTATATACACTGATTTGACTGATATTGATTGAGATGATAAATTTTACACATCGCCCAACTCCACAAATAAAAATCTGTGTTTGTTGATTTGAAACCCCACACGGGTGTTGGGATGAAATTTGGCGTACACTAATCCCAATTATTTCATTATATGTCGATCGATTGGTCGACAGACTGTGTAAGCGTTGATTATTTATATTTGATGCTTATGCAGTTGTGTGGTGCACCTTGGATGATGGTTGATTGTTTATCGTTGCTATTATATACATGTGTTGTATGGAATCCATATAATTGACATTATATGGTGATTGATTGGGCCTCATTCCAATTGCGAAAATAATGAATATTATAAAAGAAAATTCATGTGTTGAATATAAAAATAGTCATGTGCTGACGATGTTCATGTGTTGAAAATATTCGTGTGTTGAGTAAAATATTTTAATAATAAAATTTACATCTTCATCATATTTAAAATTAGAACTACTTCACGGTGGAGTCTGATTTAAAAATCAAACGATAGATACCATAATTTTATAAAATATTTTACATAACAAAAATAGTGATGTGTTGACAATACTCATGTGTTGAGATTAGTCGCGTGTTGAAAGAAATATAGATTCATGTGTTGAATGAGATAAATATTCATTTGTTGATTAGAATAACGAATTTATTGAAATATATAAAGACGTGTTGATTAGAGTTGCGCTATTTTGACGTGAACGATATTTATATCAATTTTATTCGAATACTGAAAAGATAGTGATTTCAAAATGTAACGTTTTGAAAATATTATCATTTATATAGTAATGATATGAAATATTCAATTTTGATTAGAAATTGAATATAGAGTTGAAATGGTTTTGAAAACGAATTTAAAACGATTTATAAAATACGTTTTAAAAAGGAAATCGACGATATATATATATTATATATATAATGGCCTGAATAGAACGCACCGCGGCAGTTCGTGAATTTCGACCATTGACTTCGAATTGACGTTGCGGGAGATCCGACCGTCGGATTCTCCTAAAATCGGAACCGTTGGGTTCGTATCGAAAAGGGCTTTCCAATGAATATTAGAAATTTGAAATCTAACGGTTGGATTTGGAATTATTTCCAAATCAAATTTGGAAAAGGTTGTTGTAAGTGCAGTTCGATGGCCGTTGATGGAAATCGACTGTACGGGCCTTGATAAAATTATTAAAAATATCTATAATTTGTGTAAAATCATAAGAAATGATTTGGGAAAAATTAGGCTGAAAAATTCCACATTTGAAAAGATAAAAATAGATTTTATCGAAATGAACTAGTTTTGAACTAGAAATAAAATCAATTTATTTTTGAAATAAATAAATTGAATTTGAAAGTGATTTTAAAAACAATCAATATTCCCAATACGTGAATTGGACTGGAGTTGAATCGAAATTATCTTCGGAATATTTCGATGTTGGATTTCGTGACTATACAGATATTGTTATGGGAATTTGAAAGATATATTTTATATCGTTATTTCCAATACGATATTTCTGGTTTCAGAATTTGATATTGAATATAAGCCGGTATATTTTCTATTCAAAGCCTTGTATTTAATATCAAATATGATTTGGGTTTATCGTGAATCGTGTTTTAGATGACATTGGTTCTTTAACCCAGTTAAAGGCAGGATGTTGATTTTTGAAAAGATTAAAACTAAATGGAGTTTTAATGAATCTGTAATTAGATTAAAATGTGAATTGATAATTTAAATTATCAAATTTGAAAGGTGATCGAGAATGGAGTACCACCAGTTTTGCTCCAAAGCGATAGTTAAATCTTTAATTAGATTTGAACGGGAAATGGTAATTAATTTTACCGATAATACTGTGTTGTTAGATATGGAGTATTACCAGTTTTGCTCCATGGGATGAATAGGTTGGGATTGGGAAATAAAATAAATAATTACTTCGGTGTGGTTCGCTAATCCCGACTAGTTTGAAATGATATCCAAATGAAGATTAAAGAATAAATTTAGATAAAATTTATCTTGGATAAAATTAATGGGAACCTTTCCCTAAGAATGTGATTTTGTGAATAAAAGAACATTCTGAATTGGAACGAGGCGTTTGTTGTGTTTGTGTAACATTTGTTTATCATATACGTGGGTTATTCAGAAAGGCCGGGTTTATACCCATTCTGAATAACCGATTCGACAAGATGTCGAAGATGAAGACGGTGGTTGAAAACCGGAAGTCTTCACATCGTTTGGGTGATTACTGATGATCTTGATTGGGCTGTACACCCAAGAAGAGAGAAACAGTTGGTGATCGTCCAGACGTACTTGGAGATGGATGGATATGCGAGGAAAGTGCCTCCGGTTTCGTTCAGACCCAGAACGAACTTGTAAATGGATTGTGTGTCTGACATTGGATTTTATTCTGTGCTGATTGATCTCTATTAAATATACATCTGTTTGGCGGCGGAGAATTTATTCTCTTGCTTAACGCCCTTCTCTGAGACGCACGAGCTCAGAGGTTGTATATCGATGGACATCAGTCGCATGGAGTGAATTGCCAGTGTGGCACGCGTAAGTGGCAATTGATCAAGGCTTCTGTTGAAAAGAAAAGTCTTGTGGTTGATGATCAAAGCACATCCTGTGTGGCGTAGCTTTGTGTATAGCGTGAATTCGCGAGCCTCACACCTCGGTATGAGTCAAAAACGGGATAGTGACTGCAGGGAGAGCACGGCGTTTCTTTCTAGCTAGGGTGGTGTCAGTGACCTACCAGCCCTGACATTTATATACTTTTCACCTGTGTGGTTGTTGGATACGAGGCACCACGGATATAGGTCTGTAAGGACCGGGAAACGTGTGTTCAGGAATAACTAATCCTCAAAAGTAAGAGAGGACCGGCCCTGAAGATCCAAGGATCAAAGTGGGGTCCTGGGACATTTGCTAGAGTGTCTCGAACGCGGAGAGGAGCTTGCCCCTTGCCTCGGCTCATGACGGAAATCCAATTTACAATACGTGATATTGCGGTTTTAATTGTAGAACTAGTATGGCGACATGATAGATGGTACCCATGCCGCCTATGATTGATATTTATGATTGAAAATTGTTTTGACACTATACACTTATAATAGTATCAAATGATTTGTTTTGACGTACCAAGCATGTTTGGCTATTATAAGGGAAAACCCTATCCTCCAGCTTGCGTTCCATTGTGTGATGGGACCTGGGTCTTATAATAGCTTCATTTTTCCAAAAAGCATTGCGCTGTTTTGTTATGTGCACTAGTGTTCTTGGAAGGAAACCCGTTCTGTGTTATACGGCGTGATCCCTTGAATTACTATCTTTTAAAGTAAAGTTTTAAATAACTGTTTTAGTTCTCACACCAGTCACATGACTGACGTGGAGTTTATTGTTTTAACCTAAACTCTGGGTGCCCCTATTTTCCACACGGGCAGCTAGTAGTTTTGGTTTTGCAGATTTATATTCATAGGATCCTGATTTACAGCTGGAACGATGCTCGGAAAGCTCTGTATCCGTGCATTATTTCTAGTTGTGCTTTTGTATTATTTTCCGCTGCGATGTATTTAAATGTAATTTAAATCTCTGATATTTATTGAATGTAATTTATTCATTTATACTCTGAATATTCTTGTATCTGATGGAATTGTTGTAATAACAATGAAATGTTCTTCCGTCTGCGTTCTATTTTGTCTTGTCCTCAATTCTATCCGTGCTTTCCTTCACGGGGAAGTTCGGGTCGTCTCAGTTTGGTATCAGAGCTTTGGTTTACAGAGCTCGAGAACAAGACACATTAGAACCATACGAAAGAATTCATCAGATATTGGATTAGTAATATCCAATTAGAATGACTCGTTAGAGATAGGATCAGTAATATCCTAGTACGAGTGTGAAGAGTATATTTTTCAAATGAAAACAATTCTGTTTTGAAAATTTAAATCGCTTTATAGGTATTTGAATATTTATTTATTTTGAATTTGGACAATCGAGTATATAAAAATTTCGCGTATACGCGTCATGAACGTATAGTCGAAGTTTTAATATACTGGGTAGATATAGAGTCACATTCTAGACACCCGGGGATAATTCTGGTGATGTGGCCACATCATCAATATTTATGTTCGTATTTCGAAGGTGTGATTTCTATATATTTCCATTAGACTGGTGTGAGAACCAAAACTAATATAGCTAGAATACATTGTTGTGATTTGGCATAAAAACATGATTTTCTATATATGTATCAAAATTATGAATTTGAAACTCTAATTCACTAATTGGTTGATGTTTTTGTTGTTTGTTTATTTGTTTGATAATTTTGAACCATTTAGCCTAATCACATATCGAATTGTATTGAAAATTGGGCGCATTTGCTTGCATATACATGTACTTACATTGAACAGGTCATAGCAAGGAGGCTAGAGCAGAGAATAAAATTTGTTTGCCCGACAAATAGGTACATATTTACTATAATTTACTGTTTTGTTTGGGTGATGATGATTTTATGAGCCGATTGGCTAGCCGCTTGGCTTTTTCTTTTTCTTTTTGAGATCAGAAGGCCTGTATGGCAATTTCGGGATATTCCCGTTGCTCCCGGTGCAGGGGAGGTTATGGCGAAATTTTTCAAAAATTCCGGGTGTTAGCCAAATTTTTGAAGAATTTGAAAATTCTCAGAAACTGAAAAGTTGGAGAATGGAAGCCAGATCGAACGTAGAGTTGATTAATCAAACCACTTTCGACTGTGTTCCTTTTCGGGGACGAAAAGTTTTAAGTGGGGGAGAATGTAACAACCCGGAAATGCGAGCCAGTTTAAAATTTTTATTTTGTCAATTTTAGCGAATTTTGAACATTTAAAATGATTATTTTAAATAATATCGACGAGAAATTTATTTTGAATAGAATTCGAACGTATATATTATATACGTCGTCGTTAGAATATAAATAATTATATATTAAATTATAAATAGAATTGAAAATGGCGCGATAGTTCGATAATTCGATTTCAAACTTCAATTGAATGTACCGGGTGCAAAATAAACCGGATTTTAGTTAAACGAAAAATAATAGAACCTATTTGACGATATCTTTCCAACGAATCCGAAAAATTGAGATTTCATAGCGGGAATCAAAAGATATGTCCAGTTGAAAATTCTGAATAATCGCTATGGAATTCAGGCCCTTAAAAATGGAAATTTTGCAAATGACCACGGATTTCAACGAAACCACTTTTGTTGGATCCGTGGTGTCAAATTTTTGATAGATTCTGAATTTCATAATTTTTCGAATCAATATGTGAGCGTGGCAAAGGAAAACGCGTTTGACCAGTTTTAGTTGATTTTAATCGACTGGAAAATGGCCATTTTTCAAACGGTCTCAGAATTCGACGAAATTAGTTTTGTTAGGACCATATCGTCAATACGAAGCTAGAAAATATTTTTCGGGAATTTTTCGAGTTCGTATGTGGCCCCAGTAAATTGAAATGTGCGTTTAAATTGAATATATAAAGATCTATATTTTAAATCAACGGAAACTGATCGTAACGATCGAATTGGCCTACGATACATATCCCATTTTGTTCGGAATGGGGGTAAAACGCTAGGGACGACAGTCGGTGGGTCTCGTTTCGACTTCGAAAGAAAAGTCAACTATGGAGATTAAAATAAAATAAAATAATAAAAATATTTATATATAAATATCCCCCCAATTGCCCCTAGACCTAATCGTTCAGCCCCAAATCAAAATAAAAACCCGCCTACCACTGACCGCTCAACCCGACGCTCCTCCTCCCACCGTCGACCACCCCCTCAGGCGCGATGCCGCCCGCTCCCTCTCTCGCGTTTCTCTCTCCTCCCCTCTCGACGGAGAAGGCCAACCCACCACTCGTCCTCCTCCTTCCCCAAATCGCAGAAAACCCGACCCCCCTTACCTCGAGGCGCGCGCGAGCACCACACACCGCCTCCACCTAGCCAGCGAACCCCAGCAACCACCTGCAGCGACGTCCGACTCCCCCTTCCTTCAATCGATTGCACCACAAAACCCCTCCTGCCGATGTCCAGCACCTCCTTCGACCAAATCGGTGAGCTTCCCCCTTTCTTTATTTTATTTTATTTATTGTTCCATTTTTTTTAAACTGAAATTAGCTAATGATTTTTGAATTAACAAAGGTATGATTTTTAATTTGAACAAAGAAATGATTTTTATATAGTGGCGAATATTAAGATTTGATTTTTATATTATAGAGAGTTCAAAATCTAATTTTTATTATATGTAGAAGTTAAAAATATAATTTTTATCGCATGTAAAGGTTGAAAATATAATTTTCATATTATATAGATAATAAAAATGTGATCTTTATATGGTGGGATATAAAAAGACAATATTTTTATGTAGTGAAAGACGACATTTTTAAAGTAGGAAAAGGCGAAATCCTTATAATTGAAAAGGCGGAATTTTTATCTATATAGTAACGATGTAAAAATAGAATTTTTATCTATATAGTAACGATGTAAAAATAGAATTTTTATCTATATAGTAACGATGTAAAAATAGAATTTTTATCTATATAGTAACGGTGTAAAAATAGAATTTTTATCTATATAGTAACGGTGTAAAAATAGAATTTTTATCTATATAGTAGCGGTGTAAAAATTCGATTTTTATATATTGAATAGCGAAGTAAAAAATTTGATTTTTATGTATTGAATAGCGAAGTAAAAGTTCGATTTTTATATATTGAATAGCGAAGTAAAAATTCGATTTTTATATATTTAATAGCGAAGTAAAAATTCGATTTTTATATATTGAATAGCGAAGTAAAAAATTCGATTTTTATATATTGAATAGCAAAGTAAAAATTCGATTTTTATATATGTAGTGAATACGGATGACGAAAGTGACGAAAGTAGAAACGGCGGAGATTCCCTACATTAGAAGAGTCGAGACGTTTGGATTAGCTTTGGTAAGAACTTCTCACTCTTCAATTTCTTTTTCTAGTTATATATATATACTAGGATGCAGACGGTGCTTAGCAGCACCCGACACCCGTCATCCACAGACCATGGATGGTTTGTTTGTTTAATTGATGTATTGTGAAATTTGTTTGTGTTGTTGATGTGAAATCGATAATAAATGTAGATGTGTTGAAATAAATTAATTATCGTTAACAATATAATTTTTAACGTGAATGTGAATAAATAAATATTTATAAACAAATCGGCCGATTTGTTTATATACACTGATTTGACTGATATTGATTGGGATGATAAATTTTACACATCGCCCAACTCCACAAATAAAAATCTGTTTTGTTGATTTGAAACCCCACACGGGTGTTGGGATGAAATTTGGCGTACACTAATCCCAATTATTTCATTATATGTCGATCGATTGGTCGACAGACTGTGTAAGCGTTGATTATTTATATTTGATGCTTATACAGTTGTGTGGTGCACCTTGGATGATGGTTGATTGTTTATCGTTGCTATTATATACATGTGTTGTATGGAATCCATATAATTGACATTATATGGTGATTGATTGGGCCTCATTCCAATCGGGAAAATAATGAATATTATAAAAGAAAATTCATGTGTTGACTATAAAAATAGTCATGTGCTGACGATGTTCATGTGTTGAAAATATTCATGTGTTGAGTAAAATATTTTAATAATAAAATTTACATCTTCATCATATTTAAAATTAGAACTACTTCACGGTGGAGTCTGATTTAAAAATCAAACGATAGATACCATAATTTTATAAAATGTTTTACATAACAAAAATAGTGATGTGTTGACAATACTCATGTGTTGAGATTAGTCGCGTGTTGAAAGAAATATAGATTCATGTGTTGAATGGGATAAATATTCATTTGTTGAATAGAATAACGAATTTATTGAAATATATAAAGCCGTGTTGATTAGAGTTGCGCTATTTTGACGTGAACGATATTTATATCGATTTTATTCGAATATTGAAAAGATAGTGATTTCAAAATGTAATGTTTTGAAAATATTATCATTTATATAGTAATGATATGAAATATTCAATTTTGATTAGAAATTGAATATAGAGTTGAAATGGTTTTGAAAACGAATTTAAAACGATTTATAAAATACGTTTTAAAAAGGAAATCGACGATATATATATATATATATATATATATATATATATATATATATATATTATATATAATGGCTTGAATAGAACGCGCCGCGCCGCGGCAGTTCGTGAATTTCGACCATTGACTTCGAATTGAAGTTGCGGGAGATCCGACCGTCGGATTCTCCTAAAACCGGAACCGTTGGGTTCGTATCGAAAAGGGCTTTCCAATGAATATTAGAAATTTGAAATCTAGCGGTTGGATTTGGAATTATGTCCAAATCAAATTTGGAAAAGGTCGTTGTAAGTGCAGTTCGATGGCCGCTGATGGAAATCGACTGTACGGGCCTTGATAAAATTATTAAAAATATCTATAATTTGTGTAAAATCATAAGAAATGATTTGGGAAAAATTGGGCTGAAAAATTCCACATTTGAAAAGATAAAAATAGATTTTATCAAAATGACCTAGTTTTGAACTAGAAATAAAATCAATTTATTTTTGAAATAAATAAATTGAATTTGAAAGTGATTTAAAAAACAATCAATATTCCCAATACGTGAATTGGACTGGAGTTGAATCGAAATTATCTTCGGAATATTTCGATGTTGGATTTCGTGACTATACAGATATTGTTATGGGAATTTGAAAGATATATTTTATATCGTTATTTCCAATACGATATTTGCTGGATTCAGAATTTGATATTGAATATAAGCCGGTATATTTTCTATTCAAAGCCTTGTATTTAATATCAAATGTGATTTGGGTTTATCGTGAATCGTGTTTTAGATGACATTGGTTCTTTAACCCAGTTAAAGGCAGGATGTTGATTTTTGAAAAGATTAAAACTAAGTGGAGTTTTAATGAATCTGTAATTAGATTAAAATGTGAATTGATAATTTAAATTATCAAATCTGAAAGGTGATTGAGAATGGAGTACCACCAGTTTTGCTCCAAAGCGATAGTTAAATCTTTAATTAGATTTGAACGGGAAATGGTAATTAATTTTACCGATAATACTATGGTGTTAGATATGGAGTATTACCAGTTTTGCTCCATGGGATGAATAGGTTGGGATTGGGAAATAAAATAAATAATTACTTCGGTGTGGTTCGCTAATCCCGACTAGTTTGAAATGATATCCAAAGGAAGATTAAAGAATAAATTTAGAAGAATTTATCTTGGATAAAATTAATGGGAACCTTTCCCTAAGAATGTGATTTTGTGAATAAAAGAACATTCTGAATTGGAACGAGGCGTTTGTTGTGTTTGTGTAACATTTGTTTATCATATACGTGGGTTATTCAGAAAGGCCGGGTTTATACCCATTCTGAATAACCGATTCGACGTGATGTCAAAGATGAAGACGGTGGTTGAAGACCGGAAGTCTTCACATCGTTTGGGTGATTACTGATGATCTTGATTGGGTTGTACACCCAAGATGAGGGAAACAGTTGGTGATCGTCCAGACGTACTTGGAGATGGATGGATATGCGAGGAAAGTGCCTCTGGTTTCGTTCAGACCCAGAACGAACTTGTAAATGGATTGTGTGTCTGACATTGGATTTTATTCTGTGCTGATTGATCTCTATTAAATATACATCTGTTTGGCGGCGGAGAATTTATTCTCTTGCTTAACGCCCTTCTCTGAGACGCACGAGCTCAGAGGTTGTATATCGATGGACATCAGTCGCATGGAGTGAATTGCCAGTGTGGCACGCGTAAGTGGCAATTGATCAAGGCTTCTGTTGAAAAGCAAAGTCTTGTGGTTGATGATCAAAGCACGGCCTGTGTGGCGTAGCTTTGTGTATAGCGTGAATTCGCGAGCCTCACACCTCGGTATGAGTCAAAAACGGGATAGTGACTGCAGGGAGAGCACGACGTTTCTTTCTAGCTAGGGTGGTGTCAGTGACCTACCAGCCCTGACATTTATATACTTTTCACCTGTGTGGTTGTTGGATACGAGGCACCTCAGATATAGATCTGTAAGGACCAGGAAACGTGTGTTCAGGAATAACTAATCCTCAAAAGTAAGAGAGGACCGGCCCTGAAGATCCAAGGATCAAAGTGGGGTCCTGGGACATTTGCTAGAGTGTCTCAAACGCGGAGAGGAGCTTGCCCCTTGCCTTGGCTCATGACGGAAATCCAATTTCCAATACGTGATATTGCGGTTTTAATTGTAGAACTAGTATGGCGACATGATAGATGGTAACCATGCCGCCTATGATTGATATTTATGATTGAAAATTGTTTTGACACTATACACTTATAATAGTATCAAATGATTTGTTTTGACGTACCAAGCATGTTTGTCTATTATAAGGGAAAACACTATCCTCCGGCTTGCGTTGCATTGTGTGATGGGACCTGGGTCTTATAATAGCTTCATTTTTCCAAAAAGCATTGCGCTGTTTTGTTATGTGCACTAGTGTTCTTGGGAGGAAACCCATTCCGTGTTATACGGCGTGGTCCCCTTGAATTACTATCTTTTAAAGTAAAGTTTTAAATAACTGTTTTAGTTCTCATACCAGTCACATGACTGACCTGGAGTTTATTGTTTTAACCTAAACTCTGGGTGCCCCTATTTTCCACACGGACAGCTAGTAGTTTTGGTTTTGCAGATTTATATTCACAGGATCCTGATTTACAGCTGGAACGATGCTCGGAAAGCTCTGTATCCGTGCATTATTTCTAGTTGTGCTTTTGTATTATTTTCCGCTGCGATGTATTTAAAAGTAATTTAAATCTCTGATATTTGTTGAATGTAATTTATTCATTTATACTCTGAATATTCTTGTATCTGATGGAATTGTTGTAATAACAATGAAATGTTCTTCAGTCTGCGTTCTATTTTGTCTTGTCCTCAATTCTATCCGTGCTTTCCTTCACGGGGAAGTTCGGGTCGTCTCAATGTCTATGCTAAGTGTTGAGTTTAGAAGTAATGTTTATGTTTTGGGCTATGGGTAGATCCTAGCGATGGAGTGGTTATCCAGTAAGGGTGACATTCTCGATTTTGAAAAAAAGGGTAGTTAGACTTTTGACTTGCCTCGGTAATACCCTCGAAGTCGCGTGTAACCTTTAGGGTTCTATCATGATTAGTTACCTAGAATCTCTTGACACATTTATTGGCAATCTGTAATCCGCTCGAGTAGTGTTCACCACTAAGGCGGATGGATCATTTCGCTTATGCATGAGTTGTAGAGAATCACCTTAGTAAGTAAACGAGATACAAGATTCACTAGTGAATTTTGGAGAGCTTGTGTGAAACCATGAGTACGCAGTTATGTTTAAGCCGAGTATACTAGGAGGAGGATAAGTGAAAGTGGAACGAGATGCAATAGTGAAATGAGTTCCAACTCATATGTTGGAAACAAGAATTATGAAGCTATGAAATTGTGGAGTTAAAGACGGTCAAAGCACAATGGAGTTAACCTCAAGGAAATGCGACTTAGAAGATTGAAGACTAGATTCGCGCATCACATCTCTTTTTAAGAGTATATTCTTGATTCCTTTTTCCTGTAGAGCTTACTTGCATGTATATCCTCTTGGTCCTATTCTCAATCCAATTTCTGTTGCAAATCCCATAGGGAGTATGACTCATCTGTTAGTTTTACATGTTGGGGCTTGAGGGTGTCCGTTGGGTTGATTAAACCTTTTGGGTTTTATAGGATATGGGTTGGTTTTAGGAAGGGATTTCTTGTGACCTAAAAGAAGTCCATCATGCTTAGTTTCCTAGAATCACGTATATATTGGTTGGGTTGAGAATTTCTTTGGGTGGCAGTCTGATGTTGATTTCGGTCTTCGGGGCTGGTGCTTAGGGAATTCTTCTCCTAATCGGTATATATGTGATGTAGATTTCTAACTTTGATGGGCGTAGAGTTTTTACTTGCTTCCATCATTCGACTATATCTTTAGGTAGGAACAGTTGGGTGTAAACATGTGTTTGAGACATGTTATGATTGATGGTTGCAAGTGGTTGCAAGTGGTTGCTAGTGGTTGCTCGTGGATGCATATACACGCACATTAGGCACTAGATCGGCTCAGTCACCTTTCATATTGCATATGCATGAGTGTTTACACTTGTTGTGGATGAAATTGAATGTGTTATCATATGAATGTTGCATATGGATGAATGTTTGTGCACACATATAGTGCTTACGTGACTAGGATTATTTGCATACATGTTGGATTCATGACACTAAACATATTTTGCATTAGAAAGATCAATCAAGCCTGATCATTTGCATTAGATAAGGAACATATACACACACTTTTGCATATGTTCATACAGCATTAGAAATCTCTTAAGGACAATGTTTGCTTATGGATGATGTTTTGAGTAGATGGATGATGGATGGTAGGATACGTTCTTCCTAACTTAGAGATTTCGGGGACGAAATCCTTTAAGGAGGGGAGAATGTAACAACCCGTATTTTGATAACGTGTTATAACCATAAATCTAGGCAGAATTAAATTTTAAAATAAGAACCAAGGGAAACGGGTAGCGCCATTGCGTTCGTCTCGGAATTCTGCATGAAATTGAGTCCGAGCTTTCGAAAATCGGAGTCCGTATGACCAAGTTATGGCTCCCTAAAGTTTCAGAAATTTTCAGAGTTCAAAACAGTTCGAATTCGAGTTCAAATTCGAATTTCAAAACCCAGACAGACTGGGCGGGAAATTTCCTGCCCAGCACCCCAGGTCGACTCGGGAGTCGACTGGGCAGTCGACACCCCCAGGACCAGGTCGACTGCGCAGTCGACTTGGGTGTCGACCTGGTCCCCGAGCCCACTTTTGGGCCTGGGTGCATTCTGATGTTTCTAGTCTCGTTTTCTGTCCAGATTCGTCTACCTAATCCTATATAAACCCCCTGATGCCTAAACCCTAATTCACTACAACACGTCTAGCCACCGTTATGCTACTAAAATCCCTCGAATAAAGTGTAATTGGATATAAGCATGTTTATCAATTCAGATCTATTCCTGTTTACCTTTGAACCTTGGGTTTTGAGACTTTTTCATCTCCATTCTTATGTCTAGTCATGCTCTATTCAGTCGTTGTAAATCAGTTTCTTGGATTCATGTTGATATTATTATCAAGATCTAATCTTTATGCCTATCATGATGATTTATGCTGTTTTCTCTCTGATCTTGTTTTATTGCAAAATTCTACCTTTCCCCTATTTATTTTCTTTTGATGAACCTAGATCAATTTCGGATCTAGGCCTAAGCCACGATTTTGCGTACGATTGAATATGGGGAAAAGTATGGGAATATTACCTATTTGGATATATGTGATTGGTGGAATTGATGGCATAACTTGAAAATTTGATATATGGGCATTATTGCAATTAATATGAAATTTGATAATTGGGTATTGCCATTAAAATGGTAATTGCAAGAATTGGGATTAGCATATGTAATTTGGCTAGAACTTGATAGGTGTAAATTGGCATAAATTTGGCATACATATAAAATGGCATGAACTGAACATATGTAAATTTGGTATGAATTAGGCATATGTAAAACGGACATGTAATCTAGAACTTGGGCGTATGTTAATTATGTGAGATTTGCAGTTGAAACACATATGATAATTTATGTCTTGGAAAAAAGGGCTAATATGAACACGCCTAAGTGGGTTTTGGGTAGTTGGCATGTAATAGCCTTAAAGGAGGGATAAATATAAATTGAGATAAGCCGCCTTTAATGGCATAAGATAAATTGTGATAAAATTGTTATGATTTTGCATACCACTAAATGATGAACATAATTGAGTCAATTATGGACATCGTTAAATTAGGAATTAATTAATAATTTGAATAAGGAAATTATTAAGATTGGGGTAAAAGATTATAAGCGATAATCAACGCTTAGGAAACGAGGTTGGACTCATTTGTGACGTAAAAACTGCCCGGACCCGCCCGGCGAATCCAGTCGTCACAAATGGTAGCCCAATGTGAGAGGTCCTAGGCCCAAATTAAAAGAGTAACAGTTGTAAAGACACGAGGTTAGACTCTTTTATGGTGTAAGACTGCCCGGACCCGCCCGGCAAATCCAGTTGCCATAAATATCAGTCTAATGTGAGAGGTCTTTATAGGGTTACGGCCTTAATGAACTAAGAAATACTTAACCAAATAAAAATGTAGTGGGACATGGGGGTTAAGTGGGTGACATGCGGGTGACATGTGGGTGACATGTGGAAATACGAATAGTAATACTTAACCAACATAACATGGTAATTAGACCAGTGGGTAGGGTTAAGTAAACTAAGAACACTTAACCAATATGGTATGAGTGGGTGGATTAAGTAATATGATTAGGCTAATGACACTTAACCAATATGGTATGAGTGGGTGGGTTAAGTAATATGATTAGGCTAATGACACTTAACCAATATGGTATGAGTGGGTGGGTTAAGTAATATGATTAGGCTAATGACACTTAACCAATATGGTATGAATGGGTGGGTTAAGTAATATGACCAGGCTAATGACACTTAACTGTTATGACATGAATGGTTGAGTTAAGTAAATCTTAATTAATGCCTAAGTGGGAATGATAACTTATGGAATAAAGTAATTTAGGCGGAACAATAAATAAGATGAGATAACTTATGTAATAAGGAAAGATGTGCTTCATTATAGATTAAGCAATATGTAAAGACAAGAATGAATTTACAATTGAAGGCGACATAAGTTATATTATAAAAAGGAACAAAACATTGGCTAGGTTGGATAATCCTCTGAGTATCAATCTGATGTTGATTTCGGTCTTCGGGGTTGGTATTTAGGGAATTATTCTCTCTCTCCAGTGTGTTTGTAAGTTAAGGGGTACTTGGTTGTAAAGATTGAATAAGAACATGTTATTGTACCATAACAGGGGTTAATGTATGAATCATAGGAATAACATGTTGTGGGTTTATTAATGGACTTAGTATAGTTCAAGTTAAGAATTGAATTAATAATCAAGTTGAAGGTTGGTATAAATGGAAATAACCAAGTTAAATGATAAGACTGATGAGGTAGCACAAGCGCATAGTTAGTGGATAGACATAGGGTCTAATGGCAGATAAAGCCAAGGCGCTTGGTTAAACCCAGACGTTGGGGGTAATATGAATGACATGTAAAATATAACCTATAAGCACTTAACCAAGATAAAGCATGTATTAAGAAATGAGGATGATGTAGGGGTTAAGTGGAGGACATGGGTGACATGTAAGACATAACTGGTGTATACTTAACCAAAATTTAAGCATGTATGTGGACATAAATAAGAAGGGGTTAAGTAAGAATTACTAGAGGGGACCAAGCATAAGAGGGAAGCTTGTGTCGAGGAAAGGGGACCCTTTTCAGACCAGTAGCCCATTACGTATCTTTGTGAGCTCGACCCATGTCGAGGACGGGACACGCATACTGGGTTTGATTGTAAGAGGTCAAAACGGGTTAGCGGTGGCAACGCAAGTCCAACGGGTTTCATATGCGTGTGTGGACCTGGGCTGGTAGGTAAGACGTTGTTGCATCGTGTAGGTATAAGCCATGCATCCTCAAGTTGTATCGGGTTGCCACTTTAGGGGAGTGATACACCCCACTGTGGGGCCAGCACGGGTATCTACGAGTTAGGGAGCCGATCGCATGGGGGTTGGTGGATACACCTAGTGGAGATAGGGGCAGGCGGCACCTATGTAGTCAGCTAGGGATACATAAGACTAGTATTATGATTTCTAAGTAGTGGGTGGGATCACCTTATTATATAACATGGGCTACTAGTTGGGACACTAGTAGGGGGTAAGGATCCTTGTTACAGAGGACACTAGTTGGAGTATTAGTAAGAATACATATCATTCCTTGCAAGACAATTGTAAGGATGCTAGTTAGGTGGTGCAGAGCAAGTAGATCTCATAGAAATATTTTAATGGCGAAGCAGAGGAATCTTGTTATGTTTGATAGGAATCTTACGAAATTATACTTAGTTTATCTTGAATGGTAACCTTGCGATGTTACTTGACAAAAATCACATCATGTTAACCTTAGTTATCTTGCCTGTTGCTTATCTTGTCATCATGCTTATGTTTACTTTCAGTTTACTCATGCCATATTATCTTTAACTGTTTTTATGCTGAAAGTCACTAGGACTTACTCAGTCTTTATGACTGACCCGTTTTGTTTCGCCTCTTTTTCTTCCGTTCCCCCCCTCAGGTTCGCAGGGTGGGAATACAGCTTAGCTCGGACCTTATTAAGCTCCAAGGCTCTTTCATGCAAGGCTTGGATTTTTCTTGGCTATGGCTTGCTTTGCTTTATTGGGGAATACTATAACTTATTTTTATGCTTCTTTGTTTTTGAGCAAGACAGATATTTTAACTACTGGTAATTGGGTATTGGAAGTTGATGGGCTTTTATTGTAAACAATCATATTTAATAAATGATTTGAAGTACTTCCACTTTACTTTCCGCTGTTTTATATAAGTCTATCTTGTAATATTTCTGTTCCAGTACCCATAATGCTCCATTGAAGTTATGGCATTCCCTTTGTGAGTGACCTTAACGGATGTGGGGTGTTACAGAATCCCTCATATTCCTATTGATCCGAACAATCTGTTACTTTAACCAAGTCTTTCCAAATTGATATGTATCCATGCTCAATTCCTTATCACTCCGATAGCCAAAAATACAAAGTGTGACGACCTTGTAAAAAGGTGAGTCAACAATGATTGAAACATGCCTAGATCTATAAATGTTAATTTACTGATGATTAATTTAATCCTCCTTTTGAGTCCAGGAAATAGAATCAAAAGTAATAATTATGCAAGCATTATTAAAATAAGAGAACTAAATTTACAGAATTATGTATGCAAATTGTATATCTATATTTAGAAAGAGAATTAGATTAAAAAAAATAGGAAAATTAAAGAGATTTTATAATAAGTTATATCATGGGTTGTAATCTGAAAAGAAGCAAGAGAATGAACAAATTATTATGATAAATGTATATACATGTTAATAGATCATAATAGGCAAACTTGGGTATTTTCAACCAAAATTATAACATAGGGATTATAACCAAAAATGGAAAATGGACAGGATTATTATAATTAAAACTTAGAATTGGGATTAAGTTTAGTAAGCATCAACAGTAATGGTCCGTTCTGGCAGTAAATACCGATTAGGGAAACTAAGTGACCAATAAAGTTTTAAAAAGAAGTAATGGTTCATTCAAACAACAATTGCTGATTAGGGAAATATAAGGGACCCATAAAGTTTAATGAACAAGTAGCAGTCCATTCCGCCAGAGGTTACCAATTAGGGAAAATAAGTAGCCATGCAGAGGCATGTTCCGATGGTAATGCTGACTAGAGAAAATAAGTGACTAATAAATGAGGCCTAGATCAAATGGGACTAGGTTGGGGCATCAATTAGAGTATTTGTTTGCTAGGGCCTATACCGACATCATTCTCTTTCATATTTATTATTGATAGTATCAGGTAGAGGCAGAGGCTGGGAATGCTTATGCTGATTAGGGTGAATAAGGGATCAACAGAGATAGGGCGTGTATGGGTGCGTTCTTATGATGTACAAGCATGTGGTAACATCGACAAGGGATAATAAGTTACTACTATGTCCGAAAATGTTTAGTTATGTCTTTACTAGAGGATTATTGGGTAGGATAAAGCCTTCAATCCATAGTGATATTTTACCATGTGTCACGGTAAACCGATAAGGTAGTGGCGATCGATGGGTAGTATTAGGAAATTTTCCTAGTCAATTTATTATGTCAAGTGGTTGAATATGTGCAAACAGTGGAACAGTTAGTCCAAATATATTTCTTAATATATTCATCTTCTATAGTTGTTCACAAACACATTATCCTATTTACTCTAGAACTATTATCAAATCCACTTTTTATTTTACTCAATCATGCTAGTGATTACATCATTCACTTGACTTTATTTCTGACCCGCTCCTCTTTCTTTCATTTCTTCCCTCGTTAGGCTTTCAGTGCAGAGGTTGATTAATACTAGCAGCTTGGTAGTATCAATGTCAAAGGATTTATTTTCTTTCTATTTGGTGTAATTAATTATATTTTATGACATCTTACTTATCATGGTTTGGACTTGTAAGGAAAATGTTTTGCTTTATACTCTGATTTGGACTAAGATTATGTAAGATGAATGATTTGTACTATGATTCTTTTTGTGTAAAATATTGTTTGGAATAAAAATTCATTTTTATATAAATGTTTCCACTTTTTATACTTTATGCCTTGTGAATCTTTGTCTCCGTGATGATTTTATTATACCTACAACGCTTCACAATCCTTACCTGCAATTAGAATGGTTATTAATCGTAATAATCAACAATTAATCACCAACAATCACATGCATGCATTATCCATGGTCTAACTATCTGTCTTGTTAACATCTTTGACTGTTCGTCTCTTATTTGTAGCTTTCCTAAGGGAACGATAAACTTTAATGGATGGCTCGGGCCTACCAGACTTATCAAATTGTTCTAGTTTGTTAGAAAAAAACTGGATTAACCATCCAAATATCCTTTTTATACTTTTCATCAATCTCTTAATTTTGCTGGGTTGACTAAGAATTTTATAGTTTAGCAGACACAACAATAACCTTTCTCCAGAAGTATTCCTTTCTTTACGTATTCTACTTTTAGTTTTTCTTTTGACACTGACCTTTGCACTGGATTCTTGGACAAATTCAGCTAGGGGCAACAACTGAAGTGTAGGGCGCTACCCTACATTAGTCCCTTCTGGCAATCTTTTGAGTCAAATCTATTTGTATCATATCCATCCAATGATGATGAGAACTCATACTATAGTAATTCCATGTTAATTATACTTAATTATTTCCTTGGAATCATCAGTGCGTAGTATTTCAATCCCCTAGAATCATTCTTTAAAATATGGAATTTCATAACCTGTACTATAATAATCTTTATGCTAAAATATACGTTTTTATCCTTCCGCTGATATTAATTATTTTTTATTAGAAGTGATATTATTTTAAAACAATTTAAACAAGTATTTAAAACAGCACAATGCTATCCATATTGCTTTATATTGCTTCGCCCTTTTATATGGTCGATTCAAAAGAATGCTTAAGGGATTTACAATTTATTCAAAACCATAATTGGCTTTGCGCCTAAGCAAAACACTTGGCTTCAAGCCTCTATGACTTCAAAGAGAAACCAAAATACTTATGGGTGATTCGCATTGTAAAATAAGTGCTTCAAGTCAAAAAACATAAGCTTTGGAAACATAAGCTTTAAAATCATGTATTTCTCCTCAGGTCAAAACAATAAATCAATCGATTCGAAGCCAACTTGAACGAAGCGAAGCAATGGCTTCATTGGTGGAAGAACCAGTATTAATTGAAAACTGCAGTTATACTATATAAAATGATATTTTCTACCAACTCCTTATATTTGGAAATCTTTTATTAGTCAAAACATTTTCATTGTAGAATTATGTCATATGTCTAATAAATTAAATATTCAAAATATAAATATGCCCATAATTTCGAAACCAATTATTTAATTAATCTTATTAAATACTAAAACTTTTCCAGCGTACAAAATTCGCATAAATTTATAATATCATGAGAAAAATTCTAAAAAATCCTAATAAATCCCTCTATTTTCATATTTTAGTATATAAAATTTTCGAAAATAACAATAATTATATAATGACCTTTAATAATTGAAATTAGATTAATTGAGTTTCTAGATTTAGAAAATTCATGAAATATTCAAACTTGTTTAGAAAAATCTAAAATTTGAAACTCACTTCCTAAATAATGTTTAGCATACTATGTAAAATTTTCAAGTCGAATGGATGACAAGTACCAAGAATTTGAATCAAACATACAAGATATCTTAAAGAATATTCACTCAAATCATCAGCAAACATATATATAAACATCCAATCATCTTAACATTGCATAATACACACAATAAACATCAACACTTCTGATCTACCCTAGAGTCTAATCAATAAGCTTAGTAAAAGAGTGAATATTATTATTCACCATGAAAGGTTTAAGAAACACTTGAGATTTGATTGATTTCCTAAGCTTAGTTTTCCTTTTATCATATCATTCCCTCCTATTCCCTGAAGTAATGGTCGACCTCGTATGTTTGTTTTGTAAATGAAAGTATGAAGTGGGAACGAGATGTGATGAGGGTTAGGTATATAGGAAATGTCCATTTTTTATATTTCCTCTCTCGAATTCCTACTTTTATTAAACTAATTATAATTGATCTAATTAATTGTTTAACCTTGGCTCAGCTCATTTTATCAATCAAATTTAATCCTCGCCATCATTTACGTTATTTTATTTTATTTTGCCAGTTAAATTTTCCAAATCATGTCTAGTGAAATTAGGAATTTTGCATACTTCCCACCTTAAAGAATTTCATCCTTAAAATTACGATTTGGTACACATAACAACCCAACAAGTATGATGGTTAACATTTAATGAAGCAAATCAAGATAAGTGCCTCAATCCGGGATTTCATTTTGTAAGTATTGTCTCTATCGTTATCACTCTACTGGACTTCTACTATTTTGAATGTCTTGTTTCTTAGCTTATTCATATCTCTAGCAACGATCTTGATTTGTCTAATGGTAGTCATATCTGGCCTCACTATTAAGTCTTCCAATGACCTTGGATCTATAATAATCTCTAGATCCCAAATATACTTCATAATATGAGAAATAAGAAAAACGTTATGGTCCCCATCCAATCTTCTTAGCAACTCTGCTCTATATGTCAATTTCTCGATCCTCTCCAAGATATGGAATGGCCAACAAATATTAATTCTAAATTCCTTGATTTTCTAAATGGGATTGCATCTTTCATCAGTGATACCTCAATGAAAACTTGATCGTTGACTGAGAATTTTAACTATTTCCATCACTTATCAACATAACTCTTATGTGTAAGAGCCCGCATTTTACGTATCGAAGGATCGTAAAATATTTTTATTTTATTCCCGAGGGTTGGATCATTCACATATTTCGATATGTTGTCTATAGAAATGTGAGACATGTCCATAATTTTTACCAATTTTGTTTGTGACCATTTTGACCTTGTTAGTCTTGTACAAAGCATAACTTTTGATTGGGATCGAATCAGGTGCTGAGGTCGGTCTCACTGGAAAGGAAATGGTGTTGCCAATTCCGTATAGTGGCCACATTAAAGATTTGGTTTAGCGGTTACGGAGGAATCGCTGTTTTTATGTTTTACAGTTTGATGTTCAGGTTTTTAGAACCATAATGGGTTGAATTGGAGAAGCCCAACAATGGGCTGATGAGAGGCTATAAATAGGGGGTTAGAGGCATCGAGAGAGGGTTACTTTCTTCATTCTCTCATTGGGGTGAGGTCGTGATCCTCCTTGCTCAATCAAATACACCTTTCCACTAATAAAATTCTAGATCTACATAAGAGAATCGAAGATCTACATCGGCTGAAGCTAGATCTACGTCGAGTGAGGAGAGATTTCATCAAATCGAGGAGTTTGAAGATCAATACCTGCTGTTCGGATTCGTGTTACATTGATTTTGTGTTGTTTTGGAGATTGGTGTGTGATATGCGTCTCTCACGCAGATTCAATCAAGTATATGAGTTGTTTGACCATAATTTCATCATTTTCAAGTGTTTTCTCCAAGATCTACATCTTAGTTAGTATATTTTCATATAAATCACCACAGGATCTAATTTAGCAACTCAAAACCGGTAATTTCTATGATCATTTATATGTTTATGCAAGATAGATCCATCATATTAGTTTAATGATCGATTTATCATGATTTAGAACATTTACTACGATTTAATGTTGATAATTGTTATTTCGATGTTGTTATTGGTTTTGTGAAGTGTTTATGATTGATTTGAATGAGTGTATTTCATCGATATCATCGTTTGTCGTAGATTTGGTCAAGTTTGTAGCTATTTTGGTCAGATTTGGAGTTAGGTCATTTTCCGTAAGTCGGGTCGTTTTCTTCTTCTCTAAGAAATGGAGTCAGGTTGTGCAAATGGAGTTCAGACCATTGAGAGACTTCAGGGAATGGAAATGGAGTTTGGATCGTTCGGATCATTGTAGAAGAACTAGGTCGCAGGTCGTTATGCTGACGTGGCAAAAGTAAATTGGAGAAAGGAGCTTGTTGGAATGTTGGAGGAGGTCGGGTCATGGACGTCATGGGACATGTGTGGAACGAACTAGTTAGGTCGCGGGTGTGGAATGAACTAGTTAGGTCGTTTGTTTGAAGAAAGGCATGGTGATGGCTTGGAGTTGAGTCAGGCCATTAGGTCGTGGGGTGCTTGGGTCGTTAGTGTGTGGTTCGGTCTGTAAGAAGGCAGGTCGGTCGAGCCAGGTGGAGTCAGGTCGTGGACGACCTGAGTGGGATGGTGTTAGGTCGGGAATGACCTAAGGAGAATAGGCATCATTTACAAATGCAGTGAATGCTGATTAAGTGCTTTGGTTTGTTTTTCATAGCATAAATTCTAGAAACGCTACGGAATGGTGTATCACCAAATGGTGTATATTCCTACATCGATGATGGTTGTAACTTCGAAGTGAATTTAAGTGAGAATGTTGAAGTGTTGTTATGTGTTTGTTGATCGTCGTAATGCAACGAATGTGATGACAACTCTAAGGTGTTATAAGTTTGTTGATAATGGTTGGATGGTCGCCGTTAATGAAGACTGGAGATACCAAAGGATGAGGAATTATTGTTGTTGTAGGTTCTAGCGAACTCAAAGTTGGGGTTATACGATTTCGTCGTATAGTCTTGTACCTTGGGCAGTACGAATGGGCCTAGATACGTTTAATTGTATGGCGTATAGAGTCTTAGCTAGAACCAGGGTTTACCATTGGCCCTCGACAGTTGATGGCATGTCGTTGCCAGTTATAGATTAACGATGGTTTCGAAGCAGGATTGATGGTGATAGCCAAAGTCAGTCATGTATGTTGGATGTTTACTTGTACCGTCTCATGCAGATTATCTGACGTCGAAGGAGATGTTTCTTGGGTGCTTGTCTGATATCGGTTTAGGCCTCTGGGGCTTGTGCTTGAGGGATGTTGAATTCGATTAGGATGGTTTACGTGAGATATATAATATAGATGCTATGAGTGTTATTGTTTGGTTGCTTTTGATTGCCATGAATGAATGGTTGTTCTGATTGCCATGGATATTGGTTGAAATGCTTGTTAGTAAAGGCTATCACTGTCCGATGTGGGGAAGATGGGGTTGAGTTGTTCTCTAGTGCTTAGGGTAGATTGGTTTGTTAATCTCCCTATTCTCGTATACTTTGTTGATGATGTTAGTTAGCTATTTTATCCTCACTAAGACAGTTGTCTGACTCAAGGTTTTATGTTTCCCTCTTATTACCTTGGGATATTCATCCGATTTTTGGATGGGCAGACTAGGTGGCAGGTAACAGGTGATATCTTGGTGAGGATGATGTTGCAGTTCGGTGGCGAGCAGGAGGCTGGTGTATTATTATTTTTGCTACTATATAGTATCTATATTTCTGTTGTCTGATATTTGGCTCTGAGTGTTGTAGTGAGACAAATTTGTATAGACATTTTTGTTGTAATCCTGGTATATGGATATGTTGGGTACAACAATGTGTTGTATGATTTTTGTTTGATGATAACAAACATATAATATTATTTAACTGTGTTTGTAACTGTACTATTTTATATTTCATTTCATTGAAATAAATATTTATTAAATAATATACCATTATACACAGTTCACAGTATATTTATTCAATTAAATATTTTATTTCAAAATCTGAAATTGTACAATCTTTTCTATCTCCACTATTGTATATTCACAGATATTACTTTACATGGAATTGTATTGCAAATTAGTTTGAATACGATAGACAAATTTGTTTGAACACAATAAAATAATATTTTATTTCAATCAAATTTGTTTATTACAAATATCAGTACAATTTTATCACACTATACATCTCATATATATATACAAACACACACAATCACTCACTTATACAATCACTTTTACACACTAACACTGTTCTTGTCTTCATCTTCAATCTTCTGTCTTCACAGCATCCTTCTGTTAGTCCAGTCATCTGCTTACCTGTCATAAGAAACACACACACAGTACACTGCAATAGAAATAAAATTGAATACACGTGAAAATAAATTTTAATTTTAAAATTTTATTTGCCTCAGAATTTCGGTGTGTTACTCATCATTTTTCTAGACTTGGTCTGATATACAGGGAAAGAAAATCAGTCTGATGGCTACATATACACACGTGTATAAATATACATGTGTGCACTGTCCCGCCAATCAGCGAGCGAATGATGAGTAGCTACGTGGACCATCTCGACTCAGTGCAAAAATAATAAATGTTGTCGAGACAACTCAACAAAATTGGTTGAGCAATGGTCATGAAAATCAGTCCAAATAAAATGGCCGAGGACATATGCATCAATGAACAAATGTGTACAAGTGAACATTGCATGATACAAATTCAAACATGTTTCAGGATGATCATCAAAAGTGTACAGCAGTTCAACATGGTTCAACAAACATACTTTTTCAAATCGAACAAACAAGGGTACATGTGATGCATGTGGCTAGACATAAGACAATGGCCAAGTAATGACTAAATTATTTTATGGAGCAATATACAAGTCTGGTACATATGCACATATATACGGACAAGATATTGGAGAAAGGTATCAATACAAGTACATGTGAATAAGGATCATAAATACATTGAAGCAGCAGTTCAGTATGGTGATCAAAACAAGGTGACACAGCAACAAAACAACACAAGTGTACATACAAACAACATTCATTTGCAGTAAATGGTAGTGCAAGGCAGTATACACGTCAGGGAAGTATATGTATGGCTAGTAGCATAGTGCAATATAGACCAAGTCATCATGAAGGATTCAGCTACAACAAGGTGGCAACTACAAACATAAAAATGGTCGAGCTCAACTGTATGATGCATGGTGAAACCGTATAACATGGTGGTGCACACAGTAAAGTGATCATGGAGCAGTACTCATGTGCAACTCAGTCATCAAAGCACATATACACAAGATCATCAATGCATTGTCAAGGATTGTCGAGCATGAAGATCAAGCAAGGTTTATGTACAAGTTCTAAACACAAGGTTGAACACATACAAGACAAGTTCGAACACATCATGGTCATGGCATAAGTGCAATGCACAAAGAAATGGAGTGGAGTGTGACATATAAGCATGAACAATAATGGAAGCATTTGTTCGAAGCAGTTAATCCAAGGCAGAAGTTGTAAAATTCTTGTTGCAGCTGTTCAAGTTTATTTGAAGATAGATGAATATTAGAAATAATTCCAGTTCAAAATCTTGTCAATTAATTTTGGCAATATACATATATATTACGAAAGTTGATTCATTCAAAATGCTATTTTCAAGGCCAAATATTTCAAAAACAATAATATTGCTGAAAGGAATTTTCCAGAGTTTCAAGATCATTTCATAGCATTCATCACGCAAGTATCCAGAAGTATCAAATCAATTCAAATACGATTTCCAAAAGCCCTAAATTCATGCAATATATATTAAGGACAAGTTCAAATCAATACTTTTCCAGAGAACTCAAATTGCCGAACTATTCTCTGGGAGGACCAATTCAAAATCAAAGATTTCAAGCCCAAAAATTATTCAAATATCAAACCAAGTCTCAATGTAGAAATCAAAAATTCTAGGGTTTGTTTTTCCTATAAATACCAATCATCACTGGCAAAATTAATCATCGAAACCACAAACATTTCAATAGAAATTCGAAGAGATTAAATAGATAACTCACAATTTTTCCAGCATTTCGATCAGTAAAACTCCCAAATCAATCGAGCAAACAACACAAAGCACTGGATATTCAGAGAATCATTCGAGAGAGAGCGGCAGCCTCAAATTGAAGAGCACGAGCATGGTCAATCACTTTGCAAAGAATCCAATTACAGAGCTGTCGAAATCGAATTAATTTGGGAAGATTGGAAGAAACCTTAAGAGCCACCACTTTTATCTCCATAGAGAAAAAGAGATCGGGTCAAAAATGAAGTGTGAAGACAATTAAAAGAGGCCGGACAAGATTTAAAAAGAAAAGGACTTATAAACTAGGGTTTTGATTTTAAAGGCTTTTTTTTAAAACTAGGGTTTTATTTTAATTGTTTTAATTTGTCTTTATTGTTTTCAATTTGTAATCGTCGTTAGAGTTTTCTAGTTTGTCTCTAAAACTAGGGAGACAAATTACGGGATTTGTAATTCGGGGAAATTTGGTTTTGGGGATAGAAACCAGTGCAGGGTTTTGAGCGTAGGGTTAAGAACAATTGGGAGCAAATGTCACGAATTTACAGGGGATTGTAAGTGCAGAGATTGTTTTAACTGCTAGTAGAAACCTTGGGGAATGCAGCAGTAGGCAGGGTTATGCCGAAGCTGGGTATATCTATATGTTATTTATTTTCCGCATTTATTCTGATTATTATCTGTGTTGTTATTATTTAATTACTCTGCGAAAATCTGCAATAAACCCTATTCACCCCCCTTTAGGGTTAATTTAGATCCTACAAGTGGTATCGGAGAAGGTATTTTTTTATTTTATTTTAACTCTAGAGGTATGAATCTGTCTAATAACGCTTTTTCTGAGGGTCAGTCCATAGCTAGGCCACCAATGTTTAATGGAACTGATTATGCTTATTGGAAAGCTAGGATGAAAATTTATTTGAGTTCAGTCAATTATGATGTGAGGGATATTATTGAAACGGGTTATAGATCTCCCACTGTTATTGTTAATGGCATTGAAATTCCTAAATCAAAAGACAGGTGGGATGCTAATGATAAAAAATTATTTTCAACTAATGCCAAAGCGAAGAATGCTTTAATCCGTGCTCTTGATAAAACAGAATTTAATCGAATTTCTCATTGTGAAACTGCACAGGAAATATGGCATACGTTGGAGGTCACACACGAAGGTACATCTCAAGTTAAGGAATCTCCTTTCGCTCTACTAAGCAATGAATATGAAAATTTCTCTATGTAAAAGGGTGAAGATATAAAAGAGATGTATGGACGCTTCTCATCACTAGTCTACAATGCAAAAGCTCTTGGCAAAACTTATACCGAAGTGGAATTGATAAGAAAAATATTGAGAGTACTACCGATGAATTTTGAAGCTAAGGTGACGGAGATTCAAGAATCAAAAGATCTAAATAAAGTAAGCATGGAAGAGTTGATCGGAAATCTGATTACTTACGAAATGGAGTTAAAAGTAAGAGAAGAACGAAAGAATTGTGAATCAAAGAAAAAGATGATCGCTCTAAATAATACTGTTGAAAATGATGGTGATGACCCCGTTGAAGAGCTAGCCATGGTTTTGAGAAAGTGGGCCAAAGGAAATTACAAGCCACAAAAGAAGAATTCAAAAACTAACAAGTCTGAAAGTTCAGACGATGAAGTGTTTTGCTACAATTGCAAGAAACCCGGACATATCAAACCAAATTGAGCACAACTTAAAAATGAAAAGAAGAAGAAGTTCAGAAGAAAAAAGAAGGATTTTGCTGCTACATGGGATGGCGAGGAAGGAGAAGAAGTTTCTGAAAGTGATAAAGAGGAAGCTAATTTGTGTCTTATGGCTCAATCCGATTTGGAAGATAATGAAGAGGATTCAAGAGAGGTATTGAATTTTACTTATAAAGATTTAATTTTAATGTGTCACGATCTCTCAAAATCCGTTGATTCTCTTGAACTAAAAGTTAAGAAATTAAAATCTGATAGGTCAAAACTAGTTCAAGAAAATAACAGTTTAGAAAGAAAACTTGAAAAAAAATTAAGGATTCACCATTTTCAGAATGCGAAAAATGTCAATTTTTGAGTAATGGTCTTTTGAAATTCAAAACTGATTTTGAGTAACTTAAAAGTGAAAACGTGAATTTGAAGAACAATAATCGTGATTTTTAGAAAGAGATTGAAAAGCTTAAAGAATCTGAAAAATTTGATTTTGAAAAGAGAAAACAATTTGAAATTGAAATTTCTAAGTCCAAGGCTAAAATCAAAGCACTTGAAAACGAAAATTTGGTTTTGAAACAAACTGATGCTGAAAAGTGCAAAATCGCTATTAATCATTGTTCAAATTTAATGAAAGAAAATAGTGATCTTAAATTTAAAATTCAACGACTTGAGTCAACTTTGACTAAATTCTCTAAAGGAGAGAAATCGTTGAATATGTTGTTAAAAAACCAATTTTTTGTTCAAAATAAAAAGTGGCTTGGTTTTGGATTTGTTCAAGTTGAAAAACAAAATCCAAATGATTTTAAAAATCCTTTAAATGATTTTGAAAACGATCGAATTGAAATTTTAAGATCTAATAATTTCAAAGGGTTTTTAAATCATAAACAGAATAATAACTCGTTTAAAAACAATTCATTTAAACATGTTTGGATTCCAAAAAATAACAAAATGATTTTGAATAAGTCTAAACGAATTTGGGTTCCATAGGGTACCGTAGTGGATAGTAATGGATTGTTATATAAATGGGTTTGGATACCAAAATGTGTAAACGAAGATAAGAGTGGTAAAACAACTTTTGTTAGACCACTCGATCCTATAATCATTTAGGTATCGAGGGAGGCTAAGGAACGACTATGCTTAAAAGAGATATAATTTAAGTTGTTCCATTTTATTGAATTATTTGAAGTTCCTTAGCCATAGATTTTAGAGTTGGAGATTCATTAGATCACATCGATTATGGTAAGTCAGGTATGATCTCTAAACTCATATTTATTTTATTTTATTTCCTTTTTAGTTTATTTACCTTTTTAGTTTTTATTTCTTTTATTTTTATGCTGATTTTTTGTTGATAAGGCCGCAATTTTTTGAGCATATCTTGAATACGGTAAATTGGAATTTTAAAATTTATGATGTTCTTGTATGAAAATGAAATTTCACACATTTTCTTTGCTGTTTTGAGTTTCTTCTTATTCACTTTGGAAAATATCGAAAATCGAACTCAATACAGTAGACTACTTGAAAGCCATGATTGACTAGTTGTGAAAAAATTCATTTTTTTACTTGGCTTAATTATAATGATTTTGAAATCATTAATTATTGATTGTTAAATTTCTTGGATTGTAAAAATTTGATTTTTTTTCCACTTAATTATCTTTAGATTTGATCATTGAATGTTTCTTGTACTTATTTTTAAAAATTCTCTGAAAAATGTCACTTGTGATTCTTGCTTTAAAAATGATCTTGTGCTGCTCTGATAAGGAAATTGATTTGATTCGTTTGAATACCTTGGTGATTGGACGACGTGTTGGAAAATCAGTGACTGGATTTCTTTAAATTCCATAGGCAATTCGAATTTCATATACAAGTGTTTTAAAATTGTCTAAGAGCAATCAGCTTTAGAAATATTAGAAAATTCCATATTCTACTGAATGATTTTTTAAACTTATTTTCAACTTGCATTGATATTTTCAAAAACTCCTCTTGAAATTAATATTTTCAGTTTTAATTTTTTTTGATTATTTATTCATAAATTGAAATTATTGATTGATTTGAACCGTTTTGTGACTCATCAAAACTATTAATAGATTTATGAAATTGTGATGAGTTGTGACTATGGTATAATTCATAACTAGAGGAGATGTTATTTTAAATCTCGTGATGATTAGATAGATTTTATAATATCTTTGAATTAGAGCTTATTTCACGATCATCTTTTATATCTACCATATTTCTGTCATTCATCATGGTTTTATTTAATTTGGGGTGTTCAAATTATTCTTGGAAATAAAAAAAATTAAAAGAAAAAAAAAAGATATATATATATATATAACTTATCTTTGGTACTCACTCCCATTTAAAAGTCCTCGTGGTTATGCGTAGGTGAATTACCTTAATCTCTATGTGCTTCTATTCTCACTTAAAAGACCTTTGGGCTGTGCATGGATGGAACTCATTAGAGAGGATAAAGTTAAGTCACTACTAACCCCATTTAAAAGACCTTTGGGCTATGCGTGGTTAGCAAGTGCTTAACACATTTTGAGCATATTTAAAATTTTCAAAATTCATATTCAAATATTCAATTTTTATTGAACTCTCCTCATTCTATAAAATCCGTCGTAAATCCATTCATTCTAAAAGTGAAATTTACTTCTGATTTAAAGATTATTATGATTTTTGTTTGATTGAATGGGATTTGCGATATATATTCTCTCTCTTAATTTGAATTTATATTTATGGTCTAAATTCGTCACTAATTCGATCTCTATTATCCTTTTGATGATAACAAAAGGGGGAGAATTGTCAAGATTTTGATTGTTGAGTATTTAATTCAAAAATATTTTAAGATTGGAAATTAAATATCTAAGGGCAGAATGGTCAATTGAATTTCATTATTTATATTTTCCACTTATATATGGGGAGTTCAATTGTAGGGGGAGCATACAAATAGGGGGAGTAATACATTTCATGTTCAAATACATTTAACACATTCAAAATCTTGTATATGTTTGTCATCATCAAAAGGGGGAGATTGTTGGGTACAACAATGAGTTGTATGATTTTTGTTTGATGATAACAAACATATAATATTATTTAAATGTGTTTGTAACTGTACTATTTTATATTTCATTTCATAGAAATAAATATTTATTGAATAATATACCATTATACACAGTTCATAGTATATTTATTCAATTAAATATTTTATTTCAAAATTTAAAATTGTACAATCTTTTCTAACTCCACTATTGTATATTCACATATATTACTTTACATGGAATTGTAATACAAATTAGTTTGAATACGATAGACAAATTTGTTTGAACACAATAAAATAATATTTTATTTCAATCAAATTTGTTTATTACAAATATCAGCACAATTTTATCACTCTATACATCTCATATATATATATATACACACACACACACATAATCACTCACTTATACAATCACTTTTACACACTAACACTATTCTTGTCTTCATCTTCAATCTTCTGTCTTCACAGCATCCTTCTGTTAGTCCAGTCATCTGCTTACCTGTCACAAGAAACACACACACAGTACACTGCAATAGAAATAAAACTGAATACACGCGAATATAAAATTTAATTTTAAAATTTTATTTGCCTCAGAATGTCGGTGTGTTTCTCATCATTTTTCTAGACTTAGTCCGATATGCAGGGACAAAATTTGAGTTTGATGGCTGCATATACGTACATGTATAAATATACACGTGTGCACTGCCTCGCCAATCAGCGAGCGACTGAGGAGTAGCACGTGGACCATCTTGACTCAGTGCAACAATAATAAATGTTGTCGAGACAACTCAACAAAATTGGTCGAACCATGGTCACGAAAATTAGCCCAAATAAAATGGCCGAGGACATATGCATCAATGAACAAATGTTTACAAGTGAACATATCATGATACAAATTCAAACAAGTTTCAGGATGATCATCAAAAGTGTACAGCAGCTCAACATGGTTCAACAAACATACTTTTTCAAATGGAACAAACAAGGGTACATGTGATGCATGTGGCTAGACATAAGACAGTGGCCAAGTAATGACTAAATTATTTTATGGAGCAATATACAAGTCTGGTATATATGCACATATATACGGACAAGATATTGGAGAAAGGTATCAATACAAGTACATGTGAATAAGGATCATAAATACATTGAAGCAGCATTTCAGTATGGTGATCAAAACTAGGTGACACAGCAACAAAACAACACAAGTGTACATACAAACAGCATGCATGTGCAGCAAATGGTAGTGCAAGGCAGTATGCACATCAGGGAAGTATATGTATGGCTAGTAGCATAGTGCAATATAGACCAAGGCAGCATGAAGGATTCAGCTACAACAAGGTGGCAACAGCAAACACAAAAATGGTCGAGCTCAACTGTATGATGCATGGTGAAACCGTATAACATGGTGGTGCACACTAGGGCTGTTATGGTAACGGTAAATTTCCCGTTACCATACCAATACCGTATTATTTATTACCAGTAGATTGCAGAATTTGTTTACTAGTATCGTCGGTACGGTAACGGTAAATTTACTGTTGAAAATTGTAAAAACAACGGTAGCAAATTGTTCCAACCGCCGATAACGGTATATTTACCGATACTTTATTAGTGCATATAAAAAAAACCGATCTACGCGATTTATTTTAATATACGTTTACTTTTCTACATTACAGCATGAAATTTACCAAAAATGTTATGTTCCACCGTTCAAAAAATCAATTCAGTGACCGCATTCAATTACTCAGCCGCATTCATTATTGATTATTATACTACACATGTTCGGTTCACAAGTTATCCTAGGGTTATGGGGGCAAAAATGCCATTTTCCACTGGGTTTTCTAGTACGTGTTTTTCCACCAAGCCTAGGGTTTTATTCTCACGCAGCCGCATCATTTACAGTTTACTCATACTCAGTTTTTTTTTCGCTTTTCACTTTTTGTTTCCTCTTTTCCCCAATTCGGTTCTCTTCCTCGATTCGGTGACCGAGTTCAGTTTCAACCAGAGAATTTAAATTCTTTTACAATGGAGTCAGTGCATTCGAATAGCCCTGATCAACCAGTGGCTGAAGGAGGTGCTACTACTACAACAAGTAAGGATTTTTTGATTTATTAGTTGCTGTAATTTTAGATTCTACCTCCGATTTATTAGTTGCCGCAACAAGTAATTTTCGATTTATTAGCTTTGCTGAAGTATATTTTGCTACTGCTATTAGCTTTGCTGTAACAATCGGTGCTACTTCATTCGTTACTTGCAAACCAGCAAGCACTTTTGGATTCCCAAATACCCTAAACAATAGCTTTTACACTTTGTGAGTCTGCATTTTAAAATTACACTAAGTTATCACTTTTAGTTTAAGCCTATATGTTGGTTCAAAGCGGTAGCTGTATTTATTTCTCATTTGCTGTAAACATAAATGCTTGTTGATATTTTCCATACTTATCATTTGCTGAATCTCATATTTCTACAGATAAAAGAAAGGTTTCATGGGTATGGGACTATGCAGACAAGGCAACAAGAATGGATGAAAATGGCAAAGCATATCAAGTAGGGATTTGTAGGACTTGCCACAAAGAGGTAAAAGCAGACAGCAAGTCTTATGGAACGACAGGTATGGGTAATCATTTATCAAAACATTGCAAAAAGTCTCCTGCCTTCGGCCGTATTTCAATTGGAAAAAGTCAAACTACTCTTTCACAAGATATTATAGGAGGGACGTTAGTGCCACATACATTTAATCAGAAAAAATGCAAGGAAAGATTAGTTAGATTTATTATTGCGGATGAAATGCCTTTTAGGGTTGTTGAGGGGAAAGGCTTTCAAGAGTTACTTAAAGAATTATGTCCTCGCCTTTTTATACCAACTAGGCAAAAGATTGCTATTCTAGTTTGGGAATTGTATAATTTGGAAAAGGGAAAAATTATGAGCATTATAGGAGAAAGAAGAGTGAGCATAACAACCGATACTTGGACGTCTGTTCCAAATATAAATTACATGGTTGTCACGGCTCATTTTGAGGATGATGATTGGAAATTGCATAAGCGAATAATTAATTTCACAAAAATCACTAGTCATAAAGGTGAAGACATAGGAAGATGTTTAGAAATTTGTCTGAGGAATTGGGGAATTGGAAAGGTATTTAGCATTACAATGGATAATGCATCCGCTAATGATGGCATTAAAGTCACAAATGTCTTCTTTCTAGTGGCAGTATCACATATTTATGTTCTATTATTCTAGTGTCAGTATCACGTGTTTATGTTATATGATTCTAGTGTCAGTATTCTAAAGAACACTGTTAATATTTGGATAATTTTTCCCATCACAAATTTTTGCTAGTGTCAGAATCATAGAACACTGACTGTGTTCTTTTGGCTATTGTTCTTTTTCTAGTGTCATTTATTACAGTCAATGTTCTTTTGCTAGTGTTCTTTTTTTTTTGCTAGTTCTATGATTTCAATTTTTGCTAGTGTTCATTTTTTTAATACTATTCTTCTTTTGCTGTAGGTATGACAAATACACAAGCTTCATCTGTTAAACCACCCTCTTCTTCTCGTCCACCAATTCATCCTTGAAGTTAAAAGGGTCTAGTTGTTGCTCTTTTGGTAGATGGTTAGATACTTACAATTTATTGGCAGACACTTCTTCAGCTTGCTTGTAAAGTCCTGCAAGACAGTGTTACAAAATATATATTTAGCATGCTTAACATTTGTGAAAATGCATGTACAAGTAGAAGTGCTTATGTATGTTATTTGTTCAATCTGAATCTCTGATTAGTGTTATTATGTATGTTGTTGTTGCTAAAGATGTTCCAAACATAGTATGATTTTGTTCTCATGTTATAATTATTTTGTCAGTTTTGATTAATGTCTAATTTACATAGTTATTTTTTCTTTTTATTTTAGCGGTAATTTTACCTTACCGACAATTGGTATACCGACTTATCGGTATACCGACAGTCGGTTTACCGATGGCCTTGGTAGCGGTAATGGATTTTAGATTTACCGACGATATCGGTACGGTAAAAAAAACTCTCAATCGGTAATGGTAACCGTTACCATAACAGCCCTAGTGCACACAGTAAAGTTATCATGGAGAAGTACTCATGTGCAACTCAGTCATCAAAGCATATATACACAAGATCATCAATGCATTGTCAAGGATTGTCGAGCATGAAGACCAAGCAAGGTTTATGTACAAGTTCTAAACACAAGGTTGAACACATACAAGACAAGTTCGAACACATCATGGTCATGGCATAAGTACAATGCACAAAGAAATGAAGTGGAGTGTGATATATAAGCATGAACAATGATGGAAGCATTTGTTCAAAGCAGTTAATCCAAGGCAGGAGTTTTAAAATTGATGTTGCAGCCGTTCAAGTTTATTTGAAGACAGATGAATGTTAGAAATAATTCCAGTTCAAAATCTTGTCAATTAATTTCAGCAGAATACATATATATTAGGAAAGTTGATTCATTCAAACTGCTATTTTCAAGGCCAAAGATTTCAAAAACAACAATATTGCTGAAAGGAATTTTCCATAGTTTCAAGATCAATTCAAAGCATTCATCACGCAAGTATCCATAAGTATCAAATCAATTCAAATCCGATTTCCAAAAGCCCAAAATTCACCCAATATATATTAAGGACAAGTTCAAATCAATACTTTTCAAAGGAACTCAAATTGCCGAACTATTCTCTGGGAGGACCAATTCAAAATCAAAGATTTCAAGCCTAAAAATTATTCAAATATCAAACCAAGTCTCAACATGGAAATCAGAAATTCTAGGGTTTTTTCCCTATAAATACCAATCATCACTGGCAAAATTAGTCATTGAAACCACAAACATTTCAATAGAAATTCGAAGAGATTAAACAGAGAACTCACAATTTTTCTAGCGTTTCGATCAGTAATACTCCCAAATCATTTGAGCAAACCACACAAAGCACTGGATATTCAGAGAATCATTCGAAAGAGAGCGGCAACCTCAAATTGAAGAGCATGAGCACAGTCAATCACTTTGCAAAGAATCCAATTACAGAGCTGTCGAAATTGAATTAATTTGGGAAGATTGGAAGAAACCCTAGGAGCCGTCACTTTTATCTCCATAAATAAAAAGAGATCGGGTCAAAAATGAAGTGTGAAGACAATTAAAAGAGGCCAGCCATGATTTAAAAGGAAAAGGACTTATAAAGTAGGGTTTTGATTTTAAAAGGTTTTTTTAAACTAGGGTTTTGTTTTAATTGTTTTAATTTGTTTTTATTGTTTTCAATTTGTAATCGTCCTTAGAGTTTTCTAGTTTGTCTCTAAAACTAGGGAGACGAATTATGGGATTTGTAATTTGGGGAAATCTGGTTTTGGGGATAGAAACCAGTGCAGGGTTTTGAGCGTAGGGTTAAGAATAGTTGGGAGCGAGTGTCGCGAGTTTACAGGGGATTGTAAGCGTAGAGATTGTTTTAACTCCTAGTAGAAACCTTGGGGAATGCAGCTGTAGGTAGGGTTTTGCCGAAGCTGGGTATATCTGTGTGTTATTTATTTTCCGCATTTATTCTGATTATTATCTATGTTGTTATTATTTAATTACTCTGCGAAAATCTGCGATAAACCCTATTCACCCCCCTCTAGGGTTTAGATCCTATAGGATATACTTTCTAGTTGTTATGAAAGTTTAGGGTTTTCTGCTTAAATATGCTTCACTATTATTGCTTGTTGTATATGTTCTATTATATGTTATCCATTCATTGTGAGTTACGATAGGTTTCGTTTGTGTTATCATACTGTGATGATCCTCCATCGCTGCCTGCATGTCTTTCAACGTATTACTTCCCTTGTTAAGAGCACGGGTTATGGGCGGTCGTCACATTTGGTATCAGAGCTCTGGTTATCGATTTTAGCCAAAGTTCTAAGACGTAATGACGTATGAGAGACGTATTTGTAGATTTTAGTTGGATGTATATTATATATTAGTGTATAGTGTAGTAGCGTTTGCACTCCACTAGCAGTTTTCCTTGTAATAGGCTAATCACTCTAATTTGTAGATTTAGAATGAGTCGACATACTTCAAGACATAGTGCTAGGGAGGGGACTGTGCCTGGAGGGGGAAATGGCAGTATACCAGATGACCCATCCATGTTTGAGGTCATGATGGAAGCATTCAAGAGAAGGGTACCTGCTCCAGTGGCAGCCACAGTAGATGTAGGGGTGCAGGTGCCTAGGGCCGTGGATTTCGCAAAGCTGTGTAAGGACTACACATCTCTCGGAGGAAAACCATTTAAAGGAACAGAGCCGACTGAAGAGGTTCAGAGGTGGTTAGATTCTTGTATTTTTGTTTTTGGAGACTTAGGTATAGATGATGCAACTAAGAGAAAGCTTTCATCAAGGCAGTTGCACGGTAGAGCCATGGAATGATGGAAGTCTGCCACTTTGGAAACTCCAGAAGAAGAAATAACTTGGGAGCAATTCCAAGTTCGAGACGAAGTTTGTCTCTACTACTCAAAATTCTGTTCTGTTCAAGAAGTTCGTGGAGTTGAAACAGAATGGTAGACCAGTGCTTGATTATGTTTCTGATTTCGAGGCCTTGTCTAGATATGCTCGTTCCTACATTGACACACCCTACCAAAAGAATGAGAAGTTTGTTATGGGTTTGGATACCTATATTGGGAGACCATTAATGGAACATCTTGATGATTCATATGAGAAGCATGTGGAAAAAGCTATGAGACATGAGATTTTGTTTCCAAAAGAGGAAGTTGTTGTTGTTGCAGCTAAGGAAGCCCCAAAACCACAGCAGGGTGGTAATAACAATAAGAAGAGAAAGCAAAAACAATATAAATGAAAGGATGGCCAGAAGAGGAAGAAAGGTGAAGTGATTTGCTTCAACTACTGGCAGAAAGGCCATTAGTCCAAGGACCGTAAGAATCCTAAGGCTGAGAAGAAGTGCTTCAAGTGTGGAAATCATGGGCATGAGAAGAAGGATTGTCCAGAATTAGCTAAGCAGATTGTGATGGCTTATGCTTTGGAAGTTGTGCCATCTTCTTCAAGGGCTCCTACTGTAGAGGAGAAGGGAAAGGGTTTCGTTGTTCAAGGTACTCTTTCTGTTCAAGGTGTTTTAGCTCGTGTGTTGTTTGATACTAGAGCATCGCATTCATTCATTTGTAATGAGCTTGTTTGTCGCTTGGGTTTGGAACCTGAGATTTGTAATAGACCATTGATTATGACCAAGCAATTGGGGATTCGTTTAGTTTGTGTATGATTTGTCAGGGTTTTGTGTTGTCGAGTCATGGTTGCTCTTTTGTGTGTGATTGCTTTAATCTGAACTTCGCTGGGTTTGGGATTATCTTGGGCATGGATTAGCTCAAGAAGTATGCGGCAAGAGTGAATTGCGAGAAGTTAGAGGTGAGAGTCGAGGATATGGAAGGGCGAAAGGTTTTGATTCGACGTAAGCCCGAAGATGGTGTCTTCATGAGCTATTTGTATTCGCTTGTGATTCCACAGGAAGACTTGTCATTGGTGCTGATCGCTAATGAGTTTAAGGATGTCTTTGAGGAAGTCAAAGGGTTGTCGCCGCATCGTGAGATTGAGTTCATAATCGATTTGGTCGAAGGCGCTAGACCTATCGTTGTGCCTCTTAGGCGGATGACGCTTAAGGAACAGTGAGAGTTAGAGGTGCAAGTAAGCGACCTTTTGGGAAAAGGATTCATTCAGATAAGTGTAACCAAATGGGGTGCACCGGTTGTATTTGCAACCAAGGCTGATGGCTCGTTGAGGTTGTGTTTGGAGTATCGTGAACTGAACAAGATGACCAAGAAGAACAAGTATCCGTTGCCAAGGATCAATGACTTGTTCGATCAGCTTCACGAGGTTAAAGTGTTTTCACAGATGGATTTGGCAATGGAATTTCACCAGTTGAGAGTGGCAAAGGATAGTGTGCCAAAGATTACTTTTAGGACACAATCCGGATTCTTCAAATGGTTAGTGATGCCATTTGGATTGACTAAAGCGCCAGCGTGTTTTGTGGATCTTATAAATAGGGATTTCAGAGATCAGTTGAACCTGTTCGTGCTCGTGTTCATGGATGATATTCTGGTTTATCCTCATAATGAGGAAGAGCACAAGACACACTTGAGAGTTGTTTTGGAAATCTTGCGAAAACATCAGTTGAGAGCTAAGTTTTTGAAGTGTCACTTCTGGAAGAGTGAAGTGAGGTTCTTAGGCCATGTTGTTTCTAGAAATGGAATAGCAATTGACCTCGCTAAGGTGGCAGCAATCCAGGACTAGGATAGACCTAAGAATGCAATGGACATGAGAAATTACCTTGGGTTATCTGGATATTATCGAAGGTTTATCGAGGATTTCTCTAAGATAGCTGCACCATTAACAGGATTGACGAAGAAGAACCAAGTGTTTACATGGGATGCAAAGTGTGAGCAAGCGTTTGGAATCCTGAAAGAGAGATTGATAAGCGCTCTTGTATTGACCTTTCCGAGTGGGAATGAAGAGATGGTAGTATACACCGATGCATGTGGTACTGGACTTGGAGTAGTGCTAATGCAGAAGGATAGGGTAGTAGCCTACGCGAGTCAACAGCTGAAACTGCATGAAAGGAATTATCGAACTCATGATTTAGAGTTGGCAACAATTTTGTTTGCTCTGAAGATATGGAGACATTACTTTTTGGGAGTTCGATTAGAGTTGTTTACGGATCACAAGTTGTTGAAGTAACTTTTCTCCCAAAAGGATTTGAATCTTCGACATCAAAGATGGTTAGAGTTTCTGGCATCATATGATTTTGGTGTAGTCTATATTCCTGGTAATGGTAATGTAGTTGCAGATGCGTTAAGTCGAAGACATGCAAGTTTGGAAATGATGTTTTCAGCATGTATGAGCCTCGAGTACTTAGCAGGATTTGATTTTAGAGCACGGTTTGAGTTGGAACCTGAAGTGTTGGCAAGCTTCTCGATAAGATATACTCTTATCGAAAGGATTGGTGAGAGCCAAAAGTGAGATGCAAAGCTTGTTTGGTTTATCCAGAAGATGGAACCAGAGGATAAAGAATTCGAGGTCAATCGAGAAGGTCGGCTTTGAAAGCAAGGTCGATTGGTAGTTCTTAATATCGACGGATTGAGAGATGAGGTTCTGAGAGAATGTCATCACTCGAAGTTAACGATTCACCCTAGTGGTGATAAGATGTGTCTTGATATGAACCGAGTTTAGTACTGGGAAAGGATGAAGCGAGATAATGGGAAGTTCATTTCCAAACGTATGAACTGTCAGTTAGTGAAAGCTGAACAGAAGAAGCCGAGTGGTTTTCTTCAGCAATTGGAAGTTCCTACATGGAAGTGTGAGAAGATATCGATGGACTACCTAGAATCAGGGAAGGAAACGAATGAATTCGGGTCATCTTGGATCGCTTGACTAAAAGTGCAAGATTTATTCTTGTCAGATCGACTAGGACAACATAGAAATTGGCTGAGTTTTATATAAAATGGATAGTTCGATTCCATGGTACCCCGAAGAGTACAGTAAGTGATCGAGATCCACTATTCATGAGTGGATTTTGGAAAAGTTTGCAAGAAACTTTGGGGACCGAGTTGTGTTTGAGTACGGCTTATCATTCCCAAACCGATTGTCAAATCGAGAGGGTTAACCGAGTTTTGGAAGATCTCCCAAGAGCTCGCGTGTTGGACTTTGGAGGATCATGGGAGGACCATCTACATCTAGTCGAGTTTGCATATAACAATAGCTACCAGTTGAGTATTGGAAGGGAACCATACGGGGCGTTTTATGGTAGACCGTGTAATTCTCCGTCCTGTTGGTTAGAAATTGGGGATAAATTGATACTTGGGCCAGAGATGATTAGAGAGACATCGGATTATATCGAGATCGTTCGACAATGAATGAAGGCAGCCTAAGATCGTCAGAAGAGTTATGCCGATGAGCGTCGGAAAGATTTGGAATTCGATGTTGGTGATATGGTTTTCGTGAAGATTTTGCCGTTGAAGCATGTGGTTCGATTCAAAAGTAAAGGGAAGTTAGCTCCTAGGTTCGTTGGAATGTTTCCAATAATCGAGCGAATTGGAAAGCTTGCACATAGGTTGGAGTTACCAGAGAACATGTCGAGTATGCACAATGTTTTCTAAGTGTCGTTTCTTCAAAAGTGTATGCATGATTCGAATGTGGTGGTATCTCCAGAGCAGTACGAAGACCTAGAAGTCGAGACCATAGTTACGAAACCTTGTAAGCTGCTTCGTGTTGTGGCGAATGACACGAAACAATTTAGGAGGAAGACGGTTAAGTTAGTCATGGTAAAGTGGAGTGAGGATGATGGCGATTGTACATAGGGGACAGAAGAGAATATGAAGGAGACCCATCCAGAACTCTTCGTTGGTATGACCCATTAGTATCGTTTCGCCTTACATCATTGTAACTTGTACCATTGTGATTGTTGTGTGTTTAGAATTCCTCTTGCTAGGATAAGGCTATGGATGCTTGGTTTGATAGCTGCTAGTTTGGATGATAGAATTGGTTTCTTATGGGTGATAGGCATGCGAAATCGTTGTGATCGCTTGTGCTTGTTGGAATTTCGAGGGTGAAATTCTTAAGAGGAGAGAATGTAACAGCCCGAGTTTTACGTATCGGAGGAACATAAAACATTTTTATTTTATTCCTTAAGGGTTGGAGTCATTCTCACGTTTTGATATTTTGTTCATGGGGATGTGAGACATGTCCATAATTTTTACCAATTTTGTTTGTGACCATTTTTCCCCTGTCAGTTTTATACATGTAACACCCCACGTCCATTAATGTCACTCACTAAGGGAATGCATTAACTTTCATGGAGCGTTATAAGAGTATAGAACAGAACATCATAAGACAGATATATAAAATGGTACTTAAAAATTCAAAATTTATTCATTGCAGCGGAAAAGCAAAACATGTTTGGTTACAACATCAAAACCACATACTAAAGACAAGTACACAAATATCCATCTTAAACAAAATTATTATCAGAATACATAAAAGAAAAACCATAATCCCTCTCCAAATAGCCATAATGAAAAAGAGATAAAGCTGAGCATTACTTTCAACACTTCCAAGCACTTCAAGAAGAAAGAGATCTGAGTCAAGCTTCACTAATCCCACCCTGAGGACCTGGGGGGGAGAGAAAGAAAAGAGGAAAAACAAACAGGGTCAGACATAAAGTCCGGCGAGTCTAGTGACTTAAACAATATAATCAGTAAAGTAATAGGATAAGAACATAAACTGGATATAAGGGATGACTATAACATAAGAAAATATGACAAGGTAAACAAAGTAAGCAAGATAGAACATCGACTGCGCTCCTAACCACTATAAGATATGCTCTACACCGTACCAACATACTAGTTACATACTAAAAGATGATCCCTCCCTACTAATCACAATAATGGTAGCTTTGTGTACTCCTAGCTGCTCTCGTAGGTGCCCAGTTGCTCCTACCACCACTAGTCGTACCCACTACCCTCCCCATTTGATCGGCTCCATAACCTCGTAGATACCTGTGCTGGTCCCACAATAGGGTGTATCACTCCCTAAGGTGGCAACCCCGATACTACTGAAATGCACAGCTTATACCTACATGATGTAACAACGTCTTACCTACCAGCCCAGACTCACGCACGCGCATGACTCCATTGGATTTGCACTGCTATCACTAACTCTTTATTGACCTCTTACAATCAACCCCAGTAAGCATGTCCCTGTCCTCGACCTAGTTCGAGCTCATATAGATACTAAAATGGGTTACTGGTTGAAAAGGGTCCACACACTTGACACAATTCCCTCCTAAGCTTGGTTCCCACTAGGAATTCCCAATTAACCCCTCTTTATCCCCATGTCTAATCACATGTCTCATCTTGGTTAAGTGCTTTTACTATGTTTCACATGCTACCCATGTTACCCACTTAACCCTTTTATCATTCCCATGTCTTACCACATGTTATATCTTGGTTAAGTGTTCATTAATTCATTATAACCGTAATCTTGCAAGACCTCCCACATTAGATTACCGTTTTGTAGTTGCTGGATATGCCGGGCGGTTCCGGGCAGGCTTATACTGCAATCCGAATCTAACCTTGTGTCTTTGCATTATTACGCTTCTAATTTCTGCCTTTAACCTTTCACATTAGATTACCGTTTGCGGTTTCTAGATATGCCGGACGGTTCCCAGAAGGCTTATACCGCAATCCAAATCTAACCTCGTATCTTAGGCGTTCATTATCACTTTCTTAATTCAAGTCCCAATTTCAAATCTTAGATTATAATATATTTCCAATTACCCATAATTTCCAATCCAAATTATGATTATAATTTTAATCCAAATAATGCCTATAATCTCATGTGTACAAGTTATACTAATTCATGCCCAAACCAATTTCCGTAGCTATCAACAATTTATGCCAAATCTCATTTTATTACATATTTTCCAAAACTTTTCCCAATCATCCCAATGTTATTCGTACGTAAATCTCAACGCAATATGCTTAGGCTTGAAGTTAGCCTAATATCAAAAGGAAAAAGAAAACGAAGAAGGGGAGAGAATCAAAACATCAAAATTGGCATAAACATATAAATAGGCATGTGAAATGAATAATGACAAAATAGATCAGATAGGCATATGATAATAGCAATTGGGTATGAATCTTAAGGATAACAATTTACAAAACTTGATATGATTCATCTTATTTACAGGCATATACATAAGATCCAATTTACAATCCTATCACAATTACTTTTTAATTTAATTATATGTGAAAGTAACATAGACTCATAGCGATAGGATTCAAAAGAAGAGTATTTGGCTTTGTTATAGCAGATCTTGATCTTAGAATACCCCTATTCTGATTTGTAGATCTGATCTCCTAATTTGACTTGATGGAGAAGAAAGGCTTGTTTTAATTTATATTAGAGCAGTAAGGAGGCGCCATGGATGATAACAATGAGATTAAGGTTAGGTGTTTATTTATAGATGTATTAGGTGAATTAGGACCTTTAGATTAGATTAGAAACCATCAGAACCACTCAGATTAAAAAGACACGTCATCATGGAACTCTCCAGAATTCTGCAGACTTGGACTCAGCCTGGGCGCACTTCCCAGGTGCGCCAGTGCATTTTTGTTCTGGCGCACTTCACAAGTGCGCCAGTTATCCTGGTCTGTTTCCCGATTGTGCTGCCAAACTTCCATTATCCATAACTCCTTCATACGGTATCCGTTTTATGCAAACTTGGACTCTATCTCAAGAAGAATTCTGAGACGAACGCAATGGCGTAACCCGTTTCACTTAATTCTTCTTTTATAAATTAATTATTCTTTAATTATCCCTTATGTCATGTTTTAAAATTACGAGGTGTTACATTCCACTATACTTAAAGGTATTCGCCCCCAAAATCTTGAAGCTGAAAGGAATGTATGTCCTACCATCCATCATTCATCTACTCGTCCATTAATCACGGGCGTCCATTGTCCTTAAAAGATTTCTAATGCTTTCATGAACATATGCAAAGTGTGTGTATATGTCCTTATCCTAATGCAAAATCAGGCAGTCTACTGATTCAGTTGACCTCCTTAATGCAAATCATGATAGTAACATGTGTCCATTATGTATGCAAAAGAATCCTAATGATACATATCATTTCTATATGGGTGCACAACCATTCATCCAAATGCAACATCCATATGATAACACATTCAATATATATCCATTAATTTAAATATGCACACTCATCCATATGCAATATGAAAGTTATTGAGCCGATCTAGTGCCTAATGTGTGTGTAAATGCATCCACGAGCATCAACTAGCAAACACTTACATCCACTTGCATCCACAAAACATAACATGTCTCAAACACATGTTTACAACCATAGGATTTTCTACCTAAAGATCGAAGATATAATCGAGAGGTTACACTAAACGATACAACAAGTATAAACAAAGCAGTAAAAAAAGGAGAAGTTAAGAACGTAACCTCCAAAAGGAAAGGATATGACGCACGTATCTTGTCTTTCGTTTCCCAAGTCGCGCCTCCTTGATCATCTCCCCATAGGACTTTAACCAACTTAACCTCTCGGTTGCGTAATTTCTTAACCTCCGATCCGAGGATGCATGTAGGAAATCATCTAACCACGGCATCTCGCTCTACTTCCACTTCTCTAAGCATGTTCAGCTCTACTACTTCTGCGGTATCGTGTAAACACTTCCTCAAATGCGACACGTGAAATATGTCATGAACACCACTAAGCTTCTCAGTCAACTTCGCACTGTAGGCCATCAGTCCAATTCTTTCTGTAATGGAGAATGGCCCTACAAATCTTGGTGCCAATTTCCCTACAGATCCAAAATGAACTACATTCCTCAATGGTGATACTTTAATAAAAACCGTGTCTCCAACATCGAACTCAAGATCGGTTCATCTCTTATCAGCGTATGACTTTTTCCGGTCTTGTACCGTCTTCATGCGTCTTTGAATCAAGTCTATCTTCTCCGAAGTTTCTCTAACCATCTCGGGCTCAAGCAAAATCTTATCTATAGATTCCCACCAACAAGTTGGTGATCGGCAAGGTCGTCCATATAGAGCTTCAAAAGGTGCCATGCCAATACTAGTCTGATAGCTGTTGTTGTAGGCGAACTCTACTAATGGAAGGTGTTCCTCCCATGTTCCTCAAAGTCCAAGATGCATAACCTTAAAAGATCTTTTAGAATCCTATTCACTCTTTCTGTTTGGTCGTCCGTCTGAGGGTGATAAGCGGTGCTCAAACACAATTGCATTCCTACTGCATCTTGCAAGCTCTTCCAAAACTCACTAGCGAAAATGGGATCTCGATCGCTTACGATACTAGAAGGTATGCCATGTAGACGAACTATCTCTTGGAGATAAACAGATGCTAACCATGCCGTTGTTCTTTTACTCTTAACGGGAATGAAATGGGTGCTCTTGGTAAGTCTATCTACTACTACCCAAATCCCCATATTACCCTTCCTTGACCTCGGCAACCCATCGACGAAATCCATGGAAACACTTTCCCATTTCAACTGTGGAACCTCTAAAGGGTGAAGTAAACCACTAGGCTTCTTTTTCTCAGCCTTCACTTGTTGGCACATTAAGCATCTAGAAACGAACTCAGCCACATCTTTCTTCATTACGGCCTAAAAGAAAACTCGCTTCATGTCCTCATACATCTTGTCACCCCCGGGATGTATGGTCATCTTAGAACGATGTGCTTCTTCAAGGATTGGATCTTTCTCAAACTCTCGTCTCATGATACGCAAAGTCTCTCATCCGTACGCAACCAACCTTTTTCATCTATAGTGCACCTACTAAGAAGGCTCGAAGACTCCCCTCTTATGAGCTTGTCTACTATCTCTATCAGCTGTGGGTTTTCTAGTTGTCCCGCACCTATCTATCCCAAAAGCGTAGGTCGCACCTCTAATGATGCCATCAAACCGGGTACATAATCGATAGAGGGTCTAAAGTCAAAGGTAGATATATACTCCAAACTCTGCCACTCGACAAACAAAGGACTCAAAGTCATCCTCTTTCTACTCAAGGCGTCAGCTACAACGTTACCCTTGCCAGGGGTATATGCAATCTCAAAATCATAGGATGCTAAGAACTCCATCCACCTCTGTTGCCTTAAGTTTAGATCTTTTTGAGAGAACATATATTTTAGTGACTTACGGTCTGTATACAACTCAAACCTCTCACCAATCAAGTAATGGCGCCAAGACTTAAGCGCAAAAACTATGGCAGCTAATTCTAAGTCGTGGGTAGGGTAATTCTTCTCATGGACCTTCAACTGCCTTCCACCATAACATATCAACCTTCCCTCTTGCATCAAAACTGCGCTCAGCCCTGTTCTGGAAGCATCCGTATATACTGTGAACGGTTTACTCCCATCCGGTAAAACTAAAACTGGAGCTGTCGTCAATGCCCTCTTCAATCGTTGATAAGCATCATCACAATCAACATCCTAAGAAAAGGTCAAATTCTTTTTCGTTAACCGAGTAAGTGGGGCTGATATCTTAGCAAAGTTCTTGATGAACTTTCTATAATAGCCCGCCAAACCAAGAAAACTTCTTACTTCCGTTGTATTCTTAGGAATCTTCCAATCTTGGATTGCTACCACCTTCGCGGGATCCACTGCTATCCCTTCCTTAGAGACCACGCGCCCTAAGAATCTTACTTCCTTCCTCCAAAAATGACATTTGGAGAAATTAGCCTTAAGCTGATGTACTCGAAGGGTTTCTAAAACTTCCTTAAGATGTAAGGCATGCTCTTCCTCGCTTCTAGAGATGATCAAGATCTCATCCACAAAGACTACCACGAATTTGTTTAGAAACTCCCTAAACACCCTACTCATCAAGTCCATGAAATATCCGGGTGCATTCCTCAACCCAAAAGGCATGACGAGCCATTCAAAAAAACCATCTGGAGTTCTAAATGCAGTCTTATCTATGCTGTCCTCAACCACCCTTAGCTGATGAAATCCTATAGCTAAATCCAACTGCGAGAAAATCGAAGCACCAACCAACTGATCGAACAAGTCATTTATCCTTGGTAATGGGTATCTTCGTGAGCTTATTCAACTCCGTATAGTCCACGCACAATCTAAGCGAACCATCAGCCTTCGTGGCAAAAACAACTGGAGCATCTCACTCCGAGATACTTCTTCTTATGAACCCTTTCTCAAGCAACTCTTTCACTTGTTTACTAAGCTCCCTCCTTTCTTCTGGAGCCATGTGGCGCATAGGAAATGCAACTGGCTTTGCATTGTCCACCAAGTATATACAGAAATCTATCTCGCATTTTGGAGGTAAGCCCCTAACCTCCTCAAAGACATCTGCATACTCACTGACTACTCGAACCGATTGCAAATCATCTATAGATGTGTCAAGAGACTCTAGGTAGCTAAGCATAACAGAACCCTTAGTATCACATGAGATATCGAGAGTATTCCCCAAACTAGTCAACATTCTAACTACCCTCTTTTCACAGTCGAGAATGGCACCATACCTGGCTAGCCAATCCATTCCTAAAATCAACCCATAGCCCGTGAAACCAAGCACATAAGTGTTGCATTCAAACTCAACGCCATACACAGATATTCTCAAATCCCGACATAACATAGACAGATGAGTCGTACACCCAATAGGATTTGAGATAACAAAGGGATCCACTACTATACTAGTATCTAGGTGCAGAGACTCAACAACAGAAGCAGATACAAACGAATGTGAAGAGCTAGAATCAAACAAAGTATGTATAGGATGATCAAAAAGGAAAATCAAACTTTCAACAGAAATGTTTCCACTCTCTCTTGCGTAGCTGCCATGAGAGCATGAACCTGCCCTCCAGAAGTAGATCATGGCCTCTGTCCTTGCCCTTGTCCTTGCCTCCTTGGGCGATCATTAATCATATGTCCTACCTCACCACATTGGAAGCAACCAGTCCTCTTCTCCTTCCTATAGTCCTTCTTCAAATGGCCAGGTATTCCACAATTGTGACACTTTCTTCTCTCTGAACCCTTGTTATCCTTACCGCCCTTCTTTAGTTGTTGTTGTGCCTTCTTTGGATCCCCTTTCTTATCCTGTGCCTTATCTACATTAGCACACGCCATATCAACAAGATTCTCGAAAGTAGCCCCCATAGGAATGTGGGACATAGCCAACCCGCGTAATGGTTCATTCGGACCCTTGGAAAATCTCAAGGCCTTCTTATGCGGTGTATTAACTAAGTCCATACCAAATCTTGCTAACTGGTTAAACTTGTTAACATACTCCTTCACAGACAAACTCCCTTGTTTCAAAGCCAAGAACCTCTCCATGGATAAACTCTCCTCTGCTTGTGAAAGAAATTTCAACTCGAACCTTTGTCTAAAATCCGTCCACATCTCCACTGCACGTCCTCCATTAGTTACTTCCCACCAAAAGGAAGCTTCATCCTTCATCAACCAAGCAGCTAGTTGAACCTTCCTTCCATCGTCTATCTCAAAGATACCAAACAAGTCCTCCACTTCCCTGAGCCAATTCCGAGCCTCAACAAACATCTCAGTTCCATAAAACGGTTTTTTGCCAATCATACGGAAGTCTTTGCATATCTTAGAAAAAGCATCTACATGGGGAGGAGGAGCGGCTGCAGCTGGGGGAGGAGGAACGTTTCCTGGGCCTGCGGAAGTAGCCCTAGCCTCCAAATACCTTCTGAACCAGCCTGGTATCTGTACTCCCTCAGGTATATCGGGTTCCCCAGACATACTGAAGGAAAAAGGAAGAGATTCAAAACAGAGAATCGAAAGAAAGACATATGGCTTTTGGGGATTAGGTTTTTCATAATAAACCTTTCTCTTGAAAATACCTTCTTTAAAGCATGTTTTGAAAATACTTCTTTTTTAAAATGCTTTTGAAAACGGTTTTACAAATCTTTTATCTGTTCTGGTAACCTTCAGCTCTGATACCACGTGTAACACCCCACGTCCATTAATGTCACTCACTAAGGGAATGCATTAACTTTCATGGAGTGTTATAAGAGTATAGAACATAACATCATAAGACAGATATATAAAATGGTACTTAAAAATTCAAAATTTATTCATTGCAGCGGAAAAGAAAAACATGTTTGGTTACAACATCAAAACCACATACTAAAGCCAAGTACACAAATATCCATCTTGAACAAAATTATTATCAGAGTACATAAAAGCAAAACCATAATCCCTCTCCAAATAGCCATAATGAAAAAGAGATAAACCTGAGCATTACTTTTAACACTTCCAAGCACTTCAAGAAGAAAGAGATATGAGTCAAGCTTCACTAATCCCACCCTTAGGACCTGGGGGGGGGGGGGGGGGAGGGGGGGAGGGAAGAAAGAAAAGAGGCGAAACAAACAGGGTCAGACATAAATTCTGGCGGGTCTAGTGACTTTAACAATATAATCACTAAAGTAACAGGATAAGAACATAAACTGGATATAAGGGATGACTGTAACATAAGCAGATATGACAAGGTAAACAAGGTAAGCAAGATAGAACATCGATTGCGCTCCTAACCACTATAAGATATGCTCTACACCGTACCAACATACTAGTTGCATACTAAAAGATGATCCCTCCCTACTAATCATAATAATGGTAGCTTCGTGTACTCCTAGAAGCTCTCGTAGGTTCCCACTTGCTCCTACCACCACTAGTCGTACCGACTACCCTCCCAATTCGATCGGCTCCCTAACCTTGTAGAACTTGTGTTGGTCCCACAATAGGGTGTATCACTCCCTATGGTGGCAACCCCGATACTACTGAAATGCACAGCTTATACCTACACGATGCAACAAAGTCTTACCTACCAGCCCGGACCTACGCATGCACATGACTCTGTTGGACTTGCACTGCCATCGCTAACTCTTTATTGACCTCTTACAATCAACCCCAGTAAGCGTATCCCTTTCCTCGACCTAGTTCGAGCTCATATAGATACTAAAATGGGTTACTGGTTGAAAAAGGTCCACACACTTGACACAAGCTTCCCTCCTAAGCTTGGTCCCCACTAGGATTTTGTAAAGACCCGAAAATCCCCACCCTTTGAATCGACCATAAACCACACAGGTCTGAACCAAAAGTTGGAAATCTTCGAATACTTTAACTTTGGGAATACAACACATCAGAACAACAACAGAAGACTTTTATAAAACATTATAATAATGTTACATCAGAGTACAGAATATTAGAGTACATTGGTAAATAATAATACAGCGGAAGATAAATTAAAATAAATTTAATACATTGCAGCGGAAGACTATAAATGCTCTGGACTCAGCTTTAAACTTCAATCCAGAATCTTGCTCAAGAGATAAATATCAGCAAAACAAGCTACTCGACTGCCCGTGTGGAAAATATGGGCACCTGAGTTTGCCAGTGAAACAAACTACAGGTCAGTCATGGGACTGGTATGAGAAATCTAACTTAACTAATCTAATAATAAGGCTAATCTCAGGACCACGCCGCTAACGCAGAACGGGTTTACTTCATTGGATTGCCCATGCATAAATAAAGCAAATCGTTAAACAATGCAATGGATTTTAGCAAAATTAAACCATTATAAGACTCAAGTCCCATCACACAATGCAACGCAAACTGGAGGATAGAGTTTTACCTTATAATGATAAAAAATGCTTGATGCGATAAAAATGGATTTTGATATTATTATTAGTGTATATATGTTTCAAAAATAATTTCAATCATAATGTATCAATTATAGACGGCATAGTACCTCATCCAACTATGTCGCCATACTAGTTCTATAATCAAAACCGCATGGTGTCATATTGGAAATTGGGTTTCCATCATGAGTCGAGGCTAGGGATCGTCCTCTCCGATTCGAGACACTCTAGCAAATGCCTCAGGATTTCCCATAGTGAACCCTTGGATCTTCATGGCCGGTCCACACATAACGTTAGTGGATTGGAAATTCCTGAACACACGTTTCCTAGTTCTTATGAACCTCTAATATGGCCACTAACAACCTATAAAACCCGAGGTACCTCATAATCCATCATCCACATAAGTAAAAATGTCAGGGTTGGTAAGTCACTGACACCACTTCTTAGCTAGAAAGAAACGTGTGCGCTCCCTGCAGTCCTAATCCTGTTTTTAACTCATACCGGCGTGTGAGGTTTGCGAAGTCACACTATACACAAAGCTACGCCTGAACAGACTATGTGAAACACCCCACCTCCGTTAAGGTCACTCTCAAAGGGAATGCCTTAATTTCGATGGAGCATTATAGGTAAAAGATGCAGATAAATAACAAGACAGACAATTAAAGCAGTGGAAAATAAATAAAACTTTATTTCATTGATAAACAGCTTGTACAAAGATTGTTTTACAATACCAAAGTATCCTGTCTTGTTTACAAAAATAAAGAAGCATAAAATGATTTCCCCAAATAAAGCATGAGCCAGCCATAGCAATAGAAGAGAGGGTCCAAGGCAACACGTCAAAGAGTCTTCAAGCTTGGAAAGAGTAATGGTCCAAACATACCTGAGCTATTCCCTCCCTGACTACCTGGGGGGAAACGAAAGAAAAGAGGCGAAAGAAAACTAGGTCAGACATAAAGTCTGGAAAGTCTAGTGATTCTTAGTATTTAAACGAGGAAAAGGGTCATGACATGAATAAACTAAATATAAGACTAAACCATAGTAACAAGATAATATGGGATAAGCATGGGATATGGCAAGATAAACTGAATGTACTGATAAACTGAATGTGCTTCTACTCCTTCTCTGCTTCGCAACTACCCTGTTTATACCGATTTCTATATCTCTGCACTACCTAACTGGTGTCCAAACTAGTAATCTATGATCATATGATAATGTGATCCCAATCCCCGTATTTGCGATTGTCTTTAGGTGTACATCTATTATGGGGATTCCATTTATTACCTAGATCTAATCTAGGGTTTACTATCGAGTGCTTACTAGATTCAACCAGGGTTTACGCTACCCAGGGCCACTGGAGTTTATGCTACCTATTGAACGCTTCTCGGATTCAGAGTTTACGCGACCTAGGTCCAACTAGGGATTATGCTACCTACTTGTATTAAGTTTCCATGTGTCTGTGTCAGTCGGCCCTCTCTTGCATGTAGATACTCTGTGCTGGCCCCACCACAAGGTGTATCAAGCCTTATGATAGCGACCCAACACGATTCAAGATGCACAGTGTATGACTACTGGTACCCAGTGCCTGCTTTTTCCACTCCAGAGTACGTGCACGCCCGTAAACCCTTGAAACCTACATTGACGTACCCCCTGCCGTTATTTTTGACCGCTTATAATCAGCCTAGTAATCGTGCCCCACCCTGCCTAGTTTCAGGTAACCATTATACATCTATGTGGGTTACTGCTGAAACGGGTCCCCGTTACTAGGGTTTCCTACTGGTTAAGTTGTGGGCCTATATATACAAATATTACCCACCTATATGAGATGTACTTAACCCTCCCACCGATTTTAGCATGTTTTCTTAACGGTTAAGTTTGTGGGCCTATATGTGCTAATATTACCCACCTACGAGATGTACTTAACCTCCTACTCGTCAAGTCATGTTGGTTAAGTGGTTCTTATTAACTTAACCTTTCTTGCTTATCATGTTGGATTGGTTAAGTGTGGTTTATTAACTTAATCCTGTTCATTCATCCGGTTATATTGGTTAAGTATTTCCCCTTTTAACTTAACCCTATTCGGTCATCAAGTTATATTGGTCAAGTGTCATTAATCAATTCAAGTTAACTTAACCCATCCACCCGTCACGTCATGTTGGTTAAGTTTTTCCTTCTGGTGTTGACTTGACCATACCTCAAATCATGTTATATTGGTTAAGTGTTGTTCACGTGTTAACTTAACCCTTCCCATATATCATGTTATATAATTGGTTAAGTGTTTTCCTCTTGTATTACTTAACCCCACCACATGTCATTATATATTTTGGTTAAGTGTTACCTTAGTTAACTTAACCCTATCATCTGCTTAATTAACATGTTACAACGGTTAAGTGTTCTAAATTTACTTAACCTCACCCACTTGTCTAATTAACATGTTGTAACGGTTAAGTGTTCAAATTTTACTTAACCTCACCCACTTGCCTAGTTAACATGTTATTACGGTTAAGTGTTTCCCTAATTAATTAACCTCACCATTTCTAGCTTGATTTATTCATAAGCCTTAATTAATTAATTAATTAATTAATTAAAGCACCAACCACTCACATTAGACAGATATTGTTGTGGTTACTGGATGTGCCGGCCGGTTCCGGGCAGGTTTACACCATAACTCAGTCTAACCTCGGGTCTTTCTGGGCTTGATGCACTAACCACCCACATTAGACATGTATTGTTGTGGTCACTGGATGTGACGGTCGGTTCCGGGCAGTTTACACCACAACTCAGTCTAACCTCGGGTTAGGCATATTCGTCTTTTACTAAATTTACATATTTACTATTTATGTAAATTTTCCGTAAATCAGTTTAGCCTAGATCCTATTCATTTGTCATGCAAATTAGCATATTTATTTTCTATGCCCAAACCTTGATTTACCTATCAATCAGCCCAACTTGCAGTTTATACCAATTTTAGATTTTATATTCCCATTTACAGTTCATGCCCAATCTAGATTAATATTCCAATTTACGGTTCATGTCAAAACTAGATTTAATATTCTAGTTTACTGTTTATGTCCAAAACTTGGTTTACACGCCAATTACACACTTTGCGGCCAATTAAATTTATCAACTTATGCCCAAGTCTAATATGCACGTAAATCATTCACTATTATAGCCAATTTAGATTATGCCAACATATTTATTATGCCAAACTAACTTAATTAAGCTATGCCCAATCCCCGCATCATAATCGTACGTATAACATGATTTCACAAGTTTTCTATGTACTCATGAAATGTCACAAATCAAAAGGAATAGGGGATAAGCATAAGAATTGATATAAAAGAATAGCCATGCAAGAATGAACCAAATACAAAAATAATGGTTCCAATGGGTTTGATGTACATAACAGTGAATAGGAATAAACTAGACAAGTTACACCCCAAAAAAATGGGATCCAACATAATTAAGGGAATAGGCATAGGTGATTTGGCCTAACATAATGTCAGTTTGAAGTACAACATGATCGGTTAATTGTAACAATGGGAATAGTCATAAGCAACTAACTACAATAGTCATAGGCAATTAACCACAATAGTCATGGGCGGCTAATCACAATAATTTCTTAACCAATGTCATAGGCAATAGTCTCATAGTTATGATTCATAGTCGTAGGCAATAATTTCATAGGCGACAATTCATGGCCATAGTCTTAGACAAAGGTCTCATAGTCATAGCCATAGGCAACAGCTTCATAAGCAATAGTTTAATAGTCATAGTCATAGGCAATAGCTTTTAGGCAATAGTCATATGTAATAGTCACTTTGTCATGGATCATAGTCATAGGCGATAGTTTCATGGGCAACAGTTTCATAGTCATAGTCTTAGGCAAAAGTCCCATAATCATAGTCATTGGCAATTAGCCACAATAAGTTCTAGGCCATAATCGAGAATCAGATCCAAAGGCATAGATAACGTTAGATTTGACATAAGCACGAATCAAAGATAATTAACTTGCAAATTGGTATAGTTCTATATTTTGGTTCATTACATTCACAATTCCAATTACACGTTCAAATCTAAGGAATAACCGAACTTACAGTGATCAGTTTAGAAGAGGATAATAAGATAGCGTCGTGGCGATTTGCTATGATTCGCATGATGTTGCTTGAGGCAGAATGCCTACGGTCCAACTTGAAGCTTTAACTTGATTCTCTTTTAATTCTATTCAGTTTGGAAGAAGATGCATTAATCCTAGTTTTGATTCCAGCTGAGTAGCGACGCCACTTTTTATTTTTAATTAGAATTGAGGCAGAGTATAGGCATAATGAAATTGTGTGGAGGGAAAGCTAGGTTTGGGGTGTTTAAATAGCATAGGAGTCACGAGTCTGGTCAGAAAGGCGTCCAGGTGCAAAAAAATGGATCTGTCTCCAGATCTGGAAAACAGGGGGGAGGTCGACCCTAGGGTCGACCCTAGTTTCGACCTGTATACCTAGGTCGACCCCCAGGTCGACCTTAGTGTCGACCTGTGTAAGTAGGTCGACCCTAGTGTCGACCTGGGTCCTGTCTGTTTTGAATTTCGGGCTGAAACTTCTGAAGGCCATATCTTCTTCATACAGAGTCCGATTTACGCAAACTTGGACTCTATTCCAAGCAGAATTTCGAGACGAATGCAATGGCGTAGCCCGTTTCCCTTAATTATTCGGTTACAGTTTAATTATACTTTGATTTGTTGTTTTCATGTCCACTGAAAATACGAGGTGTTACATTCTCCCCTCCTTAAAGGATTTCATCCCCGAAATCTTTAAGTTAAGAAGAATGTATCCTAACATCCAGCATCCATCTACTCAACCATTCAATCACAGGCATCCATTGTCCCTAAAATGATTTCTAATGCTTTCATGATTCTATGCATAGTGTCTGTACATGTCCTTATCTAATGTAAAATCAGGCGGTCTACTGATTCAGTTGACCTCCTTAATGCGAATTATGTCAGTGCCATGAGTCCATCATGTATGCAATCCTAACGATACATATCATTTCTGTATGAGTGCACAACAATTCACTCAAATGCAACGTCCATATGATAACACATCAAGTTTTAATCCATAAACCAATACATATATGCATATACAATATGGAAGTGACTGAGCCGATCTAATGCCTAATGTGTGTATATGCATCCACGAGCAACCACTAACAAACACTTGCAACCACTTGCATCCACCAAACATAACATGTCTCAAATACATGTTTACATCCATTGGCTTCTACCTAAGGATCACGAAGATAGGACCTAGAGGATATATTTAAAAAGATGGAAACAAGAATGTCTAAAATTCCTAGCAAAAGAGATTAAGGATATACCCTCAAGAAAGAGGGTATGATGCACGTATCTAGTCTTCCGTCTTCGAAGTCGCATCTTCTTGAGCTTCACTCCACTGTACCTTAACTAATTTAACTCCACTATTACGAAGCTTCTTGACCTCCATTTCCAAAAACCACTAGTAAAGATAGGACCTCAACCACTTATTATGCTAGAGGGTATCCAATGTCTTCGAACTATCCTTCTAAGATAAACAGATGTTAACCATAATACCAAGTGTATATCCTAAGACGATTAGAGGTCTCTCCTTTACTTAGCTTATCCATCACATTGCAAATCTGAGGGTCTAAAGTTAATGGTTACTATGTGCTTTTTACCTCTCTTAAGGTTAGTCTAACTTAGGGTGCCAGCCCCAACCATTTATTTCTCATGAAAACCATCCTAGTCGAACTCGACATCCCTCAAGTACAAGCCCCAAAGGCCTAAACCAATATCAGATGAGCACCAAAGGGATACCTCCTTCGAATTTGGACGATCTATGTGAGATGATACTAACAAAACAACCAAACAATTGAGCACTTTACCGACTCTGGCTATCCTCGCCAATCTTGCTCCAGAATTAACGTTGATCGCATAACTTGTTTTGCAGTGTCATCTAGATATATGCGGAAGTCTATCTCGAGTTTTAGGGGGAAAACCCCTACCCTAATCAAAACATCTTGCGTACTCATGGACTACTCCAACGGATCGAAAATCGCCGATAGATAAATAAAGTGATTCTACGTGGCTAAGACAAACTGATCCCTTAGGATCGCATGAAATCTCGAGAGTATTCCCGAGGCAACTCGAAAGTTTAACTACCCTCGTTTCACAATTACTAGCTAACCAATCCATGCCTAGAATCAGTCCATAGCCCATGAAACCAAAAACATAAGCATTAATATAGCTATTCTCAAATCCTCACAAGTCAAAGATAAATGAGCCGAACCAACAACTGGATTTGAGACTATAATGGGATCTTCTACTATAAAATATCTAGGGTGCAGAGACTCAACTATCGAAGCAGATATATACGAATGTGAAGCGCTAAAATCAGAAAGAGTACTAATAGGATGATCAAAGGGAAAGACTCTATCACAGAAATCTTACTGCCTCTCTCTCAAGTATGATGGCAGTGAGAGCATGCACTCGCCTTCCGGAAAATCCTGTCCCTTGTTCTTTCCCTTGTCCTCAATTATATGACCTGTTATACCCTAGTAAAGATACTTCCTCTTTTCTTAGGTTTTACTATTTCTTTTCCTCCCCTCCTTTGTGAGCCAAGTCCATATCCATGGGTTCTTTATCCTTGTGTTGTGCTCCATAGCCAGACCCCCTCATTCTCAACTTTGCCATCCTTGTGTAACTTGTTGATACGTCTCTCGAAAGTTGCCTCCATCGCACGGAAAATCCTAAAAGCTCGAAAGAAAATTAGCGGTAGGTGAAACTATAGTGGCTTAGATGGAAGTTAGGCACTTATTTGCCCTTTGACAGGTGTCGTAGTCTCATCAAGCCTACGGAACCATGCCGCGATGAGGTTACCTCCTAGAAAGCCAGGAGCCTCAGAGACTCAAGAAAGAAGGAAACAAGGATTCAAATAGGGTATCAAAAGATAGTGCATATGGCTTTGGGGAATATGCCTTAAAAACTAAACTTTTCTTTTGAAAATGCTTCTTTTAAAACCGTTTTGAAAATAATTCTTCAAATCTTTTTATCTGATCCGGTAACTTTTAGCTCTGATACCAAGTGAAACACCCCACCTCCGTTAAGGTCACTCTCAAAGGGAATGCCTTAATTTCGGTGGAGCATTATAGGTAAAAGATGCAGATAAATTACAAGACAGACAATTAAAGCAGTGACAAATAAATAAAACTTTATTTCATTGATAAATAGCTTGTACAAAGATTGTTTTACAATACCAAAGTATCCTGTCTTGTTAACAAAAATAAAGAAGCATAAAATGATTTCCCCAAATAAAGCATGAGCCAGCCATAGCAATAGAAGAGAGAGTCCAAGGCAACAAGTCAAAGAGTCTTAAAGCTTGGAAAGAGTAATGGTCCAAACAAACCTGAGCTATTCCCTCCCTGACTACCAGGGGGGGTGGCGGAAGAAAAGAGGCGAAAGCAAACTAGGTCAGACATAAAGTCTGGTAAGTCCAGTGATTCTTAGTATTTAAACGAGGAAAAGGGTCATGACATGAATAAACTAAATATAAGACTAAACTATAGTAACAAGATAATATGGGATAAGCATGGGATATTGCAAGATAAACTGAATGTACCGATAAACTGAATGTACTGATAAACTGAATGCGCTTCTACTCCTTCTCTGCTTCGCAACTACCCTGTTTATACCGATTTTTATATCTCTGCACTACCTAACTAGTGTCCAAACTAGTAATCTATGATCATATGATAACGTGATCCCAATACCCATATTTGCGGTTGCCTTTAGGTGTACATCTATTATGGGGATTCCGTTTATTACCTAGATCTAATCTAGGGTTTACTATCGAGTGCTTACTAGATTCAACCAGGGTTTATGCTACCTATTGAACGGTTCTCGGATTCAGGGTTTACGCGACCTAGGTCCAACTAGGGATTATGCTACCTACTTGTATTAAGTTTCCATGTTCTGTGTCAGTCGGCCCTCTCTTACGTGTAGAAACTCTGTGCTGGCCCCACCACAAGGTGTATCAAGCCTTATGATAGCGACCTGACATGATTCAAGATGCACAGTGTATAACTACTGGTACCCAGTGCCTGCTTTTCCCACTCCAGAGTACGTGCACGCCCGTAAATCGTCGGAACCTACAATGACGTACCCCCTGTCGCTATTTTTGACCGCTTATAATCAGCCCAGTAATCGTGCCCCACCCTGCCTAGTTTCAGGATACCATGATACATCTATGTGGGTTACTGCTGAAACGGGTCCCCGTTACTAGGGTTTCCTACAGGTTAGTTTGTGGGCCTATATATACAAATATTACCCACCTATACGAGATGTACTTAACCCTCCCACCGATTTTAGCATGTTTTCTTAACGGTTAAGTTTGTGGGCCTATATGAGCTAATATTACCCACCTACGAGATGTACTTAACCTCCTACTCGTCAAGTCATGTTGGTTAAGTGGTTCTTATTAACTTAACCTTTCTTGCTTATCATGTTGGATTGGTTAAGTGTGGTTTATTAACTTAACCATGTTCATTCATCAGGTTATATTGGTTAAGTATTTCCCCTTTTAACTTAATCCCATTCGCTCATCAAGTTATATTGGTCAAGTGTCATTAATCAATTCAAGTTAACTTAATCCATCCACCAGTCACGTCATGTTGGTCAAGTGTTTCCTTCTGGTGTTGACTTGACCCTACCTCAAATCATGTTATATTGGTTAAGTGTTGTTCTTGTGTTAACTTAACCCTTCCCATACATCATGTTATATAATTGGTTAAGTGTTTTCCTCTTGTATTACTTAACCCCACCACATGTCATTATATATTTTGGTTAAGTGTTACCTTAGTTAACTTAACCCTATCATCTGCTTAATTAACATGTTACAACGGTTAAGTGTTCTAAATTTACTTAACCACGCCCACTTGTCTAATTAACATGTTGTAACGGTTAAGTGTTATAATTTTACTTAACCTCACCCACTTGCCTAGTTAACATGTTATTACGGTTAAGTGTTTCCCTAATTACTTAACCTCACCATTTCTAGCTTGATTTATTCATAAGCCTTAATTAATTAATTAATTAATTAAAGCACCAACCACTCACATTAGGCAGATATTGTTGTGTTTACGGGATGTGCCGGTCGCCACCACAACTCAGTCTAACCTCGGGTCTTTCTGGGCTTGATGCACTAACCACCCACATTAGACAGGTATTGTTGTGGTCACTGGATGTGCCGGTCGGTTCCGGGCAGTCTTACACCACAACTTAGTCTAACCTCGGGTTAGGCATATTCGTCTTTTACTAAATTTACATATTTACTATTTATGTAAATTTTCCGTAAATCAGTTTAGCCTAGATCCTATTCATTTGTCATGCAAATTAGCATATTTATATTCTATGCCCAAAACTTGATTTACCTATCAATCAGCCCAACTTGCAGTTTATACCAATTTTAGATTTTATATTCCCATTTACAGTTCATGCCCAATCTAGATTAATATTCCAATTTACGGTTCATGTCAAAACTAGATTTAATATTCTAGTTTGCTGTTTATGTCCAAAACTTGGTTTACACGCCAATTACACACTTTGCGACCAATTAAATTTATCAACTTATGCCCAAGTCTAATATGCACGTAAATCATTCACTATTATAACCAATTCAGATTATGCCAACATATTTATTATGCCAAACTAACTTAATTAATCTACGCCCAATCCCCGCATCATAATCGTACGTATAACATGATTTCACAAGCTTTCTATGTACTCTTGAAATGGCACTAATCAAAAGGAATAGGGATAAGTACAAGAATTGATATAAAAGAATAGCCATGCGAGAATGAACCAAATACCAAAATAAGATAGCGGCGTGGCGATTTGCTATGATTCGCGTGACGTTGCTTGAAGCAGAATGCCTACGGTCCAACTTGAAGCTTTAACTTGATTCTCTTTTAATTCTATTCAGTTTGGAAGAAGATGCATTAATCTTAGTTTTGATTCCAGCAGAGTAGCGACACCATTTTTTATTTTTAATTAGAATTGTGGAAGAGTATAGGAAGAATGAAATTGTGTGGAGAGAAAGCTAGGTTTGGGGGTATTTAAATAGCATAGGGGTCACAAATCTTGTCAGAAAGGCGTCCAGGTGCAGAAAAATGGATCTGTCTCCAGATCTGGAAAACAGGGGGGGAGGTCGACCCTAGGGTCGACCCTAGTGTCGACCTGTATACCTAGGTCGACCCCCAGGTCGACCTGTGTAGGTAGGTCGACCCTAGTGTCGACTTGGGTCCTGTCTGTTTTGAATTTCGGGCTGAAACTTCTGAAGGCCATATCTTCTTCATACGGAGTCCGATTTACGCAAACTTGGACTCTATTCCAAGCAGAATTTCGAGATGAACGCAATGGCGTAGCTCGTTTCCCTTAATTATTCTATTACAATTTAATTATACTTTGATTTGTTGTTTTCATGTCCACCGAAAATACGGGGTGTTACACTATGCTTTGATCATCAACCACAAGGCTTGCTTTTCAACATAAGCCTTGATCATTTGCATCTTGGCGTGCCACATTGACAATCCACACCATGCGATCAATAACTACCAATATATACCCTCTGAGGGTGTTAAGCAAGAGAATAAATTCTCTGCCACCAAACGGATATATATTAAAAGAAATCAATTTAATTTACATGGAATGAAATTCAATGTCAGCACACATCCATTTACAAGTTCGTTCTGGGTCTGAACGAAACCGGAGTCACCTTATTACTCCCCATATGTCCAACACGAAGGAGAGGCGCTCGCATATCCGGACAATCAACAAGTACGTCCGGACAAACTACCACTATTAACCCTTTGCTAGGAGCGACCCAGTGCCGGGCATCAGTAGTCATCCATTCAATGTGAAGATCGCCGGTCTTCAATATCTTCGATTTAAATCGTCGTATAATTATTTGAAATGAGATTGAACTCGGTCTTTTCAAATAATTCTCACATATATAATTTAAAACCATTGCATATCGTTAATATTATTTTATAACGATTTATCGCTATTTTTATTTATATAAAAATAGCTCAAATTAATTTAACGACGCTTCAGGTCGCTATGCAGCCCTGGCGCTGTTTTTATCAAAATTTGATTTACACATATCTCAAAATCTAACTGTTGGATTTTGTTAAAATTTATATCGTTGGGAAGATCTTCCCAAAGCGGTACTAACGGTTCCCATTTTGGGAAAATCCGATGGTCAGATCTTTTGGTATAACCGTTTAAAGTTACGATTCCGAAACACAAACTACCGTACGCGATTCGTTTAATTTTTAATTTATATATATATACATACAATTTGCTCGACGACTTCAAAACCATTAATTTATCGACTAATTTATTTATAATATGCATTGTTCTAGCGAATCATACATTCAATAAAAATGTAGTTTCTATTGATTAACTAATTTATTTCAACTATGCATATTTCTCATCATTTCTATATACAATAAAAATGTAAATTTTTATTGTTAGACTTTTCTATTTCAACCAGTGATCATTTTCCATGAAACAGGCTTTACATTAAAAATGTAAATTTTATTATTATCCAAACATGAATACTTTACATAATTCCTTCTTTTCATTAAAAATGTGAATTATAATGTTTCAACCATTTTATCTATACAATTAATATTCACATATATTTTATCTTTACATTAAAAATGTAATTTTTCAATGTTTCAAACATTTTATCCTTACATATAAATTCTAATATATGCATTGTACATAAAATGATATTTTATCCCTGCATATAAATTCTAATATATGCATTTACAATAAAAGTGATATTTTATACTTGCATAGAAATTCTAATATATGCATTTACAATGAAAGTGATATTTTATACTTGCATATAAATTCTAATATTTGTAAGTTTAATAAAATGATATTTTATACTTGCATATAAATTCTAATGTATGTAAGTTCAATAAAAGTGATATTTTATACTTTTGATGACAATTCTAATTTATTTTTGTTCAATCATTTTTAATTGACAAAATGTATATTTTCGTTTTTAATGACCAAAAAATATATATTTGGGGTTTAATCATTTTTAATAACAAAAAATGTATATTTTGGATCAATCCTTCTTAAATGACAAAAATGTATCTTTTTGTTTCATCCCTTTTTAAATGAACAAAAATGTATATTTTGCTTCATTCTTTTTAAATGACAAAAGTGAACATTTTTGCCTCATTCTTCTTAAATGATAAAAATGAAAGTTTTAGTCTCATTCTATTTAAATGACAAAATGAATGTTTTATTTACATTTTTTTTAATGACAAAATTGAGTGTTTTGTTTACATTCTTTTAAATTAGACAAAAATGAATATTTTTGTCTACTTCTAATTTAATGATAAAATGAATGTTTAGTCGTTCTTTTACATTCGACAAAAATGAATGTTTTTGTCGTTCTTTTACATTTGACAAAAATGAATGTTTTTGTCGTTCCTTTACATTTGACAAAAATGAATGTTTTTGTCGTTCTTTTACATTTTTTATAATGATCATTTTTATTATACAAAAAAAAGGTGAATTTTTATGTTAACATATTTTCATTTCAATGAATCATATTTAATGATTCATTTACATTAAAAAGGTGAATTATTATGTAAATACATTTTCAAACCATGAATCATATTTAACGATTCATTTACATTAAAAAGTGAATTTTAATGTAAATATATTTTCAAACCATGAATCATATTTAATGATTCATTAAAAAGTGAATTTTAATGTAAATACATTTTCAAAACATGAATCATATTCAATGATTCATTTACATTAAAAAGTGACAATTTTATTTAACATGACATTTCTAAATCAAATGGCATTTTTATGTCACATGATATTTCTAAATAAATGACAATTTTATATATATTAACTTAACATGATTCTAATCTAATAAAATGACAATTTTATATACTTTAATATAACATGACATATTTTTATTAACATATGTTTTCTAACACAAAAATGGCATATTCTTATTTTGTCAATTCTTATTCAACACAAATGATGTTTTCATATGACAATTTTTTTATCAACATAAAAACGATGTTCCTGTATGACAATTCTTATTTCAACATAAATGATCGTTTTTATATGGCAATTCTTATGTCAACATAAATGATATGATTTATTTTGTCAATTGTTATTTAATATAAATGACATGATTTATTTCGATACCTTTTTCCTATGTACTCTAATGACAAATAAAAGAATGTTTTATTTGTTTACCTTTTCCTATGTGTTCTAATATCATATAGAAGAATATTTTAAGTGTTTGCATTTTTCTATGTATTTTATATGTAAACATTTTTCTATGTATTCTAACATCATATAAAAGAATATTTTATATGTAAACATTTTCTATGTATTCTAATATCATATAAAATAATATTTTATATGTAAACATTTTCTATTTATTCTAATATCACATAAAAGAATATTTTATATGTAAACATTTTCTATGTATTCTTAGCAAATTAAAATGATAATTTTATTGTTAACCATTTGTATTCAACATAACAAATAAATAAAGATAATTTATTTGTTACAAATTTCTAGTCTAAATTAACAAATAAAAATGATTATTCTATTTGTTAACAAATTTCTAATTAACACAAATGATATATTTGTTTTCACTTATCTTCCCTTAACAAACATGAGATATTTGTTTTCAACAAAACAAACATGATATATTTGTTTTCAACAAAACAAATATGGTATATTTGTCTACAACAATTTTATAATAACAAAAGGACATATTTCGATTCTAACATAATAACAAAGTGATATGTTCATATTTCGATTCTAACATAATATCAAAGTGATATGTTCATATTTCAATTTCAACATAACATCATGATTTGGTTTAACACAATTGTTAATTAACAAAACTAATAACACAACACGGTGATCTAGTTTAACACAATTGTTAATTAACAAAACTAATAACACAACAATCATCGATCAAATCACGTATGAAAATTTCACCGAATATTATAGCGTATTATTTAACGACATCAGTTCTAGATACGTTTCATAATTAAGTAATTTTAATTATATAAAAAGAAAAAGAAACAGAATTTCTCACATCAATTTTGTCTGAATTTTCAAAGTGCTCCTTTTCAGATCTGGTTTGCTTCATGTTGTAGACCTCATCGGTACGAATCCAACGCTTCTGAAATCGTCTGATTTCATCGCTGTTTGAATAAGTTATGGATTTTAATACCTTGAACAATTTTGTATGTTATTAATTAAATTATTAACTTAACAACACTTGAAAAAGCGTTACCCTCCTCTGAAAATACATCGTCTTCCTTCATCAAATAAACCCAATTCGTCATTCCAGAAGTCCACCTGCGCACCGCACTTCAGAGGATCAGACTTCGATCGGAGATCACCTCTTCGATCGCCACCACGTCGACACCCCGCGCCCCCAACCCCGAGGAACTCGCGCCCACGGTTGGCCTCGAAATCCGTCGCCCGTCCAATGACTTTGAACAGCAATTTCGAAAAATCCGGGGCACGAAAAACAATCCTGACCGTTCAACATATTGCTCTCGACGTGCTTTTTGAGTTTGGCTTTGAAAACATGAATCAATTCAAAGTAGATCTGGAGATATTTAGGTGGAGAGATGGTGAATTTCTGAGCGTTCATTGATGAACGATGGCGGCTGGGAATGTATTAGGGCGAGGGTTTTGTTTGACATGAGATATTTATAATATTAAATTAATATTAAATTCTTTAATTATCAGTTTAGGCCCATTAGTCCTTATCAGCTCCAATTTCAGCCCAAAAAAAGTCGTTCCCAGGCAAATACCCACGTTCCGGATGCAATGGGCTAGGTCCCATCATCCCAAACGAACATATTTGGCCTGTTTTATTAAATTTAATACTTAAATCATTTATTTAATTAATTCAATCTTACATTTAAATTCACCGGGGCCACATACGGACTCTAAAAATTCTAGAAAAATTATTTCTAGTTATGTTTTGACGATACGGTCCTAACAAAACTAATTTCGTCGAATTCTGAGACCGTTTGAAAATGGTCATTCTCTGGTCGATCCGATTCGACTGAAACTGACAAAACACGTTTTCTTTTGCCACGCTCACATATTAATTCAAAAAATTATGAAAATTGAAACCTAGCAATAATTTGACATTCCAGTTCCAACAAAAGTGGTTTCGTCGAAAACGGAGGTCGTTTGAAAAATGACTATTTTTAAGGCCAATATATTATATTAAAATATTTATAAATTCTACAACGACTTTTCTAAATTTTAAACTGGACATAACTTTTGATTCCCGCTATGAAATTTCAATTTTTCAGGTTCTTTGGAAATATATTTTTAAATAGATTCTAATATTTTTGGTTTTACTAAAATCCGATTTAGTTTGAATTATGTACAGTCAGTCGAAGTTCAAATTCAAATATTCAAACTACCGTGCTATTTTAAACTCTTTTGTAATTAAAATAAATATATTCATTCTAACTTCGATTAAAATAAATTTTTGGCCGTTATTATTTAAAATAAATTATTTTAAACATTCAAAATCCCTTAAAATTTCTAAAATAATTTTTTTAAATTGGTTCAGAATTTCCAGGTTGTTATAGATTTCCCACTTAACCCTTCTTTATCCCCATGTCTAGTCACATGTCTCGTCTTGGTTAAGTGCTTTTATTATGTTTCACATGCTATCCATGTTACCCACTTAACCCTTTTATCATTCCCATGTCTTACCACATGTCTTATCTTGGTTATGTGTTCATTAATTCATTACAACTGTAATCTTGCAAGACTTCCCATATTAGATTACCGTTTTGCGGTTGCTGGATATGCCGGGCAGTTCCGGGCAGGCTTATACTGCAATCTGAATCTAACCGCGTGTCTTAGCATTATTACGCATCTAATTTCTGCCTTTGACCTCTCACATTAGATTACCGTTTGCGGTTGCTGGATATGCCGGGCGATTCCAAGCAGGCTTATACCGCAATCCGAATCTAACCTCGTGTCTTAGGCGTTCATTATCACTTTCTTGATTCAAGTCCCAATTTCTAATCTTGGATTGTAATATATTTCCAATTACCCATAATTTCCAATCTAAATTATGATTATAATTTTAATCCAAATAATGCCTATAATATCATGTGTACAAGTTATAGCAAATCATGCCCAAACCGATTTCAACAGCTATCAACAATTTATGCCAAATCTCATTTTATTATATATTTTCCCAAACTTTTCGCAATCATCCCAACGTTATTCGTACGTAAATCTCAACACAATATGCTTAGACTTGAAGTTAGCCTAATATCACAAGGAAAAAGGAAACAAAGAAGGGGAGAGAATCAAAACATCAAAATTGGTATAAACATATAAATAGACATGTGAAATGAATAACGACAAAATAGATCAGATAGGCATATGATAATAGCAATTAAGTATGAATCTGAAGGATAACAATTTATAAAACTTGATATGAATTATCTTATTTACAGGCATATACATTAGATCCAATTTACAATCCTATCACAATTACTTTTTAATTTAATTATACGTGAAAGTAACATAGACTCACAGCGATAGGATTCAAAAGAAGAGAATTAGGCTTTGTTGTAGCAGATCTTGATCTTAGAATACCCCTATTTTGATTTGTAGATCTGATCTCCTAATTTGACTTGATGAAGAAGAAAGGATTGTTTTAATTTAGATTAGAGCAGCATGGAGGCGCCATGGATGATAACAATGAGATTAGGGTTAGGTTTAGGTGTTTATTTATAGATGTATTAGGTGAATTAGGACCTTTAGATTAGATTAGAAACCATCAGAACCACTCAGATTAAAAAGACACGTCATCATGGAACTCTCCAGAATTCTGCAGACCTGTACTCGGCCTGGGCGCACTTCCCAGGTGCGCCAGTGCAATTTTGTTCCGGCGCACTTCACAAGTGCGCTAGTTATCCTGGCCTGTTTCCTGATTGTTCTGTCAAACTTCCATTGTCCATAACACCTTCATACGGTATCCCGTTTTATGCAAACTTGGACTCTATCTCAAGCAGAACTCCGAGACGAACGCAATAGCGTAACCCGTTTCACTTAATTCTTCTTCTAAAAATTAATTATTCTTTAATTATCCCTTATGTCATGTTTTAAAATTACAGGGTGTAACTTTTGACTCGGATCGAATCAGGTGCTGAGGTCGGTCTCATTGGAAAGGAAATGGTGTTGACTATTCCATAGAGTGGTCACATTAAAGATTTGGTTCAACAATTTGGGAGGAATCACTGTTTTTGTGTTTTACAGTTTATTGTTCAAGTTTTCAGAGTCATAATGAGATGATTTGGAGAGGCCTATTAGTGGACTGATGCGAGGCAATAAATAGGGGGTTAGAGGCATGGAGAGAGGGTTGCTTTCTTCATTCTCTCATTTGGTTGAGCTTGTGACCCTCTTTGCTCAATCAAATACACCTTTCCACCATTAAAATTCTAGATCTACATCGGTTGAAGCTAGATCTACGTCGAGTAAGGGGAGATTTCAACAAATCGAGGAGTTTGAAGATCAATCTCTACTGTTCGAATTCATGTTACATTAATTTTGTGTTGTTTTGGAGAATTAGTGAGTGATATGCATCTCTCATGCAGATTCAATCAAGTATATGATTTATTTGACCATAATTTCATCATTTTCAAGTATTTTCTCCTAGATCTACATCTTGGTAAGTATATTTTCGTATGAATCACCATAGGATCTAATTTAGCAACTCAAAACCGGTAATTTCAATTATCATTTATATGTTTATGCAAGTTAGATCCATCATATTAGTTTAATAATTGATTTATCATGATTTAGAACATTTTCTACGATCTAATGATGATAACTATTATTTTGATGTCGTTGTTGATTTTGTGAAGTGTTTATGATTGATTTGGATGAGTGGATTTCATTGATATCGTCGTTTGTCGAAGATTGGGTCAAGTTCGGATCTATTTTGGCCAAATCTGGAGATAGGTTGTTTCCCGTAAGTCAGGTCGTTTTCTTTTTCTCCAAGAAATGGAGTCAGGCCATGCAAATGGAGCTCAGACCGTTGAGAGACTTCACGGAATGGAAATGGAGTTTGGATCGCTCGGGTCGTTGGAGAAGAACTAGGTCGCAAGTCGTTATTCTGACCTAGTAAAAGTAAATTGGAGAAAGGAGCTCATTGGAATGTTGGAGGAGGTTGGGTCGTAGATGGCGTGGGACATGTGTGGAACGACCTAGTTAGGTCGTGGGTATGGAACGACCTAGTCAGTTCGTTGGTTTGAAAAAAGGAATGGAGATGGCTTGGAGATGAGTCAGGCCTCTAGGTCGTGGGGTGCTTAGGTCAGTGGTGTGTGGTTCGGTCAGGTCATGGACGGCCTGAGTGGGATGGAGTTAAGTCGTGAACGACCTAAGGAGAATACACAATGTTTACAAATGCTGTGAATGCTGATTAAGTGCTGTGATTTGCTTTTCATAGCACAAATTCTAGAAATGCTATGGAATGGTGTAAAGACCAAATGGTATATATTCCTGGATCTATGATGGTTGTAACTTCGAAGTGAATTCAAGTGAGAATGTCGAAGTGTTGTGATGTATTCGTTGATTGTAGTAATGCAACGAATGTGATGACAACTCTAAGGTGTTCTAAGTTTGTTGATAATGGTTGGATGGTCGCCGTCGATGATGACTGGAGATACTGAAGGCCGAGGAATTATCATTGTCATAGGTTCTAGCAGACTCAAAGCAGTAGTTACATGATTTTTTAGTATGGTCGAGTACCCTGGGCATCTCGAACGGGCCTAGATATGGTTCGCTGTATGGCGTATGGAGTCTTAGCTACAAACAGGGTTTACCATTGGCCCTCGAAAGTTGATGGCATGTCGTTGCCAGTCATACGATTAACGATGGTTTCGAAGCAGGATTGGCGGTGATAGCTGTAACGACACGGGTTTTGCCTGGACCTAATCGATCGCAAAATCGACCAAGACCGTTCAATTCCCGCATACGTTAACTTTGGGAATACAACACATTAAAACAACAGCAGCAGACTTTTATTACATTATACTAATGCAACATCAGAGAACATAATATCAGAGTACAACGATAAATAAAATATAGCGGAAGACCAATATTACATTAAATATAATACACTGCAGCAGAAACATAAATATACAGCGGAAGGCTATAATGCTCTGGACACATCTTTAAGCTTCGATCCAGGATCCTGCTAAAGATAAATATCTACAAAAAGCTACTCGACTGCCCGTGTGAAAAAGATGGGCACCCGAGTTTGCCAGTGAAACAAACTACATGTCAGTCATGGGACTGGTATGAGAAATCTAACTTAACTAATCTAATAATAAGGCTAATCACAGGACCACGCCGCTAACACGGAACGGGTTTACTCCATTGGATTGCCAATGCATAAAATAAAGTAAATCGTTAAAACAACGCAATGCTTTTTAGAAAAATGAAACCATTATAAGACTCAAGTCCCATCACATAATGCAATGCAAACCGGAGGATAGAGTTTTACCTTATAATGATAAAATATGCTTAATACGTGTAAAATAATGTTTTTAATATTATTATTAGTGTCTAAGCATTTTAAAAATACTTCAACATAAATGTATCAATCCTAGACGGCATAGTACCCCATCCTACTATGTCGTCATATATAAGTTTACAATCAAGACCGTAATGTCGTATTGGAAATTGGTTTTCCATCATGAAATCGAGGCCAGGGATCGTCCTCTCCGATTCGAGACACTCTAGCAAATGCCTCAGGATCACACCTATGGGCAACCCTTGGATCTTCAGGGCCGGTCCCCACCTAACGGTAGTGGATTGGCAATTCCTGAACACACGCTTCCCGGTTCCTTTGAACCTCCATATGGCCACTAACAACCTATAAATCCGAGGTACCTCAATCCATCATCCACATAAGTAAAATGTCAGCCAGTTTAAGCACTGACACTACCCCTAGCTAGAAAGAAACGTGTGCACTCCCTGCAGTCCATATCCCGTTTTTGACTCATACCGGGGTGTGAGGCTCGCGAAGTCAAGCTATACTCAAAGCTACTACTAAATAAGCTATGCTTTGATCATCAACCACAAGGCCTGCTTTTCAACAAAGCCTTGATCATCTGCATCTTGGCGTGCCACATTGACAATTCACGCCATGCTATCGATAAATATTAATATACACCAGGGTGTTAAGCAGAGAATGAATTCTCCACCACCAATCAGATATACATTAATAAAAATCAATTTAATTACATGAAATGAATTCCAACGTCAGACACGCATCCATTTACAAGTCCATTCTGGGTCTGAACGAAACCGGAGATACTCGAGAGGTTCTCGCTTATCTGGACAATCAACACATACGTCCGGACAACTACTGCTTCAACCCCGTCCTAGGAGCAAGTCAGTCCAAGGCATCAATAGTCGCCGTCCATTCGATGTGAAGATTGTCGGTCTTCAATCACCGTCTTCTACATCTTTTATTTAATCGTCGTGTAATTATTTGAAATGAGTTAAACTCGGTCTTTTCAAATAATTTTTCGCATAATTATCTTTTAAATCATTTCATATCATTAATAACTATTTATAACGATTTATCGCTATTTTTATTTATTTAAAATAGCTCAAAACAATAAAACGACGTTTCGGGTCAGTGGGCTGCCCTGGCACGGTTTTTACCAAATTTTGATTTACACATATCTTGAAATCTAACCGTCGGATTTTGATGAAATTTATATCGTTGGAAAGCTCTTCCCAAAGCGGTCCTAAGGTTCCATTTTTTGGGAAAATTCAACGATCGGATCTTCCGGTATAATCGTTTAAAGTTACGATTGCCGATACGTGAACTGCCGTGCGCGTTTCATTTAATTTTATATTTATATATATAAATGTAAATATAAAACATTTGGCGATTTCAACAATTATAATCTATCCTTTCTATCGCACCTAAAATGACGATAAAAATATCACTTTTTAAATTCACTCTTTTTATCGCATCTAAAATGACGATAAAAATATCACTATTCTTAATTTATATCTAAATTATAAATAAAATGTACCTTTTAAAATTCATGTTTTTATTCACATCCAAAATATGAATAAGAATATATTTTCCAATGTCATATTTTTCATTCGTAACTAAATCACAAATAGAAGTGTACATTCTTAAATTCATGTTTTTATTTGCAACTAGTTTGCAAATAAAAATGTACTTTTTAAAACGGTGTTTTTATTTACATATGAAATGCAAATAAAAATGTACTTTTTATTTTCATATTTTTATTCACATCTAAAATATGAATAAAAATATACTTTACATATTCACACCTTTTATTTGCAACTAATTTGCAAATAAAAAGTGTAATTCCTTACGATGTTTTATTTGCATCTAAATGTAAATAAAATATTCTTTTCCTTTTTACTTATTTACTCCAATTTTAAATAAGTGTCTTCTTTCTTCCTTTTCATGTTCATTTACACTAAATGTAAATAAATACGATCTATTCCTTTTTACTTATTTATGCTAATGTAAATGAATGTGATCTTTTTCTATACAAATTTATTTACACTAAATGTAAATAAAGTTTCCTTTTTCTTTTTTTTTTCTTTTCTCTTGTTTATTTACCTAAATGTAAATAAATGTTTCTTTTTCTATTTATTTATTTATTTACACTACACGTAAATAAATGTTTACCTTTCTATTTACATATTTATTTACACTACATGTAAATAAATGTTTACTTTTCTATTTACATATTTATTTAAACTACATGTAAATAAATGTTTACCTTTCTATTTACATATTTAAATAAATGTTTGCCTTTTTATTTAAATATTTATTTACCCTAAATGTAAATAAAGTCTTCTTTTTCTATACAGAAAATATAAACACAATGTTATTGCAAAATTTGTTCTTTTTATTCTCATAGAAAATGTAAATAAAATTTCATCGCTAATTTTGTTCATTTTATTCACATAAGAAATGTAAATAAAATTCCATCGCTAAATTTGTTCATTTATTCACATAGAAAAATGTAAATAAAGTTTCATCGCTAACTTTGTACTTTTATTTACATAGAAAAATGTAATAAAGTTTCATTGCTAAATTTGTTCATTTATTTACATAGAAAAATGTAAATAAAGTTTCATTGCTAAATTTGTTCTTTTATTTACATAGAAAAATGTAAATAAAGTTTCATCGCTAACTTTGTACTTTTATTTACATAGAAAATTGTAAATAAAGTTTCATCGCTAGCTTTGTTCTTTTATTTACATAGAAAAATGTAATAAAGTTTCATTGCTAAATTTGTTCTTTTATTTACATAGAAAAATGTAAATAAAGTTTCATCGCTAACTTTGTACTTTTATTTACATAGAAAAATGTAAATAAAGTTTCATCGCCAACTTTGTTCTTTTATTTACATAGAAAAATGTAATAAAGTTTCATTGCTAAATTTGTTCTTTTTATTTCTTTTATTTACATTAAAATGTAATTTACATTACAATGTCAAAATCTCCTTTTTAATTACAATGTGAATGTAATTACAATGTAAAATTTCTATCTTTTAATTACAATGTAAATCTCCTTTTTAATTGCACTGTAAAATCCCCTTATTAATTACATTAAAAAAATGTGATTAACAATACGGTGGAAAATTCTGTCTTTTTAAATTACATTAAAAATTTAATTTTGATTACAACGTCAAATTCTTCTTCCTAATTACATTAAAAATGTAACTTACATTACGGTGCAAATTTCTGTCTTTTTTAAATTACATAAAAATGTAATTTTGATTCCAATGTCCAATTCTTCTTTTACCTTTTTTTTACACTAAATGTAAATAAATGCCTCTTTTTCTTTTTCTTTTTCTTATTTATATGTCTTATTTACAAAAAAAATTGTAAAAAATGCGTTCTTTCATTTCATGTCCTATTTACATACAATATAAATAAATGTGTTCGTTATAAAGATATTCTTTTTATTTACACAAGGATGTAAATAAAGGTATTCACTATAAAGGTGTTCTTTTTATCTACACAAGAATGTAAATAAATTGGCATCGCTAAATTTGTTCTTTTATTTACACAAGAATTGTAAAAATATTTCCCATGTTTGTTCTATTTATTTACGATGTTAACTTCCCATAAAAATGTGAATCTCAACAAGTCACAAAACAAAATGAGGTGATTTGGGTTTTAACTATTTCTAATTAACTCAATTATAAACTTTGAATCCACATATCTAATGAATATATAATTCTCAATAAAATGAGATTCTCAACGGATGAACTAACATTCACAGCAATAAATAAATAGAAAACCCTAAATTACCACAACGCAGATCTATACTATTTACGTACATACAATGATTCAACAATCGTGAAAAATAATTAAATTATTTAATTATTTAAAGTAAGAATTCTCACATCGATTTGTCTGAATTTTCAACTGTCTCCGTTTCAGCTTTAATCATTTCCATGTGGTAGAGTTTGGCAAGACAATTCCAACGCAATTGGAATCACTGAATTCTGAATCCGTTTGACAAAGATACAAGTGTTTGAATGTTAATTACATTAAATAAATTCATTAATAACTTGATTAGTTAATTTAATATATTAATTACATTAACCTAAAACACGGCCGTTACTTTCTGCTACTCCATCTTCTTCATCGAAACGCAGGAACCCATCGTGCTCAACCTTGAAACCTCCAACCGCACAGCTCCCGGATGCATCGTTCTCCGATCTGACAGCTCCACGCCGCCAAGCCTCGAGTCGCCATCCCTGTGTTGGCCACGCTCGCCATCTCGCGGGTCCCATTTGGTCAGAAAACCCACACGAACTGCCGTTTTTTCAAGCAGGATTCCGGTCTCCTCGGCGAGTATTATCAGATCTTCACCGTTGAATAGATCGATTTCATTGCCCTCTTTCATTTTGCTTTGGAAGTGTCGATTTTTTATTAAGAGAAGAGGGAGATCGAATGGAAGAAGGTTCGGTGCTTTATGGCCATTGTTTTCTTCAAAGACGGCGGCTGATGTTTAGACATTAGGGTTTAGGACAATTTAGGATTATATTTATAATATAATATTCGTTAATTCACTAAAAAGTCCTTAATTGACATGCATTGGTAATTTAAAGGAATTATTGTCGTTTTAATATTAATTATTTCCCTTTCTTGATTTAATCCCTTTCTATCACACACATTTGTTTTCCTATTTTATTAAATGAAGTTTGCTAATATGTTAACGTTAATAATCTTCCATTACTTTCAAATTCAAACGCTTATTGTTTTTTTTCTTTTAGTTTTTTTTAATGTTTTTGTATACTTTTCGATTATTTTATAAAATACCATTTATTAACTTTCATTCCTTCTTCTGTTTCTTTTTATTTAATTCTGTATATTCCATTGTAACGTTTCCAATTTCAAACATACATTACTCCCATGGTTATTTTAATAATTTTGTTGCTTAAAATGCGGTGTGTTACATAACTAACTAAAATATTTTATGTTTTCCAATTTTATGTTATAATGCTTTGCTTTATGAGTCTAAACATAATTACTGCAAATTCTCTTCCTAGTTTACCATTCTAAATTTACATTTTTTTTTTTCATTTAAGCCCAGATTTGCTTCTAGACTAATGAATACTGTAAATTAAGTATTATATGTACTTATATGAAGATATATTAAAGTAAAGATCAACATTTCTCTATTCAGAAATCTTAAAGTAAATCACATAGATACAGAGAATAACGGAATAAAATTAATGCTTAAGACATATATATATATATATATATATATATATATATATGAATTAATGTGTATTTTACATTGTGTTGTAATATTTGGAAATTATGTTTGTATACAATGTAAGGTAAATGATAACATCAATTAAGAATGGTAATTAGAGGAATACATTGAATGTTAACTAATTTAATAAAAAATAACGATTGCAATAGATTAATTGACTAGCGTGGGAAACCAGTGGCTATTTAATTCATAGGTGATAAATTGGAAATAAGTTACAATTAATACATAAAATTTATTGTCATATTTCCATGCATGTATGTAGTATACATTGTATATACGTGTAAAACCAAATAAATAGATAGAAAGACAACAGGTGAATAGAAATTTATGCATACATGTATGTTCGTGTTAAAACAAATAAATTTTGCTGAGCATTTCATGAATATATATATATATATATATATATATATATAATGAAAGATGGAAATGACATTAATGTTTCTTGCGCATGAATAAATAAATAAATAAACAAATAATTGCTACGTTAAAATTATTTTTTATTTAATTAAAAAAATGAAAATTTTAAATTCTGACACATTTTTTAACAAAATTTCCTTAAAATAAATTTTTTAAAATTGGCTCTGATTTTCTGGGTTGTTACAATCTCCCCTACTTAAAATCTTTTCGTCCTTGAAAAGGAACGGAGCTGAAAGTTGTTTTATTTATCAACTCAATTTTCCTTCTTTTATTGGTTTCAATGATTTTATTAGTTGAACTAATAATCACACAACACAATCATCAATCAATTAGTTGATTAGTTTTTCAAATATATATAACTTATATATATATATATATACATATATAAATCATATTTTCTAAGATCGGATTATATATATAATCACAAATATGTTATTTAAAATCTTGGCACTCTCAACTCATTCTAGGGCATTGCTAACCCCATCTCTAACGAGTTTTCTCATTCTAGGATACTGCTGATCCTATCTCTAATGAATATTCTTATTGGATATTACTAATCCAATCTCTGATGAGTCTTTTGTTCAGTTCTAACGAGTTGTATCCCAAAGATTTGAGCTAACATGTGCTCTGATACCAACTATAACGACACGAGTTTTGCCTGGACCTAATCGATCGCAAAACGACCAAGACCATTCAATTCCCGCATACGTTAACTTTGGGAATACAACACATTAAAACAACAACAACAGACTTTTATTACATTATACTAAGGCAACATCAGAGTACAGAATATCAGAGTACAACGATAAATAAAATACAGCGGAAGACCAATATTACATTAAATATAATACACTGCAGCAGAAACATAAATATACAGCGGAAGGCTATCATGCTCTGGACACAGCTTTAAGCTTCGATCCAGGATCCTGCTAAAGATAAATATATGCAAAAAGCTACTCGACTGCCCGTGTGAAAAAGATGGGCACCCGAGTTTGCCAGTGAAACAAACAACAGGTCAGTCATGGGACTGGTATGAGAAATCTAACTTAACTAATCTAATAATAAGGTTCCTAAGAAAAGGAATTTGTCCATAATAGTGCGAAAAGAAGGCCCGGCTCCAAGTTGTTCAGGAATAGTGGCGTTGAGTTTCTCGACCGTTTGCCTTAGGATTAGTTAGTTCTATTTCTCGATGGGGCCGAGAAGGGATATAACTCAGCGGAGTCTAAAATGAAATGTATTCATAAAAAATGAATTAGAATTCATTTTTGATGTCTCATGCTGTATCACCCGCAAGCCACTGGCGAGCGAATCGGGAAAAGCCCAGCTTGAAAATTAGGTGGCTGTGTCACCTAAATTGTAGTCTGGAGAAGCGTCATCAGCGACGGATCAGGCCTAGGTCCCTTGGAAAGGGGTGCCAGGGAGGGTGATAGCCCCGTCCGGCTTGAACCTTGCTAATCACAGGACCACGCCGCTAACGCGGAACGGGTTTACTCCATTGGATTTCCAATGCATAAAATAAAGTAAATCGTTAAAACAACACAATGCTTTTTAGAAAAATGAAACTATTATAAGACTCAAGTCCCATCAAACAATGCAACGCAAACCGGAGGATAGAGTTTTACCTTATAATGATCAAATATGCTTAATACGTGTAAAATAATGTTTTTAATATTATTATTAGTGTCTAAACATTTTAAAAATACTTCAACATAAATGTATCAATCCTAGACGACATAGTACCCCATCCTACTATGTCGCCATATATAAGTTTACAATCATGACCGTAATGTCGTATTGGAAATTGGTTTTCCATCATGAAATCGAGGCCAGGGATCATCCTCTTCGATTCGAGACACTCTAGCAAATGCCTCAGGATCACACCTATGGGCAACCCTTGGATCTTCAGGGCCGGTCCCCACCTAACGGTAGTGGATTGGCAATTCCTGAACACACGCTTCCTGGTTCCTTTGAACCTCCATATGGCCACTAACAACCTATAAATCCGAGGTACCTCAATCCATCATCCACATAAGTAAAATGTCAGTCAGTTTAAGCACTGACACTACCCCTAGCTAGAAAGAAACGTGTGCACTCCCTGCAGTCCATATCCCGTTTTTGACTCATATCGGGGTGTGAGGCTCGCGAAGTCACGCTATACTCAAAGCTACGCCTAAACAGGCTATGCTTTGATCATCAACCACAAGGCCTGCTTTTCAACAAAGCCTTGATCATCTGCATCTTGGCGTGCCACATTGACAATTCACGCCATGTTATCGATAAATATTAATATACACCAGGGTGTTAAGCAGAGAATGAATTCTCCACCACCAATCAGATATACATTAATAAAAATCAATTTAATTACATGAAATGAATTCCAACGTCAGACACGCATCCATTTACAAGTCCATTCTCGGTCTGAACGAAACCGGAGATACCCGAGAGGTTCTCGCTTATCCGGACAATCAACACATACGTCCGGACAACTACTGCTTCAACCCCGTCCTGGGAGCAAGTCAATCCAAGGCATCAGTAGTCGTCGTCCATTCGATGTGAAGATTGTCGGTCTTCAATCACCGTCTTCTACATCTTTTATTTAATCGTCGTGTAATTATTTGAAATGAGTTAAACTCGGTCTTTTCAAATAATTTTTCGCATAATTATCTTTTAAATCACTTCATATCGTTAATAACTATTTATAACGATTTATTGCTATTTTTATTTATTTAAAATAGCTCAAAACAATAAAACGACGCTTCGGGTCAGTGGGCTGCCCTGGCGCTGTTTTTACCAAATTTTGATTTACACATATCTTGAAATCTAACCGTCGGATTTTGATGAAATTTATATCGTTGGAAAGCTCTTCTCAAAGCGGTCCTAACGGTTCCAGTTTTTGGGAAAATTCAACGGTCGGATCTTCCGGTACAATCGTTTAAAGTTACGATTACCGATACGTGAACTGCCATGCGCGTTTTGTTTAATTTTATATTTATATGTATAAATGTAAATATAAAACATTTGGCGATTTCAACTATTATAATCTATCCTTTCTATCGCACCTAAAATGACGATAAAAATATCACTTTTAAATTCACTATTTTTATCGCTTCTAAAATGACGATAAAATATCACTTTTCTTAATTTATATCTAAATTATAAATAAAACGTACCTTTTAAAATTCATGTTTTTAAACACATATAAAATGTGAATAAGAATATATTTTCCAATGTCATATTTTTCATTCGTAACTAAATCACAAATAGAAGTGTACATTCTTAAATTCATGTTTTTATTTGCAACTAGTTTGCAAATAATAATGTACTTTTTAAAACGGTGTTTTTATTTACATATGAAATGCAAATAAAAATGTACTTTTTATTTTTATATTTTTATTCACATCTAAAATATGAATAAAAATATACTTTACATATTCACGCCTTTTGTTTGCAACTAATTTGCAAATAAAAAGTGTAATTCCTTACGATGTTTTATTTGCATCTAAATGTAAATAAAATATTCTTTTCCTTTTTACTTATTTACTCTAATTTTAAATAAGTGTCTTCTTTCTTCCTTTTCATGTTCATTTACACTAAATGTAAATAAATACGATCTTTTCCTTTTTACTTATTTATGCTAATGTAAATGAATGTGATCTTTTTCTATACAAATTTATTTACACTAAAAGTAAATAAAGTTTCCTTTTTATTTTTTTTCTTTTCTCTTGTTTATTTACCTAAATGTAAATAAATGTTTCTTTTTCTATTTGTTTATTTATTTATTTACACTACATGTAAATAAATGTTTACCTTTCTATTTACATATTTATTTACACTACATGTAAATAAATGTTTACTTTTCTATTTACATATTTATTTACACTACATGTAAATAAATGTTTACCTTTCTATTTACATATTTAAATAAATGTTTGCCTTTTTTATTTAAATATTTATTTACCCTAAATGTAAATAAAGTTTTCTTTTTCTATACAGAAAATATAAACACAATGTTATTGCAAAATTTGTTCTTTTTATTCACATAGGAAATGTAAATAAAATTTCATCGCTAAATTTGTTCATTTTATTCACATAAGAAATGTAAATAAAATTCTATCTCTAAATTTGTTCATTTATTCACATAGAAAAATGTAAATAAAGTTTCATCGCTAACTTTGTACTTTTATTTACATAGAAAAATGTAATAAAGTTTCATTGCTAAATTTGTTCTTTTATTTACATAGAAAAACGTAAATAAAGTTTCATTGCTAAATTTGTTCTTTTATTTACATAGAAAAATGTAAATAAAGTTTCATCACTAACTTTGTACATTTATTTACATAGAAAATTGTAAATAAAGTTTAATCGCTAACTTTGTTCTTTTATTTACATAGAAAAATGTAATAAAGTTTCATTGCTAAATTTGTTCTTCTATTTACATAGAAAAATGTAAATAAAGTTTTATCGCTAACTTTGTACTTTTATTTACATAGAAAAATTTAAATAAAGTTTCATCGCCAACTTTGTTCTTTTATTTACATAGAAAAATGTAATAAAGTTTCATTGTTAAATTTGTTCTTTTTATTTCTTTTATTTACATTAAAATGTAATTTACGTTACAATGTCAAAATCTCCTTTTAAATTACAATGTGAATGTAATTGAAATGTAAAATTTCTATCTTTTAATTACAATGTAAAATCTCCTTTTTAATTACACTGTAAAATCCCTTTATTAATTACATTAAAAAAAATGTGATTAACAATACAGTGAAAAATTCTATCTTTTTAAATTACATTAAAAATGTAATTTGGATTACAACGTCAAATTCTTCTTCCTAATTACATTAAAAATGTAACTTACATTACGGTGCAAATTTCTGTCCTTTTTAAATTACATAAAAATGTTATTTTGATTCCAATGTCCAATTCTTCTTTTACCTTTTTTTACACTAAATGTAAATAAATGCCTATTTTTCTTTTTCTTATTTATATATCTTATTTACAAAAAAAAATGTAAATAAATGTTTTCTTTCATTTCATGTCCTATTTGCATACAATTTAAATAAATGTGTTCGTTATAAAGATATTCTTTTTATTTACACAAGGATGTAAATAAAGGTATTCACTGTAAAGGTGTTCTTTTTATCTACATAAGAATGTAAATAAATTGGCATCGCTAAATTTGTTCTTTTATTTACACAAGAAATGTAAAAATATATCTCATGTTTGTTCTATTTCACATAAAAATGTGAATCTCAACAAGTCAAAAAACAAAATGAGGTGATATGGGTTTTAACTATTTCTAATTAACTCAATTATAAACTTTGAATCAACAAATCTAATGAATATATAAATCTCAATAAAATGAGATTCTCAATGGATGAACAAACATTCACAGCAATAAATAAATAGAAAATCCTAAATTACCACAACGCAGATCTATACTATTTACGTACATACAATGATTCAATAATCGTGAAAAATAATTAAATTATTTAATTATTTAAAAGTAAGAATTCTCACATCGATTTGTCTAAATTTTCAACTGTCTCCGTTTCAGCTTTAATCATTTCCGTGTTGTAGAGTTCGGCAAGACAATTCCAACGCAACTGGAATCACTTAATTCTGAATCCGTTTGACAAAGATACAAGTGTTTGAATGTTAATTACATTAAATAAATTCATTAATAACTTGATTAATTAATTTAATATATTAATTACATTAACCTAAAGCATGGTCGTTACTTTCTGCTACTCCATCTTCTTCATCGAAACGCAGGAACCCATCGTGCTCAACCTTGAAACCTCCAACCGCACGGCTCCCGGATGCATCGTTCTCCGATCTGACAGCTCCATGCCGCCAAGCCTCGAGTCGCCATCCCTGTGCTGGCCACGCTCGCCATCTCGCGGGTCCCATTTGGTCAGAAAACCCACACGAACTGCCGTTGTTTCAAGCAGGATTCTGGTCTCCTCGGCGAGTATTATCAGATCTTCACCGTTGAATAGATCGATTTCATTGCTCTCTTTCATTTTGCTTTTGGAAGTGTCGATTTTTTATTAAGAGAAGAGGGAGATCGAATGGAAGAAGGTTCGGTGCTTTATGGCCATTGTTTTCTTCAAAGACGGCGGCTGATGTTTAGACATTAGGGTTTAGGACAATTTAGGATTATATTTATAATATAATATTCGTTAATTCACTAAAAAGTCCTTAATTGACATGCATTGGTAATTTAAAGGAAATATTGTCGTTTTAATATTAATTATTTCCCTTTCTTGATTTAATCCCTTTCTATCACACACATTTGTTTTCGTATTTTATTAAATGAAGTTTGCTAATATGTTAATGTTAATAATCTTCCATTACTTTCAAATTCAAACGCTCATTGTTTTTTTCTTTAAAAAAATAAATAATGTTTTTGTATACTTTCCGATTATTTTATAAAATACCATTTATTAACTTTCATTCCTTCTTCTGTTTCTTTTTATTTAATTCTGTATATTCCATTGTAACGTTTCCAATTTCAAACGCACTTTACTCTGAGTGTTGTAGTGAGGAAAATTTGTGTAGACATTATGTTGTAATCCTGGTGTATGGATATACTTTCTAGTTGTTATGAAAGTTTAGGGTTTTCTGCCCAAATATGCTTTTCTATTATTGCCTGTTGTATACGTTCTATTATATTTTATCCTTGGGCTGATTTACGATAGGTTTCGTTTGTGTTATCATACCTTGGTGACCGTCCATAGCTGACTGGGATGTCTTTCAGTGCATTACTTCCCTTGTTAAATGCAGGGATTAGGGCGGTCGTCACAATATGCCTAGATTGATCTTCTCTCAGTTAATCCTGAATCAGATCAATCTTCTCTGCAATTTCTCTTATCAAATTTTGTCCAAACACTAGTCTATCCTCAATCTCTATTCAACAGACTGGTCATTTGCAGGTCCTTTTGTACAGATTTCAAATGGTTCTATTCTTATACTAGTATGAGAATGGTTGTTTAAGGAAAAGTCCACGAGATGTTGGTGATCATCCTATAAACCAACAAATTATAGCACATAACCTCTTAGTAAATCTTCCAAAACTTTGTTATTTCTCTTCGTTTGCCATCTGTCTGAGGGTTATGGGCGGTACTCATTCTAAGCTTGGTACCTAAAACTTCCTCTGAATTCTCCCAAAACTCGCTAGAGTATAGGGATGTTTATCACTAACTACATTACTAGGAATCCCATGCATACTAACTATGTTCTTTATTAATAACTTAGGCTGTTTAGGTGCCATCCTGATTTAAAACAAATGAGCACTTTTGGTTAACCTATCCCCGATGACCCATATGTCATCATTTCTTCTCCTTGAATTTGGAAACCCATCAATAAAGTTCATGGAAATTGAATCGCATTCCCAAACCGAAATGTCCATAAATTAAAGCGTCCTACTTGGTGTCTAATTCTCAGCTTTCACTTACTAGAAATGTAAACATTGTAAAACACTTAAGAAAACTTACTTATTCATTGCTTCCTAGAAGAAACTCTTCGTCATGTCTTGATACGTCCACCCTCGACATGAATCACAAACTTCGATAGATGACACTCACTAAGAACTTGCCTCCTTAAGATTCCAGTATCTGAAACACATGACCTTCCCTTCTTTCTCAACCATACCTTATAGCCAAGAATAATACCCTTGAGGTCATGAGCTTTTGTCCCATCCTTAAGCTTTCTAACCCTTTCAGCCAACACTAGATCATCTTCCTTCTTAGAAGCAATCCGTCAACCAAAATTGGTCGAACTTATAAACCCTATAACATAGCAATACTCTGGCTTGAACTGGTTGTAGGCCTTAAGCACAAATCACACACAGTGAGGGCCTCTAAATCTTTTCACTCTTTCAGCATGGCTAACACTACATTTTGACCCTTTATGCTAAGTTCATATGAAACCTATTCCTTTCCCAGGTATATACTCAATTCCAAATTCATAGGCAGTAATGAACTCTAACCATCATTGTTGTCTTATGTTTGTGACGGCAAGGAATTTCGCTCGGTCCGAACCAGTCGCTAAACCGATCCAGGCCGTTCGAAACGCCCTATCGTTTGAGAACACGACAAAATAGAACGCAAACAGAAGAACATTTCATTGTATATTACAACAATGCATCAGATTACAAGAATATACAGAGTATAAATGAATATTACACAGAAATATCAGAGATTTAAATTACATTTAAATACATCGCAGCGGAAAATAATACAATACACAACTAGAAGAGATATACGGATACAAAGCTTTCCGGATATCGTTCCAGCTGTAAATCAGGATCCTGTGAATATAAATCTGCAAAACCAAAACTACTAGCTGCCCGTGTCAAAATAAGGGCACCTAGAGTTTAGGTTAAAACAATAAACTCCAGGTCAGTCATGTGACTGGTGTGAGAACTAAAACAGTTATTAATCTTTATTTTAAATCATTAGGTAAATCAAGGGACCACGCCGTATAACACGGAACGGGTTTCCTCCCAAGAATACCAGTGCATAAAACAAACAACGCAATGCTAAATAAAGAGAAATGAAGCTGTTATAAGACCCAGGTCCCATCACACAATGCAACGCAGTCGAGGATAGGGTTTTCCCTTATAACAGCCAAAGAATGCTTGATACGTTTAAAACAAATCATTTGATACTATATAAGTGCATAGTGTATAAAACAACTTCAAATCATAAGTATCAATCATAGGCGGCATGAGTACCATATATCATGTCGCCATATATAGGTTTACAAATAAAACCGCAAATGTCACGTATTTGGAAGTTGGATTTCCGTCTATGAACCGAGGCAAAAGATAGTCCTCAACCGATTCGTGACTCTCTAGCCCGAGCCACAGGATCAGAACGCATCAACCCTTTAGATCGTCAGGGCCGGTCCACACGGAGTGGATTATTATGCCTGAACAATACGTCCCCCCACCCTATGGGGTGTAAGTCTGGTCCGTCAGCCGACCAGAATGCATTCGGCCGAAACCGATATAACCGAGGCGCCTCGCAACCGCAACAACCACATAAGTCAAACTCGTCAGGGCGTGTAAAACCACTGACGCCACTTCTAGCTAGAAAGAAACGCAAGTCCTCCCTGATGTCCCTCCCGTTTTTGGTTCATACCGGGTGTGAAACTCGCGAAGTAAACGTTACACAAAGCTACGCCACAAAGGCCGTGCTTTGATCATCACCACAAGACTTTGCTTTTCAACAGAAGCCTTGATCATTTGCATCTTAGCATGCCACACAGGCAAACCACTCTATGCAACCGATATCAGTCACACAGAATGAAATCCGATGTCAGACACACAGTCCATTTACAAGGCCGTTCTGGGTCTGAACGAAACCGGAGGCACCTAGTACCCCGCATATCCATCGATCTCCAAGTACGTCTGGACGATCACCAACTGTTTCCATCTTCTTGGGTGTACAGCCCAATCAAGATCATCAGCTATCACCCAAACGACGTGAAGACCTCCGGTCGTCGACCATCGTCTTCATCTTCGACTTATCGTCGTATCAGTTATTCAGAATGGGATAAACCCGGTCTTTCCGAATAACTCGCGTATATTTTAAATAAGTGTTACACAAACACAACATACGCCTCATTCCAATTCATTAGTCACTAACCGTAAATTAATCAAGAGAATAATTCCCCAAATATTAACCCCGAAGGCCGAAACCAACATCAGATCAATATCCAGAAAACCATTCTGCTTGGCTAACCGACAGTTAGTTCCTAAATTTCACGTTCAAATCTAATTAAAGATTTAACTATCGCCTGGAGCAAAACTGGTGATACTCCATTCTCGATCTTTTCAATCTAATTAAAGATTCATTAAAACTCCACTTAGTTTTAATCTTTTGACTGGGTTAAAGAATCAGTGTCATTTAAAAACACGGTTCACGATAAACCCAAAATCACATTCATTAATCGTCGGGTTAAAGAACGAGTGTTATTTAAAACACTGTCCACGATAAACCCAAAAATCAATATCGATTCAATTCCAATTAAATGTTATTTAATTGGTACACTTCATTAAATCTAAATAAAAAGATTTAATCTTTTCTCAACTGGGTTCAAGAACAGTGTTAGTGAAGACACCATTCACGACAAACCCAAATCACGTTCATTAATTATCGGGTTAAAGAACAAGTGTTATTTAAAACACTGTTCACGATAAACCCAAAAATCAATATCAATTCAATTCCAATTAAATGTTATTTAATTGGTACACTTCATTAAATCTAAATAAAAAGATTTAATCTTTTCTCAACTGGGTTCAAGAACAGTGTTAGTGAAGACACCATTCACGACAAACCCAAATCACGTTCATTAATTATCGGGTTAAAGAACAAGTGTTATTTAAAACACTGTTCACGATAAACCCAAAAATCAATATCAATTCAATTCCAATTAAATGTTATTTAATTGGTACACTTCATTAAATCTAAATAAAAAGATTTAATCTTTTCTCAACTGGGTTCAAGAACAGTGTTAGTGAAGACACCATTCACGACAAACCCAAATCACATTTGATATTAAATACAAGGCTCTGAATAGAAAATATCCCGGCTTATATTCAATATCAAATTCTACGATTAACAAATGTCGTATTGGAAATAACGATATAAATATATATCTTTCAAATTTCCATAACAACATCTGTATAATCACGAATTCCAACTTCGAAATATTCCGAAGACAATTTCGATTCAAATCCACTCCAATGAAATCATTGGAGATTCTGGTTATTTCTAAAACCCTTTTCAAATTCAATTTATTTATTTAAAAATAAATAGAATTATAATTCTAGTTCAAAACTAGTTCATTTCGATAAAAATCTATTTTTATCTTTTCAAATATGGAGTTTTTCATCCCAAATCTTCACAAATCATTTCTTATGATTTTACACAAATTATTACTATTTTTAATAATTTTATCAAGGCCCGTACAGTCGATTTCCATCAACGGCCATCGAACTGCACTTACAGCGACCTTTTTCGAATTTGATTTGGACATAATTCCAAATCCAACCGTTAGATTTCAAATTTCTAACATTCATTAGAAAGCTCTTTTCGATACGAACCCAACGGTTCCGGTTTTAGGAGAATCCGACGGTCGGATCTCCCGTAATGTCCGTTTGAAATAAATGGTCGAAATTCGCGAACTGCCGCGGCGCGGCGCGTTCTATTCAGGCCATTATATTATATATATAATATATATAATATATATTTCGTCGATTTCTATTTAAAACGAATTATATAAATAGTTTTAAATTCGTTTCAAAAGCAATTTCAACTTCCTTTTCAATTCAAATCAAAATTGAATTCTTCTTTATAAATTTGTTTCAAAATTCATTTCTATTCAATTCAAATTTCAATTCAATTTGAATTCATTTCAATTCGTTTTCAATTCAATTCATTTCGAAATCGTTTTCAATTCAATTCATTTCGAAATCGTTTTCAATTCAATTCATTTCGAAATCGTTTTCAATTCAATTCATTTCGAAATCGTTTTCAATTCAATTTGAATTCGTTTTCAATTCATTTCATTTCGAAATCGTTTTCAATTCAATTTGAATTCGTTTTCAATTCATTTCATTTCGAAATCGTTTTCAATTCAATTCAAAATATTCGATTTCGAAATCACTTTTCAATATTCATTTTTAAGATGAATAAGCTCGATATAAATATCGTTCACGTCAAAATGGCGTCAATCTAATCAACACGGCTTCATAAATTTCTATTTTCAAATATTCTATTTCAAATATTTCTTTTTCAAAATAGTTGTTATTATCAAAATATTTCGTTCAACACATGACCAATCTCAATGAATGAGTACTGTCAACACATGAACTTTTATTTTATATTATTCTTTATTTTTCAAATTGGAATGAGGCCCAATCAGTTACCATATAAAGTTAATTATATGGATTTTCATACAACACATGTATATAATAACATTGAAAATAATCAACCATCAACCAAAGTGCACTACACTGCATAAGCATCAAATATAGATATTCAACGCTTATAACAGCCTGTCAATCAATCGATCGACATATTTAATCAATCAAGATGAGTGAAATTCATATTTCATCCCAACACCCGTGTGGGGTTTTCAAACCATCAAACAAATATTTTATTTGTGCAATTGGGCGATGTGTAAAATTTATCGACCCAATCAATGTCCTTCAAATAGGTGTACATAAACAAACCGTCCGGTTTGTAAATGAATATTTATTTATTTACATTCACGTTAAAAATTATATTTTTAACGACAAAACATTTTATTTCAACATATGAATTTCTATTCAATTCATTCTTTAAATAAAATGATATTTTTATTTTTCTAACATATTTTAGAAAATTTCGGCGGCATAACGGCACGATACTAGAAACGGGACGAGGCCTAGCCTTATCCCCGGTCTAGTGAAGGCCCACGCCATTCACACATCAATCAAATCACTTTCGTTATGCAAACCACAAAATTTGGAGAAAGGATCTAACCTAGCCTTACTCCTTCGCCTTATAACGGCGCACGTCTAATCCTAACCAATTTATCGATTCGATTTTTCACACCACAAACCACATTCAAACCAACATCGCAATCAATCACCAAACAGTCAAACAAACAAGTCCATGGTCTGTGGACGATTGTGTCGGGTGCTACTAAGCACCGTCTGCATCCTAGTATATATATATATAACTAGAAATAAAATTGAAGAGTGAGAAATTCTCACATATTGCTATCCTAGCTCCACGGCACTTCTTTTAGAGAAGTCTTCGTCGTCATCGCATCCCTTTTCATCTTCGTTGCCCTCTTTCACTACCTATGTAAAAATCGAATTTTTACTTTACTATTCAATATATAAAAATCGAATTTTTAGTTCGCTATTCAATATATAAAAAACGAATTTTTAGTTCGAAGTTCAATAGATAAAAATCACATTTTTAGTTCGAAGTTCAATAGATAAAAATCACATTTTTAGTTCGAAGTTCAATAGATAAAAATCACATTTTTAGTTCGAAGTTCAATAGATAAAAATCACATTTTTTAGTTCGAAGTTCAATAGATAAAAATCACATTTTTAGTTCGAAGTTCAATAGATAAAAATCACATTTTTAGTTCGAAGTTCAATAGATAAAAATCACATTTTTATTTATAAATTTCGCCTTTTCCATCTCAAAAATCGAATCTTTTCTATTTAAAAATCTATGTTTTTCTATTCATAAAAACCATTCTTTTTCTTTGCAAAATTATTTCTTTTCCTTTGTAAAAATATAAATTTTCTTATAACAAAATAGGATTTTTTTCTATAACAAAATCAGTTTTTGAACTGTTAAAATAAAAACAGTCAATCTTTAAAATAAAAAAAAACAGTTAATCTTTAAAATATAAAAACAGAAATCTTTAAAATATAAAAACAGAAATCTTTAAAATATAAAAACAGAAATCTTTAAAATATAAAACAGAAATCTTTAAAATATAAAACAGAAATCTTAAAATATAAAACAGAAATCTTTAAAATATAAAACAGTTATAAAATATAAAACAGTTATAAAATATTAATAAATAAATAAAAACGAAAACTTACAGTCGAGGGGGGGGGGGGTTTCACCGCGGTTGAGGAGGCGAGAGGGGGTCAGCAACGGCGGCGGGTCCCTGGGTGGCTGGCGGTGCGGGTTCGACGATTTTGGGAGGTGGCTGCGTCTGGGCTCACGCGATTCGAGGAGAGGGAGTTCGCGAGCTGGGTGGGCGTCGAGGCCGATGGCGAGGGGCAGTGGGCTCGGAGGACGAGGCGGAGCGTCGATAGGGGGAGGCGCGCGCCATCTTCGATCTACTGGAGTCTTCTCCTTTTTCGTTTTCCCCTTTTTTTTTTTTTATATAATCGATCAGAGATGGAATAATTTAGAACGGGGGGGGGGGGCCAGAAAGTTTTAAGGGGGGGGGAAGATAAGATTTTTTATTATATTTATTTAATTATTAATTATTTAATTTGCAAAGAGTTGACTTTTACATACGACCTCGGAACGAGGCCCACCGCCTGTCGTCCATAACGTTTTACCCCCATTCCGAACACAATGGGATATGTACCGCAAGTTGATTCGGCTGTTACAATCAGTTTCCGTTAAATTTACATTTAAATCACTATATTGAATTTTAAACGTACATTTCAAATTACCGGGGCCACACACGAATTCTAAAAATGGCAGAAAAATATTTTCTAGCTTCGTAGTGACGATACGGTCCTAACAAAACTAGTTTCGTCGAATTCTGAGACCGTTTGCAAAATGGCCAATTTCCAGTCGATTAAATTCAACAGAAACTGGTCAAACGCGTTTTCCTTTGCCACGCTCACATATTGATTCGAAAAATTATGAAATTTGAAACCTAACAATAACTTGACACTGCGGATCTAACAAAAGTGGTTTCGTCGAAATCCGAGGTCATCTGCAAAATATCCATTTTTAAGGGCCTGAATTCCATAGCGACTATTCAGAATTTTCAACTGGACATATCTTTTGATTCCCGATATGAAATCTTGATTTTTCGGATTCGTTGGAAAGATATTCACTATTAGATTCCATTATTTTTGGTTTCACTAAAATGCGGATTGTTTTGCACCCGGTACATTCAATTGAAGTTTGAAATCGAATTATCGAACTACCGCGCCATTTTCCATTCTATTTATAATTATAAATAATTATTTATATTCTAACGACGACGCGTATAATATATACGTTCGAATTATATTCAAAATAAATTTCTCGCCGATATTATTTAAAATAATTCATTTTAAATAATCAAAACTCGCTATAATTGCCAAAATAAAATTTATAAACTGGCCCAGATTTTCCGGGTTATTACAATCTCCCCCACTTAAAACTTTTCGTCCCCGAAAAGGAACAAAGTCGAAAGTGGTTTGATTAATAAGCTCTACATTCGATCTGGCTTCCATTCTCCAACTTTTCAGTTTCTGAGAATTTCCAAAATTTCAAAAATTTGGCTAACACCCTAAATTTTTGAAAAATTTCGCCATAACCTCCCCTGCAATGGGAGCATCGGGGAATTTCAAATAGCTTCCCCGGTCCTTCAGATCTCAAAAAGAAAAAGAAAAAGCCAAGCGGCTAGCCAATAGGCTCACAAAATCATCATCACCCAAACAAAACAGGAAATTATGTAGTAAACATGTACCTATTTGTCGGGCAAACAAATTTTATTCTCTGGCTCTAGCCTCCTTGCTATGACCTGTTCAATGATATACATGTATATGCAAGCAGATGTGACCAATATTCAATACAATTCAATATTTGATCATATTAGGCATAATGGTACAAAATTATCAAACAATTAAACAAACAACACAAACATCAATCAATTAGTGAATTAGAGTTTCAAATTCATAACTTTGATATATAGTCTAAAATCAGATTTTTGATGCCAAATCACAACAAATAAATCTAGCTATATAAGTTTTGGTTCTCACACCAGTCTAATGGAAATATATAGAAAATTACACCTTCGAAACTCGAATACCAATTCTGATGATGTCTAGACTATCATCAGAATCGTCTCCGGGCGACTAGAGTGTGGCTCTATATCTATCCAGTATATTAAAACTTCAAATACACGCGGATCAGACGTATACGCAAAATCTTTATATACTGGACTGTCCAACTCAATTTAAAATAAATAATCAAATACGAATAATTGATTTAAATTTTCAAAACAAAAATCGTTTTCATTTTAAAAATATACTCTTCACACTCGTTCTAGGATACTACTGATCCCATCTCTACGAGTCATTCTAATTGGATATTACTAATCCAATATCTGATGAATTCTTTCGTATGGTTCTAATGTGTCTTGTTCTCTGCTTTGTAAACCAAAGCTCTGATACCAACTGTGACGGCAAGGAATTTCGCTCGGTCCGAACCAGTCGCTAAACCGATCCAGGCCGTTCGAAACGCCCTATCGTTTGAGAACACGACAAAATAGAACGCAAACAGAAGAACATTTCATTGTATATTACAACAATGCATCAGATTACAAGAATATACAGAGTATAAATGAATATTACACAGAAATATCAGAGATTTAAATTACATTTAAATACATCGCAGCGGAAAATAATACAATACACAACTAGAAGAGATATACGGATACAAAGCTTTCCGGATATCGTTCCAGCTGTAAACCAGGATCCTGTGAATATAAATCTGCAAAACAAAAACTACTAGCTGCCCGTGTCAAAATAAGGGCACCCAGAGTTTAGGTTAAAACAATAAACTCCAGGTCAGTCATGTGACTGGTGTGAGAACTAAAACAGTTATTAATCTTTATTTTAAATCATTAGGTAAATCAAGGGACCACGCCGTATAACACGGAACGGGTTTCCTCCCAAGAATACCAGTGCATAAAACAAACAACGCAATGCTAAATAAAGAGAAATGAAGCTGTTATAAGACCCAGGTCCCATCACACAATGCAACGCAGTCGAGGATAGGGTTTTCCCTTATAACAGCCAAAGAATGCTTGATACGTTTAAAACAAATCATTTGATACTATATAAGTGCATAGTGTATAAAACAACTTCAAATCATAAGTATCAATCATAGGCGGCATGAGTACCATATATCATGTCGCCATATATAGGTTTACAAATAAAACCGCAAATGTCACGTATTTGGAAGTTGGATTTCCGTCTATGAACCGAGGCAAAAGATAGTCCTCAACCGATTCGTGACTCTCTAGCCCGAGCCACAGGATCAGAACGCATCAACCCTTTAGATCGTCAGGGCCGGTCCACACGGAGTGGATTATTATGCCTGAACAATACGTCCCCCCACCCTATGGGGTGTAAGTCTGGTCCGTCAGCCGACCAGAATGCATTCGGCCGAAACCGATATAACCGAGGCGCCTCGCAACCGCAACAACCACATAAGTCAAACTCGTCAGGGCGTGTAAAACCACTGACGCCACTTCTAGCTAGAAAGAAACGCAAGTCCTCCCTGATGTCCCTCCCGTTTTTGGTTCATACCGGGTGTGAAACTCGCGAAGTAAACGTTACACAAAGCTACGCCACAAAGGCCGTGCTTTGATCATCACCACAAGACTTTGCTTTTCAACAGAAGCCTTGATCATTTGCATCTTAGCATGCCACACAGGCAAACCACTCTATGCAACCGATATCAGTCACACAGAATGAAATCCGATGTCAGACACACAGTCCATTTACAAGGCCGTTCTGGGTCTGAACGAAACCGGAGGCACCTAGTACCCCGCATATCCATCGATCTCCAAGTATGTCTGGACGATCACCAACTGTTTCCATCTTCTTGGGTGTACAGCCCAATCAAGATCATCAGCTATCACCCAAACGACGTGAAGACCTCCGGTCTTCGACCATCGTCTTCATCTTCGACTTATCGTCGTATCAGTTATTCAGAATGGGATAAACCCGCTCTTTCCGAATAACTCGCGTATATTTTAAATAAGTGTTACACAAACACAACATACGCCTCATTCCAATTCATTAGTCACTAACCGTAAATTAATCAAGAGAATAATTCCCCAAATATTAACCCCGAAGGCCGAAACCAACATCAGATCAATATCCAGAAAACCATTCTGCTTGGCTAACCGACAGTTAGTTCCTAAATTTCACGTTCAAATCTAATTAAAGATTTAACTATCGCCTGGAGCAAAACTGGTGATACTCCATTCTCGATCTTTTCAATCTAATTAAAGATTCATTAAAACTCCACTTAGTTTTAATCTTTTGACTGGGTTAAAGAATCAGTGTCATTTAAAAACACGGTTCACGATAAACCCAAAATCACATTCATTAATCGTCGGGTTAAAGAACGAGTGTTATTTAAAACACTGTCCACGATAAACCCAAAAATCAATATCGATTCAATTCCAATTAAATGTTATTTAATTGGTACACTTCATTAAATCTAAATAAAAAGATTTAATCTTTTCTCAACTGGGTTCAAGAACAGTGTTAGTGAAGACACCATTCACGACAAACCCAAATCACGTTCATTAATTATCGGGTTAAAGAACAAGTGTTATTTAAAACACTGTTCACGATAAACCCAAAAATCAATATCAATTCAATTCCAATTAAATGTTATTTAATTGGTACACTTCATTAAATCTAAATAAAAAGATTTAATCTTTTCTCAACTGGGTTCAAGAACAGTGTTAGTGAAGACACCATTCACGACAAACCCAAATCACGTTCATTAATTATCGGGTTAAAGAACAAGTGTTATTTAAAACACTGTTCACGATAAACCCAAAAATCAATATCAATTCAATTCCAATTAAATGTTATTTAATTGGTACACTTCATTAAATCTAAATAAAAAGATTTAATCTTTTCTCAACTGGGTTCAAGAACAGTGTTAGTGAAGACACCATTCACGACAAACCCAAATCACATTTGATATTAAATACAAGGCTCTGAATAGAAAATATCCCGGCTTATATTCAATATCAAATTCTACGATTAACAAATGTCGTATTGGAAATAACGATATAAATATATATCTTTCAAATTTCCATAACAACATCTGTATAATCACGAATTCCAACTTCGAAATATTCCGAAGACAATTTCGATTCAAATCCACTCCAATGAAATCATTGGAGATTCTGGTTATTTCTAAAACCCTTTTCAAATTCAATTTATTTATTTAAAAATAAATAGAATTATAATTCTAGTTCAAAACTAGTTCATTTCGATAAAAATCTATTTTTATCTTTTCAAATATGGAGTTTTTCATCCCAAATCTTCACAAATCATTTCTTATGATTTTACACAAATTATTACTATTTTTAATAATTTTATCAAGGCCTGTTCAGTCGATTTCCATCAACGGCCATCGAACTGCACTTACAGCGACCTTTTTCGAATTTGATTTGGACATAATTCCAAATCCAACCGTTAGATTTCAAATTTCTAACATTCCTTAGAAAGCTCTTTTCGATACGAACCCAACGGTTCCGGTTTTAGGAGAATCCGACGGTCGGATCTCCCGTAATGTCCGTTTGAAATAAATGGTCGAAATTCGCGAACTGCCGCGGCGCGGCGCGTTCTATTCAGGCCATTATATTATATATATAATATATATTTCGTCGATTTCTATTTAAAACGAATTATATAAATAGTTTTAAATTCGTTTCAAAAGCAATTTCAACTTCCTTTTCAATTCAAATCAAAATTGAATTCTTCTTTATAAATTTGTTTCAAAATTCATTTCTATTCAATTCAAATTTCAATTCAATTTGAATTCATTTCAATTCGTTTTCAATTCAATTCATTTCGAAATCGTTTTCAATTCAATTCATTTCGAAATCGTTTTCAATTCAATTCATTTCGAAATCGTTTTCAATTCAATTCATTTCGAAATCGTTTTCAATTCAATTTGAATTCGTTTTCAATTCATTTCACTTCGAAATCGTTTTCAATTCAATTTGAATTCGTTTTCAATTCATTTCATTTCGAAATCGTTTTCAATTCAATTCAAAATATTCGATTTCGAAATCACTTTTCAATATTCATTTTTAAGATGAATAAGCTCGATATAAATATCGTTCACGTCAAAATGGCGTCAATCTAATCAACATGGCTTCATAAATTTCTATTTTCAAATATTCTATTTCAAATATTTCTTTTTCAAAATAGTTGTTATTATCAAAATATTTCGTTCAACACATGACCAATCTCAATGAATGAGTACTGTCAACACATGAACTTTTATTTTATATTATTCTTTATTTTTCAAATTGGAATGAGGCCCAATCAGTTACCATATAAAGTTAATTATATGGATTTTCATACAACACATGTATATAATAACATTGAAAATAATCAACCATCAACCAAAGTGCACTACACTGCATAAGCATCAAATATAGATATTCAACGCTTATAACAGCCTGTCAATCAATCGATCGACATATTTAATCAATCAGGATGAGTGAAATTCATATTTCATCCCAACACCCGTGTGGGGTTTTCAAACCATCAAACAAATATTTTATTTGTGCAATTGGGCGATGTGTAAAATTTATCGACCCAATCAATGTCCTTCAAATAGGTGTACATAAACAAACCGTCCGGTTTGTAAATGAATATTTATTTATTTACATTCACGTTAAAAATTATATTTTTAACGACAAAACATTTTATTTCAACATATGAATTTCTATTCAATTCATTCTTTAAATAAAATGATATTTTTATTTTTCTAACATATTTTAGAAAATTTCGGCGGCATAACGGCACGATACTAGAAACGGGACGAGGCCTAGCCTTATCCCCGGTCTAGTGAAGGCCCACGCCATTCACACATCAATCAAATCACTTTCGTTATGCAAACCACAAAATTTGGGGAAAGGATCTAACCTAGCCTTACTCCTTCGCCTTATAACGGCGCACGTCTAATCCTAACCAATTTATCGATTCGATTTTTCACACCACAAACCACATTCAAACCAACATCGCAATCAATCACCAAACAGTCAAACAAACAAGTCCATGGTCTGTGGACGATTGTGTCGGGTGCTACTAAGCACCGTCTGCATCCTAGTATATATATATATAACTAGAAATAAAATTGAAGAGTGAGAAATTCTCACATATTGCTATCCTAGCTCCACGGCACTTCTTTTAGAGAAGTCTTCGTCGTCATCGCATCCCTTTTCATCTTCGTTGCCCTCTTTCACTACCTATGTAAAAATCGAATTTTTACTTTACTATTCAATATATAAAAATCGAATTTTTAGTTCGCTATTCAATATATAAAAAACGAATTTTTAGTTCGAAGTTCAATAGATAAAAATCACATTTTTAGTTCGAAGTTCAATAGATAAAAATCACATTTTTAGTTCGAAGTTCAATAGATAAAAATCACATTTTTAGTTCGAAGTTCAATAGATAAAAATCACATTTTTAGTTCGAAGTTCAATAGATAAAAATCACATTTTTAGTTCGAAGTTCAATAGATAAAAATCACATTTTTATTTATAAATTTCGCCTTTTCCATCTCAAAAATCAAATCTTTTCTATTTAAAAATCTATGTTTTTCTATTCATAAAAACCATTCTTTTTCTTTGCAAAATTATTTCTTTTCCTTTGTAAAAATATAAATTTTCTTATAACAAAATAGGATTTTTTTCTATAACAAAATCAGTTTTTGAACTGTTAAAATAAAAACAGTCAATCTTTAAAATAAAAAAAACAGTAAATCTTTAAAATATAAAACAGTTAATCTTTAAAATATAAAAACAGAAATCTTTAAAATATAAAAACAGAAATCTTTAAAATATAAAACAGAAATCTTTAAAATATAAAACAGAAATCTTAAAATATAAAACAGAAATCTTTAAAATATAAAACAGTTATAAAATATAAAACAGTTATAAAATATTAATAAATAAATAAAAACGAAAACTTACAGTCGAGGGGGGGGGGGTTTCACCGCGGTTGAGGAGGCGAGAGGGGGTCAGCAACGGCGGCGGGTCCCTGGGTGGCTGGCGGTGCGGGTTCGACGATTTTGGGAGGTGGCTGCGTCTGGGCTCACGCGATTCGAGGAGAGGGAGTTCGCGAGCTGGGTGGGCGTCGAGGCCGATGGCGAGGGGCAGTGGGCTCGGAGGATGAGGCGGAGCGTCGATAGGGGGAGGCGCGCGCCATCTTCGATCTACTGGAGTCTTCTCCTTTTTCGTTTTCCCTTTTTTTTTTTTTATATAATCGATCAGAGATGGAATAATTTAGAACGGGGGGGGGGGGGGGGGCAGAAAGTTTTAAGGGGGGGGAAGATAAGATTTTTTATTATATTTATTTAATTATTAATTATTTAATTTGCAAAGAGTTGACTTTTACATACGACCTCGGAACGAGGCCCACCGCCTGTCGTCCATAACGTTTTACCCCCATTCCGAACACAATGGGATATGTACCGCAAGTTGATTCGGCTGTTACAATCAGTTTCCGTTAAATTTACATTTAAATCACTATATTGAATTTTAAACGTACATTTCAAATTACCGGGGCCACATACGAATTCTAAAAATGGCAGAAAAATATTTTCTAGCTTCGTAGTGACGTTACGGTCCTAACAAAACTAGTTTCGTCGAATTCTGAGACCGTTTGCAAAATGGCCAATTTCCAGTCGATTAAATTCAACAGAAACTGGTCAAACGCGTTTTCCTTTGCCACGCTCACATATTGATTCGAAAAATTATGAAATTTGAAACCTAACAATAACTTGACACTGCGGATCTAACAAAACTGGTTTCGTCGAAATCCGAGGTCATCTGCAAAATATCCATTTTTAAGGGCCTGAATTCCATAGCGACTATTCAGAATTTTCAACTGGACATATCTTTTGATTCCCGATATGAAATCTTGATTTTTCGGATTCGTTGGAAAGATATTCACTATTAGATTCCATTATTTTTGGTTTCACTAAAATGCGGATTGTTTTGCACCCGGTACATTCAATTGAAGTTTGAAATCGAATTATCGAACTACCGCGCCATTTTCCATTCTATTTATAATTATAAATAATTATTTATATTCTAACGACGACGCGTATAATATATAGGTTCGAATTATATTCAAAATAAATTTCTCGCAGATATTATTTAAAATAATTCATTTTAAATAATCAAAACTCGCTATAATTGCCAAAATAAAATTTTTAAACTGGCCCAGATTTTCCGGGTTATTACAATGTTCATCCCTTTTTTAGAGAACAAATACTTCAAAGATGTATAATATATGAATAACTCGAATCTTTCTTTGAATAGGTAATGTCTCCACATCTTCAAGGCAAAAATAACTACATCTAGCTCTAGGTCATGAGTCAAATATCTTACTTTATGCGGTCTAAGTTTTCTAGAAGCTTAAGAAATGATTTTGCCATGTTGCATCAACACAGCTCCTAATTTGGTTTCACAAGCGTCGTTGTAGACAACTAAATCATGGTTTTCTTCAACGACAACTGGAACATGAGCATTAGTCAAAAAATGTTTCAAACTCTGGAATGCTTCCTTATATTTGTCAATCCAAATAAATTTGACATCTTTTCAAGTGAGGTTGGTAATTGGTGCAGCTAGATGGGAGAAATCCTTGGTAAATCTCCTATAATAGCGAGCTAGTCCAATGAAACTTTTGATCTCTGTAGCTGTCTCTGTCACTTCCAATTATTTACACCATCTATCTTGACAAGATATGTTATGGCCCACCCTAATAAAGTGCATTAATGGATAATGTCATATATTAGAGCAGAGAATAGCGCTGGTTATGAGCGACCATACGTAATCTTGTATTAGACGAGTATCGAATATGTCAATTAGCTATATAAGTTTTCCTTTTCTTACATCGAGTGGATCAATGCATTCAATTCATCCAATGTAAATCTACAACAGCCGAGGATCATTTTCAGAACAAGTTACAACAAATCACAGATAACGGATCACTGAACAGAACAAATATAAATACAATAACAGAGTACAACATATACATGAGCTACAAACTCGAATGGTTACATATGAACTATTTACGTACAACAATTTTCAAAGGAATAAATACACAAATACATGACTATACAAGTAAGGTAATAGCTCTAAGATAGATAGTTCAAGATGGATTAGCTAACCATGAATCAACAATAAAACTCTAACCTAAGAACAACTTGTTTTGACCCAAGTATAAATATGTAGGTCGGTGTAACTTAAACTTATCAGTTATAAGATGATGAGTACAAAGTGATATCAAGCAATGAATAGAAAACTTCAATGAAGGAGGAGCACAACAAATGCACGATCATCGTAGGATACATGAGATAGGTTCACTAACTCATACGCATGGATCTCATTAGGAATTAATCATAATACAAAACAACTGCTTCTATCGTCTAGGTAACCAAAGCCAAAAGCCAGTGGTTTAAGAAATCTCATACAAATCAAAGCATAAGATAGATAAATCATACTAGTGTAATGCATCAAATTCAGTCAAGCATTTGCCACACAGGTGCAGTCACCAAATAAAAAATCAACAAATAGCACCAAAATCAAGTGTGAAACACAACCTCCATAAGATGATGGAACATCATAAGCACATAAATATTCTAAAAATAATAGCCTACTTGAAATTCGGAAATCACAATGCCACATATTTACCATACCACACAGTCTCGAGGGAAAATAGCAAAACTACACGGCTTGGATCCATAATGCGAGATTGTGTTATGCTTATACAAATTCCACACAGTCGACTAAAGCCTTCCAGTACTAACCACATAGGTTTCTACATAGTTTGGCACCCTACACTATAATCTAGCATTAGCGCTCTACATAGTTATCTAGTATAAGTGCTCCACACAGTTATCACACAGTGGTGCAATCACCAAATAAAAATCATCGAATAACGCCAAAATCAAGAATGAAACACAACTTCCATAGGATGATGGAACATCATTGTGACAACAAGGAATTCCGCTCGATCCGAATCAGTCGCTAAACCGACCCAGACCGTTCGAAACGCCTGATTGTTTTGAGAACACGACAAATTAGAACGCAGACAGAAGAACATTTCATTGTATATTACAACAATTCATCAGAATACAAGAATATACAGAGTATGAATAAATATTACACATTCGATAAATATCAGAGATTACAACAAATTATATAGCAGCGGAAAATAATACAATACACAACTGAAGGAGATATACAGATTCAAAGCTTTCCGGATATCGTTCCAGCTGTAAATCAGGATCCTATGAATGTAGATCTGCAAAACCAAAACTACTAGCTGCCCGTGTCGAAATAAGGGCACCCTGAGTTTAGGTTAAAACAATAAACTCCAGGTCAGTCATGTGACTGGTGTGAGAACTAAAACAGTTATTAATCTTTATTCTAAAGTTCGGTAAATCAAGGGACCACGCCGTATAACACGGAACGGGTTTCCTCCCAAGAACACCAGTGCATAAAACAACAACGCAATGCTAAATAAAGAAAAATGAAGCTATTATAAGACCCAGGTCCCATCACACAATGCAACGCAAGCCGGAGGATAGGGTTTTTACCTTATAATAGCCAAGAATGCTTGATACGTTTAAAACACATCATTTATTATTACTATAAGTGTATAGTGTATAAAACAACTTCAAATCATAAGTATAAATCATAGACGGCATAAGCGCCCCATCCCACTATGTCGCCATACTAGGCTCTACAAATAAAACCGCAAAGTCACATATTGGAAGTTGGATTTCCATCTGTGAACCGAGGCAAAAGATAGTCCTCTACCGATTCGAGACTCTCTAGCCCGAGCCTCAGGATCAGAGCTCGAGTGACCCTTGGATCCTCAGGGCCAGTCCACCGATGTGGATTAAACTTAAACCCTGAACATGCGTTTCCCCACCCTATGAGGCGTAAATGAGCCAACGAATGACTCCATCGGACCCGGATCGTCCGATCAAACCGAGGCGCCTCGCAACAGCAACAACCACATAAGTCAAACTCGTCAGGGCGTGTAAAACCACTGACGCCACTTCTAGCTAGAAGGAAACGCATTCCCTCCCTCCTCTCCCGTTTCTGGTTCACAACCGGGGTGTGAGGCTCGCGAATCAACGTTACACAAAGCTATGCCACACAGGCTGTGCTTTGATCATCACCACAAGACTTTGCTTTTCAACAGAAGCCTTGATCAATCGCCACTTAGGCATGCCACACAGGCAATTCACTCCATGCGTTTGATATCCATCAATATATAACCTCTGAGGTCGTACGTCTCAGAGAACGGCGTTAAGCAAGAGAATAAATTTTCCGCCGCCAAACAGATATATATTTAATAGAAATCAACCACACAGACTAAAATCCAATGTCAGACACACAGTCCATTTACAAGTTCGTTCTGGGTCTGAACGAAACCGGAGGCACCTAGTACCCCGCATATCCATCGATCTCCAAGTACGTCTGGACGACCACTAACAGATTCCCTCCTCTTGGGTGTACGGCCCTATCAAGATCATCAGTAATTATCCAAACGACGTGAAGACCTCCGGTCTTCAACCACCGTCTTCATCTTCGACACCACGTCGAATTAGTTACCCAGAATGGGATAAACCCGGTCTTTCTGAATAACTCGCGTATATAATAAACAAGTGTTACACAAACACAACATACGCCTCATTCCAATTCAGAATATTCTTTTATTCAAATATTCTTATACTTTGGGAAAGATTCCCATTAATTTTATCAAAGATAAATTCTTTAAATTTATTCTTTAATCTTCTTTGAATATCAATTCAAACTAGTCGGGATTAGCGAACCACACCGAAGTAATCATTAATTTTATTTCCCAATCCCAACCTATTCACCCCATGAAGTAAAACTGGTAATACTTCATATCTAACACCACGGTGTTATCGGTATATTCAATTACCATTTCACGTTCAAATCTAATTAAAGATTTAACTATCGCCTGGAGTAAAACTGATGATACTCCATTCTCGATCTTTTCAATCTATTTAAAGATTCATTAAAACTCCACCTAGTTTTAATCTTTAACTGGGTTAAAGAATCAGTGTCATTTAAAACACGGTTCACGATAAACCCAAAAACACATTCCATTAATTATCGGGTTAAAGAACAAGTGTTATTTAAAACACTGTTCACGATAAGCCCAAAAATCAATACCAATTCAATTCCAATTAAATATTATTTAATTGGTACACTTCATTAAATCTAAATAAAAAGATTTAATCTTTTTCTCAATTGGGTTTAAGAACAGTGTTAATGAAGACACCATTCACGACAAACCCAAATCACATTTGATATTAAATACAAGGCTCTGAATAGAAAATATATCGGCTTATATTCAATATCAAATTCTACGACCAATAAATATCGTATTGGAAATAACGATATGTATATATATATATATATATATATATATATCTTTCAGATTTCCATAACAACATCTGTATAATCACTAAATCCAACATCGAAATATTCCAAAGACAACTTCGATTCAAATCCATTCCAATTCAATTATTGGAAATCCTGGTTATATTTCAAAATCATTTCAAATCCAATTTGTTTATTTTTAAAAATAATCAAATTATTACTCTAGTTCAATACTAGTTCATTTCAATAAAAATCTACTTTTATCTTTTCAAATATAGAGTTTTTCATCCTAATTCTTCACAAATCATTTCGTATGATTTTACACAAATTATTGATATTTTTAATAATTTTATCAAGGCCCGTACAGTCGATTTCCATCAACGGCCATCGAACTGCACTTACAGCGACCTTTTCCAAATTTGATTTGGACATAATTCCAAATCCAACCATTAGATTTTAAATTTCTAATATTCGTTAGAAAGCTCTTTTCGATACGAACCCAACGGTTCTGGTTTTAGGAGAATCCGATGGTCAGATCTCCCGCAATATCCATTCGAAGTCAATGGTCGAAATTCACGAACTGTCGCGGCGCTGCGCGATCTATTCAGGCCATTATATTATATATATAATATATATAATATATACTTCGTCGATTTCCTTTTAAAACGTATTATATAAATCGTTTTAAATTCGTTTTCAAAACGATTTCAACTTGTTTTCAAATTCTAATCAAAATTGAATTTTTCCTTATAAATTCGATTTAAATTCATTTCAAATTGATTTCAATTCAAATCGATTTTTAATTCAATTTCAGTTCGTTTTCAATTTCATTCAATTTCAATTCGAATTCATTTCTATTCAATTTCAATTCGAATTCATTTCTATTCACTTTCAATTCGAATTCATTTCTATTCACTTTCAATTCGAATTCATTTCTATTCACTTTCAATTCGAATTCATTTCTATTCACTTTCAATTCGGATTCTAATTCTTTTCAAAATATCAGATTTTGAAATCACTTTCGATATTCATTATAAAATGAATAAAATCGATATAAATATCGTTCACGTCAAAATGGCGTCAATCTAATCAACACGGCTTCATATATTTCTATTTTCAAATATTCTATTTCAAATATTTCTTTTTCAAATATTTCTATTCGAATATCCCTTTTTCAAATATTTCTCTTTCAAATATTTCTATTTAAAATATTTCTATTTCAAAACTGGAATGAAGCCCAATCAATTACCATAGATTTTATTTCTATGGATTTTCATACATCGCATGTATATATCCACAATGAGCAATAATCAACCATCATCCAAAGTGCATTCTACACTGTATAAGCATCAAATATAAATATTCAACGCTTATAACAGTCTGTCAATCAATCGATCGACATACAACTAATTATCGGGATTAGTGTACGTCATATATCATCCCAATACCCGTGTGGGGTTTCAAACAATCAAACACAGATTTTATTTGTGCAGTTGGGCGATGTGTAAAATTTATCGTCCCAATCAATATCAATCAAATCAGTGTATATAAACAAATCGTCCGATCTGTTTATATTTATTTATTTTATATACACGTTAAAAATTCTATTTTCAACTATAAAATATTTTTAACTATATAAATATTTTATTTCTTTTCACATCACATCACACAATCAACTACACATCAAAATCAAACAAACAAGCATACAAGCCGTCGATGGTCTGTGGACGACGGGTTTGGGTGCTACTAAACACCGTCTGCATCCTAGTATATATTTATATAACTAGAGAATAAAATTTAAAGTGAGGAGTTCTCACCAACAGCTAAACCAAACGCCACGACTCTTCGTATGTAGGAAATCTTCATCATTCTCGCCTTTTGTCACTTTCTTTGGCCGTATTCTCTACATATATAAAAACCACATTTTTACTTCGCTATTCAATATATAAAAATCGAATTTTTACTTCGCTATTCGATATATAAAAATCGAGTTTTTACTATTGCTATTCAATATATATAAAAATCGAATTTTTACATCGCTATTCAATATATAAAAATCGAGTTTTTACTTTCACTTCATTATAAAAATTATATTTTTATATTGCTCTTCTCCTAATAAAGGTTATATTTTTACTACTCTACATGAATAAAAATCATACTTTTAATATGCCACTAGTATAAAAATTATATTTTTAACCTTTCTATATTATAAAAATTATATTTTTAACCTCAAAAGATTATATTTTTACTTCTTTAAAAATCTAATTTTTTTTCCTACATCAAAAATTTCAACTTTCTTTGAATAAAAATTTGATCTTTTTGCTCTATAAAAATTTGATCTTTCCTATATAAAATCATATTCTAACCTAGTCATAAAAATCGTATCTCAATACTATGAAAAATCCGACCTTTAATATAATTAAAGATCTAAACATTTATTTAACCATCGAAAACTCCACTATTATATACTTCATCGCAGAAAATAAATAAAAACAATGAAGGAATAAATAAAACTCACATTTATAAATGCAAAACCGCATCTTTGATCGAGGAGGGGGACTGACTTGGGCTGCACCGGGTCAAGGAAGGTGGTAAGGGGCTTCTAGGGTTTGAGTGCTTCGATGTTTGGGGGTTGGGCGGATTCCACATCGAAGAAGGGGGAGGAAGAGGTGGGGATGGCGGAAGGGGGCGCGGTGGTGGGCTGAGAGGCGGCAGATTGGGGTCTCGATTTGTGGTGAAGGCTTCGTGGCACGAGTTGGAGAAGGGAGAAGGAGAAGAGGAGGGAGCGAGCGCGAGAGGGAGGAGGAGGGGTGGTCGGCGCCCAAGCGCACGTCGGTGGGTGGCGGAAGGGGGCGCAGTGGTGCCGATCGTCCGGGGGGGGGGGGTTTCTAGATTTGGGAAAATGGAACGGGGGGTGGGGGGTGGGTTGACTGAATGAAAGAAGATATGGGGGTTAATATATATTTTAATTTTATTTCATTTCAATCCAAAAAGTAACCTTTTATTTCGAACTAGAAACGAAACCCACCGCCTGTCGTCCTTAGTAATTACCCCCATTCCGAACACAATGGGATATGTATCGCAAGCTGATTCGACTGTTTCGATCAGTTTCCGTTTAATTTAAAATATGATTCTTTATATATTCAATTTGAACGTACATTTCAAATTACCGGGGCCACACAATAATTCTATAAATTCCCGAAAAATATTTTCTAGCTTCGTATTGACGATATGGTCCTAACAAAACTAATTTCATCGAATTCTAAGACCGTTTGAAAAATGGTCATTTTCCAGTCGATTAAAATCACTGAAAATGGTCAAACGCGTTTTCCTTTACAACGCTCACATATTGATTCGAAAAATTATGAAAATTGGAATCTAGCAATAATTGGACATCGCGGATCCAACAAAAGTGGTTTCGTCGAAATCCGAGGTCGTTTGCAAATTGGCTATTTTTAAGGACCGAAATTCCATAGCGACTATTCTGAAATTTCAACTGGACATATCTTTTTATCCCCGCTATGAAATTTTGATTTTTCGGATTCGTTGGAAAGATATTCTCAATTAGATTCAAACAATTTTGGTTTCGCTAAAATCTGGCTTATTCTGAATCCTGTACATTCATTTGAAATTTGAAATTGAATTATCGAACTACCGCGCCATTTTCAATTCCTTTTATAATTTAAAAGTAAATAATTATTTATATTCTAACGATGATTCTAATAAATATATACGTTCGAATTCTATTCAAAATAAATTTCTCGTCGTTTTTATTCAAAATATTCATTTTAAATAATCAAAAATCGCTAAAATTGCCAAAATAAAAATTTTAAATTGGCTCGGATTTCCGCGTTATTACAATCTCCCCCACTTAAAACTTTTCGTCCCCGAAAAGGAAAGAAGCCGAAAGTTGTTTAACTAATCAACTCAACTTTCAATATTTTCACTACGGCTTAAGTTCTTCAACTTTTCAGTTTCTAAGAACTTTTCAAATTTTTCAAAAATTTGGCTAACACCCTAATTTTTCGAAAAATTTGGCCATAAAATCCCCTGCACCGGGGACTTCGGGATATTTCATATAGCCTCCCATGGCCTTCTTCAATCTCAAAAGAAAAAGAAAAAGCCAAGCGGCTCACAAAATCATCATCACCCAAACAAAACAGTAAATTATGGTAAACATGTACCTATTTGTCGGGCAAACAAATTTTATTCCTCTTCTCTAGCCTTCTTGCTATGACCTTTTCGATGTAAGTACATGTATATGCAAGCAAATGCGACTAATTTTCAATACAACTCACTATTTGGTTCAAATTGGCTATATGGTTCAAATTTTAATTAATCAACCAATAATCAAACAACACAATCAGCAATCAATTAGTTGATTATCATTTCAAATTCATAATTTTGATATATAGTCAAGAATCACATTTTTGGTGCCAAATCACAACAATAGGCCCTATATAATTTTGGTTCTCACACCAGTCAATTGGAAATATATAGAAATTCCACCTTCACTACTCGAATATAAACACTGATGATGGCGCGCCATTATCAGAATCAGACCCGGGCGACTAGAGTGTGACTCTATATCTACCCAATATATTAAAACTTCGAATACACGCGGATCAGACATATATGCAAAATCTTCATATACTGGATAGTCCAAATCAATATAAATAAATATTGAAATACGAATAATTGATTTAAATTTTCAAATCAAAACTTGTTTTCATTTTAAAAATATACTCTTCACACTAGTTCTAGGATACTACTGATCCCATCTCTAACGAGTCATTCCCATTGGACATTACTAATCCAATTTCTGATGAATTCTTTCGTATGGTTCTAATGCGTTTTGTTCTCTGAGCTTTGTAAACCAAAGCTCTGATACCAAATGTGATGACAAGGAATTCCGCTCGATCTGAATCAGTCGCTAAACCGACCCAGACCGTTCGAAACGCCTGATTGTTTTGAGAACACGACAAATTAGAATGCAGACAGAAGAACATTTCATTGTATATTACAACAATTCATCAGAATACAAGAATATACAGAGTATGAATAAATATTACACATTCGATAAATATCAGAGATTACAACAAATTATATAGCAACGGAAAATAATACAATACACAACTGAAGGAGATATACGGATACAAAGCTTTCCAGATATCGTTCCAGCTGTAAATCAGGATCCTGTGAATGTAAATCTGCAAAACCAAAACTACTAGCTGCCCGTGTCGAAATAAGGGCACCCAGAGTTTAGGTTAAAACAATAAACTCCAGGTCAGTCATGTCACTGGTGTGAGAACTAAAACAATTATTAATCTTTATTCTAAAGTTCGGTAAATCAAGGGACCACGCTGTATAACACGGAACGGGTTTCCTCCCAAGAACACCAGTGCATAAAACAACAGCGCAATGCTAAATAAAGAAAAATGAAGCTATTATAAGACCCAAGTCCCATCACACAATGCAACGCAAGCCGGAGGACAGGGTTTTTACCTTATAATAGCCAAGAATGCTTGATACGTTTAAAACACATCATTTATTATTACTATAAGTGTATAGTGTATAAAACAACTTCAAATCATAAGTATCAATCATAGACGGCATAAGCGCCCCATCCCACTATGTTGCCATACTAGGCTCTACAAATAAAACCGCAAAGTCACGTATTGGAAGTTGGATTTCCATCTGTGAACCGAGGCAAAAGATAGTCCTCTACCGATTCGAGACTCTCTAGCCCGAGCCTCAGGATCAGAGCTCGAGTGACCCTTGGATCCTCAGGGCCAGTCCACCGATGTGGATTAAACTTAAACCCTGAACATGCGTTTCCCCGCCCTATGGGGCGTAAATGAGCCAACGAATGACTCCATCGGACCCGGATCGTCCGATCAAACCGAGGCGCCTCGCAACAACAACAACCACATAAGTCAAACTCGTCAGGGCATGTAAAACCACTGACACCACTTCTAGCTAGAAGGAAATGCATGCCCTCCCTGACGTCCTCTCCCGTTTCTGGTTCACAACCGGGGTGTGAGGCTCGCGAATCAACGTTACACAAAGCTATGCCACACAGGCTGTGCTTTGATCATCACCACAAGACTTTGCTTTTCAACAGAATCCTTGATCAATCGCCACTTAGGCATGCCACACAGGCAATTCACTCCATGCGTTTGATATCCATCAATATATAACCTCTGAGGTTGTACGTCTCAGAGAAGGGCGTTAAGCAAGAGAATAAATTCTCCACCGCCAAACAGATATATATTTAATAGAAATCAACCACACAGACTAAAATCCATTGTCAGACACACAGTCCATTTACAAGTTCGTTCTGGGTCTGAACGAAACCGGAGGCACCTAGTACCCCGCATATCCATCGATCTCCAAGTACGTCTGGACGACCACTAACTGATTCCCTCCTCTTGGGTGTACGACGCAATCAAGATCATCAGTAATTATCCAAACGATGTGAAGACCTCCGGTCTTCAATCACCGTCTTCATCTTCGACACCACGTCGAATTAGTTATCCAGAATGGGATAAACCCGGTCTTTCTGAATAACTCGCGTATATAATAAACAAGTGTTACACAAACACAACATACGCCTCATTCCAATTCAGAATATTCTTTTATTCAAATATTCTTATACTTTGGGAAAGATTCCCATTAATTTTATCAAAGATAAATTCTTTAAATTTGTTCTTTAATCTTCTTTGAATATCAATTAAAACTAGTCGGGATTAGCGAACCACACCGAAGTAATCATTTTTTTTTCCAATCCCAACCTATTCACCCCATGAAGTAAAACTGGTAATACTTCATACCTAACACCACGGTGTTATCGGTAAATTCAATTACCATTTCACGTTCAAATCTAATTAAAGATTTAACTATCGCCTGGAGTAAAACCGGTGATACTCCATTCTCGATCTTTTCAATCTAATTAAAGATTCATTAAAACTCCACTTAGTTTCAATCTTTAACTGGGTTAAAGAATCAGTGTCATTTAAAACACGGTTCACGATAAACCCAAAATCACATTCCATTAATTATCGGGTTAAAGAACAAGTGTTATTTAAAACACTGTTCACGATAAGCCCAAAAATCAATACCAATTCAATTCCAATTAAATATTATTTAATTGGTACACTTCATTAAATCTAAATAAAAAGATTTAATCTTTTTCTCAACTGGGTTTAAGAACAGTGTTAATGAAGACACCATTCACGACAAACCCAAATCACATTTGATATTAAATACAAGGCTCTAAATAGAAAATATGTCGGCTTATATTCAATATCAAATTCTAGGACCAACAAATATCGTATTGGAAATAACGATATGTATATATATATATATATCTTTCAAATTTCCATAACAACATCTGTATAATCACTAAATCCAACATCGAAATATTCCAAAGACAACTTCGATTCAAATCCATTCCAATTCAATTATTGGAAATCCTGGTTATATTTCAAAATCATTTCAAATACAATTTATTTATTTTGAAAAATAAATAAATTATTACTCTAGTTCAAAACTAGTTCTGTAACACCCCACCTCCGCCAAAGCCACTCTTGCAAGCGCACTAGCTTTGGAGGGGCATTAAACGAGGTAAACATGCATGCAGATATCACAAGACAGAACATATAAGTAAAACAGAGTTAGTAAAGCAGCGGATAAAACTAGTATTTCAAAACCATAGTCAAGTTACATCAAAGTATTGTCATTATTTTCCAACTACTACAAGTCTAGAAAACATAAACTGAAAACTGGAAATAACATAAAGTAACTATCCCCAAAGTAGAATAAAACCATAGCATGCTCAAGTCCAAACCATACATGAGCTATCCAGAAAAGCAGCTAAAGATCCAGCTAGGTGCTAGTGTTCCCACCCTGAGAACCTGGGGAGGAGGGGACGGAAGAAAAGAGGCGAAAGAAAACGGGTCAGTCAAAAAGACTGGTAAGTCCTACCTACTATTAGTATAAAAACTAGTAAAGTTAACTGGACATGTAAAGCAGAGATGAAACATAGGGTGATAACTGGCATGGTGAAAAGTTAACAAGATAGATCAATTGTGGCATCGCATATACAAGGTTAAGTTGCACCAGGTGTGTACTAGTATTCCAATCCATGTCAAGTATAAACAAGAAATGATCCCTTGGCCCAAAGCTGGCCCAATATCATGAGGTGACCTAAATCAAGGTCCAACTACTCGGTCTAGTCGATCGGCTCCCTATAAGCCTAACTCGTCGTGTATCGGTGTCATACGGCTTAATCGTGGAATGTAGTTAACTGTGCAAGGTCCACCCCAGGGTGTATCCAGCCCTAAGGTGTAAACCACAGGCACAATTCAAGCACGCACAGTCTAAACCTACTGGTGCCCATGTTCAACTCCGGACTTAATGTGCACGACCATGGTCCGCCTGAACAACCGGTGCACCCTTCAGCCGTCTCTTTTGGTCTCTTACAATCAGTCCAGTAATCATGCCCCACCCTAGCCTAGTCCAGGGTACCCATGATACTTCCAAGTGGTTTACTGCTGAAAAGGACCACGTAACTAGGATTTCAAGTGGGTTAAGTGTGGTTAACCCTATCCTAACCATGTATTGAGTTGGTTAAGTGTATTCAAGCAGTTCATGACTTAACTCTATCAATACATCGGGTTTAATTGGTTAAGTATATTCAAGTAGTCCATGACTTAACCCTACCAATCCATCGTGTTTAATTGGTTAAGTATTCAAGTAGTCCATGACTTAACCCTACCAATCCATCGTGTTTAATTGGTTAAGTATATTCAAGTAGTCCATGACTTAACCCTACCAATCCATCGTGTTTAATTGGTTAAGTATATTCAAGTAGTCCATGACTTAACCCTACTATATGGCATTAATTAACTTAATGCACCCCAACCTCTCACATTAGACTTTGTTGTGGTTACTAGTTAAGCCGGGCGGGTCCGGGTAGCTTTACACCACAACCTAGTCTAACCTCGGGTTTTAAGTGCGACATGAACAACTAATCACATTGGGTCCTATTGCTTGTAGCCACTAGTTAAGCCGGTCGGTTCCGGGTAGATTTATGCTACAAACTCAACCCAACCTCGAGTTGGTCATTCTCATGTTTTCTAGAAGTCATGTCCAAGTCCATGTTTTCATGCATAAACACATGTCAAACTTTCATGTCATATTTTCAAGTCATGTTCTCATGTTATTTAAGTTTGCCCAACTACCCATAACATATTCCCATCGCACGTAAATTCGCATCAACGCAAATAGATCAAAGAGGGAACATAACTATATGACAAGGTGGGCATAAGATGGCAAAGTCTATCACAAATTAAACATGGTGACATTTGAGGCCAAAAGGGGTTCAACATACTAGCATATGGCCTCAACATGTATGATAGCATAAAAGGTGACTTGGCCTCAAACATATCAAATAGCATAAGGGTGATTTGGCCACAAGCCTATTAAGGAACATGAGGGGTTAAGGTTTTACCACAAGTTAAACATGGTGGCATATGAGGCAAATGTGTTCATAAACTTGCATACTACATTATAAGCCTCAAAACATGCATGATATCAACTTTAGCATAATAGGTGAAACATGGCCATAAATGACATAGGATGATAGCTAGTGATTCGCATATAACATTATATGCAAGATAATATAAGGGTTATGAGAGTTTCTATGTTACTTTATGCAACATTTCAAATCAAAGCTCATAGCTTTCTATGCACAAAGTCAAGGTGATAGCTTTACAAACATGCACAGAATAAATCTATGCATAACATGATAGAATCAAAGCTCATAGCTTTCTATGCACAAAGTCAAGGTAATAGCTTTACAAACATGCATAGAATAAATCTATGCATAACATGATAGAATCAAAGCACAAATCATACTTAGACCCAAACTCAAACTTGCAACATGTCATATTTAACTTCATAGTTAGAATCTAAGAGTAGAATAGGGCTTACAATGCTATGAAGACCTATGAAATAGAATAAGATTGATACGAAGCCACTAGCAACTCTAAAAACCCCCAATCGCATATAAGCTCCAAGTTGTTTTGAGAAACAATAAGCTCCTTTGATTTGTATGAAGAAAGATCCTTGTTTTGCTGAAGAAAGGTGGCTCTTTTACTAGCTTAGGACACTCAAATTTTCATGAAGAGGATGGAGGCCATGTTATGAAGATGGAGGCCATGATCAAGAAATATTTTGGCATAGTTTATTTGTAGGAATGATTAATGAGGGTTTAGGCTAGGTCTTAGGGTCTTTTTATAGAAGATTAGGTTAGTTTAGGCCATAGGATTAACCCTAGTTTAGATCTGAGCCATCAATTCACGTCACTAGCCAACAAAACATGACCCAGGAGCCAAAACAAGTGCACCAGGCTAGACTGGCCGACCACCCAAGTCGACAGGGGTGTCGACTGGGTAGTCGACACAGCCTGGGGTGTGTCGACTCCCAAGTCGACTCCCGGGTCGACTTGGGGTGGCGGGAATTTTTCCCGCCTGCCCTGCCCAGCCGAATTTGAATTTCTGAATTCAAATTTGAATTTTTCTGAAAACTTTGACGGGTCATAACTTGGTCATACGGACTCCGATTTTCGAAAACTCGGACTCTATTTCGCGTATTTTTCCGAGACGAACGCAATGGCACAGCCCGTTTCCCTTGATTCGGATTTTATCATTTAATTCTGCCTTGGTTTATGTTATAACATGTTGTTCAAAATACGGGTTGTTACATCCTCCCCACCTTAAAGGATTTCGTCCCCGAAATCTCTAAGTTAGGAAGAACGTATCCTACCATCCATCATCCATCTACTCAAAACATCATCCACGAGCAGTCATTGTCCTTAAAAGATTCTAAATGCTGTATGATCATATGCAAAGGTGTGTGTATATGTACTTATCTAATGCGAAAATCAGGTGGTTACTGATTCAGTAAACCTCCTTAATGCAAAGTATGTTAGTGAAATGAGTCCATATGTATGCAAATTCCTAGCATAATTCGTAATCTCTATATGAGTGCACATAACATTCATCCATATGCAACATCCACGTGATAGCATAATAAGTTTCATCCATGAATAAGTATAAGCACTCATGCATATGAAATATGAAAGTGTGTGAGCCGATCTTAGTGCCTAATGTGTATCATGCATCCACGAGTATCCACTTGCAAACACTTGCAACCACTTGCAAGCATCAAGCATAACATGTTTCAAATACATGTTTCATCCAAAGGGTTTCTACCTAAGGTTCTCATGACAAGGTTAACGAGATAACAAGATAAACATGGATAGTGAAAGAAAGATATGCTGGCTAGGAAAAGAGATCGAGAATGTACCCTCAAAAAGGAATAGGTGAAGCGCGCATCTTCTCCTCGGTTTCCCAAGTTGCGTCCTTTTCGGCTTCACTTTACTAACTTGACTTCTTGATTCCTCAGCTTCTTAATCTCCGTTCCCAAGATACGGATCAGAGCTCGCCTCAAGGTCGCCTCTTTCTATACCTCCGTGTCTTCAAGAATACTTGGTTCAACTACCTTGGCTGACTCATGTAGGCACTTTCGGAGATGCGAGACATGAAAAACATTGTGAACTCCGGCCAGCTTCTCGGGCAATTCCACCTTATAAGCCATCTTCCCAATCCTCTCTATGATAGGGAAGGGTCCTACGAACCTTGGTGCCAGCTTCCCAACTGCTCCAAAACGAACCACATTTCGCAAAGGAGAAACCTTCACGAAAACCATATCCCCAACTTCGAATTCTAAATCTGTCCTTCGCTTGTCAACATAGGATTTCTGTCGGTCTTGGGCCGCTTTCATCCATCTTCTCACCAATTCAACTTTCTCGGATGTGTCCCGTATCATATCGGGCCCAAGTATAAGCCTATCCGTTGTCTCCCACCAACAAGATGGTGACCTACACGGCCTCCCATACAAAGCTTCAAATGGTGCCATCCCTATGCTAGCTTGATAGCTATTATTATAAGCAAACTCTACAAGAGGGAGGTGGTCTTCCCAAGTACCACCAAAGTCAAGAACACAAAGCCTCAAGAGATCTTCTAGCACTCTATTCACCCTTTCGGTTTGGCCATCCGTCTGAGGGTGATAGGCTGTACTTAGATTCAATCGCGTACCCATCGCCTCTTGCAAACTATTCCAGAACTGGCTAGTGAAGATTGGGTCATGATCGCTAACTATGCTAGAGGGAACTCCATGCAATCACACTATCTCTCGAAGATAAACAGATGCTAAACCTGATACAGTCCTCTTGTTCTTTACTGGAATGAAATGGGTGCTCTTCGTAAGTCTATCAACCATGACCCATATCCCATAAAGCCCAAATAGTTTGGTCATCTTAATGGACATATTCACCCCAACTATAAATCACAAACCGGCGAGTCATACTCCTTATGGGGTTTGCAACAGAACTAAGATTGAGAATAGGACCGAGAGGATATACTTAAAAGATAGCATGCGAGTAAGCTCTACAGAATAATAGGGATCAAGGATATACTCTTAGAAAGAGATATAATGCGCGTATCTAGTCTTCAATCTTCTAAGCCGCATTTTCTTGTGCTTAATCCCATCATGCCTTGACCGTCTTTTAACTTCACAATTTCGTAGCTCTTAATTCTTATTTCCAAAATATGAGTTAGAACTCATTTCACCGTTGCCTCTCGTTCCACTTCCACTTATTCTTTGCCTAAAATACTTGGCTTAAACATAACTGCGTGCTCATGGTTTCATGCAAGCTTTCCAAAATTCGTTAGTGAATCCTGGATCTCGTTTACATACCATACGGTATTCCACGCAGAAGAACTATCCCTTGAAAACAAATGCCACTCTATGTTGCCAAAGGTTCTTACTAGGGTAATTTCTATAACCCATGCTTAAGCGGAATGGACTATCTGCCTTAGTGGCGAACACTACTCGATTGGATTACAAATTTCCAAAAAGTGCCAAGGGATTCTAGATAACTAATCATGACGGAACCCAAGAGGTTACACGAGATTTCGAGGGTATTACCGAGGCGAGTCATGAGCCTCGCAACCCTATGTTCAAAGTCAAGAATGGCTTCATAACTGGACAACCAATCCACGCCCAAAATCAACCCGTATCCCATAAACCCGAGAACATAAGCATCTCACACGAATTCTACGCTCAAGATAGAGATTTTCAAGTCCATACAAATCGCAGACAGATGGGCGGAACCCCCAATCAAATTTGAAATACTAACGGGATTTTCAACTAGACTAGTACTTAGGTGCAAACTTTCAACAAGATCTAAAATAAAACTATGCGATGCGCCAGAATCAAATAAGGTATGAACAGGGAAATCAGAAATGTGAACATGACTTTCTATAGAAACACTACCTCGATCAAAACCTGGAAGAGCGAGGGGAGCCTGCAACTGCCCTCCAGAGGGTCCTGCTTGCTGAATTTGCCTTTTCCCTTGTCCTCGCTTTTTCGGGCAATCCTTACTATAATGTCCAGACTTTCCACAATGAAAGCATTCTCCCAACTTCCTTTTCTTCTTCATACAGTCTTTGGCTATGTGCCCAGTAATTCCACAGAAGTTGCACTTCCTCCTTTCTCTTGACTTGTTGTCCTTGCTGTTGTTGTTCTTGCCTCCTTTTCTGGAATCTACCTTCTCGCCTTGAGACTCATTTGCCTTGACCTCCTTCTTGCCACTCTTATCTTCTTCTTGAAGCAGGGTCATATTCACCAAACTCTCGAAGGTCGCCTCCATGGGTATATGAGACATGGCCAAACCGCGCAATGGCTCATTCAATCCTAGAGCAAAGCGTAGGGCCTTCTTCTGAGTTGTGTTAACCAAGTCTAGACCGAACCGAACAAGTTGATTAAACTTATCCACGTATTCCCTAATTGTCATGTCCCCTTGCTTTAGAGATAGGAACCTCTCCATCCGAAGGTTCTCTTCTGTCGATGATAGAAACCTCAATCTGAACCTTCTCCTAAAGTCATCCCAAGTCTGAATTGGTCTAGTAGTGGTGGTCACTACCCACCAATATGTAGCTTCCTCTTTCAATAACCATACCGCTAACAGAACTTTCCTACGGTCTTCTATATCAAAGATAACAAAAAGGTCTTCAGTTTCCTTCAACCAGTTTCTTGCCTCAACAAAAGTCTCCATCCCAACAAAATTCTTGCCACCCATCGCCTTAAAGTCCTTGCAAATCTTCGCGAAATCCGCTTGCGGATGCTGAGGAGGAGTAGGAACCTCAGCTACGGGAGGGGGAGGAATGTTAGCGACGGGGGAAGGAGGAGGAATGTCCGCGGGGCCGGCGTCATTCTCCCTTGCCTCCATGTACCTTCTAAACCAAATAGGTACTGGTACGCCCTCCAGAATGGCAAAATTATTGGCCATACTGAAATGAAGAAAAAGATAGATTGAGAACGAGGAAACCAATGATAGTGCTAATGGCTCTTGGGGAATAGCCTTTTAAAATAAACTAGACTTTTCTTGGAAAATACTTAATTGGTTTTGAAAATAGTTTCTCAAAAGGTAAGTTTTAAAAACCTTTTGCTCACATCTTGTAAACCTTATGCTCTGATACCAAATGTAACACCCCACCTCCGCCAATGCCACTCTTGCAAGTGCACTAGCTTTGGAGGGACGTTAAACGAGGTAAACATGCATGCAGATATCACAAGACAGAACATATAAGTAAAACAGAGTAAGTAAAGCAGCGGATAAAACTAGTATTTCAAAACCGTAGTCAAGTTACATCAAAGTATTGTCATTATTTTCCAACTACTACAAGTCTAGAAAACATAAACTGAAAACTGGAAATAACATAAAGTAACTATCCCCAAAGTAGAATAAAACCATAGCATGCTCAAGTCCAAACCATACATGACCTATCCAGAAAAGCAGCTAAAGATCCAGCTAGGTGCTAGTGTTCCCACCCTGAGAACCTGGAGGGGAGGGGACGGAAGAAAAGAGGCGAAAGAAAACGGGTCAGTCAAAAAGACTGGTAAGTCCTACCTACTATTAGTATAAAAACTAGTAAAGTTAACTGGACATGTAAAGCAGAGATGAAACATAGGGTGATAACTGGCATGGTGAAAAGTTAACAAGATAGATCAAGTGTGGCATCGCATATACAAGGTTAAGTTGCACCAGGTGTGTACTAGTATTCCAATCCATGTCAAGTATAAACAAGAAATGATCCCTTGGCCCAAAGCTGGCCCAATATCATGAGGTGACCTAAATCAAGGTCCAACTGCTCGGTCCAGTCGATCGGCTCCCTATAAGCCTAACTCGTCGTGTATCGGTGTCATACGGCTTAATCGTGGAATGTAGTTAACTGTGCAAGGTCCACCCCAGGGTGTATCCAGCCCTAAGGTGTAAACCACAGACACAATTCAAGCACGCACAGTCTAAACCTACTGGTGCCCATGTTCAACTCCGGACTTAATGTGCACGACCATGGTCCGCCTGAACAACCGGTGCACCCTTCAGCCGTCTCTTTTGGTCTCTTACAATCAGTCCAGTAATCGTGCCCCACCCTAGCCTAGTCCAGGGTACCCATGATACTTCCAAGTGGTTTACTGCTGAAAAGGACCACGTAACTAGGATTTCAAGTGGGTTAAGTGTGGTTAACCCTATCCTAACCATGTATTGAGTTGGTTAAGTGTATTCAAGCAGTTCATGACTTAACCCTATCAATACATCGGGTTTAATTGGTTAAGTATATTCAAGTAGTCCATGACTTAACCCTACCAATCCATCGTGTTTAATTGGTTAAGTATTCAAGTAGTCCATGACTTAACCCTACCAATCCATCGTGTTTAATTGGTTAAGTATATTCAAGTAGTCCATGACTTAACCCTACCAATCCATCGTGTTTAATTGGTTAAGTATATTCAAGTAGTCCATGACTTAACCCTACCATGTGGCATTAATTAACTTAATGCACCCCAACCTCTCACATTAGACTTTGTTGTGGTTACTAGTTAAGCCGGGCGGGTCCGGGTAGCTTTACACCACAACTTAGTCTAACCTCGGGTTTTAAGTGCGACATGACCAACTACTCACATTGGGTCCTATTGCTTGTAGCCACTAGTTAAGCCGGTCGGTTCCGGGTAGATTTATGCAACAAACTCAACCCAACCTCGAGTTGGTCATTCTCATGTTTTCTAGAAGTCATGTCCAAGTCCATGTTTTCATGCATAAACACATGTCAAACTTTCATGTCATATTTTCAAGTCATGTTCTCATTTTATTTAAGTTTGCCCAACTACCCATAACGTATTCCCATCGCACGTAAATTCGCATCAACGCAAATAGATCAAAGAGGGAACATAACTATATGACAAAGTGGGCATAAGATGGCAAAGTCTATCACAAATTAAACATGGTGACATTTGAGGCCAAAAGGGGTTCAACATACTAGCATATGGCCTCAACATGTATGATAGCATAAAAGGTGACTTGGCCTCAAACATATCAAATAGCATAAGGGTGATTTGGCCACAAGCCTATTAAGGAACATGAGGGGTTAAGGTTTTACCACAAGTTAAACATGGTGGCATATGAGGCAAATGTGTTCATAAACTTGCATACTACATTATAAGCCTCAAAACATGCATGATATCAACTTTAGCATAATAGGTGAAACATGGCCATAAATGACATAGGATGATAGCTAGTGATTCGCATATAACATCATATGCAAGATAACATAAGGGTTATGAGAGTTTCTATGTTGCTTTATGCAACATTTCAAATCAAAGCTCATAGCTTTCTATGCACAAAGTCAAGGTGATAGCTTTACAAACATGCATAGAATAAATCTATGCATAACATGATAGAATCAAAGCTCATAGCTTTCTATGCACAAAGTCAAGGTAATAGCTTTACAAGCATGCATAGAATAAATCTATGCATAACATGATAGAATCAAAGCACAAATCATACTTAGACCCAAACTCAAACTTGCAACATGTCATATTTAACTTCATAGTTAGAATCTAAGAGTAGAATAGGGCTTACAATGCTATGAAGACCTATGAAATAGAATAAGATTGAGACGAAGCCACTAGCAACTCTAAAAACCCCCAATCGCATATAAGCTCCAAGTTGTTTTGAGAAACAATAAGCTCCTTTGATTTGTATGAAGAAAGATCCTTGTTTTGATGAAGAAAGGTGGCTCTTTTACTAGCTTAGGACACTCAAATTTTCATGAAGAGGATGGAGGCCATGTTATGAAGATGGAGGCCATGATCAAGAAATATTTTGGCATAGTTTAGTTGTAGGAATGATTAATGAGGGTTTAGGCTAGGTCTTAGGGTCTTTTTATAGAAGATTAGGTTAGTTTAGGCCATAGGATTAACCCTAGTTTAGATCTGAGCCATCAATTCACGTCACTAGCCAACAAAACATGACCCAGGAGCCAAAACAGGTGCACCAGGCTAGACTGGCCGACCACCCAAGTCGACAGGGGTGTCGACTGGGCAGTCGACACAGCCTGGGGTGTCGCGACTCCCAAGTCGACTCCCTAGTCGACTTGGGGTGGCGGGAATTTTTCCCGCCTGCCCTGCCCAGCCGAATTTGAATTTCTGAATTCAAATTTGAATTTTTCTGAAAACTTTGACGGGCCATAACTTGGTCATACGGACTCCGATTTTCGAAAACTCGGACTCTATTTCGCGTATTTTTCCAAGACGAACGCAATGGCACAGCCCGTTTCCCTTGATTCGGATTTTATCATTTAATTCTGCCTTGGTTTATGTTATAACATGTTATTCAAAATACGGGTTGTTACAAGTTCATTTCGATAAAAATCTACTTTTATCTTTTCAAATATGGAGTTTTTCATCCCAATTCTTCACAAATCATTTCTTATGATTTTACACAAATTATTGATGTTTTTAATAATTTTTTCAAGACCCGTACAGTCGATTTCCATCAACGGCCAACGAACAGCACTTACAGCGACCTTTTCCAAATTTTATTTGGACATAATTCCAAATCCAACCGTTAGATTTCAAATTTCTAATATTCGTTAGAAAGCTCTTTTCGATACGAACCCAACGGTTCCGGTTTTTGGAGAATCCGTCGGTCGGGTCTCCCGCAATATCCATTCGAAGTCAATGGTCGAAATTCACGAATTGCCGCGGCGCGGCTTGATCAATTCAGGCCATTATATTATATATATAATATATATAATATATACTTCGTCGATTTCGTTTTAAAACGTATTATATAAAACGTTTTAAATTTGTTTTCAAAACGATTTCAACTTCTTTTCAAATTCAAATCAAAATTGAATTTTTCCTTATAAATTCGATTTAAATTCATTTTAAATTGATTTCAATTCAAATCGATTTTTAATTCAATTTCAGTTCGTTTTCAATTTCATTCAATTTCAATTCGAATTCATTTCTATTCAATTTCAATTCGAATTCATTTCTATTAACTTTCAATTCGAATTCATTTCTATTATCTTTCAATTCGAATTCATTTCTATTCACTTTCAATTCGAATTCACTTCTATTCACTTTCAATTCGAATTCATTTCTATTCACTTTCAATTCGAATTCATTTCTATTCACTTTTAATTCGAATTCATTTCTATTCACTTTCAATTCGGATTCTAATTCTATCAAAATATCAGATTTTGAAATCACTTTCGATATTCATTATAAAATGAATAAAATCGATATAAATATCGTTCACGTCAAAATGACGTCAATCTAATCAACACGGCTTCATATATTTCTATTTTCAAATATTCTATTTCAAATATTTCTTTTTCAAATATTTCTATTCGAATATCCCTTTTTCAAATATTTCTCTTTCACATATTTCTATTTCAAATATTTCTATTTCAAAACTGGAATGAAGCCCAATCAATTACCATAGATTTTATTTCTATGGATTTTCATACAATGCATGTATATATCCACAATGACAAATAATCAACCATCATCCAAAGTGCATTCTACACTGTATAAGCATCAAATATAAATATTCAACGCTTATAACAGTCTGTCAATCAATCGATCGACATACAACTAATTATCGGGATTAGTGTATGTCATATATCATCCCAATACCCGTGTGGGGTTTCAAACAATCAAACACAGATTTTATTTGTGCAGTTGGGCGATGTGTAAAATTTATCGTCCCAATCAATATCAATCAAATCAGTGTATATAAACAAATCGTCTAATTTGTTTATATTTATTTATTTATTTTATATACACGTTAAAAATTCTATTTTCAACTATAAAATATTTTTAACTATATAAATATTTTATTTCTATTCACATCACATCACATAATCAACTACACATCAAAATCAAACAAACAAGCATACAAGCCGTCCATAGTCTGTGGACGACGGGTATCGGGTGCTACTAAACACCGTCTGCATCCTAGTATATATTTATATAACTAGAGAATAAAATTTAAAGTGAGGAGTTCTCACCAACAGCTAAACCAAACGCCACGACTCTTCGTATGTAGGAAATCTTCATCGTTCTCGCCTTTTGTCACTTTCTTTGGCCGTATTCTCTACATATATAAAAACCACATTTTTACTTCGCTATTCAATATATAAAAATCAAATTTTTACTTCGCTATTCAATATATAAAAATCGAGTTTTTACTATTGCTATTCAATATATATAAAAATCGAATTTTTACTTCGCTATTCAATATATAAAAATCGAGTTTTTACTTTCACTTCGTTATAAAAATTATATTTTTATATTGCTCTTCTCCTAATAAAGGTTATATTTTTACTACTCTACATGAATAAAAATCATATTTTTAATATGCCACTAGTATAAAAATTATATTTTTAACCTTTCTATATTATAAAAATTATATTTTTAACCTCAAAAGATTATATTTTTACTTCTTTAAAAATCTAATTTTTTTCCTACATCAAAATTTTCAACTTTCTTTGAATAAAAATTTGATCTTTTTGCTCTATAAAAATTTGATCTTTCCTATATAAAATCATATTCTAACCTAGTCATAAAAATCGTATCTCAATACTATGAAAAATCCAACCTTTAATATAATTAAAGATCTAAACATTTATTTAACCATCGAAAACTCCACTATTATATACTTCATCGCAGAAAATAAATAAAAACAATGAAGGAATAAATAAAACTCACATTTATAAATGCAAAAACCGCATCTTTGATCGAGGAGGGGGACTGACATGGGCTGCGCCGGGTCGAGGAAGGTGGTAGGGGGCTTCTAGGGTTTGAGTGCTTCGCTGTTTGGGGGTTGGGCGGATTCCACATCGAAGAAGGGGGAGGAAGAGGTGGGGATGGCGGCGCGGTGGTGGGCTGAGAGGCGGCGGATTGGGGTCACGATTTGTGGTGAAGGCTTCGTGGCGCGAGTTGGAGAAGGGAGAAGGAGAAGAGGAGGGAGCGAGCGCGAGAGGGAGGAGGAGGGGTGGTCGGCACCCTAGCGCACGTCGGTGGGTGGCGGAAGGGGGCGCGGTGGTGTCGATCGTCGGGTGGGGGGGGGGGGTTCTCGATTTGGGAAAATAGAACGCGGGGGAGGGGGGGTTGACTGAATGAAAGAAGATAGGGGGTTAATATATATTTTAAATTTATTTCATTTCAAGCCAAAAAGTAACTTTTTATTTCGAACGAAACCCACCGCCTGTCGTCCCTAGATAATTACCCCCATTCCGAACACAATGGGATATGTATCGCAAGCTGATTCGACTATTTCGATCATTTTCCGTTTAATTTAAAATATAAATCTTTATATATTCAATTTGAACGTACATTTCAAATTACCGGGGCCACACTATAATTCTATAAATTCCCGAAAAATATTTTCTAGCTTCGTATTGACGATATGGTCCTAACAAAACTAATTTCATCGAATTCTGAGACCGTTTGAAAAATGGCCATTTTCCAGTCGATTAAAATCAACTGAAACTAGTCAAACACGTTTTCCTTTGCCACGCTCACATATTGATTCGAAAAATTATGAAAATTGGAATCTAGCAATAATTGGACATCGCTGTCCAACAAAAGTGGTTTCGTCGAAATCCGAGGTCGTTTGCAAAATGGCTATTTTAAGGGCCGAAATTCCATAGCGACTATTCTGAAATTTCAACTGAACATATCTTTTTATCCCCGCTATGAAATTTTGATTTTTCGGATTCGTTGGAAAGATATTCTCAATTAGATTCAAACAATTTTGGTTTCGCTAAAATCCGGCTTATCCTGAATCCTGTACATTCATTTGAAATTTGAAATCGAATTATCGAACTACCGCGCCATTTTCAATTCCTTTTATAATTTAAAAATAAATAACTATTTATATTCTAACGACGATTCGAATAAATATATACGTTCGAATTCTATTCAAAATAAATTTCTTGTCGTTTTTATTCAAAATATTCATTTTAAATAATCAAAAATCGCTAAAATTGCCAAAATAAATTTTTTAAATTGGCTCGGATTTCCGGGTTATTACAATCATAAACACGATAAATATCCTAGAAATCATAGCCTACTCGAAATCTAGAAATAACAATGCTATACGGTATCATACCACAATCTTAAGGGAAAATAAAAAAAGTCACAACATTTGGATCCATAAGGTAATTCCACACATTCGATCAAAGCCATCCAGTATTAACCATACGGTTTGGCGCCCATTACAATTATCTAGAATTAATGCTCCACACTATCCAAATAAATATATACTCTCCCTACGTATATGGCCTTAATGGCCTAATACTGTTAATACTAAGACACCGAAAAATGACTTGAAGGTCCCACATAGTTCGGCGTGTATGACTCACCGACTTCCCATCAGTTACCCGAATAATGGTAATGAAACGTCGCATACTGCACGTTCCCAATCAATGATTTACTCAAACTTAGTCAGTTCCACAAAGAAGCTTCAAAGGAACAATTCCAGAATTTACCGATATAATATTCCTTTGTGTCCCATATTGTGAGGTGTATTACATCATTTAATTCACTTCCTCGTTCCCTCGAAGAGTGCAAAAACATGTACTATTATATATATAAATACTTGGTTTATGAAATAAGCTTATAAGTCCTCTTTGTAAACCATTTAGAATTTATTTTCTTGAAAACAACTTTTATTAGGAAAATAAATCTATTATATCTTTAAGATGATTTTAATTGTAAAACAAAATCATTGAAAAAACATGTCTCAGGGCATTACTTATATACGTAGGAAATATTTTAGAAATCAGTTTACAAAAACGTATATGTTTTCATCAAATTCGCGAAATATTAATAAAACCATCTTCACGAAAATACGCTCAAAATAACACAATTCGGAATTCGGAATCATAGAACTATAGGCTTGTTCATGAGAGAGCCAAGCCAAAACAATTTGCAAACTCAGCTGATTTGAAGGAACACATATGTGAAGCTTCTACATCAGTAGGATTACTCTAGGAGGTAGGCAAATGGTTCTGCAAAACACCCATGGTCTCATAAATGAACAAGCGACCATTGCCCAGAAATTTACACTAGTATGTCGGCACACCATGGTGTCTGTGTCGACACACTATACGGGATTTTTCCCAACTGAAATTCAGGCCCACATTCAACTTTCAGCATCATTTCCACCACCCTACAAACCTTTGATTTGGTTCAAATTCAACGTTTACAAAGAGTGAAACACAAAATCTATACTGAAACAAAAATTATAGGAGTCAGATCAAGAAAGATGGAGATATGATGCTTCAAAATTGCATCTAAGCATTGTTTAAGCATAAAAGTTTTTACTGAAACTATACACAGTTACAGTAATCAAATAACATAAGAAAACTCAACGATTTCAACAATATAGACATGAAATAGCTTAATATAGAAGGATCGAGTGTAACAATTCACTATGCATGAATATGAATGGATTTAGCTTGAATTAGGTTATAAGAAAGGACCTTGAAATATAAACAGTCTGTAGGAGAAAGAAACCTGACATGCATCACCTAAGTTTCCTACAGTAACTTCTTTTACTTGATTCCAAAGATTAGATTTAGAAGTTTGATAATTTAGATTGTTGATATGATACCATGACCCCTTTCCTTTCTCATTCCATTATTGATTTAAGTAGAGAACTAGTTTCTAGGGACAATGGAGGAAGGAGCTAAAAAAAAAATTCTTTTCCAAAACCAAGCTTCAGGAAGAAGAAAAACTTTCTAACAAAAGTACATATTGGAGTAAAGTAGAAATCTCCATATTATACTCATGTAGAATGAATCATTAATGGATCATAAGCCCATATAGTCTAAGCAAAATTTGTTTAAGCTAGGTTAGTCACAAATTAGTCGAATTAGATTCAAACGCTAAGGTTTGTGCAATATAAACCCAGTTCCTAGTATAATGTTAACAACCCAATATATATGTATGTGTGTGTGTATATATATAATATCATAAAGTCATACGGACATTGTTAAAATCCTTTTTGACAATTTTTAACACAAAATATATATTTTTCAAACAAACATACATTTGATGCAACTTTTGTCCAAACTTATGCTTTGTGACTTCAAGATTGAACGAAATTTATTATTTTGATATAAATAACATGTGCAATTATAATTTAAACTGTTTACCATAAAAAATTATTTCTCACTAACACTTATGTTTCACATTATAATAGCACCTAAAGAATCCACAAATACTATAGTAAACACAAAATTTTGCCACACAGCAATACGCAAAGTTACTACAATAAGACACAACCCAACAATATAGTCACTTAACGAATTTATCAACCAATTTCAAATATGGATCTTAAACACAAATTTCATTTCTTTTATAATTCTACAACTCACAACTTCCAAACATAAATTATTAATTATTTTGTTAAAACAAACTCTTCAACTTGAAAACATATTTCAAAAAATATTTATTGTTAATCGATATGTTATATTTTCAATATTCATTTAAACCATCAAAATATAATTTACAAATATGGATTTGAATAAATTTTATTATAATTCTAAATGAATTTAATTTGTTCCAATACACACAATTCTTGTAAATCTCAAATTCTTTATTTATCAGCTTAAATTATTATACGAGTAAGATTCTTGAACTCGTATTATATTCTTCTTGGTTTTAAAATCACGAAACACATTCTAATCTGTTTACCCTGGGTACCAAATACCCGGATTGCTATAGATTTCCCCCTTAAATAAATTGTCTCCAAGTAATTTACTTAAGATAACATATCTAATTTTCAATTCTAATAACTTACTACAAATTTTTATTCACTTCGAAAATTTAAGTTTAAGCTATTAAAATGCATAATACTCAAGACTCCAATCACTTTAACCACTTTATCACAATGGAACGACAAACTTTGATATTCAAATACTTATTTTACAAAGATTTTAATTCTTATCTGAAATAATATTCACACTATATTCAATTTATCATAACTTATCCTTTACTAAGCGTCCCTATAAAATACACATGCATCTTTCTCTTATTCCAACCAATAATTGACGCTGCCTCACGATTAAATTAGTTCTAATCTCCCAATCAATAGTTGTTGATTTGATTATAATATCAAACAGGCTCGTCGATTATTGGTTATTATTTCTAACTTGATGGCTGCAAATGCCTTTTATACCAAAATATGAGAGTTTATTTCAAAAATATTGCTCATGTTCATGATAGTTACTTCTTTAAATTAACTTTCTGTACTCAAAGCCGCTTTATATTATTACATACAATTCTTCTCAAAGCACAATTTTCCACTTAACAACTTACTGACTCATTTTAAATAATACTAAACCATCAAATTTATAATGGTTTTTCCCATCATTTGGCTATAAAGTCTATATAATATCATTATTGCCTCGCTAACTCTACTATAATGCTCGTCTTATCTAGTGGTTTAACCCTATCCTCACAAGAAAATGTTTCATTAGGCTTTTCCAAAATTTATTTTATTACATAATATAACATGATATATCATCTCATTTAAGTATTTAAGAAACTGTTGTCGATGTCGTTAATCAGGCGTATCAATCAGAACCCTTAGAATACTCAACGGACAATTCAACACAATAGATAATCACATATTTTTATTCATACATGGTCATCTTCATCATTTCATTGTCACGAATATTTTTACTTCATTTCAAATAAAGACAACCGAATGCTAAGTTTCCTAAATTAGTCATTTTATTTATATTCACTGATCAGTTAACTATTAACAACACTAGTTTATCAATATTTGCTATCCCTTAGTTTTACTTACAAATTTATAAAATTTAACACAACCAAAACAATTCACTTGTTTCCGTTGTGCAACTCTAATTAATTTCATTTTAGTACTCCTTTATCCCAATATAAATTCCACTTATTTATCTTGGATTTAATTCATTTGCCCATCCCATTTATTTTATTTTATTCAACAATAAACTTGACACAAGGAGATGAGGCTCAGATTTCGTCGAAGATTTTAAACCTAAGATTTAAGCATCGAAAGGAATTGAAAGGATGGAAATTCCTACCAAGATAAACTACATATGATATGATATTGTTGAGTCGGAGCGATGATGAATGAATAATTGCTATGATCTGGGTCAGTGATGGCCAGTATATATGTAGAATTTGAAGCACATTACTTACAGCAGTAGTAAAATAATTGTAATAGCAGCAGAAAATATATATTAAAATAGTAAAGTAAAGTGACACCAGGAATTTATATACTAGTTTGGAGCTCCATCCTACATCCAATCCCAAGCCCCTTCTCGAATTTCGAATAAATAACAACCCTCGCATAACCTAAAGGAATAAATATTTCAACACCTGAGCAGTAGAATATGATTTCGCCTCAGCAATCGAAGAGGACTTTGACATGCCTGAGAAGCGAAATAGGAATTTTACCAATACAAAAGATAATTGATCTTTATATTCTTGATAACACGAATATATCACTATATAGTATAACTTCTACAGCCTTCAACAATAATGATGCAGATTGAGTGCACAGATGCAAGGAAGTGAAATTTGACTAGATTTGAATATTTGTGGAGTGAAATGGAACTGGTCTAATATTTGTTTCGAAATAAATATGGAATTTTGAGTGCTTGGAAGTAATGCTAGAATGATTTAGAAAAGTGAGTTGTGTTTTTGTCTATGGAGTGATGTGAGGCTTATATATGAGTGTTGAGATGTCATTAAATAGTAGCAGCCCTTTAGAAATCTTCATTGGAAAAGATGCACCCGTTGGTGATATGTTCTTGGTTGAAGTGTACACTTAATATATCTTCTGTAACATTCATATAGAAATACGTTACTCTTTGAACTAGGAAATGTGCATAGGTGGGATGGAAAGATGCGTTGCTCTGAATGGTGAAGTGTTAGGTTTGAATCCCATCGTCCCTAGATTTACTTTTGCAGTCATTTCTTTAATTCTAATACGGTTGCAATTATTCATTATCCAAAAGGTGCTTTGGTTGATTGGTAAGTGCATGTGCGTCCCCTCATAGCCACCTGAGTTAAACTCCTGCCTCTTGTTTTTTTTTGTTCTTTCGCCTTTCTGAAATATACTACAACTTGTTATTTCCTATCAACGCAAGAGCATTTGTAGTGTAGTGGTACACAATGCAAGTTTGTTGTTAGAGGTAATGGATTCAGACCTTACTGCATAGACATTCAATTTTTGGCTTCCTGCACATGACATGTGTTGGAGAATGGAGTTTTGATGACAACAACCTTATTTCAATATTAATTAATTATAAAATATATACTAACACCTTTATCTAGAATATATATATATATGCAGGATTTGTATACAGGAATTAATACTGAAGACTGTACAGTTTAAGGGCTTTTAGAGATTCATAATTCAGAAATGATTCAAGACTCATGAGTAATCAAGGTTTCAAGAGTTCAAGATAAATATATTAATAGAGTCTAGTTTATGTAAGATTCTGAATAACACTCCAGGTTCAAGTTCAAGTTCAAATTCAAATTAAAACTAAAATTAAAATTAAAATTAAAATTAAAATTCTGTTTTTCAATTTCTGATTTTCAAATTTCAAATTCTATTTTCAAATCCTATTCTAATTCTAATTAAGTTTCTCTATTTTACTTTTGATTTTAAACTCAAGTTTTAAAGCTTATAAGTTTATGTATATTTATATTTTATATTTATATAGTTTTGAACTTTATAATTTTATAAATATATTTATATAAGTTATATTTATGATTTTCTACTTTATAATACTTATTTATAACACTATGTTTTAATACAAGAATTTCCAGAATTATATATATCAAAACACTTGAAAAATACTCAAAATTCAAATTTACACTATGATATGTTGACATACATTTATGGACATGTCGACATATAACTGTCATATTTTTTTTTTTTTTTTTTGATGCAAATAACTGTCATATTTTTTATTTTGAAAGGAAGTGTCTTTTCACTATTTGTAACGTTCTAGAAGAGTTGCAACCTTTCAAATCTTATAAATAGGGGATGATTTCGAAATTTTTTATCATTCTTCTTCTCCATCTTCATTCCCTTTCTTTACACCATTAATATTTCATATTTTTATGATTTCTACACTTATACTCTACCGAATTCAATTCTCTTTATATAAAACTTCTTCTCTTCTCACTCTCTACTCATTACTATCTGAATCGAAAAGTTATTGAAGAGTTATAGGGCTATTGTAATTGTTAGGAAGTGTTTTGGAAAGGGGTGTTCCTTGTAGCCTTGAAATCAAGGAAAGGAATCGATGGTAACCCTGTAGCCGGGGAAATCTAGAGAAATATACTTGATCAAGGGTGTTTGGAATCGGTGGTAACCTTGTGGCCGTGAAATCAAGGAGTTTTTACTTGGATATTGATATAGTAATAAAACTTTGCGCAATCCATCGTTGCGTGGGACTGGATGTAGAAGCAATTCCGAACCGGTATAAAATCCAGTGTCTTCTTTCCTTTTCTGCATTTTATTTCTGTTTATTTTTGTGTTTGTATTTGATTATGTGTTTGTGATTGTTTCTGTGGTGTGTGATTCATATATTAGATCATATAAGTTTTATATTTTCTTAAATTCTTTGAAAATACTATTCACCCCTTAGTGTTAGTTTTGCCTTAATGATCCATTCTGCATTCCTTAACAATTGGTATCAGAGCAAGGGCTTTCAAAAAGTTCATAATCTGATTTTTGAAAAAAAAAAGGCAAAATTTGAAATAGTTGTTAACACTAGTGTCAAATCATGCATTGTGCCAATGTTGAAAGAGTCGTAATACAGTTGTGCTAAAAAGTCAAGTGATCTACTAAAATATTGTCCAATACAGGAAAAGATGTGTTATATGGCTTTTGAAAATTCAAAGGTTGAAAAATGGTTAAAGTGGCTGTTGGTAATTCAAATTTTGAAATGGTGGCTATTGAAAATTTAGATTATGAAAAAGTGGCTGTTGGAAATTTAAATTCCGAACTGGTGTGTTACATGGCTATTGAGAATTCAAATTCTGGAAAGCAATTGGTGGAAATTTAAAAGGACAAACGGATACTGGATGGTGGTTGTTCGAGACATACGACGGGAAATCCTAAATTACTCAATAATTTGGTGTATGAAGATGGTGGAATGGTGAACTTCAAAGATAATTCTAAAGGATACAATATTGGGTTTGGCAATGTCGGTAATTCTGAAACTCCTGCTATTTCTGATGTTTTTGGAATCTAAAACACAACCTACTAAGTATAAGCCAACTTTGCGGTAAGGGTTATAAAATAAACTTTGAGAAGTATAAATGTTTTTAGAAGATAGGAATTCAAAAGTAATATTCATAGGAGATAGAAAGAAAATGTAATAACCCGGAAATCTGAGCCAATTTAAAAATTTTATTTTGGCAATTTTATTGAATTTTGAATTTTTAAAATGAATTATTTTAAATAATAATGATGAGAAATTTATTTTGAATAGAATTAGAACGTATATATTTATATAGATCGTCGATAGAATATAAATATTTATTTTAAATTATAAAAGGAATTGAAAATGGCGCAGTAGTTCGAAAATTCGATTTCAAATTTCAAATGAATGTACAGGATTTAAAATAAACCGGATTTTGGCGAAACCAAAAATAATAGAATCTATTTGAAAATATCTTTTTAACGAATCCGAAAAATTGAAATTTCATAGCGGGAAACAAAAGTTATGCCCAGTTGAAAACTCAAAATAGTCGCTATGGAATTTTGGCCCTTAAAAATAGCCATTTTGCAAACGACCTCTGTTTTCGACGAAACCACCTTTGTTGGATCCGAGATGTTGAGTTATTGCTATATTCCAAAATTCATAATTTTTTGAATCAATATGTGAGCGTGGCAAAGGAAAACGTGTTTTGACAGTTTCATTCAATTTCGATCGACCAAAAAATGGCCATTTTTCTAACGGTCTCAGAATTGGATGAAATTAGTTTTGTTAGAACCATATCGTCAATACGAAGCTAAAAATTATTTTTCGAGAATTTTTAGAGTCTGTATGTGACCCCGGTAAATTGAAATGCGCGTTCAAATTCGATATATAGATTTATATTTTGATTTTGATGAAAACTGATCGAAACGATCGAATCAACTTACGATACATATTCCATTGTGTTCGGAATGGGGGTAATACGCCAGGGAAGGCAGTCGTTGGGCCTTGTTTGGGGTTCAAAAGAAAAGTCAACTTTTTGAAAGATAAAATAATTAAATAAATATAAATATAAATATAATTTCTTTTCACTAAAACCCCTCCCTCCCCTTACTTTTCAACGATCCAATTCAGATCTGAAAGCGAAGAAAGAAAAAGACAAAGCATCGACGGGGGGAAAACCCGTCGCTGGACCCTCGAGGCGCCGCTCCACATCGTCGGAGCCACCACCACAGGCTCGACCGTGAGCCCCCCTCTCGCGCCTCCTCCTCCCCCTTATCCCCAAATCGAAACCCCCTACAGCCCCACAGCAGAAAACCGCCGTCGCCAGAAGATGAAGGTCGTCACCCCTAACCGCGCACCACCCGACCACCTACGCGCACTCCGGCGTCGCCCCCTCAGCCTCCTCAGCTCCTCCATCTCCAATTCGATGTCCAAGAGATTTAACAGTGAGTTTTAAATTTTATTCTATAAGAAAAACTGATTTTTTTATAACAGAAAAACTGATTTATATAATAGGAAAGGTTGAATTTTTATAATAGGAAAATTCTGATTTATATATATATAATATAGAATAGGAAAAATCTGATTTTTATATATACTATAGCGAAGGTAAATTTTGATTTTTAATCAAGGATTTAAATTTTGATTTTTAAACAAAGGTATGATTTTGTTTATAGAAAAGATTAGACTTTTCATTATAGAAGGTGATGATTTTCATATATATGAAAGTGAAGTAAAAATGTGTTTTTTTTTATTCTAGAAGCAGCGAAATAAAAATATGATTTTAATATTATAGAAATAATAAAAATATGATTTTTATATTATTGAAAGAATAAAAATATGATTTTTAATGTATAAAACATCATATTAAAAATGTGATTTTAATATGAACAGCATGAAGAAGACTGCGTTGGAAGCACAGACAAATCCAGACTGTTCTGAATTTCAAAAATAAAACGGCGGAGTGGAAACCCAAGGTGAGAACTTCTCACTTTTAATTTATTTTCTAGTTGAAATATATACTAGGATGCAGACGGGGCTTAGCAGCACCCGACACCCGTCGTCCACAGACCATGGATGACTTGTTTGTTTGATTGGTGTGTTGTGAAAATTGATTGTGTGAAGTGGATTGAATAAATATTTTATAGTTAAAAATATAATTTTTAACGTGTATATAAATATTTATAAATAAATCGGATGGTTTGTTTATGTACACCCATTTGAAGGATATTGATTGGGACGATAAATTTTACACATCGCCCAACTGCACAAATAAAAATCTGTGTTTGTTGACTAAAACCCCACATGGGTATTGGAATGATATTTGACGTACACTAATCCCGATTGTTTAGTTGTATGTCAATCGATGGGTTGACAGACTGTGTAAGCGTTAATTATTTATATTTAATGCTTATGCAGTTGTGTGGTGCACTTTGGATGATGGTTGATTATTTATCATTGCTATTATATGCATGTGTTGTATAGAACCCATATAAATAACATTATATGGTAATTGAGTGGGTCTCATTCCAATTTAGAAAATAAATTATATTCATGTGTTGAATAAACAAAATAGTCATGTGTTGACAATACTCATGTGTTGAGAAAATTCATGTGTTGAAGAAAATATTCATTTGTTGAATTGAATAACGAAGTCATTGAAAAATATAAAGCCGTGTTGATTAGATATGTGCCATTTTGACGTGAACGAAATTTGTATCGATTTTATTCATTTTTATAATGAATATCGAAAAGGAATTGATTTCAAAATATAATATTTTGAAAATACTATCACTTATATATTGATGATATGGAATATTCAATTTTGATTTGAAATTGAATATGAAGTTGAAATCGTTTTGAAAACGAATTTAAAACGATTTATAAAATACGTTTTGAAAGGAAATCGATGAAATATATATATATATATTATACATATGTAATGGCCTAAATAGAACGCACCGCACTGCGGCAGTTCGCGAATTTCGACCATTGACTTCAAATGGGTATTACAGGAGATCCGACCATCGGATTCTCCTAAAACTGGAACCTTTGGGTTCGTATCGAAAAGGGCTTTCTAATGAATATTAGAGATTTGAAATCTAACGGTTGGATTTGGAATTATGTCCAAATCGAATTTGGAAAAGGTTGCTGTAAGTGCAGCTCGATGGCCGTTGATGGAAATCGACTGTACGGGCCTCGATAAAATTATTAAAAATAGTAATAATTTGTGTAAAATCATAATAAGTGATTTGGAAAGAATTGGGATGAAAAATTCCATATTTGAAAAGATAAAAATAGATTTTTATCGAAATGAACTAGTTTTAAACTAGAATTATAATCCATTTATTTTTGAAATAAATAAATTGGATTTGAAAGGGTTTTAAAGTAACCAGAATTTCTAATAATTGAATTGGAATGGATTTGAATCGAAATTGTCTTTGGAATATTTCGATGTTGGATTTCGGGATTATACAGATATTGTTATGGAAATTTGAAAGATATATTTATATCGTTATTTTCAGTACGATATTTGTTGGTCGTAGAATTTGATATTGAATATAAGCCGATATATTTTCTATTCAGAGCCTTATATTTAATATCAAATGTGATTTGGGTATGTCGTGAATGGTGTCTTCATTAATACTGTTCTTAAACCCAGTTGAGAAAAAGATTAAATCTTTTTATTTAGATTTAATGAAGCATACCAATTAAATGGTATTTAATTGGAATTGAATTTGAATTGATTTTTGGGTTTATTGTGAACAGTGTTCTAAATAACACTTGTTCTTTAACCCGATAATTAATGGAATGTGATTTGGGTTGTCGTGAATGGTATCTTTAATAATACCGTTCTTAGACCCAATAGAGTTAAGAAAATCAGAAACTAATTGGAGATTATTTAAGTTGAATGGTTTCCTGGGTATTGATCTGATGTTGGTTTCGGCCTCCGGGGTTAACACTTTGGGAATTATTCACTTGCTAATTTACGGTTAAAGGCTGATGGAATAGAATGTGATTTTGGGTTTATTGTGAACCGTGTTTAAATGACATTGGTTCTTTAACCCAGTTAAAGACGGGATATGATTTTCCAAGTTAAACAATCATTAATATTGATTTTTGGAAAGATTAAAACCAAGTGGAGTTTTAATGAATCTTTAGTTAGATTGAAATGATCGAGAATGGAGTATCACCAGTTTTTCTCCAGGTGATAGTTAAATCTTTAATTAGATTTGAACGTGAAATGGTAATTGAATTTACCGATAACACCGTGGTGTTAGATATGAAGTATTACCAGTTTTACTTCATGGGATGAATAGGTTGGGATTGGGAAATTAAAACAAATGATTACTTCGGTAAGGTTCGTTAATCCCGACTAGTTTGGATAAACCATAATTTGGTTTGAATTGATATTCAAAAGAAGATTAAAGAATAAATTTAAGGAATTTATCTTTGATAAAATTAATGGGAACCTCTCCCTAAGAATGTGAAATTTAGCAACTAACTGAAGATTAGTTAAGATGAACGGTTTCCTGGGTATTGATCTGATGTTGGTTTCAGCCTTCGGGGTTAATATTTGGGGAATTGTTCTCTTACTAATTTACGGTTAGTGACTGATGAATTGGAATGAGGCGTATGTCGCATTTGTGTAACACTTGTTTATTATATACGCGAGTTATTCGGAAAGACCGGGTTTATCCGATTCTGAATAACTGATACGACGATAAGTCGAAGGTGAAGACGGTGGTTGAAGATCAGAGGTCTTCACATCGTTTGGATGATTCCTGATGATCTTGATTTGGCTGTACACCCAATGTGAAAACCCGCAACTTCCCCGTAAAGGAAAGCGTCGGATAGTTCGAGAACAAGCCAAAACAGAACGTATACAGAAGAACATTTCATTGTATATTACAACAATGCATCAGATTACAAGAATATACAGAGTATAAAAGAATATTACACAGAAATATCAGAGATTTAAATTACATTTAAATACATCGCAGCGGAAAATAATACAATACACAACTAGAAGAGATATACGGATACAAAGCTTTCCGGATATCGTTCCAGCTGTAAACCAGGATCCTGTGAATATAAATCTGCAAAAACCAAAACTACTAGCTGCCCGTGTCAAAATAAGGGCACCCAGAGTTTAGGTCAAAACAATAAACTCCAGGTCAGTCATGTGACTGGTGTGAGAACTAAAACAGTTATTAATCTTTATTTTAAAGTTAGGTAAATCAAGGGACCACGCCGTATAACACGGAAGGGGTTTCCTCCCAAGAATACCAGTGCATAAAACAAACAGCGCAATGCTAAATAAAGGAAAATGAAGCTGTTATAAGACCCAGGTCCTATCACACAATGCAACGCAAGCCGGGGGATAGGGTTTTCCCTTATAACAGCCAAAGAATGCTTGATACGTTTTAAAACAAATTATTGATACTATAATAAGTGCATAGTGTATAAAACAACTTCAAATCATAAGTATCAATCATAGGCGGCATGGGTACCATATATCATGTCGCCATATATAGGTTTACAAATAAAACCGCAAAGTCACGTATTTGGAAATTGGATTTCCGTCTATGAACCGAGGCAAAAGATAGTCCTCAACCGATTCGAGACTGCCTAGTCCGAGCCTCAGGGACAGCCGCAACTGCCCCATGGAGCGACAGGGCCGGTCCACCGATGTGGATTATTATGCCTGAACACTACGTTTCCCCGCCCTTTGGGGCGTAAATGAGCCAACTAAATGACTCCATCGGTTCGAGAACGACCGATCAATCCGAGGCGCCTCGCAACAGCAACAACCACATAAGTCAAACTCGTCAGGGCGTGTAAAACCACTGACGCCACTTCTAACTAGGAAGAAACGCATGCCCTCCCTGAGGTCCGTCTCCCGTTTTTGGTTCATACCGGGTGTGAAACTCGCGAAGTATACGTTACACAAAGCTACGCCACAAAGGCCGTGCTTTGATCATCACCACAAGACTTTGCTTTTCAACAGAAGCCTCGATCAATTGCCACTTAGGCATGCCACACAGGCAATTCACTCCATGCGTTTGATATCCATCAATATATAACCCCTGAGCTCGTACATCTCAGAGAAGGGCGTTAAGCAAGAGAATAAATTCTCTGCAGCCAAACAGATATATATTTAATAGAGATCAATCACACGGACTAAAATCCAATGTCAGACACACAGTCCATTTACAAGTCCGTTCTGGGTCTGAACGAAACCGGAGGTACCTAGTACCCCGCATATCCATCGATCTCCAAGTACGTCTGGACGATCACCAACTGTTTCCATCTTCTTGGGTGTACAGCCCAATCAAGATCATCAGTTATCACCCATACGACGTGAAGACTTCTGGTCTTCGACCACCGTCTTCATCTTCGACACCACGTCGAATCAGTTATTCAGAATGGGATAAACCCGGTCTTTCTGAATAACTCGCGTATATTTTAAATAAGTGTTACACAAACACAACATACGCCTCATTCCAATTCATTAGTCACTAACCGTAAATTAATCAAGAGAATAATTTCCCAAATATTAACCCCGAAGGCCGAAACCAACATCAGATCAATATCCAGAAAACCATTCTGCTTGGCTAACCGACAGTTAGTTTCTAAATTTCACATTCATAGGGAAAGATTCCATTAATTTTATCAAAGATAAATTCCTTGAATTTATTCTTTAATCCATTTTTGAATATCAATTCAAACTAGTCGGAATTAGCGAACCTTACCGAAGTAATCATTTGTTTTAATCTCCCAATCCCAACCTATTAATCCCATGAAGTAAAACTGGTAATACTTCATATCTAACACCACAGTGTTATCGGTAAATTCAATTACCATTTCACGTTCAAATCTAATTAAAGATTTAACTATCGCCTGGAGTAAAACTGGTGATACTCCATTCTCGATTTCCAATCTAATTAAAGATTCATTAAAACTCCACTTAGTTTTAATCGTTAACTGGGTTAAAGAATCAGTGTCATTTAAAACACGGTTCACGGTAAACCCAAAATCACAATCATTAATTATCGGGTTAAAGAACGAGTGTTATTTAAAACACCGTTCACGATAAACCCAAAATCAATATCGATTCAATTCCAATTAAATGTTATTTAATTGGTACACTTCATTAAATCTAAATAAAAAGATTTAATCTTTTCTCAACTAGGTTCAAGAACAGTGTTAGTGAAGACACCATTCACGACAAACCCAAATCACATTTGATATTCAATACAAGGCCCTGAATAGAAAATATCCCGGCTTATATTCAATATCAAATTCTACGACCAACAAATATCGTATTGGAAATAACGATATATATATCTATCTTTCAAATTTCCATAACAACATCTGTATAGTCACGAAATCCAACATCGAAATATTCCGAAGACAATTTCGATTCAAATCCATTCCAATGCAATCATTGGAAATTTTGGTTATTTTTAAAACCCTTTTCGAATTCAATTTATTTATTTAAAAATAAATAGAATTATAATTCTAGTTCAAAACTAGTTCATTTCGATAAAAATCTATTTTTATCCTTTCAAATATGGAGTTTTTCATCCCAATTCTTTCTAAATCATTTCTTATGATTTTACACAAATTATTACTATTTTTAATAATTTTATCAAGGCCCGTACAGTCGATTTCCATCAACGGCCATCGAACTGCACTTACAGCGACCTTTTTCGAATTTGATTTGGACGTATCTCCAAATCCAACCATTAGATTTCAAATTTCTAACATTCATTAGAAAGCTCTTTTCGATACGAACCCAACGGTTCCGGTTTTAGGAGAATCCGACGGTCGGATCTCCCACAATGTCCGTTTGAAATAAATGGTCGAAATTCCCGAACTGCCGCGGCTCGGCGCGTTCTATTCAGGCCATTATATTATATATATTATATATATAATATATACTTCATCGATTTCTATTTAAAACGAATTATATAAATAGTTTTAAATTCGTTTCAAAAGCAATTTCAACTTCCTTTTCAATTCAAATCAAAATTGAATTCTTCTTTATAAATTCGTTTCAAAATTCATTTCTATTCAATTCAAATTTCAATTCAATTTGAATTCATTTTCAATTCATTTCGAAATCATTTTCAATTCAATTCATTTCGAAATCGTTTTCAATTCAATTCATTTCGAAATCGTTTCAATTCAATTCATTTCGAAATCGTTTTCAATTCAATTCATTTCGAAATCGTTTCCAATTCAATTCATTTCGAAATCGTTTTCAATTCATTTCGAAATCGTTTTCAATTCAATTTGAATTCGTTTTCAATTCATTTCGAAATCGTTTTCAATTCAATTTGAATTCGTTTTCAATTCATTTCGAAATCGTTTTCAATTCATTTCGAAATCGTTTTCAATTCAATTTGAATTCGTTTTCAATTCATTTCGAAATCGTTTTCAATTCAATTTGAATTCGTTTTCAATTCATTTCGAAATCGTTTTCAATTCAATTCATTTCGAAATCGTTTTCAATTCAATTTGAATTCGTTTTCAATTCATTTCGAAATCGTTTTCAACTCAATTCATTTCGAAATCGTTTTCAATTCAATTTGAATTCGTTTTCAATTCATTTCGAAATCGTTTTCAATTCAATTTGAATTCGTTTTCAATTCATTTCGAAATCGTTTTCAATTCAATTCATTTCGAAATCGCTTTTCAATATTCATTTTTAAGATGAATAAAATCGATATAAATATCGTTCACGTCAAAATGGCGTCAATCTAATCAACACGGCTTCATAAATTTCTATTTTCAAATATTCTATTTCAAATATTTCTTTTTCAAAATAGTTGTTATTATCAAAATATTTCGTTCAACACATGACCAATCTCAATGAATGAGTACTGTCAACACATGAACTTTTATTTTATAATATTCTTTATTTTTCAAATTGGAATAAGGCCCAATCAATTACCATATAAAGTTAATTATATGGATTTTCATACAACACATGTATATAATTACAGTGAAAAATAATCAACCATCAACCAAAGTGCACTACACTGTATAAGCATCAAATATAGATATTCAACGCTTATAACAGCCTGTCAATCAATCGATCGACACATTTACTCAATCAGGATGAGTGAACTTCAAATTTCATCCCAACACCCGTGTGGGGTTTCAAACAATCAAACGCCTATTTTATTTGTGCAGTTGGGCGATGTGTAGAATTTATCGTCCCAATCAATGTCATTCAAATAGGTGTACATAAACAAACCGTCCGGCTTATAAATGAATATTTTATTTTATTCACTTCACGTTAAAAATTTATATTTTTAACGATAAAACATTTTATTTCAACCTATGAATTTCTATTCAATTCATTTACACAATAAAATGATATTTTTATTTTTCTAACATATTTTAGAAAATTTCGGCGGCATAACGGCACGATACTAGAAACGGGACAAGGCCTAGCCTTATCCCCGGTCTAGTGAAGGCCCACGCCATTCACACATCAATCATATCAATTTTATTATGCAAACCACAAAATTTGGAGTAAGAGTCTAACCTAGCCTTACTCCTTCGCCTTATAACGGCGCACGTCTAATCCTAACCAATTTATCGATTCGATTTTTCACACCACAAACCACATTCAAACCAATATCGCAATCAATCACCAAACAGCCAAACAAACAAGTCCATGGTCTGTGGACGATTGTGTCGGGTGCTACTAAGCACCGTCTGCATCCTAGTATATATATATAACTAGAAAAAGCATTTTAGAGTGAGAAGTTCTCACCGATAGCTATCCAATCATCTTGACTCTCCTTTGATGGAAATCTTCATTGTTATCGCACTTTCGTCATCTTCGTTGCCCAAGGCCACTATATATATAAAAATCGAATTTTTATTTCAAAGTTCAATATATAAAAATCGAATTTTTATTTCAAAGTTCAAAATATAAAAATCGAATTTTTATTTCAAAGTTCAATATATAAAAATCGAATTTTTATTTCAAAGTTCAATATATAAATATCGAATTTTTATTTCAAAGTTCAATATATAAAAATCGAATTTTTATTTCAAAGTTCAATACATAAAAATCGAATTTTTATTTCAAAGTTCAATATATAAAAATCGAATTTTTACTTCGCTATTCAACATAGATAAAATTCCATTTCAAAAATATAGATTTCGCATTTTTACATCTAAAAATTTCGCCTTTTCACATTTAAAAATATCGCCTTCTCATATTTAAAAATATAATCTTTTTGCATTGTAAAAATCTAACCTTTTTGCACTGTAAAAATCTAACCTTTTGCACTGTAAAAATCTGTTCGAAAATTAAATAAAAACAGTTTGAAAATTAAATATAATCAGTTTTCAAACCCTTTAAAATCTGTTTTTAAAATTCAGTTTTAAAAATCTAAAAAAAAACTCAGTTTTAATCTTTTAATAGAAAATCAGTTTTTAAATAAAAAAAAACAGTTTTTAAATCATTAAAAACAAATTACAAAATACTTACAGAGGGGGGGGGGAACTGTCGCACCATCGTGAGGGGGGGGGGGGTTTCTTCACGCTGTCTGCGTCGACTGGGGGGGGGGGGGTTTCAGGCGGAGGTCGGTGCGGATGGAGTCGCTGGAGGCGGTGGTGGACTAAGGGGGCTCGGCGGTTTTGAAGAGTGGAGGGAGAGGGAGAAGGAAGACGTCGGAGAAGAGGGGGGGGGTTGGGCCAGCGTTCGCCGGAGGTGGGGAAGAGAGGGCGGCGGCGGCGCTTCAGGGGGGGGGGGGGCGCCGTCGATAGTCGTTAGGGTTTTTTTTTTTCTGCCGATTTAATTTATGAAAGGGGGGGGGGGCAGAAAGGAGATAAAGGAGGGAAGGGAATTAAAATATATATATATATATATTTTTAATTATTCAAAAAGTTGACTTTTACATACGACCACTAAACGAGGCCCACCGCCTGCCGTCCATAGCGTTTTACCCCTATTCTGAACACAATGGGATATGAATCGCAAGCTGATTTGATCGCTACAATCAGTTTCCTTTTGAATTTTCATTTAAATCATTATATTGAATTTTAAACTTACATTTCAAATTACCGGGGTCACATACTAACTCTAAAAATTCCCGAAAAATATTTTCTAGCTTCGTATTGACGATACGGTCCTAACAAAACTAGTTCATCGAATTCTGAGACCGTTAGAAAAATGGCCAATTTCCAGTCGATTAAAATCAACTGAAATGGTCAAAACACGTTTTCCTTTACCACGCTCACATATTGATTCGAAAAATTATGAAATTTGAAATCTAGCAATAACTTTACACTGCGGATCCAACAAAAGTGGTTTCGTCGAAATCCGAGGTCGTTTGCAAAATGTCCATTTTTAAGGGCCTGAATTCCATAGCGACTATTCAGAATTTTCAACTGGACATATCTTTTGATTCCCGCTATGAAATCTGGATTTGTCGGATTCGTTGGAAAGATATTCACTATTAGATCCTAATGTTTTTGGTTTCACTAAAATCCGGATTGTTTTGCACCCGGTACATTCAATTGAAGTTTGAGATCGAATTATCGAACTACCGCGCCATTTTCAATTCTATTTATAATTATAAATAAATATTTATATTCTAACGACAACGTATATAATATATACGTTCGAATTATATTCAAAATAAATTTCTCGTCGATATTATTTAAAATATTCAAAATTCGCTAAAATTGCCAAAATAAAAATTTTAAACTGGCCCAGATTTTACGGGTTGTTACACCCAAGAGGAGGGAATCAGTTGGTGATCGTCCAAACGTACTTGGAGATCGACGGATATGCGAGGTACAAGGTGCCTCCGGTTTCGTTCAGACCCAGAACGGACTTGTAAATGGACTGTGTGTCCGACATTGGATATCATTCTTTGTGATTGATGGATATCGGTAGCATGGAGTGGTTTTCCTGTGTGGCATGCTAAGATGCAAATGATCAAGGCTTTTGTTGAAAAGCAAAGTCTTGTGGTTGATGATCAAAGCACCGCCTGTGTGGCATAGCTTTGTGTAGCGTTAATTCGCGAGCCTTACACCCCGATTGTGAACCAGAAACGGGAGAGAACTTCAGGGAGGGCATGCATTTCCTTCTAGCTAGGGTGGTGTCAGTGACCTACCAGCCCTGACATTTATATTATTTTCACCTGTGTGGTTGTTGGATTGCGAGGCGCCTCAGATATATCGGTGACTATGTGGAGCCGATGGAGTCATTTGGCTCATTTACGCCCCAAAGGGCGGGGAAACGCAGTGCTCAGGAATTTTAATCCACATCAGTGGACCGGCCCTGACGATCCAAGGGCCCACCTGTGTCTGGGTCTTGAGACATGGGCTAGATTGTCTCGAATCGGTGAGGACTATCTTTTGCCTCGGTTCACAGATGGAAATCCATCTTCCAATACGTGACTTTGCGGTTTTGATTATAGAGCCTAGTATGGCGACATAGTGGTATGGGGCACTTATGCCGTCTATGATTGATACTTATGATTGAAATTGTTTTGACACTGTACACTTATAGTAATAATAAAAGATGAAATTTAGCGTATCAAGCATTCTTTGGCTATTATAAGGTAAAACCCTATCCTCCGGCTGGTGTTGTGTTGTGTGATGGGACCTGGGTCTTATAATAGCTTCATTGTTCTTTATTTTGCATTGCGCTATTGTTTTATGCACTGGTATTCTTGGGAGGAAACCTTTTCCGTATTATACGGCGTGGTCCCTTGATTTACCTAACTTTAAAATAAAGATTAATAACTATTTTAGTTCTCACACCAGTCACATGACTGACCTGGAGTTTATTGTTTTAACCTAAACTCTGGGTGCCCTTATTTTCGACACGGGCAGCTAGTAGTTTTGTTTTTTCAGATTTATTTTCACAGGATCCTGATTTACAGCTGAAGCGGTATTCGGAAAGCTCTGTATCCGTGTATCTTTTTTCAGTCGTGCATTGTATTTTTTTCCGCTGCGATGTATTTAAATGTAATTTAAATCTCTGATATTTTCTGTGTAATATTTATTCATACTCTGTAATATTCTTGTATTCTGATTGAATTGTTGTAATTAACAATGAAATGTTCTTCTGTTTGCGTTCTGATTTGTCTTGTCCTCAAAGCAATCCGGGCTTTCCTTACTGGGGAAGTTCGGGTCATCTCAGAAAATATCTATATATTGAGTATAAAAATCTTTAAAGATAATCTATGTCTTATGGCCAATACAAGTGACCCCTGGATCTAGCATAAGAGATTTGGCCATATAAATTTCAAACACATTTCTAGGATTTCTTAATTAGATTCAATTAAAGGATTACCCAAAATGAAATTTAAAGTAAATAATTTATGCGACTCTTGTCAATTCGGAAAATTAAAAAGTTCATTTAAATCAAAAGAGAAAATTACAACCTCTAAACCATTAGAGTTAATTCACGTGGATTTATTTGGTCCGTCTCAAACCCAATCAATAAATCAGAACAGATATGTTTAAGTAATTGTCGACGATTTTTCTAGATTTACTTGGACTTTGTTTATTAAAAATAAAAGTGATGGTTTTGATCAACTTAAAACTTTTTCTAAAAGAATTCAAAACTTATTATCACTAAAAATTAAAACAATACGTAGTAACCATGGGGGAGAATTCAAAAACGAAAATTTTGAAAAGTTTTTTAATAAAAAGGGAACAACCCATAATTTTTCTATTTGAAACCACCCGAACTTCCCCGTGAAGGAAAGAACAGATTGAATTGAGAACATGACAAATCAAAACACAAACAGAAGAACATTTCATTACTTTTTACGACAATTTACCTCAGAATACAAGAATATACAGAGTATGAATAAATATTACACATTTACTAAATATCAGAGATTTACAAGTTACAATGCAGCAGAAAAATAATACAAAACACAACTGAAAGAGATATATAGATACAGAGCTTTTCGAATATCATTCCAGCTGTAAACCAGGATCCTGTGAATATAAATCTGCAAAACAAAAACTACTAGCTGCCCATGTGGAAAATTGGAGCACCCAGAGTTTAGGTTAAGACAATAAACTCCAGGTCAGTCATGTGACTGGTGTGAGAACTAAAACAGTTATTAATCTTTATTTTAAAGTTAGGTAAATCAAGGGACCACGCCGTATAACACGGAACGGGTTTCCTTCCAAGAGTACCAGTGCATAAAATAAACAGCGCAATGCTAAATAAAGAACAATGAAGCTATTATAAGACCCAGCTCCCATCACACAATGCAACGCAAGCCGGAGAATAGGTTTTACCTTATAATAGCCAAAGAATGCTTGATACGCTAAATTTCATCTTTTATTATTACTATAAGTGAAGAAAACAACTTCAAATATAAATGTATCAATCATAGACGGTATGGGTACCATATATCATGTCGCCATACTAGGCTCTACAATCAAAACCGCAAATGTCACATATTAGAAGTTGGATTTCCATATGTGAACCAAGGCAAGGGATCATCCTTACCACTTCGAGACAATCTAGCCCACGTCTCAGGATCAGAACGCATCGACCCTTGGAGCGACAGGGCTGGTCCACTCGATGTGGATTAAAATGCCTGAACACTACGTTTCCCCGCCCTATGGGGCGTAAATGAGCCAAATGACTCCATCGGCTCTGGATCGACCGATATAACTGAGGCACCCCCTATCCATCATCCACATAAATAAAATGCCAGGGCGTACAAAACGCTGACACCACTCCTAGCTAGAAGGAAATGCATGCCCTGCCTGAAGTCCTCTACCATTTCAGGTTCACACCGGTGTGTGAGGCTCGCGAATTAACGCTACACAAAGCTACGCCACATAGGCCGTGCTTTGATCATCAACCACAAGACTCTGCTTTTCAACAGAAGCCTTGATCATTTGCATCTCAGCGTGCCACACAGGAAATTCACGCTATGCAACCGATGTCTATCAATCACACAGAATGAAATCCGATGTCAGACACACATCCATTTACAAGTTCGCTCTAGGTCTGAACAAAACCGAAGGTACCTTATTCCTCCCCCATATGTTCAATACAAGGGAGAGGCCCACGCATATCCGTCGATCTCCAAGTACGTCTGGACGATCACCACTTATTACCTCGCCTTGGGTGTAAGACCTCCGGTCTTCAACCACCGTCTTCATCCTCGACACATCGTCGAATCAGTTATTCAGAATGGGATAAACCCGGTCTTTCTGAATAACTCGCATATATAATAAACAAGTGCCATAAAAACACAACATACTCCTCATTCCAATCCAGAATATTTCTTTATCCAAATATTCATATACTTTGGGAAAGGTTCCCATTAATTTTATCAAAGACAAATTCTTTAAATTTATTCTTTAATCTTCCTTTGGATATCAATTCAATCTAATTAAAGATGCATTAAAACTCCACTTGGTTTTAATCTTCCCAGAAATCAATATTAACGATTGTTTAACTTGGGAAATCATATCCTGCCTTTAAATGGGTTAAAAAACCAATGTCATTTAAAAGACGGTACATGATAAACCCAAAATCACATTCCATTCCATCAGCCTTTAACCGTAAATTAGAAAGTGAACAATTCCCTAAGTATTAACCCCGAAGGCCGAAACCAACATCAGATCAATACCCAGGAAACCATTCAACTTAACTAATCTCCAGTTATTTTCTAATTTTCTTAACTCCATTGGATTTAAGAACAGTATTATTAAAGATACCATTCACGACAACCCAAAATCTTATTCCATTGTTAATCGGGTTAAAGAACAAGTGTTATTTAAAACACCGTTCACGATAAACCCAAAGACCAATTTCAATTCCATCCCATTTAAATATAAATTAATTGGTATACTTCATTAAATCTAAATAAAAAGATTTAATCTTTTCTCAACTGGGTTTAAGAACAGTGTTAATGAAGACACCATCCACGACAAACCCAAAATCACATCAGTCTCTAACCGTAAATTAGTAAGAGAACAATTCCCTAAGTATTAACCCCGAAGGCCGAAACCAACATCAGATCAAGACCCAGGAAACCATTCAACTTAACTAATCTCCAGTAAGTTTCTAATTTTCTTAACTCCATTGGGTCTAAGAACAGTATTATTAAAGATACCATTCACGACAAACCCAAATCCCATTTGATATTAAATACCAGGCTCTGAATAGAAAATATATCGGCTTATATTCAATATCAAATTCTGAAATCAACAAATATCGTATTGGAAATAACGCTATACATATCTTTCAAATTTCCATAACAATATCTGTATAATCACGAAATCCAACATCGAAATATTCCGAAGACAATTTCGATTCAAATCCATTTCCCATTTATATATTGGAAATTCTGGTTATTTTTAAAACCATTTCAAACCCAATTTATTTATTTTAAAAAAATATTGGATTTATAATTTCTAGTTCATAACTAGTTCTTTTCGATAAAAATCTATTTTTATCTTTTCAAATATGGGATTTTTCATCCCAATTCTTTCCAAATCATTTCTTATGATTCTACACTAATTATTGATATTTTTAATAATTTTATCAAGGCCAATACAGTCGATTTCCATAAACGGCCATCGAACTGCACTTACAACGACCTTTTCCAAATTTTATTTGGATATAATTCCAAATCCAACCGTTAAATTTCAAATCTCTAATATTCGTTAGAAAGCTCTTTTCGATAGGAACCCAACGGTTCCGGTTTTAAGAGAATCCGACGGTCGGATCTCCCGTAATATCCGTTCGAAGTCAATGGTCGAAATTTGCGAACTGCCGCAGCGCAGCGCGTTCTATTCAGGCCATTATATATATATATACATATATATTTCGTCAATTTCCGTTTAAAACGTATTTTATAAATCGTTTTAAATTCGTTTTCAAAAGATTTCAACTTCATATTCAATTTCAAATCAAAATTGAATATTCCATTTCATCGATATATAAATGATAGTATTTTCAAACCATTATATTTTGAAATCAATTCTTTTTCGATATTCATTATAAAAATGAATAAAATCGATATAAATATCGTTCATGTCAAAATGGCATCAATCTAATCAACACGGCTTTATATATTTAAATATATTCGTTCCATCCCAAATCGGACATCAAAATCTGATTTTGATCTTATATTGAATATTATTTTAAAATATTCACCATTATAAAATATTCATTATTTTAAAATATTCATTCTTTCTGAACTGGAATCAGACACAGTCAATTACCATATAATTTGATTATATGGATTTCATACAACACATGTATATCACAACAATAAAAACAATCAAGCATCATCCAGAGTGCATTCTACACTGTATAAGCATTAAATATAAATATTCAACGCTTACACAGCTTGTTAATCAATCGATCGACATACAGTTAATTATTGGGATTAGTGTATGTCATATATCATCCCAACACCTGTGTGGGGTTTCAATCAACAAATAATGAATTTTATTTGTGCAGTTGGCCGATGTGTAAAATTTATCGTCCCAATCAATATCAGTCAAATGTGTGTACATAAACAAATCGTTCGATTTGTAAATGAATAATTATTTTATATACACGTTAAGAATTATATTTTTAACTATAAAATATTTATTCCATTCCACATCACACAACCAATTTTCACATCACAATCAAATAAACAAACAAGTCGTCCATGGTCTGTGGACGACGGGTGTCGGGTGCTGCTAAGCACCGTCTGCATCCTAGTATATATTCCAACTAGAAAATAAATTAAAATTGAGAAGTTCTCACGTTTGAGTTCCACTCCGCCGTGCTTTATTTCTGAACGGTTCAGATTTTTCCGAAATTCCAATGCGACCTTTCCCCGCTGTTCGCATTAAAAATCACATTTTTAATACGATGTTTATTTTAAAAATCACATTTTATAATGGCACTTCATATATAAAAATCATATATTTTTACAACGCTTCTTTCTATGTAAAAATTATATTTTTACATCGCCACTTCATATATATAAAAATCAATTCTTTATCGCCATTCCATATATATAAAAATCGAATTTTTATATTATTACATACACACGATAAAATTTATATTTTTATCTAACTAAAAATAATATTTTCATATATTTATTCATATTATATTAATCATATTTTTATTATCTCTATAATATAAAAATCAAAATTTTATTATCTATATAATATAAAATCATATTTTTATTGTCTATATAATATAAAAATCAAAATTTTATTATCTATATAATATAAAAATCAAATTTTTATTTCAAATCTTCACACATTAAAACCGCATTTTTATTTAGCTATTACATATGTAAAGATCCCACTTTTATACGGCTATATAATATATAAAAATCAAAATTTTAAAACTATACATTTCATATGAAATCTAAAATGAATTCACAGTGAATTTATATTAAAACTGAATATAAAGCTATGCGAATTTACTCACATCGAATTGCAGAAAAGAGGGTGGTTTAATGTGGCTGCCGGGGTGGATTTGTGCCTGATGGAGGTGGAGCAAAAAAGGGAGTGGTGTTTGCTGACGTCGCCTGGTGGCTCCAGTGGGTGCGCGGTTGACGGAGGGCGGACCTGCGGTGGTAGCGGAGGCGGGTTAGGTGCGATTTCCGTTCTCGAAGGGGTTAGGGCGTGGGTTCTTCGACTGGGAAGGGGAGAGAGGGGTGCGTCAGGGTGGCGGCGGCCTAGGGAGGGGATGCGACGGTGGATTAGGCGAAGGGGGTGGTGGCGGAGCGATCGACGATGGGGCGATTTGGGAGTTTTTTCTTTTTAATTTTGATCTGAGGAATAACGGGGAAAGATAGTGAGGTGTGAGGGTAATTAAATATTTATATATTTTATTTAATTTTTTGTTCCAAAAATGTTGACTTTCCATTCGAACTCCAAACTAGACTCAATGACTGCCGCCCCCAGCTAATCACCTCCATTACGAACACAATGAGATATTTTTCGTAACCCAATTCGGCTGTTATAATCAGTTTTTCTTTAAATTAAAACATTTATCAGTATATATTCAATTTAAACATATATTTCATTTTACCGGGGTCACATATGAACTCTAATAATTACAGAAAAAATATTTCTGACTTTGTTTTGATGATACGGTCCTAACAAAACTAATTTCATCAAATTTGGAGACCGTTTGAAAAATGGCCATTTTCTGGTCGATCCAAATTGACTGAAACTGTTCAAACACGTTTTCTTGTGCCACGCTCACATATTAATTCCAAAAATTATGAATTTTGGAATCTAGTAATGATTTGACATCCCGGATCCAACAAAAGTGGTTTCGTCAAAAACGGAGGTCATTTGCAAAATTTCTATTTTTAAGGGCTATATTTATTCCATAGCGACTATTCTGAATATTCAACTGGGCATAACTTTTTATTCCCGCTATGAAATTTTGATTTTTCGGATTCGTTTGAAAGATATTTTCAAAGAGATTCTAATATTTTTGGTTTCGTTAAAATATGGTTTATTTTGAATCCTGTAAATTCATTTGAAATTTGAAATCGAAATTTCAAACTACCGCGCCATTTCCAATTCCTTTAATAATTAAAGTAAAATATTTATATTCTAACGTTGATCTTTATAAATGTATACGTTCCAATCCTATTCAAAATAAATTTATCGTCGTTATTATTTAAAGTAATCATTTTAAATGTTCAAAATTCATCAAAATTGCCAAAATAAAAATTTTAAATTGGTTCAGATTTTCCGGGTTGTTACAATCTCCCCCACTTAAAATCTTTTCGTCCTCGAAAAGGAACAAATCTGAAAGTTGTTTTACAAATCAACTCAACTTTCATTATTTCCATCATGGCTTAAGTTCTTCAACTTTTCAGTTTCTAAGAACTTTTCAAATTTTTCAAAAATTTGGCTAACACCCTAAATTTTCGAATTTTTTTGCCATAACCTCCCCTATACGGGAGCACCGGTAAAATACAGAAATCGCCATACAGGCCTTTCCAATCCAAAAAGAAACAACTAATCGGCTCATAAAATCATCAAAAACCCGAAGAAATACAATAAACATGTACCTATTTGTCGAGCAAACAATTTTATTCCTCTGCTTAGCTTCCCTGCTATGACCCGTTCAATATATATGCATGAACATGTATGCAATTTCTAACAATTTTCAATTCAGTTCAATATTTGATACAATTTGGTTATATGTACCGTACTTTCACATAATGGTCCCATTATATAACAAATAATCATACAACACAACCATCAATCAATTAGCTGGTTAACGTTTCAAATTCATAATTTTGACATATATACAGAAAATCATGTTTTGATGCCAATTCACAACAATATACCCTATCTGATTTTGGTTCTCACACCGGTCTAATGGAAACATATAGATATCCCACTTTCGAAACTCGAACACAACACTGATGATGGGTACCCATCATCAGAATCATTCTCGGGCAACTAAAGTGTGATTCCATATCTATCTAGTATATTTGAGGCTTCAAATACACGTGGATCAGACGTATATTAAAATCTCTATATATTTGATTGTCCAAATCAATATAAAAATAATATTCAAATACGAATAATTAATTTAAATTTTCAAAACAAAACTTGTTTTCAATTTTATTTTAAAAACATCACTCTTCATACTCGTTCTAGGATGATACTACTGATCCTATCTCTACGAGTCATTCTCATTGGATATTACTAATCCAATCTCTGATGAATTCTTTCGTTCGGTTCTAATATGTCTTGTTCTCGAGCTTTGTAAACCAAAACTCTGATACCAACTGAAACCACCTGAACTTCCACGTGAAGGAAAGAACGGATTGAATTGAGAACATGACAAATCAGAATACAAATAGAAGAACATTTCATTACTTTTTACAACAATTTACCTCAGAATACAAGAATATACAGAGTATGAATAAATATTACACATTTACTAAATATCAGAGATTTACAAGTTACAATGCAGCGGAAAAATAATACAAAACACAATTGAAGGAGATATACGGATACAGAGCTTTCCGAATATAATTCCAGCTGTAAACCAGGATCCTGTGAATATAAGTCTGCAAAACCAAAACTACTAGCTGCCCGTGTGGAAAATTGTAACACCCCGTATGTTAAATAACTTGTTATAACATAAATCAGAGCAGAATTAAATTTAATATTCTGAATCAGGGGAAATGGGCTGTGCCATTGCGTTCGTCTCGGAAAAATACGCGAAATAGAGTCCGAGTTTTCGTAAATCGGAGTCCGTATGACCAAGTTATGGCCCGTCAAAGTTTCACGAAAAATCAAAAACGAAAACTGCTCATGTTTTGAGGCCCGGGATGAGTTTTGGGCTGTTTTTTTTGGGCCCTAAATGGTTCCTACACTTGACTTCTTCCCCAAGACATGCTTTAAAGGTTAGGATTGGTTCTAGGGTATATTCTATGGTCCTAAAACATCTAACTAATCTATATATACACCCTAATACCCCCCTTATCCTTACCAAAAATAGATCTAAGGCCATTATGCCACCACTTAGAAAATTGGAGAGCCTCCACTAAAAATCCTAAGAGGGTTTGAAAGCTAATCTACATCTTCTTCTACTTAATCATTGGGATTTGCTTCATTTAACTTGCTAATCTTGTTTTGGTGAGCTTCTATCCCCTTAATAATCAATTATTGAATTGATTATGATAAGATGTGATAAAGTATGGCTATGTTTGTGGATCCATATATTTATGCAAGCTTGATGTAGTGAATATTATGTGTTTTGCAAGTTATATGCCTTATGTCATGCAAGTTTCATAATATGTAATCATGATATTTTTATGCAAGTTGTTTCATGATGTTTATGATGCAAAACACTAAGTGAATATGGATCCATTATGCAAACATGTTATGCAAGTATGTGAGTACTTATGCAAGTCATGTATATGCTTATATGCATGTTTAACATCTTATGCAAGTACATGAATGTTTATGCAAGTTATGTATATGTTGAAATGCAAGTTTAACATAATATGCAAGCCTATGCAAGTATGTGAATGTTTATGCAAGTTATGTATATGTTGAAATGCAAGTTTAACATAATATGCAAGCCTATGCAAGTATGTGAATGTTTATGCAAGTTATGTATATGTTGAAATGCAAGTTTAACATAATATGCAAGCCTATGCAAGTATGTGAATGTTTATGCAAGTTATGTATATGTTGAAATGCAAGTTTAACATAATATGCAAGCCTATGCAAGTATGTGAATGTTTATGCAAGTTATGTATATGTTGAAATGCAAGTTTAACATAATATGCAAGCCTATGCAAGTATGTGAATGTTTATGCAAGTTATGTATATGTTGAAATGCAAGTTTAACATAATATGCAAGCCTATGCAAGTATGTGAATGTTTATGCAAGTTATGTATATGTTGAAATGCAAGTTTAACATAATATGCAAGCCTATGCAAGTATGTGAATGTTTACGCAAGTTATGTATATGTTGAAATGCAAGTTTAACATGATATGCAAGCTTATGCAAGTATATGAATGCTTATGCAAGTATGTGAGTGCTTATGCAAGTTAAGTATATGCTAAAATGCAAGTTCTACATGTTATGCAAATCACATGTATGATGATATGTAAGTTCATATGCAACATGTTATGCAAATCACATGTTTGATGATATGTAAGTTCATATGCAACATGTTATGTAAGACACATGTTTGATAATATGCAAGTTTGGGTTGAATATAGTTGGGTTAATATATGCTCATATATGCAAGTTGACATCCTCTTAACCCATGACAAAGTTGTATGCTAAACCCATGATAGTTGTGATGGATCTTCCCCTTTATTATGTCATGAAATGAGAACGATTTACGTGGGGAAACGATGGGGTTGGTAAATATGTTAATTAAAGCATGGTTGGGTATGATTAAGCATACCATAAAAATAAATTATCATAAGTGGGAATTTACCTATTGAGTTAGGTCTACCCCATGGGAATTTACCTATTGAGTTAGGTCTACCCATGTTATGGAAAACTTGATATTAATTAGGAATAATTAATATGGGGGTGATTAATTAGGTGTAATTAATCGACTAAGACACGAGGTTGGACTCATTTGTAGTGTAAAACTGCCCGGACCCGACCGGCTTAACCAGTTGCTACAAATGTCAGCCCAATGTGAGAGGTCTTAGCCATAAATTAAATACGTGATTAAGGTAAAGACACGAGGTTAGACTCTGTTATGACGTAAGACTGCCCGGACTCTACCGGCTTAACCAGGCGGTCATAACAGCCAGTCTAATGTGGGAGGTCTTTATGGGAGATCACGGTCTTAATTAATTAAGAAACACTTAACCATATTAGCATGTAGTGGGACATGAGGGGTTAAGTGGGTGCCTTGAGTGGCATATAGTAACTAGTGGGGGTGCCTTGGGTGGCATGAGGAAACTAGTGGGTTGCCTTGGGTGGCAATAGAAAATACGATAAGAATACTTAACCAAAGTGGAACATGTAACTAAACATGATTAAAGGGTTAAGTAAGTGCCTTGGGTGGCATGGGGAAATCAAGTAAGTGCCTTGGGTGGCATGTGGGAATCAAGTAAGTGCCTTGGGTGGCATGTGGGAATCAAGTAAGTGCCTTGGGTGGCATGCGAAAATCTAGTGGGTGCCTTAAGGGGCAATTGTAATATAATTGGATGACTTAACCAAACCTTAACATGTAAGGGGGCATGATTATAAAAAGGGGTTAAGTGGGATGCACTAGATAAAATGACAAGCTTAAGTAGTAGCTTGTGGGGGGCCCATTTCAACCAATATCCCAAACGTATCTTTGTGGGCTCGACCCATGTCGAGTGACGGGACACGCATATTGGGCTTGATTATAAGAGGCCAAAACGGGGTAGCGGTGGCAACGCAAGTCCAACGGGTTTCATATGCGTGTGTGGGCCCGAGCTGGTAGATAAGCCGTTGTTGCATCGTGTAGATATAAAGCCGTGCACCGTTGATAGTATTGGGTAGCCACTTTAGGGGAGTGATACACCCCACTGTGGGACCAGCACGGGTATCTACGTTAGGGAGCCGATCGCTTGGGGTAGTGGGGTACACCTAGTAGAGATAGGGGCAGACGACACCTATGTAGTCAACTAGGGTACAGGAAACTACTGGTTATATCTATCTTTGATATCCTTGGGTGGGATCAACCTTTGAGTAGGAGTGACTGGTGTGGTGCAGTTAGTAATTATCCTTGGGTGGGTAGATGTGTCTTTACGGTTATCTTAGTTCGTCCTGTGTTCGTGGGCAACTTAGTGTAGTCATTATCCCCAAAGATACCATACCGAGTTCATATCATACCCTAATTACTTTAATAATTGTATTATTAAGGAGATAGGGTTCACTCAGGCTTATATCTGACCCCCGTTGTTTTTATCTTTTTCCTTCAGGTCCTCAGGTTGGGCCTAGTGCTAGTGGGCTTTGATCAGTTTGCTTTATCTATCTCTTGGAGCTTGGACCGTAGATGTAGAGCTCAGCTTATCTTATCTTTTCTGTTATGGCTATTTGTTATGAGTAGTGGGATTATGTACTTATTTTATTCAGGATGGATATTTTGTACTTGACTCTTGTTATGGTTTTATGATGTAACCAAACATGTTTTACTTTCCGCTGCTATGAGATGATGTTTTAAATTTTCAAGTATTACATTATATCTGTCTTGTTGTAATTTTACTGTTCTATACTCACTAAAAATACTCCACCGATGCTATGGCATTCCCTTAGTGAGTGACTATAGCGGGTGTGGGGTGTTACACGTGGTATCAGAGCTTAAGGTTACCAGAACAGATAATTTTTTTAGAAAAACTATTTTCTAAGAATATTTTTGAAAGGAGTATTTTCGAAAACATGTCTTTTAAGAGAAAAGTTTTTGAAAGAAAAGCATAATCCCCAATAGCCATATCTATATCTTTCGAATTCTCCATTTTGAATCTCTTCCTCTCTCTCATTTTGAGTTTCCCCTCCGCGTATAGATGATCTTTCTAAGATGGATAAGGATGGAAAACCACTTCAAGGGACTCAGACGTAAATCTGGTTAGAAGTTGGTTCAAGAAGAGAGGAAGGCTCAAATAGTTGTTTGGTTAATGAAGGGTGAAACCTCATTGGTGGGAGGTTGTGAGTGGAGAATAGGGAAGAGGAAGGCTAGTAGTTATCCTTTTGAGAGGAATAGGACACGTTATTAGGATTGTCCAAAGAAGCAAGGGCAAGGTATGGAATCTTCTGGGGGGTAATTGTATTCCCTCACGACTAAGGTACCAGATGGGGATAAGACCGTCTAGGTTGGAATTTGGATTTCTTTATTATCCGATTCAAACTTTATTTGATCCTGATATATCGAGTTCGTTTATCTCACCATTGATAGTTGAGTCACTGCACTTAGACACCAGTTTGGTTGATGATCCCTTAGTTGTTTCAAACCCAATTGGGCTCCATGGTGTGGTTGGGTTTGAAAGTTTTTATACTTAGCATTGAGTTTAGATGTGATGCTTGTTGGGCTTCACGGGCTATGGGTTAGTTCTGGGCATGGACTGGTTATCCAGTAGGGGTGCCGTTTTTGATTTTGGAGGGAGAGTTATTAGGCTTATGGGCCGCTTGGGTAACACTCTCGAGATCTCTTGTAATCCCATAGAATCTGTTATGCTAAGTTATCTAGAATCGCTTGACATGTTGGTCTAGAATTTGTGATCTGTTAGAGCGGTTCGGGAATACCCGGATGTGTATAAGGAGGTGAAGGGCTTACCTCCGGAGCTGGAAATTGACTCCCAAATATATCTGGTGGGTAAGGCTAAACCAGTGTCTTGGCCAGTGTGCCACGTGGCTCCTCGTGAGAGGAGGGAACTCCATAAGTAAGTAGGCGATTTGCTTGAGAAGGGGTTCATAAGACGAAGTATATCAGAGTGGGGCGCTCCAGTAGTTTTTGCCACGAAGGCGGATGGGTCCCTCAGACTTTGTGTAGGCTAAAGAGAGCTAAATAAACTCACAAAGAAGAATAGACACCCATTGTCGAGGATTGATGATCTCTTTGATCAGTTAGTGGGCGCCTCAGTATTTTCGCAGTTGGACTTAGCCACGGGATTTCATCAGTTGAGAGTGGCTGAGGATAGTACAGAGAAGACTGCCTTTAGGACTCCGGATGATTTTTTTTATGAGTGGCTGGTGATGCCACTGGGTTTGACGAACGCCCCCGTATACTTTGATGATTTGATAAGAAGGGTGTTCAAGGAGTACCTAAATAAGTTGTGATGGTCTTTGTGGATGACATCTTGGTCTTTTCTAGGAGCAAAGCCAGTTAGGGAAAAACGGTGGTTTTGGAGTAAGACTGGCGGGGACATCCAGGGTTGGACAAGGGGCTTAATTATTTAGCCGTTTTTACTAGTATCATCTCACGAAGGTCGTCTGAATTCGAAGGAGGTATCCCTTGGGTGTTTGTCTGATATTGGTTTAGGCCTTTGGGGCTTGCATTTGGGGGAATGCCGAGTTCGATTAGGGTGGTCTGCGTGAGGGATGGATAGCTGTGATGATTTTGGATGATATCCTGGTGGAGAAGAGCATGCCCTACATCTTAGGGAAGTGCTGGAGGCTCTTCAAGCGCATAATCTTAGGACAGTAAAAGTGGATGGGATTTTTAGCATCCTATGGGTTTGAGATAGCGTATACCCCTGGCAAGGGTAACATGGTAGCGGACACCTTAAGTAGAAAAAGGGATTGTCCTCGAGTTTGTGGTTCGTTGAACGAAGGAGCCTAGAGTTTATTTCTATGATGGATTTCAGACCTTCCGTTAATTGTGTACCCGGTTTGCTAGCTTCCTTGGAAGTTAGACCTACTCTTTTGGGGCAAATTGTAGAAGCACAGAGGGACGACCCACAGTTGGTTGAGTTAGTAGAAAAGCTCATAAGGGGGGGGGAGTCGTCCAGCCATTTGAGTAGGTACACCCTAGATGATAGGGGGTGCTTGTGTAGAGACGGTAGACTTTGTGTACCGCAAGATGAGGGTTTGAGGAAGGTTATTCCTGATAATGCACACCGTTTTAGGATGACCATTCATCCCGGTGGGGACGAGATGTACCAAGACATGAAAAGGACTTTCTTCTGGGCCGGTATGAAGAAAGATGTGGCCGAGTATGTTGCTAGATGCTTGGTGTGCCAACAAGTAAAAGCAGAGCAAAAGAAGCCAGGTGGGTTGCTTCATCCTTTGGAAGTTCCGATATGGAAGTGGGATAGTGTCTCGATGGACTTCGTTGATGGTTTACCGAGATCGAGGAAGGGCAATACAGGAATTTGGGTCGTGGTTGATAGACTTACTAAGAGCGCCCATTTCATACCCGTAAAGAGTAAGAGGACTGCTCCATGGCTTGCTTCAGTCTATGTTCGAGAGATAGTTCGATTGCATGGGGTACCTTCCAGCATAGTGAGTGATCGAGATCCTATCTTCACTAGTGAGTTTTGGAAGAGTTTACAGGAGGCGGTGGGGACTCAGTTGTGTTTGAGCACCGCATATCATCCTCAGACAGACGGCCAGACCGAGAGGGTGAACCGTGTTTTGGAAGACCTTTTGAGGCTTTGTATCTTGGATTTTGGAGGTACATGGGAAGAGCATCTTCCTTTGGTGGAGTTTGCATATAACAACAGCTTCCAGTCTAGTATTGGCATGGCACCTTTTGAAGCTCTTTATGGAAGGCCTTGTCGATCACCTACATGTTGGTGGGAATCTACGGATAAGATCTTGCTAGGGCCCGATATGGTTAGAGAGACTTCAGAGAAGGTTGATTTGATTCGAAGAAGGATGAAAGCAGCGCAAGACAGACAGAAATCTTATGCAGATAAGAGGAGGACTGATCTTGAGTTTGAAGTTGGGGACATGGTTTTTGTCAAAGTGTCTCCATTACGGAATGTTGTTCGCTTTGGATCCGCTGGGAAGTTAGCACCGAGGTTTGTAGGACCGTTTCCTGTCAAGGAAAGAATTGGACGGATGACATATAGGGTGGAGTTGCCAGACAGACTTAGTGGTATACATGATGTTTTCCATGTGTCACATTTGAGGAAGTGCCTACATGAGACCGCAGAGGTGGTAGAGCCGAGCTTGCTTAGAGAAGTGGAAGTAGAGCGTGATGCGACGATTCGACGAGCTCCTACTCGCATCCTTGGGTCAGAGATTAAGAAGTTGAGAAACAGAGAGGTTCAGCTAGTCAAAGTGCAATGGGGAGATGACGAGAGCAATGCTACTTGGGAGACGGAAGCGAAGATGCGTTCTTTGTACCCTTTTCTTTTCGAGAGTATGTTCTTTAACTTCTCCTTTATTGCATATCTTGTACTTATCTTGTCCTTAGTATGTCCTCTCGTTAGCACCTTTGACCTTTTAGATAGGGTAAACCTATGGTTGAAACATGTGTTTGAGACATGTTATGATTGATGGATGCAAGTGGATGCAAGTGTTTGCTAGTGGTTGCTCATGGATGCATATACACACACTTTAGGCACTAGATCGGCTCAATCACTTCATATTGCATATTGCATATAAATGTGTGTAGGTAGCTATATTAATGGATGTATGATGGTTGTGCTATCATATGGATGATGCATTTATTCGGTGAATGATTGTGCACGCATGTAGAAATAGTATGTGTCGATAGGGTTCTTTCGCATACATATTGGATGCATGGCACTATCATGGTTTGCATTAAGGAGGTCAACTGAATCAGTAGACCGCCTGATTTTACATTAGATAGGGAACATATACACACACTTTTTGCATATGTTCATACAACATTAGAAACTTTAAGGACAATGGATGCCAGTGTTTGATGGTTGAGCAGACGGTTGTTTGGTTGGTAGGATACGTTCTTCTTGACTTAGAGATTTCGGGGACGAAATCCTTTAAGTAGGGGAGAATGTAACACCCCGTATGTTAAATAACTTGTTATAACATAAATCAGAGCAGAATTAAATTTAATATTCTGAATCAGGGGAAACGGGCTGTGCCATTGCGTTCGTCTCGGAAAAATACGCGAAATAGATCCGAGTTTTCGTAAATCGGAGTCCGTATGACCAAGTTATGGCCCGTCAAAGTTTCACGAAAAATCAAAAACGAAAACTGCTCATGTTTTGAGGCCCGGGATGAGTTTTGAGCTGTTTTTTTTGGGCCCTAAATGGTTCCTACACTTGACTTCTTCCCCAAGACATGCTTTAAAGGCTAGGATTGGTTCTAGGGTATATTCTATGGTCCTAAAACATCTTACTAATCTATATATACACCCTAATACCCCCCTTATCCTTACCAAAAATAGATCTAAGGCCATTATGCCACCACTTAGAAAATTGGAGAGCCTCCACTAAAAATCCTAAGAGGGTTTGCAAGCTAATCTACATCTTCTTCTACTTAATCATTGGGATTTGCTTCATTTAACTTGCTAATCTTGTTTTGGTGAGCTTCTATCCCCTTAATAATCAATTATTGAATTGATTATGATAAGATGTGATAAAGTATGGCTATGTTTGTGGATCCATATATTTATGCAAGCTTGAAGTAGTGAATATTATGTGTTTTGCAAGTTATATGCCTTATGTCATGCAAGTTTCATAATATGTAATCATGATATTTTTATGCAAGTTGTTTCATGATGTTTATGATGCAAAACACTAAGTGAATATGGATCCATTATGCAAACATGTTATGCAAGTATGTGAGTACTTATGCAAGTCATGTATATGCTTATATGCATGTTTAACATCTTATGCAAGTATATGAATGTTTATGCAAGTTATGTATATGTTGAAATGCAAGTTTAACATAATATGCAAGCATATGCAAGTATGTGAATGTTTATGCAAGTTATGTATATGTTGAAATGCAAGTTTAACATAATATGCAAGCCTATGCAAGTATGTGAATGTTTATGCAAGTTATGTATATGTTGAAATGCAAGTTTAACATAATATGCAAGCCTATGCAAGTATGTGAATGTTTATGCAAGTTATGTATATGTTGAAATGCAAGTTTAACATAATATGCAAGCCTATGCAAGTATGTGAATGTTTATGCAAGTTATGTATATGTTGAAATGCAAGTTTAACATAATATGCAAGCCTATGCAAGTATGTGAATGTTTATGCAAGTTATGTATATGTTGAAATGCAAGTTTAACATAATATGCAAGCCTATGCAAGTATGTGAATGTTTATGCAAGTTATGTATATGTTGAAATGCAAGTTTAACATAATATGCAAGCCTATGCAAGTATGTGAATGTTTACGCAAGTTATGTATATGTTGAAATGCAAGTTTAACATGATATGCAAGCTTATGCAAGTATATGAATGCTTATGCAAGTATGTGAGTGCTTATGCAAGTTAAGTATATGCTAAAATGCAAGTTCTACATGTTATGCAAATCACATGTATGATGATATGTAAGTTCATATGCAACATGTTATGCAAATCACATGTTTGATGATATGTAAGTTCATATGCAACATGTTATGTAAGACACATGTTTGATAATATGCAAGTTTGGGTTGAATATAGTTGGGTTAATATATGCTCATATATGCAAGTTGACATCCTCTTAACCCATGACAAAGTTGTATGCTAAACCCATGATAGTTGTGATGGATCTTCCCCTTTATTATGTCATGAAATGAGAATGATTTACGTGGGGAAACGATGGGGTTGGTAAATATGTTAATTAAAGCATGGTTGGGTATGATTAAGCATACCATAAAAATAAATTACCATAAGTGGGAATTTACCTATTGAGTTAGGTCTACCCCATGGGAATTCACCTATTGAGTTAGGTCTACCCATGTTATGGAAAACTTGATATTAATTAGGAATAATTAATATGGGGGTGATTAATTAGGTGTAATTAATCGACTAAGACACGAGGTTGGACTCATTTGTAGTGTAAAACTGCCCGGACCCGACCGGCTTAACTAGTTGCTACAAATGTCAGCCCAATGTGAGAGGTCTTAGCCATAAATTAAATACGTGATTAAGGTAAAGACACGAGGTTGGACTCTGTTATGACGTAAGACTGCCCGGACTCTACCGGCTTAACCAGGCGGTCATAACAGCCAGTCTAATGTGGGAGGTCTTTATGGGAGATCACGGTCTTAATTAATTAAGAAACACTTAACATATTAGCATGTAGTGGGACATGAGGGGTTAAGTGGGTGCCTTGGGTGGCATATAGTAACTAGTGGGGGTGCCTTGGGTGGCATGAGGAAACTAGTGGGTTGCCTTGGGTGGCAATAGAAAATACGATAAGAATACTTAACCAAAGTGGAACATGTAACTAAACATGATTAAAGGGTTAAGTAAGTGCCTTGGGTGGCATGGGGAAATCAAATAAGTGCCTTGGGTGGCATGTGGGAATCAAGTAAGTGCCTTGGGTGGCATGTGGGAATCAAGTAAGTGCCTTGGGTGGCATGCGAAAATCTAGTGGGTGCCTTAAGGGGCAATTGTAATATAATTGGATGACTTAACCAAACCTTAACATGTAAGGGGGCATGATTATAAAAAGGGGTTAAGTGGGATGCACTAGATAAAATGACAAGCTTAAGTAGTAGCTTGTGGGGGGCCCATTTCAACCAATATCCCAAACGTATCTTTGTGGGCTCGACCCATGTCGAGTGACGGGACACGCATATTGGGCTTGATTATAAGAGGCCAAAACGGGGTAGCGGTGGCAACGCAAGTCCAACGGTTTTCATATGCGTGTGTGGGCCCGGGTTGGTAGATAAGCCGTTGTTGCATCGTGTAGATATAAAGCCGTGCACCGTTGATAGTATTGGGTAGCCACTTTAGGGGAGTGATACACCCCACTGTGGGACTAGCACGGGTATCTACGTTAGGGAGCCGATCGCTTGGGGTAGTGGGGTACACCTAGTAGAGATAGGGGCAGACGGCACCTATGTAGTCAACTAGGGTACAAGAAACTACTGGTTATATCTATCTTTGATATCCTTGGGTGGGATCAACCTTTGAGTAGGAGTGACTGGTGTGGTGCAGTTAGTAATTATCCTTGGGTGGGTAGATGTGTCTTTACGGTTATATTAGTTCGTCCTGTGTTCGTGGGCAACTTAGTGTAGTCATTATCCCCAAAGATACCATACCGAGTTCATATCATACCCTAATTACTTTAATAATTGTATTATTAAGGAGATAGGGTTCACTCAGGCTTATGTCTGACCCCCGTTGTTTTTATCTTTTTCCTTCAGGTCCTCAGGTTGGGCCTAGTGCTAGTGGGCTTTGATCAGTTTGCTTTATCTATCTCTTGGAGCTTGGACCGTAGATGTAGAGCTCAGCTTATCTTATCTTTTCTGTTATGGCTATTTGTTATGAGTAGTGGGATTATGTACTTATTTTATTCAGGATGGATATTTTGTACTTGACTCTTGTTATGGTTTTATGATGTAACCAAACATGTTTTACTTTCCGCTGCTATGAGATGATGTTTTAAATTTTCAAGTATTACATTATATCTGTCTTGTTGTAATTTTACTGTTCTATACTCACTAAAAATACTCCACCGATGCTATGGCATTCCCTTAGTGAGTGACTATAGCGGGTGTGGGGTGTTACAAAAATAGGGGCACCCAGAGTTTAGGTTAAAACAATAAACTCCAGGTCAGTCATGTGACTGGTGTGAGAACTAAAACAATTATTAATCTTTATTTTAAAGTTAGGTAAATCAAGGGACCATGCCGTATAACACGGAACGGGTTTCCTCCCAAGAGTACCAGTGCATAAAATAAACAACGCAATGCTAAATAAAGAACAATGAAGCTATTATAAGACCCAACTCCCATCACACAATGCAACGCAAGCCGGAGGATAGGTTTTACCTTATAATAGCCAAAGAATGCTTGATACGCTAAATTTCATCTTTTATTATTATTATAAGTGAAGAAAACAACTTCAAATATAAATGTATCAATCATAGACGGTATGGGTACCATATATCATGTCTCCATACTAGGCTCTACAATCAAAACCGCAAATGTCACGTATTGGAAGTTGGATTTCCATCTTTGAACCAAGGCAAGGGATCATCCTTACCGCTTCGAGACAATCTAGCCCATGTCCCAGGATCAGAACGCATCGACCCTTGGAGCGACAGGGCCGGTCCACTCGATGTGGATTAAAATGCCTGAACACTACGTTTCCCCGCCCTATGGGGCGTAAATGAGCCAAATGACTCCATCGGCTCCGGATCGACCGATATACCTGAGGCACCTCCTATCCATCATCCACATAAATAAAATGCCAGGGCGTGCAAAACGCTGACACCACTCCTAGCTAGAAGGAAACACATGCCCTCCCTGAGGTCCTCTCCCGTTTCTGGTTCACACTGGTGTGTGAGGCTCGCGAATTAACGCTACACAAAGCCACGCCACAAAGACCGTGCTTTGATCATCAACCACAAGACTCTGCTTTTCAACAGAAGCCTTGATCATTTGCATCTCAGCATGCCACACAGGCAATTCACGCTATGCAACCGATGTCAATCAATCACACAGAATGAAATCCGATGTCAGACACACATCCATTTACAAGTTCGCTCCGGGTCTGAACGAAACCAAAGGTACGTTATTCCTCCCCCATATGTCCAATACAAGGGAGAGGCCCTCGCATATCCGTTGATATCCAAGTACGTCTGGACGATCACCACTTATTACCTCGCCTTGGGTGTACAGCCCAATCAAGACATCAGTAATCATCCAAACGATGTGAAGACCTCCGGTCTTCAACCACCGTCTTCATCCTCGACACACCGTCGAATCAGTTTTTCTAAATGGGATAAACCCGGTCTTTCTGAATAACTCCGGTATATAATAAACAAGTGCCATAAAAACATAACATACGCCTCATTCCAATCCAGAATATTTCTTTATCCAAATATTCATATACTTTGGGAAAGGTTCCCATAAATTTTATCAAAGATAAATTTTTTAAATTTATTCTTTAATCTTCCTTTGGATATCAATTCAACCTAATTAAAGATGCATTAAAACTCCACTTGGTTTTAATCTTCCCAGAAATCAATATTAACGATTGTTTAACTTGGGAAATCATATCCTGCCTTTAACTGGGTTAAAGAACCAATGTCATTTAAAATACAGTTCATGATAACCCCAAAAAAACATTCCATTCCATTAGCCTTTAACCGTAAATTAGCAAGTGAACAATTCCCTAAGTATTAACCCGAAGGCCGAAACCAACATCAGATCAATACCCAGGAAACCATTCAACTTAACTGATCTCCAGTTATTTTCTGATTTTCTTAACTCCATTGGGTTTAAGAACAGTATTATTAAAGATACCATTCACGACAACCCAAAATCTTATTCCATTGTTAATCGGGTTAAAGAACAAGTGTTATTTTAAACACCGTTCATGATAAACCCAAAGACCAATTTCAATTCCATCCCAATTAAATATCAATTAATTGGTATACTTCATTAAATCTAAATAAAAAGATTTAATCTTTTCTCAACTGGGATTAAGAATAGTGTTAATGAAGACACCATCCACGACAAACCCAAAATCACATCAGTCTCTAACCGTAAATTAGTAAGAGAACAATTCCCTAAGTATTAACCCCGAAGGCCGAAACCAACATCAGATCAAGACCCAGGAAACCATTCAACTTAACTAATCTCCAGTAAGTTTCTAATTTTCTTAACTCCATTGGGTTTAAGAACAGTATTATTAAAGATACCATTCACGACAAACCCAAATCCCATTTGATATTAAATATAAGGCTCTGAATAGAAAATATATTGGCTTATATTCAATATCAAATTCTGAAATCAACAAATATCGTATTGGAAATAATGATATATATATCTTTTAAATTTCCATAACAATATCTGTATAATCACGAAATCCAACATCGAAATATTCCAAAGACAATTTCGATTCAAATCCATTTCCCATTTATATATTGGAAATTCTGGTTATTTTTAAAACCATTTCAAACCCAATTTATTTATTTTAAAAAAATATTGGATTTATAATTTCTAGTTCATAACTAGTTCTTTTCGATAAAAATCTATTTTTATCTTTTCAAATATGGTATTTTTCATCCTAATTCTTTCCAAATCATTTCTTATGATTCTACACTAATTATTGATATTTTTAATAATTTTATCAAGGCCAGTGCAGTCGATTTCCATAAACGGCCATCGAACTGCACTTACAACGACCTTTTCCAAATTTGATTTGGACATAATTCCAAATCCAACCATTAAATTTCAAATCTCTAATTAGAAATCTCTTTTCGATAGGAACCCAACGGTACCGGTTTTAAGAGAATCCGACGGTCGGATCTCCCGTAATATCCGTTCGAAGTCAATGGTCGAAATTCGTGAACTGCCGCAGCGCGGCGCGTTCTATTCAGGCCATTGTATATATATATATATATATATCGTCGATTTCCGTTTAAAACGTATTTTATAAATCGTTTTAAATTCGTTTTCAAAACGATTTCAACTTCATATTCAATTTCAAGTCAAAATTAAATATTCCATATCATCGATATATAAATGATAGTATTTTCAAACCATTATATTTTGAAATCAATTCTTTTTCGATATTCATTATAAAAATGAATAAAATCGATATAAATATCGTTCACGTCAAAATGGCGTCAATCTAATCAACACGGCTTTATATATTTAAATATATGCGTTCCATCCCAAATCGGACATCAAAATCTGATTTTGATCTTATACTGAATACTATTTTAAAATATTCATCATTTTAAAAAATTCATTATTTTAAAATATTCATTCTTTCTGAACTGGAATCAAACACAGTCAAATACCAAATAATTTGATTATATTGATTTCATACAACACATGTATATCAAACAATAAAAAACAATCAAGCTTCATCCAGAGTGCATTCTACACTGTATAAGCATTAAATATAAATATTCAACGCTTACACAGCTTGTCAATCAATCAATCGACATACAGCTAATTATTGGAATTAGTGTATGTCATATATCATACCAATACCCGTGTGGGGTTTCAATCAACAAATAATGAATATTATTTGTGCAGTTAGGCGATGTGTAAAATTTATCATCCCAATCAATATCAGTCAAATGTGTGTACATAAACAAATCGTTCGATTTGTAAATGAATATTTATTTTATATACACGTTAAAAATTATATTTTTAACTATAAAATATTTATTCCATTCCACATCACAAAACCAATTTTTACATCATAATCAAATAAACAAACAAGTCGTCCATGGTCTGTGGACGATGGATATCGGGTGCTGCTAAGCACTGTCTTCATCCTAGTATATATTCCAACTAGAAAATAAATTAAAAGTGAGTAGTTCTCACCTTTGGGTTCCACTCCGCTGTGCTTTATTTCTGAACGGTTCAGATTTGTCTGAAATTCCATTGCGACCTTTTCCCGCTGTTCACATTAAAATCACATTTTTAATACGATGTTTATTTTAAAAATCACATTTTTACAATGGCACTTCATTTATAAAAATCATATATTTTTACAACGCTTCTTTCTATATAAAAATTATATTTTTACATTACCACTTCATATATATAAAAATCAAATCTTTATCGCTATTCCATATATATAAAAATCGAATTTTTATATTATTACATACACACGATAAAATTTATATTTTTATCTAACTAAAAATAATATTTTCATATCGCTATTCATATTATAAAAATCATATTTTTATTATCTCTATAATATAAAAATCAAATCAAATTTTTATTATCTATATAATATAAAAATCAAAATTTTATTATCTATATAATATAAAAATCAAATTTTTATTTCAAATCTTTACACATAAAAACCCCATTTTTATTTAGCTATTACATATGTAAAGCCCCCATTTTTATACGACTATATAATATACAAAAATCAAAATTTTAAAACTATACTTTTCATATGAAATTTGAAAATATATTCACAGCGAATTTATATTAAAATTGAATATAAAGCTATGCGAATTTACTCACATCGAATTGCAGAAAAGAGGGGGGGGGGGGGTTTAATGTGGCTACTGGGGTGGATTTGCGCCTGATGGAGGTGGAGCAAAAAAGGGAGTGGCATTTGCTGATGTCGCCTGGTGGCTCCAGTGGGTGCGCAGCTGACGGAGGGCGGACCTGCGGTGGTAGCGGAGGCGGGTTGGGTGCGATTTCCGTTTTCGAAGGGGCTAGGGCGTGGGTTCTTCGATTGGGAAGGGGAGAGAGGGGTGCGTCAGGGTGGCGGTGGCCTAGGGAGGGGGTGCGACAGCGGATTAGGCGAGGGGGGTGGTGGCGGAGCGATCGACAATGGGGCAATTTGGGGTTTTTTTCTTTTTAATTTCAATCTGGGGAATGACGGGGAGAGATAGTGAGGTGTGAAGGTAATTAAATATTTATATATTTTATTTAATTTATTATTCCAAAATGTTGACTTTCCATTCGAACTCCAAACAAGACTCAATGACTATCGCCCCTAGCTAATCACCCCCATTACGAACACAATGGGATATGTTTCGTAACCCAATTCGGCTGTTACGATCAGTTTTTCTTTAAATTAAAACATATATCAGTATATATTCAATTTAAACGTATATTTCAATTTACCGGGGTCACATATGAACTCTAATAATTACAGAAAAATTATTTCTGACTTTGTTTTGACGATACGGTCCTAACAAAACTAATTTCATCAAATTTGGAGACCGTTTGAAAAATGCCCATTTTCTGGTCGATCCAAATTGACCGAAACTATTCAAACACGTTTTCTTGTGCCACGCTCACATATTAATTCCAAAAATTATGAATTTTGGAATCTAGCAATGATTTGACATCCCGGATCCAACAAAAGTGGTTTCGTCCAAAACGGAGGTCATTTGTAAAATTTCTATTTTTAAGGGCTATATTTATTCCATAGCGACTATTCTGAATTTTCAACTAGGCATAATTTTTTATTCCCGCAATGAAATTTTGATTTTCGGATTCGTTGGAAAGATATTTTCAAATAGATTCTAACATTTTTTGTTTCGCTAAAATCTGGTTTATTTTGAATCCTGTACATTTGAAATCGAAATTTCAAACTACCGCGCCATTTCCAATTCCTTTTATAATTAAAATAAAATATTTATATTCTAACGTCGATCTTTATAAATATATACGTTCCAATCCTATTCAAAATAAATTTCTCGTCGTTATTATTTAAAATAATCATTTTAAATGTTCAGAATTCATCAAAATTGCCAAAATAAATTTTTTAAATTGCTTCAGATTTTCCGGGTTGTTACACTATTCCTAGAACCCCACAACAAAATGGGGTAGTTGAACATAAAAATAGGACGATACAAGAGTGTGCGAGAACTATATTATCTGATAGTAATTTACCAAGAATTTGTTGGGCTGAGGCAGTTGCAACAACTTGTTATATTTTAAATAGAATTTCAATTAGACCCCTAACTCATAAAACACCATATGAACTTTTGTATACTAAGAAACCAATAGTATCATATTTTAAAATAGCAAATGTTTTTTACTTACCACTAAAGAAAATTTAGATAAATTTGACTCGGAATCCGATAAAGGAATATTTATTGGATACTCAGAGAGAAGTAAGGCATATAGAGTTTTCAATTCCAAAACCAATACTATAGAAGAAACCATAAACGTATCATTTGACGAAATTATAAAAATACAACACAACACAATGGAGATGAACGTGAAAATGAAATTAATGAAACAAATCATTAAAATAGTCAACCAAATAAACAAATTAGATTATTAACAGACCACCCTGTAGAAAATATCTTAGGAGATATTGAATCCATCATTAGGACTCATAATCAATTAAATATGTGAGTAATTCTGCATTTATTTCAAGTATTGAACCTAAGAATCCAAAGGAAGCATCTTTCGATGATTCATGGTTCCTTGCCATGCAAGAAGAACTGAATCAGCTTACTAGGAATGATGTATGGGAACTTGTTCCTAGATCAGAGGATAAAACTATAATAGGAACTAAATGGGTTTATAAAAATAAAATGAATGAACACTGTGAGGTAGTAAGAAATAAGGAACGATTAGTGGTACAAGGTTATACTCAAGAAGAAGGAATAGATTACGATGAAACTTTTGCTCCCGTAGCAAGACAAGAAGCAATTTAATAGATTACGATGAAACTTTTGCTCCCGTAGCAAGACTAGAAGCAATTAGGATTTTACTAGCCTTTGCAAACCATAATAATTTCAAATTATATCAAATGGATGTTAAAAGTGATTTTCTAAACAGTTTTGTTAAAGAAGACGCATATGTAGAGCAACCACCTCTGTTTGAAGACGAAAAATTACCAAATCATGTATATAAGTTAAAGAAAGTGTTGTATGGATTAAAATAGGTTCCTAGGGCTCGGTATGATAGATTAAAAAATTACATATTACAATCCAACTTTGAAATAGGTAAATTAGATAATACTTTGTTTATTAAAAAGAATAATAAGGATATACAATTAGTACAAATATATGTTGACGATATAATTTTCGGATCGACAAATGATAAGATGAATAAAGAATTTTCAAATATTATGACCCAAGAATTTGAGATGAGTCATATGGGAGAACTAGCATTCTTCTTAGGCTTACAAACTCATCAATTAAAGAATGGAATATTTATTAATCAAGAAAAATACGCAAGAGATCTAATTAATAAATATAATTTAACAATAACTAATGGGAGACCAACACCGATGCCGACTAATATAGCATTAAGTAAAGACGATACATCTAAAGATGTTGATCAAAAATTATACAGAGGAATGATATGATCGATATTATATATAACCGCTAGTAGACCAGATATAATGCATGTCTCTGTGCAAGATATCAGTAGCAACCTAAGGAAACACATTTAAAAGCTGTAAAACGTGTTCTAAGGTATGTAAAACGTGCATCAAACTATGGATTATTTTATCATAAGGATGATTCTTTCGACTTAGTGTCTTATTGTGACGCTAATTACGTGGGATGTAAAACCGATCATAAAAATACTAGTGGAACATGTCATTTCTTAGGGCATTCACTAGTCTCGTGGTTTAGGAAAAAAGCAAAATATTGTATCTTTGTCAACAACTGAAGCAGAATATATCTCTGCTGCTTTAGCTTGTTCACAAGTAACATATATGCAACAAACTATAAATGATTTTGGATTAAATATAAATAAATCACCAATATACCGCGATAATATGAGTACGATAAATATATCTAAAAATCCAACTCATCATTGAAGAACTAAATATATCAATATACGACATCATTTTCAAAGAAATAATGTAAGTAAAGAGAAAATTTCATTCTAATTTATAAAAATAGATAAATAGTTTATAGATATATTAAAAAAGCCATTAAACTAGGCAACGTTTACTAAATTTAGAAGAGAATTAGGTATTTGTTCACTAAGTGAATTAGAATAATTAAATATATTAATATATATAAGAATAACATTAAAAAATAGAAAAATAAAATGAAAAATACAAGTATTTCGAAATACATATTGAAAAGTCAATTTGTATGACTTAAGCAGGATCTTTATATGGATATAGTGGAATGGTATATGATAAACTAACTAGTAAACTACAATAGTTACGTAGGTAAAACTAAGCTATAGAGATATATCACAAATAAAATAAAGTGCAGTAAGTAAAGACACCAGGAATTTTATACTTGTTCGGACTTCCCTCCCTACTTCTAGTCCCGAAGCTCCTCTTCGGAATTCACTATCATGCCCCCTCTTAACCCGGAGGAATAGGTCTCAATACACCCGACCACCAACAAGGATGTCCACGCCTGAGCACCCACACAGGACTTCACAATTTACAAGTGTTTTGACTTTTGAATGTGTTCTCTAATCAACACAGAATAGTCACGATGAAGTACACCCTTCTTATAATCGTATCCTTAAGTATTTGAAGTGTATGTGAAGATTGAAGGAATTATATTGCTTGTTGAATCAAGAGATTTGAAATATTATCAAAGATTCAATAAGTAACTTTAATTTAAGAGAGCTTTACAATGCAATGAGTATAAAAGTGCAAATCAGAAATTAGAGAGAATATGTGAGAATAGGTTATTTGGAAAACATGTTTGTAGTGCTTATATAATTGTAGAAGAGTAGCATTCTTTCATGAAAAGTTTCAACAAAGAGTTTTATCCATTTCTGTTCATAAATAAGAGGAATCTCTTCATGAAAGAAGGTGACTCTTCATAAATATGACTGTTAATCTCTGATCAGTCAACTGGTAGAAATGACGTTAGTCGACTGGTTAAGAATAAACTTAGTATATATTTAAATATGCTTCAACAACTAGTCGTTACTGGACTTCTGGTCTGTGACCATTCGACTGGTTTGTTTCCTACCAGTCGACTGGTTACAGAACCAGTCCAGTATCAGCTGGTATGTAGAGCATTTATATATATATATATATAACAATAAACATTCATGCATTTGTGTTATACTTTGAGGATAGATTTTAACATAATTCTAACATGACTCAATATATATATATATATATATATATATATATATATAACTTAGCTCCTTGACATGATTTCCATTGCTCTTCGCTTTATTGTCATTAATCGAAATTCTCATGAATCAACAACACTAGTACTAGCACTAATATTGGATATACTGAAGGCCAGTCTACTGCAACACCACCCTTTTTTAATGGCATGAATTATAGCTATTGGGCTACAACAAATGAGGACTACGAAAAGGTACTTTCTGATTTACAAACTTTAATGAAAAGTAGTGATGATTTAGGAAAATTTAATTTTATTATTCTAAAGAAGATGAAATTTGTCGAACTTGAAAATGAAAAATTAAGGCAAGAAAGAATTGATTTAGAAATTCAAAACGTTATTTTAAAAATAATTTTATGAATCTTAAAGATTTTATATAGGAACTATATACCATATTCGAAAAAGAAAAGGAATTTTTTTCAAAAGAAATTTGTGAGTTGAAAAGACAAAATAATTTATTACAATCATCCTTAGATAATTCAGAATCTCGAATTAGACGTCTTGAAAATGAGAATAGTACATTGAAGAAGGAGAATTCTGAATTAAATAAGAAGATTGATGGTTTGAAAAATAGTAAAATTTCTTTTAAGAATGTCAATCGCGACTTTGGATTCAAATTTGAAAAACGTACAAGTGAGTTCGCGAAATTTAATAAAGGTCAAGATGATTTAAATAAGATTTTATCTAGTTCTAGACCTTTACATGACAAAAGTGGTTTAGGATATATTAAAACTAATCGTAAAATTAGTACTAGATACTCTTTCATGTATAATAAAAATATTAGTGCTAGTACTAAATTTCGAACAAGTTCTAGAACCAGTTGTTATAGAAATTCAAGTGTGTTTACGCATAATAATGTTTATAATACTTCTAGAAGTACAAAACTATTAACAGGAAATATGAGAAATTATCTAAGTATTTGGGTTCCTGTTAATTAGAAAGATAGAGAAAAATATATCACTAATTATTTTGATTCTGTTATTAGTAATGAAAATTTTATTTTTAAAGGTTCCATTAAACCTCTTGGATATGGTCACCTTCCTTCTAACCCCATGGACCATAATGGAATAAGTGGGTTCCAAAATATAATTTATTTTTTTGCAGGTACTCAATAAAATGATAATATGGATTTGTGAGAGCGAATGTTTCTACATACGATAGGGAACGAGCATTAATGAACAATGGAACTGCAGAAAATTCGGTCCCACTGAACAGAAACAGAGGAAAATGGATACTCGACAGTGGTTGCTCAAAACACATGACAGGAGATAAAGAGATGTTAACAAATATCGCTTATTTAAAAGGAGGAAATGTCACGTTTGAAGATAATTCCAAAGGATATATCATCGGCAAAGACACTATGAACAATTACGGTACATCTAATTCACCTCTTATGTGACGGCCCGTGCCGCACCAGCCGACATTTCCAATGAAAGTGCGTTGTGCCAATGCCCGACTAGCACGGGATGGTCGCCAAAGAAAGGAAAAGAAAGAAATTTCAACTAACAAGGAACCTGTAGAATGGATCACAGCGCATGGAATAAAAATATAATAATAACATACTTGACATAAAACAGGCGAGACAATGCATAAGCTGAAAACTAAACCATAATCATCATAGCAGCAGAAATTCAAAATACAGCTTATTACTACTCCAACATACTATCTCTAAAGCAAAGAAAAAGGTGCACTACTAATGCCCAAAGTAGTGACCAACAACAACATGGGGAGAATATCTATATATATCATACGTGGAAGCCTCCTGCTCGTCTCCGGTACAACTGCTCGTCCATAATCACCTGACATGTCTCTAGTCTGCCCGTTTAAGAGCACCCAGAGTAATAAGAAGAGACATAAAACTCTGGGTCAGACAAAAGTCTGGTATGAGCGATAAGCAACAAAACAGAATAATAACAGGTATACTAAACCATACCCGAACCTAGACCTGCAACCAAACGGTTAGCACAACAGGATGTACAATACTCTAAGGTGACACTAACATATTGTGTAAAGATACGGGGGAGGGGGTGTGCATGTCATAGTGATATCAAACATTTAAGCATAGCAACCATCCTCACATCTCTCACTCGGTGCTTAAAGCATACGATATCCACTGCTTTGACCACCCAAATCCTTTGCTATGATCACTCTTCCACATGGATTCATGATCGCTCCACTGCATTGATCCATAGCCACTAATCCCTTGCTATGTCCACTCTGCCCCATGAAGTCATGACGACTCCACTGCACTGGCTCATAGCCATGCTACGATCACTCTGCCCCATGGGGTAATAACTACCCCACTGCACTGATCCGTAGCCTAACATCCATCTTGATGGTGAATCAAAGTTATGGACATCGATAACCCCTTAACACACGTCCCGCAGCAAAGCCCAACTCATGAAGTTAACTTGTTGGTTCCCAACTGGATCCTGAGTTCTACTTCCTATTTGGATTACCTTTGCATCTCAGGTTTTGGTCTACTCTGGATCAGTCTCCATTCGGTTCGTGATCATCATCTAGGCTTGGGTCCTCCATCGGTTCGTGAGCAGCTCTGGCTCTTGGCCATCAAGCGGTTCGGTTCGTAGCACCTCCTCATAGTCTGGTTCGTGACTCTCCTCCAGCTCGTGGTCATCATGTCGACACGTGAGGGCTCCCTGGTCGGATCGGGATCTCCAACCGGTTCGTAGTACCTCTACATAGTCCCACTCGTGGTCCTCCTTCTTCTCATGTTCGGCTCGGGTCGTGGCTTCCTGCTCGTGGCTTGTAACATTCCAGTTCAGGTAAGGTTCAGAGCAACGGATCGGTTCGTGAGGGACAGAGGTGCTCCAGTTCGAAACAGGCGGTCTGGCTCGTAATGCATTCAAGTTCCTTCACCGGTTGGGGTCGTTCTCTTCTGGTGGGTCAGTTCGGTGACACAAGCTCACGAGTGGGGAGGGGGGGGGAGGGCGATCTGATCCGGTCTATTTCCTGCACAATTTCTTCAACTTTCCAGCGGCTATATTTTTTCGCCATTCGACGGCGTTTTCGACCATTCTAACTGTCCTAACCAATTGTAAATCATACCAAACAGTCATAGCAACATATAACATCAACCATAAACACCAAAATGATAAATAACCATGTCAAAATGGATCAAACATACCCAAAACCCATATTTTCCCCTTTAGTCATGCTTAAACATAACTAATGATAAGATTAGGAAAACTTAACCAAATTAAACCAAATTTCTAACAAAGGTCTAAAACAATATTTCGAAATTTCTGAATATTTTTACAAAATTTAATAATGTATAATTTCGTTAATTAACACTAATCACCCTTTATTAGACGTAATTTGTGAAAAACAATGCAAATCACTCACCTAGCCATAAATAAAATATCAAATCTGAAAACTCCACTATTTGGGTCGAATTCTAATACCTAGCAGCAGCTCCAACTCTGATTTAGTGCTATTTCTCCTTGATTTGACGTAGATTAGCTTAATCCTTGATTAGAAAGCGATTTGCGATGAAATTAGAAGGTGAAGGCCATTGTTAGAGTTTCTAAGAGGTAAATGGCGGCTAGAAAACTGAAATAGAATGAAAACCTAACTCATTTCAGCCTCCCCATAATCCCAATCCCAAAATGGGTTATGGGCCCATTTGATAATTACCCTAAACAACCCATTTAAGCAGTTTTTCACCTTCTAAACCTTGTTTCAGCCATATCTCCCAAACGGTGAGTCCGTTTGGTTAATGTGACCACTCTACGGGAATGTAAACCATCATTCGAATCTAGTGGAAGTGATTTTAGGTCAAAACTCCTTACCAATCAAAAGTTATGGCTGAAACAAGATCAGCTAGGGGCAAAACGATAATTTAAAAATCAGCAAAAATCGTAAACATGGGAAATGACCCAAATAGACGTTCCCCAAAGTTACACGACTATAAGACCTCATATGAAAAAGAAATAAATATTCTACGATCCTTTGATATGTAGAATGTGGGTCATTATTATGATGTTTTATTAGTTAAGAACTTAAAACATAATTTATTAAGTATTAGCCAATTATGTGATAAACGTTTTAAAATATCATTTTTCGAAAATAAATGTAGTATATTAGATTCAAAACAAATTCTTATTTTTGAAGGAAATTGAGATAAAAATATTTATATTTTGAATATGGCAGTTAATAATAATCCAAGTATGTGTTTATTAGCCAAAGACAATGATCCTTGGTTTTGGCACAAACGATTTTGTCATATTAATTTTAAAATGATAAACAAGATTTCTAAAAATGATCTTGTAAGAGGATTACCCAAAATAAAATTCAAAACTGAAAATTTGTGCAATGTTTGTCAACTTGGAAAATTAACCAAATCTACTTTTAAATCTGAAAACGTCAATGTATGATGTGATCTTAAGGTTCCACGTGTTACTCAAAAATAATAATCTAAAAAGGTAATATCAAAATTACAACCGCTTGAATTACTACACATGGATTTATTCGGACCAACTCAAGTTCAGTCCATAAATCATAGTAGATTTGTGTTTGTAATTGTTGATGACTTTTCAAGATGTACTTGGACAATGTTTTTAAAGAATAAAAGTGATACTTTTGATATCTTTAAAAAATTTGTCAAATAAATTCAAAATTTAACTGATTTAAAAATAAAGAATAAACGAAGTGATCATGGAAGAGAATTTGAGAACGAGACGTTTGATTTATTTTGTCAAAAGAAACGATTTTTTCATAATTTCTCTTTTCCTAGAACTCCACAACAAAATGGAGTTGTAGAACGTAAAAATAGAACTTTTCAAGAATGTGCCAGAACATTATTAAATTGAAGCACACAGCCAAAATATTTTTGGTTTGAAGCAGTTGCTACAGCTTGTTATGTTTTGAATCATGTCCCCATTCGACCTCTTACTAAAAACACTCCAGACGAACTTTTTACTAGAAGAAAATCAAATATTTCATATTTTAAATTATTTGGTTCAAAATGTTTTATTTTAAATACAAAAGATTAGCTTGGAAATTTTGATTCAAAATCCGACGAAGGAATATTCTTAGGATATTCTGAGCATAGCAAAGCTTATCGTATTTTCAATAAGAGAACCAGTAAAATAGAAGAATCACTTCATATTTCATTTGATGAAAATTTTATTCTAAATTCGTTTAATTCAGATATTTTGAAAAATAATTCTTCATATGACGACGATATAGATATATATATAGAGAGAGAGAAGATGAAAACATTGTTCATAATAATATAGAAAATAATACTATAGAAATTCAAGATGATATCGATAATCAAAATATTCCTGTTGATGAAGTTAGAACTCCACCAGGGATATTACGAGACTATCCAACTCAAATTATTATTGGAGAAATAACTTCAAACATAAAAACAAGAAGTCAACTTAATTTAGTAAGTAATGTAGCCTTTTTATCAAATATCGAACCCAAAAACCATAAAGAAGCATCTACAGATGAAAATTGGATAATTTCCATGCAAGAAGAATTAAACAAGTTTGAATGTAATGAAGTCTGGGAATTAGTTCCAAGACTGAGTGATCAAACTGTTATTGAAACAAAATGGGTTTATGAAAATAAAGCAGATGTAACAACCCGCATTTTACGTATCGGAAGATCGTAAAATATTTTATTTTATTCCCCAAGGGTTGGATTATTCTCATCTTTTAGTATGTTGTTTATGGGGATGTAAGACATGTCCATTATTTTTTACCAATTTTGTTTGTGACCATTTTTCCCTTGTTAGTCTTGTACATGGCATAACCTTTGACTCAGGTCGAATCAGAGGATAAGACCTATGCCATTGGAAAGGAATTGATGATTGCATTTCCGTAGAGTGGTTACATTAAAGATTTGGCTCAGCGGTTTAGGAGGAATTGTTGTTTTAAGGTTTAACGGTTGACGGTTCTGGTTTTGGAGCCTTAGTGGGCTGAGTTGGGAAGGCCTATTAGTGACCTGGTGGAACCCTATAAATAGGGGGTGAGAGAGGAGGGAAAAAGTTTACTTTCCCATTCTCTCATTTGGAGGCATTGATCTCCTTCTTCCTCTAACACATTTCCACCATTAAAAATCCAAATCTAAGGAGGGAAATCATAGATCTACACCATTGGAGGCTAGATCTACATCAATCAAAGCAAGGATTCATCGGATCAAGGTGTTTGGTGTGAGGTACTTGCTGTTCGGATTCTTATTTCTACCACTTCAGCTTGTATTGGAGACTCGATGAGTGGATTACATCCCTCACATGGATTCAATAAAGTGTATGGTTAGTAGATCATGTTTTTCATCAAATTCAGGTATTTTTCCTTAGATCCATGCATTGGTAAGTTCATTTTCATATGGATCACTCTAGGATCTGATTTAACAAGATTAGATAGGTAATTTCTACGATATTTCATACGAATGTGCAAGTAAGATCCTTGATTTTTGTTCATATGCATATTTGTCGTGATTTTGGTGAATTTGACATTATCATGGATAGAATTGTCATATTGATGATATTGTTGATTTCATAATATGTTTGTAATCCTTTTGGATGAGTTGGATAAGTTAGTTTCGCTGGATTTATTGTTTAGTGAAGTTTTGGTGGAAATCGGAGTTGAATTGCAATATGCAGGTTTTGGATTAGACCAAAGTTAGGTTGGACAAAAGTTGGGTCGGACCGAAGTTGGGCCGGACCAAAGTTGGGTCGGACCAAAGTTGGGTCAAACCAAAGTTGGGTCGGACTGAAGTTGGGTTGGACCAAAGTTCGGTCGGACTGAAGTTGTGTCGAACAAAAGTTGGATCGGACCAAAGTTGGGTCGTACTGAAGTTGGGTCGGACTGAAGTTGGGTCGGACCAAAGTTGGGTCAGACATAAGTTGGGTCGGACCAAAGTGGGTCGGCCTATTCTGGTCAGCAGTTTTTGCCATTTCTGGGCAGCTATTTCTGGTCGGACATTTCCGGTGATGATGTGACTTCAAAGTGAATTCAATTGGGAAGTTTGGAAGTTTTGAAAAGTGTTTGTTGTTCATTGTATGCAACTAATGGAGAGACAACTCAAGAATGTATTGAGTTTGTGTGAACTGACAGCTCTAAGGTGCTCTGAGCTAATTAATAGTCGTAATTGATAACGACTAGAGAGGAGAAGGCCAAGGAATTATCGTTGTCATAGGTTCTAGCGGACTCAAAACAGAGGTACAATTGAATACCAATTGTAGGTCGAGTGCCTTAGGCGTCGTGTATGGCCTAGACACGTGTTGAGTATAACATGTAGCATGTGTTGAGTATAGCATGTGGAGTTTTGCTAGAACCGGGGCGTCGTGTGTGGTCCTTGGGAATTGACGGCAAATTGTTAGCCAGTCATACGATAACAAAGTTTCCAAAGCAAGGTTGGCGGTGATAGCCAGAGTCAGTCATGGACGTTTGAATGCTTGTTGCGATCATGATTGAGTTGCTTTGCATATATGAATGGATGCTTTAATTGTCGTGACTGAATTGTTATTCCTTTGGGTGTATGGATTGTAAAGGCTATCACTGTCATGTAATAAGGAAGAAAATTGAAAGTTCTTCTCTGAAGCTGGGTAAATTAGTTGATTATTTACCCATTCTCTTATACTTTATTAATGAAGTTCGTTAGTTGTTTTATCGCTCACTAAGACTGTTGTCTGACTCAAGATTTTATGTTTCCTCTTATTACCTTGGGTTGTTCATCCGATTGTTGGATGGGCAGACTAAGTAGCAGGTGACAGGTGATAGTTTAAGTGAGGACGGTGTAGCTATTCGGAGGCGAGCAGGAGGCTGGCGTACTATCTTTACTACTATCTAGTATTTGTTTCTGCTGTGTGCTATTTCTGTGAGTGTTGTAGTGAGGAAAATTGTTCAAACACTACTATTGCTATCCACGTGTAATTGAAATATTTTTTAGTTGTCATGAAAGTTTAATGTTTTCTGCTTCACTATAACTACCTGTTGTATATATTCTATTATATTTCATCCTTGCACCGTGAGTTTACGATAGGTTTCATTTATCTACCATACCTTGATGATCGTCTATAGCTGCTTGCCACATCTTTCAGCGCATTATTCCTATTGTATAGTGCGGGGTTTTTGGGTGGTCGTCACATTTGGTATCAGAGCTCTGGTCAACGATTGTAACCAAAGTTCTAAGACGTAATTACGTATGAGAGACGTTGTAACACCCCACCTCCATTAATGTCACTCGAAAAGGGAATGCATTAACTTCAGTGAAGCGTTATAGGTAAAAGATGTAGATAAATTACAAGACAAACAAATAAAGCAGCGGAAAACAAAGTCATTTTATAAGCAACGTAGTTCAGTCAAGCTTTTACAACAATTGACTCAATCATACTTAAAAGTACTACATAAAACTTCTGTCTTGATTCAAAAACTTCCAAGTATATAAGAAGCATAAAACATAGCAAAGTAGCATAAGTCCCCAAATTGAAGTGCAAACACAGCCATAGACAAAGATAAGAGGATCCAAGCAATACATCAAAGAATCTTCAAGCTTGGAAAGAAAAACGGTCCAAACTGAGCTGAGCTATTCCCTCCCTGACAACCTTGAGGGAGAAACGGAAGAAAAGAAGACGAAAGAAAACGGGTCAGACATAAAGCCTGGTAAGCCCAGTGACTTTCAGTATGTAAACAAGTAAAAGCAACATGACATGAATAAACTGAATATAAGACAATACCGTGATAAGAGGGATAACAAGATAAGATTAGCATAAGATATGATAAGGCAAGATAAACTGAATGCGCTTCTACTTTTTCTCTGCTTCGCTACTACCCTGTTATTCTGGTTTCTATATCTCTACAACACCTAACTAGCGTCCCAACAAGAAATCTGTATAAAATGATAATGTGATCCCAATCCCTGCAATTGTGGTGGCCTTCGGGTGTACATCTATTATGTGGATCCCACCTCAATCTGCCTAATTGCCATGGATATGTTAGATGTACCCTTATAACCCTATTGATTGGCTCCCTAACTCGCATGTATGTATTGCTTGTGTCATTTGACCTCGCTTGTATGTAGATACATGTGCTGGCCACCATCATGGGGTGTATCAATTCCCATGATGGCGACCCGACACGAGTCAAGATGCGCAGTGTATACTACTGATGCCTAGTGCCTGCTTTTCCACTCCGGAGCACGTGCACACCCATACTCCGTCGGAACTACACTGCTGCACCACCCACCGCTATTTTGACCGCTTATAATCAGCCCAGTAATCGTGCCCAACCCTGCCTAGCTCAGGGTACCATGATACATCTATGTGGGTTACTGCTGAAATGGGTCCCCGTTACTAGGGTTTCTTAATCAACATGTTTTAATGGTTAAGTGTTCTAAATTTAGCTTAACCCCACCCATTTTCTTAATTAACATGTTGTACTGGTTAAGTGTTGCCTATTCATATGTTACTTAACCCTCTCACTGATTCACGCATGTTTATTTGATGGTTAAGTTTGTGGACCTATATATACTAATATTACCCACTTACCCAAGATTTACTTAACCCTTCCCCTTATCAAGTCCATATGTATTATTGGTTAAGCTTGCGTTAACCCTATCCACTTTGTTCATATAATATTGGTTAAGTTGTCTTCTTGTCCATGTTAACTTAACCCACCCACCTAACATGTCATACTGGTTAAGTGTTTCTTATTAACTTAACCCTTCCCATTCATAATGGTGTATTGGTTAAGTGTTTCCTATTAACTTAACCCTGTTCATTCATCATGTTATATTGGTTAAGTGTTTCCGCTTGACTTAACTCCACTCGTTCATCATGTTATGTTGGTTAACTTAACCTTACTCATTCATTATGTTGAATTTGGTTAAGTGTTTCCTATTAACTTAACCCTTCCCCTTGTCATGTTACCTTGGTTAAGCGTTGCCCTATCACACATCATGTTATATTGGTTTAGTGTTGCCCTCTTGTGTTAACTTAACCCTATCATTCTTAGCATGCCCGTTCATTAGCGTTAATTCATACATTAATGCCTCAACCTCTCACATTAGAACTGTTGTTTGCGATTGCTGGATGTGCCGGGCGGTTCCGGACAGACTTCTACCGCAAACTCATTCTAACCACGGGTTTTGGGGTTAATGCGCTAACCTCTCACATTAGACCTATATTGTTGCGATCGCTGGATGTGCCGGGCGGTTACGGGTAGTCTTACACCGCAACTCAATCTAACCTAGGGCTAGGCACATTCATCTTTAGCCAATACCATTCATGTCTAAGTTTAGAATCTTATATGCTAATTATCCCAAATTCACCAAACTAGTCATGTTCCAATTCCCAAGTTATGCCCAACAAATTCAATTCAAGTTATTACTCAAATATAGGTTACACCCAATCCTTCCATATTTGCAATAATAGTCATGCCCTAAAATCGCAATATACATTATGCATGGCGTCCCAACCAATAGTTATGCCCAATCTAGATTTAATATTTCAATTTACAGTTTTCGTCCAATCTAGATTTAATATTTCAATTTACCCCATGTTCGCAACAATAACAATTATGCCCCCAAATCACAAGTTACAATTTATGTTCCACTATTACCAAATAGATTATTCCCCAATATCAATTACAAGTTATACCCAAATATTCCCCGTATTCCAATCGTTCGCATTTCGTGATTTCAAACTGGGTTCGAAGGTAACCCAAGTTCATAAAAGAAAAAGGAAATAGGGGAAGAGAGAAGGAGCATAAAATAAGAATATGCATAAAAATAGGCATGTAACAACAGACCTAATACAAGAAATTTAGATCCAACAAAGATAGATCCTTGAATAAGCTGATACAATCATTATCGCAGGCATAAGAATAGCATCATGAACAAAAAAGGATTATATATTCGATGTTCAACAAAGATAGGCATGATTGAATCGATATAATAACTTCTTAGGCATGTAAAATCATAGATTCAATAGAAAGATAGGGGTAAATCTGAAAAGATTGTCTCATCATCAAGCATAGACTTAGACCCATTTTATTACATGCCAAGATTACTATTAGGTGTTTAAATCTGAAAATAACATGAACTTACAGAAACAGAGCGGATCTTGTATTCTGGGATCTGATTTCTGAATTTGTTAAGCTATCCTTTGATGTAGACGTTTGATTCTCTAGTTTGGATTTGGTTGGAGCTTTCCAACTTGATTTCTAATTTGGAGAAGATGGAGACTAGGCTAGCTTAGACATGGACAACATGAAGGCTCCATAGAATAGGGTTATGAGGCCTAGGGTTGAGGATTGGGGTGATTATATAGAAGTCTAGGATTAATTCTAGCCTTTAGATTAGTCTAGGAGAAATCAGAGCCATCAAACCAAAGAGATGTGTCACCCAGCCAACCATAGCACGATACATAAGCCCTAATACCTCAGAAATTAGTCATCGACCAATCAGAGAAGGCCACATCATCTCAGGGCTATGAAAATTCGTCACTGGATCTGGATCAAAAAGGGGTCGACTCCCTACAAGGGGGTCGACACCTATGTCGACACCCATATAGGGGGTCGACACCTATGTCGACTCCCCCGGGGGGGTTGACACCTCTGAGCGGGAAATTTCCCGCTCAGCCCGCTTTGACTGAATTTCAAATTTTGAACAGTTTTGACTTTTAATTATTATTTTAATTTAATTTTTGTTTAAACTTGAAATCTTCTGAACTCCATAACTTCTTCATACGGAGCCCGATTTACGCAAACTCGGACTCTATCTCAAGCAGAATTCCGAGACGAACGCAATGGCGTAACCCATTTCACCCAATTCTTATTCCAAAAATTAAGTGTTCTTAGATTTGTTAATTTTAATATTCATAGAAAATACGGAGTGTTACAGACGTACTTGTAGATTTCAGTTTGATATTTACTATATATATTAGCATATATAGCAGTAGTGGTCATTTTCCTTTAGCAGTTCATCTTGTAAGTGGACTAATCATTCTATTTTAGATTTAGAGTGAGTCGTCAAACTTCTAGGAGTGAGCCTGAGACTAGAAGAGTAGGAGATGGAAGAAGCCGATTGGAAGCATTAGCTGTTGCACTGGAATATCTAGTTATATTTGGGGCGGCCATAATGGCAGTAGCCATGTTAAGGATGCCCGTTCCAGAAGCGTCAGTAGAGCGTGGTATTCCTGCATAAGTACCCAAAAGGGATTCTGTTAAGCGATAGAGGGAGGAATATTCTCCTACAGATGAAGAAACCTTTATTGGCCTCAGTGCTAATGAGAAGCAAAGCCAGAAGAAGTGATTTAAGAAGAATGTCACTTACTTTAATTGTCAATTGGAGGGTCATTATGCCAACGATTGTGAGAAGCCAAAAACCGAAAGGAAGTGCTTTGAATGCGCCAAGCCTGGACATAAGAAGAAAGACAGTCCGGACCTTCCAAAGAATAAGCAACCGGAGGAAGCATGTGTTGTGGAAGCTATTCCAATTTCCTATTATATTCCTGAAGAGAACTAGGAAAAGTTGTTGTCTGGATGTTCTTCCAGTCAGTGAAGTTGTTTGAGTTCTACTTGATACTAGAGAATTGTCATCTTTTACCTATAACAAGTTTATATGTTGAATGGGTTCGGAACTTGAAGTTGTAATATACCTTTAGTTGTAATTGATCTAGTATGGGTTCATCTGCTCTATGCAAGCTTTGTGGATCTAGTATTTTTGACCATGAATGCTCATTTATGAGTGGTTGCTTAGTTGTAATTTTCGTTGGGTTTGAAATCATCTTAGGCATAGATTGGCCCAAGAGATATGCCGCAAAAGTGAGTTGCGAAAAGATAGAGATGACAGTCGGGGATGTGGAAGGGCGGAATGTGTTGATTCGGGGTAACCCGAAGACAGTGTTCTTATACGTTGTTATATTCGCTCGTGATTCCACAAGAAGACTTGTCATCTGTGTCGATCGCTAAGGAGTATAAAGATGTCTTTGACGAGGTCAAAGGGTTGCCGCCGCATCGTGAGATCAAGTTTAGAATCGATTTGGTCGAGGCTGCTAGACCAATCATTATGCATCTTAGGCGGATGGCGACTAAGGAATAGAGAGAGTTAGAGGTGCAGGTTCGTGACCTTTTGGGAAAAGGATTCATTTGGAGAAGCGTTTTCGAATGGGGTGCACCAGTTGTGTTTGCAACCAAGGCGGATGGCTCGTTAAGATTGTGTGGATTATCGTGAGTTGAATAAGGTGACTAAGAAGAACAAATATCCGTTGCCAAGGATAGATGTAACACCCCGTAAATCAGTTAATACTAATATTCACAAATGAAAGAATAATTAATTTCAAATATAAGAATATTGGGAAACGGGCTACGCCATTGTGTTCGTCTCGGAAAAATACGCGAAATAGAGTCCGAGTTTTCGAAAATCGGAGCCCGTATGACCCAGATAAGGCCCAAAGAAGTTTTCAGAAATTTAAATTCAAATTTAAAAACAAAATTTTCAATTTTCAGAAGTGGCGGGAAAAATCCCGCCAGACCCAGGGGGTCTACTGGGGAGTCAACCTCCCGCCCAGGTCGACTGGGGAGTCGACCCTAGGGTCGACCTGGGTGTCGACCTCCCTGGTCGAGCCCAGGTGACCTGGGTGCATCTGGTTGGATTTTCGGGCTGTGTTTTGAAGGCTAGACGAAATCTAATGGCTCTAATCTATTCTAGGGTAAATCTAATGGCCTAAATGCATCCTAACACCTATAAATAAGTGGGTAGACTCTAACCCTAAATCACTTGAAAAATTGGAGAGCTACCGACATGCCGTTGCCATGGAGTTCAGCGTAGCCGTCACAAACTAAAGAAGAAGGAGAAAGCCTAGCCTACAACTAAATCTACTCAACAAACAAATTAAACCAAAGACTCTTTCTATTTCTCTTCTTTAAATTGTGAGTATGATGAATCTCACAATATTATTATAAAATAATTTGATTAAGTTATGAATGGATCACAAGAAAGTGATATGAATTGTTATGTATTTGTAAATTATGTTGTGGATCTCTTGTTATGCTATTATGTTATCATATATATGTTGTTATGTTGTAGTGATTATGTTGTAAATAATCCTATGCTATGTCATATGTGATTAATCATGCTATGCTATGTTATAAATCATGTTATGCCATGTTGTAAATCATGCTATGCCATGTTGTAAATCATATCATGCTATGTTGCAAATTATGATATGCTATGTTGTAAATCTTATATATGTTGTAGATCTCATATTATCAAATATGTTGAAATACTTATGTTATATGATAATGATGTCATGTTGTGTTGAATCATACAAGTTGTAAAATCATGATGTTATTATTTATGCGAATTGGATCATGTTTAAAGTTTATGTTTTTTTTATAATAGATCTTGATTATGGGAATTTGCCTATTGAGTTAGGTGTACCCATATACATGAATCTACAAATTAATTGGATCTTGAATATGGGAATTTGGCTATTGAGTTAGGTGTACCCATATACATGAATCTACGATTAAATGAATTTTGATTTTTGGGAATTTGCCTATTGAGTTAGGTGTACCCATATAAAACCATATTGTTAATGATGTTGATTCACACATGTCCTATACAAGTTTATGAAATTTGATCAAAATCATATTATGTGAATTATGAATAAGTTGACACCCTTAGATCCATGACATGTATAACCTTATGCAAGTTGTAATTTTGGATGTATGCAAGTTTCACCCCTTGTTATGATTTATTTAGTCACATATATATGTTGTTGTTGTGAATATTTTCTTTTATGCTATGAGTTAGACTAATCGGGTCTAGCATACATTTTGCGAATAAACGTTCAAACGTGGGGTAGGGATAATATTAGGAAATTAATAAATTGGGGTGCAATTGATATGATTTTGCATGCCTTAAATGGATGTCCATAATTGAGTCAATTATGGACATTGCTAAATTTGGAATTAATTAATAATTCAAATAGGGAATTATTAAAATTGGGGAAAGTGGATTATTAATAATAATCAATGCTTAGGACACGAAGTTGGACCCGTTTGTGACGTAAACCTGCCCGGACCCGCCTGGCAAATCCAGTAGTCACAAATGTCGGCCCAATGTGAGAGGTCCTAGGCCCAAACTAAAGCATAACAGTTGTAAAGACACGAGGTTAGACTCTTTTATGGTGTAAGACTGCCCGGACCCGCCCGGCAAATCCAGCTGCCATAAATGCCAGTCTAATGTGAGAGGTCTTTATGAGGTTATGGCCTTAGTGAATTAAGGAATACTTAACCAGATAATCATGTAAGGTGGGACATGGGGGTTAAGTAGGTGCCTTGGGTGGCATTAGGAATCTAGTGGTTGCCTTTAGAGGCATTTGAAATACGATTAGACTTAACCAAACACACATGTAAATGAACATGACTAAGTGGGTTAAGTGGATGGACTAATGGGACAAGCTTAGGTGGAATGCTTGTGGGAAATAATGAGGGCCCATTTCAACCAGTATCCCAAAACGTATCTTTGTGGGCTCGACCCAAGTCGAGGACGGGACACGCATACTGGGTTTGACTATAAGAGGCCAAAACAGGGAGCGGTGGCAACGCAAGTCCAACGGGTTTCATACGCGTGTGTGGACCCGGGCTGGTAGGTAAGACGTTGTTGCATCGTGTAGGTATAAGCCGTGCATCTCCGTTATATCGGGTTGCCACTTTAGGGGAATGATACACCCCACTGTGGGGCCAGCACGGGTATCTACGAGTAGGGAGCCGATCGAAAAATGGAAAGTGGGGTACACCTAGTGGAGATAGGGGCAGGCGGCACCTATGTAGTCAGCTAGGAGTACGTAAAGCCATTAAGAAAGTTTCTAAGTGAAGCTAAGTGGGATCAATCTTTAGGGTGACTGGTGTGGTGCAGTATAGTGTTTATCCTTTAGTATTTAGGAGCGCCTATAACATTTCCTTTAGCGATTGTCTATGTCCTTAATCTGCTCTTTCATAGACATTTCCTTGTTTTCCATCTTATGCCTTAGTCCAGTTATTTTGATAGTAGTATTGTAGAATTATCATACTCGCCAGACTTTATGTCTGACCCCCTCTTTTCCATCTTTCTTTTCCTTCAGGTCCTCAGGTTGGGCCAAGTTCTAGTGGAGTCTAGTTGGATCGCTTATCTCTTGGGAAGCTTGGGCTGCAGAAGTAAAGTCCAGCTTGTTCTCTTTCTTTTTAATGGCTATTTATTGTAATGGGATTATGTATTTTGTTTTTGAAGACGGATGTTATACTTGGTTATAATCTATGGTTTTATGATGTAACAGACATATTTAATTTCCGCGGCAATAAAATGAAGTTTTAGATTTCCAAGTGCTATTTATTGTCTGTCTTGTTGTAATTTCTCTGTTCTATATTCACTTATGACCTCCATGGAAGTTAATGCATTCCCTTTGTGAGTGACATTAATGGACGTGGGGTGTTACACGTGGATTCAGAGCATAAGGTTACCAGAACAGATAAAATTTTTAGAAAAATATTTTTCTAAAGTATTTTTGGAAGAAGTGCTTTCAAAAACATGTTATTTAGAGAGAGTTTTTATGAAAAACATAATCCTAAATAGCCATATCCTTATCTTTATCTTTTGAATTCTCCATTTTGAATCTTTCCTTTTTCGTTTCAGCATGGCTGAAGATCTTAATCTCCCAGAAGGTGTGACGGTTCCAGGGTGGTTTAGGAGATATTTGGAGGCTAGGGCCACCACTGCAGGCCCAGCAGATGCTCCTCCACCCCCAGTTGCACCCATTCCCCCTCCTCGTGTTGACACTTTGGCAAAGACGTGCAAGGAATTTAAGGCTATGGGAGGAAAAACTTTTCAAGGGACTGAGACGTTTGTGGAGGCCAGAGACTGGCTTAAGGAGACTGAGGAATTGTTGGATATCTTTGAAGTGGAAGATGGGAGGAAAGTCCGTTTAGCTGCTTGGTTAATGAAGGGAGAGGCCTCGTTTTGGTGGGAGGTCACTAACGGGGAACGTCCAGTTGATTCATGGGCGGATTTCAGACGAAGGTTTGAGGCAAAGTTTCTTTCAAGGGCAGAGGAGAATTTAAATATGGAAAAATTCCTGACATTAAAGCAAGGGAGCTTATCAGTGAAGGAATATGTCAATAAATTTAATCAGTTAGCAAGGTTTGGCTTGGAGTTGGTGAACACGCCAGAGAAGAAAGCTTTGAGGTTCGTTAGAGGCTTGAATGAACTGTTGCAAGGGTTGGCTATGACCCACATCCCTATGGGAGCCACCTTTGAAAGACTAGTAGAAATGGCACTTATGCATGAGGATAAGGCAGTTGAAAAGAAAGGGGATCAGAAGAAACCCCAACAGCAAAATAAGAAGGGTGGTAAAAACAATAATGGCAAAGGGAAGAAGAGATGCTTCAATTGTGGGACGCCTGGCCATCTCAGCAAAGATTGTAGAAAGAAAAAGAAGACTGGTTGTTTTCATTGTGGAGATGCGGGACATTTGGTGAAGGACTGCCCAAAGAAGGGGCATAGGGCAGGGTCTACCTCGGGAGGACAGGTGCAGGCTCTTATGGCACCAGGGCAGGCAAGGGGGCAAGTTCAGGCTATTGCGGCCCCACCGCTGCAAGAAAGAGGTAGAACAATTTCTGTTGAAAGCTTAGTTTTTCTGTTTGATCATCCTGTTCGTACCTTATTCGATTCTGGCGCATCTCATTAGTTTATCTCTGCATCATTAGTTGAATTACTGCACTTGAACACCAGTTTAGTAGAAGATCCCTTGGTTGTTTCAAATCCAATTGGGGGTTCGGCTCATTTGACCATGATATGTTTGGATTTGAAAATCTCTATACTTAGCGTTGAATTTAGATGTGATGCTTATGTATTGGGCTTCATGGGCTATGGGCTAATTTTAGGAATGGATTGGTTATCTAGAAATGGGGCCATTCTTGATTGTGAAAGGAGAGTAGTTAGGCTTGTGACTCGCCTTGGTAACACTCTCGACATTTTTTGTAATCCCCTAGATTCCGTTATGCTGAGTTATCTTGAATCGCTTGACGCGTCTGTAGAGAATCTGCGATCGGTAGAGGTGGTACGGGAATATCCGGATGTGTTTGAGGAGGTGAAGGGCTTACCTCCAAAGTGGGAGATAGACTTTCGAATTTATCTTGTGGATAATGCTAAACCCGTATCTTTGCCAGTGCGCCACATGGCTCCTCGTGAAAGGAGGGAACTCAATAAGCAAGTGAAGGAGTTGCTTGAGAAGGGGTTCATAAGACGTAGTATATCGGAGTGGGGTGCTCCAGTAGTATTTGCTACAAAGGCGGATGGATCCCTTAGACTTTGTGTGGACTATAGAGAACTAAACAAGCTTACTAAAAAGAACCGACACCCACTGCCGAGGATTGACGATCTCTTTGATCAGTTAGTTGGTGCCTCGGTGTTTTCGCAGTTGGACTTAGCCACTGGCTTTCATCAACTGAGAGTGGCTGAGGATAGTATAGATAAGACTGCTTTTAGGACTCCTGACGGATTCTATGAATGGCTAGTGATGCCCTTTGGTTTGACAAACGCCCCCGCATATTTTGTTGATTTGATGAGTAGGGTGTTTAGGGAGTACCTTAACAAATTCGTGGTAGTCTTTGTGGATGACATCTTAGTCTTTTCTAAGAATGAAGAAGAGCATGCCCTACATCTTAGGGAAGTGTTAGAAACCCTTCGAGCGCATAACCTTAAGGAAAAATTTTCTAAGTGTCACTTCTGGAGGAAAGAAGTACGGTTCTTAGGGCACGTGGTTTCCAAGGAAGGGATAGCAGTGGATCCCGCAAAGGTGGTGGCCATCCAAGATTGGAAGGTCCCTAAAAATGTAACCGAAGTAAGAAGTTTCTTGGGGTTGGCTGGCTATTATAGGGAGTTTATCAAAGACTTCGCAAAAATATCAGCTCCATTAACACGGTTAACGAAGAAGAACCTGGTTTTTACGTGGGACGAAGATTGTGATGATGCGTTCCAACGTTTAAAGAGAGCCTTAACTTCAGCCCCAGTCTTAGTGTTGCCAGACGGGAATAAACCGTTTACCGTCTATACTGATGCTTGTGGGACGGGACTTGGCGCGGTCCTCATGCAAGAGGGAAGAGTAATAGCCTATGGTGGAAGGCAGTTGAGGGTTCATGAAAAGAATTACCCTACGCATGACCTTGAGTTAGCCGCAATTGTTTTCGCGCTTAAGTCTTGGCGTTACTATCTTCTTGGTGAGAAATTCGAACTGTTCACTGACCACAAATCATTAAAATACTTATTCTCTCAGAAGGATTTGAATTTAAGGCAGCAACGGTGGATGGAATTCTTAGCCTCCTACGATTTTGAAATAGCATATACCCCGGGCAAGGGTAACGTGGTAGCAGACGCCTTAAGTAGGAAAAGGTTGTCCTTGAGTCCGTTGTTTGTTGAACGATGAAGCTTAGAATTCATCTCCATGTTTGACTTTAGACCCTCCGTTGACCTAGTACCTGGTTTGTTAGCATCCTTGGAGGTTAGACCTACACTTCTAGGACGAGTTGGTGAGGCACAGCAAGACGACCCATAGTTGGTTGAGATAGTAGAAAAACTCAAAGGAGGGGAGTCGTCTAGCCATCTTCGTAGGTATACCCTAGACGATAAGGGTGGGTTACGAAGGGATAATAGACTTTGTGTACCACAAGACGAAGACTTAAGGAAGGCCATTCTTGATGATGCTCATCGCTCAAAGATGACCATTCATCCCGGCGGAGACAAGATGTACAAAGATATGAAGCGGGTTTTCTTTCGGGCCGGTATGAAAAAGGATGTGGCCGAGTACGTCGCTAGATGCTTGGTGTGCCAACGAGTAAAAGCGGAACAAAAGAAACCCGGTGGGTTGCTTCACCCATTGGAAGTTCCACTATGGAAATGGGAAAGCGTCTCAATGGATTTTGTGGATGGATTACCAAGATCAAGGAAGGGTAATACGGGGATTTGGGTTATAGTAGATAGACTTACTAAGAGCACCCATTTTATTCCCGTGAAAAGTAAGAGGACTGCTCCATGGTTGGCTTCTGTATACATTAAAGAGATAGTTCGTTTGCACGGTATTCCTTCTAGTATAGTAAGCGACCGTGATCCCATCTTCACTAGCGAATTTTGGAAGAGTTTACAAGAGGCGGTAGGGACTCAGCTATGTTTGAGCACCGCATATCATCCTCAGACGGACGGCCAGACCGAGAGGGTGAATCGTATTCTAGAGGATCTTTTAAGGCTTTGTATCCTAGACTTTGGGGGTACATGGGAAGAGCACCTTCCGTTGGTAGAATTCGCATATAATAATAGCTTTCAGTCTAGTATTGGCATGGCACCTTTCGAAACTCTTTATGGAAGGCCTTGCCATTCGCCTACATGTTGGTGGGAATCTACCGATAAAATCCTACTTGGGCCCGATATGGTTAGGGAAACCTCGGAGAAGATTGATTTGATTCGAAGGAGGATGAAAGCAGCACAAGATAGACAGAAATCGTATGATGATAAGAGGAGGACAGATCTTGAGTTTGACATTGGGGACATGGTTTTTATCAAAGTGTCTCCGTTACGGAATGTTGTTCGCTTTGGGTCCGTTGGGAAATTAGCGCCAAGGTTTGTAGGGCCGTTTCCTATAAAAGACAGGATTGGGAAGATGGCGTATAGGGTGGAGTTGCCTGAGAAACTTAGTGGAGTACACGACGTATTCCATGTATCACATTTGAGGAAGTGTTTGCACAAGACCACGGAGGTGGTAGAGCCGAGCTTGCTTAAAGAGGTGGAAATAGAGCGTGATGCAACAATTATACGAGCTCCTACATGCATTCTTGGGTCGGAGATCAAAAAGTTGAGGAATCGAGAGGTCAGACTAGTTAAAGTGCAATGGGGAGATGATGAGAGCAACGCTACTTGGGAGACAGAAGAGAAGATGCGTTCGTTGTACCCTTTTCTTTTTGAGGGTATGTCTTTTAATTTCTCCTTTATCGCTTAGCTTATCTTATCTTATCTTTAGTATGTCCTCTCATTAGTATCTTTGACCTTTAGTTAGGATAATCCTATGGTTGAAACATGTGTTTGAGACATGTTATGTATGATGGATGCAAAATGGATGCAAGTGGTTGCTCGTGGATGCATATATACACACACTTTAGGCACTAGATCGGCTCAGTCACTACATATAGCATATTGCATAAATGAATGTATTTAGTATAATGGATGTATAATGGTTGTACCATCATATAGATGCTGCATTCGGTTGAATGGATGTGCACGCATATAGAAGTAGTATGTAAGCAATTAGGATCTTTTGCATACATAATGGATGCATGGCACTATCATGAACTGCATCAAGGAGATCAACTGAATCAGTGGACCGCCTGATTTTGCATTAGATACAGACATATACACACACTATGCATTTAAACATAAAAGCATTAGAAGTCGATAAGGACAGTGGATGCCAGTGTTTGATGATTGAGTAGATGGTTGATTGGATGTTAGGTTAAACATTCTTCTTGACTTGAAGATTTCGGGGTCGAAATCCTTTAAGGAGGGGAGAATGTAACACCCCGTAAATCAGTTAATACTAATATTCACAAATGAAAGAATAATTAATTTCAAATATAAGAATATTGGGAAACGGGTTGCACCATTGTGTTCGTCTCGGAAAAATACGCGAAATAGAGTCCGAGTTTTCGAAAATCGGAGTCCGTATGACCCAGATAAGGCCCAAAGAAGTTTTCAGAAATTTAAATTCAGATTTAAAAACAAAATTTTCAGTTTTCAGAAGTGGCGGGAAAAATCCCGCCAGACCCAGGGGGTCGACCTGGGGGTCGACTGGGGAGTCGACCTCCCTCCCAGGTCGACTGGGGAGTCGACCCTAGGGCCGACCTGGGTGTCGACCTCCCTGGTCGAGCCCAGGTGACCTGGGTGCATCTGGTTGGGTTTTCGGGCTGTGTTTTGAAGGCTGGACGAAATCTAATGGCTCTAATCTATTCTAGGGTAAATCTAATGGCCTAAATGCATCCTAACACCTATAAATAAGTGGGTAGACTCTAACCCTAAATCACTTGAAAAATTGGAGAGCTACCGACATGTCGTTGCCATGGAGTTCAGCGTAGCCGTCACAAACTAAAGAAGAAGGAGAAAGCCTAGCCTACAACTAAATCTACTCAACAAACAAATTAAATCAAAGACTCTTTCTATTTCTCTTCTTTAAATTGTGAGTATGATGAATCTCACAATATTATTATAAAATAATTTGATTAAGTTATGAATGGATCACAAGAAAGTGATATGAATTGTTATGTATTTGTAAATTATGTTGTGGATCTCTTGTTATGCTATTATGTTATCATATATATGTTGTTATGTTGTAGTGATTATGTTGTAAATAATCCTATGCTATGTCATATGTGATTAATCATGCTATGCTATGTTATAAATCATGTTATGCCATGTTGTAAATCATGCTATGCCATGTTGTAAATCATATCATGCTATGTTGCAAATTATGATATGCTATGTTGTAAATCTTATATATGTTGTAGATCTCATATTATCACATATGTTGAAATACTTATGTTATATGATAATGATGTCATGTTGTGTTGAATCATACAAGTTGTAAAATCATGATGTTATTATTTATGCGAATTGGATCATGTTTAAAGTTTATGTTTTTTTTATAATAGATCTTGATTATGGGAATTTGCCTATTGAGATAGGTGTACCCATATACATGAATCTACAAATTAATTGGATCTTGAATATGGGAATTTGCCTATTGAGTTAGGTGTACCCATATACATGAATCTATGATTAAATGAATTTTGATTTTTGGGAATTTTCCTATTGAGTTAGGTGTACCCATATAAAACCATATTGTTAATGATGTTGATTCACACATGTCTTATACAAGTTTATGAAATTTGATCAAAATCATATTATGTGAATTATGAATAAGTTGACACCCTTAGATCCATGACATGTATAACCTTATGCAAGTTGTAATTTTGGAAGTATGCAAGTTTCACCCCTTGTTATGATTTATTTAGTCACATATATATGTTGTTGTTGTGAATATTTTCTTTTATGCTATGAGTTAGACTAATCGGGTCTAGCATACATTTTGCGAATAAACGTTCAAACGTGGGGTAGGGATAATATTAGGAAATTAATAAATTGGGGTGCAATTGATATGATTTTGCATGCCTTAAATGGATGTCCATAATTGAGTCAATTATGGACATTGCTAAATTTGGAATTAATTAATAATTCAAATAGGGAATTATTAAAATTGGGGAAAGTGGATTATTAATAATAATCAATGCTTAGGACACGAGGTTGGACCCGTTTGTGACGTAAACCTGCCCGGACCCGCCCGGCAAATCCAGTAGTCACAAATGTCGGCCCAATGTGAGAGGTCCTAGGCCCAAACTAAAGCATAACAGTTGTAAAGACACGAGGTTAGACTCTTTTATGGTGTAAGACTGCCCGGACCCGCCCGGCAAATCCAGCTGCCATAAATGCCAGTCTAATGTGAGAGGTCTTTATGAGGTTATGGCCTTAATGAATTAAGGAATACTTAACCAGATAATCATGTAAGGTGGGACATGGGGGTTAAGTAGGTGCCTTGGGTGGCATTAGGAATCTAGTGGTTTCCTTTAGAGGCATTTGAAATACGATTAGACTTAACCAAACACACATGTAAATGAACATGACTAAGTGGGTTAAGTGGATGGACTAATGGGACAAGCTTAGGTGGAATGCTTGTGGGAAATAATGGGGGCCCATTTCAACTAGTATCCCAAAATGTATCTTTGTGGGCTCGACCCAAGTCGAGGACGGGACACGCATACTGGGTTTGACTATAAGAGGCCAAAACAGGGAGCGGTGGCAACGCAAGTCCAACGGGTTTCATATGCGTGTGTGGACCCGGGCTGGTAGGTATGACGTTGTTGCATCATGTAGGTATAAGCCGTGTATCTCCATTATATCGGGTTGCCACTTTAGGGGAATGATACACCCCACTGTGGGGCCAGCACGGGTATCTACGAGTAGGGAGCCGATCGAAAAATGGAAAGTGGGGTATACCTAGTGGAGATAGGGGCAGGCGGCACCTATGTAGTCAGCTAGGAGTACGTAAAGCCATTAAGAAAGTTTCTAAGTGAAGCTAAGTGGGATCAATCTTTAGGGTGACTGGTGTGGTGCAGTATAGTGTTTATCCTTTAGTATTTAGGAGCGCCTATAACGTTTCCTTTAGCGATTGTCTATGTCCTTAATCTGCTCTTTCATAGACATTTCCTTGTTTTCCAGCTTATGCCTTAGTCCAGTTATTTTGATAGTAGTATTGTAGAATTATCATACTCGCCAGACTTTATGTCTGACCCCCTCTTTTCCATCTTTCTTTTCCTTCAGGTCCTCAGGTTGGGCCAAGTTCTAGTGGAGTCTAGTTGGATCGCTTATCTCTTGGGAAGCTTGGGCTGCAGAAGTAAAGTCCAACTTGTTATCTTTCTTTTTAATGGCTATTTATTGTAATGGGATTATGTATTTTGTTTTTGAAGACGGATGTTATACTTGGTTATAATCTATGGTTTTATGATGTAACAGACATATTTAATTTCCGCTGCAATAAAATGAAGTTTTAGATTTCCAAGTGCTATTTATTGTCTGTCTTGTTGTAATTTCTCTGTTCTATATTCACTTATGACCTCCATGGAAGTTAATGCATTCCCTTTGTGAGTGATATTAATGGACGTGGGGTGTTACAATAGATGACTTGTTCAATCAGCTTCACGAAGCCAAAGTGTTTTCTCAAATGGATTTGGCAACGGGATTTCACCATTTGAGGGTGGATAAGAATAATGGACCGAAGACTGCTTTTAGGTCACCATTCGGATTCTTCAAATGGTTGGTGATGCCATTCGGGTTGACTAATGCGCCAGCGTATTTCGTGGATCTTATTGTTGAGTCAAGATTTCCATAGAGTTTTGATTTCTGATAAAGAGATACGTCGTGATCGACAAAAAGAAGATATTCATTGGTATTATACATTAGAGGTTGATTATTTGGTATGTAAATAGTGTTATTTATGTTAAAATATATCCTCAAATAATCTCACACCTCCAATCTTTGAATATATATTTAAGAATATATGAGTGCACATTAACTGTGCAATCTGGGCTAAACCGGTCGACCGGTTGAAACCAGGCGGTCGACCGTTTCTGCCCAGAATGTACAGTCAACGTGCACAAGGATACATAACGTATATATATTCAAATTCATGTCTACTGGTCCTTTTCGACCTGTCGACCGTTTTCTTCCAGAAAGCAACCTTTCGTATAGACACTTCCATTTCTTCAACGGTTGCTTCTCTTTCTCTTCACCAATAATCATGGCGTTGTTTGTAACCCTTTACAAATGGTTATAACTATTTATTCCTTATATAAAAACATCATAAGATCATCATTTCAAATCACTGATTCTGTCAATCTAATCTCTATTCTCTTGATTTCATTCTTGAACCATCAAGCGCTCAAATTGCTCATATTCTATCATATATCGTTTGAATCCTAGAATATATTTAACATTCTTTTGATTCAATATGATATCCACTTCCAAATCTTCATATACATAAATATATTATTTGAGGATAAGATTATAGGAAGTTTGTACTACAAGTGACAAAATCATGTTATCAAGAACACATACTGTAAACAACAAAGTATATTCATCTTAGTTGAAGTCATCGGTGTTGTAAGAGGCACATGTTGAAGTTGTAACACCCCGTATTTTCTATGAATATTAAAGTAACGAATTAAAGAATACTTAATTTTAAAAGTGAGAATTAAGTAAAACGGGTTACGCCATTGCGTTCGTCTCAGAATTCTTCTTGAGATAGAGTCCGAGTTTCCGTAAATCGGACTATGTATAAGGAATGTACGGGCCTCGGAAGATTACAAGAATTTAGAGATTTAAATAACTAGTTGACCAGTCTAGAAAAATAATTCAAAAACATTCGAAATGAGAGAAGCGGGCTGGGCGGGAAATTTCCCGCCCAGGGGTGTCGACCCCCCTAAGGGGGAGTAGACATAGGTGTCGACCCCCTAAGGGGGGGTCAACATAGGTGTCGACCCCCTAGGGGAGGGGTCGACCCCTTTTTGGATCCGAGCCCAAACGGGCTGAGCTGCTTCGTATGACGTGTTTTGATGTGTTGGACGGACCTGATGGCTTCTGTGGTGATCTAAAGACTCTAAAACACTCTCTACACCTATAAATTAGTGCCCAGACCTAACCTAATTCATAACAATTCCTTTTGACGCCTCTATGCTGCTGAACTCTCAATCCTCTTAGTTGTCGAACCTAAATCATATTAGAAGATCTTCATCTACAATCAACCTTGGAGATGAATCAACATCTGCATACCTATTTTCTCCTAATCTAAGCACTGTAAGTTCAAGTTACTTTCAGATATGACTTCTTAATTGAAATTCTTGGCATGTAATAATCTGAATCCAAGCTATACCTGATCATGAGATAATCCTTTCATATTTATCAAATCTATCAGATTTGTGCCTGCGATGTTATTCAAATCTATTTTATCAGATTTGTGCCTACGATGTTATTCAAATCTATTTTATCAGATTTGTGCCTGTGATGTTATTCAAATCTAATCTATCAGATTTATTCCTGCGATGTAATTTTATTCAGATCTATACTTCTTTTATGTTCCTGATATTGCGATTATCAAATATAGCATTGTATGACTATTTTATGCCTAATCTTTTATGTTTCCTCTTCTTCCCCTTTTATTATGGATTTAGGTTGTCTCGAACCTAGACGAAATCTTGTTATATATACGATTGGAATACGGGGGAATTGGGCCTAATCTATTTTATGTACTATTGGGCGTAACTTGCAATTGAGATTTGGGCATAACTTGTAATTGAGGTTTGGGTATAACTTGTATTAGGGCATTATTATCATTATAACTGCAATTTTGGGTTACTTGGCATATAAATCAAGTTTTGGGGCATAATTGTTATTGTTGCGAACTTGGGGTAAAATTGAAATATTAAATCTAGATTGGGCGTAAACTGTAAATTGGGATATTAATCTAGATTGGGCATAACTATTGGTTGGGATGCCAAGCATAATGTATATTGTGATTTTGGGCATGACTATTGTTGCAAATTTGGGAAGATTGGGTGTAACCTATTTTGAGTAATAACTTGAATTTGAATTTGTGGGGCATAACTTGCAGTTAGCTTTGTTGGGGTCTAACTTGAGAATTGTAACATGACTAGTTTTGTGAATTTGGGATGAATAGCATAGAAAATCCAGATTTGGACTTGTATGGTAAATATGCTAAAAGATAAACATGCCTAACCCGAGGTTAGATTGAGTTGCGGTGTAAAACTGCCCGGAACCGCCCGGCACATCCAGTAACTGCAAAAACACCTATCTAATGTGAGAGGTTGGTGCATCATGCCCAAGAAAAACCTGAGGTTAGATTGAGTTGTGGTGTAAAACTGCCCGGAACCGCCCGGCACATCCAGTAACCGCAACACACAGATCTAATGTGAGAGGTTGGTGCATTAATAAATCAATTAATGCTAATGAACATGACATGTTAATTAAACAAATGGTAGGGTTAAGTTAACTAAGGCAATACTTAACCAGTACAACATGTAAATTAAACAAATGGTAGGGTTAAGTTAACCAAGGCAACACTTAAACAATATATAACATGATGTCTGGTAGGGTTAAGTAACACAAGAAGGCAGCACTTAACCGATATAACATGATGTATGGTAGGGTTAAGTAACACAAGAAGGCAACACTTAACCAATATATAACATGATGTACGGTAGGGTTAAGCAACACAAGAAGGCAACACTTAACCAATATATATAACATGATGTATGATAGGGTTAAGTAACACAAGAGGGCAACACTTAACCAATATAACATGATGAACGAGTGGGGTTAAGTTAATAGAAAACACTTAACCAATAAAACATGATGTGTGGGTGGGTTAAGTTAACATGAATGGACAACACTTGAACAATATTACATGAACGAAGCGGATAGGGTTAAGGCAAGCTTAACCAATAATACGTATTGACTTGATCAGTGGGAGGGTTAAGTACATCTCGTGTAGATGGGTAATATTAGTATATATATAGGCCCACAAACTTAACCATTAAATAAACAAGCTTGAATCAGTGGGAGGGTTAAGTACATCTCGTGTAGGTGGGTAATATTTGTGTATATAGGCCCACAAACTTAATCAGTAGGAAACCCTAGTATCGGGGACCCATTTCAGCAGTAACCCACATAGATGTATCATGGTACCCTGAACTAGGCAGGGTGGGGCATGATTACTGGGCTGATTATAAGCGGTCAAAATAGCGGCAGGGGTACGTCAGTGTAGGTTCCGACAGTTTACGGGCGTGCACGTACTCCGGAGTGGGAAAAAGCAGGCACTGGGTACCAGTAGTTACACACTGTACATCTTGAATCGTGTCGGGTTGCTATCATAAGGATTGATACACCTTATGGTGGTACCAGCACAGGGTATCTACACGCAAGAGAGGGCCAATTTACACAGACACGTGGAACATTAATACAAGTAGGGAGCCAATCGATAGGGTAGTAAGGGTACATCTAACATCTTCATGGTAACTAGGCTGATTGAGGTAAGATTCTCCTGCTAGATGTACACCTGAAGGCTACCACAATTGCAGGGATTGGGATCACATTGTAATATTATCATTTTATACATATTACTAGTTGGGACACTAGTTAGGCGGTGCAGAGACATAGAAATCAGAATAACAGGGTAGTAGCGAAGCAGAGAAAGAGTAGAAGTGCATTCAGTTTATCTCGCCTTATCATATCATATGCTAATCTTATGTTAACTTGTTATCCCTATTATCACGGTGTTGTCTTATATTATTCATGTCATGTTACTTTTACCTGTTTACATACTGAAAGTCAATGGACTTACCAGACTTATGTCTGACCTAGTTTGTTTCGCCTCTTTTCTTCCGTTCCCCCTCCCCCTCAGGTAATCAGGGAGGGAATACTCAGCTTAGTTTGGACCGTTTCTCTTTCCAAGCTCGAAGATAGTTGACGTATTGCTTTGGACTCTCTTTTCCACTGCTATGGCTGGCTCATGCTTTATTGGGGAATATCATTGTCATTTTATGCTTCTTTATTTTGTTAAACAAGATAGATATTTTGTTGTACTGGGAATTGGTGTTGGAAAAGCTGTTGTTTTATCAATGAAGTAAAGTTTTATTTATTTTCCACTGCTTTATTTGTCTGTCTTGTAATTTATCTGCATCTTTTACCTATAAAGCTCCTTTGAAGTTAATGCATTCCCTATGTGAGTGACATTAATGAATGTAGGGTGTTTCAGAGGTCCTCAATGTTGTTAGAGGCGTAAAATCCCATTCGTCTTCTTGGGTGTTGTATACTTTTTCCTCCGGGTGAAGTGAGATGGTTATTAGTGAAAATCAAGATAGAAGTTTGGGACTGGACGTAGGACGGTGCTCTGAACCATTATAAAAATCCCTGGTGTGATTTTTCTAATTTACTGCATCTACTGTTTTATATATGTCTGTGATTAGCTATTATTTCATACTTGTGTGTTATACACCATATTACACGATCCGTGTGTATCATATTAGCACGTACACGCATTTTCATTTTGTACCAAAGCAAGGTCTTCATATTACCGTAACATAGTTATTTGATATATTCTAGTAATATGGCAAATAACGCAAGCACCAGTGCTACCACTTACGCAGAAGGGCAATCGACACAAAGACCTCCATTCTTCAATGGTCTCAACTATAGCTATTGGGCAGCACGTATGTCATTTTTTACGTAATCAAATAGCTATGATGCCTGGAATGCTACCCAAAAAGAATTAGTGAATCCAACAACTGATTATTCAGAATGGACACCGACTGAGAAAACGGCAGCAACGTAAATGCAAAAGCAATAAACATGTTGTTTTGTGCATTAGACCAAAATGAATATGACCGTGTTAGTATCTGCACCACTACATATCAAATTTGGCAAAAGCTGAAAACCACTCATGAAGGTACTAACAAGGTTAAACAAGCCAAAATAGTCATGCTAAAAAGTCAGTTTCAAAATTTCAAAACGAAGCCGAATGAGACAATCAAAGATATGTATTCACGATTTCAAACTATTCACCATGCATTTATTGGTTTAGGACAGAAATATTCAGATTTTGATGTTGTTTCGATAGTCCTACATTCTCTGGCTAGTGAATGGGAAGGAAAAGTATTAGCAATTGAAGAAGCTAATGACCTTTCCGTCATGAAGCCAGATGAATTGATAGGAAATCTAATGTCTTATGAAGCTAATTTGTAGGCTAGAAAGGAACAGAAAGAAGAAAAGAAAATTGTAGAATTTCATGCAGAAAAAGATGAAAATGAATCAGATTCTGAAGATGAAGACCTAGCATTCATTGCAAAAGGTTTCAAAAAATTCTTGAAACAACGAAAAGCTAGGCGATATAACAAAAAGAAAACTGAATAAAATAAACCATCTTCATCCGCTATAGAATGTTTCAACTGCCACAAAAAGGGGCACATGCACAAGGATTGTCCGGAGCAAAAGAAGAAGTCAGAAAATGACAAATTCAGATACAAGAAGGACAAATCAAAGAAATGAGCATTCTCGGTTACATGGGATGATTCAGACTCACTTTCATCAGAAAGTGAAAGTGATACAGAAAATGAACAAGCAAACGTTTGTTACATGGCAGCAGAAGATGAGGTACAAACTCCTACATTTGATGAAGTACTTGATATTAATGCCGAATTGATAGTTAAATATAAAGACATAAAATGACAATTAAAAGAAGCCAAAGCAGATTTGAGTAGACCAGAGTTTGAACGAGATATGTTAAAAGACGAGAAGAAAATATTAGAAGAAGAACTTGAAAAACTTCAAGAATCATCAGCTAATATTGACTCTCAATTATCGCTTTTGAGTCAAGAAATTGAAACTCAAAAAGAGAAAAATGATGCTCTTACTACTGAAAATCATGAGATTAAGGAAAAAGTCAAAATTCTGGACCTAGAAAAGGCTAGTTTACAAACTAAGTTAGATGATATTACTCAAAACGTTTCTAACTTCAACAAAGGTCGATAAAATTTGACAAAGATCATTGAAAGTTCACAAACTCTTCAAACAAACAAGGTTCGGGATATAAGAAACAAGAAACCAAGAAACATCTCAAGAAGAAGAGAGATAAAGCTAAGAAAAATCCTAGTTTATTAAATTCCAAGCCAAAACCAGTTGTGAAGTTTCAAAAGAAAAATGTCAAGACTATCAAGATATGGGTTCCTAAAACAAATAACAATTTGATTAGGAACAAATATATTCGACATTTCATGAATACTTTGCATCTTAATTCTAAATATATATATATAAGGGGGATACCGGACCTGTATGGGTTTGGACTCCTAAGATCTAACTTTTAGGACCCCGTAAAAAGTGGGTACCATGGACTTAATTTTATTTTTTGTAGGCCCCGCTTAGGAAAAGAGGAAAGTGGATCTTGGACAGTGGTTGCTCAAAACACGTGACTGGAGACAAGAGCTTATTGACAAATATTACATACTCAGATGGTGGCTCCGTTACTTTTGGAGATAATTCAAAAGGCTATATCATCGGCAAAGGCGATGGGGAGAAAATTGTGCTAACAGTGTATATGCAGGAAAATATAGATTTACAGTTACAGGCACAATCTCAGGGGGAGATCATGTACAGGGGGAGATTCAGAACTATGATGTTATCAATCAAAAAGGGGGAGAATGTTGAGTCAAGATTTCCATAGAGTTTTGATTTCTGACAAAGAGATATGCCGTGATCGACAAAAAGAATATTTTCATTGGTGTTATACATTAGAGGTTGATTATTTGGTATGTTAGTAGTGTTATTTATGTTAAAATTTATCCTCAAATAATCTCACACCTCCAATCTTTGAATATATATAAGAATATACGAGTGCACATTAACTGTGCAATCTGGGCTAAACCGGTCGACCGTTTACGCCCAGAATGCACAATCAACGTGCACAAGGATACATAATGTGTGTGTATATATATATATTCAAGTTCCTGTCTACTAGTCCCTTTTGACCTGCCGATCATTTTCTTTTAGAAAGCAAACTTTCGTATAGACACTTCCATTTCTTCAACGGTTGCTTCTCTTTCTCTTCACCAATAATCATGGCCGTTGTTTGTAACCCTTCACAAATGGTTACAACTGTTTATTCCTTATATAAACATCATAAGATCATCATTTCAAATCACTGATTCTATCAATCTAATCTCTATTCTCTTGATTTCATTCTTGAACTATCAAGCGCTCAAATTGCTCATATTCTATCATATATCGTTTGAATCCTAGAATCTATTTAACATTCTTTTGATTCCAATCCACTTCCAAATCTTCACATACACAAATAAATTATTTGAGGATAAGATTATAGGAAGTTTGTACTACAAGTGACAAAATCTTGTTATCAAGAACACATACTATCAATAACAAAGTGTATTCATTTTAGTTGAAGTCCTTGGTGCTGTAAGAGGCACGTGTTGAAGTCCTTAGTGTTTTTAGAGGCGTGAAATCCCGTACATCTGCTCGGGTGTTGTATACTTGTTCCTTCGGGTGAAGAGAGGTGGTTGTTAGTGAAAATCCAAATAGAAGTCTAGGACTGGACGTAGGACGGTGCTCCGAACCAGTATAAAAATCCCTAGCGTGATTTTTCTAGTTTACTGCATCTACTGTTTTATATATATCTGTGATTAGCTATTATTTCATACTTGTGTGTTATACACCATATTACACAATCTGTGTGTATCATATTAGCACATACACACATTTTAACTTATGAATAGAGTGTTCAAAGATCAGTTGAATAAGTTTTTGCTTGTGTTCGTGGACGATATTCCGGTTTACTCCAGGAATGAGGAAGAACACAAGACGCACTTGAGAGTTGTGCTAGAGATCTTACGAAAGCATCAGCGGAAAGCTAAGTTCTCAAAGTGTCACTTCTGGAAGGATGAAGTGAGATTCTTAGGCCATGTAGTTTATGGAAATGGGATAGCGGTTGACCCCGCTAAAGTGGCAGCAATCCAGACTGGGATAGACCTAAGAACGCGATGGATGTTCGGAGTTTCCTTGGGTTGGCTGGATATTACCGACGGTTTATCAAGTATTTCTCCAAGATAGCTGCACCATTAACAGGATTGACGAAGAAGAACCAAGTGTTCACATGGGATATAAAGTGTGAGCAAGCATTCGGTATCCTGAAGGAGAGATTGATGAGTGCTCGTGTGTTGACCATTCCAAGTGGGAATGAGTAGATGGTGGTATACACCGATACATGTGGAACTGGATTTGGAGCAGTGCTAATGCAGAAGGATAAGATTGTGGCCTACGTGAGTCGACAACTGAAGCCGCATGAAAGGAATTATCCAACTCATGATTTGGAGTTGGCGACAATTGTGTTTGCTCTGAAGATGTGGAGACATTACCTGTTGGGAGTTCGATTCGAGTTGTTTACGGATCACAAGTCGTTGAAGTATCTTTTCTCCCAAAGGGATTTGAATCTTCGGCAGCAACAATGGTTGGAGTTTCTGGCATCATATGATTTTTCTATAGCCTATACTCTGGGCGAAGGTAACGCTGTTGCAGATGTGTTGAGTCGAAGGCACGCAAGTTTGGAAGCGATGTTTTCGGAATGGAAGAGTCTTGAGTATTTAGCAAGATTCTTTTTCAGGGCAAGGTGTGAGTTGGAACCTGAAATGTTGGTAAGCTTGTCGATAAGACCTATTCTTGTCGAAAGGATTGTCGAAAGCCAAAAGCGAGATGTGAAGCTTGTCGAGTTTATCCAGAAGCTAGAACCATAATTCGAAGTCGATCGAGAATGTTGAATTCAAAAGCAAGGACGATTAGGTTTTCCTGATATAGAATGGAGTAGAATTGGCGATGTGCAAGAAGCGGATCGGGTCGGCCATAAGTGGGTCTGGCCGGTCTCAAATCCTGTCGTGGAGAACAAGTCAGAATGAGCTGGGTTAGTCCTAACAGAAGTGATCGGGTTGGTCTGAAACATGCTGGTTGGGTTGGTCTTCTTGAGATGGAGCAAGAGAGAACGGGCTGGCCAGGAGGGTTGAGAAAATGGAGACTGGGTCGGTCAGTCTCGTGGAAAGGTGGGTCAGGTCGGTCAGATGGGGCATACCTTGTCGGGTTGATCGGTTGAGGACGGGTCGGGTCGATCATGTGGAGCATACCTTGTCGGGTCGGTCAGTTGAGGATGGGTCGGGTCGTTCGGGTGGGGGTATACCTGGTCGGGTCGGTCGGTTGATGGCGGGTTGGGTCGGTCTGGTGGAATGGGTCGATCAGTCAAGTAGGATGATTTTCAGCAATGCTTCTAAACGCTGTGGTGGGTGGCTTAAGTGCCATGGGTTGTTGGATCGTTTCCGATAGACGAGTAAATCAGAAAGCTCGCATTTAAGGGATTTTACGCAAGGGATGTAGAGTGTGCACAATGTTTTGTGAGTCGTTTTTGCGAAAATATTCGCATGGTCCGGATGTGGTAGTACCTCTGGAGTAGTACGTCGACCTTATAGCTGAGTTCGTAGCTATGAAATCTCGTAAGCCGCTTCGTGTTATGACGAATGACACGAAACAGCATAGGGAAAAGAGGTTTAATTTAGTTAAGGTATAATGGAGTAGGGATGGCGACGATGTTACGTGGGAGAGTATAAAGACGACCCATCCAAAACTCTTTGTAACGACCCGGAAAATCTAAACCAATTTAAAAAAATTAAATTGGCTATTTTAGTGAATTTAAAATATATATTTTTTTAAATAATAACGATGAAAAGTATGTTTGAATCGGCGTTTGAAAATAAATATAATTAATTCTAATTATAAACAAGGCCTGAAATGGCACTGTAGTTTCAAAATTTGAATTCAAACTTTGCCGGACTGTACCGGGTGCAAAACAAAACGGATTTGAGTGAAACCAAAAATATTTAAATCTGTTAGTGAATATCTTTCTAACGAATCTGAAAAATCGAAGTTTAATAGAGGGAAGTAAAAGTTATGGCCAAATGAATTTTCGGAAAGGTCGCTATAGAGTTTATATAGCCCGTGAAAGTGGCCATTTTGCAAACGACCTCGGAATTCGACGAAACCACTTTTGTTGGATCCGGAATGTTAAACTATTGCTAGGTGTCAAATTTCATAATTTTTGAAGCTAGTATGTAAGCGTGGCAAAGGAAAATGTGTTTGGTCAATTATAGTTAAATTGGATCGACCAAAAATGGGCCATTTTTCAAACGATCTCAGAATTCGACGAAACTAGTTTTGTTGGGACCGTATCGTCAAAACATAGCTAGATTTATTTTTCGGGATTTTTTAGAATCAGTATATGGCCCCGGCAAATTGAAATATACGTTCAAATTAAATATTGAATCTTATATATTTTAATTTGAAGGAAAACTGACTGGAACAGTCGAATGGACCTTCGAAACATATCCCATTGTGTTTGAAATGGGGGTATTTAGCTAAGGACGACAGTCGTTGGGTTTGGATTGGGGTCCGTGTGTGAAAGAGGGTATTTTCGAAATTTAAAAATTTATAAATATAAAAAAAATTCTATTGGCCCATACATTTTCTCTCTCCCCGTCTTTTTCTCTGAAATCCCTCACGATGAACGACGGCCGCCGCTCCATCCTTCTCTCCTCCCTAACTCCCTCCACATGCACCGATAGCCAATGCTCCAGTTGAGCTTTTTGTAGCCCTCTCCACCACCTTCAAATCCGACCTAACCTCGTCCTTCCTCGTTGCTTCTCCGTCGAGATCCAGGGCCATAAAGTCGCGCCGTTCGAGGCCAAAATTCGCCTCCTCCGCCAAATCTAGTTCAGAGCGGTGGTACCCCCTGGAGGCGCCTCTCCAAGCTCTACGCTGTGGCGCTGGCCGATCGTTCTGAAGTGGCACGGATTTCGAGAAAAATGAAGACCTAGTTTTGAACGAATAGCTGAAGGTATACGGCTGTTTTTAATTTAACTATATTATAGCACTTTAAAGCGCTACGATTTTTGATTTCACTATAAAAATCATATCTTTTTCGTTTCTAGACGAAATTCAGTGAAACAAGAGACATTGGACTCGTGTGGACGTCTTCTGCATTCTAGAAGAGACCACATATTTTTCTGAGCCTTCTGCTATTTTTGGTGGAGTGGAACCTAATGTGAGATTTCTAAATTATAAACGATATGGAAAACGACGATGTATAAATTTTATAGTCGATGTATGAGTTATATAAGCATTGTACACCTCTTGTATAAGCGTTGTATAAGTTGTACGTTCGATGTATAAGTTATATATGCATTGCAAAAATTACATATGTGTTGAAATAGAAGTGAAATGCTTATATATCTATATATATATACGCCCCTCGTCCACAAACCATGGACGATATTTATTGGTTGTGATTGGTGTGAAAATTGGTTGATAGCGAATGGTTGATTAGAATTGTTTGTGGTTGAAATTGATTGATTGTGGTTGAAAAATACCCGTTTGTGGTTGAGAATTATTTGGTTGAAACCACATAGGATTAGTTTGTGGAAATGAAAAAAATATACATGCCGCCTGCGTGCGAACTAGATGCATGAAATCCCCATTGTCAAAAGCTGCGAGGCTTTAAGGTAAAGCGAGGAGTCGTACTAGGTACGGCCCCGGTTTTAACTACCCTGTCGTTATGCTATCGAAATTTTGAATAATATTCATGTGTTAGAATTATTTCATGTGTTGAAACTATATTCGTGTGCTGAATAGAAAACGTTCATGTGTTGAATAGAAATTCATTTGTTGAATAATATTCATGTGTTGAATGGTATTCGTGTTTGAAATAAATTGTTTTATAATAAAAATCATATTTTTATCATCTATATAAACTATATAAAATAGTCGTGTTTTGAAATAAATTGTTTTACAATAAAAATCACATTTTTACTATATATATACAAACTATAGAAAACCTTCATGTGTTGAATAGAAATTCATTCGTTGAATAATATTCATGTGTTGAATGGTATTCATGTTTTAAATAAATTGTTTTAACAATAAAAATCACATTTTCATTTTATATATACGAACTATAGAAACCGTTCATGTGTTGAATAGAAATTCATTCGTTGAATAATATTCATGTGTTGAATGGTAGTCGTGTTTTAAAAGAAATTGTTTTATAATATAAAACGTATTTTTATCATCTATCTGAACTATATAAAATAGTAGTGTTTGAAATAAATTGTTTTGCAATAAAAATCACATTTTACTGTATATATACAAACTATAGAAAACATTCATGTGTTGAATAGAAATTCATTCGTTGAATAGAAGTTCATGTTTTGAATGGTATTCGTGTTTTAAAATAAATTGTTTTATAATAAAAATCATATTTTTATCATCTATATGAACTATATAAAATAGTCGTGTTTTGAAATAAATCGTTTTACAATAAAAATCACATTTTTACTATATACATGAATTGTTAAAAATAGTGAAGTGTCGAAGTGAATGTCTGTTGTATAAAAATATCATTTTTATCAAATGTATGAAAAGCATATAGTTTTGAAATCGAAGAATCGATTATATATATATATATATATATAATTAAAATATATCGAATAACGAAGCGGCAGTTCGTGTTTTGAAACCATGATTTCAAACGATTAGTGCGGGAGATCCGACCATCGGATTTTCCCGAAACCGAAACCGTTGGGTTCGCTTTGGAAATATCTTTCCAACGACACCAACTTTGTAAAGATCCAACGGTGGGATTGTCTGGAATGTTTAATTCAAATCTGAAGAAAAACAGCGCCAGAATCGATTATATATATATATATATATATATATATAATTAAATTAAATCGAATAACGACGCTGCAGTTCGTATTTTGAAATAGAAACTTCAAACAATTATACCGGGAGATCCGACCGTCAGATTTTCCCAAAACTAGGACCGTTGGATTCGTTTTGAAAAGATCTTTCTAGTGATATGAATTTTGTGAAGATCCAACGGTTAGATTTTCAGATATGTGTAAATCAAATCTGAAGAAAAACAGCGCCACGGCCGCGTTATGGCCTGAAGCGTCGTTTGAATAAATTGGCTATTTTAATTAAATAAAAATAGCGACAAATCGTTATAAAATATTATAAACGATATGGAATGTGAAATTTAGAAATTAACTGAACGTTCGCTAAGTCGAATGGTTTCCTGGGTTTTGATTTGATGTTGGTTTCGGCCTTCGGGGTTAATATTTGGGAAATCGTTCTCTTACTGATTTACGGTTAGCGACTAATGAATTGGGATAAGGTGTATGGTGTGTTTGTGTAGCACTTGTTTATTATATACGCGAGTTGCTCAGAAAGACCGGGTTTAACCCATTCTAAATAACTGAATCGACGATAAGAAATCGAAGATGAAGACGGTGGTCGAAGACCGGAGATCTTCACCTCGTTTGGATGGTAACTGATGTCCTGATTGGGAGGCATCCCGAAATATGGATAATGAGTGGTGATCGTCCAGACGTACGTGGAGATCGATGGTATGTGAGGTATATAGTGCTTCCGGTTTCGTTCAGACCCAGGACGGACTTGTAAATGGACTGTGTGTCTGACATTGGAATTCATTCTGTGTGATTGATAGCCATCAGTTGCATGGTGTGAATTGCCTGTGTGGCATGCTAAGATGCAGTGAGCAGGGCTTCTGTTGGAAAGCAAAGTCTTGTGGTTGATGATCAAAGCACCGCCTGTGTGGCGTAGCTTTGTGTATAACGTGAATTCGCGAACCTCACACCCCGGTATGAACCAGAAACGGGAGAGGACATCAGAGAGGGCATACGTTTCCTTCTAGCTAGAGGTGGTGTCAGTGCTTAAACTGGATGACATTTATATTATTTTCACCTATGTGGTTGTTACTGTTGCGAGGCGCCTTGGTTATATCGGTCAATCCAGGACCGATGGAGTCATTCGTTGGCTCATCTACACCCCAAAGGGCGGGGATACGTATTGTTCAGGCACTATAATCCACTCCGTGTGGACCAACCCTGATGATCCAAGGGGCAATTGCGGCTGTTCCGGAGACATGGGCTAGATTGTCTCGAAGTCGGTAAGGACTATCTTTTGCCTTGGTTCATGACGGAAATCCAGTTTCCAAATACTTGACTTTGCGGTTTTGATTGTATACCTATATATGGCGACATGATATATGGTACCCATGCCGTCTATGATTGATATTTATGATTGTGTATAAAATTAGAAAGTAACTGCAAATGAGCTAAGATGGGTGGTTTCCTGGGTATTGGTCTGATGTTGGTTTCGGCCTTCGGGGTTAATACCTATGGAATCGTTCTCTTACTATTTTACAGTTGGAGTCTGATTATCAAATGCTTTTGTTTTATTCGTATCAAGCATATTTTGGTCGATATAAGGTAAAACTCTATCCTCCGGTTTGCGTTGCATTGTGTGATGGGACTTGAGTCTTATATCGGCTTCATTTTTATAAAAAGCATTGTGATGTTTAAAAGATTTAATTGTTTTAAAGCACTGGCAATCCAATGGAGTAAACCCGTTCTATGAAAGTGGCGTGGTCCTGTGATTAGCCAAATTATATAATGTGTTAAGTAAATTTCTCATACCAGTCCCATGACTGACTCGTAGTTTGTTTCACTTGCAAACTCGGGTGCTCCTTTTTCTACACGGGCAGCCTTGTCTTCAGGTTTTAGCAGGCTCTTTCTGGATAGCTGGAGCTGAAGATGGATTCTATCATTTATCTCTTTTTATGCTGTTCAGCTCCTATTGTACATATTATGTTTGTTTTCCGCTGTAGACATTTATGTATAGTTGAACTGTATTTGTACTAAATATGATCCTGTATACTGTGTAACTATAATGATTTCGTTTATCCAGTGTATTATTTGTTCATTATCTGGTGTATTTATTTATTTCTGTTCTGCTATTATCTGTTTATGTGTTATATTCCAAAGATTGCCCTTAACACCGTCGTACGGGGTTTTGGGGTTGTCACAACGTGGTATCAGAGCTTTGGTTAAGCTTAGTTCTGGAATATAACATATTGATGAACTCGTCAGAAATAGAACCAGTAGTGTTCTAGGACGAATAACTCATTACAGATAGGATCAGTAATATCCTAGTATGAGTAAAGCAGAATGAAATACACCCCAATAGACACATTTACATTTGAAGTATTTGTCTCTATATTTTGAAATATCTTTTCTGTGACCTGACACTTTGCCTGCCATTTGCAGACGTACTAGAAAATGAGTGCCAGAAACAGAAGAAGTAATATTGACCTGGATATAGAAGCTCTATTTATGAAATATAGAAATCTGGGTGGGAAACTGTTCTCGGGCGAAGAATCTATTATGAAAGCACAAGCTTGGATTCGATCTGCTGAGAAAATCTTTGACGATTTAAAGCTGAGATATGACCAGAAAAGATTACTGGCCTCTTGGACACTTAAAGACGAAGCCTTGTTCTGGTGGGATTCAATTATTAAGGATAATCCAGAGGGTGATATCACCTGGGATAGATTCAAAGTGATTTTCCTGGAAAGATTTACTCCTCCTGAAGCAATTGAGAGACTATGTGATGAATTTTCTTATCTGATACAAGGAGATATGACCATTTCGGAATATCATAAGAAATTCAATGAACTTTCTCACTTTGCCCCTCATCTAATTCAAAATCCGAAGAGGAAAAATCTGAGATTTATCAACGGGCTTCAAAGAAAATATCAGAATAGTGTAAAGAGGAATGTGAAGCTTCCTTTTTCTGAAATGATATACATGGCTTACTAGTACGAAGATCTAGACAAGAAAGGTATGTTACGCTACGAAGAGGAGGTCAGTTCTAGTAATAAAGTTGAGTCTGAAACTGATCATCCTAAGGCCAGTTGATGTCTGAGGTCAGTAAGGAGCCTAAAGTCAATCGGAAAAGGGCCAGGTCTGAAAAAGAACCAGCAACGACTGCCGTATGCAATAACTGCCATAAGCGAGGGCATTTGCAAGGAAATTGCAGATCTTTAAAGAAACAAAAGAAGAATGAACCTAAATCAAAGAGCAAGTTTCAAGAGACCAGAGAATGCAGCATTTGCCATCGGTTTGGCCATGTAAAGCAGGATTGTCGGCTGTTAAAGGCAACCAAGGAGGCTCAGGTAAATGAAGTGGCAGAAACCTCAGCACCTTCAGCTAGTCAGGGAAGATCTAATGTTTTAGAAGGCACGCTTACTGTCAAAAACATTCCAGTCAAAGTACTATTTGACACAGGCGCGTCACGAAGCTTTATTGCAAAGAATGCGGTCAAGAAGTTGGACTTGAAATTGAGAAAGCTCAAAGAACCCATCACTATCCGTAATCCTGTTGGAGGTTCTCTCGATCTTAGCTGGATTTGTGCGGTGCCTGTCTCTTTTTCCTGTTATAAGTTCCCTACCATCTCTATCATCATGAATTTTACTGAATTTGATCTTATTCTGGGATTGGATTGGTTAACCAAATATGAGGTAGAGGTTAGATGCGCCGACAGAGTTGTTAGGGCAAAGATGAAATCAGGTGATTATATAATTATACCATGTGAAGGCCCGAATTCAAATAGAAAAGACTTTTGGTCAGCTCTAGATGTTTCTCTTGCTCAAATAGAAAATATCCCTGTAGTCACAGAGAATATCCCGGACCTCATCAAAGATATTCCTGTCGTAAAGAATTATGCGGATGTGTGTTCGAAGAAGTTGTTAGCTTACCTCCGCAGAGAGAAATTGATTTCAAGATTGCTTTAATTCCGAATGCTAGGCCAGTAGTGCACGCTATTCGGAGGATGACCCTAAAGGAGAAAGAGGAACTAGACAATCAAACACGACAGCTCGTATGGTAGGGTCTGATCAGGCCTAGTTTCTCTGATTGGGGAGCAGCAGTGGTGTTTGTCCCAAAGTCTGACGGTACTCTACGGCTATGTGTGGATTATCGTGATTTGAACAAGCAGACAATAAAGAATAAATATCCATTGCCGTGAATCGATGATTTATTGGATCGTCTAAATGGTGCACAAGTATTTTCAAGGATGGACCTAGCTACAGGCTTCCATCAGCTTCGTATTGCCGAAGAGTGTGTTCCTATGACGGCATTCAGAGGTCCAGACTTATTCTATGAGTGGTTAGTAATGCCGTTCGGCTTATGTAATGCTCCAGCATACTTCGTCGATTTGATGAATCGAGTGTTCAGAGGAGTCCTGAATAAGTTTGATCTGGTTTTTATCGATGATATTCTAATCTTCTCTAAATCAAAAGCCGAACATGAAAAGCATTTGGAACAGGTTCTAGAAATTCTGAGAAGGAATGTATTGAAAGCTAAACTTTCCAAATGTATATTCTGGCAAGATGAAGTGAAGTTTCTTGGCCATGTCGTATCGAAAGAAGGAATTGTTGTGGATCCAAGTAAAATCATAGCTATTCAAAATTGGAAACAGCCTAGTACTCATACCGAAGTCCGCAATTTTCTCGGATTGGCTAGTTATTACCAGAAGTTCGTTAAAGATTTTTCGAAGATATCTAGTCACTTGACAAAGCTTACAAAGAAGCACTCAAAATTCAAGTGGACTCCAGAATGTGAGAAGGCTTTCGAGGAACTGAAGTTAAGATTAACAACTGCTCCAGTGTTAACCATCATCGACGGCAATCAGGATTTAAAAGTCTGGACAGATGCCTCTAGAGAAGGCCTTGGTGCAATATTAATGCAAAGAGGTAAGGTGGTTGCTTATGCTAGCCGTCAGCTGAAGCCCCATGAAAAGAACTACGTTACTCGTGATCTGGAGTTGTAGGCTATCGTATTCGCTTTGAAAATCTGGAGACACTATCTTCTGGGTGAGAAATTCGAACTGTTTACAGATCACCAGTCGTTAAAGTATCTATTCACCCAGAAAGACTTGAATCTGAGGCAACAACGTTGGCTAGAGTTCCTGGCAGCATACGATTTTGAGATTCTGTACACTCCAGGGAAAGCCAATGTCGTGGCCGATGCGTTAAGCCGAAAGAATGTAATGATCGCTAGTTTTATTATCACGACTTCATTGATAGATAAAATATCTGCTCTTCAGAGGGATGATCACTACATTCAGAAGATCAAAGAGATAATTCAGAAAGGCGAGCCCTCGAGTTTTCAGGTTGATAATGATGGGATTCTAAGGCTAAAAGGTCGAATCTGTGTTCCTAACATTTCTAAGCTCCGAAAGGAAGTGCTGGATGAATGCCACAAGTCAAAACTTAGTATCCATCCAGGAGTAAGAAAAATGTATAATGACATCAAACGCACTTTCTGGTGGAGGTCGATGAAGAGAGACATTTCTTTATATGTTAGCCGATGCCCTACTTGCCAGCTAGTCAAAAGCGACCAACAGAAACTGGCTGAATTGTTGCAACCGCTAGACGTTCCAGGTTGGAAGTAGGAACATATTTCCATGGACTTCATAGATGGTTTGCCCAGGACCAGGAAGGGAAATGACAGTATTTAGGTGATCTTAGATCGCTTCACGGAGACCGCCCATTTCATACCTGTAAGATCAAACAGAACTGCTTAGAGTCTGGCGCAGATATATTTCAAGGAAATTGTTAGACTACACGGAGTGCCGATCAGTATAGTTAGTGATAGAGATCCAATATTTACTAGCAAATTCTGGGAGGCATTTCAAGTAGAACTGGGAACAAAGCTGAATCTAAGCACCGCCTATCATCCTCTGACAGATGGTCAAACTGAGAGGGTGAATCGTATTTTAGAAGATCTATTGCAGGCTTGTGTTCTTGACTTTGGTGGATCATGGGAAGACCATTTACATTTGGCTGAGTTCTCCTATAACAACAGCTACCAAGCGAGCCTGACGATGTCACCATTCGAAGCATTGTATGGTAGACCGTGCCGATCTCCTGCTTGTTGGGTCGAACCTTGTAATAGGCTTGTATTGGGACCTGATATGATCCGAGAAGTTGGCGACAAGGTCGATTTCGTTAAGAAACGATTACTCACCGCTCAAAGCCGACAAAAGAGCTATGCCGATAAGAGAAGGAGAGATATATCATTTTCTGTTGGTGACTATGTATATTTGAAAGTATCGCCGATGAGAGGGGTTATCCGGTTCGGTAAAACTGGGAAGTCGGCGCCCAAATTCATTGGTCCGTTTCCTATTCTTGAACGGATTAGAACTCTCGCTTATAGGGTTCAATTGCCTGATTGGTTGCCTGGAGTGCATGATGTATTTCACATATCTCAACTTCGAAAGCACGTTCATGATCCAGACTTGATCGTGGAAGAAGCCGCCCAACAGGATATTGAAATTACTCCAGAATTGGTTGTGAGAAGAGAGCCGCTAAAGATCATTGGCAAAGAAACCAAAGAACTGAGGAACAAGAAGGTTCACTTAGTCAAAGTGCAATGGAGTGGAGATCCGCGAGATTGTACTTGGGAAACTGAGGAGAGCATTCAGAAAGCCTATCCTCAGTGTCGAGTGGATATCCCTGATTGACTCCGGTGCAAGGTACATTTACCATACTTTGCATTACCATTTAGTTCTCTACTTTGTTGCTATTTTTTTCCATGGATGTGCACTTTTAATTCTATAGTTTGATTAATTTAAAAAGAGTGTATGAATTAATTTGTATGATTTTGAAAAGTTAAAAACAAATTGATTGTTGTTTGTGTTGTGTGATAGTGAATTTGATTAATTAAATTATTAGAACGATAGTTAATTTAATTAATACAAGAATGAATAGTAAAATTTATTCGATTATATCACGTATTGAACTGATTTAAAAATGGATAGAAATATATATACATGTACATTATATATGTTTGAACAGGTAAATGTATTAGCTGTTGAGTGTAGAATTTATTTGCGTGCCCGACAAATAGGTAAACCTTAATGAGTTGGATGCGCAATTTTATTATTATATCAACTCCTGTGAATGCCATTGGATGCGGAGTGCTGGTTGTTCTGTGTGTAATAATAAACGTCGCCATAGGATAGTAACAATTAAATTTGAACTACACTACATGGCATACTTCTTGAAGATAGGCATACTTCATCATATACCACATAAGCATTTGGAGCTTGTGTGACGAGGTTGAAGATTTACCATACGAGCGAGAGGCTTGTATGGCGATGACTATATTTTACAGGTTGAACTGATGACTGATATGGACCATATAAAATTGTAACGATTAATTGCCAGATTAATAAAAAACCCACACGGGTCTGGAGTTGACAATAATCACGTCTCTCTAGTTATTAGAAACGGCACACGGATTATTTATTTCCCACAAGGGACGAGGTGATGAGAATTTATTCTCTGGAGCAATTAAAAATACACACTCCCTCAGGCTTTGACAGGGTGACGAGAATTTATTCTCTGGAGTTATTATCTATACACGCTCGCCTGTAAACAGCAGAATATATCACTATAAATATGTGTATGCTTTATAGGATTTATTGGGTACCTAATACGGCCCAATAAATTTCCAAACCCCTCCCCGTACAAAGGAGGTTATGGCGAAATTTTTCGAAAATTCCGGGTGTTAGCCAAATTTTTGAAGAATTTGAAAATTCTCAGAAACTGAAAAGTTGGAGAATGAAAGCTAGATTGAACGTAGAGTTGATTAATCAAACCACTTTCGACTTTGTTCCTTTTCGGGGACAAAAAGTTTTAAGTGGGGGAGATTGTAACAACCCAGAAAATCTGAACCAATTAAAAATTTTTAAATTGGCTATTTTAGTGAATTTAAAATATTTAAAATAAATATTTTAAATAATAACGACGAAAAGTATGTTTGAATCAGCGTTTGAAAATAAATATAATTAATTCTAATTATAAACAAGGCCTGAAATGGGGCGGTAGTTTCAAAATTTGAATTCAAACTTTGCCCGACTGTACTGGGTGCAAAACAAAACGGATTTGAGTGAAACCAAAAATATTTAAATCTGTTAGTGAATATCTTTCTAACGAATCTGAAAAATCAAAGTTTCATAGCGGGAAGCAAAAGTTATGGCCAAATGAATTTTCGGAAAGGTCGCTATAGAGTTTATATAGCCCGTGAAACTGGCCATTTTGCAAACGACCTCGGAATTCGAAGAAACCACTTTTGTTGGATCCGGGATGTAAAACTATTGCTAGGTTTCAAATTTCATAATTTTTGAAGCTAGTATGTGAGCGTGGCAAAGGAAAATGTGTGTTTGGTCAATTATAGTTAAATTGGATCGACCAGAAATGGGCCATTTTTCAAACGGTCTCAGAATTCGACGAAACTAGTTTTGTTGGGACCGTATCGTCAAAACATAGCTAGATTTATTTTTCGGGAATTTTCAGAATTAGTATGTGGCCCCGACAAATTGAAATGTACGTTCAAATTAAATATTGAATGTTATATATTTTAATTTGAAGGAAAACTGACTGAAATAGTCGAATGGGCCTTCGAAACATATCCCATTGTGTTCGGAATGGGGGTATTTAGCTAAGAACGACAGTCGTTGGGTTTGGATTGGTGTCCGTGTGTGAAAGAGGGTATTTTCGAAATTTAAAAATTTATAAATATAAAAAAAATTCTATTGGCCCATACATTTTCTCTCTCCCCGTCTTTTTCTCTGAAATCCCTCACGATGAATGACGGTCGCCGCTCCATCCTTCTCTCCTCCCTAACTCCCTCCACACGCGTCGATAGCCAATGCTCCAGTTGAGCTTTTTGTAGCCCTCTCCACCACCTCCAAATCCGACCTAACCTCGCCCTCCCTCATTGCTTCTCCGTCGAGATCCAGGGCCAGAAAGTCGCGCCGTTCGAGGCCAAAATTCGCTTCCTCCGCCAAATCGAGTTCAGAGCGGTGGTACCCTCTGGAGGCGCCTCTCCAAGCTCTACGCTGTGGCGCTAGCCGATCATTCTGAAGTGGCACGAATTTCGAGAAAAATGAAGACCTAGTTTTGAACGAATAGCTGAAGGTATACGGCTGTTTTTAATTTAACTATATTATAGCACTTTAAAGCGCTACGGTTTTTGATTTCACTGTAAAAATCATATCTTTTTCGTTTCTTGATGAAATTCAGCGAAACAAGAGAGAGTGGACTCGTGTGGACGTCTTCTACATTCTAGAAGAGACCGCATATTTTTCTGAGCCTTCTGCTATTTTTGGTGGAGTGGAACCCAATGTGAGATTTCTAAATTATAAACGATATGGAAAACGACGATGTATAAATTATATAGTCGATGTATAAGTTATACAAGCGTTGTACACCTCTTGTATAAGCGTTGTATAAGTTGTACGTTCGATGTATAAGTTATATATGCATTGCAAAAATTACATATATGTTGAAATAGAAGTGAAATGCTTATATAAAATATATATATATATATATATATATATATATATATACGCCCCTCGTCCACAAACCATGGACGATATATATTGGTTGTGATTGGTGTGAAAATTGGTTGATAGCGAATGGTTGATTAGAATTGTTTGTGGTTGAAATTGATTGATTGTGGTTGACAAATACCCGTTTGTGGTTGAGAATTATTTGGTTGAAACCACATAGGATTAGTTTGTGGAAATGAAAAAAATATACATGCCGCCTGCGTGCGAACTAGATGCATGAAATCCCCATTGTCAAAAGCTGTGAGGCTTTAAGGTAGAGCGAGGAGCCGTACTAGGGACGGCCCCTGTTTTAACTACCCTGCCGTTATGCTGCCGAAATTTTGAATAATATTCATGTGTTAGAATTATTTTCATGTGTTGAAACTATATTCGTTTGTTGAATAGAAAACGTTCATGTGTTGAATAGAAATTCATTCATTGAATAATATTCATGTGTTGAATGGTATTCGTGTTTGAAATAAATTGTTTTATAATAAAAATCATATTTTTATCATCTATATGAACTATATAAAATAGTCGTGTTTTGAAATAAGTTGTTTTACAATAAAAATCTCATTTTTACTATATATATACAAACTATAGAAAACCTTCATGTGTTGAATAGAAATTCATTCGTTGAATAATATTCATGTGTTGAATGGTATTCATGTTTTAAATAAATTGTTTTAACAATAAAAATCACATTTTTATTTTATATATATGAACTATAGAAACAGTTCATGTGTTGAATAGAAATTCATTCGTTGAATAATATTCATGTGTTGAATGTTAGTCGTGTTTTGAAAGAAATTGTTTTATAATAAAAATCGTATTTTTATCATCTATCTGAACTATATAAAATAGTAGTGTTTGAAATAAATTGTTTTGCAATAAAAATCACATTTTACTATATATATACAAACTATAGAAAACATTCATGTGTTGAATAGAAATTCATTCATTGAATAGAAGTTCATGTGTTGAATGGTATTCGTGTTTTAAAATAAATTGTTTTATAATAAAAATCATATTTTTATCATCTATATGAACTATATAAAATAGTCGTGTTTTGAAATAAATCGTTTTACCATAAAAATCACATTTTTACTATATACATGAATTGTTAAAAATAGTGAAGTGTCGAAGTGAAGGTCTGTTGGATAAAAATATCATTTTAATCAAATGTATGAAAAGCATATAGTTTTGAAATCGAAGAATCGATTATACATATATATAATTAAAATATATCGAATAACGAAGCTGCAGTTCATGTTTTGAAATCATGATTTCAAACGATTAGTGCGGGAGATCCGACCATCGGATTTTCCCAAAACTGAAACCATTGGGTTCGCTTTGGAAATATCTTTCCAACGACACCAACTTTGTAAAGATCCAACGGTGGGATTGTCTGGAATGTTTAATTCAAATCTGAAGAAAAACAGTGCCAGAATCGATTATATTTTTATATATATAAATATAATTAAATTAAATCGAATAACGACGCTGCAGTTCGTATTTTGAAATCGAAACTTCAAACGATTATACCGGGAGATCTGACCATCGGATTTTCCCAAAACTGGAACTGTTGGATTCGTTTTGAAAAGATCTTTCTAATGATATGAATTTTGTGAAGATCCAACGGTTAGATTTTCAGATATGTGTAAATCAAATCTGAAGAAAAACAGGGCCACGGCCGCGTTATGGCCTGAAGCGTCGTTTGAATAAATTGGCTATTTTAATTAAATAAAAATAGCAACAAATCGTTATAAAATATTATAAACGATATGGAATGTGAAATTTAGACATTAACTGAACGTTAGCTAAGTCGAATGGTTTCCTGGATTTTGATCTAATGTTGGCTTTGGCCTTCGGGGTTAATATTTGGGAAATCGTTCTCTTACTGATTTACGGTTAGCGACTAATGAATTGGGATAAGGCGTATGGTGTGTTTGTGTAGCACTTGTTTATTATATACGCGAGTTGCTCAGAAAGACCGGGTTTAACCCATTCTGAATAACTGAATCGACGATAAGATATCGAAGATGAAGACGGTGGTCGAAGACCGGAGATCTTCACCTCGTTTGGATGGTAACTGATGTCCTGATTGGGAGGCATCCTGAAATATGGATAATGAGTGGTGATCGTCCAGACGTACGTGGAGATCGATGGGTATGCGAGGTATATAGTGCCTCCGGTTTCGTTCAGACCCAGGACAGACTTGTAAATGGACTGTGTGTCTGACATTGGAATTCATTCTGTGTGATTGATAGCCATCAGTTGCATGGTGTGAATTGCCTGTGTGGCATGCTAAGATGCAGTGAGCATGGCTTCTGTTGAAAAGCAAAGTCTTGTGGTTGATGATCAAAGCACCGCCTGTGTGGCGTAGCTTTGTGTATAACGTGAATTCGCGAACCTCACACCCCGGTATGAACCAGAAACAGGAGAGGACATCAGGGAGGGCATACGTTTCCTTCTGGCTAGAGGTGGTGTCAGTGCTTAAACTGGCTGACATTTATATTATTTTCACCTATGTGGTTGTTGCTGTTGCGAGGCGCCTCGGTTATATCGGTCGATCCGGGACCGATGGAGTCATTCGTTGGCTCATTTACGCCCCAAAGGGCGGGGAAACGTATTGTTCAGGCACTATAATCCACTCCGTGTGGACCGGCCCTGACGATCCAAGGGGCAGCTGCGGCTGTTCCAGAGACATGGGCTAGATTGTCTCGAAGTCGGTAAGGACTATCTTTTGCCTTGGTTCATGACGGAAATCCAATTTCCAAATACGTGACTTTGCGGTTTTGATTATATACCTATATATGGCGACATGATATATGGTACCCATGTCGTTTATGATTGATATTTATGATTGTGTATAAAATTAGAAACTAACTGCAAACGAGCTAAGATGGGTGGTTTCCTGGGTATTGGTCTGATGTTGGTTTCAGCCTTCGGGGTAAATACCTATGGAATCGTTCTCTTACTATTTTACAGTTGGAGTCTGATTATCAAATTCTTTTGTTTTATTCGTATCAAGCATATTTTGGCCGATATAAGGTAAAACTCTATCCTCCGGTTTGCGTTGCATTGTGTGATGGGACTTGAGTCTTATATCGGCTTCATTTTTATAAAAAGCATTGCGATGTTTAAAAGATTTAATTGTTTTAAAGCACTGGCAATCCAATGGAGTAAACCTGTTCCGCGAAAGTGGCATGGTCCTGTGATTGGCCAAATTATATAATGTGTTAAGTAGATTTCTCATACCAGTCCCATGACTGACTCGTAGTTTGTTTCACTTGCAAACTCGGGTGCTCCTTTTTCTACACGGGCAGGCTTGTCTTCAGGTTTTAGCAGGCTCTTTCTGGATAGCTGGAGCTGATGATGGATTGTATCATTTATCTCTTTTTATGCTGTTCAGCTCCTATTGTACATATTATGTTTGTTTTCCGCTGTAGACATTTATGTATAACTGAACTGTATTTGTACTAAGTATGATCCTATATACTGTGTAACTCTGATGATTTCGTTTATCCAGTGTATTATTTGTTCATTATCTGGTGTATTTATTTATTTCTGTTCTTCTATTATCTGTTTATGTGTTATATTCCAAAGATTACCCTTAACACCGTCGTACGGGGTTTTGGGGTCGTCACACTCTTCATCCATATGACCCATTGAAATCGACGCCATCATTATTACTTGTTGATTTTGTTGTTATCTTTGTTGTTGTTTGATAGAATTCCGCATGTTTGGGTAAGGCTATGGATGCATGGCTTGATGGTTGCTGGTTTGGATGATGAAAAAAAACGACTTCTCACAGATGATAGGCCTGCGGAATTGTTGTGATTGCTTGTGTTTGCTTGGAATTTCGGGGTCGAAATTCTTAAGCGGGGGAGAATGTAACAGCCCGCATTTTACGTTTTGTAAGATCGTAAAATATTTTATTTTATTCCCCGAGGGTTGGATCATTCTCATCTTTTAGTATGTTGTTTATGGGGATGTAAGACATGCCCATAATTTTTACCAATTTTGTTTGTGACCATTTTACCCCTATTAGTCTTGTACAACGAATTACTTTTGACTCAGGTCGAATCAGAGGATGAGACCTGTGCCATTGGAAAGGAATTGATGATTTCATTTCCGTAGAGTGGCCACATTAAAGATTTGGCTTAGCAGTTTGGGAGGAATTGTTGTTTTAAGGTTTATCGGTTGGCTGTTTTGGTTATGGAGCCATAGTGGGCTAAGTTTGGAAGGCCCATTAGTGGGCTGGTGGAAGGGTGAGAGAGGAGGGAAAAAGTTTACTTTCCCATTCTCTCATTTGGAGGCATTGATCTCCATCTTCCTCTAACACCTTTCCAACATTAAAAATCCAAATCCAAGGAGGGAAATCATAGATCTACACCATTGGAGGCTAGATCTACATCATTCTAAGCAAGGATTCATCGGATCAAGGTGTTTGGTGCAAGGTGCTTGTTGTCCGGATTCTTATTTCTACCATTTTAGCTTTTATTAGGGTATCGGTGAGTGGATTACATTCTCACATGGATTCAATAAAGTGTACGGGTAGTAGATCATGTTTTTCATCAAATTCAAGTGTTTTTCCTTAGATCCATGCATTGGTAAGTTCATTTTTATATAGATCACCCTAGGATCTGATTTAGAAAGTTTAGATAGGTAATTTTATGATATTTCATATGAATGTGCAAGTTAAATCCATGGTTTTTGTTCATATGCATATTTGTAGTGATTTTGGTGAATTTGACATTATCATGGATAAAATTGTAATATCGATGATATTGTTGATTTCATAACATGATTGCAATCCTTTTGGATGAATTGGATAAGTTAGTTTCGTCGGATTTATTGTTTGGTGAAGTTTTGGTTGAAATCGGAGTTGAATTGCAATATGCAGGTTTTGGATCGGGCCGAAGTTGGATCGGACCGAAGTTGGGTCGGACCGAAGTTGGGTCGGACCGAAATTGGATCGGACCGAAGTTGGGTTCGACTGAAGTTGGGTCGGACTAAAGTTGGGTAGGCCCAAAGTTGGGTCAGACATAAGTTAGGTCGGACCAAAGTGGGTCGGCCTATTCTGGTCAGCCAATTCTAGTCAGCCATTTTTGCCATTTCTGGGCAGCTATTTCTGGTCAGACATTTCCGGTGATGATGTGACTTCAAAGTGAATTCAATTGGGAAGTTTGGAAGTGTTGAAAAGTGTTTTTTGTTCATTGTATGGAACAAATGGAGAGACAACTCAAGAATGTATTGAGTTCGTGTGAAGTGACAACTCTAAGGTGTTCTGAGCTAATTAATAGTCGTAATTGATAATGACTAGAGAGGAGAAGGCCGAGGATTTATCATTTTCGTAGGTTCTTGCGGACTCAAAGCAGAGGTACAATTGAAGACCAGTTGTAGGTCAAGTGCCTTGGGCGTCGTGTATAGCCCAGACACGTGTTGAGTATAGCGTGTAGCATGCATTGAGTATAGCATGTGGAGTTTTGCTAGAACCGGGGCTTCGTGTGTGGTCCTTGACGACAAATTGTTAGCCAGTCATACGATAACGAAGTTTCCAAAGAAAGGTTGGCGGTAATAGCCAGAGTCAGTCATGGACGTTTGAATGCATGTTGTGATCATGATTGAGTTGCTTTGCCATATATGAATGGATGATTTAATTGCCGTGACTGAATTGTTATTTCTTTTGGTGTATGGATTGTAAAGGCTATCATTGTCATGTAATGGGGAAGGAAATTGAGATTTCTTCTCTGAAGCTGGGTAGATTAGTTGATTATTTACCCATTCTCATATACTTTATTGATGAAGTTTGTTAGCTGTTTTATCGCTCACTATGACTATTGCCTGACTCAAGGTTTTATTTTCCTCTTATTACCTTGGGTTGTTCATCCGATTGTTGAATGGGCAGACTAAGTAGCAGCTGACAGGTGATAGCATAAGTGAGGACGGTGTTGCTGTTCGGAGGCGAGCAGGAGGCTGGCATACTATCTTTACTAATATCTAGTATTTGTTTCTGTTGTGTGCTATTTCTATGAGTGTTGTAGTGAGGCAAATTGTTCAAACGCTACTGTTGCTATCCACGAGTAAGGGTAATACTTTCTAGTTGTCATGAAAGTTTAGTGTTTTCTTCTTCACTATCTGTTGTACATATTCTATTATATTTTATCCTTGTGCCGTGAGTTTACGATAGGTTTTATCTACCATACCTTGATGATCGTCCATAGCTGCCTGGCACACCTTTCAGCGCATTATTCCTCTTGTATAATGCGGGGGTTATGGGCGGTCGTCACAGCAGATGAATTGGGTAATATTACTGGAAATAAAGCTAGACTTGTTGCATAAGGTTACAATCAAGAAGAAGGCATGGATTACGAAGAAATGTTTTCTCCAGTCGCACGACTAGAAGCAGTTCGAATTTTATTAGCATATGCATGTTATCATAACTTTAAACTATATCAGATGGATGTTAAAAGTGTTTTCTTAAATGGTTATATTAAAGAAAGAGTATATGTTGAACAACCTCCACTATTTACTCATGAAAAATTTTCTGACCATGTTTCAAATTGAAAAAGGCATTATATGGTTTAAAACAAGCCTCTCGTGCTTGGTATGAATGTCTCAAAAACCATTTATTAGAATCAGGATTTCAAATTGGAAAGGTTGATCAAACACTTTTTATTAAGAAAGCTAATAAAGATATTTTAATAGTGCAAATATATGTCAACGGCATTATTTTTGGATCCGTAAATGATCAATTACGTCAGGAATTTTCAAAAATAATGACTGATGAATTTGAAATGTCGCACATGGGAGAACTATCTTACTTTTTGGGTTTGCAAATTAAACAATTATCAGATGGAATTTTCATTATTCAAGAAAAATATTGCACTAATCTAATAAAACGTTTTGGAATGGAAAACACTTCAAGTATACCTACACCAATGAGCACGACGACACCCTTTGATAAAGATGAAAATGGTAAAAGTGTGGATCAAAAGTTATATCGAAGCATGATAGGTTCACTTCTACATTTAACTGCTACTAGACCGGATATTATGATGAGTGTTTGCTTATGTGCTCGTTTTCAAGCTAATCCAAAAGAATCACATTTGAGGGCAGTAAAACGTATATTATTTTATCATAGCAGTACCAAAGATTTTGGACTTTTCTACCTGAAAGATTGTTCCTTCGAATTAGTTTCATATAGTGACGCTGACTTTGGAGGATCACGGGCGGATCGTAAAAGCACAAGTGGAACATGTCACTTTATCGGTAAATCACTTATATCTTGGTTCAGCAAGAAACATAATTGCGTTTCACTGTCAATATGTGAAGCTAAATGAATATATATCTGCTGCTCTAGCTTGTGCTCAAGTAATATATATGCAGCAAACACTAAAAGATTTTAATGTCAATTTATCTAATTCCACAATTTATTGCGATAATAGAAGTGCAATAAATTTATCTAAAAATTCAGTAAACCATTCTAGAACTAAACACAATGATATAAGACATCATTTCTTGAGAGATAATATTGAAAAACAAATCATCAATTTAGAGTTTGTAAACTCGGAAAATCAAATTGCTGACATATTTATTAAACCCCTTTTAGAGAATTCTTTCATAAGACTTCGAAGAAAATTAGGATTTGTTTCTTTAAAAGATCTCTGAAAGATTATACTATTTATTCGATTACTTTGCAATCATATTGTCAAATGTTTTTTAATCGATGACAAAGGGGGAGAATAAATTTTCTATGCTCATAATGATGGATTTACTAATTTATGTATTAAAAATATATGCGCTAAGATTTTGTTTCAGGAATCCGAATGGTAAGTTTATATATTTTTGAACTAACAAAATCTTGCAAAAATTCAGGGGGAGCTTAATATATACAAACATATATTCAGGAGTAGAAATTCAATTTTTCAACAAGAATGCAATATGTTGTCATTAATCAAAAAGGGGGAGAATGTTGATTCACGAGAATTTCAATTAATGACAACAAAGAGAAGAGCAATGAAAATCATGTCAAGGAGCTAAGTTTATATATATATATATATATATATATATATATATAGGTATTGAGTTGTGTTAGAATTATGCTAAAATCTATCATCAAAGTATAACATGAGTGCACGAATGTTTATATACATATACATACATCCATATATATATATATATATATATATATATATATATATATGCTCTACATACCAGCTGATACTGGACTGATTCTGTAACCAGTCGACTGGTAGGAAACAAACAAGTTGACTGTTCATAGAACGGAAGTCCAGTAATGGCTAGTTGCTGAAGCATATTTAAATATATATACTAAGTTTATTCTTAACCAGTCGACTGATGCCATTTCTACCAGTCGACCGATCAGAGATTAACAGTCTTATTTAAGAAGAATCGCCTTCTTTCATGAAGAGATTCCTCTTCAATTATGAACAGAAATGGATTCAACTCTTTGTTGAAACTTTTCATGAAAAAATGCTACTCTTCTACAATTATATAAGCACTACAAACATGTTTTCCAAATAACCTATTCTCACATATTCTCTCTAATCTCTGATTTTCACTTCTATACTCATTGCATTCTAAAGCTCTCTTAAATTCAAGTTACTTGTTGAATCTTTGATAATATTTCAAATCTCTTGATTCAACAAGCAACATACTTCCTTCAATCTCCGCATACACTTCAAATACTTGAGTATAAGATTATAGGAAGGGTGTACTTCATCGTGACTGTTAATCCATACAATATGGATCAAAGGTAATAAATATGTTTAGGTCATTATAAGCCCTTAGGTCGCAACAGAACTTTTCATTGGTTTAGCCAATTACAAGTATTTAGGTCGTTTCAGTGCTCTAGCCAGTTGTTGAGCCTTTTTGGGTTGCCCTATCCTTAGCTCATTACAAGTTCTTAACACTTCAAATCCTCTAGCCCACCAAGCATTTAACCTGCTGAAGCTTCCTCAGACTCTACGATCATCACACCTCTTAATCCCGTTGGAAGCATTAGCCCGCTCCGCATTTCCTTAGCACGTGCCGCTTCATATCAGAAAGCTTTAGACCGCTCCGCCTTCCATCTAGTAGCTTTGGGTCATGCTGCTTCCTATCTGCGGCTTTTTGGGTCGCTCCGTCCTTTTAGCTCATGCTGGCACACTTTGGATCACAAAACATCCCTCTTGAACCTTTTAGCCCGCCCGACGACCTAAAGAGGGTTTAGAATAATTATAGAATTGCCAACTGTCTTGAATCTCACCTATAAATACCCCCCTCATTCCTTCATGGAGGGGGACGAAATTTATGACCTCGAAGGGCTGCCCAATTATTTCCTAGGCATTTCCTAACACCATCAATTGAAGATCAAACATGAAGTTCATCATGAAATCAACCAAAAGTGATTAAGCTTCTTAAAGACCAAAGATTCTCTACCATATTCCTTGCATATTATGGAATTCGTTTATTCCTCTGCTGACTCGTGTTGATCAAAGTAATGCTATTGTGTAATGAACAATATGAATGTACCTTTGAGTCATCTTAGACTTGTAACTCTTGAATTGATAATAGAAATTTCTATTAAAGTGGATGTAGATCTTCCTTAAGATTGAATCACTATAAAATCTGTGCCTCTTTACTTTTGTTGTGATTGTGGCCTCTTTTCTTACCAAGTGGTGAAGTGCAATTTTCGCACCTTTAGTGTTGAGATCTAATTTGGATTTTAACATTTCGCGCCCACCATGGGGTCGCATTTGCCATCCTTTTTCTCACACTCCTCACAAGGTTAAGAGACTACCATTGAAATTCTAAACCACCTCCTTCTCCGAAATCATGGCTAAATCCAAAAAGAACACCAACAAAACCATGGTAGAAGCCAATAATATTACTAGTGAAGAAACTCTGCTTACCAACCGCTTCGAAGTTGGTGAAGACTTGGTAAATGGAGTCGGTGTAACTAAAAATGAGCTAAACGCTGCTATTGCCAACATGAATCAATGAATGGATGCTTCTACTAAAGCTATGATGGAGAAACTTGACACCATCCTTAAGTGTCGACCAAATCCGACCCCTCCAAAAGTCCATGCTAATCTCGAGGAAAATGGCAACTTGTCTGCTTCTATTCCTAATTGCAATGACAACATGGAATATGGTAATGAGTGGTCGAGCGACAAAGATGAAGCCAACGTCGAAGACTCGAAAATGAAAGCTAAGAACCATTCCAAGATGAAAGGCTAGAAGTTTACCAATCCCGTCATGGGGGCACCTCCTTGCCGGAAAGTTAAGGCACCCAATCTCTCTAATCAAAAGTGCTTACCTAGGCAAACACTCGGAAAAGAGCTTAGCTTCGCAGAGTGCCATAACACTGAAGATTACATCTCCGACATGGTAGAGCGAATCATGAAGAAAAATCAAGTTAGCAAAGATGATAAAAAAGAACGGGACTTCTCTCCCTATAGGACTCTGTTCACTAAAAGAATCCTTGAAGTAGAGTGTCCAAAGAAATTCAATCCTCTGACTTTGCCTCCATACAACAGCCTTTTTGATCCAAACTATTTTCTATTCAAATTCAAATGGCATATGAGTGCGGCTAAAGCGACTGATGAAATGCGATGCACATAATTTCCTCTCTACTTAGAAGGTGTTGTATCATTATGGTTCACGAAGCTGCCACCTAAATCCATAGAACGATTCTCCAGCTTGACCAAAAAGTTCAGGAGCAGTTCCGCTTGTATGCTACCAAAGCCAAGGTTGCTATAATGTTTTCAACAATGAAACAAAACCCAGGGGAATCTATTAAAGCTCTCAGTCGATTCAATGTTGCTTTGTTAAAAGTAAGGAATGCAGAACCTCGCATAATTCTCACCTTAATCAGTGCTATAGATGAAAAGAGAAAATTTGGTAGATGAATTAAAATGAAAGAACCAAACATGCTTGAGAAATTCTATAAAAAGGTCGAGAAGTACATAAGAGTCGACACTAATCCTGTACCTCTTCAAATTTTAGATGTTAACCCGCTTATTGAGGCTCCCAAAAATGCTAGTACCCAGTATAATCGGAAGAATACTCAGGGGCAGAGGCGCGCCAACGATGGGAATGGCAACAAGGCCAATAAGAAGTCCCACCTTTTCAACTCATCCAAGCTAATGCCTTTGAATGACACCCCTGAAAATATCTATCTTGCAACAAAGAATTCTGAAGAGTATGCGGAGCTAAAACCAATAAAGATAAGCAACAAAGCAGCAAACTCGGGAAAGTTTTGTAGATTTCACAACCAGCCTGGTCATAACACTAATGAGTGCCGACACCTGAAGAACCTCATCGAGGAGCTGATCAGGAAAAAATAGGTTGTAGTAGTATGTAAAGAATTCGCAAGCCATGAATGAAGATTGCGTATGTGCTAATACAGTACACACAGATCGTGTAATATGGTGTATAACACACAGATATATAAAGATATTTCCAACAGCTGTGAAAGAAAATATAAGATGATATTACAGATATGTACCGTAAATGCAGTAAAATAGAAAAATCACACCAAGGTATATTGGTTTGGAGCATCGTCCTACGTCCAGTCCCAGACTTCTATCTAAATTTTCACTAACAACCACCTCTCTTCACCCGAAGGAACGGGTTTACAACACCCTAGCAGGCAAACGGGATTTCACGCCTCTAACAACACCGAGGACTTCAACACGTGCCTCTTACAACACCGAGGACTTCAACTAAGATGAATACAATTGTTGTTGACAGTATGTGTTTTTGATAACACGAATCTGTCACTTGTAGTACAACCTTCTTATAATCTTATCCTCAGATAGAATATTTGTGTATATGAAGATGGAAGTGGATATCGTATTGAACCAAAAGAATATTAAATAGATTCTAGGATTCAAACGATATATTATTGAATATGAGCAATTGAGTGCTAGAGAATATAGAAATGAGATCAAGAAATTAAAGATAGTAATCAAGTCAAATTAGTTGTTTGGAAAGATGATCTCATGGTGTTTATATAGAGAATAAATAGTTATAACCCTTTGTGAAGAGTAACGAACAATATCCATGATTATTGATGAAGGGAAGGAGATGCAACCCTTGATTGAAAGGAAGTGTCTTTTCGAAAGGTTGTTTTCTGAAAGAAAACGGTCGACAGGTCAAAAAGGAACCAGTATACAGGAATTTGAATATATATATATATACACACACACACACGTTATATTCACCTGTACACATTTATTGTACATTCTGGGTAGAAACGGTTGGTAGGTCAAAATATGGGCAGTCGACCGGTTTTATCCAGGTTGCACAATCAATGTATACATACATATACATATATATATATATATATATATTCGTATATATATATATATATATATCGATAATTTCGAGGAGTGAGATTATTTGAGGATAGATTTTAACATAAACAACACTATTAAAACACCAAATAATCAACCTCTAATCTAGAATACCATATGTATCTCTTTGTACCTCTTCAAACTAATAAATATCTTCTTTTTGTCAATCACAGCTTATTTCTTTGTCAGAAAGAAAAACTCCATAAACTCTTGACTCAACATTCTCCCCCTTTTTGATTGATGACAACATAGTTTTGAATCTCCCTCTATATATGATCTCCCCCTGATATTGTGCTTGTATATGAACATGAACTATATATTCCTGCATAACACTGTTAGTACCAATCTAATTCTCCCCCTTTTTGATTGATGACAACATAGTTCTGAATCTCCCCTTGTATATGATCTCCCCCTGAGATTGTGCCTGTATATAAACATGAAATTTATATTCCTTCATAACATTGTTAGTACCAATCTATCCCCCTTTGTCATCGACAAAAAGGAGTAAATAAATGAAGATATAAATGATACTATCAGAATATTTAAGCAACAAAAACGAGTAACATAGATCATGCCAAGAGTCTTAAAATAACGTTATACACAACCAAAAGTCTAGTACGACTAAAACACGGCACCTTTTAGATACAAATGTCAAATCAAGTCTTAAAGCAAAAGATAGACATAGGTACGTAGTAAGAGAAAACTAGGAAGTGAACTAAGAAGACTCGGATTGAGACTCCATCTCATCTTCCTCCTCTTCCTCTTCAAAAACTTGTGTTTTTCCGCGATCATGTCCATGGCTAGTTCCCGAGCTCGTAGCCTCCTCTGATGATGTCCAATAAAAAGTAGGAGGAGCTGGACATTTGTCGGGGTATTGAGCTTGCATGGCTGATGATGCACCACATGACATTGCTTCCCATAATGTTCAGAAGAAAGACCTAATATTGTTGAAACATTTGTCGATATATGATTAAGTCTTGGTTCGATTAGAAATTGGTTGCGAGCGATGGTGTCTAGCGATTCCTTTGTCGAGGAAGACGATCCTAGAAGTTTTACTTCCTCAGGTCGTGGCCGGGATGATTGTTTTGAAGCTCTTTGATGTCTATGTTCTTTCCATTGCTCAAAAGGCAAAATAGTGAAGTATGGATCGAGGAGTTTCATCCGTTTAATCATTGTTGTGTTAATGACTTTTAGCTTTGAAACAGGAGACTCGGGGGGTGCGATGTCGCAGTCGAGCAATAGGCGCATGATATATTCATTATAAAACAAATGTGGCCTAGTGCATTCGTTTACTTGCAAAATCTCATCAAAAATCATACCAATCCAATTGATATGAATATCCTCGTATATTGCATATAATGCCTTGAAGTTCTCTTTATAAACGGTATCGAAATTACCTAATCTTGGTAGTAGAGAGTGCAAGAGAGTGTGATGAATAATCCTTGCAGTGGGTCGTAAACCTTTGGATTTTGTGCTATCCATATCGTCTTCAATGAATTCATGGCTAACACGATCACAGATATGGATATTGCAAAAGTTGTTTGAGAATTTTTCACCACTAAAAGGAACTCCAAGAATGCTTGCCATTCTAGAACATGAGATAAACACTTGCTTGCCACAGACTACAGACCAAAGACATTGTGCAGGATTATCGGGCTTGTACTTCTGCAAATTCAAGTTAGCGTAGAATAATTTGATCATAATATGGTTTATTTCTACGTTATTTAGATCAAAATCAGTTAGGGATTCAATATTTGAATTCCTTGCTAAGTTAAGAATGCGATATTTGGAGAAATCGGAGAACTTAATGAATGAACCCGGATTAATCCTGATGTCTTTCATATCATTCCATCTTTTAACAACAATTGGATCAACTAGCCACTTCTTGATTGAGAGATCAATTGGTTGGGGTTCAGAAGTTGAAGCTTTCTTTGATTTCTTCTGAGGAGGAGCCATTTGATTGAAATTGTTGATTTTTTTTTTTAAATCTAGGGTTTTAGAGTTTTTGGAATAAGGAACAGTTGGAGTAAAAGTGAAGAAGTGGAATGAAGAAATGGCCGTATATGTATATTTAAAAACAGACGACATCGGTCGACCGCTAGTTTTTCACCAGTCGACCATTTTTAATCAAAAGCTAAAAACAGTCGACCGATTGAAATTTGGCCTGTCAACTGGTTGGTTTCTGAGCTGTTTTTCCTGGTTTTTTGCTCCATTTCTGATATTTAATGGTCCATATGACATAAAAATTACTCAATATATACTAGTACATGAGTGATACAAGAGAATATAACCACGATATAAATCTAATGTGAAGTTGATGAATTGTGATCGGTAGAATCTTCTTTGACGTCTTTAATACGTGGTTTCCATGGTGACCAATTCTCTTTCGCTCCTTCGTTCCTATTATAGTTTCTTTCCCATGAATTCGGGCTCCTAGAAGATGAAGGAACATTTGGCATAGGCTCGTGTACGTTGTGTTTATTTGAGCCACAAAAGAACATTGCCATTTTTTCTAGAAGAGATAGTCGATCTGAGGTCAGCTTTTTCTCATAATATATCTGTCTTTGAAGATCAATCTGATGTTTTTGGTAATGGTGGATTTCATCGATCTTTTCTTTGGTATGAGGTGAACAAAACAAAACTTTCTTTGACTGTTTTGGAATTGGCGTAGTGCCAGGGGTACGATTGCTTTGGTGATATCCTGATTTGTGTTCGGGAGTTTTCAGAGAGTAATGATCTCCTGTCTCAGAACTAGTGATAGAGACATGGGAATATTGAGCACATTTGTCGCATATGTTTGCCATGATTATAGCATAAAATAGAATATATGAACTATGTAGGATTTAAAATCAGCTTGGGAGAGATAAAAAAATGGGAATTTATGCCAAGTTTATATAGGATTTTATATATATATATATATATATATATAGCCTAAGATATATATATATATATAGCTGAGGCCAAGAATTTCCAGAATTACTTGGCCATAGGAATTATCAAAAGCTCATAATCAATTTACTCAAATTAACAATACCTAATAATAGCTAATATATGTTTGAGTAAATATAATGCAAATAAAATATAACTAATTGTCGAGTTCTTTTCTGGAGATAAGACCAAGCTCTCTTCATAACTTTATGAAATTAGATTCAAGTAGAGGCTTAGCAAAAATGTCTACTAGTTGATTATCAGTTTGGACATACTCGAGACATATATTTCCCTTTTCAATATTGTCTCTTAGAAAATGATGACGAGTATCAATGTGTTTGGTTCGAGAGTGGTTCACGGGATTTTTGGATAAATTTATAGCACTAGTGTTATCACAGTATATAATAGAATTTGATAAATGAATATCAAAATCTTTAAGTGTTTGTTGCATATATATTACTTGAGTATAAGCAAGAGCCGCTGATATATATTCAGCTTTACACGTTGATAGTGAAACACAAGACCGTTTCTTACTAAACCAGGAGACAAGTGATTTTCCAATAAAATGGCATGTACCAATTGTACTCTTTCTATCTGTTCGAGAGCCTCCGAAATCAGCATCGCTATATGATACTAATTCGAATGGACATTCTTTTGGGTAGAAAAGACCAAAATCTTTGGTATTATTAAGATAGCGAATTATACGTTTCACTGCTCGTAGGTGTGATTCCTTTGGATCCGCTTGAAATCGTGCACATAGACAAACACTCATCATTATATCGGGACAACTAGCTATGAGATAAAGAAGAGAACCAATCATGCTTCGATATAGTTTCTGGTCAACACTCTTACCATTTTCATCTTTTTCAAGATGTGTGGTTGTACTCATGGGAGTAGGTTTACCAGACGTGTTTTCTAATCCAAAGTGTTTGATAAGATTTCCACAGTATTTTTGTTGATTGATAAAAATACCATTTGGAAGTTGCTGTATTTGAAGTCCGAGAAAATATGATAGTTATCCCATATGAGACATTTCAAATTCTTTGGTCATAATATTTGCAAACTCTTTGCAGAGTTTATCGTTTGTTGAACCAAAGATGATGTCGTCTACATATATCTAGATAACTAGAATATTTTTCGAGAATGTTTGATAAACAAAGTTTGATTGACTTTGCCTATTTGAAATCCTGAATTAACAAGATAGCTATGTAGTCGTTCATACCAAGCACGGGGTGCCTGTTTTAGACCATACAGAGCTTTTTTAAGTTTATACACATAGTCAGGATATTTTTCATGTACGAACAAAGGGGGTTGTTCAACATATACATTCTTGGATAAATCCATTGAGGAAAGCACTCTTGACATCCATCTGATATAGTCTGAAATTGTGGTGACAAGCAAAAGATAATAAGATTCTAATAGCGTCTAGTCGAGCAACTGGCGCAAATGTTTCTTCATAATCGATACCTTCTTCCTGATTATATCCTTGAGCTACTAACCTGGCTTTATTTCTGGTGATATTACCTTGTTCATCAGCCTTATTTTTATAAACCCGTTTAGTACCAATAACTAGTTGATCGGTTGGTCTTGGAACAAGTTCCCAGACATCATTGCGCTCGAACTGATTTAGTTCTTCCTGCATGGAAATGATCCAGTAATCATCGGTAGCAGCCTCTTTTGGATTCTTAGGTTCGATATTTGAAAGAAAAGCGACATGACCCATTTGATGGAGTTGACTCCTTGTTCTAACTTGTGATGTTACTTCCCCGATTATATTTTGAGCCGGATGGTCTCTTAATATTCTTGGTGGAGATCGTAACTCACATGTTTGAGGAATATTTTCAACAACTATTTCAAAGTCAGAATCAATATTTGTGATGATTGGATTATCAGTGACTATAGTTTCGTCATCATCTGATATATTATGAGGGTGTTGATAGAATTCATCGAATGTGACATGAAGTGATTCTTCAATAGTTTTGGTTCGTTTATTAAATACACGATAGGCCTTTCCCCATTCCGAATAACCGAAAAATATACCTTCATCGGCCTTTGGATCGAATTTGTTGAGCTGGTCTTTCGTTTTTAATATAAAGCACTTAGAACCAAAGAAGTTGAAGTATGAGATATTAGGCTTTCTTTTGTTAAATAATTCATAAGGCGTAATCTTGTTGGGAGGTCGAATGGACACACGATTCAAAACATAACATGTAGTTGCAACAGCTTCTGCCCAGAAATGTTTTGGTAAAGTGGTTCCATTTAATAACGTTCTTGCACATTCTTGTAAGGTCCGGTTTTTTCGTTCTACAACTCCATTTTGTTGTGGAGTTCTGGGAAACGAAAATTATGATATCTACCTTTTTTTGTACAAAAATGTTCAAACTCATTATTTTCGAACTCTCCGCCATGATCACTTCTTATATTTTTAACCTTAAGCCTTTTCTATTCCTAAATTCTTTTGATAAAAGATTTGAATTGTTTGAAAGTGTCACTTTTGTTTTTCAGGAAAATAGTACAGGTGTAACGAGAGTAATCATCAACAATTACAAACACATATCAACTATGGTTTATTGACTGTACCTAACTTGGTCCGAATAAATCCATATGCAGTAACTCAAGTGGTTGTAATGTTGATATGACTTTCTTGGATTTAAAAGATGATTTAGTCAATTTTCCTAATTGACATGTGTCACAAATGTTGTCAACCTTAAAGCTCAGTTTGGGTAAATCTCTAACTAGATCGTTTTTGGCCAACATGCCGATAGTTTTGAAGTTTATATGACAGATGCGTTTGTGCCATAGCCATGGATCATTATCATGCGCCATAAGACACATATATGAGCTATGATTAATATTCGTATTCAGAATATATATATATATATATATATATGTTTCTGTCTATATAACCTTCAAAAACTAAATTATATTCTCTATATAAAATGCTACACTTATCATTTGAAAAGGAAATTGTAATTCCCTTATCGCATAACTGACTAATGCTAAGTAAATTGTGTTTCAAATTCCTAACTAGCATGACATTGGTAATAAGAGGTAAGTTAGATGTACCGCAATTGCTCACATCGCCTTTGCCGATTATATAGCCTTTTGAATTACCTCCAAAAGTGATGGAGCCACCATTTGGGTATGTAATATTTGACAATAAGCTCTTGTCTCCAGTCATGTGCCTCGAGCAACCACTGTCCAATATCCACTTTCCTCTTTTCTTAAATGGGACCTGCAAAGAATAAGATTAAGTCCATGGTACCTACTTTTTCATAGGGTCCTAAGAGTTAGGTCTTAGGAGTCCAAATCCATACGGGTCCGGTATCCCCTTTATATAAATAGTTAGAATTAAGATGCACAGTATTCATGAAATGCCGAACATATTTGTTTCTAATCAAATTGTTATTTGTTTTAGGAACCCATATCTTGATAGTCTTGACATTTCCTTTTGAAATTTCACAACTGGTTTTGGCTTGGAATATAATAAACTAAGATTTTTCTTAGCTTCATTTTTTTGTACTATTACATTTTTTTCTTCCTTTTATAACCATGATGTTTCTTGGTTTCTTGTTTCTTATATGCCAAACCTTGTTTATTTGAAGCAGATTGTGAACTCTCAATGATTTTTGTCAAATTTTCTCGACCTTTATTGAAGTTAGAAATATTTTGAGTAATATTATCTAACTTAGTTTGTAAACTAGCTTTTTCTAGATCTAGAATTTGACCCTTGCCTTAAGCTCATGATTTTCAGTAGTAAGAGCATCGTTTTTCTCTTTTTGAGTTTTAATTTCTTGACTCAAAAGAGATAATTGAGAGTCAATATTAGATGATGATTCTTGAAGTTTTTCAAGTTCTTCTTCTACTATTTTCTTCTCGTCTTTTAACATATCTCGTTCAAACTCTGCTCTACTCAAATCCGCTTTGGCTTCTTTGAATTGTCGTTTCATGTCTTTATATTTAACTATCAATTCAGCATTTATATCAAGTACTTCATCAAATGTAGGAATTTGTACCTCATCTTTTGCTTCCATGAAACAAACATTTTCTTGTTCATTTTCTGTATCACTTTCACTTTCCGATGAAGACGAGTCTGAATCATCTAATGTCACTGAGAATGCTCGTTTCTTTGATTTGTCCCTTTTTTATTTGAATTTGTCATTTTCTGACTTCTTCTTTTGCTCCGGGCAATCCTTGTGCATGTTCCCCTTTTTATGGCAGTTGAAACATTCTATAGTGGATGATGATGGTTTAATTGATCCAGTTTTCTTTTTGTTATAACGACTGGCATTTCGTTGTTTCAGGAATTTTTTGAAACCTTTTGCAATGAACGCCAGATCTTCATCTTCAGAATCTGATTCATCTTCATCTTTTTCAGCATGGAATGCCACATTTTTCTTTTCTTCTTTTTGTTCCTTTCTAGCCTGCAAATTAGCTTAATATGACATTAGATTCCCTATCAATTCATCTAGCTTCATGAAGGAAAGGTCATTAGCTTCTTCAATTGCTATTACTTTTCCTTTCCATTCACTAGACAGAGAATGTAGGACTGTTAAAACAACATCAAAATCAGAATATTTTTGTCCTAATCCGACAAGAGCATGGCGAATAGTTTGAAACCATGAATACATATCATTGATTGTCTCATTTGGCTTCATCTTGAAATTTTGAAACTGACTTTTCAGCATAACTATTTTGGCTTGTTTTACCTTGTTAGTACCTTCATGAGTGGTTTTCAGCGTTTGCCAAATTTGATATGCGGTGGTACAGATACTAACACGGTTATATTCGTTTTGGTCTAATGTACAAAACAACATGGTTATTGCTTTTGCATTTATAGTTGCTGCAGTTTTCTCAGCCGGTGTCCATTCTAAATAATCAGTTATTGGATTCACTATTTCTTTTTGGGTAGCATTCCAGGCACCATAGCTATTTGACGACATACATATTTCCCATTAGCTATAGTTGAGACCACTGAAGAATGGAGGTCTTTGTGTCGATTGACCTTCCGTGTAAGTGGTGTTTTGAGTGATAGTGTTGGTACTTGTATTATTTGCCATATTACTAGAATGTATCAAATAACTGTGTTACAGTTATATGATGACCGTGCTCTGATACCAAATGAAGATTGCGTACGTGCTAATATAGTACACATGGATCGTGTAATATGGTGTATAACACACAGATATATAAAGATATTTCCAACAGCTATGAAATAAAATATAAGATGATATAAATATCAGCTAATCACATATATGTATAGTAATTGCAGTAAAAATAGAAAAATCACACCCGGGATATTTATACTGGTTCGGAGCACCATCCTACGTCCAGCCCGAGACTTCTATCTGGATTTTCACTAACAACCACCTCTCTTCACCCGAAGGAACAGATTTACAACACCCAAGCATACGAACGGGATTTCACGCCTCTAACAACACCGAGGACTTCAACACGTGCCTCTTACAATACCGAGTACTTCAACTAAGATGAATACAATTGTTGTTGACAGTATGTGTTCTTGATAATACAAATTTGTCACTTGTAGTACAACCTTCCCATAATCTTATCCTCAAATAGAATATTTACGTATATCAAGATTTGGAAGTGGATACCGTATTGAATCAAAAGAATATTAAATAGATTCTAGGATTCAAATGATATCTTATTGAATATGAGCAATTGAGTGATGGTGAATATAGAAATGAGATCAAGAAACTAGAGATAGTAATGAAGCCAAATTAGTTGTTTGGAAAGATGATCTCATGGTGTTTATATAGAGAATAAATAGTTGTAACCCTATGTGAAGAGTAACGAACAATAGCCATGATTATTGGTGAAGAGAAGGAGATGCTACCCTTGATTGAAAGGAAGTGTCTTTTCGAAAGGTTGTTTTCTGAAAGAAAACGGTCGACATGTCAAAAAAGAACCAGTAGACAGGAATTTGAATATGTATACACGTTTTATTCACATGTACACATTTATTGTGTATTCTGGGTAGAAACGACCGACAGGTCAAAATATGGGCGGTCGGCCGGTTTTACCCAGATTGCACAATCAATGTGGGTGTGTGTATATATATATATATATATTCGTATATATATCGATAATTTCGAGGTGTGGGATTATTTGAGGAGAGAGTTTAACATAAACAACACTATTAAATCACCAAATAATCAACCTTTAATCTAGAATACCATGTGTAGCTCTTTGTACCTCTTCAAACCAATAAATATCTTCTTTTTGTCGATCACGGCTTATTTCTTTGTCAGAAAGCAAAACTCCATAAACTCTTGACTCAACAATGAATCTTTCAGTACCTTCCCGGGGTCAAGGGGCATCAAATGATCAGTCTGGTCCTGGCAACGGGGATTCTGCTCAAACCAATCTAAGGTCGATCATCAGCTAACAAACTCTGTTGATGGAACAATTTCAATGGCTCAGAATAAGCCGTCAACATTGTCGTTTCTTTACTTCATGCTCTGTTTCCTACTTTAGTTCATGCTTGACTTCGCATTTTACTTTCTGTTATATTCAAAACTTCATGTAAACAGTCTGTAATAACCTACAAGTGATGCACTGAACATTAGCTCTACGACTAAGAGCATATTTGTCAGAATGAATTTCTTGCTTGCAAAATAATATGTCAAATCGAAACTTTCTTAAAAGATGATTTCATATTGCAGGCCATCTGTCGAATGCTTATTCCAGTGATATCGCGACCCCAACAACGCCAGTTCAAGAGCCAAATGCCATAAATATCAACATGCACAAATGCAAAAATAGAAAAAGCACCGCCTTGAAAAGTGAATGGGAAAGTCGCAAAGATTTAAGCAGTGAATGAGTGCCATAACAAACAAACACAAGAGCTGTAACTTTTGTCGAAGGGGCACTTCCCTAAGCGAAAGGTTCAGGACTTCAGTTCTTAAATCGCAACAACATGTGTAGTCAAGCATCCGACAAAGAAACTAATGGCCTCCCCGTGAAACGATATAATATCCACCCAATCCATTTGCGTAGCATATGGAATCCCCAGATGTAAAGAATGAAATCCGCTTGCGTAGCATCTGGAATGCCCAGATGTGAAAAGTGCAATCCATTTGCAAAGCATCTGGAATCCGCAGATGTGAAGAATGAAATCCACTTGCGTAACATCTGGAATGCCCAGACGTGAAAAGTGCAATCCATTTGCGTAGCATCTGGAATCCCCAGTTGTGAATAATGAAATCCACTTGCATAACATCTGGAATGCCCAGATGTGAAAAGTGCAATCCATTTGCGTAGCATCTGGAATCCCCAGATGTGAAGAATGAAATACACTTGCGTAACATCTGGAATTCCCATACGTGAAAAATGCAATCCATTTGCATATCATCTGGAATCCCTAGATGTGAAGAATGAAATCCACTTGCGTAGCATCTGGAATTCCCAGATGTGAAAAGTGCGATCCATTTGCGTAACATCTGGAATCCCTAGATGTGAAGAATGAAATCCACTTGCGTAACATCTGGAATGCCCAGATGTAAAAAGTGAAATCCATTTACATAGCATCTGGAATCCACAGATGTGAAGAATGATATCCAGTTGCGTAGCATCTGGAATGCCCTGATGCGAAAAGTGCAATCCATTTGCATAGCATCCGGAATCCCCATATGTGAGGAATGAAACCACTTGCATAATATCTGGAATGCCCAGATGTGAAAAGTGCAATCCATTTACGTAGCACTTGGAATCCCCAGATGTGAAGAATGAAATCAACTTGTGTAGCATCTGGAATGCCCAGATGTGAAAAGTGCAATCCATTTGTGTAGCATCTAGAATCCCCAGATGTGAAGAATGAAATCCACTTGCATAGCATATGGAATGCCTAGATGTGAAGAATGAAATCCATTTGCGTAGCATCTGGAATCACCAGATGTAAAGAATGAAATTCACTTGCGTAATATTTGGAATGCCCAGATGTGAAAAGTGCAATGCATTTGTGTAGCATCTGGAATCCCCATACATGAAGAATGAAATCCACTTGCGTAACATCTGGAATGCCCAGATGTGAAAAGTACAAACCATTTGCGTAACATTGAAACCTCAAATGTGAAGAATGTCAAGCACCTAGTTGATCTTCAGAATCAGGAAGCACCTGATGCGATAACGACAAACATTGGGGTTCTACCCAAGGTCCTCTCCAGAGGCACCCAATTGATCATAAGTATTAAGAAGCACCTAATCCGATCGCAACAAACATTGGGTCTTAACTGAAAACCTTTCTAGGGGCATTCCTCTTGAAATTACCGATGCTTGGATTAATCAGTTTAATTAAGTGGTGAAAGTCTCCAATGACTGAATTAACCAAGCTGGATTGTAAACGAAGTTGGATTCAACCAATCACTTGTGTAATGTGTGGCCTTCTCAGATACGACAAGTGTCTAATTTTAGCCCAAGCCAGGGCATGAAATCCGAAGTACTTCCCGTGGAGAAGATTAATAACGGCTCCCTAAACAAGCGGCATGAATATCAAAGCTTCTAAAAGAGGATGCAGGGGACAAATCACAAATATGTATTTCCCAAATATGAAATATCGAACACTAGCATATAGGTCATTAAAATGATAGCGTTTGAAATCCACAGTCGGCTTTAGTCGATTATTTGATTTCAATTGTTAAATGAGAATTCGAATTAAAATATCGTATTTGTGCTAATAATTTTCAATGAATTTTAAACTGTTGAATAAAACAAGTCCCGAACAAACAATCTATTCAGTTCAAAATAAAATTCTCTATAGGCCATTTTTAATGATTCGCTATTGATGTGGACAGTCAAGAGTGAAGTATAAGTCCAAAATTGTGCAAGAGCTTGTTTTTATTACTGAACAAGTGACACGAAGCATACAAATTCAAAGTATGATCTGCTACAACAAAGCAAAAATAAAAAGCTTAAGGTGTAGCAAGTAGAATGCATTTCCATCACAACATCATAAGTTCGACAAGGAGGTTTCTGACACAAAGTAGCATAAGAACAGCAAGTGAGGGCCGACACCCGCATATACAACCGGTCTAAAGCATAACTGCATAGAAGGAAATAACAAAGATAAAACAGGAAGGTTATGTCTTCTTTTCCTTCTTTCCATCACTAGGTCGTTCCCCAACATAAGCAGAGGAGGAAGGGGGTGTACTAGCTGATTCCGCCTTATCCTCAAGACTTGATAATTCTGCAATAATCTTATCCCGAGATTTGAGAGCCTGGATAAGCGCAGCTTTATCTTTCTCTAAAGTAGAGATGCAGTCGATGTTCTCCATGTTTAATCTTTGAAGATCACAAGCGAATGTATTCCAGGCACCCAGTTTGCACATAGTATAGTTCCTGATAAGGTCAAAATGCTTCTCTAGCCAATCCCTAGCAGCATCAAGTTGTGCCAATGAGTGATTTCTTATAACGTCCATATCATCGGGGACTGACCGCTTATCAGATGGGTATATATCCAAGTCAAATTGGTCAAAGTGTAACCCTTGTAGACACTAACCCTTGAATCGTTCAGCAAATTCAGAACTACACGGCTCAAGGGTACAACAAGGCATGTTTATGATCGTTTGAAGGCCAGCCAGAGTTGGGGCTACAAAGGAAGTAGCCAAAGAGGATTGATCGGGAGTGTTCTGAGTATCAGGCGCGGGAAGCTTGTCCAATCCATGACGTTTCCGAGAGTTCTCCTTGCTCATAATCTCCCTAATTCTTGTATGATTGGAAGACATCCTACACAAATAGTGGTGTTTGAAAGTAAATAACAGGCCAGAGTGTAACAGGCTCAAGCATGATCAAGTAATTTGAAACAAAACAGCGGGATGATCAGAGAATACATTTCACGAGCGTTTCGTTGAACATCTAGTGTGCATTAAGTACAAACCAAAAGTTTAAAGGTTTAAAGCAACTTGTTCAAGACATTTAGGTCATTCTAAGCAACCTCAAGTGTTTAGGTCGTTCTGTATGACCAGAGGCTTTAGGTCATTCTCCTTGGATATTTAAGTTTTAGGTCGTACGGGAAGTCGAAGCCTTTGGGTCGCTCCAATATCAAGGTCGCCACGCAATCCTAGTATCTTGAATTATCTTGACGACCTAAAGACCTAGAGAATCCAAGTGACCCAGAACCATGCCCATTGAACTTAGGTCGCAATGACAATCTGATTCCTTAGGTCATCTTTCTATTTCTAAATTTTTAGGTCGCAAACAACCTAAAGCTTTAAGTTAAAATGACCCAAAGATATGGATGGGAATAGTCAACAAAGGCATTACAACCGATAAAGAATTAATAAGACATGGATTTGCAAATTAGGGTTGTTAACAAGCGATAAAGTCATACAAAATCATCATTCCTGCATACTCATCATTTATCAGCAAAAGATATGACCAAATTACAAAAATTTGCAAATCCCACAACTATCAACAACATTGAATTCGATCCAAGAACATCGCAAATAAACTATAATCCTTAAAACTAATTCGAAGTTTAAAATCGAAATAAAACTTGAACTGGTTGAAAGTAGGATCATTAAAGAGATCGAATTTGTTAAAGTTGAAATTATTGGAAGATTCAATGATACTCTGAATCGAAGATTGCTCCAGAACGATGGTTGAAATTTGACCTCAAAGAGCCGCTATTAATAAGCTCGAAGCCAAAAGGGAAGTGTAAAAGGCAATGAAGGCCTAAGTTAAAGAGTATATACGAGTAAAAAGTAGACAGTCCAGTTCAAGTTTAAGGCCCGATAACGATTCACATAACCGTATAACCTAAAGCATGAAATGATCTAAAAAACAGTGAGATTTAAGGGTTAACACGTCCTAACACATGTCAGAACTGTTCAAATCGAATCCTGTATTATTTTCAATAAATACAAGCTTCGAGGGGCAAATGTTAATCCATACAAAATGAATCAAAGGTAATAAATATGTTTAGGTCGTTATAAGCCCTTAGGTAGCAGCAAAACTTTTGATTGGTTTAGCCCATTACAAGTATTTAGGTCGTTACAGTGCTCTAGCCAGTTCACACGGTCTGGGTCGCTAAGCCATCTTGGGTTGCCCTATTCTTAGCTTATTACAAGTCCTTAACACTTCAAATCCTCTAGCCCGCTAAGCATTTAATTTGCTGAAGCTTCCTCAGACTCTACGGTCGTCACGTCTCTTTATCCCGCTGAAGCTTTAACTTGCTCCGCATTGCCTTAGCATGTGCCGCTTCATATCAAAAAGCTTTAGACCGCTCCGATAACGACCCAGGTTTTTCGCGATCCTGGTTATTAACATAAACACAATGTCGACTATCCAAGCATCGGAAATACCGGATAGTTAATGAAAGAAGTTAGAGGGTAAGGATAGATAAGATAGAAAATTAGAATAGAAGAAGATGAAGAACATACAACATCAGAGTAAACATGAATCTCACAGCGGAACGAACAATATATAATAGATACATAACTTTGAAATAAAATCAGTGTATGTATACAGTATCATTATCAGAGTATAACACTTACAACACAACGGAAATAAACAATATCTATATATTCCTGAAGCCTCCTGCTCCAAGCTCTCTAAGTATATCTGTAAAACCTGACTACTTGACTGCCCGTACAAATTTGGGCACCCAAGAGTTTAGGGTAGAACAAAACAAAATAAACTCCGGGTCAGTCATGGGACTGGTGTGAATAAACAGTTTAAAACAGTTTGATAAAATAAATGATATCTCATAAGACCATGCCGTATAACGGAACGGGTTTTTCCCTTATGAGAATCCAAAACACTTGGACCAACATTCAAATTTTCTTTTGAAAGAAACGATAATCTTTATATCAATCCTTTGATATTATAATGGTGTCTATCAACCACAATATAATAATCATCTAGCAGAGCGCTTTCATCTCACGTTCTACATACATAATGCATAATCAAAAACCATGGGCGCATACTGGTTAATGAATTCCAACTGGCAAGGTATGGGACCACATTCTGACAGTGTATCTCTAAAGAGGAATACAACGGGTTAAATAAGAACTTCTTGTAACCCAAGCTAAACATGACCGGTCACTCATTTCGCTTGAGTGTACCGAATGTATTATCACCAACGGTTGCGATCAGCAACCGTTTCCCGAAAGGGACAGCATCGAAATAGATTATAGAAGTAAATGGAATTTCTCTAGATCAGGTGACAATACACCCTAATTGGCAGCTAACCACTTAGCCAAGCGACCTACCCGATTTTATACCATTTCCTGGTTGTGAGGCTAGAGGCCATAACGTATAGATCACACCTTTAATTACTTTGAATGCCACATCATCATACCCATCAAATCACAAACCGATTTCCCCAAAAATACTACGGGTATACAGCTAAGTGAAACGAATTCCTCCGCCGCCAACGTAAATAAGTTTGAAACGATCAACTCATGCGATCTACCAGATATACTCTGTCAGACATTCGTCCATTCAATTTTTCCTGGGACTGGACAACCTGAAGGTACTATTCTGTAAACAAGACAGCCTTTGCATAACTCCGTCTTCAATTATCTTCATCATATTTGATCGCAACGCTAACGCCCATATAGAGTGGTTTTCAGATAATGAATCTGATCCCGGTCTCTCCGTATTGACGACGGAAAAATGGTCAAGAACTTTGATAGTCGGTGATTTAACTGTCAAAGAAAACATGTGTGCAAACAACGATATTATTTCCAAATGGACATTTTATCGATCAATCATCAGTCAACATTTATTCATTTCCCCATTTCTCGTTTCCATATATTCATCAAATCCTAATTTTCTAATTTTAGAAAATATACGTTATCAACTTTGGAAAACGTTTCCATTTCTGATTCACGCATCGATATCTTCCCACCTCTATCAGTCTCTAATTGTAAACTAGTAAAAGAATAACTTTCTAAGTATAAACCCCGAAGGCCGAAACCAACATCAGATTGATACCCAGAAAGCCATTCGACTCAACTAATTTCCAATCAGTTTCTAATTTCAGTAATTCCATTTAAATTCCTACTTCAAACCCTAAATTCCTTTATAATATTTTATTTGCAAAATATTTACTTTAAATCAACATCATATTACACCCGTGTGCGAAGCACGGGTCTAAACCTTCCTAATGTAAAATTCTCTTTTTATAAAACTCTATTCTTTTTCCAAATATTTCCCTTTTTATAGTTCTATTTACTTTCTAAATCAATATTCCTTTTATAATTTTATTTCTTTTCTAAATAAATATTCCTTTTTATAAAAATGCTATTTATTTTATAAATATTTCACTTTCATATTCACTTTGAAAATTTCCTTTTTACATTCCAGCATTTCATATGGTATTTAAAATACCAAATAACATAACCAGTGTCATCACAATCAATCACCGATTATATATCACATCATATATCACAGTATATGAAAACAAACAGTATTAAAAATATTAAGGAATCCAGTTAGATCCCTCCAACCGATTTCCCTGTATCATAGATGTTAAAAAATATAAATAACATCGATTTCATTTCAATACGAAATATTCCGATAAACAGAATCAATATTTGATTAACGATTTATATATATATATCGTTATCTATAATTTCAATCACTAAATCAGCAATTCAACCAAACAATCATCACACAGCAATCAATCATCATTTATCATTACTAGAAGTACGTTATAAAAATATAAACTGATTAGAGTTAGTGAGGTTTACTCACATTGGAAGGTCATCGTTAAATAACAATAATTGTCAGTTGATTCAGACAAACAATTTATTTTGCAATAAACTCCAATTCACTCCCAGTCAGTTCCATTGTGTAGCCACCGTCCATACGATCCCGACGGATCCAAAGGCGCTCAATCTGATAAAGTATGCTCAAGATATAATGATTTCAAGTTACGCGCTATTTTAATGTAAGGTTAAGCTTATAAATTATAAAATTAATTGGGCCTCACCACAGACCGACCCACGTCCAAAGCTTTCTACCCGCATCCAATTTCTAAATCCTTCTTCCCCGATGGATTTAACTCCGCTGCTCCATCTTTTAAAAACCATTCAAAAGCTTTTAAATCCCTTTATTCTTCCTCACTACTCCACCAAAACCCAAAATAAAGCTCACCAACGATCTACTCTTCATCTTCTCAATCTCCCGATACCGTCATCATGGAACTCGCGCTGACTTCTCAACAGCGTTTAAAACAGGAAACCGCGATTTTTCCCTTTCAAACCGACCACATTAACCTTCTAAACTTCCAGCTAAAACCACTATACTCCTTCTCATAAAAATTCACACCATCCTAGCCTCTCTAAGTTAAACTCGAACGCCATGTTCCTTCCATGGTTTCAGACCAAAACCTGTAGCTCAGAATAAGCTGCGACAACAAATTTTCCCAAATCCACTTAAAAATGCACAAATGAAGCTCCTCCCTGTCGCAAGTTCGAATATCAACTCGAATTCCAACATCAACACACTGAGTTCCTTAAAAATCCAACCCTAACAATCGGCCGTTAAAAACCTACGTACAGAACGGACGTCGAATCCAGCGAAATGGCTATGAGCGTGAAGAGCAAGTTGAGGGGAATCCAAAAATACACATAACATGATTTAAGGAATTTTATTTTGATTTTTCATGAATTTCCAAAGTCATGAAAGTTTTTCCGTGAAACAAAGATGCGGCGTGGAAGAGTTTTGACCAAAGAAAAATAATAGTTAAGGTTTAGGAATGTTAGTGTATTTATAGGGAGATTTAAATATTTTTATATTTATTATTATATCCAATTTTAAGCAATCGTTATATGTATTTGTCCTTTAAAAATTCATATGATCGCATATAATACTCAAAAATCATGAAAATGGGCATGTAGCTATAGTTCGACGTTACGAACCCAATGAAACTTGTTTCGTCGAATTCCGAGTCTGTTTGCTCACACAACGTATTTTTAACTGTTAAAATATCGACTATTTTTCACATTAAAATCCCGCACGGACAAATACTGACTCCAAAAATTACGGAAATTGAAATCTAACAATAATTTAATATTCCGGATCCAAAAAAATTAGTTTCGTCAAAAACGGAGGTCGTTTGCAAAAATAGTTATTTCCTAAAGCTCTAAATAGACCAATTAAATATTTATATATTTAAAAATAATTAAATTTAATATTATTAAATTAATATTATCGTATATATTCAAAATAGAATATCATACAGATCCAAAATATTCCTATCTGAATTTCTAATTCGACATTTCAAATTCAGATTAAATCAGTATTCAAATTATATTGAAAATCCATTTATAATATAAATAAATCGTTATAAATTATAAAGGAATTCCCTAGCGACTTTTCGAAAATTTGATTTGATCATAAATCAAAATCTACACGATGAAATCTCGTTTTTTCTCTTCCATTAGAAAAATATACTTCACCAGCTCCGAACGTTTCTAGTTTCACAGGAATCCGACTTAAAACGGATTCTGTCTATTCGTTTAATGTTCGAATCGCCAAATTACGAACTTCCGCGCCATTACGGGCTCGATTATAATTAAATTATAATTTATACATTCTAACATCGTTTAAATAATATATTCATTATTCAAATTCAATGCCAAAATGTATTCTACCTTATATATGATCTAATTCACACTGTATTGTGAATTCAACTATTTTTGAATATTTTGGAATTATAATATATTATTATGTTAATTAAATATTCAATATAATTTAATTAAACAACCATTTAATTCTATAAATCACTTTTTAAATAATTAAATAAATTAATTATTATATGGTAAAAATACGGGACGTTACATTCTTTACCCCTTAAAATAATTTCGTCCTCGAAATTGCTAAGGTAGAAAACAAACCCTATTAACTGGGTAAAATTTATTTATTCACTTCTTAACTTCAGTTTCAAATGAACCAATATAATTTCAATTAAATATTTATCCAATCCTACTAAAGAAAATTTTCAAAAATCCTGAAAATTTTCTAACACCTTAACTTTTCAAAAAAATTCGCCAGCACCTCCTTTGTATTAGTCAATAGCTCAAACTCCAACTCGCCTCTCTAGGCCTTCTTCAACCCAAAAGAAAATCAAACAGCCAAGCGGCTTGCCAATTCGGTTCATCAAAATCTCAAACCCATATATAATATAAACTGGTACCTTTTGTCGGAGATATCAATATATCTTTTCCATGTGTTACCAATTCTGCATATACCAATGTCATCCCAATTATTCGATTATACCCAAGCCAATTTCTGTTCATAACTCAGATTCCATTTTTAATTTCAACTCTTAACTTACCAGTCCAATTTCATTTCAGATTATCTCTAATCCAAACTAATTCGTTGTTTTCTATCTCAATTCATTTTCCACTTAACTTGTTTTAATTCAATTTCAATTTTCTTTCACAAATTCATATTTAATTTGTTTTAATTAAAACAATCTTTCCTAGGGAATTTCAAACAGTTCAGCTTTTCTAAAACCAGATATCCCTTTTCAGAATTCAAAACAACTTGCTTTCCACAAAACAATTCAAAAACAAAATCTTTGGCAGTAATCTGTTACTTACAACTCGAAAATGAACACCGATGATGGTCGACTTCATCATCGGAATTTATTTTCCAACGATCGAAGTGAGTTCAATACTATATCACTTTCAAAGCCATTTCTAAACACTTCCATTTTGAAATACATTTCAAAATATCATTCACAATGCTTGTAAAACAATTTAAAATCTCCTAAGATTTTAAAATTCCCATATATTTAATCCAAATCCATTTACAAACACTTTTCATGTTTTTGGAATTTTAAATTCCAATTCTGATTTAAATTTCAGATTTAATTCATCTGATTCCATATACTACACTTATATAAATTCTGATTGGTTATTTACATAACCATTTAATTCATAATCTTACTCGATTATAATAACACCCAATATATCCAATATATTATAATCATTCCAATATAAATCTTTTGTATCAAAATATAATTTGGGTAAAATTATTTCGTTTACCCTCTTTCCAAAAAACCGTTTATAAACCCCTACCGATACAGTGGATCAAACTGATCGATCAGAACTCATAAACAACTCAACCAATAAATCTCCACAATATAAAGCCATTTTTATAAAATATACAAATACGTTCTCTCGTGTATATACACTCAACTCAATCTAGGGCATTACTAACCTCATCTCAACTTAGTCACGCCACAGAGCCAAGGTAATTACTTAACCTTCAGCTCTGATACCACTGTAACGACCCGGGTTTTTCGCGATCCTGGTTATCGACATAAACACAATGTCGACTATCCAAGCATTGGAAATACCGGATAGTTAATGAAAGAAGTTAGAGGGTGAGGATAGATAAGATAGAAAATTAGAATAGAAGAAGAAGAACATACAACATCAGAGTAAACACTAATCTCACAACGGAACGAACAATATATAATAGATACATAACTTTGAAATAAAATCAGCATATGTATACAGCATCATTATCAGAGTATAACAATTACAACACAGCAGAAATAAACAATAGTTATATATTCCTGAAGCCTCCTGCTCCAAGCTCTCCAAGTATATCTGTAAAACCTGACTACTTGACTGCCCGTACAAATTTGGGCACCCAAGAGTTTAGGGTAGAACAAAACAAAATAAACTCCGGGTCAGTCATGGGACTGGTGTGAGTAAACAATTTAAAACAGTTTGATAAAATAAAAGAAAGACCATGCCGTATAACGGAACGGGTTTTTCCCTTATGAGAATCCAAAACACTTGGACCAACATTCAAAAATCCTTTTGAAAGAAACGATAATATTTATATCAAAATCCTTTGATATTATAATAATGTCTATCAACCACAATATAATAATCATCTAGCAAAATGCTTTTATCTCACGTTCTACATACATAATGCATAATCAAAAACCGCGGGCGCTTATTAGTTAATGAATTCCAACTGGCAAGGTATGGGACCATCTTCCAACAATGTATCTCTAGAGAGGAATACACCGGGTTCAACAAGAACTTCTTGTAACCCAGGCTAAACATGACCGGTCACTGATTTCGCTTGAGTGTATCGAATCTATTATCACCAACGGTTGGGATTAGCAACTGTTTCTCGAAAGGGACAGCATCGAAATAGATTATAGAAGTAAATGGAATTTCTCTAGATCAGGTGACAATACACCCTAATTGGCAGCTAACCACTTAGCCATGCGACCTACCCGATTTTATATCATTTCTTGGTTGTGAGGCTAGAGGCCATAACGTATAGATCACACCTTTAATTACTTTGAATTCCACATCGTCATACCCGTCAAATCACAAATTGATTTCCCCAAAAATACCATGGGTATACAACTAAGAGAAATGAATTCCTCCGCTACCAACGTAAATACGTTTGAAACGATCAACTCATGCAATCTACTAGATATACTCTGTCAGACATTCGTCCATTCAAGTTGTCATGGGACTGGACAACCCGAAGGTACTATTTTGTAAACAGGACAACCCTTGCATAACTCCATCTTCAATTATCTTCATCATATTTGATCGCAACGCTAACACCCATACAGAGTGGTTTTCAGATAATGAATTTGATCCCGGTCTCTCCGTATTGACGATGGAAAAATGGTCCAGAACTTTGATAGTCAGTGATTTAACTATCAAAGAAAAACATGTATGCAAACAACGATATTATTTCCACATGGAAATTTTATCGATCAATCATCAATCAACATTTATTCATTTCCCCATTTCTCGTTTCCATATATTCATCAAATCCTTATTTTCTAATTTTAGAAAATATACGTTATTAACTTTGGAAAACGTTTCCATTTTTGATTCACGCATCAATATCTTCCCACCTCTATCAGTCTCTAACTATAAACTAGTAAGAGAACAACTTTCCAAGTATAAACCCCGAAGGCCGAAACCAACATCAGTTCGATACCCAGAAAGTCATTCAACTCAACTAATTTCTAGTTAGTTTCTAATTTCAGTAATTCCAATTAAATCCCTACTTCAAACCCCAAATTCCTTTATAATATTTTATTTGCAAATTATTTACATTAAATCAATATCATGTTACACCCATGTGCGAAGCTCGGGTCTAAATCTTCCTAATGTAAAATTCTCTTTTTATAAAACTTTATTCTTTTTCCAAATATTTCCCTTTTTATAGTTCTATTTACTTTCTAAATCAATATTCCTTTTGTAATTCTTTTTTTTTTTTTTTTTGAAAATTGGTTCTCTTTATTGCTAAACCAAATTAAAGACCTACTTTACAAGCCTCGTTAAAACCTTGCAATCCCCCTAGTGGGTACCTTACAAGGAAAAAGAGTACTCATAAAATAGGCCAAATACAAAACAAGAACTTGCTAAAATAGTCGAAAGAAAATAAATCAAAATAATAACATAAAACAAAGAAAGAAGGTCCATCCTCTCGGCCCACCTTGAGCCTTATTAACCCACCGCCAACAAACTTGTTCAAACTCACCAGTTTAATCGGCATCAGTAAGTTCAATACCCCATTTGCATAACAACTGTACGCTCCTCGAGTTCCGTGCAGTCTTCGTTCCATTTCCTTGAACTAGATCCACAATCTCTTCTTCAATTCTCAGAAGTAAAATTGAAGCGGACGATCTCTTGCTCTGAAAGATCCTCATGTTCCTTTCTCTCCAAAGAAAGTAAATTGCAGTGGTTAATGCTCCAAAAGCTATGTCTCTGGTTTGATCTTTGTTTGGGAACCTCAAAAATAAATTATGTGCTTCCTCTTTAACATCAGCAAGCAGATCTAAAGGTATTTCTAACTTTCCTTTCAGTGATTTCCATATATAAGAAGAATAATCACACTGAAAAAATAAATCAGAAATTGATTCGGGATGATTATCACATAAAGGACACATGATATTCTCTATTGTACTAAAACGAAGCAGTCGATCTTTAGTATTTAATCTTCCCAGTACTGCTAGAAAAGATATAAACGACATCCGTCTACTATTTTCTTATGCCACACCACTGAAAATAAAGTATCAGATGGGTCCTTAAATCTTATATACTCCCATGTTTTATGAAAAGAGAAATCACCTCCTTCACACCATTCGTAAAGATCCTGGCTTTGATTAGTATGAATTGGAATTGAGCTAATTTCTTCAATTAATTCTCTCGTTGCAGGGTGAATTTCAGGATGGAAAGTCTCATTTCTAATAATCATATCCACTGTTTGCTCAGGATGCCCAATGATCCGATGTCTATCATAACCAAGAAGATCTACCATACATTTACAATTTATCCATGGATCAAACCATAGATAAGTATTTTCCCCTTTGAATATTTTCCTATTAAATAATTGCCATGAATTTGATCTTAATTTCAGAATTGATTTCCATACACTAGATGCATTTGGGTCACTAGCCATTGACCAGAAAAAAACATTTTTACAATATTTGTTATGGATCCATCTACTCCATAAAGATGAAATAGATAGAAAATTCTATTTCTTTTCTAAATAAATATTCCTTTTTATAAAAATGCTATTTATTTTATAAATATTTCATTTTCATATTCACTTTGAAAATTTCCTTTTTACATTCCAGTATTTCATATGGTATTTAAAATACCGAATAACATGAACAATGTCATCATAATCAATCACATATTATATATCACATCATATATCACAATATATGAGAACAAACAATATTATAAATATTGAGGAATCCAGTTGGATCCCTCTAACCCATTTCCCTGTATCACAGATGTTAAACAATATAAATAACATCGATTTCATTTCAATATGAAATATTCCGATAAACAGAATCAGTATTTGATTAACGATTTATATATATATATCGTTATCTATAATTTCAATCACTAAATCAGCAATTCAACCAAATAATCATCACACACCAATCAATCATCATTTATCATTACTAGAAGTACGTTATAAAAATATAAATTGATTAGAGTTAGTGAGGTTTACTCACATTGGACGATCATCATTAAATAACGATAATTGTCAGTTGATTCAGAAAGACAATTTATTTCGCTATAAATTGTAACAAGCTCCAATTCACTCCCAGTCAGTTCCATTATGTAGCCGCCGTCCATACGATCCTGATGGATCCAAAGGCGCTCAATTCTGATAAAGTACGTTCAAGATATAACGATTTCAAGTTACGCGCTATTTTAATGTAAGGTTAAGCTTATAAATTATAAAACTAATTGGGCCTTACCACAGACCGGCCCACGTCCAAATCTTTCTACCCGCATCCAGTTTCTAAATCCTTCTTCTCCGATGGATTTAACTCCCCTGCTCCATCTTTTGAAAACCGTTCGAAAGCTTTTGAATCCCTTTATTCTTCCTCACTACTCCACCAAAACCCAAAATACAGCTCACCAATGATCTACTCTTCATCTTCTCAATCTCCCAATACCATCATCATGGAACTCGCGCTCACTTTCTCAACAGCGTTTAAAATAGGAAACCGCGGTTTTCCCTTACAAACCGACCACATTACCTTCTAAACTTCCAGTTAAAACCACTATACTCTTTCTCATAAAAATCCGCACCCTCCTAGCGTCTCCAAGTTAAACTCGAATACCATCTTCCTGCCGTGGTTTCAGACCAAAACCTATAGCTCAGAATAAGCTGCGACAACAAATTTTCCCAAATCCACTTAAAAATGCATAGACGATGCTCCTCCCCGTCGCAAGTTCAAATATCAACTCGAATTCCAACCAACACACTGAGTTCTTTAAAAATCCAACCCTAACTATCGGCTGTTATAAACCTACGTACAGAATGGGCGTCGAATCCAGCGAAATGGCTATGAGCGTGGAGAGCAAGTTGAGGGGAACCCAAAAATACACATAACATGATTTAAGGAATTTTATTTTGATTTTTCATGAATTTCCAATGTCATGAAAGTTTTGCCATAAAACAAAGATGCGGCGTGGAAGAGTTTTGACCAGAGAAAAATAATAGTTAGGGTTTAGGAATGTTAGTGTATTTATAGGGAGTTTAAATATTTTTATATTTATTATTATATCTAATTTTAAGCAAACGTTATATGTATTTGTCCTTTAAAAATTCGTACAATCACATATGATGCTCAAAAATCATGAAAATGGGCATGCAGCTATAGTTCGACATTATGTACCCAACGAAACTTGTTTCGTCAAATTCCGAGTCTGTTTACTCACACGGCGTATTTTTAACCATCAAAATATCGACTGTTTTTCACATTAAATTCCCGCACGGACACATACTAACTCCAAAAATTATGGAAATTGAAATCTAATAATAATCTAATATTCCAGATCCAACAAAATTAGTTTCATCGAAAACGGAGGTCGTTTGCAAAATTGGCTATTTTCTAAAGCTCTAAATAGACCAATTAAATATTTATATATTTAAATATAATTAAATTTAATATTATCATATATATTCACAATAGAATATCATACAGCTCCAAAATATTCCTATCTAAATTTCTAACTCGACATTTCAAATTCAGATTAAATCAGTATTCAATTTATATTGAAAATCCATTTATAATATAAATAAATCATTATAAATTATAAAGGATTTCCATAGCGACTTTTCAAAAAAATTGTTTTGATCATAAATCGAAATCTACACAACGAAATCCCGATTTTTCTCTTCCATTAGAAAAATATACTTCACCAGCTCCGAACGTTTCTTGTTTCACAGGAATCCGACTTAAAACGGATTCTATATATTCGTATAAAGTTCGAATCACCAAATTATGAACTGCCACGCCATTACGGGCTCGATTATAATTAAATTATAATTTGTACATTCTAACGTCATTTAAATAATATATTCGTTATTCAAATTCAATTCTAAACTGTATTCTGCCTTATATATGATCCAATTCACACTGTATTGTGAATTCAGTTATTTTTGATTATTTTGGAATTATAATATATTATTATACTAATTAAATATTCAGTATAATTTAATTAAACAACCATTTAATTCTATAAATCACTTTTTAAATAATTAAATAAATAAATTATTATACCATAAAAATATGGGACATTACAGATCCGCCTTCTGTCTAGTAGCTTTGGGTCGTGTTGCTTCCTATCCGCTGCTTTTTGGGTCGCTCCATCCTTTTGGCTCGTGCCGCCACACTTTGGATCACAAAACATCCCTCTTTGAACCTTTTAGCCCGCACAACGACCTAAAGAGGGTTCATAATAATTACAGAATTGCCAACTGGCCTGAATCTCACCTATAAATACCCCCCTCATTCCTTCATGGAGGGGGACATAATTTTATGACCTCGAAGGGCTACCCAATTATTTACTAGGCATTTCTAAGTGATTTCCATCTCTCCTAACACCATCAATTGAAGATCAAACATGAAGTTCATCATGAAATCAACCAAAAGTGATCAAGCTTCTTAAAGACCAAAGATTCTCCACTATATTCCTTGCTTATTATGGAATTTGTTTATTCTTCTGTTGATTCGTGTTGATCAAAGTAATGTTGTTGTGTAATTAACAATATGAATGTACCTTGGAGTGATCTTAGACTTGTAACTCTTGAATTGATAATGGAAATTGCAATTAAAGTGGATGTAGATCTTTCTTAAGATCGAACCACTACAAAATTTGTGTCTCTTTACTTTTGTTGTGATTGTGGCCTCTTTTCTAACCGAGTGGTGAAGTAAAATTTTCGCACCTTTGGTGTTGAAATCTAATTTGGATTTTAATAGTGACTATTCTGTGTTAATTAGAGAACACATTTAAAAGTCAAAACACTTATAAATTATGAAGTCCTGTGTAGGTGCTCAAGCGTGGGCATGTTATTGGTGCTCGGGTGTATTGAGACCTATTCCTCCGGGTTAAGAGAGGGCATGATAGTGAATTCCGAAGAGGAGCTTCGGGACTGGACGTAGGGCGGGAAGTCTGAACCAGTATAAAATTCCTGGTGTCTTTACTCACTGCACTTAATTTTATTTGTGATATATCTGTAACAGCCCGGATTTTCAGGACCAATTTAAAAATTTTATTTTAGCTATTTTAATGGATTTTGAATATTTAAAATGGTTTATTTTAAATAATAACGACTAAAATTTATTTTAATCGAAGTTAAAATGAATAAATTTATTTTAATTATAAAACGAGCCTGAAATAGCGCGGTATTTTAAAAATTCGATTTTAAATTTCAATTGAATGCGCAGGATTCAAAATAAATCGGATTTCAATAAAACCAGAAACATTTGAATCTGTTTAATTATATCTTTCTAACGAATGTGAAAAATTCAGATTTCACAATACAAATTGAAAGTTACGTCCAGTTTAAAATTGAAAATAGTCGCTATGGAATTTATATATTTTTTAATATAATATACACCCCATAAAATAGCCATTTTGCAAACAACATCCGTTTTCAACGAAACCACTTTTATTGGATCCAGAATGTCAAACTATTGCTAGGTTTCAAATTTCATAATTTTGGGATTTAATATGTGAGCGTGGTAAATTTAAATGTGTTTTGACAGTTTTAGTTTGAATTGGACCGACAAGAAAATGACCATTTTTCAAATGGTCTCCAAATTTGAAGAAATTAGTTTTGTTAGGACCGTATCATCAAAACATAGCTAAATTTATTTTTCTGGGATTTTTGGAGTAAGTATGTGGCCCCGGTAAATTAAAAAGTACGTTTAAATTCAATATATATTGATTTATATTTTAATTTTAACGAAAACTGATCGAAATAGTCGAAGTGGCTTACGAACATATCCCATTATATTCGGAATGGTGGTATTACGCTACGGACGACACTCATTGGGATTCATTTGGAGTTCAGATGCGAAATTCACTTTTTAGAATTAAATTAAATTAAAAATAAATATATAAGCCGTAGTCAAATAAGGTCAAACCCTATTCTCTAACGCCCGTGGTCAAACAACAGAACCCGTCTCCGTTTAGCTTTAGCGATTGAAATCGCTCTATTCATTCTCAATAAAAATCCCCAAGTCCGTTGATTAAAATCAATAATTTATACATACAAAATGGAAGAGCTCTCCATGATTGTTCAATCCAACGGTGATGATCGTCATACGTGGGGTGTGGAGGGGTAAATCGCTGCTGAAAAGAAGCGTGTTTGAGCACGGTTTTCGATGGGGTGGGTCCACCGAGCTGGCCGTGGCTCTGGCTGGAGGTGGCGCAGGTCGTCGCGCATCAGGGGGGAGGCTCAGATCACTGTTCGGCGGTCTGTGGAGGTGGCGATGGCGACCAAGAAAGGGGTCGACGGTTTTGAGCGTGTACAAAAGAAGATTTAACAGTGAGTTTTGTTTTTATTTATATAATGTAATTTGTTTAATTAATTTACAAATTAAACAGTAATTAAATTTATAAATGGTAGTAATTATAATATAAAAAGACATTGTTTTTAAAATAAAATTAGCATTACTTTTAAAATAAAATTGGCATTGTCTTAAATTTATATAATAGCATAGTTTTAAAAATGTGTTATTTTTAAATGAAACAACATTATTAAAAAATGTGATTTTTAAATGAAATAACATCGTTTTAAAAATATGATTTTTGCGTATATAGTTTTGATATAAAAATGTGATTTTTAAACGAAATAACATCGTTTTAAAAATATGATTTACGTATATAGTTTTGATATAAAAATTTGATTTTTAATATAAACCGCGTGAAACGGATGGCGTTGGAGTCACAAAGAAGAATATTACGTGATGGAACTGTCTGGAAACAAGCAGAATCCAAGCCGTTCAACTAAAGAATGACGGAGTGGAAACCGATTGTGAGAACTCCATCTCACTCTAATTATTTTACAGTTAAATATATACTAGGATGCAGACGGGGCTTAGAAGCCCCTGACACTATTTATTGTACAAACCATGGTTGGTTGTTTGGATTTTATTGTGGAAATTTGGATTGTGGTTGTAAAATTTATTGTGAATTGATTGTGAATAAAATATTTGAACAATAAAAATATCATTTCTATTGTATAAAGGAACTATATAAAATAGTCAAGTGTTGAATAAAATATTTTATCATTAAAAATATAATTTTTAACGTATATATGAATGAGATAAAATTCTCCTGAAATGAAAATAAATATTCATTTACAAATCAGACGATTGGTTTATGTACACCCATTTAACTGATATTGATTGGGACGTTAAATTTTACACATTGCCCAACTGCACAAATAATATTCAGTATTTGTTGGTTGAAACCCCACACGGGTATTGGGATGATATTTGGCATATACTAATCCCAATTGTTTAGTTGTATGTCAATCGATTGGTTGACAAACTGTCATAAGCGTTATTTATTTATATTTAACGCTTTTGCAGTTGTGTAATGCATTTTGGATGATGGATGATTGTTTATCATAATTGTTGTATACATGTGTTGTATGAAATCATTTAAATAAATTATATGGTAATTGATTAGGTCTGATTCCAATTCAGAAAAAACGAATATTTTAAAAGAACGAATATTTTAAAATAACGAATATTTTAATATACTGAATATTTTAAAATAATATTCAGTAAAAGATTAAAAAGTGAACTTGATGTCCAATTTTGGATGGACACGAAAATATAGAAGTATGTGATGCCGTGTTGATTAGATATGCGCCATTTTATCATGAACAATATTTATATCGATTTTATTCATTTTTATGATGAATATCGAAAAGGAAATGATTTCAAAATCTGATATTCTGAAAATATTATCATTTAAATATTATAATGATAAGGAGTATTCAATTTTGATTTAAAATTGAAGTGAAAGTGGGAATCATTTTTAAAACGAATTTATAAAATACGTTTTGAACGAAATATATGTTATATATATTATATATATTAATGGCATGAATAGAACGCGCCGTGACCATTCGCGAATTTTGACCATTGACTTCGAATTGACATTACGAGAGATCCGACCGTCGGATTCTCCTAAAACCATAACCGTTGGGTTCGTATCGGGAAGAGCTTTCCAACGAATATAAGAAATTTAAAATCTAATGGTTGAATTTCGAATTATGTCCAAATCAAATTTGGAAAAGGTCGTTATGGAGGCAGTTCGGTGGCCGTTATTGGAAACCGACTGTGCGGGCCTTGGTAAAATTGTTAAAAATATTAATAATTTTCGTAAAATCATAATAAATGGTATGGAAAAAATTTGGATGAAAAATTCCACGTTTGTAAAGATAAAAAATATATTTTTATCAAATTGAACTAGTTATTAACTAGAAAATTAATCCAACGTTTTTAAATAAATAAATTGGATTTGCGAATGGTTTTAATCTAACCAGAATTTTCCAATGTGTGAATTGGAATGGATTTGAAAAGAAATCATCTTCGGGAGATTTTGATATTGGATTCCGTGACTATACGGATATTGTGGAGGAATTTGGAAGATAGATATATATATCGTTATTCCCCATACGATATGTGTTGATTTCAGAATTTGATATTTAAAGTAAGCCGGTATAATTTCTGTTTAGTGCCTTATATTTAATATCAAAGTGGATTTTGGGTTTGTCGTGGATGGTGTCTTCAGTAACACTGTTCTTAAACCCTGTGTGAAAAGAATAAATATTTTAATTAAGATTATTAGAGGTTCCAGTTATATTTAGTAAATTGAATAAAATGGAATGCGAAGTGGGTTTATTGTGAACTGTGTTTTTACAAACATTCGTTCTTTAACCCGATTAACAGTAAAATGTGATTTGTAATATATAAATCTTTTATTAAGATTTAATGGAAAATTTCCAAAGTAAAGTTTTCCAATTTAATAAAATGAATTGGAATGGAATGGAATTTGATTTGGTAATAATTGAAGTGAGCTTCTATGGAGGAAGACTGTTAATATATATGGAATTTAAAAGGCTTTATCATTATTCCATTTATATTATTAGTTGGATACGGAAATTTATATCGATTATATATGTATCTGTTTTCCGTGAAGATTCCATGGTTAATGGAATGTGATTTTGGTGAACTGTGTTTTAAATGATATTGGCTCTTTAACCCAGTTAAAGACAGGATTACATGGCTAACATTGTATTTCGAACTGTATTCATTGATCTCTATTAAATATATATCTGTTTGGTAGCGGAGAACTTATTCTCTTGCTTAACACCCTTCTATGAGACGTACGAGCTTAGAGGTTATACATCGGCTAAAATCAATGGTACGGTGTAGATTGTCGAGTGTCGCGAGTTTGATTTCCCAAAGTTAAATAATCATTGAGTAATGATTAATGAGATTAAAACTAAGTGGAGTTTTAATGGATCTTTAATAAGATTGAAATGTGAATGTGATAATTTAAATTATCAAATTTGGGAAGTAATCGAGAATGGAGTACCACCAGTTTTACTCCAGGCGATAGTTAAATTTTTAATTAGATTTGAACATGAAATGGTAATTAAATTTACCGATAACATCGTGGGTGTTAGATATGGGGCACCACCAGTTTTACTCCATGGGATGAATAGGTTGGGATTGATAAATAAATGATTACTTCGGTAAGGCTCGATAATCCCGACTAGTTGATAAACCTTAATTTGGTTTTGGATTGATATCCAAAGGAAGATTAAAGAATAAATTTAAAAGAATTTATCTTTGATAAAATTAATGGGAACCTTTCCCTAAAGATATGAATATTCTGAATTGGAATGAGGCGTATGTTGTGTTTTTAAAGCACTTGTTTGTAAGATACGCGGGTTATTCGAAAAGATCAGGTTTAACCCATTCTGAATAATTAATACGACAATAAGTCAACGATAAAGACGATGGTTGAAGACCGGAGGTCTTCACATCGTTTGGATGATTACTGATGTCTTGATTGGGCTGTACACCCAAGGTAATAAGTGGTGATCGTCCAGACGTACCTGGAGATCGACCGGATATGCGAGGACCTCTCTCCTATATTGGACATATGAGATGAGGAATAAGGTGCCTCCGGTTTTGTTCTGACCATGAACGGACTTGTAAATGGATGTGTGTCTGACATTGGATTTTGTTATGTATTGATTGATTTCTATTAAATTTATATATCTGTTTGGTGGTGGAGAATTTATTCTCTTGCTTAACACCCTTCTCTGAGACATACGAGCTTAAAGGTTATATATCGATAGACATCAGTTGTATGGCGTGAATTATCAGTGTGGCATGCTGAGATGCAAATGATCAAGGCTTTTGTTGAAAAGCAGAGTCTTGTGGTTGATGATCAAAGAACGGCTTAATTAGCTAGCTTTGTGTATAGCATTAATTCGCGAGCCTCACACCCCGGTATGGACCAAAAACGGGAGAGGACCCCAGGGAGAACATGTGTTTCCTTCTAGCTATGAGTGGTGTCATGGTATGGAGCCCAAACATTTTACTCATATGGATGTTGCATATTATTTGATGGATAGCGAGGTACCTCAGATTTGAGTCCCTAGTGGCTCTTGTGATGGTCGACATACTGACCAGATTTACGCCCCATAGAGCAGGGAAACGTATTGTTCAGGAATTACTAATCCTCAAACATAAGAGAGGACCGACCCTGGCATTCCTAGGTGCAGTTGCGGCTGTATCCTAAGACCCGGGCTAGACAGTCTCGAATTCGGTAAGGGCGATCCCTTGCCTTGGTTCATGATGGAAATCCAATTTCCAACACGACATTTCGGATTTAGTTGTAAAACTAGCATGGCGACATGATATATGGTACCCATGTCGTCTATGATTGATACATTTATATTTGATGCTGTTTTTGACACTATACACTTATAGTAGTATCAAATGATTTGTTTTAAACGTACCAAGCATGTTTGTCTATTATAAGGTAAAACTCTATCCTCTGGCTTGCGTTGTAGTGTGTGATGGGACATGAGTCTTATAATAGGTTCATTTTTTCAAAAAGCATTGCTCTATTTGTTTTATGCACTGGTATTCTTGGGAGAAAATCCATTCCGTTTTATACGGCGTGGTCGCTTGATTTACTTTATTTCTAAAGTAAAGTTTTAAATGACTGTTTTAGTTCTCACACCAGTCCCATGACTGACCTGGAGTTTATTGTTTTAACCAAAACTTTGGGTGCCCATATTTTCCACACGGGCAGCTAGTAGTTTTGGTTTTGCAGATATTATTTTCCCAGGATCCTGGATTTACAGTTGGAGCTATATTCGGAAAGCTTTGTATCCATGTATCTCTTTCAGTTGTGTTATGTATTATTTTTCCGCTGCTATGTAATGTATTTTAATCTCTGATATTTTTTGATGTATATTATTTATTCATACTCTGTTATATTCTTGTACTCTGATGTAATTGTTGTAACAACAATGAAATGTTCTTCTGTTTGTGTTCTGATTTGTCGTGTTTACATTACAATCCGTGTTTTCTGGTCTCCTCGGAGGCTAGCGAATTCGGGTTGTAACATGCGTGGTATCAGAGCTCTGGTTTACAGATCTCGAGAACAAGGCACATTAGAACCAAACGAAAGAATTCATCAGAGATTTGATTAGCAATATCCAATAAGAATGACTCGTTAGAGATAGGATCAGTTGTATCCTAGAACAAGTGTGAAGAGTGTTATTTTTAAAATCAAAATTAGTTTTAAAATTTTATATCAATTATTCGTATTTGAGTATTTTATTTTAAATTGATTTGGACTATGGGTATATAGAGATTTTGAATATACGTCTGATCCACATTTATACAAAGTCTCAAATATACTGGATAGATATAGAATCACACTCTAGTCGCCCGAACATGATTCTGATGATGATCATGACATCATCAACATTTATGTCCGAGTTTCGAAAGTGGGATGTCTATATGTTTCCAATTGACTGGTGTGAGAACCAAAACTAGATAGGGTTAATATTTTTGATTTGACACTGAAAATATGATTTCTGAATATATATACAAAAGTTATATGTTTTGGAAATTTAATTCACAAATTGATTGCTGGTTGTGTTGTATGGTTATTAATTCCACTAATAAAACCAATATGACAATGAAAGGTAAATTAAGCTAAATCGCAACAAATTTCGAACTGAATTGAAAATTGATTGAAATTGCCTATATGTACATGTATATACATTGAACAGGTCATGGCACGGAAGCTAAGAAGAGGAATAAAATTGTATGCCCGACAAATAGGTACATATTTACTGTATTTCTTGGGTTTGGTGATTTTATGAACCGATTGGTAAGCCGCTTGGCTTTTTCTTTTTGAAAGATGAGGGCCCTGTGAGGCTAGTTGCGGTTTTAAAGGCTCCCCCAAAGGAGGTTATTGCAAAAAAAATCGAAAATTTAGGGTGTTAGCCAAATTTTTGAAAAAATTGAAAATTCTTAGAAACTAAAAAGTTAAAGAATGAAAGTTGAGTTGGTTGGTTAAACAACTTTCAGCTCTGTTCCTTTTCGAGGACGAAAAGATTTTAAGTAGGGGAGATTGTAATAACCCGGATTTTCAGGACCAATTTAAATTTTTTATTTTACCTATTTTAATGGATTTTGAATATTTAAAATGGTTTATTTTAAATAATAACGATTAAATTTATTTTAACCGAAGTTAAAATGGATAAAATTATCTTAATTATAAAACGAGCCTGAAATGGCGCGGTAGTATGAAAATTCGATTTTAAATTTCAATTGAATGTACAGGATTCAAAATAAATTGGATTTCAGTAAAACCAGAAATATTTGAATCTATTTAATTATATCTTTCTAACGAATGTGAAAAATTTAGATTTCATAATATAAATTGAAAGTTATGTCTAGTTTGAAATTGAAAATAGTAGCTATGGAATTTATATATATATGTATATATATTAATATAATATATAGCCCTTAAAAATAGCCATTTTGCAAACGACCTCCGTTTTCGATGGAACCACTTTTGTTGGATTCGGAATGTCAAATTATTGCTAGGTTTCAAATTTCATAATTTTTGAATTTAATATGTGAGCGTGGTAAATTTAAATGTGTTTTGACAGATTTAGTTTGAATTGGATCAACCAGAAAATGGCCATTTTTCAAACAGTCTCCAAATTTGATGAAATTAGTTTTATTAGGACCGTATCGTCAAAACATAGCTAGATTTATTTTTTTAGGATTTTTGGAGTCAGTATGTGACCCCGATAAATTAAAATGTACGTTTAAATTCAATATATATTGATTTATATTTTAATTTTAATGAAACCTGATCGAAACTGTTGAATTAGCTAACGAAACATATCCCATTGTGTCCGAAATGGGGGTATTATGCTAGGGACGACACTCGTTTGGATTCATTTGGAGTTCAAATGTGAAATTCACTTTTTAGAATTAAATTAAATTAAAAATAAATATATAAGCCCTAGTCAAATAAGGTCAAACCCTATTCTCTAACGCCCATGGTCAAATAACAGAACCCGCTTCCGTTTAGCTCCAGCGATCAAAATCGCTCTATTCATTCTTAATAAAACCCAAATCCGTTGATTAAAATCAATAATTTATAAATACAAAACGGAAGAGCTCTCCATGATTGTTCAATCCAACGGTGATGATCGTCATACGTGGGGTGTGGAAGGGGAAATCGTTGCTGAATAGCAGTGCGTTCGAGCGCGGTTTTCGATGGGGTGGGTCCACCGAGCTGGCCGTAGCTCTGGTTGGAGGTGGCGCAGGTCGTCGTGCGTCAGGGGGGAGGCTCAGATCACGGTCCGGCGGTTTGTGGAGGTGGTGATGGCGAGCAAGAAAGGGGCTGACGGTTTTGAACGTGTACAGAATAAGGATTAACCGTGAGTTTTGTTTTTATTTAATTAATGTAATTTGTTTAATTAATTTACAAATTAAACAGTAATTAAATTTATAAATGGTAGTAATTATAATAAAAAAGACATTGTTTTTAAAATAAAATTAGCATTATTTTTAAAACAAAATTGGCATTGTTTTAAATTTATATAATAGAATAGTTTTAAAAATGTGTTATTTTTAAATGAAACAGCATTATAAAAAAATGTGTTTTTTAAATGAAATAACATCGTTTTAAAAATATGAGTTTTACGTATATAGTTTTGATATAGAAATGTGATTTTTAAATGAAATAACATCATTTTAAAAATATGATTTATACGTATATAGTTTTGATATAAAAATGTGATTTTTTAAATGAAATAACATCGTTTTAAAAATATGATTTTTTATGTATATAGTTTTGAAATAAAAATGTTTTTTTTAATGAAATAACATAGTTTCAGAAATATGATTTTTACGTATATAGTTTTAATATAAAAATGTGATTTTAAATAAATAGCACTGTATTAAAAATGTGTTTTTAATATAAACCGCGTAAAATAGATGGCGTTGGAGTCACGGTGAATAACATTACGTGATGGAACTGTCTGGAAACAGAGCAAAATCCAAACCGTTCAACTAAAGAATGACGGAGTGGAAACCGATGGTGTGAACTCCTTCTCACTCTAATTATTTTATAGTTAAATATATACTAGGATGCAGGCGGGGCTTATAAGCCCCCGACACTATTTATTGTACAAACCATGGTTGTTTTTCAGGATTGTATTGTGGAAATCTGGAATGTGGTTGTAAAATTGATTGTGAATAGAATATTTGAACAATAAAAATATCATTTTTATTGTATAAAGGAACTATATAAAATAGTCAAGTGTTGAATAAAATATTTTATCATTAAAAATATAATTTTTAACGTATATATGAACGACATATAATTCTCCTGAAATGAAAATAAATATTCATTTATAAATCGGACGATTTGTTTATGTACACACATTTAACTGATATTGATTGGGACGATAAATTCCACACATCGTCCAACTGCACAAATAATATTTAGTATTTGTTGGTTGAAACCCCACACGGGTATTGGGGTGATATTTGGCATATACTAATCACAGTTGTTTAGTTGTATGTCAATCGATCGGTTGACAGACTGTCATAAGTGTTAATTATTTATATTTAATGCTTATGCAGTTGTGTAATGCACTCCGGATGATGGATGATTGTTTATCATTATTGTTGCATACATGTGTTGTATGAAATCCATATAAATATATTATATGGTAATTGATTGGGTTTGATTCCAATTTGGAAAGAATGAATATTTTAAAAGAACGAATATTTTAAAATAACAAATATTTTAAAATAATATTCGGTAAAATATTAAAATGTGAATTTGATGTCCGATTTTGGACGGATCCGAAAATATAGAAGTATGTGAAGCCATGTTGATTAGATATGAGCCATTTTAACGCGATCGATATTTATATTGATTTTATTCAATTTTATAATGAATATCTAAAAGGATATGATTACAGAATCTGATATTTTGAAAATATTATCATTTAAATATTATAATGATAAGGAGTATTCAATTTTGATTTAAAATTGAAGTGAAAGTGGGAATCATTTTAAAATGAATTTATAAAATATGTTTTGAACGAAATATATTATATATATATTATATAATAATGGCTTGAATAGAACGCGCCGCGTCCGTTCGCGAATTTCGACCATTAACTTCGAATTGACATTACGAAAGATCCGACCGTCGGATTCTCCTAAAATCGGAACCGTTGGGTTCGTATCGGGAAGAGCTTTCCAATGAATATAAGAGATTTGAAATCTAATGGATGGATTTGGAATTATGTCTAAATCAAATTTGGAAAAGGTCGTTATGAAGGTAGTTCAGTGGCCGTTATTGGAAACTGATTGTGCGACCTTGATAAAATTATTAAAAATATTAATAATTTGTGTAAAATCATAATAAATGGTTTGGAAAGATTTTGGATGAAAAATTCCACGTTTGTAAAGATAAAAATATATTTTTATCAAAGTGAACTAGTTATTAACTTAAAAAATAATACAACGTTTTTAAATAAATAAATTGGATTTGCGAATGGTTTTAATCTAACCAGGATTTTTCAATGTATAAATTGGAATGGATTTGAATAGAAATCATCTTCGGGAGATTTCGATATTGGATTCCATGACTATACGGATATTGTGGAGGAATTTGGAAGATAGATATATATCGTTATTCCCCATACGATATGTGTTGGTTTCAAAATTTGATATTGAATGTAAGCCAATATAATTTCTGTTTAGAGCCTTATATTTAATATCAAAGTGGATTTTGGGTTTGTCATGGATGGTGTCTTTAGTAACACTGCTCTTAAACCCTGTGCGAAAAGAATAAATCTTTTAATTAAGGTTATTAGAATTTCCAGTTATATTCAGTAATTGGAATAAAATGGAATGTGAATTTGGTTTATTGTGAACTTTGTTTTTACGGACATTCGTTCTTTAACCCGTTTGACAGTGAAATGTGATTTGGAATATATAAATCTTTTATTAACATTTAATGGAAAATTTCCAAAGTAAAGTTTTCCAATTTAATAAAATAAATTGGAATGGATTGGAATTCGATTTGGTAATAATCGAAGTGAGCTTCTGTGGAGGAAGACTGTTAATATATATGGAATTTAAAAGGCTTTGTCATTATTCCATTTATATTATTAGTCGGATATGGAAATTTATATCGATTATATACTGATCTGTTTTCTGTGAAGATTCCATGGTTAATGGAATGTGATTATGGATTTATCGTGAACTATCTTTTAAATGACATTGGTTCTTTAACCCATTAAAGACAGGATTACATGGCTAACATTGTATTTCGAACTATGTTCGTTGATCTCTATTAAATATATATATATATATATATATTTGGTAGCGGAGAATTTTTTTCTCTTGCTTAACACCCTTCTCTGAGACGTATGAGCTTAAAGGTTATATATCGGCATAAATCAATGGTATGGTGTAGATTGTCGAGTGTGGCATGTTTGATTTCCCAAAGTTAAATAATCACTGACTAATGATTAATGAGATTAAAACTCAGTGGAGTTTTAATGGATCTTTAATTGTATTGAAATGTGAATGTGATAATTTAAATTATCAAATTTGGGAAATGATCGAGAATGGAGTACCACCAGTTTTACTCCAAGCGATAGTTAAATCTTTAATTAGATTTGAACGTGAAATGGTAATTAAATTTACCGATAACATCGTGGGTGTTAGATATGGGGTACCACCAGTTTTACTCCATGGGATGAATAGGTTGGGATGATAAATAAATGATTACTTCGGTAAGGCTCGATAATCCCGACTAGTTGATAAACCTTAATTTGATTTTGGAATGATATCCAAAGGAAGATTAAATAATAAATTTAAAAGAATTTATATTTGATAAAATTAATGGGAACCTTTCCCTAAAGATATGAATATTTGAATAAAAGAATATTCTGGATTGGAATGAGGCGTATGTTGTGTTTTTATAGCACTTGTTTATAAGATACGCAAGTTATTCGTAAAGACTGGGTTTAACCCATTCTGAATAATTAATATGACGATAAGTCGACGATGAAGACATTGGTTGAAGGCCAGGGATCTTCACCTCGTGTAATGACCCGCATTGGCAGAGGTATTATAATTAATTTTATTTAATTATACTAATGGTGATTAGTGAATTTAATGATCGTTGAATTAAATAATGGTGAATATTTAATTAAAATAATAAATTAATTAATATATTTAATTCTGAAATAATCAGAATTGGCTGAAATGACGATATGGTGTGAACCGGATCATCTGTGATATTTAATTCAGCTTGGAATTGAATTTGAATAACGAATATATTCAATCGTCGACAGTTGAACGTATAGTTTATAATATAAATATAAACGAGCTCGAAATGGCGCTGCAGTTCGTAAATTGGCGATTCGAACTTCAACTGAATGTACAGGATTCGTTTTAAGCCGGATTTCTGTGAAACAAGAAACGTGTGGTGCTGGTGGAGTATATCTTTCTAGTGGAAGAGAAAAATCAGGATTTCGTCGTGTAGATTTTGAGATATGTCCAAATCAAATTTTAAAATAGTCGCTATAGAATCGTTTATCGACCATAACGGTTATTTCGAAATAACTAGTTATCAGATTCGAATTTAGACAAGGTTCTTTTGGGAAGTAGTGATAACTTAATTTTTGGAATTTTACTGTAATTTTTAATAAATTAAATAAGCAACTTTTTATTTGGAGTGTTTTGCACCTTGTAATCAATATTGTGGGGTTTCAAAATATGAGTTAAACTACCGGTATTTTTACATTTTTGGAATCCTGGCACATCGCTGATTACAACAGTATTTTTATTTCTGTCGTTGGCCGTCCGGATGAGAACAGAACTTCATATAGAAGGGTCATCAAATGTTATAACTAAAAATCTCCTATCCCTAGAACTTAGCCACTCACTTCTGTGATCAAATAAAGGACCACGAAATGTCTTTCTCCGCCACAAACAAGTAGAACGGTGGCATCCTTTAAAGCACAATCGAAATGAAACCATGGACACGTTGAAGACATCCCAACCTACGAAAACCACGGCCATCCTTGTATTATCGCCCATCAGCATACAGACCTACGTGGATTTATAATAGCTACTCAACACAGAAATTATCTCTTATATAAATATATGGTAACCATAAAACCCTCATTTCATTTTTGCTGTGAGGTCAACCATTTGTGAGCCGCCGGTATTCTTCAGCAAAAAAAAAATCCAACCATCGTGAGTTTTGGGGAGGGGATGGTGCTATTCATTAGGAAGCTATAGGCGAGAGTTCTGTATGAGAACAGGAGTACGGTTTGGTTGTTGAGAGGAAGGTTGACATAGTGTGGGTGCGGTTTGTAAACTGGAGAAGGAGAGGGTCGTGTTGGCAGAAGGAATACAAAGTTGTTTTACTGTTCGACGCAGGCATGTGGGACGATGAGTGGGGTAAAGGACGTGTGCTTCACTATTGCCGTGGGAATTTCCAAGTGCTGATGGCTTCATGGAAGTACGGTACAAACATGTTATGGTGTGATGGGGTTTTCATAACTATCGAGTAGGGCATGGGCGGGATCGCAGTGGCAAGGTGGTCATAGCAGCAGCGTTTTTAGGAGAAAAGAAGAGAAGTGTAGTTACAGGAAGCAAGTGTAAATATGAAGGCCAAACTGGGAACACGGTGTAATGATGCAGTGGAGTTTGAAGCGTACACTATGGGTTCGGTGATGAAAAATATAAGATGGAGGATGCTCTATTAAACTGTACAAGGAAGAAGAGGGATGGGGATTTGACTGGTATATTTTTTTGTGGAAGTTACGGTGCGAAACGTTGTGAAACATGATGGTTTCATTTTAGCGAACAAAGCCCGGTAAAGAACGTAAAATGACTCCTTCCAACGTGAACAGAATTGAACGCCGTCCGTCACAGTGAAATCGTATGGACGTACACTACCTAATGGAACAAACTGGAGGTGCAGTGGAACTCGTTTCAATTTATGGCGAAATAAATTGTCCGTCGCAATCAATGAACGCAAACCGATATTTATTGGTTAACGCGCCAAAGTGAGTAAATCTCACCAACTCTGAACAGTTTATAATTTCATGTTTTAGAACTGTTAGATATTGGCTGTTTGACTGTATGTTGACTGTTTGATTGAACTGCTAGTCAGTTAGTTAAATTTGCTATATTGATTCTGTTTAACAGAAAATATCATATAGAACTGAAAGTGATGTTATCTATATTGTTTAACATCTGTGATGCAGGGAAACAGGTTAGAGGAATCCAACTGGATTCCTCAACATTTATTTTACTGTTTTCATATATTGTGATATATGATGTGTTATATAATCTGTTATGGATTATGGGTGTTGGAATGATGTTGATCATTTTTATTCGATATTTTAAATATCATAAAAGACCCTGGGATGTAAAAAGAATTTATTTCAATGTATATTGAAATAAAGGAATTTTATAAAATCACAGGATTTTATAAAAGGAAATATTTATAAAACGAACACGGTTTTATAAAAGGGATATTTATTTAGAAAATAAATAGAAATAGAAAAGGGATATTTATTTAGAAAATAAATAGAAGTTATAAATAGGAAATATTTGTAACGGTAAATAGAAGTTATAAATAGGAAATATTTGTACCGGTAAATAGAAGTTATAAATATGATATATTTGTAACGGTAAGTAAACGTTATAAAAAGGAAATAGTTGTAACGGAAAACATAGTTTATCAAAAGAAGCTAATCGATGTTAGTTAATCGATTAGAGAATAAAGTTAAAAAGAAGTTAATCGATGTTAGTTAATCGATTAGAGAATAAAGTTGAAAGGAGTTCATCGTTGTTAGTTAATCGATTAGAGAATAAAGTTAAAAAGAAGTTAATCGATGTTAGTTAATCGATTAGAGAATAAAGTTAAAAAGAAGTTAATCGATGTTAGTTAATCGATTAGAGAATAAAGTAAAAGAAGTTAATCGATGTTAGTTAATCGATTAGAGAATAAAGTTAAAAGAAGTTAATCGATGTTAGTTAATCGATTAAAGAATAAAGTTAAAAAGAAGTTAATCGATGTTAGTTAATCGATTAGAGAATAAAGTTAAAAAGAAGTTAATCGATGTTAGTTAATCGATTAGAGAATAAAGTTGAAAGGAGATAAATCGATGTTAGTTTAATCGATTAGAATAGAAGCAAGTGAGTTAAATCGAATATAGTTATTCGAATAAAAGCAAATGAGTAAATCGAATATAGTTATTCGAATAGAAAGTAAAAGGAATTATCAAATATAGTTTATTCGAAAAGAGTAAGTGAAATGAGTAAATAAATAGTGTTAGTCAAATAGTGTTAGTCCAATAGAGTCAATTGATAGGGGTTAGTCCAAAGGAGTTAGGTAAAAAGAGTCAATCGAATATAGCTATTCAAAGGAGGGTTAAGTAAGGAAGTTAGTAAATGGAATACAAAGTGAACTTTGCCCATTTCAAAGTTAGAAATGTTGTTCAGTTAAGGTCTGAGAGGTAGTTCTACCCCAACTTGATTGGCTTCGTTTTTAACTAAGGAATAGTTAAGGTTCGGCAGTAAAGGAAATGGTTTGAGTTGGCATAGCGATGTTTGTTTAAACATCTGTCCAAGACCAATGAAGAAGCTTTGGAAATGTTTTCCAAATAAGAAACCTGAAATGTTTTCTAATAAAGAAAACAAGAAATGGAAATGTTTTCCAATGGTAATAAAATATATTTTCTAAATTTAGAAAATAATAAATGTTGAATATAGGGAAACAGGAGATGAAAAATGAACTAAGGAGATGAATGTTTAATGATGTTGATCGATATAATTTCCATTTGGAAATAATATCGTTGTTTGCACACTTGTTTTTATTCGATAGTTAAATCACAGACTATCGAAGTTTTGACCATTTTAACGTTGTTAATATGGAGAGACCGGTTGGATTATTATCCAAAGAACCACTCTGTATTGGCATAAGCGTTGCGAATCATATATGCCAAAGGAAATTGAAGATGGAGTTATGCAAGGGCTATCCTGTTTACAGAATAGTGCCTTCGGTTCATCCTGTTCCTGGATGACTTGTATGGACGGATGTCTGACAGAGTATGTCCAGACGATCACGTATATTGATTTCTCCAACTGTACCAAGAGTGGAAGCGGAGAAGGAAACTTCTTTTAGCTAACACATAATGTATGGTTGAGGACGTCAATCGGTGATTTGATGGATTTGATGATGTGACATTCATAGTAAACCTGGTGTGATGATAAAGCGTAGCTTCTAGCCTCATCATCCGGTAAATGACAGAAATCGGGCAGGCAGCATGGCTAAGTCGGTCGCACCGAAGTAGGGTGTATAATCACCTGATCTAGAGTTTCATTTACTTCTAAAAATCTATTGTTGATGCTGTCCCATTCGGGAAACGGTTGCTGATCCCAACTGTTGGTGATATACATTCGATACACTCAAGCGAAATGAGTGGTCGGTCATGTGTGGCCGGGTTGCAAGATGTTCTTGTTGAACCCAGTGTATTCCTCTCTAGAGGTACACAAGCGGAAGGTGATTCCATACCTTGTCATAGTTGGAAATCCATTACCCAATACGTGCTTGCGGTTTTGATTGTATACTATATATGTAGAACGTGAGATGAAAGCGTTTCTACTAGATGATTATATATATACTGTGGTTGATAGACATTATTATAATATCAAAAGGTTTTTGATATAAAAGATATTTTGGATTCTTATAAGGGAAAAACTCGTTCCGTTATGCGGCGTGGTCTTATGAGATATCGTTCACTTGTTCGAACTGTTTTTAAACTGTTTTACTCATACCAGTCCCATGACTGACCCGGAGTTTACTTTGTTGTTTTCCCTAAACTCTTGGGTGCCTAAATTTGTACGGGCAGTCAAGTAGTCGGGATTTTACAGATATACAGGAAGAGCTTGGAGCAGGAGGCTTCAGGATCATATAGCTATAGTTATTTCCGCTGTGTTGTAAGTGTTGTACTTTGATAATGATATGTATATTCAAGTACTGATTTGTATTTCAAAGTTATGTTATGAAATATATTTATTCGTTCCGTTGTGAGATTCGTGTTACTCTGATGTTGTGTTCTTCTTCTTCTTCTATTCTAATTTTCTATCTTATCTTTCCTCACCCTCTAATTTCTTTCATTAATTACCAGGATTTTTCGATGTTTTGGTTATCGACGTCGCGTTTACGTCGATAACCAAAGTCGCCGAAAATCCGGGTCGTTACAGTTGGTATCAGAGCTTAAGTTAAGAATTACTTGGCTCTGTGGCGTGACTCGGTAGAGATAGGGTTAGTAATACCCTAGACTGAGATTGAGTGTATATATATATATATATATGAGTGAACGTATTTGTTATTGATATAAAAATTTGTTTTATATTGTGGAGATTCATTGGTTGAGTTGTTTATGAGTTCTGGTCGATCAGTTTGATCCACTGTATCGGTAGGAGTAAATAAACACTTGAATACGATGAACCATCATGGTATGTCTTGAAAAGAGGGTAAACGAAATAATTTTACCCAAATTATATTTTGATATATATTGGATATATTGGTTGTTATTATAATCGAGTAAGATTATAAATTAAATGGTTATGTAAATAACCAATCAGAATTCATATAAGTGAAATACGTGGGATCAGATGAGTTAAATCTGAAATTTAAAACCAGAAATTGAATTAGAATTCTGGAGAATTGGATAAGTGGTTGTAAATGGATTTGGATTTAAAATAAGGAAAATTTAAGATCCTGGGAGATTTTAAATTGTTTTACAAGCAGTGTGAATTATATTTTGAAATGAATTTCAAAGTGGAAATGTTTAAAAATGGTTTTATAGTATTGAATTCACTTCGATCGCTGGAAAATAGATTCTGATGATGACAGCTGCATCATCAGTATTCATTTTCGAGTTGTAAGTGACGAATTACTACCAGAGATACTGTTTTGAATTTGTTTTGGGAAAGACAAGTGTGTTGAATTTCAAAATGGGATTTAAAATATAGAATTGGAATTTTTAAATAGATTTGAAATATTAACTTGTTTTAAAAGAAATAAAACGAGAAGTTCCTTTATAAACGAAGTTTATAAATAGTTCTTTTATAAACGAAGTTTATAAAATGAAGTGAAAAGAATTATCATTGGATAATTCAGAAATATAAAAATACAAGTGCGAAATTGAAAGGGAAATCTACTTTCCAAAGGTAGAAATATCGATTTCAAAAGGAATTGAAACTGAGACTTATTTAAAGGAATTTGAATAAAGGAAGTTCAAACATAGGATTTGAATATAGAAAATTCAAAGGGGATTTGAATAAAGAGAATTCAAATAGAAATTGAATATAGAAATTCAAAGGGAGTTTGAATATATGAAATTCAATGGAAGTGATATAGAATTTGAATATAGAAATTCAAATGGCGTTTGGATATAGAAAATATAAGAGATTTCAAATATAGGATTTGAATATCGAAAGTGAAATGAAATTTGAATGTAGAAGATTCAAATAGAATTGAAAAGGGAATTTGAATAAAGAAGATTCAAATAGAATTGAATGTGAAATTTGAATATAGAAGATTCAAAGGGAATTGAAATGAAATAAAGAGAATTCAAATGGATTTGAAATGAAATTCAAGTATGGAATTTGAATAAGAGATTTGAAATGAAATTCAAGTATGGAATTTGAATAAGAGATTTGAAATGAAATTCAAATATAGAATTTGAATAATGAAATTGAAAAGGAATTCAATTAGTTGATAAACAAGTTAAACCTATATTTGAACATGGATATTCAAATATGAAGGTGAAATGGGAAAACCAGTAATTTGAAAATCACTTAACGAACTAAGTTAAAATGATTGGATTAAGTTGAAATGAATTAGAAATGTATAAATATACATGAGATAGGTATGGATAAGGTATGAAGGTATATAAATAGAATGCTCGACGGAAAGGTATGTATTTAATTCATATATGAGATTTTATGCGCCGTATCGGCTAGCCGCTTGGCTTTTCTATTTCTTTTTGATTGGAGAAGGCCTGTGTGGCAGTTTGGGGATTTTCCCGATGCTCCTAGTACAAAAGAGGTTATGGCGAATTTTTCCAGGAATCTAAGGAGTTAGAATATTTTTAAGATAATTTGATAGTTAGAAATCAACGTATCGATATATATATAGAAGCCGATAAAGAAATGAACTTAGAAATAGAATAGTAAAAAGAAAAAGGAAGACTAGGAATAAAATCTAGTAAGAATGGAAAGAGAAAGTGTATACGTGTTTAAAAGTGAATAAGTAGTTGTATGGTATTGATTATTCGAGTAAGTAGTCATATCTGTTTTGACGTTATAAATGTTATTCAGTCAAGGTCTGAGAGGTAGTTATACCCCAACTTGACTGATTTCATTATTAACCAATAAATAGTAAGATTTCAGGCTCGAAGATCAATGTTGAATAAGAGTTAGTTGAATATAGTATTTGGGTTGTCGTAACGATGTTTTACACAACATCCGTTTTAACCCAAATAAGTGTAACTTGGAAATAGAAATAAAGAATATTTCCTAAGTATAGAAATAAACGAGATCGGAAGAGAGATAAATAATTGGAATATTTTCCAATTATAAATAGCATATATTTTCTAAAGTTTAGAAAATAAAGGAAGGCGATGTTCGGAAATGTTTTCCCAATAACATAAAAGGCCAATATGGTTATTGAAAATATTTGGTTAACAAATATTGATAAAGAAATAGAGAAGTGATTTAACTAATGGAATATTAATTAGGGGCTCAATGACATGTTCAAAAGGAAAATTTGTTTTTTTGAAAAAGTAAACTGTTTAAAATTCCCAGGAAGAGACTGTTTGAATTAAGAACAAATTTTAATAGAAGTTTGCGAAAGTAAGCTGAGATTGAATTGAAACAGTTAAGTGAAAACTGAATGGAAATAGAACGATATCACGAAAAATTTATTCTTGAATAAAATTGGATTGTCAAGATAGGAATCTGAAATGAAAATTGGATTGGGAAGTTAAGAGTTTGAAATCGAGAATGGATCTCGAATTTGAAATAAAATTCGACTTAGGATATAAGCGAATGGTTGTGTAGTGGATAAAAGAAGATGGGGATTTGATTGGGATAACCCTTGTATCCGCTGAATTTAATAACAGGTGGAAGGGATATAATGATATGCCGACAAAAAGGTACAAGTTTATATTTCTATTGGATATAAGATTTATGAGCCGAATTGGCAAGCCGCTTGGCTGTTTGATTTTCTTTTGGGATGGAGATGGCCTAGAGAGGCAAGTGGGAGTTTGACCGATTGACCAGTACAAAGGAAGTGCTGGCGAAGTTTTTCGAAGAGATAAGGCGTTAGAAAATTTTCAAGATTTTTGAAAATTTTCGTTGATAAGAATTAATTAATAATTTAATTGAAATTAAATTGGTTCAGTTGAAACAGAAGTTAAAAAGTGAACAAATATGTTCTAACCAGTCGATAGGGTCGTCCTCTACCTTTTAGCAATTTCGAGGACGAAATTATTTTAAGTGGGGAAGAATGTAATAACCCGCATTGGCAGAGGTATTATAATTAATTTTATTTAATTATACTAATGGTGATTAGTGAATTTAATGATCGTTGAATTAAATAATGGTGAATATTTAATTAAAATAATAAATTAATTAATATATTTAATTCTGAAATAATCAGAATTGGCTGAAATGACGATATGGTGTGAACCGGATCATCTGTGATATTTAATTCAGCTTGGAATTGAATTTGAATAACGAATATATTCAATCGTCGACAGTTGAACGTATAGTTTATAATATAAATATAAACGAGCTCGAAATGGCGCTGCAGTTCGTAAATTGGCGATTCGAACTTCAACTGAATGTACAGGATTCGTTTTAAGCCGGATTTCTGTGAAACAAGAAACGTGTGGTGCTGGTGGAGTATATCTTTCTAGTGGAAGAGAAAAATCAAGATTTCGTCGTGTAGATTTTGAGATATGTCCAAATCAAATTTTAAAATAGTCGCTATAGAATCGTTTATCGACCATAACGGTTATTTCGAAATAACTAGTTATCAGATTCGAATTTAGACAAGGTTCTTTTGGGAAGTAGTGATAACTTAATTTTTGGAATTTTACTGTAATTTTTAATAAATTAAATAAGCAACTTTTTATTTGGAGTGTTTTGCACCTTGTAATCAATATTGTGGGGTTTCAAAATATGAGTTAAACTACCGGTATTTTTATATTTTTGGAATCTTGGCACATCGCTGATTACAACAGTATTTTTATTTCTGTCGTTGGCCGTCCGGATGAGAACAGAACTTCATATAGAAGGGTCATCAAATGTTATAACTAAAAATCTCCTATCCCTAGAACTTAGCCACTCACTTCTGTGATCAAATAAAGGACCACGAAATGTCTTTCTCCGCCACAAACAAGTAGAACGGTGGCATCCTTTAAAGCACAATCGAAATGAAACCATGGACACGTTGAAGACATCCCAACCTACGAAAACCACGGGCATCCTTGTATTATCGCCCATCAGCATACAGACCTACGTGGATTTATAATAGCTACTCAACACAGAAATTATCTCTTATATAAATATATGGTAACCATAAAACCCTCATTTCATTTTTGCTGTGAGGTCAACCATTTGTGAGTCGCCGGTATTCTTCAGCAAAAAAAAAATCCAACCATCGTGAGTTTTGGGGAGGGGATGGCGCTATTCATTAGGAAGCTACAGGCGAGAGTTCTGTATGAGAACAGGAGTACGGTTTGGTTGTTGAGAGGAAGGTTGACATAGTGTGGGTGCGGTTTGTAAACTGGAGAAGGAGAGGGTCGTGTTGGCAGAAGGAATACAAAGTTGTTTTACTGTTCGACGCAGGCATGTGGGACGATGAGTGGGGTAAAGGACGTGTGCTTCACTATTGCCGTGGGAATTTCCAAGTGCTGATGGCTTCATGGAAGTACGGTACAAACATGTTATGGTGTGATGGGGTTTTCATAACTATCGAGTAGGGCATGGGCGGGATCGCAGTGGCAAGGTGGTCATAGCAGCAGCGTTTTTAGGAGAAAAGAAGAGAAGTGTAGTTACAGGAAGCAAGTGTAAATATGAAGGCCGAACTGGGAACACGGTGTAATGATGCAGTGGAGTTTGAAGCGTACACTATGGGTTCGGTGATGAAAAATATAAGATGGAGGATGCTCTATTAAACTGTACAAGGAAGAAGAGGGATGGGGATTTGACTGGTATATTTTTTTGTGGAAGTTACGGTGCGAAACGTTGTGAAACATGATGGTTTCATTTTAGCGAACAAAGCCTGGTAAAGAACGTAAAATGACTCCTTCCAACGTGAACAGAATTGAACGCCGTCCGTCACAGTGAAATCGTATGGACGTACACTACCTAATGGAACAAACTGGAGGTGCAGTGGAACTCGTTTCAATTTATGGCGAAATAAATTGTCCGTCGCAATCAATGAACGCAAACCGATATTTATCGGTTAACGCGCCAAAGTGAGTAAATCTCACCAACTCTGAACAGTTTATAATTTCATGTTATATTTTTAGAACTGTTAGATATTGGCTGTTTGACTGTATGTTGACTGTTTGATTGAACTGCTAGTCAGTTAGTTAAATTTGCTATATTGATTCTGTTTAACAGAGTATATCATATAGAACTGAAAGTGACGTTATCTATATTGTTTAACATCTGTGATGCAGGGAAACAGGTTGGAGGAATCCAACTGGATTCCTCAACATTTATTTTACTGTTTTCATATATTGTGATATATGATGTGTTATATAATCTGTTATGGATTATGGGTGTTGGAATGATGTTGATCATTTTTATTCGATATTTTAAATATCATAAAAGACCCTGGGATGTAAAAAGAATTTATTTCAATGTATATTGAAATAAAGGAATTTTATAAAATCACAGGATTTTATAAAAGGAAATATTTATAAAACGAACACGGTTTTATAAAAGGGATATTTATTTAGAAAATAAATAGAAAAGGGATATTTATTTAGAAAATAAATAGAAGTTATAAATAGGAAATATTTGTAATGGTAAATAGAAGTTATAAATAGGAAATATTTGTAACGGTAAATAGAAGTTATAAATAGGATATATTTGTAACGGTAAGTAAACGTTATAAAAAGGAAATAGTTGTAACGGAAAACATAGTTTATCAAAAGAAGCTAATCGATGATAGTTAATCGATTAGAGAATAAAGTTAAAAAGAAGTTAATCGATGTTAGTTAATCGATTAGAGAATAAAGTTGAAAGGAGTTAATCGATGTTAGTTAATCGATTAGAGAATAAAGTTAAAAAGAAGTTAATCGATGTTAGTTAATCGATTAGAGAATAAAGTTAAAAAGAAGTTAATCGATGTTAGTTAATCGATTAGAGAATAAAGTAAAAGAAGTTAATCGATGTTAGTTAATCGATTAGAGAATAAAGTTAAAAGAAGTTAATCGATGTTAGTTAATCGATTAGAGAATAAAGTTAAAAAGAAGTTAATCGATGTTAGTTAATCGATTAGAGAATAAAGTTAAAAAGAAGTTAATCGATGTTAGTTAATCGATTAGAGAATAAAGTTGAAAGGAGATAAATCGATGTTAGTTTAATCGATTAGAATAGAAGCAAGTGAGTTAAATCGAATATAGTTATTCGAATAAAAGCAAATGAGTAAATCGAATATAGTTATTCGAATAGAAAGTAAAAGGAATTATCGAATATAGTTTATTCGAAAAGAGTAAGTGAAATGAGTAAATAAATAGCGTTAGTCAAATAGTGTTAGTCCAATAGAGTCAATTGATAGGGGTTAGTCCAAAGGAGTTAGGTAAAAAGAGTCAATCGAATATAGCTATTCGAAGGAGGGTTAAGTAAGGAAGTTAGTAAATGGAATACAAAGTGAACTTTGCCCATTTCAAAGTTATAAATGTTGTTCAGTTAAGGTCTGAGAGGTAGTTCTACCCCAACTTGATTGGCTTCGTTTTTAACTAAGGAATAGTTAAGGTTCGGCAGTAAAGGAAATGGTTTGAGTTGGTATAGCGATGTTTGTTTAAACATCTGTCCAAGACCAATGAAGAAGCTTTGGAAATGTTTTCCAAATAAGAAACCTGAAATGTTTTCTAATAAAGAAAACAAGAAATGGAAATGTTTTCCAATGGTAATAACATATATTTTCTAAATTTAGAAAATAATAAATGTTGAATATAGGGAAACAGGAGATGAAAAATGAACTAAGGAGATGAATGTTTAATGATGTTGATCGATATAATTTCCATTTGGAAATAATATCGTTGTTTGCACACTTGTTTTTATTCGATAGTTAAATCACAGACTATCGAAGTTTTGACCATTTTAACGTTGTTAATATGGAGAGACCGGTTGGATTATTATCCAAAGAACCACTCTGTATTGGCATAAGCGTTGCGAATCATATATGCCAAAGGAAATTGAAGACGGAGTTATGCAAGGGCTATCCTGTTTACAGAATAGTGCCTTCGGTTCATCCTGTTCCTGGATGACTTGTATGGACGGATGTCTGACAGAGTATGTCCAGACGATCACGTATATTGATTTCTCCAACTGTACCAAGAGTGGAAGCGGAGAAGGAAACTTCTTTTAGCTAACACATAATGTATGGTTGAGGACGTCAATCGGTGATTTGATGGATTTGATGATGTGACATTCAAAGTAAACCTGGTGTGATGATAAAGCGTAGCTTCTAGCCTCATCATCCGGTAAATGACAGAAATCGGGCAGGCAGCATGGCTAAGTCGGTCGCACCGAAGTAGGGTGTATAATCACCTGATCTAGAGTTTCATTTACTTCTAAAAATCTATTGTTGATGCTGTCCCATTCGGGAAACGGTTGCTGATCCCAACTGTTGGTGATATACATTCGATACACTCAAGCGAAATGAGTGGTCGGTCATGTGTGGCCGGGTTGCAAGATGTTCTTGTTGAACCCAGTGTATTCCTCTCTAGAGGTACACAAGCGGAAGGTGATTCCATACCTTGTCATAGTTGAAAATCATTACCCAATACGTGCTTGCGGTTTTGATTGTATACTATATATGTAGAACGTGAGATGAAAGCGTTTCAACTAGATGATTATATATATACTGTGGTTGATAGACATTATTATAATATCAAAAGGTTTTTGATATAAAAGATATTTTGGATTCTCATAAGGAAAAAACCCGTTCCGTTATGCGGCGTGGTCTTATGAGATATCGTTCACTTGTTCGAACTGTTTTTAAACTGTTTTACTCATACCAGTCCCATGACTGACCCGGAGTTTACTTTGTTGTTTTCCCTAAACTCTTGGGTGCCTAAATTTGTACGGGCAGTCAAGTAGTCGGGATTTTACAGATATACAGGAAGAGCTTGGAGCAGGAGGCTTCAGGATCATATAGCTATAGTTATTTCCGCTGTGTTGTAAGTGCTGTACTTTGATAATGATATGTATATTCAAGTACTGATTTGTATTTCAAAGTTATGTTATGAAATATATTTATTCGTTCCGCTGTGAGATTCGTGTTACTCTGATGTTGTGTTCTTCTTCTTCTTCTATTCTAATTTTCTATCTTATCTTTCCTCACCCTCTAATTTCTTTCATTAATTACCAGGATTTTTCGATGTTTTGGTTATCGACGTCGCGTTTACGTCGATAACCAAAGTCGCCGAAAATCCGGGTCGTTACACCTCGTTTGGATGATTACTGATGTCTTGATTGGGTTGTACACCCAAGACAAGGTAATAATTTGTGATCTTCCAGATGTACTTGTAGATCAGCCGGATATGCGAGGATCTCACTCCTGTATGGGACATATGGGACGAGGAATAAGATGCCTCCGGTTTCATTCAGACCCAGAACGGACTTATAAATGAATGTGTGTCTGACAATGGACTTCGTTCTTTATTGATTGATTTCTATTGAATATATAACCGTTTGGTGGCGGAGAATTTATTCTCTTGTTTAACACCGTTCTCTGAGATGTACGAGCTTAGAGGTTATATATTGATAGACATCAGTTGTATGGCGTGAATTTTCAGTGTGGCGTGTTGAGATGCAAATGATCAAGGCTTTTGTTGAAAAGTAGAGTCTTGTGGTTGATGATCAAAGCACGGCTTTAATTAGCGTAGCTTTGTGTATAGCTATAATTCGTGAGCCTCACGCCCCAGTATGGACCAGAAACGGGAGAGGACCCCAGAGAGGACATGCGTTTCCTTCTAGCTAGGAGTGGTGTCATGGTATGGAGCCCAGACATTTTACTCATAGGGATGTTGCATATTATTTGATGGATAGCGAGGTACCTCGAATTTGAGTCCCTAGTGGCTCTTGTGATGGTCGACATACTGACTAGATTTACGCCCCATAGGGCAGGGAAACGTATTGTTCAGGAATTACTAATCCTCAAACATAAGAGAGGACCGGCCCTGGCGTTCCTAGGTGCAGTTGCGGCTGTATCCTAAGACACGGGCTAGACAGTCTCGAATTCGGTAAGGACGATACCATGCCTTGGTTCATGATGGAAATCCAATTTTCAATATGACATTTCTGATTTAGTTGTAAAACTAGTATGGCGACATGATATATGGTACCCGTGCCATCTATGATTGATACATTTATATTTGAATCTGTTTTTGACACTATACACTTATAGTAGTATCAAATGATTTGTTTTAAACGTACCAAGCATGTTTGGCTATTATAAGGTAAAACTCTATCCTCCGGCTTACGTTGCATTATGCGATGGGACCTGAGTCTTATAATAGCTTCATTTTTCCAAAAAGCATTGCGCTGTTTGTTTTATGCACTGGTATTCTTGGGAGAAAATCCATTCTGTTTTATACGGCGTGGTCCCTTGATTTACTTTATTTCTATAGTAAAGTTTTAAATGACTGTTTTAGTTCTCACACCAATCCTATGACTGACCTGTAGTTTATTGTTTTAACCTAAACTCTGGGTGCCCATATTTTCCACACGGGCAGCTAGTAGTTTTGATTTTGCAGATATTATTTTCCCACGATCCTGGATTTACAGCTGGAGCTATATTTGGAAAGCTTTGTATCCATGTATCTCTTTCAGTTGTGTTATGTATTATTTTTCCGCTGCTATGTGATGTATTTTAATCTCTGATATTTTTTTGATGTATATTATTTATTCATACTTTGTTATATTCTTGTACTCTGATGTAATTGTTGTAACAGCAATGAAATATTCTTCTGTTTGTGCTCTGATTTGTCGTGTTCTCATTACAATCCATGTTTTCTTGTCTCCTCGGAGGCTAGCGAATTCGGGTCGTAACAATATCTCTATTGCTTAGTTTTACCTTGTAACTATTGTAGTTAACTAGTTAGTTTATCATGTACCATTCCGCTATATCCATATAAAGATCCTGCTTAAGTCATACACATCGACTTTTCACATATGTCACTATGTCGACATATAACTGCCAGATTTTTAAAATTAGTTCCCACCAAAAGTTAGTTTAATTAACTATTTAAACTCTCCATGTCGAATTTTCTTCTTCACTCCCTTATTTCACTTCTGTAAAAACTCTAAACCAAAATAAACAATGGCCTCCACCAATTTTAACACCCAAATTAATCATGAATCATTCGATGGACCATCTGAAGGTTTTTTTCAATGTTCTACCCTATCATATGTCATCAAACTTGAAGAGAAGATGGAATATACTCTTCAAATGCTTACTGAAATACAAGTTCTCCAAATTCGGATGAGTCAAGAACAAAATTGACAAGGAAAGATGTTACGAAACCTTCATAAATTCATAATGGATAATCAAGCAACCCAATCATCATTGAAGATGACAATGAGGCCATAGAAGAAGAAGAAGAGGAACCAGAAGAAGAGGAGGAATAAATGATGGAAGAAGAGGAACAAGAGGAAGTACAACAAGAGTTCACGGATGAAGATGATCAAGTAGTTTGTGTAGGTGAAGTTTTTCCATCAAAATGGAAATGTGATTGAACGAAATGGGGATTTTTGTCTCCAACACCCAAATTGTCCAACCCATAAGTCTCCCATCGTAAAAAACAATTAGAATTTAGGTTTTCCTTTTCGTTTCTTTGTGTTCATTCGATGTAATTATGTTCTTAGTAATTCATGTAATATTGTTTGTGAAAACTATGTTTAATGTAATGCTTGTTTTGTCTAACATAGGTATATTATTACTTTATTATATGGGCAAGAATTTAGGGGGAGTCATGTATATTCAGTATTATAATCACAAGTTATACACTTATATATCTTAGTATAATATAGTTTAGATAGATATAGAATTTAGGGTGAGTAGTTTTAGAATTTCTTTTTGATAATGACAAAGGGGGAGAAATTATAAAATATAGACTTAGAATATATAGGATTCATATAGAAAGGGGGAGTATTAGAAGGATCATCATCAACAGGTATGTACAAGTATGATATTGTATAAACTAAGGTTGTCATCGTCAAAAAGGGGGAGATTGTTGGAGAATGGAGTTTTGATGACAACAACCTTATTTCAATATTAATTGATTATAAAATATATACTAACACCGTTATCTAGAATATATATACACATGTAGGATTTGTATACAAGAATTAGTACTAAAGATTGTACAGTTTAAGAGCTTTTAAAGATTCGGAATTCAGAAATGATTCAAGACTCATGAGTAATCAAGAGTTCAAGATAGATATAGTAATAGTGTCTAGTTTAGGTAAGAATCTGAATAGCACTCCAGGTTCAAATTCAAATTCAAATTCCCTTTTTCAATTTTTGATTTTCAAATCCTGTTCTAATTCTAATTAAGTTTCTCTATTTTACTTTTGATTTTAAACTCAAGTTTTAAAGCTTATAAGTTTATATATATTTATATTTTATATTTATAGTTTTAAACTTTATAATTTTATAAATATATTTATAAAAGTTATATTTATGATTTCATATGATTTTCTATTTTATAATGCTTATTTATAACACTATGTTTTAATTCAAGAATTTCCAGAAATATATATATATATATATCAAAACACTTGAAAAATACTCAAAATTCAAATTTACATAATGATATGTCGACATACATTTATGGACATGTCGACATATAACTATCATATTTTTTATTTTGAAAGGAAATGTCTTTTCATTATTTGTAACGTTTCAGAAGCGTTACAACCTTTCAAATCTTATAAATCGGAGCTGATTTCGAATTTTTTATCATTCTTCTTCTCCATCTTCATCCCCTTTCTTTACACCATTAATATTTCATATTTTTATGATTTCTACACTTATACTCTGCCAAATTCAATTCTGTTTATACAAAACTTCCTCTCTTTTCACTCCCTACTCATTACTCTCTGAATCGAAGTGCTATTGAAGAGTTATAAGGCTGTTGTAATTGTTTGGGAAGTGTTTGGGAAAGGTGTGTTCCTTGTAGCCTTGAAATCAAGGAAATGAAGCAATAGTAACCTTTTAGCCAGGGAAATCAAGGGAAATATACTTGAACAAGGGTGTTCGAAGTTTGGAACCATTGGTAACCTTGTGGTCATGAAATCAAGGAGTTTGTACTTGGATAATGATATAGTAATAAAACTCTGCGCAATCCAGCGTTGCGTGGGACTGGGCATAGGAGCAATTCCGAAGCAGTATGAAATCCGGTGTTCTTTTTTGCATTTTATTTTTGTTTATTTTTGTGTTTGATTCTGTTTCTATGATTGTTTATGTGGTGTGTGATTTATATAGTAGATCATATAAGTCTTAGATTTTCTTGAATTCTTTGAAAACACTATTCACCCCTCCTCTAGTGTTAGTTTTGCCTTAATGATCCATTCCGCATTCCTTAACAACATGAACTTTTTGACATGAAAGCAACATGTTTCAAAACATGTAATGGTTTAGGAGGCTAATTATGTGCCTCATTAGTGCGTGATTTAGTGCTCAAGTGCCAACGCCTTCATCTTCATTACAACTAAACTTTTTCTTATGCGTCAATTTTTGAAAAACATTTTAACATTAGAGCATTTGTAAAAATGGTGGCATCAACCTTTCATTATAACGAAACATGCATAGTAGTTATAACATTTGCATTTCTCTTTGAGAATCTAGGATCGAGTTATGCTTGAGCAACCCTTTTTTAGTGTCGCTTTTCCATCCATTGTCTAAGCCTTGAGCTAGAAGAATAAACTCAACAAACACGTTAGTGGAAAACATTGTACAGTTGTTAACTTGTTATTATCAAAACACCAAGATAGTATTTCCAACAATCTCTGTGACACCCCTCGTCCGTTAATGTCACTCACAAAGGGAATGCATTAAGTTTCGTTAAGCGTTATAGGTAAACAGGAACAGAAATATTACAAGATAGATATAAAAGCAGCGGTGGAATTTAAATTTTTATTTCAAACATAAAATCATAACATCATAGTCCAAAATACCATAAGTCTTAAACTGCATAAAAGCCATTACAATAATATAAAACATTCTATCTTGTTCCATCAGAGTACATGAAAAGCATAATTCCCCAAAAAGAGACAAAGCCATAGTAGAGATAGGAACTTGAGCAATACTTCAAAACCTGCTCCAAGCAAGATGATAACCGAGTCCTGACTAAGCCTGAGAATTCCCACCCTGTGAACCTGGGGGGGAGGAGGAGGAGAACGGAAGAAAGAAGAGGAAACAAAAAGGGTCAGACATAAAATCTAGCAAGTCTAGTTACTTTTAGCAAGAAGATAAATAAAAGTAACATGACATGCATATAAGATGGATAAGAAAGATAACACTATAAGAGACAGGTATGACAAGGTAAACATGATAGAGTGATACGCTTCTCTAAAGATTCCTCTACACAATACTAGTATGACTAAAATGATGTGACAACCCCAAAACCCCGTACGATGGTGTCAAGGGTAATCTTTGGAATATAACAGATAACGGATAATAGCAGAACAAAAATAAATAAATACACCAGATAATGTACAATAGAATACACTGGATAAACATAATCATTAGAGGTACACAGTATACAGGATCATACTTAGTACAAAATACGGTTCAGCTATACATAAATGTCTACAGCGGAAAACAAAACATAATATGTACAAAAGGAGCTGAACAGCATAAAAAGAGATAAATGACAGAATCCATCTTCAGCTCCAACTATCCAGAAAGAGCCTGCTAAAACCTGAATACAAGGTTGCCCGTGTAGAAAGAGGGGCACCCGAGTTTGCAAGTGAAACAAACTACGAGTCAGTCATAGGACTGGTATGAGAAATCTACTTAACACATTTTATAATATGGCTAATCACAGGACCACACCACTTTCGCGGAACGGGTTTACTCCATTGGATTGCTAGTGCTTTAAAATAAGTAAATCTTTTAAACAGCATAATGCTTTTTATAAAAATGAAGCCATTATAAGACTCAGTTCCCATCACACAATGCAACGCAAACCGGAGGATAGAGTTTTTACCTTATAATGGCTAAAATATGCTTGATACTAATAAAACAAAAGCATTTGATATTATTACTAGTGTTTATATGTTTCAAAAACAATTTCAAATCATAAGTATCAATCATAGACGGCATTAGTGCCCCATACCACTATGTCGCCATATATAGGTATACAATCAAAACCGCACGGTGTCGTATTTGGAAATTGGATTTCCATCATGAACCAAGGCAAAAGATAATCCTTACCGACTTCGAGACTGTCTGGCCCGAGTCTCAGGAACAGCCGCAACTGCCCCTTTGATCGTCAGGGCCGGTCCACCGATGTGTATTATTATGCCTGAACATTGGGTTTCCCCGCCCTTTGGGGCGTAAATGAGTCCTATGACCCCATCGGCTCCACATAGTCACCGATATATCTGAGGCGTCTCGCAACAACAACAACCACACAGGTGAAAATAATATAAATGTCAGGGCTGGTTGGTCACTGACACCACCCTAGCTAGAAGGAAACGCATGCCCTTCCTGATGTCCTCTCCCCTTTCTGGTTCATATCGGGGTGTGAGGCTCGCGAATTAACGTTATACACAAAGCTATGCCACACAGGCCGTGCTTTGATCATCAACCACAAGACTTTGCTTTTCAACAGAAGCCTTGATCATTTGCCACTTAGGCGTGCCACACAGGCAATTCACTCCATGCGACTGATTTCTATCGATATATAACCTCTGAGCTCGTACGTCTCAGAGAAGGGCGTTAAGCAAGAGAATAAATTCTCCGCCGCCAAACAGATATATATTTAATAGAGATCAATCAGCACAGAACAAAATCCAATGTCAGACACACAGTCCATTTACAAGTTCGTTCTGGGTCTGAACGAAACCGGAGGCACTATATACCTCGCATATCCATCGATCTCCACGTACGTCTGGACGATCACCACTTATTATCTATATTTCGGGATGCCTCCCAATCAAGACATCAGTTATCATCCAACCGTGGTGAAGATCTCCGGTCTTCAACCACCGTCTTCATCATCGACCTCTTATCGCCGATCAATTATTTGAAATGAGATTTAACTCGGCCTTTTCAAATAATTCACGTATATTTAGAATTTAAATCAATTCATTTCAATGGTTAAATTATTCGACATCAATAATTCTGTTATTAAATGTAATTTCCACACCAAACACATTCAACCATCAAATATCTAATAAACCGGGTAAATTCGGTTTATTTTCCATTCCATATCGTTTATAATATTTTATAATGATTTATCGCTATTTTTATTCCTTTAGAAATAGCCAATTCATTCAAACTACGCTTCAGGCCATAACGCGGTCGTGGCGTTGTTTTTCTTCAGATTTGATTTACACATATCTGGAAATCTAACTGTTGGATCTTCACAAATTTTATATCATTAGAAAGATCTTTTCAAAACGAACCCAACGGTTTCAGTTTTGTGAAAATCCGACGGTCGGATCTCCCCGTACAATCGTTTGAAGTTACGATTTCAAAATACGAACTGCAGCGTCGTTATTCGATTTAATATAATTATATATATATATATATATAATCGATTCTGGCGTTGTTTTTCTTCAGATTTGAATTAAACATTCCAGACAATCCAACCGTTGGATCTTCACAAAGTGGGTGTCGTTGGAAAGATATTTCCAAAGCGAACCCAACGGTTTCAGTTTCAGGAAAATCCGATGGTCGGATCTCCCGCACTAATCGTTTGAAATCACGGTTTCAAAACACGAACTGCAGCTTCGTTATTCGATTTATCTTAATTATATTTATATAAATATATATAAATATAATTCTTTCTTCGATTTCAAAACTATATTCATTTCATATATTTGATAAGAATGATATTTTTATCATCAAAAATATTTATTCAACACATGAATATTTTTAGCACTTCATATTCACAATAAAAATGTAGATTTTATTATTCAATCTATATATTCAACACATGAATGTTTTTGACTTCACACATACGATAAAAATATGATTTTTATCATTCTAGTCCTTTATTCAACACATGAGTATTTTCTATAGTTGATATATATAATAAAAATGTTATTTTTATCTTTCAAACAAATTTACTCAACACATGAGCTTCATTCAACACATGAATTTCTATTCAACACATGAATATTTTCTATAGTTCATATATATAATAAAAATGTGATTTTTATTGTAAAACAATTCATTTCAAAACATGATTATTTTATATAGTGTATACATAAGGTAAAAATGTTATTTTTGGTGTTAAAACGATTTATTTAAAACACTAGTATTTTATATAATCTATATATATGATAAAAATGTTATTTTTATTTTTTTCAAAGAATTTATTCTATACACGAACTCCACTCAACACATGAATTTATTTCAGCACATGAATTTCTATTCAACACATGAATTTTATTTCAACATTCAACACATGAATTTCTATTCAACACATGAATTTTATTTCAACATTCAACACATGAATTTTATTTCAACACTCAACACATGAATTTTATTTCAACATTAAACACATGAATTTTATTTCAACATTCAACACATGAATTTTATTTCAACATTCAAATTTAAATCAAACACAGAAATATTTCAGAAAATTTCGGCAGCATAACGGCAGGGTAGTTAAAACCGGGACCGTCCCTAGTACGGCTCCTCGCTCTACCTTAAAGCCTCACAGCTTTTGACAATGGGGATTTTCAATAGCTAGTTCGTACATAGACGAATTTTCCCATATACTAATCCTATTGGGATTTCAACCACAATCATTTATTTCAAATCAACCATTCATGATATATATCCAAACAACATCACAACCAATATATATCGTCCATGGTCTGTGGACGAGGGGAGTATATATATATATATATATATATATATATATATATATATATATACACACATATATAACTATATTTCGATTTCATTTCAATATCACTTCAACACACATATCATTTTTACAACGCATATATAACTTATACATCGAACATACAACTTATACAACTTATACAACGCTTATACATGTGGTGTACAACGCTTATATAACTCATACTTCGACTATATAATTTATACATCGTTGATTCCATATCGTTTATAATTCAGAAATCTCACATTGGGTTCCACTCCACCAAAAATTGCAGAAGGCTCAGAAAATTATCCGGTCTCTTCTAGAATGTAGAAGACGTCCACATGAGTCCAATGTCTCTTGTTTCACTGGATTTCATCAACAAACGAAAAAGATATGATTTTTACAGTGAAATCATAAACCGTCGCGCTTTAAAGTGCTATAGAACAGTTTAATATTATAAAGCCGTTACCTTTCAAAATTCTTCAAAACTAGGTTTTGGGTTTTCGCCAAATCCGTGAAGCTTGAGGCTGAACCACCTACACCACGTCGAAGAGCTTGGAGCGGCGTGTCATCGCTTGGGAGGGGGTCGAACTTGGCGGTCGGAGCTGCTCACGGCGGCGGTTGAAAGTCGGGGTCTTTGGCAAGGTGAATCTCCCAATTCAGGCAACGAAAAAATACCACTCTTGTATGGATTTGTAGATCGTAAAAATCTCTTCAAAATCCCCTTTTGAATCACTAAATTTCACTGAGAGAATCGAAAGTTATGAGGGAGGAAAGATTTGAAGCCCTTCCGTCGATCGCTGGAGCTCCTCGGGGAGAGAGAAAGAGGATGGACCAATGATATTTTTTTCTTTATATTTATATATTTTAAAAATCCAAAAATACCCCTTATCTCATACGAACTCCAATCCAAACCCAAGACTGTCGTCCCTAGCTAAATACCCTCATTCCGAACACAATGGTATATGTTTCGTAGGCCCATTCGACTATTTCAGCCAGCTTTTCTTCAAATTAAAATATAAAACATTCAATATTTGATTTGAACGTACAATTCAATTTGCCGGGGCCACATATTGATTCTAAAAATTCCCGAAAAATAAATCTAGCTATGTTTTGACCATACGGTCCCAACAAAACTAGTTTCGTCGAATTCTGAGATCGTTTGAAAAAAGGGCCTTTTCTGGTCGATCCAATTTAACAGAAATCAACCAAACACATTTTCCTTTGCTACGCTCTCATACTAACTTCAAAAATTATGAAATTTGAAACCTAGTAATAATTTGACATCCCGGATCCAACAAAAGTGGTTTCGTCAAATTTTGAGGTCGTTTGCAAAATGGCCATTTTCACGGGCTATATAAACTCTATAGCGACCTTTCTGAAAATTCATTTGGCCATAACTTTTGATTCCCGCTATGAAACTTCAATTTTTCAGATTGGTTAGAAAGATATTCACTAACAGATTTAAATATTTTTGGTTTCACTAAAATCCATTTTATTTTGCACCCGGTACAGTCAGTCAAAGTTTGAATTCAAATTTTGAAACTGCCGCGCCATTTCAGGCCTTGTTTATAATTAGATATAATTATATTTATTTTCAAACGTCGATTCAAACATACTTTTCGTCGTTATTATTTAAAATAATTTATTTTAAATATCTAATATTCACTAAAATAGCCAAATTAAAAAAATTTAATTGGCTCAGATTTTCCGGGTTGTTACAAATGAGATGATCCCCAACATATACAAGATGGTAGACTTAGGCGTACTTCTGGTGAGAGGTTTTAACCCCATACAATCCACAGGAGCCCCCAATAACGGACTCCTAAACTTACCAGATTCTAGATGTACCCTAACTACCCTAATTGATTGGCTCCCTATCCACGTAGATACCCTGTGTCGACCCCACAGTAGGAGATATCACTTTCTAAAGTGGAAACCCCTCGTTAATAATGTGCACAACCATATCTACAGGTGTCACGGTTGTCTTATCCCCCTCTGGCCGGCTCATGCACGCCCATGGCCCGGTCGGTTTGCGCCGCCCACACGGTCCTCCACGTTTGGATCTCTTACAATCAGTCCAGTAAGTGTGCCCCTTCTCCGACATAGTACGGAGTACATGTTTTGATACCTACTCTAGGTTACTGGATGAAACGGGTCACACAATATGGTACAAGCTCTCCCCTTTGTCTTTTATCCCCCACTAGGTTTTCTTTGGTTATGTATACCACTATGTGTCTTTAATTACATAACCCTATCATTTCTATAAGTTATGCTTACCCTAAAAGGTGTCTTTAATTACATAACTTTATTTTTTCCACCGGTTATGTATACCACTAGGTGTCTTTAATTATGTAACCTTATCTGGTTAAATTTGTGGGCCTATATATATATATATATATATATATATATATATATATATATATATATACTAATATTACCCACATACCAAAGATTTACTTAACCCTCCCACTAATCCAAGCATGTTTATTTAACGGTTAAGTTTGTGAGCTTATATATACTAATATTACCCACCTATCCAAGATTTACTTAACCCTCTCACTGACCCAACCAAATTTACTTAACCCCTATTCATGTTTATGTTCACAACCCCTATGGATTCAACTAGGTTAAGTATTACAGACTAACAGGTTGTCCACATTCACATTGACTGCTTTTTACTTGCAAAAGTTTCACTTGCTTATTAATTTCATAAAAATATAACTTAATCTATTTAAGTTCATTAACAAGCACCATTACATGTTATTCTTTATATTGTAATTAACAGAAGTAATCTTACAATCTTTCACCCTTGAATAGTAATTAATGGAAGTAATCTTACAATCCCTTTTGCATTGTCTGTTTCCATAGTTACAATAACATATTTTACTTAATATTTAGTTAAGTATACTTCTTCTCAGTTCACCAGTTTCATGTTTAACATATCACTACAACTTGTCATTGTTTACTTATTAACTTAGTTTTCTTAACTAAGGTTTACTAATAAGCTTTCTTTCCTTTTATTATAACTTATGTTATAATTTCCACTTGTCCCTCAGACAAGCCTACCTATTATATACAAAATTTTCATTAAGTAATTAATCAAAATAGGTTACTATCATCCCTTGTTTACTCTTATTCATTACCATGTACATTTATGGTAATAATGGGATATACCTCCCACATTAGGCCTACAACTTGTGGATGCTGGATATGCCAGTCGGGTCTGGGCAGACTTATTCCATAAGTTGGGCCTAACCTCGTGTCTTAGTCCGATTCGTATTTGTGCACTTAGACCTCTCACATTAGGTTTAACATTAGTGGCTGCTGGATATGTCGGTCGGGTCCGGGCAGACTTCCACCGCTAATGCAACCTAACCTCGTGTCATAAGTACAATTACAATTTCTAGTTGTAATTATTAGACATTTCATTCTTATCCAATTCTTACCTATGTCTTTATAGGTGATTATGCCCCTATTTCCCCTTTTTGAATTATATGACCAATTCATATAAACATTATTTAAATTATGCCAATTCTAACCTTTTTCCCTCGTTCCCTAACCAATGCATTCACATATATTTGGCGGCATCTAGGCTAGAAACTAGCCTAGTCATAGACAATAAAAAGGGAAAAGTGATGGGAATATGGCAAAGGTGATTGTTTTGGCATAAACATAAACTAGCATGGTGATAAGGTGGACATAAAAGCATAAATCTGATGAACTTGCGGTAGTTAACTAATTCTGACATAACTATGATGTCATAATAAGCATAATAAGATCTAAATTAATAATTTAGATGTCCAACTAGTTTAAATCTAATATGATAGGCATAAGATGATAAACTAGATCTGATTAACAATTTAGATGTCCACTTAATTCAGATCCAATTGTTAAAAATATATCAAACACGAATAAGGTCAAGATCCCCATCATAGCATGTCATAGAAATTACAATAGATCCGACAAGATAGAGATTTAGATCCAATAGTTAGAAATAGATCTAACACAAATAAGGTCAAGATCCACATCATAGAATGCCACAAAAGTTACAATAGATCCGAATAAGAGTTCATATGTCCAATAATAACAGATCTCAATTAATCACAATATGATGATAAGGTGGACATAAAAATAGATCTAGTAAAAATGGTCATGATAAAACTAGATCCAATATACTTAGGATGAACAGATCCAAATAAGAATCCATATGTCCAACAAAAATAGATCTCAATTAATCACAATATGGTGATCTAGATCTAAACAAAGGTTCACTTGTCCATATACTGATAATCCCAAATTAACCACAAACTTGACAAAGGTTCGGATCCACAAAGGTGACATGATAAACTAATCACAGGTGAATTAGATCTATAAAAATAGATCTAGCATGATGAAGTTTGAGATCCAAGAATAACATAGATTTATGATTCAAGATAGATCCAAATCACAGTACTATCATGTTATACTTTTAGTCATTTAAATCTAGAAGTAACCTAGAACTCACAGTGCTTGGCTAAGAAGATAGAACTAGAAAAGAAGCTTGTTGGGTTGTACATCCACGCTTGAATCTCTAATTGATTTGCAAAGTTGATAGTTGTAGAAGATAAGATTAGATTCAGTTCAGGCACTGACGGCATCTGGCCTCCATTGTTTTTTAGTATGAGAAAACAAGAGAATTGAGGTATATTCATAGCTGCTAGCCTCCCGAATTCGAATGCCACCTCAGCCCTTGGGTGAATCGGGCCACGGATCGACACCCACTTGGGTCCGGGTGCCCAAAAACATACATGGGCGCACTTTACAGGTGCGCCAGTGCAAAAATACATTGGTGCACTTGTCAAGTGCGCCGGGAATTCGTGCTCTTTTTCGCCAAACTTCTACCGTCCATAACTTTTTCATACGTTATCCGTTTTACGCAAAACCAGGTGTCTATCTTAACCAGAATTTCGAGACGGACGCAATGACGTAATCTATTTCCCTTGATTCTTAATATTAAATTAATTATTCTTTAATTTATCCACTTTAATGTTGTTAAAATATCGAAGTGTTACATTCTCCCCTACTCAAAGGATTTCGTCCCTGAAATCTTCAAGTTAAGAAGAATGTACCCTACCATCCATCTACTCATCTACCAATCACAGGCATCCATTGTCCTTAAAATTTTCTAATGCTTATATGAACATATGCAAAGGTGTGTGTATATGTCCCAACACTAATGTGAAAGATCAAGCGGTCTACTGATTCAATAGACCTCCTTAATGCAATGTATGTTAGTGCCATGAATCCAACATGTATGCAAATAATCCTATTATAACATGTAAGTTCAATATGTGTGCACAATCATCCATCCAAATGCAACATCTATATGATGATACATCCACTTTCATACATTAAAAGAAGAAAAATGCACACATATCTATATGCAGTATGAGAGTGATTGAGCCGATCAAGTGCCTAATGTGTGTGTATATGCATCCACGAGCAACCACTAGTAAACATTTGCATCCACTTACATCCATCAAACATAACGTGTCTCAAACCTATGTTTACAATCATGGGATTTCCTACCTAAAGGTCGAAGATTCGATCGATAGGATATACTCAGATGATAGAAGCAAATGCGAATAAAAGCTTTTGGAAGAGAAGTTAAGAACATTCCCTTGAAAAGAAAAGGGTACGAAGCGCAAAAATCTTGTCTTCGGTCTCCCAAGTTGCATCTTCTTTGTTGTCTCCCCACTGAACCCTCACCAACTTGACTCCTCGTTTGCGTAGTTTCTTAACCTCTGATCCAAGCAAAAGTCATTTTGTAAATCCCCACCAACCACTCGGTGATCTACAGGGTCGTCCATAAATGCTTCGAAGGGTTCCATGCCAATGCCTGCTTGATGATTGTTGTTGTGTGTAAACTCTACTAAAGGAAGGTGCACGTCCCAAGTCCCTCCGAAGTCTAGGATACACAGCCTCAAAAGATCCTCTAGAAATCTGTTCACCCTCTCTGTCTGTCCATCGGTCTGAGGATGATAAGCGGTGCTCAAACATAACTGTGTACCTAATGGTTCTTGCAAGCTCGTCCAAAATTCACTAGTGAAAATGGGATCACGATTTCTTACGATATTGGAGGGTACTCCATGAAGACGGACTATCTCATGAACGTAAACTGCTGCCAACCATGTTGTCATCCTCTTACTCTTAACTGGTATGAAATGAGTGCTCTTAGTAAGCCTGTCTACTATCACCCAAATGCTGGTGTTGCCCTTCCTTGATCTAGGCAAACCATCTATGAAATCCATGGAGACGCTCTCCCACTTCCACTGCGGAACATCTAAAGGATGAAGTAAACCACGGGCTTCCTTTGCTCAGCTATGCCTATGCCTTGCTGGCAAATCAGACATTGAGAAACAAACACTGCTACACCTTTCTTCATCCCATCCTAAAAGAAAACCCTTTCTCAAGTAGCTCCCCTACTTTCTCTTGGACCCATATGGAGCACAAGCAATGTAACTGGCTTTGCATTGTCCACCAAATATGTGCGTAAATCGATCTCGCGCCTTGCGGTAAACCCCGAACCTCATCAAAGAGATTAGGATACTCACGGACTACTGGGACAGATTTTAGATCATCGATAGATGCGTCGAGTGACTCTAGGAAACTCAACATAACAGACCCCTTGAGGTCACAAGAAATCTCGAGGGTCCTCCCTTGGCAAGTCAGAAGCCTAACAACCCTCCTCTCACAATCCAGAATGGCACCATATGTGGTTGGCCAGTCCATCCCTAGAATCAACCCATAGCCCATGATCCCAAGCATATACCCGTCGCACTTGAACTCGACGCCCAACAATGATATTCTCAAACCCCGACAAATCATAGATAAATGAGCCAAACCACCTATGGGTTTTAGACAACAACGGGATCCACTACCATGCTAGTATTTAAGTGCAGAGATTCAACTACAGAACTAGATGTAAACGAATGCGAAGCGCTAGAATCAAAAAGAGTTCTTATAGGATGATTGGAAAGAGAAATCAAATCTTCCATGGAAATTTTCCTACCTCTATTTGGTGCACTAGCCACGAGAGCATTCTCTTTCCCTCCAGAGGTTCCTGTTCTTTGACCTTGCCCTTGCTTCCTTGGGCACTCCCTAGAATAGTGTCCCACCTCTTCACAAACGAAGCAAGCATTCTTCCTTTTCTTGCAGTCCTAGGCCAAGTGACCCACTCCCCCGCAACTATGGCACTTCATCTTACCCTTAACTTTGTCATTCTTTCCGCCCTTCTTCTGTTGCTCTTACCGTCCTTTCTTGGGCTATAACTTTTTTATTTTGTGTTTCATCAACCTTAACTTTCCACCTTTATTTGAACTTTTCTATGTTCCTTTCCCGGGCCATCATTTTTCTCATCCTTGGGCTGTGCTCCTTAGCCCTAACTCCCTTATTCTCCTTTTTACCATATTTGTGTAACAAGCTAACTAGTCTCTCGAAAGTTGCCTCCATCGCACAGAAATCCTTACAAAGCTCGAGAAAATTAGCCGTAGGTGATACTACTGCAGCTACAGATGGAGGTTAGGCACTTCATTGCCCTTCGACATGTGCCGCAGTTTAAACATGCCTACCGCATCATGCCAAAATGGGGATACCTTTCGGGAAGAATCGGTTCCTCAAACAAAAAGAAAAAAGGAATCAAGCGGAGAATCGAGAGATATTACATATGACTTTAGGGAATATATTTTTCAAAACAGGCTTTTCTTTTTGAAAATGCTTTCATTTAAAAATTTTTGAAAATAATTTTCAAAAACTTTATCCAATTCGGTAACCTTCAGCTCTGATACCAAGTGTGACACCCCACGTCCATTAATGTCACTTACAAAGGGAATGCATTAAGTTTCGTGAAGCGTTATAGGTAAACAGGAATAGAAATATTACAAGACAGATATAAAAGCAACAACGGAATTTAAGATTTTATTTCAAACATAAAATCATAACATCATGGTCCAAAATACCATAAGTCTAAAACTGCATAAAAGCCATTACAATAATATAAAACTTTCTATCTTGTTCCATCAGAGTACATGAAAAGCATAATTCCCCAAAAAGAGACAAAGTCATAGTAGAGATAAGAATTTGAGCAATACTTCAAAACCTGCTCCAAGCAAGATGATAACCGAGTCCTGACTAAGCTTGAGAATTCCCACCGTGTGAAACAGGGTGGGAAGGGAATGGAAGAAAGAAGAGGAAACAAAAAGGGTCAGACATAAAGTCTGGCGAGTCTTGTTACTTTTAGCAAGTAAATAAATAAAAGTAGAATGACAGGCATATAAGATGGATAAGTAAGATAACACTATAAGGGATAGGTAAGACAAGGTAAACATAATAGAGTGATACGCTTCTCTAAAGATTCCTATGCACAATACTAGTATAACTAGAATGAGATGATCCCCAACAAGTACAAGATGATAAACTTAGGCGTACTTCTGGTGAGAGATTTTAACCCCATACAATCCACAGGCAGCCCCAATAACGGACTCCTAAACTTACCAGAGTCTAGATGTACCCTAACTACCCTAATCGATCAACTACCTATGCGCGTAGATACCCTGTGTTGGCCCCACAGTAGGAGGTACCACTTCCTAAAGTGGCAACCCCTCGTTAATAATATGCACAACCATATCTACATGTGTCACGGTCGTCTTATCCCCCTTTTCCCACCTCATACACGCACATGGCCCGGTCGGTTTGTGCCGCCCACATCATCCTCCACGTTTGGAACTCTTACAACCAGTCTAGTAAGTGTGCCCCTTCTCCGACCTAGTACGGAGTACATGTTTTGATACCTACTCCGGGTTACTAGATGAAAAGGGTCCCACACAATATGATACAAGCTCTCCCCTTTGTCTTGTATCCCCCACAGGGTTTTCTTTGGCTATGTATACCACTAGGTGTCTTTAATTACATAACTCTATCATTTCTACAAGTTATGCTTGCCCTAAAAGGTGTCTTTAATTACATAACTTTATTGTTTCCACTGGTTATGTATACCACTAGGTGTCTTTAATTACATAACCTTATCGGGTTAAGTTTTTGGGCCAATATATACTAATATTACATACCTACCAAAGATTTACTTAACCCTCCCACTGATCCAAGCATGTTTATTTAACGGTTAAGTTTGTGCGCTTATATATACTAATATTACCCACCTACCCAAATTTACTTAACCCTCCCACCGATTCAACCAAGTTTACTTAACCCCTATTCATGTTTATGTTCATACAACCCTATGGATTCAATTAGGTTAAGTATTACAGACTAACAGGTTGTCCCCATTCACATTGAATGCTTTTTACTTGCCAAAGTTTCACTTGCTTATTAATGTCATATAAATATAACTTAATCCATTTAAGTTCATTAACAAGCCCCATTACATGTTATTCTTTATATTGTAATTAACAGAAGTAATCTTACAATCTTTCACCCTTAGATAGTAATTAACGGAAGTAATCTTATAATCCCTTTTGCATTGTCTGTTTCCATAGTTACAATAACATATTTTACTTAATATTTAATTAAGTATACTTCTTCTCAGTTCACCAGTTTCCTGTTTAACATATCACTACAACTTGACGTTGTTTACTTATTAACTTAGTTTTCTTAATTAAGGTTTACTAATAAGCTTTCTTTCCTTTTATTATAACTTATGTTATAATTTCCACTTGTCCCTAGGACAAGCCTACCTATTATATACAAAATTTTCATGAAGTAATTAGTCGTAATAGGTTACTATCATCCCTTGTTTACTCCAATTCATTACAATGTCCATTTATGGTTATAATGGGCTAGACCTCCCACATTAGGCCTACAACTTGTGGATGCCGGATATGTTGGTCGGGTCCTGGCAGACTTATTCCACAAGTTAGGCCTAACCTCGTGTCTTAGCCCGATTTGTATTTGCGCACTTAGACCTCCCTCATTAGGTTCAACATTAGTGGCTGCTGGATATGTCAGTCGGGTCCGGGCAGACTTCCACCGCTAATGCAACCTAACCTCATGTCATAAGTGCAATTACAATTTCTAATTGTAATTATTAGACATTTCATTCTTATCCAATTCTTACCTATGTCTTTATTGGTGATTATGCCCCTATTTACCCTTTTTGAATTATATGTCAAATTCATATAAATATTATTTAAATTATGCCAATTCTAACCTTTATACCCACGTTCCCTAACTAACGCATTTGCATATATTTGGCGACATCTAGGCTAGAAAGTAGCCTAGTCATAGACAATAAAAAGGGAAAAGGTGATGGGGATATAACAAGGGTGATTGTTTTGGCATAAACATAAACTAGCATGGTGATAAGGTGGACATATAAGCATAAATTTGATGAATTTGTGGCAGTTAACTAATTCTAACATAAGTATGATGTCATAATAAGCATAATAAGATCTAAATTAACAATATAGATGTCCAACTGGTTTAGATCTAATATGATAGGCATAAGGTGATAAACTAGATCTGATTAATAATTTAGATGTCCACATAATTCAGATCCAATTGTTAAAAATAGATCTAACACGAATAAGGTTAAGATCCAGATCATAGCATGTCATAGAAATTACAATAGATCCGACAAGATAGAGATTTAGATCCAATAGTTAGAAATAGATCTAACACAAATAAGGTCAAGATCCACATCATAGAATGCCACAAAAGTTACAATAGATCCGAATAAGAGTTCATATGTCCAATAATAACAAATCTCAATTAATCACAATATGATGATAAGGTGCACATAAAAACAGATCTAGTAAAAAGGGTAATGATAAAACTAGATCCAATATACTTAGGATGAACAGATCCAAATAAGAATCCATATGTCCAATAAAAACAGATCTCAATTAACCACAATATGGTGATCTAGATCTAAACAAAGGTTCACTTGTCCGTATACTGATAATCCCAAATTAACCACAAACTTGACAAAGGTTCAGATCCACAAAGGTGACATGATAAACTAATCACAGGTGAATTAGATCTATAAAAATAGATCTAGCATGATGAAGTTTGAGATCCAAAAATAACATAGAATTATGATTAAAGACAGATCCAAATCACAGTACTATAACGTTATACTTTTAGCCATTTAAATCTAAAATTAACCCAGAATTCACAATGTTTGGCTAAGAAGATAGAACTAGAAAAGAAGCTTGTTGAGTTGTAGATCCACGCTTGAATCTCTAATTGATTTGTAAAGTTGATAATTGTAGAAGATAGGATTAGATTCAGTTCAGGCACTGATGGCATCTAGCCTCCATTGTTTTTTCAGTATGAGAAAACAAGAGAATTGAGGTATATTTATAGCTGCCAGCCTCCCGAATTCGAATGCCACCTCAGCCCTACGGTGAATCGGGCTACGGGTCGACACCCACTTGGGTCCGGGTGCCTAAAAACATACATGGGCGCACTTTACAGGTGCGCCAATGTAAAAATACATTGGCGCCCTTGTCAAATGCACCGGGAATTCCTGCTCTTTTCGCCAAACTTCTAGCGTCCATAACTTTTTCATACGTTATCCGTTTTACGCAAACCAGGTGTCTATCTTGACCAGAATTTCTAGACGGACGCAATGACGTAGTACGTTTCCCTTAATTCTTAATATTAAATTAATTATTCTTTAATTTATCCACTTTAATGTTGTTAAAATTTCGAGGTGTTACAATCTCTCCTTTTTTATGATGACAACTGTACGATTTTCAGAATAAATAATATATAAGACTCCCCTTTAATATTTGCTTTCTCCAAATTTATATACTCTTCCTGTCAATATGCATAATTTCCTCCCCTTTTGTCATCAACAAAAAGAACAAAAATAATATTAGCTTTAGGTCGTATATTAGTTGATATTGTTTCACAACGATGGTGTATTTTAAAAAAAATGTTGTGACATTCTATTTATTATAAAAATAAAAATAGAAACCCCAAAATAAATAAAAGAATAGATTAAATATATCTAATTTGTTGTAGTGTTGTTATCCATAAATGCTTGTTTCTCATTGTATGTAGAAACATTGGTTATGTCAAATTTATATCATTTTTTAGGGTACCAGCAAAAAATAGATTGTATACTTTGGTACCAGCTTCCTCCGTTATGGTCCAAGATGTTAGATCGAAGGTAACCATACCCAACAGGGTTTAATGGTAGCTTTAAAAATAAAATTTTCATTATTAACAACTAAATCAAATAATTATTGATATATTTCTCTCTATTTTTCCAATTTACAGGAACCCAAATACTTAGATAATTTCTATTGAGGTAATTAGGGAGAAGGACAAACTTTGCCGAAAAATTAGGCTAAAGGACACCAAGTTTTATTTTTAGTCTGAAGGACAAACATTGAACCAAAATTAAGCTGAAGGAAAATGCTAAATGTAATTAGCATTATATTCAGTTTTTTTTACAATACACGAAAATGCTAGTTTTAACTAGCATTATTCAGTTTTACACTGCCGAAAATGCTAGTTATATTTAGCGTTGTCCTTCAACCTAATTTTTTTCAAAGTTTGTCCTTCAGCCTAAAAATAAAACTTGACGTCCTTCAGACTAAATTTTTTTCAAAGTTTGTCCTTATGCCTATTTTCCACATTTCTATTCATATTTCCTATTAATAATTTTGTACTTCTAGAAATATTATAAACATTACTGCTCATAAAGCACTTTAATTTCTATAAAATTTGGATCTTGAATCCACTCGAAATTTAGTACTAGCACTAATATTTTTATTATGCATAAAAGCGTATTTAGTACTATTTTTACGGTTAGTATTAATAATCGTAAACCACTTTTGTCGTGTAAAGGTCTAGAATTAGATAAAATCGCATTTAAATCATTTTTACCTTTATTAAATTTCAAGAACTCACTTGTATATTTTTCAAATTTGATTCCAAAGTCGCGATTGACATATTCAAAAGAAATTTTTCTATTTTTCAAACCATCAATTTCCTTGTTTATTTCAGAATTCTTCTTCTTCAACGTACTGTTCTCATTCTTAAGACGATTAATTCGAGATTATGAATTATTTAAAGTTGATTATAACAAATTATTTTAGTTTTCCAAATCGTAAATTTCTTTTGAAATATTTTCTTTTAAAAGCTCACATTCTTTAATTAAATCTAAATTTCTATGGTTTATAGCACTGTTCTCTTTTTCAAGAGACAAAAGATTAGAATTGGACTTATTTAAAGAATTCTCTAATGATGTAATTTATTTTGGAAGAATTCACTTTCCTTTCAAAGGTTGCTATTATTATCAGTCATTTATCATTTTCTTTTATACGAACATTATTTTGTAAAATGAGATCTTCAAGAGAAGTTTTAAAATTCTTTGTTTTTTAACTAAGAAATCATCCTCTTCCTTTAAGTTATCATATTTTAGTTCAATAATTTTTTTATTTCTTTAAAGCAGCACAATTGATCTTTTGTAATAATTTGAAATTTTTAAGTAAGTTGCCATGTGATGCTAAAAGATCGTTATAAATAGATTCATTGTGTACCATTTTGATTTGAGTGTAGCCATGTTACACTTGTGCTGAGATTCTATATCTTGTTGCTTGCTTTTCAAAAATTGCTCCTTCTCTATCTTTGGATTTTGAGTAGATCTTCTCTTTCTGGCCATTGTTCTAAGATGTTGCTATGATCAACTAAACACCAGGCTCTGATACCAATTGTTAGGTCAATGTGGCGATGAACGAATAACTGTTATGCACTGGATCGACGATGGCCAATATATATAGAGAGAGAGAGAGAGTTAGAGAGAATTTGAAGTGCGGTAAATAAAATAGTAGTAAAATAATTATAATAGCAGTAGAAAATATAAATGAGCGAAATATAAAATGCACTAAAGTAAAGTGACACTAGGAATTTTTATACTAGTTCGGAGCTATGTCCTATATCCAGTTCTAGACTTCTTATGGAATTTACACTAAACAACAACCCTCACTTAACTCGGAGGAATAGGTATTACAACACCTGAGCAGCTGAAAAGGATTTCACCTCAATAGCCGAAGAGGACTTTGACGTGCATAACCAACGGAACAGAACATTTACCAATACAAAAGATATTTGACTCTTTAAGTTCCTAATAACACGGATATGTCACTATGTAATACAACTTCTACAGCCTTCAACAATAATGATGCAAATTAAGTGTGCAGATGTAAGAAAGTAAAATTTGACCAAATTTGAATATTTGTGGAGTGAAGTAGCACTGGTCTAATATTTGCTTTGAAATAAATATTGAATTTGGAAGCAATGTTAGAATGATTTAGATAAGAGAGTTTTGTTTTTTGTTCGTGGAGTGATGTGAGGCTTATATAGGAGTTTTGAGATATCATTAAATAGTTGCAGCCCTCCAGAAATTTACACTAGAAAAGGCGCATCTGTTAGTAATATGTACTTAGTTGAAATGAACATTTAATATAGCTTCTGTAATGCCTATATAGGAAGACATTACTCTTTGAACTAGGAAACATGCATAGGTGGGATGGTAAGATGCGTTGCTCTAAATGGTGAGGTGCTGGGTTCAATTATAGCCAGTTTTACTTTTGCAAACATTTCTTTAATTCAAATACGGCTGCAACTATCCATTATCCAAAAGGCGCTTTGGGTGACTGATAAGTGCATGTGCGTCTCTTAGTAGCCACATGGGTTAAAGTCCAGCCTCATGTATTTTTTTCTATACTTCCACCTTTTAGAAATATACTACAACCTTCCATTTCCTTTCAAAACAAAATCATTTGTAGTGTGGTAGTAAGGAATGCATGTTTATTATTGGAGGTGGTGGGATCAAACTCTATTGCATGCATATTTCATTTTTGGCTTCTTGCGCATGACAAGAACTTTTTAAAGTGAAAGAAATGTGTTTCAAAACATGTAATGGTTCAGAAGGTTAATTATGTGCCTCATTAGTGTGTGATTTAGTGTTCAAGTACCACCACCTTAATCTTCGTTAGAACTAAACTTTTACTTGCACATCTATTGTTGAACAACTTTTTAACATTAGAGCCTTTGTACAAATGGTGGCATCAACCCTCAATTGAAACGAAAAATGCATGGTAGTTATAGAGTTTGTATATATCTTCGAGAATCTAGGATCGATTCTGCTTGAGTAACCTTTTTTTAGTGTCGCTTTTCCATCCATTATCTAAGCCTTAACCTAGAAGAATAAACTCAATCAACACGTCAGTGATAAATTTGTATAGTTTTTATCATTTAAACACTAAAATCGTGTTTCCAACAGATACAACTTATGGAATACCACAGAATGAAATACATTCATATACGCATTCTTAAAGCAAGGATTCCGTAGGCTCAGATGAAAAGGGACACGGATTAAGGATAAAAATAGAAATGATAAAAGTAGACACAAGTGTTATCCTTTCGTGTTGTAATATATGTACTATTTCGATACAATTCTAGGTTTATTGTTCTTTGTTCAGAATATTCTTTGATACCATGTTATCTACCATTAGCGCCATAGCCTAGATAAATGTTGATCTCAACCAATGTAAATGGCCTTAATGTCCTAGTACTGATAACACTAAAACACCAACAAACGACCCCAAGGTCCCACACAGTTCCCTGAGTATGTGTCGCTGACTTTCCATCGGTAACTCAAACAGTGGTAATGATATGTCCCATACAACACCTTCTCATTCAATGGTTTACTCGAAGTAAGCCCATTCCACGATGAAGTTTCAAATTAACAAGTCCAAAATCAATCGATATAATATTCCTTCGTGTCACATACCTCAAGGTGCATTATATCATTTAATTTACTTCCTTGTTCCCTTGAAGAGTGCAAAAACATGTAATTTTATATATGAAAAATAATTACTTTTAATAAAAAAAATTATAAAACGATTTAGAGAACATTCGTGTTATTCCTTAAAAATATTTATATTTATAAAATATTGTTTACTATTACCTTAGAATGATTTAATTTATAAACCTGAAACATAAAAACATTTGTTCCAAAGCTAATAATATATATAGGAGAAATTCCTTTTTCGAAAACACTAAATAAACGTGCATGGTGTCATAAAGAAATACACGAATTTCACACGAAATGAAATCAAGATGAAATTCATGATCCAAATTACGAATTTTATATAATTTTAGCTTGTCCTAAAATATGACTAAGCCTTAACAACTCCATCGAATTCACATCAAATTTTGGACCAAACAACCCAGGTAAGGACACAAGTAGCAACAGAAATTTCCTGCACAATTTCTACTGCCTATTTCGATACAAGCATACCCCTGTGTTGACACATGTGTCAATTGCCGATGCTGTCATAGTGCATGCAAATTGCCCAGGCAATTCTGCTTGGTTCACTTCCAACTTCGGGCAAGTTTTCTAATCACATTCAGGTTACATGATTGCATAACTATGAAGTATAAAAGCAGACAACATAATGAAACAAGAATTATATAATTCTAACAAGGATTGAAGGAAATAATAAATCACCAATATCAACCCAGAATTGGATGATACTGTAAACACAGAACCTTAACTTCCCTATTTATAGTGAATGTATTTTCATCTTACAACAATCAGGACAGTGGAATAAGAACTTTCACTGATAATAAGCAAGAACGCGTGCGACGAACAACTCACCTTGACTAGATTTAAAAGCTTTTTGCCCTGATTTTGATTGAGAATCACTTCTGCAATCTATCAAAATAAGAAACTCTGACATGCTGCTTACTATAGTTCACAGTGATCTTCTAGCTTCCAATCTCTGAAATAGTTTGAGGAGATGGATTGAATGATGGATTAGCTTCCCTTGAATCAACCCGCATATTTCATGATAATATATTTAGATATTTAAATATAACATCGTTAATCGAGTATATGTTCGAAAGTCACTTTTTGCATACAGATGAATTTGGAATCGAGATCACTTTCATTGAGTTTGAAATACAGTTTGCATGAATAAAAAATGTGAACATCGATGTGTTTCGAGTTCGTAAAATTTGGGATTTTGGGTAGAGGCTTGGGTTTCTAACATAACCCACTAGCCCACTTCCTTATAACATAGTTAACCCCACTCCTTCATTCATTTATCTCCTAACACTTAAGCAAAAATAGAAATAGAGGAAGGAAATTAAAATTCCCTAAGCTTTAGCTTGACCTTAGAAGTCCAATTTGTGTTGAAATCAAGTGCAAATTTAAGGAGAAGCTTAAGTATGTTCATCTCCAACTTGTTCCCTCTTCAATTTGTGAGATTTCCTAATATCTAACTCTTAAGATTCTCGTGTATGTATGTTTAGATTGGAGATTCAAGAGTCTTGGTTGAAGAGAGTCGATTTTTCTTGGTTTTAGAGTCTCTCTTGGCTTCTAACAATCAACGTTGAGTTCTTGCGAATTCACATCTATGTAATCATGATATTGGGATTGACAAGTGTGTCTTAGCACATATAGTTTTGTATGAATTTGGTTAATCGGTTTATTATGTGTTAACTTCTTGATTTGTGTGTTTTGATTACATTTATATGAATTTCTTTTACCATTAGCTTTAGTGTATTAGGGAATGCCTTTAACCTATCCAAGTGTTTAGGACAAGCATGTATCAATTCAGAGCCATAAAGTGATGTTTTCACCTTGAAAAACTTTTCCAGAGCAGGTCAGACGTCTGACCATAAATTTCAAATGTCTGACCCAGTCCTTGAAATCGGCAGAGGCTAATTTCAAATGTTTGAAACTCAGTTTTAGACATCTTAACTAGACCAGATGTCTGAAATTTAGGTCCAGATGTCTGAAAAATACCACTTGCCCTGTTTTTCTTCTATCGACTGGTGGAAACCACGATCGATAATTTAGTTTGTTCCATGCTTCTTCCCGGCCATGTTTCAGCTCATTTTCTCTTTTCCTATGTTTTCTCAATTGCTCTAATTTGTGAATTTCACTAGCTCGATTATATCGAGTTTTGATGATTGTTTGATTTGTTGAATTTCGATATTTATGAGATTTAGTTTACGTTATTTAAACGTGAATTTTGGGATCGATTGTTCTCACAATCATATTTATGGAATTCTTACTTCGGACTATAAAGGGTTTATATTATTAATAGACACCAAATCTTTTATCAAAATGAATTCTAACACTACTTTCATCTTACAAAGTTGTTTCACAAATTGTCTTCCAACCTAATAGTATATATTTATATAAACCTTGTCCTCGTTCGTATAAGAAATCCAATTAAACCCTTTAATAAAAACAAGGACTATGAACCCTTGCATTTGCTTTGATGTTTAATTTTAGGACTCGTGCAATTGAAATTATGGAAATAATCATAGTGTGAATTTTTAGTGCAATATATAACTTGTTCGTAAATATTCGAGTAGAGCCTATGGTTATGGGACATGTAGTTTAACTCTTATACTTACCATCTTGAAGTAATTTACATTACTTTGGATCAGTTATGATCATTTTGTCGATTTGTGATTTTTACGATCTTCGGATCATCTTGTATAACTTCAGTTTATTTTGTGAATTTGTGCATTTTATAACTTTTGGATCACTCTGACGAACTTCGGTTCATTTTGTGGATTTGTGCTTTCTTCGATCTTCGGATCTGGCGGGGTCATAACCCACGGTCTTCGGACTGTCTTAAGGAGCGTCGGCTCAAAATTATAGGCCATCTACCTATAAATCGTGTCTCATCTAGTGTTATGCCTTCTTCCCTTGTTGTGATATTATGGATTTCTAATTATTAATTTCTAAAATTTGAGTTGATTTGTTAGGTGATATCATTTCTTGGTAATGTGTTTTGATAATGTGTTATCAATTTTGGTTCGATTTGATAGGTGATATCATTTCTTATGAATAGTTATATAATTAGAATGTGATACTCTTTTATAGCACTAAGATTTCTTTGAGATATTGTATGGATATTTTTGGGGTTTCACATTTATATGTGAACATTGTTGTTATTGCATATATATATCATCACCTGTTTTTATCTCTTATTCTGTCTCAGGTTATTATGATAAGTAAATTTAGACTAATTCGTTTATTATTTATTTTCTTATAAACAATATTCGAGTCAGACTAAGTATTGCAGGTGCTACACATGACTTCTAGAGGTGAATTTATCTTGACTTTTGGCAAACTACTTAAGTGTTATTCTTTTTGGGTTATATGTATATGAGATAGAGATTATTTTGTGTGCATATTATTTTGTTTAACTTTTTACCTATTCTTTGGATGTATAGTGAATAGAGTATAACCACTATCTTTGTGTATGCATGTACGTTTTATATTCATATCGATTTCTGCCTTCGTGATGTGAATATCTATGTTTGCCTTTGATTATATTGTTATTTTATATTGATTTCGGATTTCATCTTGAGATAAAACAGTAATACCACCTAATCCGACATGTTAACTCTCGTTATAAGCTATTATACAGATGATCTCTTCTGAACAGCCTTAATCTTTGGGTTAGTTGACAGCATTACTCTGTAATTTCCTTGGTAGCACAAGGATAGAGCTAGGACATCACAGCCTGGCATCAGAGCCAAGTTCATAACAATATAAAATATTATGATGACTTGCCCTAAGTCTCTCTTAGGGAATCATGTGTTTGAATTTAATTTGAGCCTTAGAACCGGCCATATCCTATCTTATATTATGATACTTTGTTCAATCAACCAAATTTATTTGAGTTCACCTTTATGAGTCTTGGCCTATGACAAACCTAGAGTCTTGTCCTTTTCGTGAGTAGGAACTTAGAATTATATCCTATTTTTTGTTGAGATTCCTTGTTCATTGAATCGAGTTTATTCGAATTCATTTCGAGAATAACATTTTCCCTTTTTTTTCCTTTCTTCAAAAGTAGAAACGGATCGACGTGGCCGCCCGAGCATTAGGAAATCTAGTGCCATTCCTATAGGAGAGTGTTTATTTTAGCTTAGACATCTAGAGGAAGTCCCCAGATGTCTGACCAAATTCAGATTATTTTGTGGGTACTGATTATTGTGTTTTGATGGGAGTAATCTTATTCATATGCTTGCATGGGTTGAGTTGATTAATAATATGGGAACATTGAAAATGAACACCTTGTGAATTTAGTTTCACGATTTGACTATGAGGTGTTCGATGATAATGTTAGATAATAATTCAACCTAAAAGAGAACTGCTTAAACTAGATTTAAACAAGAAATATGCAAGTATAATTTATGAACGAGATTTATAAGTATGAACGGATTTGAGTTGAAATAACCTTTGAGACTTAAGTAAAGATTTTTATTTCATAAAACGATTTAATAAAATAATTTCTGGCTAAGTAATAAACTAATCCATTTAAGATTAGCTTTGTGAAGCGAAAGTGGATAAATTATTTCCTTTAAGCATTGTGAAATAGTTGTTTGTTTATTTATGATTAAAAGTTTAATTCATGAATAATTGGTTGCCCCTCTGATTATTTGTTTACGCATTTGCATCCCTATATGGACGTAATTTGTTTTATTGTGTTAAGTTTTTCATTGAGTATGTTAGGAATTCTAATCGAGATGTGAAACGCCACGGTATCGAAAGGGTTTCTAAACACTTCGATGAGAAAATTGTGACACAACATTTGTGTTAAATAGTAAGAACTCGCAACTTCCCCATGAAGGAAAGCGCGGATAGTTCGAGAACAAGCCACAGAATAACGCAGACGGAAGAACATTTCATTGTATATTACAACAATTCATCAGAATACAAGAATATATAGAGTATAAATGAATAAATATTACACAGAAATAACAGAGATTTAAATTACATTTAAATACATTACATAGCAGCGAAAAATAATACAATGCACAACTAGAAGAGATATACGGATACAAAGCTTTCCGGATATCATTCCAGCTGTAAACCAGGATCCTGTGAATATAAATCTGCAAAATCAAAACTACTAGCTGCCCGTGTCAAAATAAGGGCACCCAGAGTTTAGGTTAAAACAATAAACCCCAGGTCAGTCATGGGACTGGTGTGAGAACTAAAACAGTTATTTAAAACTTTATTTTTAAACTTAGGTAAATCAAGGGACCAAGCCGTATAACACGGAACGGGTTTCCTCCCAAGAATACCAGTGCATAAACAAACAACTCAATGCTAAATAAAGAAAAATGAAGCTATTATAAGACCCAGTTCCCATCACACAATGCAACGCAAGCCGGAGGATAGGGTTTTACCTTACAATAGCCAAAGCATGCTTGGTACATTTGAAACAAATCATTTGATACTATTATAAGTGCATAGTGTATAAAACAACTTCAAATCATAAGTATCAATCATAGGCGGCATGGGTACCATATATCATGTCGCCAATACTAGGCTCCACAAATAAAACCGCAAATGTCACGTATTTGGAAGTTGGGTTTCCATATGTGAACCGAGGCAAGGGATCGTCCTCACCGTCTTCGAGACAATCTAGCCCATGTCTCAGGGTCAGAGCGCATTGACCCTTGGAGCGACAGGGCCGGTCTACCGATGTGGATTAAAATTCCTGAACAATACGTCTCTCCGCCCTATGGGGCGTAAATGAGCCAACAAATGACTCCATCGGACCCGGATCGTCCGAACAAACCGAGGCGCCTCGCAACAGCAACAACCACATAAGTCAAACTCGTCAGGGCGTGTAAAACCACTGACGCCACTTCTAGCTAGAAAGAAACGCATGTCTTCCATAAGGTCCTCTCACGTTTTTGGTTCACCACCGGGTGTGAAACTCGCGAAGTAAACGTTACACAAAGCTACGCCACAAAGGTCGTGCTTCGATCATCAACCACAAGACTTTGCTTTTCAACAGAAGCCTTGATCATTTGCAACTTAGCATGCCACACAGGCAAACCACTCTATGCAACCGATATCAGTCACACAGAATGAAATCCGATGTCAGACACACAGTCCATTTACAAGTCCGTTCTGGGTCTGAATGAAACCGGAGGCACCTAGTACCCCGCATATCCATCGATCTCCAAGTACGTCTGGACGATCACCAACTGTTTCCATCTTCTTGGGTGTACATCCCAATCAAAATCATCAGTAATCACCCAAGCGACGTGAAGACCTCCGGTCTCGACCACCGTCTTCATCTTCGACTTATCGTCGTATCAGTTATTCAGAATGGGATAAACCCGGTCTTTCTGAATAACTCGCGTATATTATAAACAAGTGTCACACAAACACAACATACGCCTCATTCCAATTCATTAGTCACTAACTGTAAATTAATCAAGAGAATAATCCCCCAATACTAACCCCGAAGGCCGAAACCAACATCAGATCAATACCCAGGAAATCACTCTGCTTAGCCAATCTACAGCTAGTTTCTAAATTTCACATTCTTAGGGAAAGGTTCCCATTAATTTTATCAAAGATAAATTCTTTAATTTATTCTTTAATCTACTTTTAAATATCAATTCAAACTAGTCGGGATTAACGAAGTTTACCGAAGTAATCGTTTGTTTTAATTTCCCAATCCCAACCTATTCATCCCATGAAGTAAAACGGGTCTTACTTCATATCTAACACCACGGTGTTATCGGTAAATTTAATTACCATTTCACGTTTAAATCTAATTAAAGATTTAACTATCGCCTGGAGCAAAACTGGTGATACTCCATTCTCGATCATTTCAATCTAATTAAAGATTCATTAAAACTCCACTTAGTTTTAATCTGTGACTGGGTTAAAGAATCAGTGTCATTTAAAACACGGTTCACGATAAATCCAAAATCACATCACATTTCAATCAGTCCCTAACCGTAAATTAGCAAGTGAGCAGTTCCCTAAGTATTAACCCCGAAGGCTGAAACCAACATCAGATCAATACCCAGAAACCATTCAACTTAACTAATCTTCAGTTAGTTTCTGATTTTCTTAACTCCTTTGGGTCTAAGAACAGTATTATTGAAGATACCGTTCACGACAACCCAAAATCCCATTCCATTAATTATCAGGTTAAAGGACAAGTGTTATTTAAAACACTATTCACGATAAACCCAAAAATCAATATCAATTCAATTCCAATTAAATATTATTTAATTGGTACACTTCATTAAATCTAAATAAAAAGATTTAATCTTCCCTCAACTGGGTTCAAGAACAGTGTTAATGAAAACACCATTCATGACAAACCCAAATCACATTTGATATTAAATACAAGGCTCTGAATAGAAAATATATCGGCTTATATTCAATATCAAATTCTACGACCAACAAATATCGTATTGGGAATAACGATATATATATATATATATCTTTCAAATTTCCATAACAACATCTATATAATCACGAAATCCAACATCGAAATAATCCGAAGACGATTTCGATACAAATCCATTCCAATTCAATTATTGGAAATTCTAGTTACCTTCAAAACCATTTTTCAAATTCAATTTATTTATTTTAAAAATAAATAGAATTATAATTCTAGTTCAAAACTAGTTCATTTCGATAAAAATCTATTTTTATCTTTTCAAATATGAAGTTTTTCATCCCGATTCTTTCTAAATCATTTCTTATGATTTTACACAAATTATTACTATTTTTAATAATTTTATCAAGGCCCGTACAGTCGATTTCCATCAACGGCCATCGAACTGCACTTACAGCAACCTTTTCCAAATTTGATTTGGACATAATTCCAAATCCAACCGTTAGATTTCTAATTTCTAATATTCATTAGAAAGCTCTTTTCGACACGAACCCAATGGTTCCGGTTTTAGGAGAATCCGAAGGTCGGATCTCACGTAATATCCGTTCGAAGTCAATGGTCGAAATTCGCGAACTACCGCGGCGCGTTCTATTCAGGCCATTATATTATATATATAATATATATAATATATACTTCGTCGATTTCCTTTTAAAACGTATTATATAAATTGTTTTTAAATTCATTTTCAAAACGATTTCAACTTCATTTCAAATTCAAATCAAAATTGAATTTTTCCTTATAAATTCGTTTTAAATTCATTTCAAATTGATTTCAATTCAAATTGATTTCTTATTCAATTTCAGTTCGTTTTCAATTCAATTTCAATTCAAATTCATTTCTATTCGATTTCAATTCGAATTTATTTCTATTCAGTTTCAGTTCGAATTTCAATTCTTTTCCAAATATCAGATCTTGAAATCACTTTCGATATTCATTATAAAATGAATAAAATCGATATAAATATCGTTCACGTCAAAATGACATCAATCTAATCAACACAGCTTCATATATTTCTATTTTCAAATATTCTTTTCCAAATATTTCTATTTTCAAATATTTCTATTTTCAAATATTTCTATTTCAAATATTTCTATTTTCAAAACTAGAATGAGTCCCAATCAATTACCATATAATGTTAATTATATGGATTTTCTACCACACATATATAACAGCAACGATAAATCATCAACCATCATCCAAAGTGCGTTCTACACTGCATAAGCATCAAATATAAATATTTAACGCTTATAACAGTCTGTCAATTAATCAATCGACATACAACTAACTATTGGGATTAGTGTATGTCATATATAACCCCCATACCCGTGTGGGGTTTTCAAACAATCAAACACAGATTTTATTTGTGCAGTTGGGCGATGTGTAAAATTTATCGTCCCAATCAATATCAGTCAAATCAGTGTATATAAACAAATCATCTGATTCATTTATAAATATTTATTTTATATACACGTTAAAAATTATATTTTTTAACTATATAATATTTTCCGCTATAAAATATTTCATTTCGTTTCATATCACATCACACAATCAACTACACATCAAAATCAAACAAACAAGCATACAAGCCGTCCATGGTCTGTGGACGACGGGTGTCGGGTGCTACTAAACACCGTCTGCATCCTAGTATATATTTTAACTAGAAATAAAATTAAAAGGTGAGAAGTTCTCACAGAGGGTTCCACTCCGCCGTGCTTTGCTTTTGAACTGCTGAACCGTTTGGATCTGTCTAAAATTCCACTGCAGTTCTTTTCACGCTGTTCAAATAAAAATTATATTTTTATTGCTTCATTTCAATAAATAAAAATCATATTTTTTTTCTTACTTTATATATTTTCTCAACGCTGCTTCCTATATAAAAAGTATATTTCTTCTTCTTATACAAAGATCGGATTTTTATTTCAATGCTATAAAAATCACATTTTTATTTCAACATATATATAATAAAAATCAGATTTTTATTTCGCTACATATATAAAGATAATATTTTTCTATTCTTTATTATATAAAAATCATATTTTTAATACTTCTACTTTATAAAAATTATATTTTTATATTTCACATATGATAAAAATCATATTTTTATTATTTTTATAATATAAAAATCATATCTTTCCTACTTCAAAAATATAATCTTTTCGCTATTTCATTATAAAAACCATTTCTTTATCGCTTCTATAAATTACAAATCGAATTTTTATTCTTTCTATCACTATAAAAATTATATTTTTAATCTTTCTATAATGTAAAAATTATATTTTTTTACTTCTATAAAAATTACATCTTTATGACTTTAAAGAAAATCAAATCTTTTCGCCACACATTATAAATATTTTTATCGTTTAAAAATCACTTCTTTTCTTGTTCAAAAATTGTATTATTTTTTTCTTCATCGCTACATGTATAAAGAATCCTATTTTGATTTTGAAATCAAACCTATAAAAATCCTACTTTGATTTTGAAATCAAACACTAAAAAATCCTACTTTGATTTTGAAATCAAATACTAAAAAATCCTACTTTGATTTTGAAATCAAACACTCGATAATTAACAACTATAACTGAAAATAAAAATAATAAAAGACTTACGTTTTTTTTCTGTCAAAGAAGAGGGCTCGTCGGCTTGGGTTGGGCGTTGCGGGTGGTCAGGGCGTTCGAAATGAAGAGGAGGAAGAAGTGGTGGTCTTCGGTGACTGGGGGAGGAGCTTCGGGCTCGATTTGGGCGTGGGGGTCTTCGAAGAGAAGGGGCGAGGCTACGCGTAGGGGGGGCTTGGAGGAGGAGGTGGCGAAGCACAGGGGGTCGCGTCGGGTGGGGGGGCTGACGGGTGTCGGTTTTCCAGTTGAATAAGGAGAGAGAGAGGGCGGAGGAAGGTCGAAGGTGGAGGCAGAAGCGGTGGTGGTCGGCGTCCGGTCTGGAGGCGCAGTCGACGGAGCGGCTAGGGTTCGAGCTGTGCGTGGGTTTTTTTTAATATTTTTTCTATAATGATTTTGAAAGGGGGGCCTTGGTCAACGTAAGGAGATAAGGGAAGGGTTTTTATTTATTTATTTATTTATTTAATTCTAATATTAAATCCATCAAGTAACCTCTTATTTCGAACTCAAAACGAAACCCACCGCCTGTCGTCCCTAGCTAATTACCCCCATTCCGAACACAATGAGATATGTTTCATAAGCCAATTCGGCCATTACGATCAGTTTCGATCAAATTTAAAATGTAAATCAATGTATATTTAATTTGAACGCACATTTCAAATTACCGGGGTCACATACGAACTCTAAAAATTCCAGAAAAATTATTTCCAGCTTCGTATTGATGACACGGTCATAACAAAACTAATTTCGTCAAATTCTGAGACCGTTGGAAAAATGGTCATTTTCTGGTCGACCCGATTTAATTGAAACTGTTAAAACACGTTTAGCTTCGCCACGCTCACATACTGATTCAGAAAATTATGAATTTTGAAACCTAGCAATAAATTGACATCCCGGATCCAACAAAAGTGGTTTCGTCGAAAACCGAGGTCGTTTCCAAAATTTTCATTTTCAAAGGCCTTTATATATATTAAAATATATATAAATTCCACAGCGACTTTTCTGAATTTTAAACTGGACATATCTTTCAACTTCTAAAGTGAAATCTCAGTTTCTTGGATCCGTTAGAAAGATATGATTAAACAGATTCAAATATCTCTTGTTTTGTTCAATCCCGACTTAAAACGAATTATGTATATTCATTTGAAATTCGAAATCGAATTTTCGAACTGCAGGGCCATTTCAGGATCGTTATATAATTAAATAAAATTTATTCGTTTTAACTTCGTCGATAATATATTTTCCGTCGTTATTATTTAAAATAATTCATTTTAAATATTAAACATTCATTAAAATTGCCAAAATAAAATTTTTAAATTGGCCCAGATTTTCTGGGTTGTTACAATCTCCCCCACTTAAAATCTTTTCGTCCTCGAAAAGGAACGAAGCTGAAACTTGTTTTCTAATCAACTCAACTTTCATTATTTTCTTTACGGCTTAAGTTCTTCAACTTTTCAGTTTCTAAGAACTTTTCAAAAATTTCAAAAATTTGGCTAACACCCTAAATTTTCGAAAAATTTCGCCATAACCTCCCCTGCACCGGGAGCACCGGGAAAATCTCGAAATTGCCATACAGGCCCTCTGATCTCAAAAAGAAAAAGAAAAAGCCAAGCGGCTCATAAAATCATCATCACCCAAACAAAACAGTAAATTATGGTAAACATGTACCTATTTGTCGGGCAAATAATTTTATTCTTCTGCTCTAGCCTCTTTGCTATGACCTGTTCAATGTAAGTACATGTATATGCAAGCAAATGCGACCAATTTTCAATACAACTCACTATCTGATGAATTCTTTCGTATGGTTCTAATGTGTCTTGTTCTCTGAGCTTTGTAAACCAAAGCTCTGATACCAACTGTAAGAACCTGCAACTTCCCCGTGAAGGAAAGCGTGGATAGTTCGAGAACAAGCCACAGAATAACGCAGACGGAAGAACATTTCATTGTATATTACAACAATTCATTAGAATACAAGAATATACAGAGTATAAATGAATAAATATTACACAAAAATATCAGAGATTTAAATTACATTTAAATACATTACATAGCAGCGGAAAATAATACAATGCAAAATTAGAAGAGATATACGGATACAAAGCTTTCCGGATATCATTCCAGCTGTAAAACAGGATCCTGTGAATATAAATCTGCAAAACCAAAACTACTAGCTGCCCGTGTCAAAATAAGGGCACCCAGAGTTTAGGTTAAAACAATAAACCCCAGGTCAGTCATAGGACTGGTGTGAGAACTAAAACAGTTATTTAAAACTTTATTTTTAAAGTTAGGTAAATCAAGGGACCACGCCGTATAACACGGAACGGGTTTCCTCCCAAGAATACCAGTGCATAAACAAACAGCGCAATGCTAAATAAAGAAAAATGAAGCTATTATAAGACCCAGTTCCCATCACACAATGCAACGCAAGCCGGAGGATAGGGTTTTACCTTATAATAGCCGAAGCATGCTTGGTACGTTTGAAACAAATCATTTGATACTATTATAAGTGCATAGTGTATAGTGTATAAAACAACTTCAAATCATAAGTATCAATCATAGGCGGCATGGGTACCATATATCATGTTGCCAATACTAGGCTCTACAAATAAAACCGCAAATGTCACGTATTTGGAAGTTGGGTTTCCATCTGTGAACCGAGGCAAGGGATCGTCCTCACTGTCTTCGAGACAATCTAGCCCATGTCTCAGGGTCAGAGCGCATCGACCCTTGGAGCGACAGGGCTGGTCCACCGATGTGGATTAAAATGCCTGAACAATACATCTCTCCGCCCTATGGGGCGTAAATGAGCCAACAAATGACTCCATCGGACCCGGATCGTCCGATCAAACCGAGGCGCCTCGCAACAGTAAGAACCACATAAGTCAAACTCGTCAGGGCGTGTAAAACCACTGACGCCACTTCTGGCTAGAAAGAAACGCATGTCCTCCCTGAGGTCCTCTCCCGTTTTTGGTTCACCACCGGGTGTGAAACTCGCGAAGTGAACGTTACACAAAGCTACGCCACAAAGGTCGTGCTTCGATCATCAACCACAAGACTTTGTTTTCAACAGAAGCCTTGATCATTTGCATCTTAGCATGCCACACGGGCAAACCACTCTATGCATCCGATATCAGTCATACAGAATGAAATCCGATGTCATACACACAGTCCATTTACAAGTCCGTTCTGGGTCTGAATGAAACAAGAGGCACCCAGTACCCCGCATATCCATCGATCTCCAATTACGTCTGGACGATCACCAACTGTTTCCATCTTCTTGGGTGTACATCCCAATCAAGATCATCGGTAATCACCCAAACGACGTGAAGACCTCCGGTCTTCGACCACCGTCTTCATCTTCGACTTATCGTCGTATCAGTTATTCAGAATGCAAAAAACCCGGTCTTTCCGAATAACTCGCGTATATTATAAACAAGTGTTACACAAACACAACATACGCCTCATTCCAATTCATCAGTCACTAACCGTAAATTAATCAAGAGAATAATCCCCCAAATATTAACCCCGAAGGCCGAAACCAACATCAGATCAATACCCAGGAAATCACTCTGCTTAGCCAATCTACAGCTAGTTTCTAAATTTCACATTCTTAGGGAAAGGTTCCCATTAGTTTTATCAAAGATAAATTCTTTAATTTATTCTTTAATCTACTTTTGAATATCAATTCAAACTAGTCGGGATTAACGAACTTTACCAAAGTAATCGTTTGTTTTAATTTCCCAATCCCAACCTATTCATCACATGAAGTAAAACGGGTCTTACTTCATATCTAACACCACGGTGTTATCGGTAAATTTAATTACCATTTCACGTTTAAATCTAATTAAAGATTTAACTATCGCCTGGAGCAAAACTGGTGATACTCCATTCTCGATCATTTCAATCTAATTAAAGATTCATTAAAACTCCACTTAGTTTTAATCTGTGACTGGGTTAAAGAATCAGTGTCATTTAAAACACGGTTCACGATAAATCCAAAATCACATCACATTTCAATCAGTCCCTAACCGTAAATTAGCAAGTGAGCAGTTCCCTAAGTATTAACCCCGAAGGCCGAAACCAACATCAAATCAATACCCCAGAAACCATTCAACTTAACTAATCTCCAGTTAGTTTCTGATTTTCTTAACTCCTTTGGGTCTAAGAACAGTATTATTGAAGATACCGTTCACGACAACCCAAAATCCCATTCCATTAATTATCGGATTAAAGAACAAGTGTTATTTAAAACACTGTTCACGATAAACCCAAAAATCAATATCAATTCAATTCCAATGAAATATTATTTAATTGGTACACTTCATTAAATCTAAATAAAAAGATTTAATCTTTTCTCAACTGGGTTCAAGAACAGTGTTAATGAAGACACCATTCACGACAAACCCAAATCACATTTGATATTAAATACAAGGCTCTGAATAGAAAATATATCGGCTTATATTCAATATCAAATTCTACGACCAACAAATATCGTATTGGAAATAACGATATATATATATATATATATATATATATATATCTTTCAAATTTCCATAACAACATCTGTATAATCACGAAATCCAACATCGAAATAATTCGAAGACGATTTTGATTCAAATCCATTCCAATTCAATTATTGGAAATTCTAGTTACCTTCAAAACCATTTTTCAAATTCAATTTATTTATTTTAAAAATAAATAGAATTATAATTCTAGTTCAAAACTAGTTCATTTCGATAAAAATCTATTTTTATCTTTTCAAATATGGAGTTTTTCATCTCGATTCTTTCTAAATCATTTCTTATGATTTTACACAAATTATTACTATTTTTAATAATTTTATCAAGGCCCGTACAGTCGATTTCCATTAACTGCCATCGAACTGCACTTACAGCGACCTTTTCCAAATTTGATTTGGACATAATTCCAAATCCAACCGTTAGATTTCTAATTTCTAATACTCATTAGAAAGCTCTTTTCGGTACGAACCCATAGGTTCCGGTTTTAGAAGAATCCAACGGTCGGATCTCCCGTAATATCCGTTCGAAGTCAATGGTCGAAATTCGCGAACTGCCGCGGCGCGGCGCGTTCTATTCAGGCCATTATATTATATATATAATATATACTTCGTCGATTTCCTTTTAAAACGTATTATATAAATCGTTTTTAAATTCGTTTTCAAAACGATTTCAACTTCATTTCAAATTCAAATCAAAATTGAATTTTTCCTTATAAATTTGTTTTAAATTCATTTCAAATTGATTTCAATTCAAATTGATTTCTAATTTAATTTCAGTTCGTTTTCAATTCAATTCGTTTTCAATTCAATTCGAATTCATTTCTATTCGAATTTATTTCTATTCAGTTTCAGTTCGAATTTCAATTCTTTTCCAAATATCAGATCTTGAAATCACTTTCGATATTCATTATAAAATGTATAAAATCGATATAAATATCGTTCACGTCAAAATGGCGTCAATCTAATCAACACGGCTTCATATATTTCTATTTTCAAATATTCTTTTCCAAATATTTCTATTTTCAAATATTTCTATTTCAAATATTTCTATTTCAAATATTTCTATTTTCAAAACTGGAATGAGTCCCAATCAATTACCATATAATGTTAATTATATGGATTTTCTACCACACGTATATAACAGCAACGATAAATCATCAACCATCATCCAAAGTGCGTTCTACACTGCATAAGCATCAAATATAAATATTTAATGCTTATAACAGTCTGTCAATCAATCGATCGACATACAACTAACTATTGGGATTAGTGTATGTCATATATAACCCCAATACCCGTGTGGGGTTTTTAATTAATCAAACACAGATTTTATTTGTGCAGTTGGGCGATGTGTAAAATTTATCGTCCCAATCAATATCAGTCAAATCAGTGTATATAAACAAATCATCCGATTCGTTTATAAATATTTATTTTATATACACGTTAAAAATTATATTTTTAACTATATAATATTTTCCACTATAAAATATTTCATTTCGTTTCACATCACACAATCAACTACACATCAAAATCAAACAAACAAGCATACAAGCCGTCCATGGTCTGTGGACGACGGGTGTCGGGTGCTACTAAACACCGTCTGCATCCTAGTATATATTTTAACTAGAAATAAAATTAAAAGGTAAGAAGTTCTCACAAAGGGTTCCACTCCGCCGTGCTTTGCTTTTAAACTGCTGAACCGTCTAGATCTGTCTAAAATTCCACTGCAGTTCTTTTCACGCTGTTCAAATAAAAATTATATTTTTATTGCTTCATTTCAACAAATAAAAATCATATTTTTTTTCTGACTTTATATATTTACTCAACGCTCCTTCCTATATAAAAATTATATTTCTTCTTCTTATACGAAGATCGGATTTTTATTTCAATGCTATAAAAATCACATTTTTATTTCAACATATATATAATAAAAATCAGATTTTTATTTCGCTACATATATAAAGATAATATTTTTCTATTCTTTATTATATAAAAATCATATTTTTAATACTTCTACTTTATAAAAATTATATTTTTATATTTCACATATGATAAAAATCATATTTTTATTATTTTTATAATATAAAAATCATATCTTTCCTACTTCAAAAATATAATCTTTTCGCTATTTCATTATAAAAACCATTTCTTTATCGCTTCTATAAATTAAAAATCGAATTTTTATTCTTTCTATCACTATAAAAATTATATTTTTAATCTTTCTATAATGTAAAAATTATATTTTTTTACTTCTATAAAAATTACATCTTTATGACTTTAAAGAAAATCAAATCTTTTCGCCACACATTATAGATATTTTTATCGTTTAAAAATCATCTCTTTTCTTGTTCAAAAATTGTATTATTTTTTTCTTCATCGCTACATGTATAAAGAATCCTATTTTGATTTTGAAATCAAACCTATAAAAAATCCTACTTTGATTTTGAAATCAAACACTAAATAATCCTACTTTGATTTTGAAATCAAACACTAAAAAATCCTACTTTGATTTTGAAATCAAACACTCGACAATTAACAACTATAACTGAAAATAAAAATAAAAATAATAAAAGACTTACGTTTTTTTCTATCAAAGAAGAGGGCTCGTCGGCTTGGGTTGGGCGTTGCAGGTGGTCAGGGCGTTCGAAATGAAGAGGAGGGAGAAGTGGTGGTCTTCGGTGACTGGGGGAGGAGCTTCGGGCTCGATTTGGGCGTGGGGGTCTTCGAAGAGAAGGGGCAAGGCTGCGCAGCGGGGGCTTGGAAGAGGAGGTGGCGAAGCACAGGGGGTCGCGTCGGGTGGGGGGGCTGACGGGTGTCGGGTTTTCCAGTTGAACAAGGAGAGAGAGAGGGCGGAGGAAGGTCGAAGGTGGAGGCAGAAGCGGTGGTGGTCGGCGTCCGGTCTGGAGGCGCAGTCGACGGAGCGGCTAGGGTTCGAGCTGTGCGTGGTTTTTTTTATTTTTTTCTGTAATGATTTTGAAAGGGGGGGCCTTGGTCAACGTAAGGAGATAAGGGAAGGGTTTTTATTTATTTATTTATTTATTTAATTCTAATATTAAATCCATCAAGTAACATCTTATTTCGAACTCAAAACGAAACCCACTGCCTGTCGTCCCTAGCTAATTACCCCCATTCCGAAGACAATGGGATATGTTTCGTAAGCCAATTCGGCCATTACGATCAGTTTCGATCAAATTTAAAATGTAAATCAATGTATATTTAATTTGAACGCACATTTCAAATTACCGGGGTCACATACGAACTCTAAAAATTCCAGAAAAATTATTTCTAGCTTCGTATTGATGACACGGTCCTAACAAAACTAATTTCGTCAAATTCTGAGACCGTTTGAAAAATGGTCATTTTCTGGTCGACCTGATTTAATTGAAACTGTTAAAACACGTTTAGCTTCGCCACGCTCACATACTAATTCAGAAAATTATGAATTTTGAAACCTAGCAATAAATTGATATCCCGGATCCAACAAAAGTGGTTTCGTCGAAAACTGAGGTCGTTTCCAAAATTTTCATTTTCAAAGGCCTTTATATATATTAAAATATATATAAATTCCACAGCGACTTTTCTGAATTTTAAACTGGACATATCTTTCAACTTCTAAAGTGAAATCTCAGTTTCTTGGATCCGTTAGAAAGATATAATTAAACAGATTCAAATATCTCTTGTTTCGTTCAATTCCGACTTAAAACGAATTATGTATATTCATTTGAAATTCGAAATCGAATTTTCGAACTGCAGGGCCATTTCAGGATCGTTATATAATTAAATAAAATTTATTCGTTTTAACTTCGTCGATAATATATTTTCCGTCGTTATTATTTAAAATAATTCATTTTAAATATTCAACATTCATTAAAATTGCCAAAATAAAAATTTTAAACTGGCCCAGATTTTCTGGGTTGTTACAATCTCCCCCACTTAAAATCTTTTCGTCCTCGAAAAGGAACGAAGCTGAAAGTTGTTTTCTAATCAACTCAACTTTCATTATTTTCTTTACGGCTTAAGTTCTTCAACTTTTCAGTTTCTAAGAACTTTTCAAAAATTTCAAAAATTTGGCTAACACCCTAAATTTTCGAAAAATTTCGCCATAACCTCCCCTGCACCGGGAGCACCGGGAAAATCCCGAAATTGCCATACAGGCCCTCTGATCTCAAAAAGAAAAAGAAAAAGCCAAGCGGCTCATAAAATCATCATCACCCAAACAAAACAGTAAATTATGGTAAACATGTACCTATTTGTCGGGCAAATAATTTTATTCTTCTGCTCTAGCCTCTTTGCTATGACCTGTTCAATGTAAGTACATGTATATGCAAGCAAATGCGACCAATTTTCAATACAACTCACTATATGATACAATTTGGCTAAATGGTTAAAAATTTAATTAATCAAGCCATAACCAAACAACACAACCATCAATCAATTAGTTTATTAGCTTTTCAAATTCATAACTTTGATACATAGTCAAAAATCAGATTTTTGATGCCAAATCAAAACAATAAGCCCTATCTAGTTTCAGTTCTCACACCAGTCAATTGGAAATATATAGAAATCTCACTTTCGAAACTCGAAAATAAATACTGGCGATGGTGCCCCATCACCAGAATTATCCCCGTGCACTAGAGTGCGATTCTATAACTATCCAATACATTAAAACTTCGAATATACATTTGCAAGACATATATGCAAAATCTTTATATATTGGATTGTCCAAATCAATATATAATAAATAATCAAACACGAATAAGTGATTTAAATTTCAAAACAAAAATTGTTTTCATTTTAAAAATATACTCTTCACACTCGTTCTAGGATACTACTAATCCCATCTCTAACGAGTCACTCTTATTGGATATTACTAATCCAATATCTGATGAATTCTTTCGTATGGTTCTAATGTGTCTTGTTCTCTGAGCTTTGTAAACCAAAGCTCTGATACCAACTGTAAGAACCTGCAATTTCCCCGTGAAGGAAAGCGCGGATAGTTCGAGAACAAGCCACAGAATAACGCAGACGGAAGAACATTTCATTGTATATTACAACAATTCATCAGAATACAAGAATATACAGAGTATAAATGAATAAATATTACACAAAAATATCAGAGATTTAAATTACATTTAAATACATTACATAGCAGCGGAAAATAATACAATGCAAAACTAGAAGAGATATACGGATACAAAGCTTTCCGGATATCATTCCAGCTGTAAACCAGGATCCTGTGAATATAAATCTGCAAAACCAAAACTACTAGCTGCCCGTGTCAAAATAAGGGCACCCAGAGTTTAGGTTAAAACAATAAACCCCAGGTCAGTCATGGGACTGGTGTGAGAACTAAAACAGTTATTTAAAACTTTATTTTTAAAGTTAGGTAAATCAAGGGACCACGCCGTATAACACGGAACGGGTTTCCTCCCAAGAATACCAGTGCATAAACAAACAGCGCAATGCTAAATTAAGAAAAATGAAGCTATTATAAGACCCAGTTCCCATCACACAATGCAACGCAAGCCGGAGGATAGGGTTTTACCTTATAATAGCCGAAGCATGCTTGGTACGTTTGAAACAAATCATTTGATACTATTATAAGTGCATAGTGTATAGTGTATAAAACAACTTCAAATCATAAGTATCATTCATAGGCGGCAAGGGAACCATATATCATGTTGCCAATACTAGGCTCTACAAATAAAACCGCAAATGTCATGTATTTGGAAGTTGGGTTTCCATCTGTGAACCGAGGCAAGGGATCGTCCTCACCGTCTTCGAGACAATCTAGCCCATGTCTCAGGGTCAGAGCGCATCGACCCTTGGAGCGACAGGGCTGGTCCACCGATGTGGATTAAAATGCCTGAACAATACATCTCTCCGCCCTATGGGGCATAAATGAGCCAACAAATGACTCCATCGGACCCGGATCGTCCGATCAAACCGAGGCGCCTCGCAACAGCAAGAACCACATAAGTCAAACTTGTTAGGGCGTGTAAAACCACTGACGCCGCTTCTAGCTAGAAAGAAACGCATGTCCTCCCTGAGGTCCTCTCCCGTTTTTGGTTCACCACCGGGTGTGAAACTCGCGAAGTGAACGTTACACAAAGCTACGCCACAAAGGCCGTGCTTCGATCATCAAACACAAGACTTGTTTTCAACAAAAGCCTTGATCATTTGCATCTTAGCATGCCACACAGGCAAACCACTCTATGCATCCGATATCAGTCATACAGAATGAAATCCGATGTCATACACACAGTCCATTTACAAGTCCGTTTTGGGTCTGAATGAAACAAGAGGCACCCAGTACCCCGCATATCCATCGATCTCCAATTACGTCTGGACGATCACCAACTGTTTCCATCTTCTTGGGTGTACATCCCAATCAAGATCATCGGTAATCACCCAAACGACGTGAAGACCTCCGGTCTTCGACCACCGTCTTCATCTTCGACTTATCGTCGTATCAGTTATTCAGAATGGGATAAACCCGGTCTTTCCGAATAACTCGCGTATATTATAAACAAGTGTTACACAAACACAACATACGCCTCATTCCAATTCATCAGTCACTAACCGTAAATTAATCAAGAGAATAATCCCCCAAATATTAACCCCGAAGGCCGAAACCAACATCAGATCAATACCCAGGAAATCACTCTGCTTAGCCAATCTACAGCTAGTTTCTAAATTTCACATTCTTAGGGAAAGGTTCCCATTAGTTTTATCAAAGATAAATTCTTTAATTTATTCTTTAATCTACTTTTGAATATCAATTCAAACTAGTCGGGATTAACGAACTTTACCGAAGTAATCGTTTGTTTTAATTTCCCAATCCCAACCTATTCATCCCATGAAGTAAAACGGGTCTTACTTCATATCTAACACCATGGTGTTATCGGTAAATTTAATTACCATTTCACGTTTAAATCTAATTAAAGATTTAACTATCACCTGGAGAAAAACTGGTGATACTCCATTCTCGATCATTTCAATCTAATTAAAGATTCATTAAAACTCCACTTAGTTTTAATCTGTGACTGGGTTAAAGAATCAGTGTCATTTAAAACACGGTTCACGATAAATCCAAAATCAAATCACATTTCAATCAGTCCCTAACCGTAAATTAGCAAGTGAGCAGTTCCCTAAGTATTAACTTCGAAGGCCGAAACCAACATCAGATCAATACCCCAAAAACCATTCAACTTAACTAATCTCCAGTTAGTTTCTGATTTTCTTAACTCCTTTGGGTCTAAGAACAGTATTATTGAAGATACCGTTCACGACAACCCAAAATCCCATTCCATTAATTATCGGGTTAAAGAACAAGTGTTATTTAAAACACTGTTCACGATAAACCCAAAAATCAATATCAATTCAATTCCAATTAAATATTATTTAATTGGTACACTTCATTAAATCTAAATAAAAAGATTTAATCTTTTCTCAACTGGGTTCAAGAACAGTGTTAATGAAGACACCATTCACGACAAACCCAAATCACATTTGATATTAAATACAAGGCTCTGAATAGAAAATATATCGGCCTATATTCAATATCAAATTCTACGACCAACAAATATCGTATTGGAAATAACGATATATATATATATATATATATATATATATATATATATCTTTCAAATTTCCATAACAACATCTGTATAATCACGAAATCCAACATCGAAATAATTCGAAGACGATTTTGATTCAAATCCATTCCAATTCAATTATTGGAAATTCTAGTTACCTTCAAAACCATTTTTCAAATTCAATTTATTTATTTTAAAAATAAATAGAATTATAATTCTAGTTCAAAACTAGTTCATTTCGATAAAAATCTATTTTTATCTTTTCAAATATGGAGTTTTTCATCCCGATTCTTTCTAAATCATTTCTTATGATTTTACACAAATTATTACTATTTTTAATAATTTTATCAAGGCCCGTACAGTTGATTTCCATTAACGGCCATCGAACTACACTTACAGCGACCTTTTCCAAATTTGATTTGGACATAATTCCAAATCCAACCTTAGATTTCTAATTTCTAATACTCATTAGAAAGCTCTTTTCGATACGAACCCATAGGTTCCGGTTTTAGGAGAATCCGACGGTCGGATCTCCCGTAATATCCGTTCGAAGTCAATGGTCGAAATTCGCGAATTGCCGCGGCGCGGCGCGTTCTATTCAGGCCATTATATTATATATAATATATATAATATATACTTCGTCGATTTCCTTTTAAAACGTATTATATAAATCGTTTTTAAATTCGTTTTCAAAACGATTTCAACTTCATTTCAAATTCAAATCAAAATTGAATTTTTCCTTATAAATTCGTTTTAAATTCATTTCAAATTGATTTCAATTCAAATTGATTTCTAATTTAATTTCAGTTCGTTTTCAATTCAATTCGAATTCATTTCTATTCGAATTTATTTCTATTCAGTTTCAGTTCGAATTTCAATTCTTTTCCAAATATCAGATCTTGAAATCACTTTCGATATTCATTATAAAATGAATAAAATCGATATAAATATCGTTCACGTCAAAATGGCGTCAATCTAATCAACACGGCTTCATATATTTCTATTTTCAAATATTCTTTTCCAAATATTTCTATTTTCAAATATTTCTATTTCAAATATTTCTATTTCAAATATTTCTATTTTCAAAACTGGAATGAGTCCCAATCAATTACAATATAATGTTAGTTATATGGATTTTCTACCACACGTATATAACAGCAACGATAAATCATCAACCATAATCCAAAGTGCGTTCTACACTGCATAAGCATCAAATATAAATATTTAATGCTTATAACAGTCTGTCAATCAATCGATCGACATACAACTAACTATTGGGATTAGTGTATGTCATATATAACCCCAATACCCGTGTGGGGTTTTCAAACAATCAAACACAGATTTTATTTTTTGCAGTTGGGCGATGTGTAAAATTTATCGTCCCAATCAATATCAGTCAAATCAGTGTATATAAACAAATCATCCGATACGTTTATAAATATTTATTTTATATACACGTTAAAAATTATATTTTTAACTATATAATATTTTCCACTATAAAATATTTCATTTCGTTTCACATCACACAATCAACTACACATCAAAATCAAACAAACAAACATACAAGTCGTCCATGGTCTGTGGACGACGGGTGTCGGGTGCTACTAAACACCGTCTGCATCCTAGTATATATTTTAACTAGAAATAAAATTAAAAGGTGAGAAGTTCTCACAGAGGGTTCCACTTCGCCGTGCTTTTCTTTTGAACTACTGAACCGTCTGGATCTGTCTAAAATTCCACTGCAGTTCTTTTCACGCTGTTCAAATAAAAATTATATTTTTATTGCTTCGTTTCAACAAATAAAAATCATATTTTTTTCTGACTTTATATATTTTCTCAACGCTCCTTCCTATATAAAAATTATATTTCTTCCTCTTATACGAAGATCGGATTTTTATTTCAATGCTATAAAAATTGTAACACCCCACTCCCGCTATGATCACTCACTAAGGGAATGCCATAGCATCGGTGGAGTATTTTAGTGAATATAGAACAGAAAAATTACAACAAGACAGATATAAATAGTACTTGAAATTTTAAAACATCATCTCATAACAGCGGAAGTAAAACATGTCTGGTTACATCATAAAACCACAATAAAGGTCAAGTACAATATCCATCAAAATAAAGAAGTACATAATCCCACTCTCATACAATAGCCAAACAAAAGAAAAGATAACTGGATAACTGGAGCTTTACATCTATCCAAGCTCCTAAAGACTGGAACAGCAATCCGATCAAGCTCCACTACTGCTAGGATCCACCGTAGGACCTGAGGGTTGGGAAAAAGATAAAAACAACAGGGTCAGACATAAGTCTGAGCGAGTCCTATAACTTTAACAATACAATCGTTAAAGTAACCAGAGAAGACATAAACTGATATACGGTAACATATAGGGATGAATGGCTACCCTAAGCAGTCAACTAAACGAAGATAAAGGATAAAGACGCATCTACCCTCCCTAAGGTAAATTACTAAACTGCACCACACCAGTCGTTCCTAACTTAAAGGTTGATCCCACCCAAGGACTTATAAAATTTACTAATTAGTACCTGCGTACCCCTAGGTGACCAAGTAGGCGCCACGGGGCCCTACAATCCACTAGGTGTACACACTACTTCCCATTCGATCGGCTCCCTAACGTAGATACCCGTGCTGGCCCCACCGTGGGATGTATCATTCCCCAATGTGGCAACCTGATGAAACTAAAGGTGCACGGCTTATATCTACTCGATGCAACAACGGCTTACCTACCAGCCCGGGCCCACTCACGCATATGAAGCCCGTTGGACTTGCGTTGCCACCGCTAACCCGTTTGCCTCTTACAGTCAAGCCCAGTATGCGTGTCCCGTCCTCGACATGGGTCGAGCCCACAAAGATACGTATGGGTTACTGGTTGAAATGGGCCTCCACAAGCTACCCACCTAAGCTTGTCCCTTTTTCTAGTATATCCCACTTAACCCTTTAATCATGTTTTAATTACATGTTCTATTTTGGTTAAGTATTCTAATCGTATTTTCTATTGCCACCCAAGGCAACCACTAGATTTTCTCATGCCACCCGAGGCACCCACTTAACCCCTCATGTCCCTCTACATGCTAATGTGGTTAAGTGTTTCTTAATTAATTAATTAAGAACGTAACCTTTGTAAAGACCTCTCACATTAGACTGTCTTTTATGACCGCTGGTTAAGCCGGTTGGGTCCGGGCAGCCTTATGTCATAACAGAGTCTAACCTCGTGTCTTTACATTAATTACGTATTTAGTTTGTGCCTAAGACCTCTCACATTGGGCTAACATTTGTAGCAACTGGTTAAGCCGGTTGGGTCCGGGCAGTTTTACGCTACAACTGAGTCCAACCTCGTGTCTTAGTCAATTAATTACACCTAATTAATCACCCTCATAATTTTATATTAATTATCCCTAATTAATCAAGTTTTCTTAACATGGGTAGACCTAACTTAATAGGTAAATTCCCATGGGGTAGACCTAACTCAATAGGTAAATTCCCAACACATAGTATGGGTACACCTAACCAAATAGGCAAATTCCCATACTATGTTTATTTATTTTGTGTTATGCATAATTATATTAATTTCACACAATCTTATTAACTTATGCATTTAATTACCCCATCGTTCCCACGTAATTTCGTTCATGATATAACACATATAAAAGGTGTCAACTTGCATATGAATGAACATGTTTCAAAGGTGCCATCTTGCATATTAACAAACACATAACTTGCATATGAACTTGCATAACATGTCACATAACTTGCATATAATATGTCACATAACTTACATATTCATTTTGCATAACAAACTTGCATATTAGCTTATAGACTTGCATAATGTGTCATCATGAACTTGCATATTAATAAACATGTAACTTGCATATTTACATACATGTAACTCGCATATTAACAAACATGTAACTTGCATATAAAGAAACATGTAACTTGCATATTTACATACATGTAACTTGCATATTAACAAACATGTAACTTGCATATTAACAAACATGTAACTTGCATATTTACATACATGTAACTTGCATATTAACAAACATGTAACTTGCATATTAACAAACATGTAACTTGCATAGCATATTACCATGAACTTGCATAACATGCATATGATTACATAGCCCACAACTTGCATATTTAGCATCATGCAAACATAACATACATCATATTAAACTTGCATAAGCTTACATACTCAACATGCATAAACATAAGATTAATGCTAACATCATATCATATGATTCAAAGCTCATTAACCCACATACAAAACCATAAATCTCATCACATCTCATCTAATTAGTTTACCAAAAGATCATCAAAGTGATAGAAACTCACAACTAGCAACTTTGAACACCAAATGAAGAAGATTAAGATGCTAAGAAGGGATTAGAAGTTGATTAGAGAGTGATTAGTATGCAACCCTCTTCATAAAATTAGTGGAGGCCATGAGAGCTAGCATTTTGCCATGGTTTAGTCACTAGGTTTAATTATGAATGAATTAGGGTAGGTTAGGGTCTTATTTATAGATTAGGCAAGTGTTTTAGGCCATAGGATTAACCCTAGATTCAATCCAAGCCATCAAAGCATGTCTTGGGGAAGAAGTCAAGTGTAGGAACCATCTAGGGCCTTTAGATTAAAGATGGACCATGAGAACCATTCAAATGCAAAATCTGCACTTGAGCGAATCGGCCCACGGGTTGACAGCCAAACACCCTGGATTAACCCCTAGTCGACCCAGCGGGCTCGGGTCGACTTCAAAAATCGGCCGGTTCGGTTATTCCCCTCTCCCAATTCGCTGTTTTGAGCATTTTTGCATATTTATTAATTAAATTTTCAATTATATATATATATATATATCAATATATATATATATATATATATATCTACACAACCCATTTCACTTAATTAAGTATACTTTAATTTGGGAATTTTCGTGAAACTTCGCGAGGCCATATCTTGGTCATACGGACTCCGATTTTCGAAAACTCGGACTCTATTTCGCGTATTTTTCCGAGACGAACACAATGGCATAGCCCGTTTCCCTTGATTCCCATTTTAGAATTAAATTCTGCCTCGATTTATGTTATTACAGGTTATTGAAAATACGGGTTGTTACATTCTCCCCTCCTTAAAGGATTTCGTCCCCGAAATCTTCAAGTTAGGAAGAACGTATCCTACCATCCAATCATCCATCTACTCAAAGCATCATCCACGAGCAATCATTGTCCTTACAAGATTCTAAATGCTGGATGGATATATGCAAAAGTGTGTGTATATGTACTTACCTAATGCGAAAATCAGGCGGTTACTGATACAGTAAACCTCCTTAATGCAAACCATGATAGTGCCATGCATCCAATATGTATGCGAAACCCTATTGACACATACAAATTTCTACATGCGTGCACAACCATACACAAAAATGCATCATCCATATGATAACACAGCCATGATACATCCATCAATCTAACTACCACATCCATTTATGCAATATGCAACATGAAGTGACTGAGCCGATCTAGTGCCTAATGTGTGTGTATATGCATCCACGAGCAACCACTAGCAAACAATTGCATCCATATGCATCCATCAACCATAACATGTTTCAAACACATGTCTCCACCATAGGTTTTACCCTATCTAAAGGTCATAGGTATTAGCGAGAGGATATACTAAAGATAAGATAAGTACTAGACAAGCAATAAAGGAGAAGTTAAAAGACATACTCTCAAAAAGAAATGGATACAAAGAACGCATCTTTGCTTCCGTCTCCCAAGTAGCATTGCTTTCGTCATCTCCCCATTGCACTTTAACTAGCTGAACTTCTCTGTTCCTCAACTTCCTAGTTTCTGACCCAAGGATGCGAGTAGGAGCTCGTCGAATCGTCGCATCACGCTCTACCTCTACATCTCTAAGCAAGCTCGGCTCTACCACCTCTGCGGTCTCATGTAAGCACTTCCTCAAATGTGATACATGGAATACATCGTGAACACCACTAAGTCTGTCGGGCAACTCCACCCTATATGCCATCCGTCCAATCCTTTCCTTAATAGGAAACGGCCCAACAAATCTCGGTGCTAACTTCCCTACGGACCCAAAGCGAACAACATTTCTCAATGGAGATACTTTGACAAAAACCATGTCCCCAACCTCAAACTCAAGATCCGTCCTTCTCCGATCCGCATAAGATTTCTGTCTATCTTGCGCTGCTTTCATCCTTTTTCGAATTAAATCAATCTTCTCTGAAGTCTCTCTAACCATATCCGGCCCAAGCAAGATCTTATCCGTAGATTCCCACCAACATGTAGGAGATCGACAAGGCCTTCCATAAAGAGCTTCGAAAGGAGCCATACCAATACTGGACTGAAAGCTGTTATTATATGCGAACTCCACCAAAGGAAGATGTTCTTCCCATGTACCTCCAAAATCCAAGATACAAAGCCTCAAAAGATCTTCTAAGATACGGTTCACCCTCTCGGTCTGACCGTCCGTCTGAGGATGATATGCGGTGCTCAAACACAACTGAGTCCCTACCGCCTCTTGCAAACTTCTCCAAAACTCACTAGTGAAAATAGGATCTCGATCACTCACAATGCTGGATGGTACGCCATGCAATCTAACAATCTCTCTAACATAGACTGAAGCAAGCCATGGAGCGGTCATCTTACTCTTTACGGGTATAAAATGGGCACTCTTTGTAAGTCTGTCTACCACAACCCAAATTCCCGTATTGCCCTTCCTCGATCTCGGTAACCCGTCGATGAAATCCATCGAGACACTATCCCACTTCCACTGTGGAACTTCCAATGGGTGTAGCAACCCACCGGGTTTCCTTTGCTCCACTTTAACTTGTTGGCACACTAAGCATCTAGCCACATACTCGGCCACATCTTTCTTCATACCGGCCCAGAAGAAAACTCTCTTCATGTCTTGGTACATTTTGTCTCCACCGGGATGAATAGTCATTCTTGAACGATGTGCATCATCCAAAATAGCCTTCTTCAAACCCTCATCTTGCGGTACACAAAGTCTACCGTCTCTATGCAACCATCCCTTATCATCTATGGTGTATCTACCCAAATGGCTGGACGACTCCCCTCTTATAAGCTTCTCTACCAACACAACCAACTGTGGGTCGTCTCGCTGAGCCTCGCCAATCCGTCTCAAAAGAGTAGGTCTAACCTCCAAGGATGCCAACAAACCAGGTACAAAATCAACAGAAGGTCTGAAGTCAAACAAAGAAAGAAACTCCAAGCTTCGTCGTTCCACGAACAATGGACTCAAAGATAGCCTTTTTCTACTTAAGGCGTCTGCCACCACGTTACCCTTACCAGGGGTATACGCTATCTCGAAATCATAGGATGCTAAGAACTCCATCCACCTTTGCTGTCTTAAGTTTAAATCCTTCTGAGAGAATAAGTACTTCAATGATTTATGGTCGGTGAACAACTCGAATCTCTCACCAAGAAGATAATGGCGCCAAGACTTAAGTGCGAAAACAATCGCGGCCAACTCTAGATCATGGGTAGGGTAATTCTTCTCATGCACTCTCAATTGTCTCCCTCCATAGGCTATTACCCTTCCCTCCTGCATCAAGACTGCGCCTAATCCTGTTCCACAAGCATCGGTATAAACAACAAACGGCTTACTCCCATCTGGAAGCACTAAAACTGGAGCGGTGGTCAAAGCACTCTTTAACCGTCGGAAAGCATCATCACAATCTACATCCCATGAGAAAACCAGATTCTTCTTCGTCAAGCGGGTTAATGGGGCTGATATCTTCGCGAAGTCTTTGATGAACTTCCTATAATATCCTGCCAACCCCAAGAAACTTCTTACCTCGGTAGCATTTCTAGGAACTTTCCAATCCTGGATAGATACTATCTTTGCGGGATCCACAGCTATCCCTTCCTTAGAGACCACATGCCCTAAGAATCGCACTTCTCTTCTCCAAAAATGGCATTTAGAGAATTTAGCTTTAAGACTATGCGCTCGAAGAGTCTCCAACACTTCCTTGAGATGTAAGGCATGCTCTTCTTCATTCTTGGAAAAGACCAAGATGTCATCCACAAAAACTACTACAAACTTATTCAGATACTCTCTGAACACTCTACTCATGAGATCAACAAAGTATGCGGGGGCGTTTGTCAACCCAAATGGCATCACTAGCCACTCATAAAAACCATCCGGAGTCCGGAAAGCAGTCTTCTCTATACTGTCCTCCGCCACTCTTAACTGATGAAACCCTGTAGCTAAGTCCATCTGCGAAAATACTGACGCGCCAACCAACTGATCAAAGAGATCATCTATCCTCGGTAATGGGTGTCTATTCTTCTTCGTGAGCTTATTAAGTTCCCTATAATCCACACAAAGTCTGAGGGACCCATCCGCCTTCGTGGCAAACACTACTGGAGCTCCCCACTCCGATATACTTCGCCTTATGAACCCCTTCTCAAGCAACTCCCCTACTTGCTTATGAAGTTCTCTTCTCTCACGAGGAGCCATGTGGCGTACTGGCAAAGACACTGGTTTGGCATTATCCACCAAATAAATTCGGAAATCTATCTCCCGCTTCGGAGGCAAACCCTTTACTTCTTCAAACACATCCGGATATTCCCGGACTACTCTGACAGAACACAAACTTTCGACCGAAGCATCGAGCGATTCAAGATAACTTAGCAAAACAGATTCCATGGGATTGCAAGAGACCTCGAGAGTGTTACCCAAGCGGGTCATGAGCCTGACAACTCTCCTTTCGCAATCAAGAACGACACCATTACTGGATAACCAGTCCATGCCCAAGATCAACCCATAGCCCGTGAAGCCCAATACAAAAGCATCACATCTAAACTCAACGCTAAGTATAGAAATCTTCAAACCCAAACATATCATAGACATATATATGGAGCCCCCAATTGGGTTTGAGACAACCAAGGGATCATCAACTAGACTGGTGTCTAAGTGCAGTGACTCAACTAACGATGATGAGATAAAAGAATGCGATGCGCCAGAGTCAAACAAAGTACGAACTGGATGATCAAACAGAAAAACCAGACTTTCAACGGAAATAGTTCTACCTCTCTGCTGAATCGGTGGAACTGAGAGAACCTGAACTTGCCCCCCTGACTGAGGTGGTGCTATAAGAGCTTGCACCTGGCCTCCTGAGGTAGACCCCGTCTTCTGCCCCTTCTTTGGGCAGTTTTTCACAAGATGCCCTGCTTCACCACAATGAAAGCAACCGGTCTTCTTCTTTTTGCGACAATCCTTACTGAGGTGTCCTGGTGTTCCACAATTGAAGCACTTCTTCTTCGTCTTCTTTTTGTCACCATTGCCTTTTCCGCCCTTGCCTTGTTGTTGCTGTTGCGGTTTCTTCTGATCCCCCTTTTTCTCTGGTGCCTTAGAATTCTTATCATCCTCATGCATAAGTGCCATGTAGACAAGCTTCTCAAAAGTGGCCCCCATAGGAATGTGAGTCATAGTTATTCCTTGCAATGGTTCGTTCAAGCCTCTAACGAACCTCAAAGCCTTCTTCTCCGGTGTATTCACCAACTCTATGCCAAACCTTGCTAATTGATTGAATTTGTTGACATATTCTTTCACCGTGAGATTCCCTTGCTTCAAATTCAAGAACTTCTCCATAAACAGATTCTCTTCCGCCCTTGAGAGAAACTTAGCCCCAAACCTTTGCTTAAAATCTGCCCAAGAGTCAACAGGGCATTCTCCATTAGTGACCTCCCACCAGAATGAGGCCTCTCCCTTCATTAACCAAGCCGCCAACTTGACTTTCTTTCCCTCTTCCACTTCAAAGATATCTAGCAACTCTTCCACTTCCTTAAGCCAATCTCTAGCCTCTACGAAGGTCTCTGAACCTAGAAAAGGTTTTCCTCCTATCGCCTTGAACTCCTTGCAAACCTTAGCAAAATTATCCACTCTAGGCTGAGGAGGAGGAGCGGTTGTCTCTGGTGTAGTAGCATTGGCTGGACCCGCAGCCGCGGCCCTAGCCTCTTGCAACCTCCTATACCATAGTGGTATCACTAAACCTTCCGGGATGTTAAGATCTTCAGCCATGCTGAAACGAAAGAGGAAAGATTCAAAAAGGAGATTCCGAAAGATAAAGATATGGCTATTGGGGATTATGCTTTTCTTTTTCAAAAACTTTTCTTTTAAAAGACATGTTTTTGAAAATACTTTCTTCGAAAATACTCTTAGAAAATAGTTTTTTCTAAAAAAAAATTTTATCTGTTCTGGTAACCTTAAGCTCTGATACCACGTGTAACACCCCACTCCCGCTATGATCACTCACTAAGGGAATGCCATAGCATCGGTGGAGTATTTTAGTGAATATAGAACAGAAAAATTACAACAAGACAGATATAAATAGTACTTGAAATTTTAAAACATCATCTCATAACAGCGGAAGTAAAACATGTCTGGTTACATCATAAAACCACAATAAAGGTCAAGTACAATATCCATCAAAATAAAGAAGTACATAATCCCACTCTCATACAATAGCCAAACAAAAGAAAAGATAACTGGATAACTGGAGCTTTACATCTATCCAAGCTCCTAAAGACTGGAACAGCAATCCGATCAAGCTCCACTACTGCTAGGATCCACCGTAGGACCTGAGGGTTGGGAAAAAGATAAAAACAACAGGGTCAGACATAAGTCTGAGCGAGTCCTATAACTTTAACAATACAATCGTTAAAGTAACCAGAGAAGACATAAACTGATATACGGTAACATATAGGGATGAATGGCTACCCTAAGCAGTCAACTAAACGAAGATAAAGGATAAAGACGCATCTACCCTCCCTAAGGTAAATTACTAAACTGCACCACACCAGTCGTTCCTAACTTAAAGGTTGATCCCACCCAAGGACTTATAAAATTTACTAATTAGTACCTGCGTACCCCTAGGTGACCAAGTAGGCGCCACGGGGCCCTACAATCCACTAGGTGTACACACTACTTCCCATTCGATCGGCTCCCTAACGTAGATACCCGTGCTGGCCCCACCGTGGGATGTATCATTCCCCAATGTGGCAACCTGATGAAACTAAAGGTGCACGGCTTATATCTACTCGATGCAACAACGGCTTACCTACCAGCCCGGGCCCACTCACGCATATGAAGCCCGTTGGACTTGCGTTGCCACCGCTAACCCGTTTGCCTCTTACAGTCAAGCCCAGTATGCGTGTCCCGTCCTCGACATGGGTCGAGCCCACAAAGATACGTATGGGTTACTGGTTGAAATGGGCCTCCACAAGCTACCCACCTAAGCTTGTCCCTTTTTCTAGTATATCCCACTTAACCCTTTAATCATGTTTTAATTACATGTTCTATTTTGGTTAAGTATTCTAATCGTATTTTCTATTGCCACCCAAGGCAACCACTAGATTTTCTCATGCCACCCGAGGCACCCACTTAACCCCTCATGTCCCTCTACATGCTAATGTGGTTAAGTGTTTCTTAATTAATTAATTAAGAACGTAACCTTTGTAAAGACCTCTCACATTAGACTGTCTTTTATGACCGCTGGTTAAGCCGGTTGGGTCCGGGCAGCCTTATGTCATAACAGAGTCTAACCTCGTGTCTTTACATTAATTACGTATTTAGTTTGTGCCTAAGACCTCTCACATTGGGCTAACATTTGTAGCAACTGGTTAAGCCGGTTGGGTCCGGGCAGTTTTACGCTACAACTGAGTCCAACCTCGTGTCTTAGTCAATTAATTACACCTAATTAATCACCCTCATAATTTTATATTAATTATCCCTAATTAATCAAGTTTTCTTAACATGGGTAGACCTAACTTAATAGGTAAATTCCCATGGGGTAGACCTAACTCAATAGGTAAATTCCCAACACATAGTATGGGTACACCTAACCAAATAGGCAAATTCCCATACTATGTTTATTTATTTTGTGTTATGCATAATTATATTAATTTCACACAATCTTATTAACTTATGCATTTAATTACCCCATCGTTCCCACGTAATTTCGTTCATGATATAACACATATAAAAGGTGTCAACTTGCATATGAATGAACATGTTTCAAAGGTGCCATCTTGCATATTAACAAACACATAACTTGCATATGAACTTGCATAACATGTCACATAACTTGCATATAATATGTCACATAACTTACATATTCATTTTGCATAACAAACTTGCATATTAGCTTATAGACTTGCATAATGTGTCATCATGAACTTGCATATTAATAAACATGTAACTTGCATATTTACATACATGTAACTCGCATATTAACAAACATGTAACTTGCATATAAAGAAACATGTAACTTGCATATTTACATACATGTAACTTGCATATTAACAAACATGTAACTTGCATATTAACAAACATGTAACTTGCATATTTACATACATGTAACTTGCATATTAACAAACATGTAACTTGCATATTAACAAACATGTAACTTGCATAGCATATTACCATGAACTTGCATAACATGCATATGATTACATAGCCCACAACTTGCATATTTAGCATCATGCAAACATAACATACATCATATTAAACTTGCATAAGCTTACATACTCAACATGCATAAACATAAGATTAATGCTAACATCATATCATATGATTCAAAGCTCATTAACCCACATACAAAACCATAAATCTCATCACATCTCATCTAATTAGTTTACCAAAAGATCATCAAAGTGATAGAAACTCACAACTAGCAACTTTGAACACCAAATGAAGAAGATTAAGATGCTAAGAAGGGATTAGAAGTTGATTAGAGAGTGATTAGTATGCAACCCTCTTCATAAAATTAGTGGAGGCCATGAGAGCTAGCATTTTGCCATAGTTTAGTCACTAGGTTTAATTATGAATGAATTAGGGTAGGTTAGGGTCTTATTTATAGATTAGGCAAGTGTTTTAGGCCATAGGATTAACCCTAGATTCAATCCAAGCCATCAAAGCATGTCTTGGGGAAGAAGTCAAGTGTAGGAACCATCTAGGGCCTTTAGATTAAAGATGGACCATGAGAACCATTCAAATGCAAAATCTGCACTTGAGCGAATCGGCCCACGGGTTGACAGCCAAACACCCTGGATTAACCCCTAGTCGACCCAGCGGGCTCGGGTCGACTTCAAAAATCGGCCGGTTCGGTTATTCCCCTCTCCCAATTCGCTGTTTTGAGCATTTTTGCATATTTATTTATTAAATTTTCAATTATATATATATATATATATCAATATATATATATATATATCTACACAACCCATTTCACTTAATTAAGTATACTTTAATTTGGGAATTTTCGTGAAACTTCGCGAGGCCATATCTTGGTCATACGGACTCCGATTTTCGAAAACTCGGACTCTATTTCGCGTATTTTTCCGAGACGAACACAATGGCATAGCCCGTTTCCCTTGATTCCCATTTTAGAATTAAATTCTGCCTCGATTTATGTTATTACAGGTTATTGAAAATACGGGTTGTTACAAAAATCACATTTTTATTTCAACATATATATAATAAAAATCAGATTTTTATTTCGCTACATATATAAAGATAATATTTTTCTATTCTTTATTATATAAAAATCATATTTTTAATATTTCTACTTTATGAAAATTATATTTTTATATTTCACATATGATAAAAATCATATTTTATTATTTTTATAATATAAAAACCATATCTTTCCTACTTCAAAAATATAATCTTTTCGCTATTTCATTATAAAAACCATTTCTTTATCGCTTCTATAAATTAAAAATCGAATTTTTATTCTTTCTATCACTATAAAAATTATATTTTTAACCTTTCTATAATGTAAAAATTATATTTTTTTACTTCTATAAAAATTACATCTTCATGACTTTAAAGAAAATCAAATCTTTTCGCCACACATTATAGATATTTTTATCGTTTAAAAATCATCTCTTTTCTTGTTCAAAAATTGTATTATTTTTTTCTTCATCGCTACATGTATAAAGAATCCTATTTTGATTTTGAAATCAAACCTATAAAAAATCCTACTTTGATTTTGAAATCAAACACTAAAAAATCCTACTTTGATTTTGAAATCAAATACTAAAAAATCCTACTTTGATTTTGAAATCAAACACTCGATAATTAACAACTATAACTGAAAATAAAAATAAAAAATAATAAAAGACTTACGTTTTTTTCTGTCAAAGAAGAGGGCTCGTCGGCTTGGGTTGGGCGTTGCAGGTGGTCAGGGCGTTAGAAATGAAGAGGAGGGAGAAGTGGTGTTCTTCGCTGATTGGGGGAGGAGCTTCGGGCTCGATTTGGGCGTGGGGGTCTTCGAAGAGAAGGGGGCGAGGCTGCGCGCAGGGGGGGGCTTGGAGGAGGAGGTGGCGAAGCACAAGGGGTCGCATCGAGTGGGGGGGGGGGGGCTGACGGGTGTCGGGTTTTCCAGTTGAACAAGGAGAGAGAGAGAGAGAGAGGGCGGAGGAAGGTCGAAGGTGGAGGTAGAAGCGGTGGTGGTCGGCGTCCGGTCTGGAGGCGCAGTCGACGGAGCGGCTAGGGTTCGAGCTGTGCGTGGTTTTTTTTTTATGTTTTTTCTGTAATGATTTTGAAAGGGGGGGGCCTTGGTCAACGTAAGGAGATAAGGGAAGGGTTTTATTTATTTATTTAATTCTAATATTAAATCCATCAAGTAACCTCTTATTTCGAACTCAAAACGAAACCCACCGCCTATCGTCCCTAGCTAATTACCCCCATTCCGAACACAATGGGATATGTTTCATAAGCCAATTTGGCCATTACGATCAGTTTCGATCAAATTTAAAATGTAAATCAATGTATATTTAATTTGAACGCACATTTCAAATTACCGGGGCCACATACGAACTCTAAAAATTCCAGAAAAATTATTTCTAGCTTCGTATTGACGACACGGTCCTAACAAAACTAATTTCGTCAAATTCTGAGACCGTTTGAAAAATGGTCATTTTCTGGTCGACCCAATTTAATTGAAACTGTTAAAACACGTTTAGCTTCGCCACGCTCACATACTGATTCAGAAAATTATGAATTTTGAAACCTAGCAATAAATTGACATCCCGGATCCAACAAAAGTGGTTTCGTCGGAAATCGAGGTCGTTTGCAAAATTTTCATTTTCAAAGGCCTTTATATATATTAAAATATATATAAATTCCACAGCGACTTTTCTGAATTTTAAACTGGACATATCTTTCAACTTCTAAAGTGAAATCTCAGTTTCTTGGATCCGTTAGAAAGATATGATTAAACATATTCAAATATTTCTTGTTTCGTTCAATTCCGACTTAAAACGAATTCTGTATATTCATTTAAAATTCGAAATCGAATTTTCGAAATGCAGGGCCATTTCAGGCTCGTTATATAATTAAATAAAATTTATTCGTTTTAACTTCGTCGATAATATATTTTCCGTCGTTATTATTTAAAATAATTCATTTTAAATATTCAACATTCATTAAAATTGCCAAAATAAAATTTTTAAACTGGCCCAGATTTTCCGGGTTGTTACATAAATATAAATGATGCGCATCGCCATTGAACCTTAACATTAGTAATTTGAGATAAATAGATGACGAGGCAAATTATTAATATTGATTGTTAATTTTCAATCATTGATTATTTAATCTTGATACATTTAAGGAAAATAATGTTGGTGATGACTGTAGAATCATCGAGATTCACTTTCGAGCTTCTAAATACGAACTTGCTACCATGGAATTAAAGTTATATAATTTTGAATCTTGGTTGATATGATGTTTAGTGAATTTCATCTGTATACGAAATGGAAATAAAAGTTGTTAAAATTTGTTTCCATTCCTCTTATATTTGGCTATGATGGCCCTTTTGTTGGTTTTCCTGGGTAATATTTGAGTTATCCTATTGCAACTTTGCTATGATCATTTTGTGTTTTATAGCGGAGTTTTCAATTTGTTCGTAAATATCAGATTTAAGGCAGTGGTTATGGGACATTTGGTTAAACTCTCCTATTTATTAGCCTAATGCAAATTACGCTTTCTTTGTTGATCGTTGATGATTACTTTATGAGTATTTTCTTTTGATCATTTGTGGAATATTTGAGTTTTCCTATCATGTGACACATTTTGTGGATAAAAGACAATTGTTTGTGGAAGGTGTAGGCGAACTTATCATAATGGAAAAACTGCTCGGGTAGGTGTCAACAATCTTGTCGTCAACGCGAAACTGCTCGGGTAGGTGTCGGCGACCTTGTCGAGGCTATTGTAATTTAAGCGGATTCGCCTCATGTTGTTTGTGTGTTTTTGTGTTATTTATGATTTCACCTTTTTGTGATGACTACTATTATGTATAAGTATATACATAGATTTGAGTTATTGAAATATTTGTGTTTATATGGTAATTTCAATGATTCATATGTTCTATTTATTTATTTATTTAGGACACGAATTGCATATGTGTTCATTTGTGGAGCCATGTGCTCTTTTTTGTTTTATAGACTTTCGTGTGTGTCCATTTTTGTATCATGAGAACTGTTGTGAATAACATTGTGATTTATGGATTTGCACGCTCGCACTTGTTATGGTTTGAGTGTCTTTACATTTTATGTTCTTCTACATTTCTTTGGGCGATTCGAGTTTCCATTAAAAATTATCTCGAATCTTTCCTTTTGAAAATGAATCATCCATATTTTGCTTATTGATTTTAGCCTCTTGTTTTCGAATTACGATTTTTGATCTCTAGGATTTCATAATTAAGAATCATGCATGATTCCTAATTTTTATCTCTTATGTGCTAAATTGTATTTAGTGTTTAGATAGATCAACTTTGCAGAAAGTTGATAATCCTTCGTGAATTACCTTTGAGGCTAACTTCGGTGGGATTTTTGAAGATTGTGTTTTTATGGATAACGATCTCTCTTGTATGTGTATATTCTTACTGTGCTTATTTGCATGTCTTGTTTGTTATAGTCTAGTGGTGATTTTTTGGATGAATTGACGATCCTATACAGTTAAAGCCCCGCTAAATTCCCGTAATATCCCCGCTATATCCCATTGCGCTTTTTAACTGGTACGTTATTACGATTTAGCGCTAATGAATAGTAGATCCGCTTTATTACCACTATTTTCCACTGCATTCACTATAAGAAAAATAGGCTTTAGCTGGTCTATATGGCGGCGTTTGTTACTAAAGTGCAGCCACTGACATTTTTTACCCCTTTGCTTATATCAAGGAACGCGACCAAAATTGAACTTACAGACTACCGCCCTTAATTTTTTTAGTTCCCGCATATTTTTCATTTCTGCGTTATCTATTTTTGCTTCCCTCTCACTTCTTCTCCCACGCCCTAGTTCTCACATGGTGCCAAGTTCACCTCTACCTCCTGGAGTCTTCAGTTCAGATTTGCCATCGCTGCCTCTTCCTACTTTTCGTCTTCTTCTCCTTCTCCGCCCCCTAGGTCTCTCTCCCCTTTTTCTTTCTTTTAAATTGATGAATCGGGATCGCGATGTAGACCTAAATCACTTTTGATTTTTTTTTCGATTTGATGTTTAAACTGAATTTGTGATTCAGTATTGGGTTTCATTATTTTCGTTCGGAAATAAGATTGTACGTTTTACACTGTTTGTGATCCAATCCAACTTTTTGAAACACCGTCAGGAACGTGAGAAGCTCCAAGATAGGTTCAGGAGCAGAGAGATGTGATGTAAGAGTGGATGTGTAAAAATACAGCACAGGAAGAAAGAGAACAATGCTAGAGTGGGAAAGTCTTCGAGGAGGCATTGCAGGGAGTTGCAAAAGTCACACGAGGCAGAAAACAGAAAGATGGTGCAGCGTTGTGGATGCGATGCATGAAGTGGGACTACCTCATACGATGGAAAAGCACCATAGTGGAATAGAGGTATTAAAACCTGGGCTGAAAAAAAAAACTCTACTGTTAAGGCAAGAGATTAGTGACCAAGCCAAAGTAATGTGAACATATAAGTGTGAATATATGGTTAGGTAGTTGTATACTGATACTGCTATTGCAATTTGATGCATATGTGTGTGTTCACAATAGTATACATATCTTCTGTGTATAATGTGAGTTTGATGAATATATATTTGAGAATGGAACATTTGTATATTTTGGTCTGTGGATACATTAGTGTTATTTTTAGTGAATGCAGTTTTGATAATATGATTATGTATATTTAAAACTTCTATAATGAATCACACACACACACACACACACACTCTCTCTCTCTCTCTCTCTCTCACTCTTGTGGTTATGTTCACGTGAAAAAACAAAAAATGAAGTGCCTGAAACATGCACACTCAATCAAAGGCTTCTTGTCAGCTATCATAAGTAAATGGTCTTACCCAAATATCGAGTCGGACTTAATTCAAGAATAACGAGAAACAACAAAGTCCTAACTCACACCAAGTACGTAATCTAATGTGTATACAGTTATCTCAAGTTGCAATAATTGAACTGTTTTAAAATGTACATCTCCGAATGGGAGCCCCTTGCACATTTTTGCATAATTTATATCTTGCACATGTTCCCAGTTAGTTAATGTTAAATAGGACAGTCATTGAGTTTGAAGTACATTGCTTATGTGTAAACTGATTTTTTACTGTGTACATAACAGGTTGGAACTTAAAGAAAATAGAATTTAATGAGTCACCCATGTATGCACCTGATGATCCTATTGAATCATGGCTTGATGGTTTGCTTTGTTTCAATGTCACAGATTACATCCTAAGTCTTAACAAGTAAGCGGTATATCTGATAGTTTGTTTTTTTTTTTTTTTTTTTTTTTTTTTTTTTTTTTTTTTTTCTATTTGATACTAAGTCTTAACAAGGATGATTCACATATACCATCTTACAATTTACATATAGCTATTAGTAGTTTTGCCGTTTGCTTCACTGGCTTGTGTGCACTTCATTTTATCCCATTTCATTTGTATTGTTCTGGTGCTTTTAAAAAAAATCCTTTTGTTTTGTATTACATTATCATCAACCTTCAAAACTATCACTCAAAAATAAACTTTGCATTTATTTCATTTTTACTTCTGCACCTTATGCATCTCAGTTAAACTGCATTCTTGCTTTGCTACATTTCACTATTTACTGTTCTGCTTTGTTTACAATTAGATCTTGCTTTATTACAGTTTTGCATTCTGTTTTTCATTTAGTTCTTGAGGATCAGTGCTGTTTTTGTTCTTAGTTCTCAATCCTATCTTTTACAGTTTCTACCCAATCTTATTCACCAAGCTGACAACTACACCAAACTCTCCAGTAAATATTCTTTAGTGGTTAATACATAATCATTACATCCTTTGGTTTCTCTTATTGTGTACCTTATTTACTGAATTTTAGGCTGTCTTAATAAGGAACAGTGAGTATTCTAGAGCTTATATTAGATGTGATGCATTATACAAGTGTTGTTAGTATCTTAATGAGTAAATAGATAATTATGGTGGAAGTCAAAGCTTTAATTAACAATTATTAGATACATGGATACATTGCCTAAAGTTTTTTTTCTGAAGAAATAGTTGAACCATTATTTCACTGCATTATTCTGATGTCAAGTTAGTTTTAGCTCTACATCATCTACTGACGGCCCTTTCAGTACTAGGTGGAATAGATGTGTTTCCGAAACTAGGATTCTATATCATTATGTGGTTATTAAAAAATAGTATCAACAAGCTGTAACATGTGTATAAAATGAATGTAGTGAATGATGTAAATTAAACATATAACATAATTTGAATCATATGTTTATTTTAATACGTTATTCTTGAATTCTATAATTATGTAAATTAAATGTGCAGAATTATACTACACAGTATGATTAAGTGGGTTCATCAAACCAAACTAAATTAAATGTGCAGAATTATACTACACAGTATGATTAAGTGGGTTCATCAAACCAAACTAAATTAAATGTCATCCATTGCATGTCACTTAATTAAATTACACTTATGAAATGTAATTGCTAAATCATTTGAATTGTGAATACAGGATCAAAATATGAACAGAAATATAATTTCATCAAATTAAATTTTGAACGTCTAATGCTGTGATACTTCACATGTCAGTTAGTGGTGGTGCTCATGGCTATCAATACTTTGGAAAATACCACAGGCATGAAAGCATTTGTGTCATTTTATCAGTATAAAAATTAAACGTATGGAGTTTCTCCCTAATTTTCATCACTGCCCATACTTTCTTTATCTCCCTGATCTGGACCTCCTAACTGACCACTAAGTTAGGAATAGATTGGTAAAAGATGAAAGGCTGTCCAATGAAAATATTCAATGCATTTTGATTGATTCTTTTGTAAATCATACTTCGCGTCCTGTTTGGATGGTTCCAATGGTTTATTTTCCAGCTCAGAAAGGTTTAGCGAATCAACAGAAAGTACCATAACATTGAATTGGTATTACCTTGATTTGATAAAATTTGGGACAGATTCGGAAGACGTCTCGTTCGTTTGGGTTGAGTTAGAGTTTTGGATGCTGGGGACATTTGAGTGGGAGGTTGCTACTGAATTTATGGCCTTCCTCCACTTTGTGTCGCCATCTTCCTTTCCGCTGCTGCTGCACACTAACCCAGTGTCACCATTCATTTTCAGTTCTTGTAGTGGAATGTAGCATTGAGAAATGCCTAGACTAAGAAATTCCGTATATTATCACTAAGACTTGCATGAATGCAATGCCAGAGTATCTAAATTCGGAAGTGAAATGCCTAAGTAAGGAAAGTCTGCATATTTTCTATTTCGCTTATAAACATTGAGAAATGGGTTACAACTGTAATTGGAATCACTTATCCAATATTTTTGGTATCTTCAGACTTGAGAACCAGAGCTGCTAGTCCAATAAACTCCATTTGGTCATGAAATACTAAACCACTAATATTTTCGGAATTTGCATCCACGTCAATTTGAAAAACAAGAAGGTTAGATACCCCCACAAGATTATAATGTAACCACAGTTCAGGATACCACTCCTTTTGTAATAGATAATGACATTACCACCAAGTGGATTGTCTACTCTTTACCTTTTAACTACATGTAATCCATTTGAATTGATGTTAGATATTTTTAATCTGGCAGGAAATTTTTGAAACCTGATGTTTAAAACTTGAGTTCAGTGTGGTATATGTCATAAAAAAGGGAAATTAATGTTGCAATGGCCAAAAGTAGCGTTTGACTTCTGGTATGCCTCCACGGCAATGGAGGCTTCCACAACCTTTACTTGAGTTAGGATATTATGTATTATATTTCACTTGAAAGTAAGTTTGGACCGATTAAAACTGAATATCATTTCAACTGACTGATGTAGCTTTTAGAGAAATAATACCTGCAAAAGTCACTAGCTCTAGACTAAGACACATGACATATTTTAGTTAAAGCTGAATTTCTTCTACAAGTATATTATATTACTTCTTGGGTGTTTGTATATATATCTTGCTGCTAATCTATTTTTGCAAATATGTTTTTTTGCTGCTAATATGTGTGTGGCTTAATGAAACTTAAATAGGCTCGATATTCTTGGGATTTGTGTTGGTAGGTTACTGGATGATTAATATGTTGGCTTGATGGCCTCAATTTTGATCAGTAGTCCTTCTTTGATATGTAAAAAGAAAGCCAGAAATATGCATGGTGACAAGATATGGTTCAGCATTAATTCATCAGTTAGGAGAGTTGGGGGTAGTAAAAACTGATGATTTATTGATGTTCTGATGCATTTATTTATAAGAAGAAGATATTAAAATAGCTGCAACAAGAATCAAAAAGGACAATGTGGACTGAATTGGATGATTATAAGCAAATGGAATTTAGCCAATGTGTAAGCTCTAAAATTTGAAGTAGGAAAATGCATAATAGTAACATATACAAAATAAATTTATAATCATTTTACGTTATTCTAAAATAGGTGGTGAACAAGGCTTTTCGATTCAGAAATGTTGTGAACTTTCTTCATTAGAAGGCGACCAGATATGTGCATTACAAAGGCATGAACTTTTAACTTTATAACTCAACATAGTATGCAAATAAACGTTGTTTGTGTGAAAACGAATGTATAATATTGTAGGTTATGATATGACATTCCATGTGGTTGGAAAGTACTTTCAGTTCTTGCAGCAGTTCATCTAGATCAAGATTTATATGCAAACTCTCACCAGTTTGTCCCATGGAAGTGGCAGGTCAGTTCCTTAAGCTATGTTTTAAGTAGCTTTCTGTTCTATTTGATAACAGTTCAATACCATTCATTCAAAGTTTCAACCCAAATTGTGGTGCGTGTATATATCATTCATAGTTTATAACCATGAGCTTTTTTACTTGTGTTTTTTCTGGACTAACAAGCAAGGCATCTCCTTTATGTGCGTAGGCTATGTACCATACTACCATGCACGTTCAACACACCGCACACCTAACCAAGAGCCACAGGGATCACATACTTGGGCTTTGCTAATGTAGCCCAAAGTTTGTCCGTGGATGTGAAATACTGAAAATGACGTTAGAATTATTGATCATTAAGGCCCCATTCTTAAACGTTGTCACTTACGAACAACGCAAATGAATGTCATCTACTGTTGGAGTAGTAGACCATAGCCTTCAATAAAGCACCAATCGAGCACTCTAATTTTAACTAGTCATCCCGATTTAGATAATTGCGCCATGCAATAAAAATAATAAAGTAATTATGGGAATGGATGTCTAAAATTAAAGGATAAGATTTTGGAGCTGAATTTATATGGGTTGTTTTGGTCTTAAATCAAACATTTAAATTTAAATTTTTATTTGATATTGGATGACTATAAATAATGCAAAATGTGGAGGGCTGTTGATCCTTTGTGTGTGCAGGCAATTATTTGTTAAGCCTTCTCTTTGGTACACCACGGCATCCCCTTAAAATCACCTCTAATTCCAATTGCATGTTCCGAATAAATAATATACATTCTATCTTTTATCACTTTAAAAGAGATAAAACATACATTTGACTAGGAACATGTTATCGAAATAAAGGACGTGAATGCACACACATGCACGGATGTGCGTGTGTGTGTATCCAATTATTTGACGTTATTCGTAGACCCCAATATTGCTTTTGTATTGAAATGTTTGGTCCATAGCACATTAGTGAAAAAAAGAACATTGAATAGAAGTTTGTGTCTGATATCAAAGGCTTTAAATGGTGTTAAACAAAAGAGAAGGTAACTTGATTTTAATCATTTTAAATGTTTCCTCATCTACACCACCTATATATATTTAAATGATAATCTCAGTTGAACTATTATTGTAGTAGGGAGCTACAATTGGAATTCATGTAATATTTTGGATGTTTATGGATATCAGCATCTAAGGCTGCTTGTCTGCGCCTGTGTATATATCCAGATCCAGTCCAATATATGCAGTCAGACGGTGGAAATTTTATGTATGGCACAATTTCAATCCACTTAAACCAAACTGCAGAAAAACCTTTGTCCACCTGTCGAAAAGTTAAATTGTGCAGTTCCAATATGCACCGTACAGATTACAAGAAAAAAACCAGTTTTTCAATTTCCACCTTGCCTTATGTTTCAGTTGCATGGATTTTATTATGCTCAGCTTTAGGGTTCCTTCGCAGCATTTTTTTAACATGCTCAACTTTTCGTTGGTGTCCGACGCTTCGGACGCCAACGGTTAATTTTCCAACGTATCCTTTCATCGGCTATAAAACCATCACCCCCCCCCCCTCCATTTTCTTCCTTTATAACCCGAAAACCCCCAGCTAAACCTCCAAATTTCGGTTTTTTCGAGCAATTTCAAGCTGCAAAAACGATAATTTTTTATACGGTTGTGTTTATTTTTCAATTTCCTATAACATATGTTTTTTTCGAATTTTTCTGAAATTTTTTTTTTTGGTTTATGCAGATGGCTTCCTCTTCCACCTCTGCTACCTCGCAGCCATTTGCGAATTGGACGGACGATCGGGAGTCCGCTTTCATATATATTTGCGTTGAGTTTATAGCCGATCGCAATACAGGCGTCAGTGGGTTCTACTCAACAGTCGCGACAACAATGAATGACCGTTATAATCTGGAGTTCACAGAAACCCAGATCAAAAATAAATGGGACAACATGAAGTGCTCTTTTCGCGATTGGGACAGACTGCTACGAACACCTGGCGGTGTATGGAATGCAGAGTTCGATTATCTGGACGGTCCAGATGATTTTTGAAGTACCGGCAGTGGCAGACCTTACAGTCGGTTCAGGAGGAACTTGCCGTTGAAGTTCCGAGAGCAGGACATTATGTTCGAGAGTTGTTTGCGGAAAGATACTTGTGCGTATCTGATACCTGAGGTTGCACCTCCTACTGCACCAGCACCTCCACCAGCGCCTGTGCCAGCTGCTTCTTTCTCCCCTGCCGACGCGGGTTTCTATACTGGTTGGATGGCTTCGGGCGATCCCCCTTCTGGTCAGCCCTCTAGGCGCAGACAGGTAGCGCGTGCCAGCTCGTTTATGACCGACGATACAAGACAGCTTGTTGCTCGTTGCTTGGAGCTTCTTCAGAGATCGGGTAAGCGTGTGGACCTTTGGGAGATTCTGACGATTTTCCGCAATGATGAGCGGAATGTGGATATTGTTCAGGAGCTTACCGATGAGGGCATATGTGGGTTTATTTCAGCGGAGTTGTGTCAATTACCTCATCGTCATTTATTTTAGTTTTTCATGTACTTGTTTTAATTCCAGTACCGTTGTGTTCTTTATGTTTTATGAAAAACGTTGTCGTTTATTTTATGAAATATGTTGTTGTTTTGTTTGATGCAATTAGAATTTAATTAAATCAAAACCATTAATTTAACAATTAAATATCACGCTCAAATACCCCGTTCGCAGCTAAAAACACATTACCCGTTCGCTACAGTATCATGCTCAAATACTTCGCTTGCGTTGGTTAAGAACGCACCCTTATTAATACGAAAAGGACCAGATTTGAGCAGAAGTTTGATGATGTGATATCATACATCAACTATTACCTATAGTATTTGGTTGCATAGTTACATAAGAGAGATTTTTATTATTAAGTATGGATTACCAAATGGTCATTATTAGACTTGATAAACAAGTAGTCATTAGACCTGGGTTTTTTCTTGTGGGCTTGGGCTAGTGGATGCATGTGTTTTTTTCACAAAATGAGTAGCCGTGGACATAATTAATATTTATTCATAATCCAAATGCTCCAAAGGTTTTTTCATAAGAGTTCAAATCGTGAGCATATATATAAAGGTGATTACAGTGAATACACTACCTATGTTTTGTAGATATAGGGTTGAGTGCTAATCATTCATGCTATAAGATTTTGTTAAATAGTGGTAATAGCGCGTCATATGTTATAAATAGTGGTAATAGCTTAAAGTGAGTTGTACAAGTGCATCGTATTTTAATGCATGCATCACGTGGGAGCAGAAAAAATAACAAAGGAAGCTAATCAAATCATGTCCAAATGTATAACATATTAAAATACTGAATACATGATGAGGATTAAAGATATTTTGTCCCCAGTAATGCATGTTTTGCCCTCAAATATTCACACTCTCTAATATGCTTATCCTTTGGCTATTGGAAACACTGAATATCGTTGTATTTGTCGACCTCACTTTCCAGATTTCTAACTCATATAAGATTAGGAGCAATCTAGACCTCCTCATGTATGAGTAACTTCAGTGAATGCTTTTACAAAGTGAAGCAACAAAAAGTACATTTTTTTTATATTTCGACTGTAGGTCGACTCAAGTCTACTGATGAACTCACTAATTCAATGTTCTTGACTGAGTATGTTTTATCTAGAGATAGTATATTGCTGGTTGTTTAATAGAGTGTTGGTTATAATGCAAAGATAGGGTAGTATGAATTGGGAAGCATCAATTTGTGATCTGACAGTATACATGATAAGATAACCATTAGAAGATTGCGCAAGACCTCATCTTTTCAAGGTACATAACTATACAGTTCCTTCATTTTTCTTTGGACTTTTTACTATCTTAGGCTTGTTTTTAAAGTTTATTACATGATTAGCCATGTTTTAGAAACAATTACAGGAAAAGACCTGTTCTGTATTAACGAAGGCGCGTTTTCAAAATGCGCACAAAGGCGAGTTTTCAAAGCTCGCCTGTATACTTTAGTAGTTAATTCCATAGCGACTTTTTTGAAATTTGATTTGGACATAACTCGATATTTATAATATGAAATTCCCATTTTTCTGTTTCATTACTGAGATATAGGTCTATAGATTCGAACGTTTTGTGTTTCAATGAAAACCGACGTATAACGATTCCTATATATTCGAATGAAGGTGTAAACGTTAAACTTCGAACTACCACGACATTTAAATAATATATATAGCTTAACCAAACAACGTATAACAAATACCAAATTCTAATAATCAAATACAAGAGAGATACATAGTCCGGTTAAGGACAGATAAGTTCAAAACATAAGAAATACAGATACACGAAATGTAACACACTAACATCGCATCAACAAACATACATCCCCATTTTAGCCTACTGAAGTACACTGCTTTCTGTTATAGCCCAGCGATCCACATTTGCTGCACCTATTTGTTTTGGGTGTTTGATGCTCGTCCATAACATTTTTGAACCTCATTGATTTGGGTCGTCCAGCTAGTCTTCTTATAGGCAGAGCCAGTATTAGTGGACCGTTGTACGGGTCCCAGTATTTCTTATCGCGTATAGGATTAAATTTTGGGTCGTATGTAGCTCTATAACTTTCGATGGAGTACCATTCAGAAGCAAAATCGTGATGTGCTCTATTACTACCAAAATCCTGTGCTGAACAAGCCGCCATCACATGAACACACGGTATCTTCTGCAGAAGTGGGATTCTGCATGTATAGGTGGCATTAGAACCGTCGATCACAACATCATATTCATCGTCGTAACTGTTAATCACTTGCCATTTATATCGACCAAATCGAACAAGCCTACAACGCCGTGCGTCAATACCACGAGCTTCAATTTTAGCTTCCCATTTTGGAGTAAGTTTCGAATTCAGACCCGCCCCTTTTTCTCGTCTCTTATAGAAATACTCAACTGATCGAAAGAATGTTCTTGCAACCAACACCTTTATAGGCAAGGATCTGACGCCTTTTAATACGCCATTAAAACTTTCAGATGCGTTGGTCATCATAATATGGAAGCGGTCGTCGTCATCTTTGCAAAGAGCCCAGTTTTCTTTGCAATTCCCTAGGCTTCGTTCAATCCAGTCATGCGCCTCCTGTTTAGTTGTCTTGATCTCTTCTCTAAGTTTATTGTATTCAATCACTTCTGAAGCACATGCAGCATCGTAAAACAAGCCTACAAGTTGCTTCTCTCGATGACCTACAGCTTGAAAATTTGCTTTAAGATGCCTTGCACAGAACCTATGTTTGTGCGGTTGTCGCCATTTATCCTGCAAAGCGCTTGGAATCCCTTTCATTCTGTCAGATATAAATGTAATGTGTCGATTTGTACGCTATAAATGAACTCATGCATGCATGAAAAGAACCAGGCTCAACTATCATATGATTCGGACTCGACCACCCCATAAGCTAATGGGTAAAGGCAGTCGTCCGCATCTACAGCGGTAGCAACAAGCAGTATTCCTTTGTACTTACCGTACAAATGTGTCCCGTCAATAGAGAGCACTGGACGACAGTGTACATAACCTGCAATGGAAGGATCAAATGCCCAAAAAGCACGATGAAATACCCCATACTCATCGTGTACTATATGTCCTACTGAACCTGGATTGCGTCTTTTTATTTCCTCAAAATACTGAGGCAAATACGATTCGGCCCAGTCACCGTATATTTTTTCCAAAGCTTTATTCAACGTTCGCCAAGCTTTCATGTAACTGATTTTGATGAAAAGTTGCTCGTCGACAAGCACTTGCACCGTCCCAGCTGAGATATCCAAGTTGGCCTTCACAAAAGCCATGATTTTGTATACAAGAAACGCAGAAGTGGCTTGCTTGTGGTTTGAATTAATCGTAGGGTTGACACAGTTATGTTCATGAGGCAACTTTCGGATTTCCCACAATCTATTTTGTCATTTCTTCAACACTATCGCATGTATTCGCCATGGACAAGTAGCATCAACACTACATACATCGGTATATATTATTTTATTCGACTTGATTGGCTTGTATGAAACACCGTGCAGAATAGACCATTCCATAAGTTGGTGGAGAAACTGTTCCTTGTTTCGGAATACCATCCCAATAACAAAACCATTTTGTACGCAGGAAGCCGAGAATTTTTCGCCAGAAAACTCTAAATTAGCCACTACGGATCTGGCCATCATTTGCGCCGTGCAGAGATCATCGTCCATGGGTACTTCTATTTGAGCCTCATCACCATCTTCTTCTGGATCTACTGTGTTTTTATCATAGTCATAGTTCAGTGGTTCATTGTTGACTCCGGTCCAGCATGTATCATCAACTGTTGTCGTGGCAACCACCATGTTGTCAATATGTTCGGCCTGTTGTGAAGGACCTGTACCTCATTCTTCTTCGGCTTTTACAGTCAATCAATTAATAAATGCATTTCAGTTAGATCTTACATTTCAATGAGTAGTTATGAAATTAACTTGTTGTGGAACACATACCTTTGGCTCATATCTAACAATTCTGACTGATCAGTCTGTTGTTGTTGTTGTTGCTGCTGCTCAGCCACATTTGGTGGGCAATACGGATTGGTGTATAAAGGAGAACTAAAGTTGACTGATGGATCATGAGTTTGCAACATTTTTGTGAAATAACCGAAACCGCTACCCACTATAGGCGGTGTGATTATTTCTTCCACGACATCTTCCACGATTTCTTTTGCTGTTTTTCCAACAAACAACTCAAACGATTTCTTCACAACAGAAAACATTACTTGTATGTCTTCATCCTCTAAAAGTGCTGCTGCTCTCGACCCCGATTCAGTAGGCCAGTTGACCGACAACTCGATATCATATTCGAGAGGGTTAATTCTGGTTGCTTGGAAAATTGTGTCTTTCAACCCACCAAGTGTGCAACCCGTTCGAACTCTCCCTGTTTTGCAGAATCCTCCCACATAACTTCCATTTTGGTGCCCATCCACGACCAATTCACCGTCGTAGTAGATAAGTGCAGTAATAAAAGCAGGCGCCATTGTTGACTGTGTTTATTTTTCTTGAAGTTCTTTGAAGACAAGATTGAAGTGTATGAGAAATAATGTGTTGAAGAGATATGAAATAGGGAAACCAACTAAGCAACATCACCATTAAATCAACTTTATTCAACTCAGTGTGCGGTCGTTGTCAAGTCAGAATTGGCAGAGCTTTAATCATGTCACCCATTTCAAAATAAAGTAGAATCAGAATCAATTGTCTATGCTCGTACTGATCACACAAAACAAGCCATGCGTCAGAATTGGAAGAGCTTTTATCATGTCATTGAATTCGAAATAAAGTGTTGTCCTTTGTCCTTACAACGGCTTTATCACAATGGACAATTGTTGGATCAGATTTGGCAGATGTTTGTCAACACAACTATTCTGAACTATTGGGCCAACTTTACCCGTGTCTAGTCAAATCTTCTGATTTGCGGCAGATCGTACTATACAGAAACAGACTGACCCAGCTTTAATTTCTGGCAGCGAGTTGTCAATTCTTATTTATGTCATAATGTACACTGCACAAACCAGCAAAATACAAAGCTTTAATTCAAACTTCAAAAGCATAAAATAATTCATTAGCAAAACACAAACATACAATACTTCGTGTTGATCTTTCAACTCCTACAAACACACAACGGATAACGGATAATACAATAATTCAGACTAATCTTCAGAAACCTACAACGACAACGGATAATACAATAATTCAAACTAATCTTCAGAAACCTACAACGACGAAGGATAATAGAAAAACTAGTGGTTAGGTTTAAATTGCAAGTCCTCTAGGAGTTTTTTGAGACGTCTAATTTCTTGCTCCAGCTCAATCGCATATGCTATGCCCCTGGGACAAAGCGGTTCGTCAATCCATTCTGAAAAATTGCATCCGTGAGGATAATTGGAACAAAGAAGACTTCGACGACCAATGTTTTCTCCATCATCACAGACGACAACTTCAGCTATATATCCACAGTGGCAGCAAACTGGGAACGAGTTAACCTCTTGCTCAACCATTGTTTGAGAAGTCATTTTGAAAATTTACGGAGCTGTGAAGATGTGGTTGAGTATGAAAAAGACTGGTGAGTATATATAAAGTTTTGAAACTACACCAAATACACAGGCGAGTTTTCAAAATGCGCACGAAGGCGAGGTTTCAAAACGCGCCTATATCCCTCCCCCGGAAAAATAGGTCTATATTTGTTATTATTTCTGAAATATGGCTAATCATGTAATAAACTTTAAAAACAAGCCTAAGATAGTAAAAAGTCCTTTTTCTTTAGATTTTGCAAATAGTAAATTTAGCTTATAGACTACTGAATTTTATTATACTAAATTCTTGCACATGCATGCCATAAGAATTCTTGCAGCTGTCAACTACTGACAGCGACTGGGTGCCACCGGCAGTAGCCTACTGCTGTAGCTTGAGAGGTTAATTCGAGTGAATGTGATTTTATTGTTTCAGACATTTTTGCTACTTGGATTTAAAAAGCTAGCCTTCTTATTCAATGCTGCACTATTGTTTCCTTCGTCTAAAAATTGGATAATGTTAACATGGCTTTTTTTGTTTAGCTTTTTAGTGCATTGCCCCAGTTGCAAAATTGCTACACTTGTTATTTCTGACTTCTATCCATTTATAAGAAATACTATGTTGTTTTGTTTCCTTTTTAGCTCCATAATTGACATTGCTTTGCGTATTAGTTTTAGCTTTCTAAAGAGAATTAGTTGTTGCTTTCCTACAAGTTAAATCTGAAACACAACTTATTTAATAAATGTGATATATTTGCATTAATGGTCAAGTATTTATTGAATATGTTATATTTTAAATATGATAATTAGTAACCACATACAACCATTTAATGCTACTAAAGTGATGGAGGAAGCTTGTTTGTGCTGTGGTAGGCTAAGACGATCGATTTAGTCATTTTTGGCTATGGTGGGTAATGATTTTCTTGGGTAGTGATGTGGGTGGATGGTTACGTTGTGGTGAGGATAATATATGCGGAGTTGTTGTGTTGCTACTTGTATTGGTCTAGGCAAAGATGGGTGTAGTACGAAGTGTAGGCCGAGTTTGTGTGAAGTGAAAGGAGCGTACAGTTAATATTGTTTGTGCATATCTGAATTTTGCAATGGAATAACTTATTCATGGTCGACTTCTATTAATATTGTTTATGTGCAGATCTGAATTTTGCAGTGGAATAAATTATTCATGGTCGAGTTCTACTAATATTGTTTATGTGCTTGTTTTAATAATAACTAATTAATATTATCTACAGGTAATTAGCTTTTCTGGAGTGAAGACCATCAACAACAATGGACATGATTTTAATTGTTGTATGTATTATGGTATTTATTAGTACTTATTGTGTAAATTTCTGAATACTTGTGGTATGTGAATTTGCTGATTTTGTCAAATAACTATTATCTAAATGGTTATGGAAAATACTTATGTGACCAGTGTGTTCTCGATTATTTTAATATGATGATTATATGATTGATTGATTGTTGTTGTAAATCGTACTTTTATATGATTGTTGCTGATTTTAATATGACTATTCTATAATTAGTTGCTGAAAATAATATAAGCCATTAACAATATATAGTAGCATTTAAAATATGTTACAAAACAATCAATATCTTTCAGTTGCAGTTTAGAAATGCTACAGAAACAAATGTAATATACCACTTGAATTTTTAGTTGCATAAAATAAACGCTACAAAAAAGCAAAAGGTGACCTACGGACAGACCTTCAACAGCGTTTGGAAAACGCAACTATGCTTACCATATGGTAGTGTTTATCAAAGTGCAACCAAAAAATTTAGACTTTTAGTTGCGGGACCTGTAGTAGCGTTTTTCAAATGCTACCAAAGGTCATTTCTGGTGTAGTGATTCGCTAAACCAAGGCTTTTAGTGCTCGCTTTAGTAGTATTAATATATAAAGCATGATTTGGCTTGTTCTCTTTTTAAAAAATTCAATAAATTTAGCATAAATAGCCAAATTTAAGGCATATATGGTAATAATCAATTACATTCATCAAATTTAGCTTGAATAACTATGATATTCCTTGATTTTGCTATATAAGATTAATTAATATTAGTTTCTTGCACGTATAATATGAGAAAGATGATTAATTAATTTTCAAATATTTGGTTTTACTTCTAATGAATCTTTTTGTGCCTCCGCTGTATCAGGATTGTTTCCCCGTTTTATCCCCGCTACACCTTTTTGCACCTTCATCGCTATAGAACCAACTAAGAGCTTTAACTGCACAAGATTGACCTAATCACCCTAAGGCCTGCATTTTATTTTCCAAGTGTATCATCCATCTTCGACATTCCATGTCTGTAAGACAGATTTCTGTTGTTCTTAATTAATCTAATTTAGATTCGTTAACTTCCTTATGTTTTCTAAAATTCTCATAGCAATGATAATGGTATTAAGGAGATGTGTTTCTATAGTTCACATTACTCGTGAATTTCTGGGATCTTTACATCCAATTTAGGATAACTACCTTTATGGGTAATTGAGCTTGAAATTGATTTTCATTTCCGTGGCTCAATCTATTTGCTTGTCCTCCTTAGTGATCGACCATTAAGGACAAAGGGGAGTTATCCTTATGGAGAGATCTAATGGAATGTTTAAACTTCGTGATCATGACAAGCTCAATAAATTCCTTGTCTGAGATTGATGATCTATTCGATAGGTTAGTTGTGCTAAAGTTATTTCACTATTAGACTTAGCAATTGGTTTTCACCAACTTTTGATCGAAAATGATAGACTTCCTTTGGCTTTATTTCGTGCTCATTATGTCATTTAGGGTAAACAAATATTCTAGTTTACTTTGTTAACCTTAATGAACCAAAGTTTCGAGGCTATATCCCGATTGGATTAACCTCATCTTTGTTGGTGATATTCTTGTGTATTTGAAAAACAAGGTTTCCAAGTTTTGTGAAATTCTTTCAACTTCAACCATTTATCATGTTATCTTGACTTAGAAGTTGTTCTTGAAATATTAGAGGATATGCTGATATTTCAATTTTTTTACATATTCAGGATTAATTGGAGACTTAAAGCTTCATTTTAATTGTTATTGAAATATTAGAGGATATGCTAACATTTCTATTTTGGGGTGTATAACCTGGATTTTGTTACGTGATCTTGTTTCCCCAATGAGATCGCTCATCCTTATGAATGGGATATATATGACCATCATATACATCCTTTCCTTTTAAGGAAAAATTCGTGGGCTAGAATATTTTTGAGAAATTTTTTAGGGACAAATTCTAGCTAAAACGTAATAGAGAATGTTTGGTGATTTTGGATAGTCGATATTTCCAAGATTGAATTCAAATGTTTAATTGGTTTATGCTTAAAACAAAAGAAAATCGGTTTATAATTTATAAATTTATTGATGTGAAACGAATTAATTAAATTTATTTAAAACAAGCTCATCGCGTAGCTTTAGTTCGTAATTTTACGATTTGAAATTCAATTAAGTGAATATGATCCAATGTAAGTCGGAATCTTTGAAACAAAAATTATCTGAATCTATTGGATTATAGTATTCTAATGGAAAAGAAAGATTTAAATTTCATTTTGTAGATTTTGAGATATGCCTAAACCAAGTTTTAAGAAAAATCGCAGTGTGGTAGTTCGCGATTTAAAATTAAAAAGATTAGTGAAATGAAAGCTTAAAATATTTAGAATTTTGAGTAAGAAAAAAATTCTAATTTGTTCAAACCACTTATGAGAAGAGTAAAATAGCAACTTGTATATGTTCATGGGTTTTATTGAAATATTATACGTGTATAGATTTGAGTTATATAGTGATTAATAACAAAGTTAAAAATTTGTGAAATAATTCATAAGTGAAATTAGTATAACAATGATATACTAAATATGAAAACAAAAGTGAATTCCTTGATCTAATCTATTTTATATCGATTTTGTGACCCTTGGTTGTACTTTTTGGGTTTTTTCTTAAGTAATTGCGGGTATGCAATTTCTTTAAGGAGGGAAGATTAACAACTCGCATATTTCACGATAATATATTTAAATATAACATCATTAATCCAGTGTATGTCTGAAAAGTCACTTTTTGCATACAGATGAATTTTTACTCGAGACCACTTCCATTGAGTTCGAAATGTCGTTTGCATGATTGAAAACTGTAAATATCGATACGTTTCGAGTTAGTAAAATTTGGGACTTCGGACAGGGGCATTAGCCCACTTCCTTATAACCCACTTAACCACCTCTCCTTCATTCATTTCTACGCTCAAGCAAAAATAAAAATGGGGGGAAGGGAATTTAAAATTTCCTAAGTCCTGGCTTGATCTTATAAGTCCAATTTAAGTTGAAATCAGGCACAAATTCAAGGAGAAGCTTTGGTACGTTCATCTTCATTTTCTCTAACTTGTTACCTCTTCAATTTGTGATATTTCCTATTACCTAACTCTTAGGGTTCTTATCTATATGTGTTTAGATTGGAGTTCTAGAGTCTTGGTTAAAGAGAAGCTGATCTTACTTGGTTTTAGAGTCTCTCTTGCCTCTAACAATCAACGGTGGGTTCTTGCGAACTCACATCTATGTAATTAAGCTACTGGGCTTTGCCAATGTGCCCTTGGCATGTATATGTTGTGTGTGCATTTGGTTATCGGTTTGTCATGTGTGAACTTCCCAATCTTTGTGTTTTGATTTCATTTATATGAATTTCTTTCGTAAACCCTTGTATGGACATTTGTTCATGTGCTTTAGTGTATTAGGAATGCTTTTAACCTATCCAAGAGTTAAGAGTAAGCATATATCAATTAGGATCCATAAATTGATGTTTTTCACCTTGAAAAATATTTACAGTGTAGGTCAGACATCTGACTATAAATTCCAGATGTCTGACCCAGTCCCTGAAATTGGCAGAGGCCAATTTCATACATCTGAAACCCAGTTTCAGACCTCTGAACCAGACCAGACATCTGAATTTGGGTCCAGACGTCTAATAAATACTGCTTGCTCTGTTTTTCTTGTATCGACCGGTGGAAACCACAATCGATAATTTAGGTCGTTTCAAGTTTCTTCCCGATCTAGTTTCGACTCGTTTTCACTTTTGTTGTGTTTTCTCAGTTGCTCTAATTCGTGAATTTCAGCAGCTCGATTATATCGACTTTTGAATATTATTGATTTATTGGATATTGATATTTATGAAATTTAGTTTGCGTTATTTAAACGTGAATTTTGGGATCGATTATTCTCACAATCATATTTATGAGATTTGTCATTTCAAACTATAAAGGGTTTTTATTATTATTTGATACCAAATCTTTTACCAAAATTGCTTCTAACACTACTTTCATCTTCTAAAGTTGTTTCACAAATTGTCTTCCAATCTACTAGTATATGTTTATATAAACCTTTTCCTCGTACGTATGAGAAATCCAATTATACGCCTCAGTAAAAACAAGGACAATGAACCATTGTGTTTGCTTCGACGGTTAATTCTTGGACTCGTTCAATTGAAATTGTGATAATGATCATAGTGTGAATTTTTAGTGGAATATACAACTTGTTCATTAATATTCGAGTAAAGCGTTTGGTTATGGGACATGTAGCTTAACTCTTATACTTACTAGCTTGAAGTAATTTACACTACCTTGGATCAATTGTGATCATTCTATGGATTCGTGCTTTTTACGATCCTGGATCATCTTATGGAACTTCGCTTCATTTTGTGAAATTGTGCACTTTATGATTTTTGGATCAATTTGAATAACTTCGTTTCAATTTGTGGATTTGTATTTTCTTCGATCTTCAGATTTGACGAGGTCGCGACCTGTGATTTTTGGACCGTCTTGAGGAGCTCTGGCTCAAAATTATAGGCTTGCTACCTAGAGATTGCATTTCCTCCATTGATAGCCTCTCTCCCCTTTTGTGATATTATGGATTTCTAAGTATTAGTTTCTGGAGTTTGTGTTGGATTATAAGTAATATAAATTCTTGGGAACGTGTTATCAATTTTGAGTTGATTTGATAGGTGATATCATTTCTTGTGAATAGTTATATAATTTAGAATGTGATATTCTTTTATAGCACTGAGATTTCTTTAAGATATTATGTGGATATTCTTAGGGTTTCACATTTATATGTGAACATTGTTGTTATTGCATATATGTCATTACCGATCTATATCTCTTATTCTATCTCAACTTATTAATGTAAGTACATCTAGACTGATCCGTTTATTATTTATTTTCTTGTAAATAATACTCTGGTCAGAGCGAATAGTGCAAGTGCTACACATGACTTCTAGTGGGGAACTTATCTTGACTTTTGGGAAACTACTTTAGTGTTGTGATTTTTCGGTTATATGTATATGAGACAAAAAGTCTTTTTTGTAGCCTTTATACCTATTTTTTTGATGTATAGTGAATATAGTATGATCACTATCTTTGTGTACACACTTATGTGTTATATTCATATTTATTTCCGACTTTGTTATGTGAATATCTATGTCTGACTCTGATTATATTGTTATGTTATTTTATATTGATTATGAATTATATATAGCCACTGTGTAGTTGGTTTGAACTTGAATTAGATGTGTTGGATTTCCTCTTGAGAGAAACAATAATACCACCTTATCCAGCGTGTTTAATACTCGTTCAAGGCTATTATACAGATGGTCATGTTGTATATAACAATATGATTTTTATTTGATGATAATAAACATATATATTATTATAAATGTGTTTGCAATTGTAATATTCTACTACATCACATACAGAAATAAATATTTATACTTGAATATAATATTGCTGCATAAGAATTTAAATATTCAAACAGTATTTTACTTAAATATGATATTTTATTTTAACATTTCAAATAGTAAAAAAAATAACAACTTCACTACTGTACATCTCAATGATAGAAAACATTCAATTTCATTCATTACAATGGTTCCTCACCACAACACTCAGTCACTCAGACTCGGTTATATTCACACTCTTATACAGACTCATATACATTTCACTTGGACTCTCTCGGTTACACTCTGTAACACCCCGTATTTTTAACTCAATATAATAAAATAAGAATAACTTAATTTAATATTCATAATTAAGTGAAACGGACTGTGCCATTGCGTTCATCTCGGAATTCTGGTCAAAATAGACACATGATTTGCATAAAACGGACAACATATGAAGAAGTTATTAAGGTTTGAAGTTTGTATACGCATAAGAAGAGTATATATGAATAAAATAAGTCCAGAAATTCAAAACAGTTCAAATTCACGTGGAAAAAGGGGAGCGGGAAAATTCCCACCTAGGAGTGTCGATCCCTAGGTCGACCCCATAAGGGCGGTGTCGACCCATGGGTCGACCCCATAAAGGGGGGTCGACACCCTTACGGCAGATCTAGGCAGACTATTTTTGTGCGAACGTGGACTATTTCTTTTACCAAATACGTCGCTAAACACCTATAAATAAGCCTGTAGAGCCTGCCCTAAGTCTCATATTTCTGAGACAACGCAGAAGCTCTGCCATTCCTCTCCCTCCTCAAATCTATTCAGAAAATTAAGATTATTAGTTTAGGAAAAATTCTGAATCCAGATCAGAAGGAAAGGAACGTATGTTTGTAAATGGGTGTTCATATCTCTTATCGAAGTGAGGTAATTCCTAGATCTTGTCTATTTTCAATTCTCTTCTCTTTCTTCCCTTTTTCTTTTAGTAAAAATTATGAATCCATGGTTGTTAGGTTTTGAATCCAATTAGGGGAAAATCATGGAATGATAGATCTGGACCAGATCAAGGATTTGGAAAGCATATAAGGAGAGTGGATTTAAGTTATATCAATTTAGATAATGATATATTATCGTTTAACATTCCTCGTTATTGTACAATGTGTATTGGCTAAAATAATTAAAAGTATTGAAATGTTATTATGACATGTTTAAGTATGATATGTTGAAATGTTTAAACATATGTTAAAAGGAATAAAGTGCAGAATATGACATGTTAGAATATTAATATGCTAAGATATTAATATGTTGGAAAATTTTCCAAAATATGCATAGAGATTACTATTGTTTCAGTTCCATGTTAACTTGTGACATTTATGTACCTGGACCATTAACGGTAGAAATTGAGAAAAATTAGATAATTTGGCAATCACATGTTATTGTTAAATTTGAACAATTATCTGATTAATTGATTATATGATGGAATAGAATTGATTATATGTTAGAAAGAACGTATGACGTAAAATAGGCAGTGGAAATTTGAAAAAATAGACATGCCTAGATTATATTGAAGATTTACAGTAAATAAGAAACTGTAACCGCGCTTAGAAACGAAGTTAGATTACACTTGTGGAAGAAGTCTGCCCGGAACCGCCTGACATATCCAGCATCCACAAGTGGTAAATCTAATGTGAGGGGTCTAAGTGCATAAATAAAACATGCTTCCTCAACTCTTTCAGAATTCCCATTCTTATTTCCTATATCTTTCCTCCTCCAATATTGTTTTTTCTTTGAATTTACATCATTCCATTTAAACTGATTAACATTCACATGAAAATTCTGTTTTTGTTTACCAGTATAAACAAATGCATCTCCATGATAATCCACTTGCCTAGCAACAAACTGATCACCATGGACCGTACACTCCTTATTATTTAATTTGCAATTCACATTATTATATCCAAAAACTTTACAAACTGTACCGAGTTTACGTTTCCAATCATATGACAATTTTACTATAGGACAATTGTCCCCTAGATCTGTAATTTCAATTGAATCAGGCAATTCATATTCAGGGGATATCTCTACCAATGCTTTAGCGTATCTGAAGCGATTCATTCTTTCAGTGCTATTATCAAAACATATCAACCTACCAATATGACAAACCCACCAATTTATACCTATTAATGTCTAGAGAATGGCAAGAATACGGCAAAAGTGGATCCAAACAGGTATTTTCCTTATCTGAGATCCTGCATTCCCTACCAAAGGATCCCACTTAGTAATTATAAATATTTTGCCTTAAATGAATATTGGATCAGAGTGGAGAATCATTTCCTTATCAATATCATTAGAGAACTTAAAATAAAAGTGTTCACCATCAAATTTAACATCCAATCCTCCTGGTAATATCCAATAACAGTTTAAGTAATTTACCACGGCTAAGTAATTCAAAGAACCGTCTAAGAAAAATCCAGTTAAGTAATTATCCTAGAATTTCATACCTTCTTGCTTTACCAAATCTGGAATTGATGTTGGCTTTCCATCCCTTGGGATATGTAAGTGTAACGGCTTGAACACTCTGACATTACAAGGGAGAGCATTGAACAGTGAAGCATAATCGCGTTTAGTAAAAGAGGGAAAAGACGCAGATGAAGTATTATGATTTGTATTTGAATGAAACCGCTTCTATTTATCTTTAGAAGGATTAACAGAAGAAGGATTGCCAGATCTGAGAGGATCTTGATTATCAGGATTCAAATTTGAATCATAAGCTCCCGTGATAGCATCAGAAGTATTAGCTGAAGTTGGATTAGCAGAAAGATGCGTAGGATCTGATGGATTACGAGAAGGAGGGCGAGATGGAAGAGGAGGAAATGAGGAGTTGTAGGCAAGGGAGGCAAAGAAGAAAATGGATCTGACAAAGCCGCCATTAACGATGGTCTTGAAAATTCATTGTTGTATATGATTGGTTTTATTAATAAACTATACCCAATCTCAAACACTTCTTGGATTTGAAATTAATAATCTTGTATGATCGATTTATTGAATCTTGAAATCTGCACATATCTGCAAGTGAATTCAGAGGAACTATTTTTAATCTTGGATCATGAATCATCTCTTAGGCTTGATGCAAATATTCTAATAAATTCTCTTGTAAATCTTGCTCTGAAATTTGAATGACTGTTGCTTTGATAAAAAGTTCTAAATTGTTAGATTTGTCTGCATGGGCTCGGTGATTTATTCAGAAAAATCAGTATATTGTTTTTCATTGACTTCTGTGGGCAATTAGGAGCTCCAAGTTTTGTCAGCCTTAGAAGATTTGAAAATTTCTCTTTCAGTTGATTGATTTTTTTTAAACTGATTTTATCTTGTATAGATTTTTCAGAATCCCAAACTTGTAATTGATATTTTCAATTTAAAAATCCTTTTTTGACTATTTATTCAAAAATTGAAACTATTGACCATATTGAAATGTATTTGGAACTCATCAAAATTATTATCAGATTTTTGAAATTGTGATGAGTTGTAACTATAGTATATTTCATAACAAGAGGAAATTTTATTTAAATTCTCATGATGTTTTAATAGATTTTGTAATATCTTTGAATTGGCGCTTATTTCATGAACATCTTCTTTTACTACCATCCTTCTGGTTTTATATTAACGCAGGGAGATTATTTTTTAAATCATCTTGAATGTATAGTTTCAAAATGTGTAATGGAAATGTAGCTATTTTACTTTTCAGAATAAGTGATATTTGACAATTTTCAAAGATCCCGGTACATTGAGCATATTTCATAATATGATTAATTTAAAAACTTATTTCATAACCACCTCTGTACCTACCATATTTCTATCATCCATTTTGGTTTTATATACTGAGGAGATTTTGTATATAATAAGTGTTTCTCTAATCACATTTAAAAAACCTAGATATGGTCATGCATGGTTAGAGATACTTATAATTTAAGTTGCGACTGATCCCATTTAAAAGCCCTAATAGGCTATGCGTGCTTAGTGTGCTCTTAAAATAAAAAGAAAAGAAAATAAATAAAAATTTATGTATATGAAATCCTCCTTGTTATGTAAAAACCAGCCTATCAATCCATTTTCTAGTTTGTGAAATGTGTTAATACTTTATGATATATTATAATTTTTTGATTGATAGTCATTGGGATTTAAGATTATTTGATTTTGTCACTTAATTTGAATTCATAATCATAGTCCAAATCCATTGCTATTTTGTGCTCATTTTTAAAATTTGTTTGAAAATAATTGGAATTCTTATGTTTTAAGTCTCTCTCCATTTTATAAAATTAAACGTAAATACATCATTTCACAATGTGAAATTTGTCACTAGTTTGAAGAATATTTTGATTTTTGTTTGCTTGAATGAGATTTATGATTTACATTCTCTCTCTTGATCTGATTTTGTATTTCTAGTCTATTTATCATCATTATTTCGATTTCTATATCCTTTTGATGATAACAAAAGGGGGAGAATGGTTAATACTTTTTTGATTTATGAGTGAACATTTCATGAATTTTTTAATATTGGAAATTTAATTCATTTGTTCTTTTCACTCGTATGCATATATTTAGGGGGAGTTCTGTTGTAGGGGGAACATGCATATAGGGGGAGTTCTACAATTGACTGTCAAACATAGTTATTGTATTCAAAATCTTATTATATGTTTGTCATCATCAAAAGGGGGAGGTTGTCGTATGTAACAATATAATTTTTTGGTTGATGATAACAAACGCACACACACACACACATATATATATATACATATATTATAAATGTGTTTACAACTGTACTATTCTACTACATCATATATAGAAATAAATATTTATATTTGAATAGAATATACTAAACAAGAATTTAAATATTCAAACAATATTCTATTTAAATTTGATATTTTATTTCAACATTTCAAATAGTACAAATTTCACAACTTCACTATTGTATATCTTAGTGATAGAGTACATTCAATTTCACTCATTACAATGGCTCCTCACTACAATACTCAGTCACTCAGACTCGGTTACATTCACTCTCTTGTACAGACTCAATATATCTCACTTTGACTCTCTCTCTCAGTTACACTTAGTGACACACTTATCTTCAGTCTGCTTCAGAGTTGGTACAGTCGCCTGCATACCTGTCACAGAAACACAAAATAAACTAAAAAAAATAGATTTAAATTCTAGCAGATATAAATTTATTTTAAATTTTATTTGCCCCAAATTTTGGGGTGTTTCTCATCATATTTCTTGACTTGGTCTGATACGTATATACATCTATTTGAGTCTAGACAACCTGTGATATTCACAGTGATTCACTGTAAATACCACAAGATAGACGATATCTCTAGTGCTTACAGACTGTCTGTCATTCAATTAGCTCACATATATGAACTGTACATGCACGATACATGTATATGCATACATGTGTATATATACACATGTATTTTGTGTAGGCGCAACATGGTCAAATATCAATGAATGCACATGAACGAAGAGATTCATTACAAGTGACAAAAGCAGATGTGAAGCAACATTCATATACAAACATATACACACACACACACAATTGTGCATATATACACGAATGTGTATACGGGTGTACAAGGCCACATGATGATCATGGCAAGGTCAATCAAGACACATATATATAAATACATGTTATGTATATGTATACACATTGAACTCGACAGGGCAGCAAGAGCATATTTCAGTGAACAAGCAGCAAACATTTGAAATGCAAATGCATATCGATGCACAAAAATGGAGTGACAAGGTGACACAACAAGGGAGTAGCATATATGTACATCAAGTACAAATATATGTGTGTGTGGAATATTTGTACATACATGCATACATACATACATACAAATAAACAAATAAACAACAAAGTATCAATCATGATCAGGAACCAAACAGCAGCATGGTTCAAATATGCATATACACAGCTGAAGCAAAGTGACAGAGCAACAAGCAAGGGTTCAGTGAACAGATTAACATGGAACAACATGGATAGAGTTTGTGCAAGTATATTAAACACACATGGATAGAGATATGCAAATTCATGCATTCATAATAACGCCAAAATACACAGCAGTGTACAAATGCATCACAGGTTGTACAAAACAAGATGCAACTTAAAAGTCACAAATGCAAATTGAAGTATATGTGGCAGTTCTATAGGCCACAAGATAAGCATGGCCAAGAAAATAGCATGACATGGACATGCATCATGAATCAGCAAACAAGAAGCCAAATTGCAAGTATTTTTTCAAACAAGCAATTGGCGCAAACTGCAAAATGAACGTGCCAGTGGTACAGCAAGGAATGGATGCACACAAATAGACAAAACACAAATGCAAGGCAGCAAATTGACTGGGCCAAGCAAGACATGAAAATTGAAATGTACACATTAATGCACATATGTCGTTGTTGTAGTTTGATGTACAGAAGGCCATGCAAATCAAGCAAAAGGCAAGTGGCATATGCAAAAGTATGATATGCATATATACACTCATAAATACGTATATATATATACATGCATATATATGACTGTATAAACAACATAGCAACGAACAATGATCAAGTCACCTAATCATTCCAAATCAGCAAAGAGCAACAAAACTGGATAATATAAATAAAGCAGCAATTTGCACAAGTGGGAGTGACAAGGCATTCAGATAGCACGGTCAAAATAATGTAAAATATGAAGGTCCATGCAACATGCACAAGTAACGGGGAAATGTACACAGCAGCAATGAATAAACCAAAGAATTAATTCCAAAAAATAGTGTGGAAGTTTTTTTTTTCCTTGGCATAATGACATATTCAGGAATTTCCAGAAACAAAATTTGCATGAGTTAAATTTGGAAAATATTCAATTCAACATATAAGGTAAGAAATACGCAAACAGTTTTAGGCAAGAAAACAATTCGAATGTTTCCTAAAATCAACACATCAAATTCGGCAACAAAGCATTCCATAATCTCAAGTGTTATGTGTTTCGGGGCTAAGAAAATCATTTCAAATGTTTCCAGTAAAGAATCAGATATTCATGACATGTATTTCAGGAAATCAATCATGCAACGATCAAAGCCGAGTCATAAATGAAATTAGAGGATATTAGGGTTTCTATAATCTTATATGTACATTGATTCATCAGTGGAAAATCGATCGAAACCAAGCGACAAAATACGTGAGAAAAAGAAAACCAATTCAGAGAAATCACAGGGGTTTCGATCGCAAGCCAAGTCGTTCGACAACGAGCAACATTCATCGAAGCATCACTAAATCGAATTGCATCAACAACCAAGAAGTCGCGATTTGGAGAAAGAGGGCTAAACCCTATTTCCATTCGACCATTGAAGAAAGAAAAGAGAAGCAAAGAAAAGAAGGGACGACCATTTTTATTTTACAAAGGTTTTTAATATATTTTGTTGTTTTATTTTTTTTATTTTTTTGTAACCAATCGTCGATTTTCTAGTTTTCTGTAAAACTAGGGTATTCTAGCTATAGGATTTATAGTTAGGGTTTACGAGTTACGGGTTTGTAATTTGGGAATAAATCTGATTTTGGGGATAATATCAGCCGAGGGTTTAAGCGTAGCATTAGAGCAGTAGTAGGGTTTGCGAGTTTACAAGGTTTTGTAAGAAGGAATTTGTTTTAATACCTAGTAGAAATCTTAGGAATGCAGCAGTAGGCATGGTTTTCCAAAGCTGGGTAAAATATATGTTATTTACTTTCTGCATTTATTTTCTCTACTGAAATATGTTCTGTGATATTTTTAATATCTTTTAAAAATCCAATAAACCATATTCACCCTCTCTAGGGTTTATCTAGATCCTACAGGTCATTCGTAATGTCCTTGGTTAACGCGAGTATAGAGTTGGGACGTAACAACTCTCTTTACTCTAATATTGTTTAATTCACAAAGAGGATTTGTATATTAGATTTTAAGTGAGGAGAACTGTAACAACCTGGATTCTGATGGACCGATTTTTTTTTCAAAATTCTCAATCCATCGAAACCTGAGTTGGTTTACTCTGGTATCCAGCAGAAAAGACAGAAACATGAAACATGTCAGTGTTCGGAAAACATCTCACAGCGGAAGGAATAAAATATAATGTAATTAAAACATAGTTTTACCTTAATAATAATACTTCTAAACTAGTATCCAAAGCTATACAGTCTCTGTCATGAACCTAACCTGCGAATGTTGTGAGGAGGGGGGGTCAGAAAATAAGTCCTGTGTGACTGGATTTAAATTATACTTCTGGATAATCCTACATTTACCGTTCAATTACATTTTCTAATTTATTGGGTTGTCTATGTTATTAGCATTCAAGACTTACACAAGTCGCGCCCATCTACTCCCTAGTAGATTAACATAATATAGTGTATATGTAGCTACCCCCAACTAAGGTACACCCCATGGTACCCTACCCGCACGGTCTCCACCGTATCATCGCAGAAATATAGCAGTCCCTAATCCTACGCTCGAATGTCATACGGATTTATGTATATATGTCAATGCTACGTCTGCAAAGAACCACTACTTCTATATTAGTAAGCGTTCGGACTGCCATCTTTGAACCATTCGACCGAATTAGGTTCCATCCTCGAATAATGCCCTCTAGTCTTATGATACACCACCCAGAGCGACTTGAGTGTACCTAGACTTTCCCACGTACGTATCATAAATCGTTCTCGATGTCTATTGCATATGTTCTCTATATATGTGCCCGAGTCCCGTGGCAGGGATAATCAAGAAACACATAACTCGGACGAGAGCTTTCAGATATATGCCGATTGCAGATGCTAAGATCTGCTTTTACAGTGGCTATGGTCCCACTAGACACCTCCCTCAACTAATAAAAGACACCCAAGAATATCAAGAATGAGAACTTAACCCCGGCCCCCTATGCCCTTCAAACCTATTGGCCAACCTCACCCATAACCAGATAGCAAAGTATATGGTCTTTTGGAGTTCTCCACCTTTCCGCTTTACGTACTGACAGAAGATGACAGGTAAACGACGAGTTGCTATCACAGGGCACTAACTGGTCTAGCCGAATCACGATGGTCCATCTTAGTCTTTTGATTGCCCCTTATTATTATAATCAAGGCATACTCATTGGTTCGCCTACGCAGACATAAACTCTATGAGTACAGGCGGATCATCTTCCACTCACAGAGGAATACCAAGAGTACCCTACGTCCCCGGAAGCCGCGTGCTTCTTAACCCAGTCCGTTGGAGCCTACAAGAATATCTAGATGGACATGCGCTCATCTTTGTGTCTTTTGACACCCCGATGATCTACCCCTTATGGTTATTCATCCTCTAACGTATGAACTGGTCCAAGCGCCTCAGTTTTATGTGTCATTAGACCCTACGTCTAACCATTATCACGCGCTTGCGCCACCTCGTGAGTTTTCTCATTTAACTTGGTTATTCTCCTTCACGTTGACTTCCCTTTCAAGTTTACCAAATTACCCTCGCTTATTAATTCAATTTATAACTTAACCCATTTAAGTTCATTAATAAGCCTACAACATGTTATTCTCATAATCTATTCATTATTCCATCCCATGGTTACCATAACATGTTCTACTTAATTTATAATTAAGCACATCTTAATTCACAGACACATTGGTAAGAGAATAATTTCATTTTCCCCATCATTCCTTATAACTTATCTTATTTCACAAGTTATAGTTCCCACTTGTCCCTAGGACAAGCCTACTTATTATCTTTCTTATTCAAGTTCATTCATAATAGGTTATTATCATCATTCCTCATTTTGGCATTAATTAAGACTAACTTAACCTTTCTCATTTCTTTAGCAAATTTACTTAACCCCTACTCAATTCAACTGGTTCGTAACCCCACTACATATTTAATTAGGTTAAGTATTCCAATTTAACAAATTACCATGCTACCCATGTTACCCACTTTGCCCCTTTTATTATATCCATGTCAACCCTACATGTATCGTCTTGGTTAAGTGTTCATTATTATTTATTATGTCCGTAAACAAGCAAGACCTCTCACATTAGATTGCCGTTTGCGGTTGCTGGATATGCCGAGAGGTTCCGAGCAGACTTCTACCGCATTCGAATCTAACCTTGTGTCTTGACACCATTATGGGTCCAATTTCCACCTAAGACCTCTCACATTAGATTACCGTTTGCATTTGCTGGATATGCCGGGCGGTTCCAGGCAGACTTCTATCGCAGACCAAATCTAACCTCGTGTCTTAGGCATATAAGTTCTTATTATAACTTATACTCATAATTCAAATCTTGGATTATAATATATGTCAATTACCCATAAACCCTCAATTCACATTTATGCTTATAATCCTATCAACAGATTATGCCTATAATCCCAATTCAACTTATAATCCCAATTTCATGTTCATAATTCCAATTTGATTTATATACATAAATCCCACCCTAATTATATTCATAATTCCAAGCATAGTTATGCCCAACTCCCCATATACATCGCATTTCTTCTTACATTAAATTAACTTCAATAAAGTGAAATTATTCCAATTATACCAATTGTTCATATTCATTGAAGTTATGCTCCAAAATTCCATCCTATCAGTTTTGCCCCAAATTACCCAACCTTAAGTTGCGCTCAAATTACAGTCTTGCTTATTCGTGTCCATTATTAATCCACGCACTTCCCAATTATCCCAACGTACATAATTGTTCCAACTTAATTTTCACACATTTTCACTAATGTCCCAGATTAATATTTATAGTTATGAGCCAATTTATCATCATTCCCAATTTCCAGTTTTATGAGTTATACAACAATTCCCCAATCACAGGTTTTGCCCAAAATCCATCATGCAAGTTATTTCAATTTCCCAAACATCCTTCCACTATTACAATATTGTTCGTACGTACGCCTTTCAACGGGATCTGGACTAGGCTCGAAGTTAGCCTAGTTTATAAAAATAAAAAGGAACGGGAAGAACATAATAGGCATTAAGTAAAAGGTATAAAATTTTAATTGAATTAAACATTTTAATTTGGGGAATTGATAAACGATAGGCATACAATTATTCATAAGGGTAATTTAAACCCACTCACCTTGCCAGGATTAGAAAAGAGATAAATCGTTGTTGTAACACTTTGATGTTGATTAACCTTCTAAATTGATTGTTGATGAAGAACTTGTCTCTAAAAATCTCTATTTTAATTTATGTTGAAGGTGGAGGCTAGGTTAATTGAGAATTTACCAGAATGGAGGTTGTGGTTAAAGAGATAGATGAGATTAGGGTTGGGTTTGATGTTTATTTATAGTTGTAGTAGGTGAATTAGTGCCTTAGTATTAAAATAGAATCCATCTAAACCTTCCACCTCGCTAAAACAAAGAAGGTTCTAGAGTAGGCTAAACCAACCCAGGTGCGTTGCACCCATATGCATGCGTGGACACTGATGGTGTTAATACCTTCCTATATGCGGTTTCTTTTCTTTTTGTACAAGTAAAATCTTAAACGCTGCTTAATATATGCAAAGTACGTTTCTTTTCCATTAATGCATCATTCCATGTGTCATTATTTTATATACAATATGAATTGTATTAATTCTTTTGACATTAGCTTGTTTTAATTCAATCAATTTATGTTTATTTTCAAACTTCTTTCTATGCATTAAATTTTCCCATGTGACATTATTTCTTTGTTGCATATATTTCTAATATTCTTATTTAAATGTGTTAATGCTTTCCTGTTCCATGCACTTGATATGTGGCTTCTTTTTAACGCATTAAATTGCTTGGTCCCTCCTTTTTTTCTATGCATGCTTTAGTTGCATATTTGACATGTTTGCATTCTATATTCTTTTTCTTTTATTTGCATGACATTAATTCGTTTTTATTTAGGTTCATGCATCTATACATTTCTATTATTTTTATTTAGGTTCATGCATCTACACATTCCTATTATTTTTAGTGCATGTATTATCTTCCTACAAAATTTTGAATTTCAAATAACATGTATACACATATGCCTTACTCATTTATTGTTGCATGCAATTTTATTAATTCACCTTTTTACCATTTACATTAATTACATTAACGTTTCTCTTTATTAATTGTTTTCTCTATCATAATTACATGCATGTACTTTCTTTTCCTTTTTAACATTATTACATGCGCAATTGTATTGCATACTTTTTTTCCTTGCGTTAACTTCTTTTTAATATATATATATATATATATATATATATATTGCATGCAATTCATTTTTCTTCTTTTCAATGCACTTATATATTATTTATTTAAATTTTCCTTTAAATGTATCTATGCATATAATATATACATATATGCATATTTTTAATTATCACTAAAAATGCGGGGTGTTACGTTCTCCCTCCCTTAAGAAATTTCGTCCCCGAAATTTGGTAAGGGTAAAATCAAATGATCCCTTGCATATTATACATCCATTATGTGTGCATCCAATTTTTGCAAATGTTGTGCACATGTGCAAAGTGAAATACGTCATAGTAGTGCATGTATGCCTAATTTGGTACCATCTATATGTATGCAAACTTTCAAAAACTCTTTCAAAATATGATGCTCACATCCTAAATATACTTACACTTCTATATGAATGCAATATTTTTGAAAATCAAAACACTTTTCATCCAAATTTTCCCACACTCTTACAGAATAAGAGTATAGTTCATCCAATTGTTGCATCCAAAATCCTACCAACCATCTTTAAATTTCGAATTATAGGAAAAATCTTAAGTTTCTAAATTGGATTTCTTATGTCACAAAAATATATAAAATGGAAAAATTTACATCTTCCATTTTTATTTTATGCTCCTTTTCTAATTGCACTTGGATTTCACATAACTACTCTATACAAAGTTTCCTATTTTCCTATCCAAGCGCAACTACATAAGAAAACTTCTTTTTTTTCTTTGCTTATCTGAATTTATTGTTTTCTTTTTAGTTAGGCTATTTTTCTTTCTTAGCTTATTTTACTTAATCCAAGGATTTAAATTTATTCTTTTCAAATAAGCCTTTCCATCCTACACAGCTACTACTAAGGGCCAAGAATCAATGACTATTTCACTAATGAAAAGTCCAACCACTAACCCTCAACGCTCACTTACCCTTCACTATCTAGTAGTCACTACTAGTCCTTGTTGTGCTTTACTAGCCTATACTTTTTCTTTTACGAGCAACAGTTCTAGTCTTTACAATGCCTATGCATTCTACGGGAATTTTCTACTATTCCAAGATAACCTTCGTTGTTTACTTTATAGCCTCAAATTTCCCCATTCGTTCTTGACACTAACCCTTACCTACTCCCTTAATTTAAAACATGGTTTGGCCTCTTTTTTTTTTTTTGAAACATCAAAAATACTTTTAAGATTAAAACTTGAAAACATCATAAACTCTTTTGCCAAAACTTGTACAATTTCAGGTTCTTAAAAGTTAACAAGGATTAGACTCATAATGGGCTTCCGACTTACCTAGGCTTTCCTAGACACCCCCATAAGGTCAATTCTCTCAACTATATATATTCCTAATCCATTTTCCTTTTTCTATTTAGTGGGCTCCTCTATGGATCTAGGTTTATATGTATAATATATTTATATTTTAAAATACAAATACGCTCATTCATTATCTAAATAAGGAATCCTAAACCTAAGCTCTGATACCAGATGTAACAGCCCGGATTCTGACGGACCGAATATTTTTTCAAAAATCCCAATCCACCGAAACCCGAGTGGGTTGCTCTGGTATCCTGCAGAAAAGAGAGAGACATGAAATATGTCAGTGTTCGGAAAACATCTCACAGCGGAAGGAATAAAATATAATGTAATTAAAACATAATTTTACCTTAATAATAATACTTCTAAACCAATTTCCAAAGTTATACAGTCTCTGTCATGAACATAACCTGCGAATGTTGTGAGGAGGGAGGTCAGAACATAAAGTCTTGTGTGACTGGATTTAAATTATACTTCTGGATAATCCTACATATACCGTTCAATTACATTTTCTAATTTATTGGGTTATCTGTGTTATTAGCATTCAAGGCTTACACATGTCGCACCCATCTACTCCCTAGTAGATTAACCTAATAAAGTGTATTTGTAGCTACCCCGAACTAAGGTACACCCCATGGTACCCTACCCGCACGGTCTCCACCGTATCATCGCAGGAATATAGCAGTCCCTAATCCTACGCCCGAATGTCGTACGGATTTCTGTATATATGTCAACGTAACGTCTGCAAAGAATCACTACTTCTATATTACGTAAGCGTTCGGACTGCCATCTTTGAACCATTCGATCGAATTAGGTTCCATCCTCGAATAATGCCCTCTAATCTTATGATACACCACCCAGAGCGACATGAGTGTACCTAGAATTTTCCACATACGTATCGTCTATCGTTCTCGATGTCTATTGCACATGTTCTCTATATGTGCGCTTGAGTCCCGTGGCAGGGCTAATCAAGAAACACAGAACTCGGTCGAGAGCTTTCAGATATTTGCCGATTGCATATGCTAAGGTCTGCTTTTACAGTGGCTATGGTCCCACTAGACCCCTCCCTTTACTAATGAAAGGCACCCAAGAATATCAAGAATGAGAACTTAACCCGGCCCCCTATGCCCTTCAAACCTATTGGCCAACCTCACCCATAGCTAGATAGCAAAGTATATGGTCTTTTGGACTTCTCGCCTTTTCACTTCACGTATTGACTAAAGATGGTAGGTAGACAACGAGTTGCTATCACAGGGCACTAAATGGTCTCGCCGAATCACGCTGGTCCATCTTAGTCTTTTGATTGCCCCTTATTATTGCAATCAAGGCATACTCATTGGTTCACCTATGCAGACCTAACCTCTTTGAGTACAGGCGGATCATCTGCCACTCACAGAGGAATACCAAGAGTACCCTACGTCCCTGGAAGCCACGTGCTACTTAACCCAGTCCGTTGGAGCCTACAAGAATATCTAGAAGGACATGCGCTCCTATTTGTGTCTTTTGACACTCCGATGATCTATCCCTTTTGGTTATTCATCCTCTAACGTATGGACTGGTTCAAGTGCCTCAGTTTTATATGTCATTAGACGCTATGTCTAACCATTAATCACGCGCTTGCGCCACCTCGTGAGTTTTCTCATTTAACTTGGTTATTCTCCTTCACGTTAACTTCCTTTTCAAGTTTACCAAGTTACCCTCGCTTATTAATTCAATTTATAACTTAACCTAATTAAGTTCATTAATAAGCCTACAACATGTTATTCTCATAATCTATTCATTATTCCATCCCATGGTTACCATAACATGTTCTACTTAATTTATAATTAAGCACATCTTAATTCACAGACACATTGGTAAGAGAATAATTTCATTTTCCCCATCATTCCTTATAACTTATCTTATTTCACAAGTTATAGTTCCCACTTGTCCCTAGGACAAGCCTACTTATTATCTTTCTTATTCAAGTTCATTCATAATAGGTTATTATCATCATTCCCCATTTTGGCATTAATTAAGATTAACTTAGCCTTTCTCATTTCTTTAGCAAATTCACTTAACCCTTACTTAATTCAACTGGTTCGTCACACCATTACAGATTTAATTAGGTTAAGTATTCCAATTTAACAAATTACCATGCTATCTATGTTACCCACTCAACCCCTTTTATTATATCCATGTCAACCCTACATGTTTCGTCTTGGTTAAGTGTTCATTATTATTTATTGTGTCCGTAATCACGCAAGACCCCTCACATTATATTGCCGTTTGCGGTTGCTGGATATGTCAGGCTGTTCCGGGCAGACTTCTACCGCATCTGAATCTAACCTCGTGTTTTGACACCATTACGGGTCCAATTTCCACCTAGGACCTCTCACATTAGATTACCGTTTGCGGTTGCTGGATATGCCGGGCGGTTCCGGGCAGACTTCTACCGCAGACCAAATCTAACCTCGTGTCTTAGGCATATAAGTTCTTATTATAACTTATACTCATAATTCAAATCTTGGATTATAATATATGTCAATTACCCATAAACCCTCAATTCACATTTATGCTTATAATCCTATCAACAAATTATGCATATAATCCCAATTCAACTTATAATCCCAATTTCATGTTCATAATTCCAATTTGATTTATATACATAAATCCCACCCTAATTATATTCATAATTCCAAGCATAGTTATGCCCAACTCCCCATATACGTCGCATTTCTTCTTACATTAAATTAACTTCAATAAAGTGAAATTATTCCAATTATACCAATCGTTCATATTCATTGAAGTTATGCTCCAAAATTCCAACCTATCAGTTTTACCCCAAATTACCCAACCTTAAGTTGCGCTCAAATTACAGTCTTGTTTATTCATGTCCATTGTTAATCCACGCACTTCCCAATTATCCCAACATACTTAATTGTTCCAACTTAATTTGCATATATTTTCACTAATGTCTCAGATTAAAATTTATAGTTATGCGCCAAATTATCATCATTCCTAATTTCCAGTATTTTATGAGTTATACAACAATTCCCCAATCACAGGTTTTGCTTAAAATCCATCATGCAAGTTATTTCAATTTCCCAAACATCCTTCCACTATTACAATATTGTTCGTATGTATTCCTTTCAACGAGATCTGGACTAGGCTCGAAGTTAGCCTAGTCTATAAAAATAGAAAGGAACGGGAAGAAGAACAGAATAGGCATTAAGTAAAAGCTATAAGATTTTAATTGAATTAAACATTTTAACTTGGGGAATTGCTAAACGATGTGCATACAATTATTCATAAGGTTAATTTAAACCCACTCACCTTGCCAGGATTAGAAAAGAGATAAATCGTTGTTATAGCACTTTGATGTTGATTAACTTTCTAAATTGATTGTTGATGAAGAACTTGTCTCTAAAAATCTCTACTTTAATTTATGTTGAAGGTGGAGGCTAGGTTAGTTGAGAATTTAGCAACATGGAGGCTAGGGTTAAAGAGATAGATGAGATTAGGGTTGGGTTTGATGTTTATTTATAGCTGTAGTAGGTGAACTAGGGTCTTAGGATTAAAATAGAATCCATCTAAATCTTCCATCTCGCTAAAAAAAAAAAAGGTTCTAGAGTAGGCTAAACCAACCCAGGTGCGTTGCACCCATACGCACGCGTGGACACTGATGGTGTTGACACCTTGCTATATGCGGTTTCTTTTCTTTTTGTACAAGAAAAATCTTAAACGCTCCTTAATATATGCAAAGTATGTTTCTTTTCCATTAATGCATCCTTCCATGTGTCATTATTTTATATACAATATGAATTGTATTAATTCTTTTGACGTTAGCTTGTTTTAATTGAATCAGTTTATGTTTATTTTCCAACTTCTTTCTATGCATTAAATTTTCCCATGTGACATTATTTCTTTGTTGCATATATCTCTAATATTCTTATTTAAATGTGTTAATGCTTTCCTGTTCCATGCACTTGATATGTTGCTTCTTTTTAACGCATTAAGTTGCTTGGTCCCTTTTTTTTTTCTATGCATGCTTTATTTGCATATTTGACATGTTTGCATTCTATATTCTTTTTCTTTTATTTGCATGACATTAATTCGTTTTTATTTAGGTTCATGCTTCTACACATTTCTATTATTTTTATTTAGGTTCATGCATCTACACATTCCTATTATTTTTAGTGCATGTATTATCTTCCTATAAAATTTTGAATTTCAAATAACATGTATACACATATTCCCTTCTCATTTATTGTTGCATGCAATTTTATTAATCCACCTTTTTACCATTTACATTAATTATATTAACGTTTCTCTTTATTAATTTTTTTCTCTATCTTAATTACATGCATGTACTTCCTTTTCCTTTTTAACATTATTACATGCGCAATTGTATTGCATACTTTTTTTCCTTGCGTTAGCTTCTTTTTAATTTATATATATATATATATATATATATTGCATGCAATTCATTTTTCTTCATTTCAATGCACTTATATATTATTTATTTAAATTTTCCTTTAAATATATCTATGCAAATAATATATACATATATATGCATATTTTTAATTATCACTAAAAATGCAGGGTGTTACAAGAATCCATTGTTTTCTCTTGGAGAAGCTTCAGAAAGAACGTAAAGAGAATAAGGAGAAAATGAACTTACTTTTCCTTTTTGTCCCCTTGTGAGATCTCTTTGGGCTTGGTTTAAAAATCCATTAACCCAATTTGGCAAGTGTTACAAATTCAATTGATTAGCAAAGTTACACAAATTTTCATGCTTGGTCATTCAATACTCTACAACACTAGTTCCTCCCTTTTAATCAGCCAAACACCCAATTTAACTTCATTAAAATTTCATGCAACACCTTTCAAATATTTTTAATCCTTTTTATATGCAAATCAAAGTGCTAAACACAAATTTTATTCTTTGCAGTCTAGTTGTACGAATTTACACTTTCAACTCCAATTGTATGTCTTGTTGCTTTATGAATAAAATACACATTTTCATTCTAGAAACTGTACAAACCTCATTATTTTGACATAAATGATTTATACAATCATATTAATAACTAGTTGACACATAAATATTGATTTTGAATCAGTATTTATATTTCTTACTTTAATACAACACAATATTCTATAAATATTTTTGTTTTTTCCAAACTTCGCTTTTTACAACAACTTAACACAATGCAACATTAATTTATCATTCTAACAATTTATTTAACCGTTTCCAAACACGGTTTTTTACAACTCTTTTATTTTATTTTATATTTTCAGTAACTTACATTTTCCAAACACAAATTAACAAATTATTAATTATCTTGTTAGAACAACTTAATACTTTAAAATATGTTTCTACTTAAATAGTGATTACTAGTCAATATTTTATATTTTCAATATTCGCTAAAACCATTAAAATACAATTTTAAGAACACGAATTAAAATAATTTTTCTTATAGTCCTAAATGAATTCAATTTATTTCAATATACATAAATTTCCTCATAGACCACAATTTCTTCATCTTGAATCATTATACAAGTTAGGCTCGAAACTCGTATTTTAATTTTCTCAAGTTAAATTTTACAAAACATGATATAGTCTGTTAACCTTGGATACCCAAAAACCGGAGTCGTTACAAGATATACCACTAATCTTGTCATAGAAGCTACATGATCAAGGAATTTCACTCCCATTTTCCAAAAGTGACACTTCGAGAACTTAGCCTTCAACTGATGTTGTCTTAAGGTCTCGCATACTATCCTCAAATGACGTTGATGATCTTTCTTGCTCTAAGAATATACTAATATGTCATCAGTGAAGACCAACACAATTTATCCAAGTGCTCTTGGACATCTGGTTCATCAAGCCCACAATGAAAGTGGGTGCGTTAGTCAACCTAAATGTCATGATAACCACTCGTATGACCAATACTATTTCTTAATGTTGTATGTGTCCTCAGCAACCCTCAATCAATGGAACACTATTTCCATATCCAATTGGGAAAATACTTTGGCCCCATTCAACTGATCAAAAAGATCGTCGGTCCCTGGTAAAAGATACATATTCTTCATCATCTTTTAATTAAACTTCCAATAGTCGGTATACGGTCTCAATGATCCGTGGGGCCTCTTTACGAATACCTATGGCAGCTCCAAAGGAAAACTGCTTGGTCTAATAAAATCTTTCCCCTCCAACTCCACTAGTTGCATCTTCAATTCTCTTATCACGGTTGGTGTCATCATGCTAGGTGGTCTACTAACTGATTCAACTCTAATTAAAAGTTATATTCTAAATTCAATAGCTCACTTCGGTGGTAATCCTGTAACTGGTCCAAAAATATCTGAGAAATCGACAGGAATGTGAATTATTCTGTCATCCACTCTAGTTGTACCTAACAATGTATAAATCCCCGCACTCGTGTCCTCGCCTAAGCATATGATTCGATTATTGCTACTAGGGTGTCTCAGTGATATATTTGTATTCTAATAAAATATCCTAGCATTATACTTATCTAACCAATTCATACCCAATATGATCCTAAAAGTCCATGAAATCAAATACATACAAAATCGTAAATAAAATATGACCTAGTGACTCAAACTTAAAGTTATCACATCTCTTTCTTAGAGTTGCATAACCCAAATTGGATTAATCACCTTGAAGAAAGTAACAAGGTATAAATCAAAAGTTTACCTTCAAGTGTGCCCTAATGCTTATAAATAACAATAAATAAATAATTTACTATTATAGAAAAGGATTCTCACAAAATGGAATGGAAAATAGCTTCAACCCAACGGACGATTGGCCCATACAGTATGCAAGATACGATATATCAGACATATGAAAGTGTTCGGAGCATCCGAAGAATTAACGGAAAAGTGTTCTTCCTTATATTTAACAAACTTATCTGCACTATGGTTTAAGCTACTGAATAGTGGATCGATTAGCGCTTGCAGTGAGCTAGTTGATGAGTTTATAAGACAATTAGTTTTCACATTTTTAAAGCCTAAGAATGTGTTGACGTTACAATGATCGAACAGAGAGTAAGGGAAACCCTAAAAAGTTTTCTGAAATGATTTAACATGGAGGTTGCATTGGTGAATAAACTGGAAGAGTCAATTATATTGATTACAATCGTTTCAAAAGTACTTGATGATTCTGAATTTAATGCTAGGTTGGAAAGGGATCGCTCGAGAGATATCAATGAACTTTACCGTAAAGTGGATAGGTACTTGCATCAAGAGAATGCACGAGTGAAAAGGAAGGAGGAAATTAATGCCGGGAAAGGCGAGGAATTGTTTGAAATAGAATTGAGGAAAGACGAAGCAAGAGAAAGGCTAAAAGCGAGAATAAAGTCTCGAAAGAATAGGAGTGGCCCGAGATACCCTTGTATACAGAATTGAATTTGAAAGGATTTACATGGACGCTAAGGAGAAACTCCACTATAGGAAATAGGCACGGAGAGAGCCGATTGAAAGAGAAAAAGGTATGGAAAGTACATCCAAATTCCATGAAGCGAATGAACATGCGACGGTTTAATGTAAGCACCTTAAAGATGTGATAAAGGAGCTTATGCAGAATAGACAGCTCCGACATTGCATTGGAAATCAAGGAAGGAGACAGGGCAAGGGCAGCCCTCGAGAGCACAAAATCCGAGAGGGTCAAGCTCAAGGGATCAACTCGTCATCTCTTGATGGACATCACGTAAGAACGGAATAACCGGTAGCCACCTCCTAATAAAACGACTTGACCTCTTATACATGTATGAGGTCATGACTTGGTCTTTAGGCATGTTCTGAGTTTACATTGAGCTGGAAGCTAAGAGAGACTTGGTTTAGTTTTTCTTTTTCTTAGTTTTTTTAAAATTTTAGGGTGCATCACATTCAACCTACTGCACCTTATCTTGTTGCTCGAGTGCTCACATAATTGAATCTCCATTGTTGCGATCTTACATCATTTAATCCATCTTGTATCTATCTCTCCATTGTAATCACTACTTCAGCTGATTAACGAGTAGTCCGAAGACCGCAATGATTCAACCTTGTGCTACTTCATTTGGTGGTACTTCATCAGCAATTACAAATCACATAGCAGAGCTGCAATAGATAATATTTACATATAAGATTATTATTTTTGGTCTGCTCCTTGCTATGTCATCAATCAAATCCATCTCAGCACAGTCCTCGTTGTGAATCTGAAACCTTGCTAAGACCCCGTAAAATCTCTGTCGGGGTCTGTATCATGCTCCGACTGCTACAGTATTTCAATATAATGTTATCAAATAGTAGATTCAATTAGCGTCCGTAATTAGTATACAACTAGTTCTTTTTTAAACGAAGATAGAGCTAAGACAATAACTTATTTTAAGATATACATGCCAATATATTGGAAATCAGTTTCTTTCATATAAATAATAATGAATAAATTCTAAAAATGGTACACAGTGAAGTATTCATGCAGTGGAAATTAGAAAACATATAGTTCTAAGTTAACTTGTACATCTTCAAGTCAAAGAAAGAAAATAATAAAATTCAGAAATGATAGCAAAGGAAAGATGGATTCAAGAGTCATCTACAGGGTCAGCCCAAGGGGTAGGCGATCAGGGCGATCGCTTAGGGCAGCACCGCCTGAGGAGGAGGAGGGGGCAACCAAATCTCCTCTTTCCTTCCAGAAATATTGTGATATAAATATGATAGGGCATAAAATTAATGAAATTGTGTGTAGTGGTGTGGTAAAAGTTATGGAGAATGGCATGAAACGACCTGGTTCAAATCCTGGCGCATGCAAATGTCTTATTACATTTTTAAGCTTCTTTCCTGCTTCATTTTTTGCCTAGGGTAACTAGTCCTATTGGGCTGACACTGGTCACCTAGTACGCTTTATTTTCTTCAGCGAGTGCGAGTCTGCTACTAATGGCTGAAGTGAAAGTCAAGATTTTCATATATGTGCACCCATTTAGCACCTACAACTTACCCTAATCTGCTCTATTTCAAACAGTTAATGGCCATTAAAATCACGGAGTTGGCAATTAAACGAATAACCATAATCATGAATTGAACTGAATAAAGGAACATCGAACCTAATGATCTCGGATTGGGAATATCAAACTCACTATCAAATCTTGTATGAATCAAAATCAGATCTAATATGAAGTGAATAATCCAACAAAAAATATCACATCTAAATCGACACAAACCTCCCATCGAACCAGTCTTAGATATTCAAGTGTATAGTTTGAATGATAAAATCCAACCTAACTAGAATCAAAACATACCTAGTCAAAGTCTAGAGGCCACATCCATAAAATCTTAATTTAATTATCGACAAATTCTATTGGTACACCCGTATTTCCTTAACATACACCACTATTTTAATATGAAAAATTATGACTATGTTATCCTTGCCTTTAATTACAATTTCAGTCCTTTTCTAATAATGCATCTAACTAAAATTTTAAAATAAAAAATATTTGATCAAATCGATAGAATTTTGTAAAGTTAATAAAACCTAAAATATCAATTAAGACAACTTTTATAACTAAATATTTTAATTCCAATATGTTCAATCATCCACAATTAGTGTTCATTTTAAAATAAAAACAACTGAATAATTTATGATGTTAGTGTAAAAAATTAAAGTTTTTTTTTTATTTTGGTTAAATTTATTACAAAGAATTCCTAGTTTTGTGTAACTTAGTTTTAAGGTTAACGAGGGAAGATGATAAAAATATAAAAGCGTAATTTTCGGAAAGGCGTGGTGTATGAAAATAAATATTTGATGTATGCTATTATATTTCATATCACGGTATGTTAGAAAATTATGGGTGTATAAACAGAATTCGCCTCAATTATTTCTGTTGATGTCAAAAGTTGGTCTAATGATGATCAAGCCCCAACGTACGTTAACCACACACACAAAATAATCATAGAGATGCAGGAAAAAATAAATGAACAAGGAAGACATAATATTTTATAGTGGTTCAGCTTATAACGGTGCCTACATCCACTTATAATCTTTGTTTATACTATCGAATACAGTTATAGTGACTTTTCAGTGGAAGAAAGTAGAGATAAGAATGATTAAACACAAAACCCTTGTGTTAAATCTAGAGAACACGACATGCTCTTTCTAGTAGGCCGAGTAGTAAACATTGATTGGCAGATTCCAGAATGATTTCTACTTCGGGGAAGAGCTGTATATATAGGCGAGCCAGTGGGCCAGATTTGCATGTGGCGTGGCATAGCTTTTATGGTGGAGCTCGATTCGGCTGAGTAGTTGTAGGCGGCGAGACTCGGTACTGCTCATGGATAGTTCTTCCTCGAAATTGGCGGGTATGCATGGCATTGAATATATGGCGTGTAAAAAGGACTACTGGTCGAACTTATCCACTGCTCCGGCCTTAGGAATAGGACTTCGTTTGATAGCGCATAACTTGCTCGTTGATCTAATACTGTAGGAGAATTTTACTGGATACTTCTCCTCTGAGATTCTAGCTCGATCTGATCTTTCAGGGAATAGGTAGATCGATCTTTTGATGACTCAACTGACTGGTTTAATCTTTTCTTTAGGAGAATGTTGCCTTTACTTATTATATAGTCGTAGGTCGATCTGAGATTGGCTGACCTAAGGTGACAATTCTTCTTGAGGCTTGGAATGGGTTAATATCTAGTAGTAGGCTTCGACTTTGGGTTGGGACGACTTTTTACCAAAATGTTGGTCAACAATTTGCACCCCAGAACACATCTTTTTTAGAGAAGGGAGATGTGTTCTTGGTCTTTCATAGAACGTCGAACAACAAGAATCCAGGAACCATGGTTGCACCGAACCATATTTATGCCAGAAAACCAACGATCGATGACTGTATTAAAACTACAAGAAAATTGATTTTTTGTAGCGCCCGAAAACCGCTACCAATCATTTTTGGTGGAGTTTCGATAATCGTTACGAGAAAATATGCCACTAAAAATCATTGCAAATTGGTTGCACTATTTTTAAAGCCACTGTAATTTCTTTTGTTGTAACGTTTATTAAATGCCACCAAAATAATTTTCGTCCTACTAAATAAACACCATAAAAAAAGCTTATAATGTTACTAATAAAATTTCCAATTTTACCCTTGGTTTACGGTTGCATTTATTCAATGCCACTAAATATATTTCTGTAGCATTTTTAAAACGAAACTAAAAATTATTAATTATCTTGCTCTTTTTTTCCTGTAATTATTTCCTACTAGCAGTCTATTTTGTTTCTACAATATCAATCCACAATCATTCACATACTCATGACGTTCAAACAATTAACCATATAATCAGGTAAAATATGGATAACCGATTCAATACAATAGTTTTCCATATAACTGACCAAAAAATCACATACAATAACCACTCTAATATACAAATTTACACAATTTATACAAAGAAAATGTTATACCCGTAATGTACGCATCTAGTACAATAACCACTTTGCTCTTTGAAGTGATGCAACATATAGTCAGACAACTCCTCCCTGATTTCACAACAAGATACACAAATGTTAACAAGCTATGTTAACAAGCCAGCAGATTATGATTCATCATAAAACATGACTGGACATACCAGGCAATTCAAGTTCATATGTTTGTTACCTTCATGTAAATACAGAATACTAATGTGTAGCTTTAGCAGCAGCTGAATACAAGTGACAATACAAAATACTAGTCTCAGCTGAAGCCAGCTTTTATGTGTTCCATTCGTGTAAATAGTAAAGTAGTATAAAACAAATTATTGTGAACTCAGCCATTGAAAGTACTTCCATAGGCAATAGACCCGAAGTACTTCCATAGGCAGTTCTATTGAAATGGTGAACTCAGCCATTGAAATGTTTATGTGATAATTGTATACAGTAGTGAAAAAACCTATTCGTCAAACTGTATACAGCAAAATTAGACTACCAAATGTTTATGTGATAATTACTTCCATTGAAATGGTGAACTCAGCCATGTTTCTTATATATATGTGATGTATAGAAGTTTACAACTGCAATTTAGGAACAAGAAATAAATACTGCTATACTTACAAAAGGATGAACATTTTACTTTGGTTGTAGGAAACAATCATTAATCTATGTATAGAACAATGGGTGGAAAATTAGCACTGACTTTTTGCCAATTTCTCAAAACTTATGTTCTTTTTGTGGGGTTTGTGTGGGTGCGTGGTGGGGGGAGGCACAATTCACATAAATAACGGCTACAATAACACGATGAATACTATTTTGAAGTTTAACATTAAGCAGAACAGGATTGCAAATAAACACTTCAATGTAAAATGCATAACATAACTAAAAAATTCCAAATCAATACCACTAAAGTATCTGCCAATCCTACCTCTAGAAGTTCCTCTCGAATAGCTTTATCCAAATTACTTGAAGAAATTTTCTTAACTTCAGCTTTCAGATTATGCAAATCGGACTTGTACTCTCTCAGCTTTGTCAGCAATACAGCTTTAACACTTGGTTGCAAACTTCTTGCCTCAAGATCTATTTTTCTAATCTGAGCAGATATATATAGACATAACCCTTCAGCATCACTCAACCATGTTTCTTGATCAATTTCAGCATGTCATCTGTACACGTAAATAGCATGTTATTTCTCTCCATGATCTACGATCTTAGCTGAAACATATGCATGCATACACACATATGTTACACACACACACACATACACACGCACGCATGTATATATATATGTATATGGGATTTGAATTACCCTAGATGTACCTAAGGTTTACCTGTTTGCCTACCTCCTATTATTTACATTGATGGCCTAACATGCACATGCAATCATGCTATCGCAGATATTCTTGGCTTTGCTAATCTGCATAATATAACAGAACGCAAACCAGTTTAAACAGCAGTGACTTGGGATTAGTTTTAGGATAAAATGTGCTAACATGCAGCAATAAGAAATCATACCGTATCAGTTTGTCTCGTAGAAAATCCAAGAGCACGCCTGTAGAGTTCGTAAGTAATAGGTACTATAAGCAATCAAAATTTGTTAAGACATATAACAATGGTAAATTAACAAAATAGACGAAGTTTTTGTAAGTAATAGGCATGCCTGTAGAGTTCCGAGCAATGTGACAAACTTGAAGAGCCTTTTGAACTGCAGGCATATTCAGATAAGAAGAAACATAATTGTCCGAACAAATGTAAGACCGGATCTCAAACTCACCTTGTACGATATAATCATTTCTTCTATAAAACCAATTTAGGTTGACCGGATCTCTGTTCAGTTTCCTCACATCAATTCAGGTTCCTCTAGCCTCAACAATATTAATAATCGAGATTGCAAATACGGTTCAGGTTCAACTTGATCGTTGATTGCCTAACATGAAAACTTGCAGTCTGAACTATTAATATTGATGGGGGAAGAGCTTAAAACTAATTGTCTTCGTCCCCTTCGTAACATAATGCTTCTCTAGAGCATACATGGAAATTTTTTATGAAATGTATCAGAATGTTACATAATCCTTGTACCATTACATAATCCTTGAGTAATCTGCCTATGCACAGAAAATAAGTATTTAACCAGTGTAACATCCATTAGTCAACACAAACTTTTGAAGACCCTGACACTGTTAAGTAATACTGCCAGAAAGTAAATTTCAGAACCATGGCGACCGAATGTTCAGTAATTTTAAGATACTGCGACCAAATTCCATGAAGATGGAACATAAGCGTTTTATTAAGTCCTAAATCACGAGTTATATGCATACACCTGAAGATAAAAGAGGAATTGAACCAGCATTCTGTGAGATGGTTGAGGAAACGATCCGAAATGATAAAGTTGATCATATGGACAAATATTTTTACCACTTACTGTTTAATAATTTGGTTTGGTTAACAAACCAACTATACTCGACTTATTTTGGGAGTAACAAATTGATCCATTGAAACTTATTGATTTTCTGAAATTGATTTACCGAATTTGAAGCTCTTTAATGATTTAAAAACTTATTTTAAATTTTTCATCATTCCGGAGTGTTTCCTCAACCAAATCACAAAAAGTTAGAACAATACCTCTCTTACCTCCAAGTATACGCTTAGAACTCGTGATTTGTTTCTTAATAACCTGTGAATGTTCCACCTTCACGGAAATAAGTCGTAGTATCCTAAAAATACTAAACACCAGCCGACATGGATCTGAAATATACCTCCTGACAGCACTACTATACAGTAACAATGAACTTTGACAGGAGATCCTACCATGTTAGTGTTTCATTTCAAATTAATTGTCGATTCATTGATAGGAGATCAATACCTCTCTTACCTCCAAGATAAACTGAATTTACATAGTCACTTAACTTAATTTAGTAACTCCCAAGTCAAATTAACTTAATTTAGTAACTTCCAAGTCAAATTAACTTAATTTAGTAACTCCTAAGGCAGATTCATTGTCAGCTCATATAAATTAGACCTCTTGGGCCACAAAATTAACTTGCTCATATTTCTGAGATTTCTCGAAATGTTCACACACACTTGATATATACACGACTAATAAACATATGTGCTCATTCTTCACATATACAAAACATATTTTCACCTGCACTATCTATGTCTGTATGCTCATAATCATTATATGTTATATATATACATGTGCTGATGTATATCATTGTGTGTGTGTATGTATGAGTGTGTGTGTGTATGTATATATACATACATACATACATACACATACACACACACACACACATTGTTGTCAAAAATCATAAAATCTTGCTATCTGAATCCCGATCCAACCTGAATCTCTCCGTTTACGACTCGATTTTTACATTACAGTTCAAACTTAGTTATAAAAAAATACATTCAACTCAATCTACCAAATGTAATATACTTGTTTAGATTCACAATCACTTAACAATGCTTTTAAAACAAAATAAGAATGAAATTGGAGGGAAAAAATTTGACTTTTAAATTTAATTGTAGAAATTCAAACATCTAAATCAAATTCAAAGTGCATATGAAACCCATAAGTAATGATATTCAGAAACTATGACTTATGATTTAAATTTCGTTTCGATTTGAAATATAAACTTTACGATTTACGATTTAAATCCCATTTTGAAAACCTTGCATATATACATATATATATATATATATATATATATATATATATATGTGTGTGTGTGTGTGTGTGTGTGTGTGTGTGTGTGTATGGGGGGGGGGGGGGGGCAGCCTGGATTCACATGTTCAATCACAACAGATATATGACATATTTCATTATTCACATATATATACTCCTATACATGCAAATCAGATGGAATAAATTAAATTAAATTAACATACATAAACACATTCTGATTGCAATGTAGGTATACCTGTTTTGAACCTGTTTCTCTGTTCAATATCCCACATCAATTCACGTTTCTCCCTCATAAATATCAATATCGAGACTGCAACTACGGTTTAGGTTCAACTTGATCGTTGATGGCCTAACACAAATTTTGCAATCTCGATTATTGATATTAATGGGACAAGAGCCTAAAAAAAATTATCTTTGTCCCTTTGGGTTCTCCTGAGCCTACAGAGAAATTTTGTATGAAATGTAGCAGTTAAGTGTCACTCTTTTGTACTACACAATTTCAGTATTCATGTATACTCATATACATGCAAATCAGATGAAAGAAAACAGATTAAATTAGCATACATAAACACATTCTGATATACTTGCATAATATCACATATTACAAAATTCATAAACTCCCAAGTCATTAGCTGCACAATTTTGTATACTGAGTAACTCACATATATAATTCATGCATTGCAAGGTTCCTATATATATACATATACATATACATATATATATATATATATATATATGTGTGTGTGTGTTTGTGTGTGTGTGTGTGTATGTATGTATATATACATATATGTATATCAATGTAATATGTTTGCTACAAGTACTCAATCAAGCAATTTAAATGAACATGTTAACATTTAAAATCAATGTCCATATTAAATTCCAATCAGTATAGACTATAGTTCATGCAACCAACATATATGTACAAAACAGGTTCAAAACCCATTCGATGCAGATGCAAACACTAGAAATCAACACTGTTTGGTAAAAAAATTCGGGTATACTGTCAAAACCCAGAGTTAAAAACCGATTCGATTCAGAGGTAATTTAATCTGGTATACTGTCAAAATCCAAAGCTCAAAAGTAACTTAAAAACCTAGATATAAAACCCATTTACAAACACTGTTTTCAGAAATCAATTGTTTGGTTTGTGGTTGCAGAACTCAACACTCAGCAGATTTTAACTGTTCAAAACTCTAAACGATAGGATCCAAACAAAATTAGATAAATCAAGTTTGGTTTTATACCTTTCTAGCTTTACCAATTTCACGATCTTGAATATGATTAGGAATTGAATCGAATCGCTTTGTAGTGTCGCTGAGATGAATCGCCTCTACTGGTATCCATACCAACGCTAAACGAGATAGTTTTTTCAAATTCGAATTAAACTGAGAAATAATAAGTGGGAGATTGAAAGGGGTAAAAATCTAGGGTTTTTTCCAGAAAAAGAAAGAAAAGTGAACGAGGGTTAAAAGTTAAAAGATGTTAAGTATGAAGGAATGGGAAAAGAGAATAGGTCGGTTACGTTTCTCCTTGGACAAGCGGCCTTGTGTTTATGAAGAGGCGGGAATGTGAATTTTTTTTACCATGCTTACATTGGTTATGAAAACACTTTTGCTTGCATTTGATAATAAACACCACTGATTTTTGCAACAAAAAAATCGTTTTTCTTGCAGTGTAAGCCCGGAAAACCGACGACTGCTAAGGATCGTATTAAGGCCAAAAAACCGACAATCATACCAATAATCATATTAAGGCCAGAAGCTTGTGAATGTATGAAAGCAAGTCGACCCTTTTAAGTCAATCCTCGGTAGAGGCAAAAGTATCGGGATCCCGCCTACAAAATGATACCTGCAAAGACTTGGAGTATGATCATAAACCATGCTCGATTTATAAAGTGGGATATAAACCATATCCATAGGACGAGTATAATCCATACTTGGCTTTTACTTGGTAAGACGGTATAGCCTTTTGGTACCAAGGTTTTAAGGTCGAACATCAATCATGGTCGTGGAATGATCAGAGGGTTTGAGTAAAAGCAATACTCATCCTGGAAAAAAGGAGTTTACCGTGTCCTGACAACTGGAATATTAGTGATGTTATTAATCATACCTGAAGGACGAGCATAAGTCATACTCAATTTAAGCAGTTGGCGAGCATAAAACATGGTAGGCTTAGTAAAAAAGGAGGCGAGTACTAACCGTACACTGTACCAGGCTTAGAAGTTTTTTGGCGAGTATTAACCATAGCCGGCTTAAGGAGTGGGCGAGTATTAACCATACTCGGATTTGGGAATGTTGGCGAGCGTTAACTATGCCCAGCTTAAAGAGTAGGCGAGTATTAACCATACTCGGCTTATGGAGTTGGCGAGTATAAACCATACTCGGCTTATGGAGTTGGTGAGCATTAACCATACTCGACTTATGGAGTTGGCGAGTATTAACCATACTCGGTTTATAATGGAGTTGGCGAGTATTATCATACTCGACTTATGGAGTTGGTTGGCGTCGACTATGCTCGGTTTAGAAATGGTGGTTAGCTTTGACCATATTTGGCGAGTATTAACCACACTCGGCTTAGATTAAAGAACTTGACAAATCCTGACAAGATTTTTAAGTCGATCAAACATAATCCATGTTCGAGAAAGTTTATTGTTGCTAAGGAGATATTGCAGAAAAATGAAAACAAATCCTAAGAGGGTGATAGTTTTGAATCCTAGCATGCCTAGAAGCTAAACCCTAACTCCCATACGTGTGTACTTCAACATAAATACATTATTGAAAAATAACAAAAGTACATTTCTTATATCCTAAGAAATGAGTGCTAAGATTAGTTGATGATGATGCCGCGATAGCTTGGCTGAGGGTCCTTTCTGTTTCGTGAAGCTTGGAGACCGACCTGAGGAGCTTAGGCAGGAGGTTGTCATGGAGGTGCGGCTAGTACAGATCTTTTAACATACTCAGGAAACTCTCTATGTCTAACCCTATCCTCGATGATAACGCGTAGATGTATGCATTCACTAGTGTTGTGGCCTGCCATGTTCTGGTACATGTAGTGCTTTCCAGACTCGAGTTCTTTTTGGGTCGGCTACCTTCTAGGAGGCTTAGGAAAGGGTAGAGATCCTCGTACGTATCAAGCAGGGAGGAGTTAAACTCGGTGTATCGGTCGTGCTTATCTTCTCTCCAGGATCGTATGTTCCAATCATTCCTTTCTGAGGCTTTCACTTTTCCGTTGTTCTGGCTATTGGTGTTGGATAGACCTCCGTCCTTAGTAGCAAGCACCTCGAGGCTTTCCATCTCGATGATAGCATCCTCTTGCTAGAGGAATCTATCGGCTTCAGCATAGAAATCTTCAATGTCCTTGGGGGTATCTGGTTAAAGAGATCCTGAATTCTGATCGGTTCTAAACACCAGCTATGGCGGCCATAAGCACCATTGATGGCTCGGGTCGATCGATTGATGCTACGATGACGTTGAATCTTTCTAAGAAGGAGAGGAGGGTCTCGTCGGACCGACGCTTGATGGAGGTAAGGAACATGACACTTTTTGGTCAAGAGATGTGAACTCTGAACTGTTCGATGAAGCGGTTGACCAACATGTTCCAGCTGTTGATCGACTCAGTTGTCGATTGTTGGAACCATATGCGAGCTATGTCGGTGAGAAAGAAAGGGAAGCACTTGGCCATGACATTGGTCGATGCAGAAAGCACTTCCATATGACGTATGTATTGCATGAGATGAATGGTCGGGTCGGTCCTGCCGTTGTAGGGCTCTAGGACCGAAAGCTTAAAGTCTGGAGGATTTCGGGAAATTTTGATTTTCCATGTGAATGGACTGCGATGGATGTCATCCACATCCTGTTGAGAAGATGTGCCTCGGGTGAAGCGTTTAATGATACTTGCAAGCTGGCTTCCATCTCCGAGGAGTCGTTGCCACGAATCCAATTCTGCACTGGGGACATCTGTGAGAATCCCAGTACTAGGCCCAGGTGGAAGCATGCCCCGAGCCTCTGGGCTGGCTCGGCTCGGTTCGACCTTCGAGAGTTGAGTGAAGGTACCTGCCCTCTCCATAGGCATAAATTCAGGATTAGATAAAGTTGCATGGTTATTATTGGACGGAGCCATACCTATGGCAGTGGGATTGGGCCGATTCAGGTGGGTGGTATCCATCCGAGGCTCGGTATTACCCTCGCCCGGAGCGATGTTAGAGTGGTTTACAGCAGCGTTTCCCTCCGTCACGTTGGGGACCGGTATGGTAGATGGTCTTGGTGACGCAGAGGGTTGCTGTCCCCAGCTCTTCGTTGAAGGGGAGGCTGCATAAGACGATTTTGCAGTAAGGCGTTGGGTCGAACCGGGTGTTGCAACGTTCCTGGTTTTTTTGGCGAGCTCAAAGGTTGCACTGGTTCAGGAGTTGTTTGTCCAGGGAGTTGAGTCAAGCCCTGGAGTGGACGTAAAGAGGTCAGTGGACGTAAAGAGGTCGGCTGATACAGAACTTGGACACGGCCGAGCTAAGAATCTACAGCTACCAGAGCTCTGTTTAGTACCGGTAGTGATGATCCTTGCACCGGCCGATATGGAAGTTCACCCTGAGATGTCATCTGGTTTCCGAACTCAGCCAAAACTTTATTCATGTCGTCCCTAGTTAGGTACAGGGACGGGTCTTCATGGGAGGAAGCCTCACAGCTTGCCTCCGTTGTTGTTGTTCCTGCTATTTGAGCAGGTTGAGATTGGGAGTGAGAAGGTCCCGTATCCTTCTCCCGCTTTATCATTGTTTCCTTAAGAGTTGCCAAAGGTCGTAGGATATATCTACGTGCCCCTTCCTAGCGCGCCAAAGTGTTGACGTCAAAAGTTGGTCTATTGACGATCAACCCCCCAACGTGCGTTAACCACACACAAAAAATAATTACAAAAATGCAAGAAAAAGTAAATGAATAAGGGAGGCACAATATTTTATAATGGTTCGGCTTATAACGGTGCGTACGTTCACTTATAATCTTTGTTTACACTGTCGATTACAGGTTACAGTGATTTTTCAACGAAAGAAAGTAGAGAGAAGAACTATTAAACACAAAATCCTTGTGTTAAATATAGAGAACACGGCATGCTATTTCTGGTAAGTCGAGTAGTAAACTTTGAGTGGTGGATTCCAGAATGATTTCTACTTCAGGAAGAGCTGTATATATAGGCGAGCCAGTGGGCCAGATTTGCATGCGGTGTGACACATTTTTCTGGGGCTTTTACACGTGGAGCTCGATGCAGCTGAGTAATTGTAGGCGGCGGGACCCGGTACTGCTCATGAATAGTTCTTCCTCGAAATTGGAGGGCATAACTTGCTTGTTGATCTGATACTCTATGAGATAATTTTATCCAGCTCGATCTAATCTTTCAGGGATAGGTCGATCGATCTATTGATGACTCGACCGACTGGTTTAATCTTTTCTTTAGGAGGATGTTGCCTTTACTTATATGGTCTCGAGGTGACAATTCTTCTTGAGGCCTGGAATGGACCGGTATCCGGTAGTAGGCTTTGACTTTGAGTTGAGAGGATTTTTTGCCAAAAAGTTGGCCAGCGATTTCCATTCAAATATTTATTTTAATAGTTAAATTTCAAGCACCAAAAGTCTTGCTATAAAAAAAAAGAAAAAAAAATCAAGCACAAAATAAAGTATGCTACACACTGTTTGTTTTCATATCCCTTTTTTACTCCTCTATAATTACTTCAAATAAGTTATCATATTAATCCAAATGAAATATTGACGATTACGTGAAATAATAGTATGAATTCATTAAACAGCGCGTAAGAAACAAGAGTACATGAAAGAGTGCTGCTGCATCAAGCGGGGAGACACAAATGAATGCGAAGGATACTGAGGAATTTAGGGGTGAGCATTTGGTTGGTTTAGTTTATCCGATTATGAAAATTGTCAAACCAAACTAAAACCGATAAAAATGAAAACCAAACCAAACCAACCAAATTAAGATTGGTTGGTTCGATTGGTTATCCGATTTAGACGAACTAAGAATATTTTTAGACTTTATGTTCGTAATATTAACTATAGTTTTAAATATATTATAAATATATGATTAAAAATATTATGAATTATGGTTTTTATGCTTCCCAAAGGTAATTCTGATACACATATGATGATTAAAATTTACTTAGATAACTAAATTGACCTAAAATATTTACTATAATATCGATAATTTTGATAATATAATAAAAGTTCGGTTAATTTGGTTAAACCGATAACCAAACTAAATATTTTTCCGAACCGATTACAAACCGATCTAATTTCAAAACCAGTCCAAACCGATCAAACTAAATTGGTTTGGTTGGTTTATTTGGTTTAACCAAATAATGCTCACCCCCAGAGGAATTCGGGACTCCACTGTTTTATTTCTATTAAAAAATCAGGGTACATGGCCTGATGTTCCAGCATTTTCATACATAAAAACAACAGGAAAAAATTGTGAAGGACAAAAAAATTGCCTAAAAGGACAAAGGGCAAAAAACTTGTCCAAAAGAACAAGTTTTAGTGTAAAATGGAAAAACATGGGACCCTCCTGAAATTCACCATTTGCACTAAAACTTGTCCTTTTAGACAAGTTTTTTGATGGTTGTCCTTTTGGGCAAAGAATTTGATGAGTTTGTCTTTGTGGAAAAAATGCCCTAAAAACAAAGTCATTTCACCTTCTCGAATTCATCGAAATAAAAGCAGCTTAAATACAAAAATGCCAAGAGTTTCTTTTACATTAAATAATAATTATCCTATACAACTGAAGTCCCATATGACTACATCCTATGTACATCAAAAACGAGTAAATCATCAAAAGATAAACAAGCACTTCATACTCCATTCCACTTCACTCAACAACCAGCAGTAGCAGAGTAATTAACAGGCAAAGCTCTTCTTTGTAAACTCCCGGCCAGCTCCCGCGATTACCCCCAAAAGAGAAAACCCAAACAACCTGTACTAATAATACACTTCAGAATTCATCACCTAAAACCTTCATCCGGCAAAGTCCAGGAAACCAACTGCCCGCCCAAATCCCCACTCAACAACTGCTTCAAATCAGCCGTCAGACACAAAGCACTAACCGGATGCTTATGGTGCTTGAGCACCTTATACAAAATCAACCTGTACTCCGGTGCACTCCCCCCAAGCTTAATCTCCCTCGCGCTCGACGCATCCTTATCTGTACAATGCAGCATCCTCCAAACCTTCACAGCCCCGCTCTGATGTCCCGTCACGTACCAGTTCGTCTCCAACCAGTCCGAGTACGTCGCGCTTGCCAGCGACAGCACGAAATCTGATGGCAGCTGCGACGTGTTCACCACTGCGAGGCAGTCCCCGTTCACGCTCCACACCGCCATCACCCCTCCAGCCGCCGTCAGTATGTCCCCAGTCAGATCGTTCACACGTACACTCGACACAGCGGTTGGGAACTCCGGCAACTGCTTCACGAACACTAGATTTATCAGGTCCCACAAGATGACTGTGTTGTCGTCGGACCCGGTGACTATTAACGAGTAGGATTGGCTGACGTAAAGGCAGGTGATTCTGGTAGTGTGGCCAGATAGGGAACGCTGAAGCTGGAGATGGTCGTTTTTCGTGAAGCGGTACACAGAGACGACGCCGTCATCGCCTCCGGTGACGAGGATGCTTCCATCCTGGCTGATGCCGGCGCAGCTGATCTGGTGTCCGCCGTGGAGGTTTTCGTGGTTGAGTAGGAGGCGGTCCTGGTCGTAGGTGAGGATCCGGAGGCTGCGGTCGGGGAAGCCCCAGGCGATATACTTGATGAAGGTGGAGGGTTTGAGGAGGGTGTTGGGGGCAGCAATGAGGATTTTGTCATGGAAGTAAAGGATTTGGGAGATGGAGGTGGAGGATTTCCGGATTTGTTGGGGGAGGAGGTGGGAGGAGTGTCGGAGAGGGTGGGGTGGGGGTTTGCGATCGGTGCGCCGTTTCACGTGGGGTTTTTGAAAGAGTTGTTTTGGGGTTTGGCCGAAGTGGTTTATTTGAGCCAGGATGGAGGCTTTCATCGTTGGGTCTGAGATGGAGTCTATGTCCACGTTTCCTTCGTATGTGTAGTGGTAGAACACGTTTGTTGCTTCTTCCGCAGCCTGCAAACGTGCAAATATGTAAATATGATTAGACATGATTTGATTACCAACTGATGGAATCTGATGTGGATGTGATTTGAATGCTTTACTTTTCCTCTTTGCTTGTATCCGAATATAAGGTCTATCCAGTGATGCAAGTTTTCTGATACATAATCGGACTCCAATGCTTCCCTGTGCTTCCTTATGAACTCTCTTGTGCTGCCGTTGGCCCACGGTGGTAGTATTACATTCCCAATCTACACCCTCGAAGAATAAGAGACAGTTAATGTAGGTTTGTTAATGTTATATAAATCGATACATTATGCAACCTGTATCATTTAGTGAAAATATAAGGGTGAAATGGATCAATTCTCATCCAAAACTGAAAAGGATAAGAAAGAAAACCCAAGGAAGAGGAAAAACTGTTCTGTCACTAGTGAGTGAATATATAAAAATGAAATGTTAAGATACGGAAACTCCCCAGGTACAGCCAAAAAAATATAAGATAAACTAACCACCAGAATTGTACACAAATTAACCACCACAATAACATACGCAAAATAGAACAAGGGTTTTTATTCCTCAAAAGATTCAACCAAATACTGAACTTGCAGCACTAGGTCCCAGCGTCAGTATTTCTCCTTCTTGACCATATAAGATGAATTATAGCCGAAGGGTGATATTGAACTTAATTTTTTTAGAATTAAGTGACATAAATCAAATCTTCAGTTAACCAATACAGAACTATATTAGCCTAACAGCATTACAAAAATCTAGCAGTATTCTTAATAAAACTAAACCAATACCTTCTCTCCTGATTGTTTTACTCCCAAATCAAGATTGAACCGATTTTCAAGAAACTCTGGCATGTAAAAAAATTCAGGTATCAATTCCTTCACATCTGACGTGTTTCCTTTTCCTGCAGCACTTAACCACGTATCTCTAATGCTGTTAAATAGTCGATCAGCATGGTCAAATTGCCCACCTTGTAGAGTTTTATTCTCTGTACTAAACGGAGGAAGCCTTAGAAGATAAAAAAGAACAATTCCAGCACTTGAATAATGCGATCCATAATGAAATTTTGGGACATCTGGATCATCCCAGCTTTCATATCTGTTGTAAGAATCAAGGGAAAGAAACACATCAATCTCGAATAAATCAAATACGTTGTGCCTGGTAAATCCAGTTTGTGAAATCCAACTGTAATCTAAAAAGGTGAAATGATAATAATGATTCACACCGAACTACAAATCACTCATCAAATGAACGGTACAAATATATCAAAAACACCATGGTGACGTTTCCAGTACATAATTGCAATACTGAAAAAATCAACACCACCAGAGTTACATGGATATAATAACAATATTTGCTTGAGAAATCTGAGTATTTTTTGCAGCTGGACCAGGTTACCAACTTAGTAGGTATGTAATTAACCATATTAAATATTTTCGCAGTATAGTGGACATTTGGTTGACAAAAGGGAAAAAATTACAAGAAAAGAACTTAAACTACCTTTTTTTGAATTCCTCCTCCCCCTCTAAGGTCTGGCAACCCATTGGTTTACCGAGCTTACGGAATGTTTTAGGGTTAGTTAGATCAAGAATTTCGCTTTCATAGTCTGCAAGCACCCATGGAAAAACTGGATACTGTGTAAGATCGCTATATCCACGTCCAGCAAGAGTATTAAGATGCATCAAGTACTGAAAATTGCTGATTTCTCCATTCTGCCATCTCTTGGAAAATGATTTTGCCATTATCTTGAAAAGGCGGCTGCCTTCACTGTTTTCTTGTTTAGATGATCCTGAAATTGTTGTGTCTAACCTGTCAAACAGATATTTTGCCAATGAGATTTAATTTGGAACCTGCAGGGTCGTTTTACAAAAATTAAAATAAGAAAGTATGCTAGAATGATATAATTATACAATTGCCAATTTGCAAACCCCAATAATACACTCTTGAACAGATATCTTAATTTGATAAGGGAACTACGTATCTATCATGAAGATTTAGGGATTGGACTTTGTTTTTTCATATACAGTTAATGAGTGCTTATTGTTTAGACCATTCATTGCCATAGTTCTTCTGCTTCTGCTACAGTTCCTAAAAAGAAGATATTTTTTTCTCCTGTTACTACAAACAGTACCATTGCAGGCTACTTAAAGCGAATATAGTTCTAAGGAATATAGTTGTTTTCTTTTTCTAGGGACTTCTAGACAAACTACCCTTAAAGCCAAGTATGAAAATTCAAATACATACAAGCTGTTCCGTGGGAGATTCATTGAAACCAAGTTTTTGAAGACTTCTTCCCTCTCTTTTTTGTGAAAAACGAGAAGATCATTGCAGCCATCCATGCTAAATATCTCTACTGCAACAGGCCTTAACTGATAATCACGTTTCAGAAGTTCATGAATGCTGTCAAGCTTCCACATGTGCCAATGATGTGGTAAATTTCCACTGTTGCATGCCGTCTCTTTCCCCCAAGCACCTCCACTGTATGCCCAGGCCCTGCCGCCTGGCAATGGCTTGATTGTAAAATCCCATGATTCATGGCATGATTTGACTATTGTTTCGCTGCTACCTGAAACATCCTTTGTTACACCTAAAGCTTGATCAATAACGGAAAGGTTGTCCTCACTTTCTTTTTCGCAAATGCATCCTGAATCGTTGATATAAAAGTTTTCAATCACGTAGAGGCATAGATCTCCTATGAGAAATATACCATCATGTTTGTCTAGACCTACCACACGCTCGCAGTTATATTTGAACCTTATTTTTTCAGATGGTTCAAGGAAAGGTCTAATAAGGTATTCTCCATTGTCCAGCACCTCTTTCGTAGACTTATCATCAGAGTACCTCGTATCAAATATTTTAGTGGATGCTGATTGCATTGGAGAAGCCAATTCAGATTTAGCAAATGTGCTTTCAGACATTGGAGCAGAATATGAACTGGACCTAGCTCCGAAATCTTGGGCAGAGTGCAAGCTTTGATCATTTATACTGCTGGCCTGGTCATCATTCCACTCCAACTGAGCTGACTTAGAGCTTTCGGTTGTAAACCCATTGGCATCATGAAGGGATAATTCACTATAGTCCCCATATTCATATAAAGTATTTAAATATGAATCTGTGTCGGATCCAGAAATGCCCAAACTCTTCTCAATCTTCTCATTTCCTGCCCGTTTATCTTCTTCACACTCAAAACCTTTATTGAGAATGCTCTGAATAGAGTCAACTCTAAGTTTACATCGCTCGAGTTTTTTACGCATTCTGTATGGTCCCTCGATAGGGCATAGCTGCCATTCAGTGACAAACGATATGTTACAAATTGGAAAAATACCTCGCTCATGAATCAATTGTTGAATGTGAGTTTGCCAATTACTTTCAGCATGAAGTACCCAACCATATTTATCTTGACGAATAACCCTAAGTTCTGTAGACATTAAATCACGGACCAATTCAAGAGCATATCTCCTCTCATTCATCTGTTCTGAATGCTTTGAGTCTGATTTTGAAGTTTCTTGAAACTTTCTTCCCATTTCTCTTTTCCGACGTACTTCGATACCTTTTATTCTTACCCCAGGAAATTTGGCAGATCCATTTACATATTGTACCCACATAATCGAAGCACACTGCTCGAGAACCTTATGAATGTTCCATTCGGACATTTGAAACCATTCAAAAAAATTAGATAGATCACCTGTCAACAATTTATCGAAACCACTATGAAGAACATCAAGCTTTGGTCCTTGATTCAATTTTGTAACAAGCAAATCTTCAAGGGCGGGCCTTTTATGCAACAGGAGGAATTTCATTACATCTATGGCCATGTTTCGAACGGTTTGTCTATTATCAGAGAGAAGAGAGATTATATTTAGACAGAGACAACAAACAAAATCATTATCTACATTGCTAGGACAGAGTACAAGCCGCTTGTTAGCAACTAAAAGCTGCAAAACCGTGCATATATCTGTAGCAGATTCTTCTTGTGACAATTTAGAGGAATATGGGGTTACATTATCAATCTGAAAGCCCAAATTTGAAACAAAATCGTCCTCGCCAATACAGATCAGGAAGGAAGGCAGAAAACAGTACATAAACATGCGATTCGTATTTTTCAAAATAGCATGAATATAAGATTCAAGTTGCTTGGTCCCTCTTGAAATTGATAAAAGACCTTTACCTACGGCGGCTGCTTCTTCGATGCGACCATCTTTATTAGCAAGCTGTAGCATTGAAAGCAAGAATTCCAAAGTTCTAAATACTCCTATTGGCCGAGGAAAAGATCCCATGTATACACGGTCTACAATCATTGAGCATAGGCTCTCTAAATTTAATGACCAGCGATTTTTATCAAGCTTTTTAGCATCTTCTTCGTCATCGCGCAGCAATCGTCGCTCTAGAAAGTTCATCAACCTACTTAGACACAAACCCTGAAAGACTAAAGCACAATCCATATCTACAAACAAAGGAACGCTTTCCAAAATGCTTTCTACAGCTTGGGTTGCTTTTAACTGCTCACAAACAATATTGGAAAGAACTTCTGCAATGAAATCCAAGACAGCATTAGCACCAGCAGAACAAGGGCCACAGCCATAACCTGAATCGTCAATTTCAAGCAAAAATTGAGGGCTAACTGGTAAGATGACATTTTCAGAAGGTGGACCCTGCACAATTGTTTTAAAATCAGATGTCCCGTCATAATCATTAGTAGATACCGAGATTCTAGAATATGATTTCTCCGAGAAAGCAGGAGACTCTGGCACATTTGTAGTTGAAGAGCTAAGTGAGCCAATTGGTTCCTTGACTTCTTGCACCCCAACGGTATAGTCATGCTGTATTTCTTTGTTAGAACCTGTAGTCGAAGACTTACCCAGATCCTGGAATGAAGCATCTGCCTCGGCTTCACTGTTACGCAAATCAAAATTTTGCATGATAGAGTTATTATATGAATTGGTGCTTCTTTGATCTTGGGGGTAGCTTCCAACAGTAATAGAAGTGTTTGCAGATTGTTCCCGTTCCTGCGATATGCTTACATTATCATCGGTTTCGTTTGATTTGTTCTCATCTGAAGCTGCAGATATAAGATCTTTTGCCTTCTTCAAAGCAAAATCGGCCCTGAAAATGAAAGTCGTTACACATATAAATGTTGATGCAGATATAGTATCAATATGTGGACTACTGATTAATGTGATTGTCCACGTAAACAGTTTGTACCACTTCAATGGATGGGGCAGAGTATAATATGTCATAATAATCGGGATTAGCTGGCATGTCTGCTTCTCTCAAACAGGGAATTAATTCTAGAAAATAGGAAGAAATGTTACAGTTATTCCAGTAAAGAAGTTTTGCATGCTATATCTTTCAAACTGGGAGACTTGTAGCCAAGAAAACAACAATTTTATAATCAGAAAGCCAATCATTAACATTATGACTGAAATACTAGAATCTTCTTGGAGGTGGATGATTTTAGGTTATAACATGAAGGCTAAACATTTCGAATTTCAAAATAGATAGCAAGATGCTTCCCCAATGACATGAACATTTATTTGACATGACCCAATCTTAACAATAAAAAAGATGTTTTTGTTATGCATATACTTTTTTATCAAAGCGAACAAAAGGAACAAATTTTGGTAGAATTTTACTTTCTATTCTCTCTAAACTAAAAAAGAATTTAACTGCTTCGATCATTCACAATTAATGCTGATGATAGATCATAAGAATAATTTATTTGAACTGAATATCAAAAATTATTAGTCTACAATGTTCAGGTGAACAAACCGCCAATACCCTAAAATCTGTATGCACCAAAACATCTAAGAAATTTAAAAAAGTAGTAAATATTTCTATTAAAGCTCGTTTTTAAATAGACTTTAAAGGTGATTTCATATTTTTAATCCCGTGTCTCATCTGTTCTCATTCCAACTTTCGTTTTGGGCTCTAGAGACTGACGCATTTCTTGTTATCATTAATAAAAAGAAGAATAAAAAGTGGGACAAATCTGAACCCTCGGCACAAAAAAGAGGGGCCATAATAACTTATCTCGTCGATAAATCTCACAAAATGAAACAAACCTGACGCATGAAAAATAGAGATCCACACAACTTTCAATGAAATCGGTTCGTCTGCACACAGCAGAGAATGGAGGACACATCTTTGCCAAATCAACCATAAATCTCAGTATTGAGGTAGCCACGGCAGGTGCTGCTGCTTCTCCACTCATTAACCTAGCTGCATAAGTTTTATGCATTAGAGCTTCGCCTTGAAAATCCCCTGCAATATCTACTGTTTCATCTGCAAGTTCTGCCATTAAGCTGTCACTGATATGAGAAGCATTGTCAGTCTGGATACTGAGTTTGTCAAATGTACTCTTAGTCATTGCAATTACAGAATCTATAAGCTCCACAAATTTTAACTCTCCGTAGCTTCCATCGCTTGACATAAGTGCATGAAAGTCAAGCATACGTACTTCAGGCACTCTAGGATAAACTGCCTTGTCAAATACCAAACAAAAAAGTATGTAATATATTTCAGGAGAATCGTAAAAACTCGGAAGAACTTTAGTAAGCCCTAGGTAACCGCCACTGCTTCTAAATTTATTAACAAATGTAGAAGATGAAGCAAGACAAATTCCAAGTAAAGTCATGACCCATCTCATACTAGTTGGATGCACAGATTCATCGAGAAAATATGTGACCAGTTTTGAAGAAACAATTTTATGCCATTGCTCAAGAAGCTCGTCCGATTTAATTGTTACTTGTAAATCAATAAGCATCTCAAGTAACATGTTTCTTACAATGACATGCTTTCCCATTGTTTCCCGAACAATATGAGAGTGTGAATTCAAATCAGGTGGATCAAATGTCATGATTACGAACTTGACTACGAGTTCAAGCTCTGAAACTAAAAACCCATCTTCCAAGATAACACCAAGTAATACTACTAGCTTTTCTAAAACAGGAACTTCCATATCACCACGTTGTAACGTCACTAGCAGATGTTGAACAAGGTTTATTTTTCGCAAAATTGTAAGGTTATGGTTTCTGTACCAGTGCATAGAAACCATTCGTTCAAGAAATCCAAGTAGTGCAATTTGAATTGAAATAGGAGCTGTGACCCAGACTGTCCAATCTAACAAAACATGCTCAACCATATCTGCGTTTGATAGAACAATGCAATTCATATTTTCTTCAACAACATCAGTGTTTTCAAGTTCTAAAAAATGGCTTGATGAATCCTTTTGTTGTGAGAAACCGTCAAAATCTCCAACAGAACCCATTGAAGATATATCATCTGAAAATTTTGGCAATGTGAGATCATCAAAACTGGCTTCTGGTGAAGTATTGCTAGTATAAATTATAGATCGGTTAATATGCAATTTTTGTGGTTCGGAAAACGATGCTTCACAAGCAGCGATTTGGAAAAAAGTCTCAAGACATTGCATGTCAAATAAAGATATTCTACTATGTAGGAAAAGTGCAAGCAAATGATAACCCCTTAGAGCTTGCATTTCATGCACATTTTGTGGACACTGGTCAAGTGTGCAGGCAAGTAATTCTAAAGCCATATGAAGCATATCCCTAGTTTCTGCAGCTTCGATAAGAGCCAAAACAACAGCCATTCCACCAACTGCGCATATACTATCTCCAATTACACAATGGTTGCATATGTATATGTCACCATTTAGTCGTCCAAAACGAGGAATGCCTACAAAATTGAGATAAGACATAACAGCGTTGAAGTTATAAGCACAAAAATAACGTCTGCCGGACAAGTAAGCTTCACAAGTTCCAACAGTCACAAAAGCTCACATGTAACAAGCATAAACGAGGAATACCAACAAAATTGAGATAAGACATAACAGCGTTAAATCTACAAGTACAAGAATAACGTATGCGGCACTAGTAAGCTTCACAAGTTCCAACAGTCATAAATGTTCACATGTAACAAGTGTAAATATTTCCCTTTCCTGCTAACTTCTCTGATAAGCCCAACTAATTGTGAATTATACTTGATTCTTATGGAAAGGATTGATATTCAAATTCTTCCAGATGAGAAATATATGTATCTGACTTGTGGATGTCCTATACTATAAACAATACAATTCCAAAAAAAAAAAAAAAACACATAGGCTGTTGTATCTGACTGGAAGTGTTTATAATGTTATGACTCAAGCAATAAGTTTTCCAAAGATGTAGTTTTGCAATTATTATATATAACAATAATTTGGATGGTATTTAAACGCTGAATCAGGTCGGTAAGATCAAAATTCTGAAGGTCATACGTGTCCGTGATGTCCACATTCAAACTTCTGAAGGTCATACATGTTTTTAATGTGTAACTCCAAATACATACATTGTCCAAAGTGTAATTTACTAGTACCTAAAAAAAAAAAAAAAAAAAAAAAAAAAAAAAAAAAAAAAAAACACATAGGCTGTTGTATCTGACTGGAAGTGTTTATAATGTTATGACTCAAGCAATAAGTTTTCCGAAGATGTAGTTTTGCAATTATTATATATAACAATAATTTGGATGGTATTTAAACGCTGAATCAGGTCGGTAAGATCAAAATTCTGAAGGTCATACGTGTCTGTGATGTCCACATTCAAACTTCTGAAGGTCATACATGTTTTTAATGTGTAACTCCAAATTCATACATTGTCCAAAGTGTAATTTACTAGTACCCAAAAAAAAAAAAAAAAAAAAAAAAAAGAAAAAAAAAGAAAAAAAAAAAACCACATAGGCTGTTGTATCTGACTGGAAGTGTTTATAATGTTATGACTCAAGCAATAAGTTTTCCGAAGATGTAGTTTTGCAATCATTATATATAACAATAATTTGGATGGTATTTAAACGCTGAATCAGGTCGGTAAGATCAAAATTCTGAAGGTCATACGTGTCCGTGATGTCCACATTCAAACTTCTGAAGGTCATACATGTTTTTAATGTGTAACTCCAAATACATACATTGTCCAAAGTGTAATTTACTAGTACCCATCTCCATTTTTTTTTTAAAAAAGTGTAGAAGAAAAACAAGAAGGTAATGTTTATCAAAATTGAACTAATAACCAGCCTAGTGATTAAATTGTGATGCAGCGGGGTAAAAGAATTACGCAGGACTACTATACAGAAGTTAGTTTTATGTACTTTGTTAATAATAATTTTTCCATTCAGAAGCCCACATTCTTTTAGCTTATGTGGTTACATAATTCAATTTCTGAAATATCATCTTAAACCAGTAGAGCAGTAAACCTTAACTAAACACTTGCAGTAATGTCAAGCCACCTCTTGAAGGTTGTATTTAAATGCTGAATCATGCAGGTAAGATCCATCTTCTAAAGATCATGTGTTGTCCACATGTTCAAACTTCTGAAGGTCGCATGTGTTGTCCACATGTTCAAACTTTTAAAGGTCATACATGTTTTCTGTATGTTAAACTTAAATCAAAATACATAAGTTGTCCAAGGAGAAATATTTAGTAGCATCAATCTCAAAAGCATCAGTCTAGTATTTGGATTGTGCTGCAGTGGTGCAAAGAATAAATTTATGTGGTTTGTTAACGATATTATATCCTTTAATAAGCCAAAATTCTTTTAGCCTATGTGGATACATAATTCAATTTCTAAAATATCATCTGAAGCCAGTAAGTGTACATGCAAGCCACCTCTTATCATAGTTGAAGGTTAACTAAAAACTAAGAGAGGGTTGAATTTTTGTATTTATAACAAAATAATTTTCAATATGAGCAAAATTGTAATGGGAATGGGCCTACAGATTCAAATATGGCATAAGTTGTCCACATGTTCAAAATTCTGAAGGTCGCATGTGTTGTCCACATGTTCAAATTTTTAAAGGTCATACATGTTTTCTGTATGTTGAACTTAAATCAAAATACATAAGTTGTCCAAGGAGAAATATTTAGTAGCATCCATCTCAAAAGCATCAGTCTAGTATTTGGATTGTGCTGCAGTGGTGCAAAGAATAAATTTATGTGGTTTGTTAACGATATTATATCCTTTAATAAGCCAAAATTCTTTTAGCCTATGTGGATACATAATTCAATTTCTAAAATATCATCTGAAGCCAGTAAGTGTACATGCAAGCCACCTCTTATCATAGTTGAATGTTAACTAAAAACTAAGAGAGGGTTGATTTTTTGTATTTATAACAAAATAATTTTCAATATGAGCAAAATTGTAATGGGAATGGGCCTACAGATTCAAATATGGCAATGAAGCAATACTCACCACCAATTGGAGAAGCAGCAGCTGATAAAGGATCCACAAGATTGAGCATAGACAGTGTCCCAGAAGACCGAAAAGCTTCAGCAGGAGTACCATCAAAGGCAAAAATGAGCTTCTTTCCAGATAGCTGCAATGAGAGGTTCGATAACCTTTCAGGATCCCAAACAATACCGCTACCTTCTGCCTTACTAGTTACCAGTTTGTTGATATTATCGGATTTATTTGCACTTGAAGTGATAGGTAATTCAGCATCCAACGAATCTAATATGGCCATGCTCCCTCCACCACAAGATTGGTTTGGGATAAACCTCAGTATATCTGTATCTTGAAACAGACCTCTATATCCTCGGCCGAGAATATACATAAAGCAAATACTACCAGACGTCAGTACTTCTTCAAAAAGATAGCAACATCGAATCCTCCATGAAAAATCAGATACTTTTGCACGGGTAACTGGCGTTCCAAGAGTAACCATCAATGATTTACCAATGGGAGAAGGAGAATATCCTAATTTTCCAGTATGCCTGAGCTTTCCATTAATATATACATATGCTATGCTGGCCTGGAAGAGACCAGCTAATGCATTGGGTTTGCTGTGCACAATAGCAAGATGATGCCACCTGTCTTCTTCCATCTCCATACCAGGAAATGATAAGGAAGATGAGTTGCTTGTCGCAAGAGTTATGATACCGTTATCATTAAGATAAAGTTCAGCATACAATGTATTTGGATCATCTACTGCTCCTACAGAGAAGATACGCAGCACATTTCCACCTGACAAGTTGCTCTTTTTGGAAGCTCCAGTTCTGATTTGTGATTCTGATTCTTTAGTTTGCTTTTTCAAAAAGTTGTGATACTGAAACCAACAAACAAAAGAATAACCAGCAACTGGAGGCCATGTTCTTTCCCCTAAAGAAACCTGCACAGAAGCATGCCCAATCTTACTCATATCCATCTCAATAAAAGGAGCCAAGGCAACATTCTCTGATCGCATATCTTCCATTTGAACTAATTTCTCCATCATGTCGACAAGAGGATTTCCTGAATTTCGAGCTTTCGTTTGAAGAAGGTATCTAACAAGCACTCGAAGTTCTGAAGTTGATAACCTGAATTGAAATAGTAGTATTTCGATATTGAAAAAATAACTCATGATAACTATATTGATTAACCAAACAGAACTATAGACCAACCTGTAAGAGCCGAGCACCTCCACAATACGCAAAGCATGTGTAAGTAATGGCGAATGAGTAGCCAAAAATGGGCTTATTGTCTCGAGAATAAGTCCAATACAACCTAAACAATGATCATAAAAAATAATTTATTACACTAATAATGTGGTTTATTACCAGAAACCCTAAAAGTTTTCCCAAATTGTACTCAAGTAACTCCACAAGTCATCATTAGCACATACACCACTAAGTGTCTGACTATTAGCACATATTACCCCTTTAGATGTTCTGAGGTGGGGTATGTGGAAAAACAACTTCAGAGGATTTAAATGAAGTTTCAATACAGCTTAAGTTGTGAAACTAATCATCACCAACGCATGAAAATGATGAACTGGAAATTTTCTTACCTACAGAAGTTAGATTTTCTTGATTAAATGGACCAGCATGAGCAAGTTTCTCAATGAACTTTAGTAGATCAAGCTGAACTCTTGGAGTAAAGAGTAACAAGGAGCGTATCAATACTCCAATTGAACTAGCATTGTAAACTCTATCCTTTTCAAGCTTCAGCATACCAGGCTGTGTGCTACAAAGAAAACTTGTCACACCTTCAGAAGTACTTTCAGAATATAAGCAGCTTTCAGGAACAACGCTTGATGGAGGAACAATAATTTCAAGTGCTAACTCGATTAACAACTGAATAACTTGCTTTTCAGAATCCACGCAAAGCAAACCAGATTCGCAAAGAAGATCATAAAATGCCTGAGATGACATGATTTCATGCAATCTCAATCGATTTATGAGATTATTGCATACACCGGCTGTTATAACACGCAATAGAAAACTGAAAATTTTTATATGAGCTAATAAAGAACTTTGAGTGTCAACAGTTTCGATCTCATTTTGAATACTATGCAAAGATGTCAGTAGGAGAGAGAAACCCGTAGCTTCTCCAAAAACTCTCTGAGATGATATATTTGCTCCAAGAATACGCCATAACGATCCTAAAATGTCACATACTGCATCATTATGGAGTTTGTATTGGGACCCCAATTCACTTGTCACCATACCACTTTTCAAAATTTCAACAAGAATTCCTAGCTCTTCTGTATGAACCTGCCAGAAATAGGTATATATTTATCATATAGAGGTTAAGATGTGTTGACATGATTCAATGAAGCAACACCTCCATTATAAAATAAAAAATAAATATGTTCTGATTAAAAATTATGATTTGATTGCGTCTATACTGTACAATGTACAATTTCCAATAGCTGATTTTGAATTGTTTGGATTACTACATGTGACAGATCTGTAACTGTCACCACTTGATCTTTTTACATTCTTTAACATTTGAGGGCTTTTATGAGTAACAACATACCAAAAAAAAAAAAAAAGTTTATAGAAAAAAATGCAAGAGAAAGAATATGAAGTTTCAAAAATGGATTTAGAAAATGCCAACCTGATGAGAGTCATCAATTATCAGACATGATAACAGCCTTAGAACTCCTGATCTGTGGCTTTCTGAAGATAAAAGTGGAAGAACAATAGAAACACCATTAGAGGACCTAAAAGCCTGCTGGTTTGCTTCAGCTTTTTTAAGTAATGAGAAAAGACAGTCCCAAGCTACACTAATTGTATTTTCATCTTCAAAAATTAGTAATTTTCCAGAAACAGGACTCCCTAACTTGGATGATGACAAAATAGCATCTTTATTGTCTACATGTATCTTCAAACTATCTGTATAATTTGTTTTGTTTTGATACTCTGTACCCGAGATAAATTTGTTTTTCCTCAGATCATCCAAGAGCACTTCTAGCACCCCAACTTCTCGCAGTACTTTCTTATATTGTTGATCAAATGATAAGAGCTTTACAAAAAAAGCAAGAATTGTGTGTTTCAGATTTGAGGTTATCGGTTGCTGCAATAAACAGCAAAGAGAAAGTAGCTCTTGTTCAGGAATACAGTTCACTACAGTCACGGCATATTCTAATATTTTCAGGATAATTTCTTGTAATGATCCAGGAAAACTACCCATATTTAAAATAAAAAGTGGTATCGTTCGCAGCTGTTGACATAGTTTATAGTTATCAAGATGGCTGGAGAATAGTTTGAACATTCTATTTAACACCTCTGCTTGAACTTCAACGCTGTCTGCCTTCAGAAAAATATCCTGCAGCATCTGAATAGCCTCAAGGTCCTTAACCATGGTACTCTTTTCCCACATTTCATCGCCAATTTTTTCACTAGAGGAAGTTCTGCTTCTGCTGTGATTTGAATTCCCATAAGTAGACTTTGTAGCTTTACCGTTGATGTAGGCAGCAGGTTCTGCAGGACCTGTTTGTGCCAAACTTACCAGAACATCAAGAAGACGGCATAAGACTGGAGATATATGTGAAGCAGAGGCTTCCGCCTTATTTATTAAATTCATGTTTGAAGCACCGTGATCATATGTGCGCGAACCATCTTCAGTGGAAGAAACTGTATTTAGAGACTGAACTTGATTTTTCTGTAATGTGGATAGTTGCAAAGCAAACTGAACAAGGAACTGATAGCCATGAGCATTATGGATATCTTCCCTCAGTCTGATATGGCCAGCATCTGCATGTAAAGAAGAAAACATCTAGTGGCAGAAATTAAAATAAACTAATAAAGGCATCTAGGAACAAGTTTTAGCTGCTTCTCGATCAATAGAAATGTAACAGGAAGAAACTTGGTGGAAAATGTTAATTATGAAGTCGCTCTTTTCAGATGCATACCATGTCTATATGACAATTCCACACATTCTTGTATCAAATCTACAATGCCCATGGTATATGACGGATCGCCTTTCTCAGGATCAAAATCTTTCACGGCCATTATAAGGTCTTTAATCTAAAGACAAGTCAGTAAAGCACCTAATGAGTTTAAAGCATGTACAGAAAATGCATCTTGAATTATCGATTGATAGCACCTATAGTAATAATATAACCTATAGTAATAATATATTCTGTAAAATGCAATGGCAAATTATGTGCTCCTGGCAGTTATCTAGTAAGGCATTAAACTTGGGAAGGAAGCATGTGTGTGTGTGTGTGTGTGGGAAATGTTCCGCTACACCTCTTATATTACACGTGAATCTCTCCATAAATTCCAACCACTCATTCCGATTTTAATATTGATTTTCTCTCTCTCTCTCTCTCTCTCTCTCTCTCTCTCTCTATATATATATATATATATATATATATATATATATATTTGTGTGTGTGTGTTTACGTATATGTATGGGAAATGTTCCGCTACACCTCTTATATTACACGTGAATCTCCTTCTGAATTCCAACCACTCATTCCGATTTTAATATTACTACATTCTCTCTTTCTGCTACACTATATTATTTTAATTCAAACGGAAAGAAAAACAATAAATATTAAACTTGGAATGAGTGGTTGGAATTCAGGGAGAGATTCACGTGTAGCCTTAAGAGGTGTTGCAGAACATTTCCCATATATATATATATATATATATATATATATATATATATATATATAGAGAGAGAGAGAGAGAGAGAGAGAGAGAGAGGAGCGTTCAATGGCACCCCAAAAGCCCCCCTACAGAAACCAAGCATTTATATTAGTGGATGGTGAAATAATGAGTGAAGGTAGAGAGAAACGGGATATGTGGTGGAAATCAGAGGGCATTTTGGGGTGCTACACTGTTTCTGGTGTCATTGAACGCTCACCATATATTCATATATATATATATATATATATATATATATATTCATATATATATATATATATATATTCATATATATATATATATATGAGGAACATTCCGGGGCACCCCTATTTTGCAGCACTCATGTTGCACCACCTACCGATCTATGAACAACGGTAATCCAAATCAATCGAAATTTTATAGATGTTCAATCCATACATATAATATCATCTATCCAAAATTTGAGCTCGTTCCGACATTCGTAGCATTTTCAAAATCTTAGCTCAACTATTCACCGTTCAGACATTTATTCGAACATTTTGGATAGATAATATATATGTGGATTGAACATCTACAAAATCTCGTTGGGTTTGAATTACCGTAGTTCACAGATCGGTAAAGGGTGCAACAAGGGTGCTGCAAAACAGGGATGCCCCGAAACGCTCATATATATATATGTGTGTGTGTGTGTGTGTGTGTGTGTGTGTGTGTGAGAGAGAGAGAGAGAGAGAGATAAGATCAAAAACACCTCAAACAGTGCAACATCCCTATAGCTCTTCTGTTTTTTTTACCACATTCTCGTTTCTCCCTCTTCCCCCTAACTTATTTAGTTATAAATGAGTGGCTTAAAATGAAGTGCTACCAAATAGGGATGTCCTGGAGTGTGCCTCTGTGTGTGTGTGAGAGAGAGAGAGATAGGATCGAACACCCCAAACAGTGCAGCACCCCTAATTTACACCACTCAAAACATACAATGTGATGCATAAAGTTGCAGCAAACTGAACAACAGTAACATTCTTTATTAAAATTCTTGACCCAATTAGCAAGAGAAACTAGGGACATGAGCAGTAGGTAAATGAAAAAACTGATGTGTTCTGCTGCAATTAAATATAGGTCCGTGAAATTCAAGCACTTAGAAAGACCTATCATCCGCTGTCAGCCTGTCACATATTCAAGTGTTCATAAATTGTTAAGAACCCCTAACCACGCTCATGCCTATCAGGCCAACTGCCAACAGCTTATTTTCTACTAGTAAATAAACTCCAGCATCGTTGTCATTGTCTTACCTTTAGTACTGAGTCTAGTGACAGTAGAAGCTATTTAAAAGAAAGAGAAAAATCCAAACGGCCAAAAATATGGTCTAATAGTAAATGAAATTATTGGACATGCTTGGAAACTATCATTGTTTTTTGAGACAATGGTGACTCTTATAGATGTATATAAATAGATCAAGTTATTTGTTCACAGATATAAGGAGATAGGTAGGTGTGAAAGAGCTCCAAGTACTTTAATTCATGTTCACATATATGACAAAAGAACTCGAACAAGATTTGCATGACAAAGAAGATGATTGTGTGTTCATTGCATAGCCAGGTTAACAGATTGAAAGTCGTCGAAAAGAGGGTATAAGCCTAACATTCAATTGAATTATCAAAGGTGAAATGATGGACAATGAAATAAAATGGTGATACTCTATCATTGTGGAAGTCAACAACAAGAAGCAGAAAATGAAGCTGAACATTAGAAATATTAATAATGATATGATGAAAAAGAAATGCATACCAAATGATGTCTCTGAATATACTTTGCCGTACTTCCATTATCATTAGCAAGAAGGAGACTCAACACCTATATAAATATCAGGACTAAAAAAGAATTACAGAAAGATTACAAACTGATATGAGAGGAAAACCAAGATTGGGAAGAAAAAAAAAAGGTAGCCGCATACTTGCATGCTATAACAACCTGCATTGCATGTCGATGAAGTTGAATTGTATGCAATGGAAGAAGTCCATGTTTGAATCGAGGAATAGCTTTTAAAGAACCGTTTGCAACCATATGAAACAAAAGCTGGAGTGAGTCATCTTCAGTTAAACTAGGTGCTGCTGAAGGATGGCTGGCCAATGCCTTCATGATATGCACTATGCTTCCTTCCACCTGAATGGAAGATGAAGATATTATTTTGATCAAAAGCATGTCCACCGAACTAAGCAATGCATGGTAATAACTAGATATACTTTTACAGCGACTCCCTATCCCATGACAATCAGCATTTATTTTGATAGCATGATGCCTCTATTTTTATATCTTTGAGCCATTTGCATAAATAATTCCCCTATTTGAATCACCAAATCAAGTAACCAACAAGTGTCTGACAGAAAAGACCCCTAAGCAATGCATTACTATGAAAATAGAATGATAGAAAACGCAGGAAAAGGCTACAGCAATGACGAAATTTCCATGGAATTCCGGACTGTCCAGTAGTTCCATTTGGGTTCCGGTCCTAACCGAGAGGGAACCCAGTCAGAATACCGTGACTGCCTCTTTTGGTGCTGAAAAATCAGCAAAGAAAATTAATAAAAAAAATACAAGCAAAAATGAAAGATGATCGAAAGACAACAAATCAAAACAAGAAAAAATACGAACACATTAAATCATGATAATTTTGTTGATTCCAGCATACTTGGATGGTAATAAAATGAAAAACTGTAGAAATCAATAGTGGAACAAAAAATAAAAAAATCTTGTGTGATATATATCTACTTTACGTACGTGCAAGAATGTACCATTTATGGATGTATTTCTACTGGAAAAAAAATATCAAAAAAAAAAAACAAAAACAAAAACAAAATTTCTGGAATATACTAATCTAACAAAATATCGTAAATCTTGAATGAACGAAAAGGAAACCAGAAGTTTGAACCTAGGTCAAAAGATTAGCTATGACAAACATTTAAAAGGACAGAATATACGTAGGCAGCGATCTTATTATATCATAGTACCTAACTGATGTAAACCGCTTATATAGGTGTGGGACAAATTCCACCCCTCTTTTGGCTATTTGCCACACCTTACACAAAATTGAAAATAAAGATTCAAGAAGCCCTGCAGCGTGTGACAGTAGTCATATTTGAAGTGAAAAAATCCCCTATGTATAGTTGTACATGAAATTTGCAGCCAAACCAACAATATCGGAAAAAAGATCGCCCACAATACCTCAAGGCGTCTAGCATGCATTGTGTCATCATCATCTCTTTTGTCATTTGATATTGAATCTACTCCAGATTTTGATCGTTGATAAGATTCATCAGGATTCAAGAAGGCATTAAGGATATTGATAAGACAGCAGAAAATGCCAGAATCCAATAAAGATTGTTTATCGACTGACTGCAAAGAAAAACAGATCATATTTTTCACTAGGATGCCAACTCTGAACTGCTTGATGAGGACATTCAGTTGCATTAATAATAATTAGTCATCCACAGGTATGCACATAAACAACAAACGCAGAACACGTACCTTTAAAACATGTTATATGATGAAATAAATGACAAACAGTGAAGAAACATAAATCTCCTTCAACTTCCAAAACATTCAACAAACCAATTTGTAGAAATACATACACACAAGTAATCTATGAAATGTAGATTACTGAATAATATGATTAGCACTAGCAGCAGCCTAAAAACCAAATAGCGGGACTAAAAGCAAATCATACCCCATTCACAAGAACTTCTATAGCATACAACAGATTTGAACCAGGGTTTACACCATCCTGAAAAGAAGAGACGAGAAATAAAATAAATATATGATATACACAGGAAAAACCAAAGGAATTTATAGTGTTATATAGCACATTAAATTTTGATATAAACCACACCTCTGTTACCAAGGAGAAGAACTCGATGACTTTATCAATAGTTAAAAGCTTTCCTTTACTAGATACCTTCAACTTTTCTACATCTGTCACAAAAGCTCTTCCAACAACAAAAGAAAAAACATGTACTTCTACTAACCTGCAACCGAAATTTGTCATTAGCAACTGGAACGATAAATTTTGAAACATGTGCAAGCATTTTTACACCTTTGAAGAGAAGGGGGGAAACTACGTACTTAGTAACTAAATGTGCTGCATTTGAGTGTTGCTTCACTAGCCTACAGAAAGAATGTACAGCCATATTAAAGGCAGTTTCTTTCTCCTGCAATGAAAAAATATTCAGAATATATCGATGTCTTTTTAATCAATCAACCAGAATAAGAAGAATATTAGGGGTACGCTTGGATAGATTTCAAATAAACTACTTTTTGGCCTTTTGAAAGTCCAAACCAATCCGTTTTGGCTTTCAAAAAGCAAATAAATAATTTACTTAAATCCGGGTACGGGTCGTAAAGCTTGAAACAACTTCTCCAAAATATGAATATTCAAAAAGAACCTTCTCAGAGCTGGAAGCGCGGAATTCTTCCCAATAATTTTTAAAATCTTTTTCCAGATCATATTTCCCTCTGAAATGACCAAAAGTGATGTAATCAGTCAAATAATCATATATGCAATACTAATAACACAGGTCAGCTGTTGAGAATTCACATAAAAAATGAAATAAGTACCTAGTAACAACAACAACAAAGCCATATATCCCAAAAAAGTTGGGGTTGGCTAGATATAGAAAAATAAGTAACTAGTAACCCCTTCACTAAAATATCAAACACAAATATTATCTTCCTTGTAATAAAGAACTTCAAAAACAAAGAAAACCATAAAACTTGAAGGCAAACTTGTCTACTCTGCTAAGAAGCAGTATGAGAAGGAAATAGGCAAGAACCTAGAAGAATTGATACCCTCCCCTCGCAGATTTGTTGAAAGGAAATAAATCTAGAAGTCGAAATTTCAAAATTTGGTTTCTGAGGTTTTCAATTTCAATAATAGAGTAAAAAACAATGGGAGTCAAAAGAGTTAGAATATGAAGACAAAATATGGTTGGAATTTTCCATAGCTCTGCTGAAGGCCAAAACAGCAAGAACTTACAACCACCTGTGAATCATATGCAAATGTATGCAAGATTGGAGTAGTTGACAACTCGATAGAGAAGTTGAGGTAGAGAAAATAATTAATTTTTTATCTCATAAATTCAACTATAAATAGAGTGGAAGTTTTAAAAATATGAATTTAAAAGAAAAATGGGAGACGGTGGCACATGTGAATACAATATTTAGAGGATTTGCAAATAAAACATAAATGATCATATTCTTAGAAATGAAGTATACATGGCGACAAATGCTTGTTTTAAATGTGGAAACACCAATAAATTTATCAAAAATTGCAAGAATGCAATTAAACGCTTCAGATGCAGAAAATGCAGTGATGGTGATTACACTTATTCTTGAGAACTAAAGAAGAAAGGTTAAAGTAAAAATAAGAAACCAGTTTAAAATTCTAGGATTCCAAAATATTAGGAAACACAGAAGAAAAGGCGAGTGCTAAAAAACGGAAGAGACCAAACGATGAAATTTTTGCTTCGGTAATTGACATTAGTCATTCGCATAGGGTGTTTAAATAATATGATTGAGTGAGAGATTGGATGATTATTTCCTTGGAGAAGATGCCCACGACGTGGATGAGAATTTTTTGCTAATTGTGAGGTCCGGTGGATATGAATGGGATGTTGAAAAATAAAATAATAATAAATTCATTATTTTTTTGCACAAAAGGATAATATTAGATGATGCTTTGAATGTTCTCAGTGCTGATAATAGGATTTATGTTGATGAAACAATGGTCAATAGAACAAACAAGGGCGAGAATCTTTGATCAATCTGCATGGCCTACTTATGAGTTCTCCATTCACTGATTTAGACGTTAGAGCTTAGAGGAAATCATTGTAGATAATACAGCAAGTGTCTTAGAGTTGACAAACATTTAAGATGGTTGAAATTGCAAATCTTTTGATGGCAAGAGTTGAGTTACCTTTATGACTAAAAAGACATTCCAGAGAATAGGAAGGAGAAGTGATACATCAAATTTATTGAAACTGTAAATGAAATAGTGTTGAAAATTAAGCTATGAATGTTATAAATCATACAACTTAGAGGAAAATGGCAGAAGGTGTGGACATTAAGTAAGAAATGATGTTGGCCCTAGTAATGTTAATCAAGAGAGCCGTATGGAGGAAAATTAGAGCGAGAGCAGTTGCAGTAGGAAAGAGAATGATTATAGTGATAGTCGAAATGCGGTAACAATGAAGAAAAATTGCGGAAATGGTAGACAATGAGAAAAATAATGTTGCCGAGTCTGAGAAGAATGGTGAAATAAGCCATGGGCGTAGGAGATAGTTGGATGAGGATAAAGAAAGGTCAAGTGCCAGCAGACGAGGTTGAAGAATCCATATCAATAAGCCAACCAAGGGGAGCCTTTGGCGTAGTGAGTTGTAGTAGACTGCAAGGAAGCTTTGGCAAAGGAGAATTTTATCAACAACAAACGGAAGTTGTCAGAATTTTGAAAAGTTTTCAGCTAAAAGTTACTCTATATCAAATTATCTTTCCAACGAGTCTAGAATAGTTGAAATCACTTTACTGCATTAAGCGATATAGTCCAAACAAGTAGAAGTAAATTGATGGCACACACACAAAACACAACCACTCGGTGCAGTTCTATACCTTATTTCCAAACCAGCACCTCCCTGTTCTCCAAGCCCATAACCCTCCTATTTTTCTCTAATTTTTAATTTCCCTATTCCCCTAAATCAACACAAAAAAAGCCAATTTATAAACGGAACTCGGTCCGATTGCAAATTGAATTTATTAATTTATACGCGCTTCACACGTGAAAATGAAACATGTTTTACGTGTGAATTATATTTTTAGAAATTGTACATGTTTAACATATTCAAGAAGAAATGATTTGTACGAATATTTAGTTATATTTTGTGTTGAAATCATGTGTAATTAATTTATATTTTATTTCTATGTAGCAATTTGTAAAAAAAAAATAAGTTTTAATGTTTATTTATATTGTTAATTAATAGAGAATGGTGATTTAAAAAATTAATTTTTGTTAGATCCCATTTTAAACTGATATTAAGAATTGTTAGTATGTGTAGAAATGTAACTTGAATTTATAAAAAGATTTGATTGTTAGATCCTATTTTTAAACGATACATGAAGCTAAAGATATATAAGGGTATTCCTGAAAGTACGTAGTCAAGCAAAAAGTTTGTGCTTTCAAAACAACTACTAATAAAGACAGAAGTACATGTGTGTGACCGAAATTTCGAAAAGCAACTCAGACAACTAAATAATTTCATATTATTAAATGATTTTTAGAGAACGATGTTGGCTCTAGAAGTTGCATTCTTGATGGATTTATGTTTTAATTGTTTAAACGTTTTTAGAAAAAATTCAAAACAAGATTCTATGAGTTCTAATCCTTATTGAAATTTAGCTTATAGAATATAGCTATATTATATTATATTCTTAATTTATTTGTTATTTCAAAATTTCTATGCAAAGCTTTTAAAGATGATTAATATCTACTCACGAACATTTTTAAATTTACTACTATAAGTACCAATGTAAAATGCATGTGCATGCATCTAACATTTAGATATGTTTACTTTTGAAAAAAATAAGTGGATGGAAGTGCATTGTAAGTGCAAAGGTTTCAATACTTATGACACATTTATTTCAAGTTGTTTTTTTGATGGTACCAACAACAAATTTGTAGTTAAATTCTCTTGATGGATAGTTGAAAAGGAGAATGTGAAGATTGCAAATCGACTGTAAGATTCTGTTGATAGATGAAGGTATTCACGGTATTTCAAAAAGATAACATAGAAATTATGTTTATTGTATTCTCTTTATTAATACTGCATATTTTATAATTTTGGAAATGTTTTAGTGGCAAAAAATAAAATATAGTACTATTTATAAAAGCTGTTATATAAGTAACAATGTTAATTTCAAGTGATTTTAGTTATAAAAGTTGTTTAAATGATTTGAAAGTGTTCAAAATCCTTTAAAGACAGAATTTTTCTGAGATATAATTACAAGGTTTGACAATAAATGTGAAAATATTTATTAAATAAAGTGTTTTACTGAAATGTTTTTATTAAATAACGTGTTTAATTGAATGTTTTTTCTTCTAAAATGGAAAGCATTGAAAGTTGGTTATAAAAGAGAATTTATAAGCTGATGTTATAATATAAATGTGTAAAATATTTTATACAATAAGAATTTCAATTCGATATTAATTTTGTAGGTGATTTAAATTGAACTGGAAGTAAAGAAAGGATATTTAAATATTAATTTTAACGATGAATATTTGATCTTTGGAAATATTTTGAACAGGGAGTAACATAATTTGGATTTGATGTTTAAAGGAAATTTCGATTATAAATACTTTTGTGAGTGTTTTGAAGTATCAAAAATGAATTCAAACTCTATTGAATTATTTTTGAAAAGAAGTTTGACGACTTGTGATTCTTTGTAACTGAATGCAAGGTTTTAAATATTGAAGTATGATATTAAATAAAGATTTGAATTAAAAATGGATTATTTAATTTAAAGCCTCTTCGGGATTAATACTGAAGGCTACCGAAATTTTGAAAATGAGTATATATAATAAAACACTTCCTGAATTAATAAATGGTTGTGTAATATGAAATGCGAAAACTTTTATCTTATAGTAATTTTGAATAAACGAAGTCATATAACAGCAACAGTATGGAACGTTCTGAGCTAAAATAAAATATGTTAAATTGCATGAGTGAGTCGGCTAATTTTAAATACAACATTGGCATCGAATGTAATGAACTACTTCTGAAAGCGTGACTTGCTATTAAAAGAATAGTGATGTAGATACCATAAGAGGCAAAGGCATGCCATGTAAATGTTGTATAATAGGAATTTTATTAGTTTTCTTTATGTATTCATATTGTAGTGATACTAAGCGAAAAGTGATGTAAAATTCAACACTTCCAGGTGGTGTTTGGTTTTGTGGGTGCATGCCGGGGGAGGGGACTTTGGTCCTTTATATGGTTAAGCATGTACAATGAGCTGGAGTATTTTGAAGTTAAAGGGAGTTCGGGTAGCTTGCATAGTATATCGAAGGAGGGTGAATGAAATTTGGTACGGAAGGTGCGTGAATAGAGACGTATACGCTTTTTCATATGTGAATACATTTTAAGAAGAGGTTTCAAAGGCCATGGGTGATGGAAGGTGATATTATTGATCCACAAATGTAATTTTGTTTGTCACTGAAAACAGGAAATACACATGGCCATATAGATAAAAGAGCGGCAAATGGGAAAAAATTCAGAGTTTTTCATTAATCTAGAATGGAAGAACATACATCCTCTAACAATGCATAAGAGGATGACATACTTATTATTTGATCGTTTCTTGTTGTGATGGATCATAAAGATAAGAAAATGGCTAAATTTGATGTATGCTTTTCAAAGGAGGAGTTCGATGATTTGCAAAGGAGGAGTTCGATGATTTGTTTGAGAGGTGGGTCTCATTACATAAGCTGATAAAGTGGAATACAGAAATGCGTAAGTAGAAGTGTGTATGCTTTATCAAATGTGTGTATCATTTAAAAATAGAATTATGAGGCCATAGGAGTTGGAAGGTGATTTTAGTGATCTACAAGCGTGATTTTAATTGTCATTGAAAACGGAAATACAGATGGTCAAACAGAAAAGAGGAGCTACTAACAAAATTCAACAGATTTTTCATTAAGTGGAAATTAGAGACAACTTTTTTTTTAATTATCTGTTTTACATCCATCATTTGGTAAATTATTTTATACATCTTTCTTTTTTTATATTTCTCTTTTTACATCTCTCATTTACGAACATAAAAGTAATTGTTATAGTGTATTGCACACAGTTATAGCTTATGGAAAAATGATAGCATGAACACAATTTAAAATTAGTAAAATTATTAAAACAACCCTTTAAATTACACATATTTCTCTTGAAAACTATGATGCTTTATATAATTTTTTTGAAAGGGACCTAAATTTAGATTTCATTTTGAACCAAGGTTATTACGGCGGCAAGTCGAGTCGATAGAGGTCCAACTAGTCGACTAGTCGGACTAGTCATAGACTAGTTGTAGACTAGTCGATAGATAAATAAATAAATATATATGTATATATTAATACATAATTGCAGTATATAAATAAATAAATATATGCATCTTTGCAGTGTATTAAGAGATAATTGCAGTTTATAAAACATTTATATACCACTTCATATTCGACTTGCAGTCTATTATGTTTGTTTATAATAGAAATTGCAAGTCTACCACTTCGTATTATAATATAAATAATTGTAGTCTTTATATTGCAGGGTTTTTTTCCAGTCATTGCTCGACTTTAGTTTCGTGATTTGGGGTCGACTTCGTGATTTAGGGATTTGACTTCGACTTTGTGATTTAGGGCTTCGACTTCGTGATTTAGGGCGTTCGTGCTCGACTAATGGCAAGTCGACTCTTCCAGTCGATGCACCAATGTCGACTAATCGACTAGTCGAGCGCCGTAATAACAGAGTTTTGAACTCTAGATTTTGTATTTTCAACTTGAACTACAAAATACCAAGAAATAAGACAAGAAAATTTATAATTCTTAGTCATTTTGACGATCAATAGACAATGGAGAGTTAGATTGTTTTCCGTGCTTTTTTTATTTTTCAAAATACAAAAATAAAATAAACTTGTTAACTATGATACATATCAATTCCATTTTTCAAAACAGCTGGATTTTTCAGCAATACATAAGACTTTCAAAGTTTTATTTAAACAGAAACACAAAACTAAAAACGACAAACCAAATGATGCCTTAGTTTTAATAATTATAAGGATGTATGTTAAATTTTCACTTTCAGTCACATAGAATAGAACATTCGTCCTCTAACAATGCAAAAGAGGTTGGCACTAAGGATGGCAACGGGGATGGTTATGGGTCAAGACCTGGTAAACCGCCTAGGTTTTGCCCCCATTAAGATCCACCCCGTCGGGTCAATGGAGTGGGAAGGGTAGACCCATGACTCAGTTTAAGATTGATCGGGTCTAAGGCTAGATGGGCCTTGTTAAAGACTTAAAGCTACTCCATACCAGCTCGGATCTATAATTAATTAGACTAATACTGATAATTCTGGCTCAGTTAAAAAGGTAGCGGACAGACCATGTTTCAGTATTAAAAAACATTTCCCAACATAATTAAACCTGAGACATCAAGAAAAAAAGCCTCGTCAACTAACCTAATTACACTACTATGCATCAAATTTGTTTGAAAAAAATTTCTAACGTTTTTATCAGATTTAAAATATTGTACTTACAAAGAAGAATCAAATCTACAAACATAATTGTAAGTTTCTGTTCTAATTTTTTAATGCACGTGTATAATTTGCATTTTACTTATTTAAGTATTTTAGGAAATTTAGTTACACCTGTTTTTGATGTTTATTCCATTTTTGTATGCTAATATCTGTCAAACTCACCATCTTAGTTTAGTTAAGTTGAAAGCATTATACTTTTTCATTATCAAATACCAGTATCGTCTGATGGCTCTCGTCTGGGAAATTGTGCATAAGTTTGAAATCGGTATCAAAACATATTTATAAATTTTAGCAAACGCCAATATTGTCTGATGGCTCTAATTTAGGAAATGCTACTCAAATAGTAGGTGGAACCCAGTGCACGAGGCTTTCCATACAAGAACGGGCTCTGGGGAGGTCGATAGTACGCAGCCTTTCCCTCGCACTGCGAAGAGGCTGTTTCCGGATTCGAACCTGGGCGCCCACGCTAGTATGACCTTACCGTTGCACCAAGGTTCCACCTCGAGATGGTACTCAAATAGTACAATTTAGCAAAAATATTATAGATTATAAAAAGATGAATTTTAACTTTGCAAGCATGTGAAAAGTATAACATGCTTAAAAATTATATGAAAATATGTAGCAAACAATAAGTTTGATTAGATAAATACATGGAATAATCAACAGTTGTCATTGTTCGTTGTATATATCATTGAATAAATACATATGGATTGAAATTTTTGTTATGAACTATGATGAAATCTAGTTATTTGGCAATTTGAAGGAAAATGGAAACCAATATTGACAACTCAACTCCAACTAACATGGAATATTCCACACATGGTGGTTCTAGTTCCACTCAATCAAACATAACAGGAGAAAATGTCGTTGAGACCAAAATGATTGAAGCCGTTTAGAGAAAAGAAAAAAAGTGGAAGGAAAGAATTGAAAGCTTGAAAGCATTTAGTAACAATTAATGATGAAAAGAAGGCAAGGTGCAAATACTGCAAGTTGTATTTGGCTAAGGCTGGTGATGGGACAACACACCTAAAGCACAATAGCAAATGCCATGGAAAAATAAAAATAGACATGCACCAATATGCATTGAGGAATGCGAGAAGCTCAAAAGGAAAGTTACATATTTCTAATTATGTCTTGAATTATGTGTTTGATCCACTGTTTCAAATTTTAGCCATCTCGACCGCAATCTCCATAAGTTTTAACGAGACGAAACGTAAATTATCATTAAAATCCTCGTTTTCCATATACCAGCCGAGGTATTTGTATCTCGAACAATATATCAACAGAGATCAAATTCTGATATCCCAATCGATATTAAAACTCTTTTTTAACAACTTTAAATTTGATGGAAAAAATTATGTGATGGTGTAATTAGTATTTATATATGCATGTAACAAATAGAAATGAGGATTTTTGACAATAAAAACAATATCACAAGTCAAACCATCTTCGAATGCACACAATTCAAGATATGATCGGTTACACACAAACTAATTTCGGGATTAACACAAATTTATCCAACTGCATCTCGATATACGGGAAGTCGCTAGAAATATTCTAAGCGGAACTGGTATCTATTTCGATGAGATTCGAAAATTAAACATTGAAACCAAATTTAGCGAGCTATAACCATCTTATTTGCTATATTTGTCTTCTGACAAATGAACTTCATTATAGAATGAAAAATTATTTTAAAAAAATAAGAAAAAGGAATTTAAATTAATATCGTCTAACATAAACTTATAAGTGAATCTTTCACTTTATCTCTCTTATCCATGAATGAATGTTACATTCCCTATCATACTAATATGTTATTATTGTCTGATTGATTTCGAAATTAGAAGATGATCGGATCAGTAGAGATTAGACTGTGATTTCATGCTGGTTTGATTTGTCAAAGAATTAAGGAACCTTTACTAAAAGTAATTTGACTAAATTTGGCAAGAGAAGTTCAATTTATAGAAATATTCAATTTTGAGTGTTTAGCTTGATTTTGGATCATGAAATAGTTTTAATCAATTAGAAATGGATGGTTTGAAGTAGAAACAACAAAATAACAAATCAAATGAAAATTGTTATTTTTAAGATAGTAATTATAAATGTTATTATACATGCAAAATCAATTTTAGAAATAATATATACCTCGAGATATTCCTGAGATGAATTTCATGATATGAGATGCAAATCTGAGGTGGGTGCCAAAGGTGTATTTATATTTTCTGAGATTTCCCCCGATACGAGATCGGGTCTGTTTAATTTTCAAGATGAAACATGATCGAAATTCGAGAATTAAAACTTGGGTTTGATCAAGAAAAAACATAATATAATCTTGCTTGGATAATTATATTGCATGGATACCCACTTTCCAGTGTTAATCATATTGAATTTGGTGAGTTTTGTCAAAGTCTTCAACCTACATTTGCCTCAAGGAATATGATAAATGTGATATAATGAAGACTTTTTTGATGTTGAAAAGGATTCTTCAATAAAATTGTTGGATAAAAATGAAAGTAGAACAGCTATCACAAATGATACGTATAGCTAGCAATCAAAAGATAAGATGCATAATTACCACCGATTTCACTGATGATTATAGATCATACAAAGTTGAATCATGGGGTACCAGCAAAAGAATTTAAAGTTATTATTTGATATTTATTTCATGTTCTTAATTTTGATTCATTACATTATATTTACTTGAATTCATAGGTTCATAAATGTATCATGCCCTCATATAAGGATGTATTAGCACATTAATAGGATACTTGTTTTTCTTATTGGAACATTGTTAAAAAAATTACCTAGCATTGCTCTTGATAATTGCTCAACCAAGTACCAACAACAAGATACTCGATATTTTGAACGATATACTTAGAAAAAATTTGTTAAGGCTGATGGTGATATGATATATATGAGATGTCATGCTCATATCTTATATTTGATCGTCCAAAATGAATTAAGTGTCATAACCGAACAAATAATTAATTTCGTGATAGTATGTTCTTCCTAAAAGGCTAGAAAGGTTTGATTTAGTCACTAAGCAACTAGAAATTCTAGCTTGGTGGAAGACCACCGGTATAAGATATCCTATATTGCAGATGATTGCAAAAGATATTCATGCAATACCAACATCAACTGTTGGAACTGAGCCTGCTTTTAGCACTAGTGGTCGACTGATTAGTCCACATGGAAGTAGATTAGATCCTGCAACATTGGAGGCATTAATGTATTTTCAAAGCTGGTTAACAATCGAAACTTTCTTTACATTATTACATGAACATAAATAAATAAATATGAATATGAATGTATGATTTGCTTTTGCTATTCTTGTAGAATTGTCAAGGAGTTATTACATCATGATGCATTGGTTATTCTAAAATTCTGATAGTTAATGTCAGAATCTTGCATGCTTTCAAAAGGTATGTGATTTGCTTTCTTTAATTGTTTTGTAATATGAATGATGAAAAAATTGTTACATTTTGAACTAAATGAAGGTTGTTTACCATAATAAAGGAAAGAAGAAACATGGAATTAATGAAAATACCAAAAAGAGAAATATGGAATTAAATAGTGTAATAGATATTGTAATTAAGTGTAATAGATATGGAATTCTTAAGAGTGGGAATACAAGAGTACGCATTAAACATGATAGGCAGAACTCATAAAAGCTTGCCTGCAATGCAATCTGTGTTTTCCTAAGTTGTAAATTTGAAAATGAAAACTAATTAAGTAATTATGTATAAATATATTGTTCTCTTTGTGTTGGGTTCCTTGTTAATATATGTTTATTTGGTTACTTATGACAGATATAACTTGTCCTCAGGTAACTAATGTAATGAATTCTGGTTAATGAGTTTTATTTTTGAAAATAACGATGATAAATTATTTACATGTATTTAAGGCAGTATATTAAACTACTTGTATGTAGCATTAATCAACAATTGATTACCTCATACACTCATTTATCCTAGTATGAAATTAAACGTGTTTAAGCGCGAAAATGATAAAATTGAATATATATATATAAAGCATCTTAGGTGAAATTTCCTCCCTATCAGTTTTAAAATTCTTACTGCAACTTATTACCGTGTAAAGTATGTTGTGATTAAGATATATCCTGATAATGAAATCTTTTTATATTATATTGTAAAATTAATTTTTATTATGTTTGAACTAGGAATTTCTATATAATGAATGAATTAAAAAAACTAGTAAGCATCTTCCAAACTTGAAAAAAAAATTGATAATATAAATAAGGAAAAATTAAATAGATGCATATAATAACAATCAGATAAGATGATTATTTCATTTTCCTTTAATGATGGCAGGCAACTGCCAGGCACTAGAGAAAAAGAGATGTCTGTAGTAAAACTAGAATGAGCAAAATTCAATTAGTTGGCATTTCTTGTTTAGCTGTTTTTGTGATAGAAAGTCTTACTGTGAAATTATGTTACATGACAGGTTATGCTTGTAAGTTACCAAACAAGTCGCCACCCATCATAATTAGTACTCGCTCACGACAAACAAGCCACTACTAACAGTTTCTCAGTTGCTTTTTAATTTGCTGAACCAGCCAGAATAACATGTCCCAAGCATTCAAGTAATATAAGCTGCACTATAAGCTGTTGATCTCCCCGTTGCAAAGATAACATTACACTACTCTATTAGATCAGTAGGACGTGTTGTAAAACCACAGAAATAATTACTTTGGATGCCACAAGCAGTGGAGCTATTTTTGTACCTATACTGCTCTCCAACTATGATTTTGAATGTAGACCAACAAAAATTATGAGTATTGATCAAACCAATAAATTCTTGGATTAACTGACAAGAATAATCCGAAGTTTGACGTGTCTTCCCATAATAATCCGAAGTTTGAATTATTTTTGAATAATCCGAAGTTTAGGGGGTCCCTTCCCATATTGATCCCATGAACCTAGTAACCTGCAATAGCCAGTTTCAAGTTTTCTTTTTCATCACAATTTCATCCTACCGCACTAAACTTCACTGTACAAGCAAAAATTGTTACAAAATCATAATCGTCGAACATTTCCATCATATAATCTTTCGTAGGCAGTAAGAATTAAAAAGAAAATCATGTTTAAACAAGCTTGAAGAATCGAAATATTTCTGGTAATCAAAATCATGCATACAATTGCTTTGGTGACTGGCCCATCTTATTCTCCAACCAACCTGCAACTGAATCATAAATTATATCGTATGGAGGACATGCAAAAGGGAGTTGTCAAACTTTTCAACTTGATGCCTTTATAACTCTATTTTCTTCTCAACTCGTTGGCATTTAATCCAGAATTAGGGGATTCAAGGGTGTCAGTTAAACCAACCTGGCGGGTCTTTAATTGTAGCTGGGATCGGATTTTATTGGTTTCAAACTCAGCTATAAGAATTGTTGGTGTAATATACTCAAACTATGAGCTTGAAATCTCCAACCTTCTTTATGTACGATATGGATCAGATCATAAAGAAATTGTAAAGAAAGAAGGCAGAACCACTTTCTAGAACTCGTTATGGTTCCGGGCATTCTCTGGAAGATATGCCACTTCTCCTCCTAGATGTGAATATACAATTGCATCTCTATCCCAATCGTCTCCAGTGAGTCTTGACGGATATTTCACATCATTTGCTCTAACATACCAACCAGCTTCTAGAACTCGTTAGTGTAGATCCATCAGGAAGAACAAGCTTTCTCAGCAAGTTAAAGTCATGGCACCACGTGAAGCACCAGATCAAGCGACAGAAGGCTAGAAAACAATGGCGGTTGGCAATCAATAACAATCATGGCGAGAAAAGGAGATATGAATATGATAGATCAGGAAGGGGAGCGCTCTTCTCAAGATGACGAAAGCTTGGAAGGCTAGGGGGCGAGGAGAAGAAAGAAGGTGGAGTGAATTTAAGGCGACAGGGAAAGATTGATCGAGGGGGAAAATGATTAGAAAGGGTGAAGAAAAGAAAGGGGCCAAGTCGCCATTAACGAGAAAAGAAAGGGTGAAGAAATCAGAGCCGCTTTCTCACTGGCTATAGCAGGTCTGACACGGGCAGCTAGTAGTTTTGGTTTTGCAGATTTATATTCACAGGATCCTGATTTACAGCTGGAACGATACTCGGAAAGCTCTGTATCCGTGTATTACTTCTAGTTGTGTATTGTATTATTTTCCGCTGCTATGTAATTTATTGTAATCTCTAATATTTTCTGTTGTATAATATTTGTTTATACTCTGTATATTCTTGTATTCTGATGGATTGTTGTAATAAACAATGAAATGTTCTTCTGTGTGCGTTCTAATTTGTTTTGTCCTCGACTCAATCCGGGCTTTTCTTACCGGGGAAGTTCGGGTCGTTTCAGCTGGGGATCAATATGGGAAGGGGCCCCCCTAAACTTTGGATTATTCAAAAATAATCCAAACTTCGGATTATCATGGGAAGGCACGTCAAACTTTGGATTATTTTTGTCAATTACCCCTAAATTCTTTTGAAACAAGAAATTATTAGGTGACAGTGATAACCAAGATTTATATCATGTTAATTGAAACAAGTGAACATACTGGATCACAAATTTGTTTACTGCTTATTGCCAATCCTGTTTATAGCTCAAATTTCCATCAGCGTTATAGTATATACAGTTTAGTGAAATCTTGAACGTGATCCTACCATTAAACTTTTCATTTAACTGTTTAACAATGCGCTGCCAAACGAACTACGGAGTTGCTAAACAATTGAAATTCACCAATCTAGGATTTTAGTTGCAAAATCACAACTTTCCAATTATTCTGCTACTAAAATAGTGAATCAGCAGACAACCAAATGTGCAAAAAGAGAAAAATGAATACCTAATTTCAGGTGACGATATCGCAGGTTCAAATCCAAGCGGATCATTATAAGCATCCGAGAAACGATTTGAAGCTTCAGAGTCCGATGATGGTGATTGCGATTGCGATGGTGTAAGGCCAACTTTTTCCTTTATGTCCTTTAGCAATGAGGACCATTTCATCTTTCTGAGACCTTATTTGAGTGGATATTTCCAGACTGCCACATTAACGATCGGAAAACCCTAGATCCGACCCGATCCGATCCAATATCGTTTGACAAGTGGCAAGCTGCTTGCGACTATTTTATTTTTTGTTTATACTGCGTCCTTTTGTTTTATTTGAAAATGAGGATGGAATTGAGATGTTTTGCTTGTGCCGGAGGCGAAGACGAAGAAGAAGAAGAACGCGCTTTTTTTATAATTATTTTTGTTTCTTTGGTCTATGGTTTTTGGTAATTATTGGATAAGTCCTCATGGTTTTTCAGTGATAGATATCAATCCACCAATACTCGACAGGGTTCAAACGATACATTGCCATTTGAACGACGACAAACTTATATAAAATAGCACGAAGGAAGCCACCATTTACCTCTGGGAATTCAGGGCTGTCAATGATACCCGAAAAATCTGAAATCCGTCCATATCCACATTCGAAAAACGGATAAATATCCGATACTCGGAAAAACGGATGCGGATGCGGATATAAACACATCCATATTCGAAAATTATCCGTTCGTTTTTTTCATGATTATCGCTTAAATTATGTGTATTTTAACATAATTGAATATACAAATTTATCATTTTGCAAAGTTGAAAGTCTACTAAATACATGATAAATGCTCAAAATTATATATTATCATCATATTTATTTATTTTTAACACTTTTGTAATTAATTGGGTTGAAAAAAAACTTAATATTAAGCTAAAAAAGTTCGTTTATGTTCATTGATTTACCGACTGTTTGCGGGGCAGATAATTATCTGATATTCATCTGTACCCGTGGATGCGGATATCAGATAGCCAAAAATGATTTCGGATGCGGATATGGCATCATCCGTATCCGGAAGTATTTGTTGACAGCCCTATCCGGGATGAATCGGATGATCCATGGTAAACTTTTGCCTCGTAGCATTAAAAACACTAGGTTATACAAGCCTCCAATGTTTGTAAAAGCATTAAATTGAGTTCATTTAACATTGGATTTCACGATTATTATAGTTTTAAGTTTTAGTTGACAAAAAACATATACAATTATTATTCCTTATTTCCTAACTGAAATAATATAAATACTTAAATCTGAATTTTCTGTCAATTATTAATCACTTCTAAATTTTTTTAATATTTACAATATTTATTAAAAGTTTGAGAGTACTTCAGAAAATTTCGATCTTTTCGACGGTACTTTTAATATATTTGTCTTTCTTATGAGTTAATTATTTAAAAAAAAAATATTTAGGAAAAATTATATGAAATGATTTCTTTAGGAAAAAAATGAACTTTTTGCCTTTTTTGGAAATTTGTGGTCTTAAAGAAAATTGCTTAATCCATACATATATTGATTCTATCATTACTTGGTTACCAAAATAAGTGCATGATAATTAAGTTGAGATATTCATAATGAAATTAAAGTAGAAAACTATGAAAAAGATTTATTTTTTTTAAGTGAGAGAAAACTTATTGCTCCTAAACTTTTTTTTTAGTAAATAAGTTTATTTTTCATCACTGCAATAAAGAAACCTCCTCCATAGACGTTTATTGATAAAAAATGAACATAGATCCTTATTTTTATTTGATCTTTTACACGTTTGTATTTTTATGAGTATGTGTTTGTGGAAAAATTGTATCTATGATGAACTTTTTGTTTTTAGTAAATTTTTTGAGCATTGTGTAAGAGCATCCCTAATAGCCATGATATAACACGGTTTTCTTTTGTGAATCTTGTATTCTTGTATTTTCATTAAACACATAAGTCTTGTATTTAACAGCCAAAGACAGAATCAAAGATGATATGATTTTCAGGTAAACTGATAAAAATTTCGTTATAAGACTGTTAGAAGTTTGATAAAGTATTACTCAAACTAGTACTACAACACAAGATTGGGTGCAACCGACTGTTCATATGTGTATAGACAAGCGTGCATGTGTATGATTGGCATAGATGGTAATAAAAAAATATCAAACACTATACTATATGTGTGTGAGCATGCCCGTGCACGTGGGTAGATATGTGTGTGCGTCCACATAATTGTGTTGTCTATGTGTATATATATAGAGAGAAGTGTTATGAAAAGATTTATTGATACCGCTGCATGACTTGAAAGTAAAGAGGGTAGGATGAGCGAAAATGGATCTTAATGCGGAGATCGCAGGGTGTTTAAGGTAGGATTGGTGAAGAATATTCATGCACAATTTAACGCGTAGATTTGCAGATCCTGTAAAATTATCGAAGATATCTCACAATATTATCGTGCAACCTCATATACGTAAATAGGTACAACCTATAGTGATTGATTATTTTTAAAATAAAGAAATTAACTGTATTATAAATCGCTTGATAAAGACAATAAGCAATTGAATAAACAATTACATAACAGTAATCCACATAATGAACCATTTCATACTAACTCAAGAGTAAATATATTAGACTATTGAATTAGTTCTTATGATGGGTTCATGCGTATGTCTCAACTTATATTGTAGGAAACCATTTAATTTCGATTAGAAATATTGCTTAGTCCTATAAAATATATTACGACTTTTAATAAATTAGGCTAATATAATTAAAATTGAAAACACAAAGTATTTAGGGTCCGTTCTTTTCTCAAAACGGAAGAGAAAACTAACGGACGTGTCTGACGCGTCCGTTAGTTAAACGGGGTATTATACCCCGTTTCCCCAACGGACCAAAAGTGGTCTGTTGGGGTCTGACGCGTCCGACGCGTCAGATTAATTGACCATTAATTATTATTTTTTAAGTTTTTATTAATTATTTTAAGTTTTTGTAAACTTTAAAAATTGATAACTTTTGCATACGAGATCCGTTTGAGACGCGGTTTTTTGCGTTGCGATCGTATCGAAATGCTCTACGTAATGGAGTTGGTTTGAGCTGAATTGGAGCAACTTATATTTTTCAATTTTTTAATTAATTTATTTATTTGTGTAAATTATTGATATATATTATTTATTAAAAACAAATGATAAATTAATTAACCATTAATTAATTAAATTACAAAATAAAAATAAAATAGTCTGCTTAACGCGCCAAACGCATACTCCGCTAACTACAATTCTCCGCTCAAATTCTCCGCTTCCGCTTGCAAAGAACATGCCCTTAAGGTTATTAAATGAAAAGCATATGTACTTCAAAACTAATGGGTTATTCTTATAAAAGAAGTTTAAATTGACACCCACACTATAAGTTTTTACGTATGTGTCAATTATGTGTCTCTTTATGTGTATCCTTAACATATAACCATTCACTGTTTGAAATATCTGTCTAACCATCGAAATGTAAGAATATTATAAACCCATGTTCTCGGTTTTATTGATTTTGATGAATAATGGCAGAAGGCACTGTTTTTAAATATGTTGGTTAAATGCATTTTCTTTATATCTGTCAATGAAGTTAATAAAATTACAAGGGAAAGATCATAATAATTTATAAACATAAAAATAAAACCCACTAATGGTTACTTTAAACACAATAAAGGAATATGTGTACTTATCACTGGAGATGATTTCACATAATACGCCCAAACCGGCATACTCACTTATGATAGCACTGAGTGTAAGTATAAACCATTATATACATATATATGGTTGTGTTTTAAATGGATTAATAAATTTTTTAAGAAGCTTACAAGTATACACAAATCCATTTATGGAGTATGAAGGCCTTGAATATGAGTTGAGATAGTGAACCATCGCTAGTGAACAATGATTCATCCATTAACCGTCAATGCATTTACAAGTGACTTGCTAAACTAAATAGATTTCTATATGAATTTAGGAATATTATTCCAACAATTATAATTATAGTTTACAAGTGCAGAAATATTCCAAACTTTATACCAGCATTAACAATGGAACTTCCATATAAATGACAATAAAATTGATTGATCATGATGCAATGTGTTAATAACATTTAAATAATTCATAGAAAGAACAATAAATTATGTTGATTAAAGAGTCGACTTAGATGTGCTCTCTAATACATCAATCGTGCTTTGTGTTGTATATAATAATATGTTAGACAAGGTTTCTTGTCAAAACGCTACTCATCTTATTAACAACATCCAAACATTAGTTAACTTTTATGCATTAACTACCTGACATTTGTTAGTAATCCGTTGATACAACAATGTATGATGTATTTAACAGGTTTATTTCACTTTTCATTAATATGTCTATGCTAATTATATTATACAAACTCTCAAGGATTTTATATCTATAAACATCGTTAGTCAGATTATATAGACGTACAAAAGGAAAATTCGATCTGTCACACAAAATATATAGCAACTAATCAAATCCTATTAATATCACTTGAAAGCCTAACTTTTACAATTCCTTTTACCTATGCAGTTAAAGTCCCACTAAAGCTCTGCAATATCCCATAGTACTCTTTAACCGCTACGCTATTTCAATTTAGCGTTAATGAACAGTAGCTCCACTTTTAGCCCCGCTATTTTCCGCTGCATCCGCTAAATCAAGGTTTTTTAGCATTCGCTTTAGCAGTATTAATGTATATAGTTTGATTTGACAGTTTTTTTTAAAGAAATCAACAAATTTTGTGTAGATAGCTAAATTTAAGGCATAAGGGCATGATATGTGGTAATAGTCTATTGCACTCATAAATTTAGCATGCGTAACAATGATATTCCTTGATTTTTTTTAGAGGAAGAAATATTCCTTGATTTTATTAGATGAGATTAATTAATATCAGTTTCTTATACACATATAATGTGAGAAAGATGATTAATTAATTTTCAAATATCTGGTTTTACATCCAATGAACTTTTTTTCATCTCCGCTATATCCCCGCTACACCTTTCTGCACTCCGTCGCTATAAAACAGCTAAACGCTTTTATTACACAGCCTTTTACTGACTAATAACTCACTAATTGTAGGTGCATCTCCCATACTAGCACGAGATCCATGCTTTTCACATAGGCAGATTATGGTATAGTAAGCGAAAGAGGTTAATTGAAATGGAACAAATAAAAGTTTACATTAGCTTATAATTTGTCATGTATATTATGTAAGTATGTGTCAAAGTTAAGAAGTGTAATATAATCTTAGTTAGGCATTTTAAAATTAGAATACGTTTATCTTTAAACAATTGAAATCAACCATGGTTATACGAGTATGCATACAACACTTGGGTTCAAGTGATCTTGAATAAACCTTGTTCTTCTTTAACTTAGGCATAGGTCCCATAATGACACCATATCTGGAAACACAATGTAATAACCCAGATTTTTAATATATGAATATTAAATTAAATTAAATATTAAAATGATTGGTTTTGGGATTTAATGACTTGAATTTAGTTTAAATGAGATACTGAATGTCAAATCAACTTGAAACCGAAAATATTGAGTATAAAATCCAGTTAAGTTTATTTGAAATCATGTACAATTCTACTTGAAAATAAATGACAATAATAATAATTTATCAAAGAATTTAAGTGTTTTGAAATCGAATTTATTTTAAATCAATATTGATTAACACGTAAAGTAACCGTTTTGCAAACGATATCGGAATTCGGCGAAACCAGTTTCATCGGTTTTAGAATAGTTAATTTTTATTGGATTTCAAATTCCATAGCGGTCAGACTTATTTTACGATTGTGCGTGATACAAATGTGTACCGTTCAGTGTTTTAAATTATAGAGTTATAATCTAATTTTATAGTGAAATATCAATGTTTTTGTGAATTTTCAAAATTCAATAATAATGTATATTATTATTGTTTCGAGATCATATTGTTGTTCTGAGCATGATACTATTTTTGTTTGGTCTTTTGGAGATTGTATGTAAATAGAATTATGTGCAACAAAACGCTGTCAAATCCAAATTAAATATAATAATCTACCCATTACAAGAAATTAGACAACTCATAAATTAAAAACCATCCTCTTCTTGTCAAGCTATTTACATCAGACCATTCACATATATTTCTTTGCAATTCACTCCTCATCAAACATTTAAAAAAACACAACTTCAAAATTTAGTGTAAAACCAAAGATAATTCAAAAAAAAAAATATAGAAAGCTTAATTCTTTAAGCTTATCAAGGAGTAATCTTCATTTATATCAGCTTGTTTGATAGTGCAACTTCTTGCTAGGCGGCTCGACTTATTTAAGCGTGAACCAGGGCTGGATTTATTAGGTGGTGTGGTCGACAATTTGAAGAGTGGAGAGTTGATTTGCCTTCGTAGCCGAATATAGCTCCTACGACGATTTTATGGTGGATTTCCGACCATTTTTGTGTCGTGCGTCGTCGATAGAGATACAAGTCAAGGCGGTTTGCGCGTTGCCTAGGAGGAGATCAGAGTTATTGTAGAAGGTAAAGTTGTGGTAATGATTGTTGTTACCATTTACCACTACCGTATTGTTTTTATTGGTAAGTCAGAAGTGCTTACCGTTATCATTACCGATCGACTGGTAGACAAATAATTTGGTAATCGCTACACTGGTAATGGTAAATACCGTTTGTCCATTAAAGTTTGTATCTTGACACCTTTTTTGTGCATAGTGCACCTTTATTATAGTATATATGTAGTGATAACTAATAAAAAAACATAAATGAGAAAGAAAATAAGTGTGTCTGGAATTATTTCACCTGATTGTTGAACTAAATTTAATCATTTATTTGGTTCTAAATGTATGTAATAAAGCATATCAGATGAATACACATATGTGTTAAATTAACTGGTAAAATTACCATTACCATTGATATTGAAGAAATGTTATCGATAATTTACCGTTAAAGGTGTTAAATTTACCGTTACCATACCACTTTAATTGGTATACTGATTTCAATCAGAAATGGTTACCGATCAACGAGGAATGGTATAGTAAAAGTAAATTTTCCGTTACCATAACAGTCATAGTAGAAGGGTTGGTCGGACATTGTTTTTGATGGGGAGGAATCTAGTGGTCATTTTGGGGCACTTAAAGGAGATATGCGATATAGAGGAGGGAAACGGTGATTGGATTTTGGCAGTGTGATGTCGCATGTACAGGGATGGAGCGGTATTGCTATTCTGGAGAAGAAGGTTTAGTGTTAAGTTTGTAGTTAGTGTGAATTAAATTTTACGATTTATACGTTAGCTTGAAAATGCAATATCTCGCTCATATTAGGTTCAAATCCAACGCGGTATGTTGTGTTGGATTCATGGTGACGATATCTCCATTATAGAATTGGATTGGTTGGAATTTGAGCTTAATAGAATTTAGGTTGATTTCAAATGCCTATTTGGAATTAAATAAAATCAAAGCGAAAAGTAGGGCTGTCAATGGATACTTTCGAATACAGATAATGCTATATATGTATCTGTATCCGATATCATTTTCGAATATCGGATATCCGTATCCGCGGATACGGACACATATCGGATAATTATCGTATTCGCCAACGATTGATAAATCAAGAAATATAAATGAAAATTTATAGTTTAACGTAAATGTTTTTTTAATTCCATTGATCACTAAAGTGTTAAAAATAAACATATATGGTGAAATTAAATAGATTTGAGTAGCTAATATGCATTTAGTGCATATAATATAAACTTTCGACTTAGTAAAGCAATAAATAAATCTGATTCATTGTACTAAAAGACATATAATTTTGAGCATAATGTTTAAAAAAATCAGACGGATATTTTTCGGATGCGGATATCAATGTATCCGTATCCGCATCCCTTTTTTTGGATATCGGATATTTAACTGTTTTTTGGATACGGACGCGGACGGATATCGGATTTTTCGAATATCCATTGCCAGCCCTAGCGAAAAGCGACAACTAAAACGATAATGAGTTGACTCCCGAACTTTCTGGAATATTGTTATACCATCTAATAGATTCGTTATTTGGATGATTACTGTTTATTTAATTGGGTGTTGTTATATATTCTCGCATGTAGAGCGAAGACCCTTGACTACCTGTTTTAAGTTGAAAAATCATTTTAAATGAAATAGATTAGATTATTCGATTTATATGCATATATGAATTGATATATGAGCTGCGACGAAGGGGGACAGGTTAGAGGGATCCAATAAGATTCCTTAATATTTTGGTTGTTACTTTGTACCATCCGAGATTTTACGACAATTTAAAATATTAATTTAATGTGATTTTGAAAAAGTTGGTTTAAATACTAAAATTAATGTTTTATGTCATAGATTGTTAAAAATATGAACTTAACCTGATTTATTGAGAATTGATTCTCGATGGCTGTGCATGATAATGACTGTATTTGATAATCTATATATAGCGGAATTTGAAATTTATATTGAATTAACAATAAAAAATGTATTAGCTAATTTCAAGATTTATTTTATATTATTAATTCTAATTTTTGGAATATGGAATTAATATATATATCAATTTGATTGTGCAATGAAATTTCAACTTGTAGTAAATGTAATTATATACATTTATCGTAAAGACAGATATAATTTGGTTGTTTTGTAAATTTTGAGGATTGAAATTAATATTGAATTATTTGGATTTAATTAAGTCAATAAACTTATAATTAAACTTTAAATATTGAAATTGCATTAATGTATTGTGGAAACTTGAATAAATTGTTTATGTAATTAACTTTACCTTACTTTGATTAATTGTAACATGTATTGGTTGTAGATAAATTTTTGATTTTGTTTATATTGGTTAACATTGAAAGTTGGGATTTAATATAATATATTTTAATGGCATTGATTGGTGTAATTTATAATTGAAATAAAATTTGAATTTGTAAATAATGGAAACTAAATTTACGATAAACGATTGTTGATTTATAAGTTTATATGAATTGTATTTTGATTTGAATAGAATTTATAAATCTTTGAATTTAATTTAAAGGCGAATAAGGAAAAATGAATATTTTATTATATTAATGAACTGGTTAAAATTGTCATTTTGCAAACGATCTCGGAATTCGATGAAATTAATTTTATTGGATCCGAATTTGTAAATTATTGTTAGATCTAAAATTTTCTATCCATCAGAGTTATTGTTTGATCATAAGAAATTAAGCGTGTAGAAATTTGTGTATACAATTTAATTAAATAAATGAGTTTTAAAAGAATCTGTTGTAGACTTCTGAATTGGGCTTCGCCACTAGTCCCATTGCGTTCAGAAGGCCTTAAAACGTATAGGTAGGCTGTAATCAGGCCTGATTTGGATACAAGTCCGTTTTTGGGTTTAAAACACTTAAAACGATGAAAATAATATTACTTTATTCTTTTTCGAACCCTGATTTTTTATGGCTGCCGAAAATTTATTTTCAATGGCTAGAATTCTTCAATTCTTTGTCCTTTGTTTTCTTACGATCCAATTAATGAAATTAAAAACTCCCAAAAAAAATTTGAAGCACTTCGTGAGATCTTTCGATCTATACGGTTGATGGAGGCTAATTGTTTCAGAAAACTCCAGAATTGATGATGTATGGTGCGTGGTTCTAGGGCGACTGAGGGCTGGAGGCGCCACCGTGAGGGGTCATAATTGGGGCGAAGGATGAACGAGGTACGGCGCATGTCACAATAATGACAGATCTTGGTTCGGAGGTTTGTAAGGAGGTGCATTTTGATAGGATGGGTAGCATTTGGAGGTTCGGTTTTACCTGGGAGGAACAAAATGGGTTTCAGCTGTTTAGGAAGATAGTATTGGGTGAGGAATTGTTTTGTTTTTTTATTTTGAAATTCGAACGTTTAAAAACATATAATTTTTGCATACTAAATCAGTTTTACGCGCGGTTGGATCCGTTGGGATCGTGTCGAAATTCCGGACAATATGAAACTATTGTGGATTAATTTTGAGACTGTTGAATTTTGGTCCTTCAATTGGATTTCAATCGCATTCGAAATCAAGATGAGTGAATAAACCCACTCACATTTAACTAAAATATTTGATTGTTAGTTAAATTAAATTCACGTTATGATATGATTGTATATTTTTGTTGTTTGATTATTTAGATTGCTTATTTGTATTAATATGCATAGACAGTATAATTTAATTTAACTGTTAATATAAATGTACAGTTAGAATTTATTTTCTAGTTTAAAAACCTCATACCAGATGACTAGTAAACTGACATTATATTGAACCGTTTAGGTGTATTGATTTCGATGGATGCCTTGGATTTATATATTTAATGTATTGATGTGAAATTCATCTTATCATTGACCTTGTTTATATATGTCTATTGATTATGTTGATTAATTTCAACCATTACCCTAGATGTTGTGGGCATCAAATAAACCCGGGATTAATCATTAAAATGATTTAATAATGTAGGTTTAAATGTTAAATACCTATGACCCTGATTTGGATTGAAATGATATATATCCTTTCCCAAAATACAAAAAATTAAACTTTAAGTATTATTTGGCCATGGGATAGAAAATTATATGCGGACACCGATTGGTTAAATAAATTTTGTTTAAACTTTGAATTTTGAAACATTGTTTTAAAAGCAATATAAATGAGATTTTATGAATTGATTTCCTTTAAAAATGAACTTTAAAATTTTGGAATTTAAATTTAATGATTATCATTATTTTTTTTGTTGTAAATCGAAGCTAAATATTTGTAATTTAGCATGAACTGAACCTATTGGAATTGAATTGTTTAAAAATATAAACAATTGTCCATGTTTAAAATTTACTTTAAATTAACCTTATTTAAAGTAGTATTTGATTTGTGAACTCTAGATTTGCTACAAAATAAAATGATTCCAAATGAGAATTCTATGTTAAACTTTAATATAAATCAGATTGTCTGAATTGAATTGATTTGAAAAAAAAGGTTGAATCGAAATCAAATACTAAAATTGAGCTGCATTGATTTGAAATTGAAACATGACTTCAAGTTATTCAGAAGGAACAATACCAATTTCAATTATAATATTTTAAACTATTTTATAAGCTATTTTACTAAATATTTATTTTATTTTACAAACTATACTATTTAACATATATTTATGTTGTATTATCTTTATAAACTATTTTCCATTTATATAAACTATTTTAATAACCAATTATCTATTTTACAACTACTTTATATTTTACTACATATATATGTATTTTACAAAATTTTGATAAACACTGTTTTATTTTTAAACTTTTATTATATAACTATTTATTTCCTAACTATTTTATATATATCTAAATTATTATAACATACTTTTCTACTAATTTAAATATTCAAATTATTTGGAACTGGAATTGTTTCAAGATTATAAGTTTGGTTTTTAAGTAGAGATTTTAATATGAATAATATTTTAGCTTGAATAATGAAATGATTTTTTTTAGAAAATCTGATATTTTGATATGAAGTATGAACCTTTCTGAAATGAAAAGAACTGATCGGCGTGAAAAATGAAAACATTTGGTTGTTAAAGAGACCGGGATCGAATATTATCATACTCTCTGCCAATACTGAAAACCAGTTTAACAACCGTGTACGTGATGGAGAATCCAAAATAAAGTAGGTTAGTTAGGCGAACACTACTGGAATGAAATAAGAAAACGATGATGGATGTCCTTGACCTTCGGGTCATAATTGAAATGACTAAAACAGGGCTATACCGGACCAAGTGAGGTTAGCTACCTCCATCGGCAACACTTCTTGCTATATTACTATAGTCCCTTGGTTTGATTGATTTTATGTGCATCCTTGATTTGGCAGTGTTGTCCGAGGTGGGCGGTAGTCGCGGCTATGCGTTACCACAAGTCCAGGCGTGCAACTAGTATATTCCTACTCTGGGCATTCCTCGTGTGCCTTGTCATATTATCCTGATAGCCCCATACGACTTTGATTTGTACCGTACCTATGGAGTGCCCTCTAATAGCCACTGGTTTATAGTGGACTTTATGGTATCTATATAAATTACAGTATTATAAACGGTGTAAGGGTAATAATGGTAATCCCGCTTCCTCTATTTTAGTATTTTATATTTAACCATATACAATATTATAATAGCATATTGTATTATATAGTATCTAGTTTAACGGATCCTTAGGAGATGGAAATTCTCGTAAACATCTCCTAAGTTATTGCGCAGATCACATGAATTTGATTTAACTGATATGAGAATATTTTAGTTCTGATCCAAGTGTTTTATCTTTTCATTTGTGCTCAGGTCTGCCTGAGTTTTTCAGTTATCAAAGACAAGGTTACGAAGATGAAGATGGAGTCTGACAGACGTATTATTATTATTCCGCTACAAATATTGGTATGTTGTATAATAGTTAACTCTGATAATCATTGTAAATGTATAATCAAATGTATGTTTTAACGGCTTCATGAATTGTTATTTATTTATTTATTATATTTTGTCCTTCCGCTGTGAGATTCTGTGATTGTTTTCTTCTTTCTTCTTTTCTTATATTAATCCCAATAACTGTCCATATTCTTGATTTGTTTATATCAACATTTGAGGATCATTAACGATTTAAACGGTCAAAAATCCAGGTTGTTACAATTGGTATCAGAGCTTTGGTTTAGCAAAAACCTTTGCTCTATTTGGGGATAACTCATTAGAGATAGGGTAGTAATACCCTATAATGAGTTTGTGTATATGAGAGAACTTACTGTAATTTTGATATAAAAATGGTTTTGTATTGTGTCGGTTTGTTCCGTTGAGTACTTACGAATTCTGGTCGGTACTTGGGACGCCAATGCATCAATAGAGATTTCTAAACACTTGAATAGGACTAATTAACATAATACTATTATTTGAAACATATTAAATTTGTTTAATTAATCAATATAACTAAACTATTGACTATTGAATGATCTTAATTAAGAAAAATGAAATGTTGAAAATTAACTGACAACAAAATAAGATGAACGTGAATATGGAATTGGAAATTTAATTTTGGGAGCTTTTGAAATGTTGATTTTCAAATGGTTTGAAATAATATTTTAAAAGTAGTTTCATATAGAAGTTAATTTCAAATGATTTAATGGAAAATGGGTGTGTTCCCTTCTTGTCTTTGGGAAATGACTTCGGTGATTAGTGCACACATCATCGACGTTGATTTTCGAGAGTCAGAGTGGAGGATGCCACTTAGAACTTTTATGATTTGTTCGAGAAAATTTAATTTTTATTTAAATATTTTATAGTATCGTTTATATAAAAGATATTATATATAATATTTTGAAAGTTAATTTGGAAATGAACCCGAAGGTGAATTCTTAAGTCTTAAATAATTAATGATGTTTAAATCATTGAAATGAATTAAATTTTAAAATTTTAAATTTCTAACTTGAAAAACAAGAAGATGAACTTGTGGGAATATAAACTAAATTATAAACTCTTCGAAATATGAAATAGGTAAACTTGAAATAGATTGGAAATATTAGACTTGTATAATACTAAACCATTTTTTTCATATATAACTTACCAACAAAATTAAGAAGTTAGATGTTATTGGAATATAGTTTGGTAATGAAGGAGAAAAATTTAGGTTTCTTATTTTAGATTTTGAAATATGTCTAAATCAAATTTTCAAAACCGCCGTGTTTTGGTAGTTCATAATAAAATATATAAAATTAAATGAAGTTGTAATAGTAATTGAAATGGACATATTGAATGACACTATATTACATCTTATTAAATGGTAAAACTTACCAAAAATGTTAGGAAATTAAAAGTGTTAATATAAAATTTGAAATTGTATATCAATGAACTTAAGTATTGTAATGTGGACTATCATTTAAAAAGTGAACTAGAGTGAAATGGTAATAAAACAAAACTATAACATAAGTAAAATGAAAAAAAATGAACTAAAAGTTAGCTTTAGAAAAAAGTTGTAAAATGAAATTGTTTGTAAAATGGAATTCCATATGAATGTGATTTATGTGGATGTAAACAAAGCATGGTGTAAATGAAATAAAAAAAAAACAATTAAATGAGGATCGATTAAAATAATTGAAGGAGAATAAGTATGTAGGTAATATAATTGGAGTGAGTCCATTCATTTAACCTTTGAATCGATTCATATAAAATTATTGACATTTGAAAATTTATATAATTATTGAAATAAATATAAAATGAATGTAATTATTGAATTGATATGATATAGAAATGAACTGAATCTAAATTTATATAATTATTGAAAAAGATTATCAGTGTGTGGATGTAAATAACGTGGACAATTATAGAAAGTAATATATATAATAAACCAAGCATTGACATTGGAAATGAATTTAGGAATGAAATATAACAAATGAAAATATGAATTGTTTAAAAGTGAAATAAACAAATGAAATCATACAAATAAAATAGTGACATTGCAAAATATTATTATTTTCCGAACCTAACCATACAAAGGAGACTCTGCCAAAAAAAATCATGAACTTATGACTTAGAAAATTTGTGAAAATTTGAGTTGTCAAACCTATATTAAACTTTTGTGTAGATAATTATTTCTAAGATGAATAAGAAATTATATGATTAAATATATATATTGACAACTTTCTTACTACGCCTTTTCGAGGACGAAAAGTTTTAAGTGGGGAGAGTGTAACATCTCGAGATTTTGCGATAATTTAAAATATTAATTTATTGTGATTTTGAACAAAGTTGGTTTAAATATTAAAATTAATGTTATATGTCATGGATTGTTAAAAATATGAACATAACTTGATTTATTGGGAATTGATTCTCGATGGTTATGCATGATAATGACAGTGTTTGATAATCTATTTATAATGGAATTTGAAATTTATATTGAATTAACGATATAAAAATGGATTAACTAATTTTGAGATTTATTTTATATTGATAATTCTAATTTATGGAAAACAGAAATAATTTATATCAATTTGACTGTGCAATGAAATTTCAACTTGTAGTAAATGTAATTATATATATTTATCGTAACGATAGTTATAATTTGGTTGTTTTGTAAATTTTGAGGATTGAAATTAATATTGAATTATTTGGATTTAATTAAGTCAATAAATTTATAATTAAACTTTAAATACTGAAATTGCATTAATGTATTGTGGAAACTTAAATAAATTGTTTTAGTAATTATGTGTAACTTATTTTGATTACTTGCAACATGTATAGGTTGTAGATAAGTTTGTGATTTTGTTTATATCGATTAACATTGGAAGTTGGGATTTAATATTAATATATTTTAGTGGAATTGATTGGTTTAATTTATAATTGAAATATAATTTGAATTTGTAAATAAAGGAAATTGAATTTACGATAAACGATGGTTGATTTATAAGTTTATATGAATTTTATTGTGATTTGAATAGAATTTATAAACTTTTGAATTTAATTTAAAGGCGAATAAACAAAAATGAATATTTTATTATATTAATAAACTGGTTAAAATTGTCATTTTGCAAATGATCTCGGAATTTGATGAAATTAATTTTATTGGATCCTGAATTGTAAATTATTATATGATCTAAAATTTCATAGCCGTCGGAGTTATCGTTTGATCGTAAGAAATTAAAACGTGTAGAAGTTTGTGTGTACAATTTAATTAAATAATCGATTTTTTTAAGAAACTGTTGTAGACTTATGAATTGAGCTTTTCCAATAGTCCCATTGCGTTCAGAAGACCTTTAAACATATAGGTGGGTTGTAAGCAGACCTGATTTGGACACAGGTCCGTTTTTGGCTTTAAAACACGTAAAACGATGAAAATAATATTAATTTATTCTTTCTCGAACACTATTTTTCGGTGGCCGCCGTATGTTTATTTTCAATGGCCAGAATTCTTCAATTCTTTGTCCCTTGTTTTCTTACGATCCAATTAATGAAATTAAAACTCCCAAAACAAATTTTGAAGCGCTTCATGAGATCTTTCGATCTATACGGTTGATGGAGGCTAATTGTTTCAGAATCACCAGAATTTGATGATGTATGGTATGCGGTTCTAGGGTGATTGAGGGCTGGAGGCTCCACCGTGAGGGGTCATAATTAGGGAAAAGGGTGAACAGGGTACAATGCATGTCACGGTGATGATGGATCTTGGTTTGGAGGTCTGTAGGGAGGTACGTTTTGATAGGATGGGTAGCATTTGGGGGTTTGGGTTTATCTGGGAGGAACAAAGCGGGTTTCAGCTATTTGGGAAGATGGTGAATAGCCGCTGATGTGGCAACATTGTATTGGGTGAGGAATTGTTTTGTTTTTTTATTTAGAAATTTGAACGTTTAAACATGTATAACTTTTGCGTATTAAATCAATTTTGCGCGTGGTTTGATCCGTCGGGATCGTATCGAAATTCAGACAATATGGAACTGTTGCGGCGAGATGTTGAATTTTGGGCCTTCAATTGGATTTCAATCGCGTTTGAAATCAAGGTGAGTGATTAAACTCACTCACACTTAACTAAAATATTTGATTGTTAGTTAAATTAAATCCAGGTTAAGATATGATTGTATTTTTTGTTGTTTGATTGTTTAAATTGCTTATTTGTGTTAATTTGCATAGACAGTATAATTTAATTTAACTACTAATATAAATTGTACAGTTAGAATTTATTTTCTAGTTTAAAAACCTCATACCTGATGACTAGTAAACTGTCATTATATTGAACCGTTTACGTGTATTGATTTTGATGGATGTCTTGGATTTATATATTTAATGTATTGATGTGAAATTCATTTTATTATTGACCTTGTTTATATATGCCTATTAATTATGTTGATTAATTCCAACCACTACCCTAGATGTTACGGGCATCAAATAAACTCGGGGTTAATCATTAAAATGAAGTAAAAATGTAAGTTGAAATGATAGATACCTATGACCCTGATTTGATTGAAATTATATATATCCTTTCCCAAAATAGTAAAATTAAATTTTAAGTATTATTTGGCTATAGGGTAGAAAATTATATATGGACACCGATTGGTTAAATAAATTTTGTTTACACTTTGAATTTTGAAACATTGTATTAAAAGAAGTATAAATGAGATTTTATGAATGATTTCCTTTAAAATTGAACTTTAAAATTTTGGAATTAAAAGTTAAATGATTATTATTGTTGTTGTTGTTCTAAATCGAAGCTAAATATTTGTAATTTAGCATGAATTGAACATATTGAATTGAATTGTTTAAAAATATAAACAATTGTCCATGTTTAAAATTTACTTTAAATTAACCTTATTTAAAGTAACATTTGATTTGCGAACTCTAGATTTGCTACAAATTAAAATGATTCCAAATGAGAATTCTATGTTAAGTTTTAAAAGTTTAAATCAGATTGTCTTAATTGAATCGATTTGAGAAAAAGGTTGAATAGAATTTAAATACTGAAATTGAGCTGTATTGATTAGAAATTGAAACATGACTTCAAGTTATTCAGAAGAAACAATACTAATTCCAATTATAATATTTTAAACCATTTTATAAGCTATTTTACTAAATTTTTATTTTATTTTATTTTACAGACTATACTATTTAACATTTATTTATATTGTACTATCTTTATAAACTATTTTTTTCTTATATATATTTTCTATTTAAATAAACTATTTTAATAACCAATTATCTATTTTACAACTACTTTATATTTTACTACATACATATGTATTTTACAAAATTTTGATAAACTCTATTTTATTTTTAAACTTTTATTATATAACTATTTATTTCCTAACTATTTTATATATATCCAAATTAGTTTAGCATACTTTTCTACTATTTTAAATATTCAAATTATTTGGAACTGGAATTGTTTCAAGATTATAAGTTTGGTTTTTAAGTGGAGATTTTAATATGAATAGTATTATAGCTTAAATAATGAAATGATTATTTAGAAAAATCTGTTATTTTGATATGAAGTATGAACCTCTCTGAAATGGAAAGAACAGATCGGTGTGGAAAATGTAAACGTTTGGTTGTTAAAGTGACCGGGATCGGATGTTGTCATACTCTCTGCCAATACCGAAAACCACTTTAACAACTGTTACGCGGTAAAGTAGGTTGGTTTGGCGAACGCTACTGGAATGAAGTAAGAGAACGGTGATGGATGTCCTTGACCTTCGGGTCATAATTAAAATGACTAAAATAGGGCTATACCGGGGTAAATGGGGTTAGCTGCCTCCATTGGCAACACTTCTTCCTTTATTACTATAGTCCCTCGGTTTGATTGATTTGATGTGCATCCTTGATTTGGGAGTGTTGTTTGAGGTGGGCGGTAGTCGCGGCTATGCGTTACCACAAGTCCGAGCGTGCAACTAGTATATTCCTACTCCGAGCATTCCTCGTGTGCCTTGTCATATTATCCTGATCGAGCCCCCCACGACTTTGGTTTGTACCATACCTATGGAGGAGTGCCCTCTGATGACCACTGGTTTATAGTAGAATTTACTGTATTTGTATAGATTACAGTATTATAAACGATGTAAGGGTAATAATGGTAATCCTGCTTACACTATTTTAATATTTTATATTTAACCATAAACACTATTATAATAGCGTAACGTATTATATAGTATCTAGTTTAATGGATCCTTAGGAAATAGAAATTCCTCTAACATCTCCTAAGTTATTGCACTCATATTATCACATGAATTTGATTTAACTGATATGAGAATATTTTAGTTCTTATCCGAGCGTTTAGTCTTTTCATTTGTGCTCGGGTCTGCCTGAGTTTTTCAGTTATCGAAGACACAGTTACGAAGATGAAGATGGAGGTTGACAGATGTATTATTATTATTATTATTCCTCTGCAGATAGTGGTATATTGTATAATAGTTAACTCTGATAATCATTATAAATGTATAATCAAATGTAGTTTTAACAACTTCATGAACTGTTATTTATTTATTTATTATATTTTGTCCTTCCACTGTGACATTCTGTGATTGTTTTCTTCTTTCTTCTTTTCTTATATTAATCTCAATAACTATCTATATTCTTTGTTTGTTTTGGTCGATAGTTGAGGATCATTGTCGATTTGAACGGTTAAAAATCCAGGTCGTTACATACTCGCTTTCATATTATTCACATATGAACTGTCTAACATAAGTAACATTAAAATCTAATTTGGATGATGGTTGTTGATTTAAATTCAACACTGATGTGTTAAACAATATTGGTTAAGTGATTGGCAGAAGCTGACTTGAATTTAATATTTTGAAGATGTTGATTCACCGTCGGACGAATTGATTAAGTGTGAAGTTACGAAATTATTTTTATAACAAAAATAAGATTTTTGAATCGAATTTTGTGTAAGTTAAATAAAATAATAGTTTTTTTAATACATCAATATTTATGGTTGGATTTTATAAAGAAATTGTAAAATGATTTATGTGGTGAAATTCATGTTTTATAAATAAGTTTTATAATTTAATTTTTTGAGTATTAAAACTTAACCAAGTATTATAAATAATTCTATGAAGTTATATAAAACTAAGCTTTATTAATGAATAAGTTTTATAAGTGATTTCAACTGTTTGAATAAGTTTTATAAATTGATTTATAAATTCAGGAAACGACTTATAAATGGGGTTTGAACTCAAAGTTAGAAATGCATGAAATTTAAAAATCTAAACAAGAAATTCTAATTGATTGAATTTGATTTGCAAGCTAAATTCTAAATGAATTAATTTAAAATCGAGAAGTTAAAATAAGAAATGAAGTTTTGTAAAGAAAAAACAAAATTAAGTTTATAATAAGATTTATAAAGGATTTTATAATAAATCCAAATTTGTAAACAAGTTTTGAAATAAGGAATTTAAAGCTAATCAGATGGTTTTAGTAAGGATTTAATCACAAACTCCATTTTTACTTGGCAGAACGATATACGTTATTGAAAAAGAATGACTGACCAAATGCTTAGTCTTTTCGGTTTTGAATTTTAAAAAAATCCAAATATATTAGTTAACGTAATTAATGTGTTAATTATCCTAAGTTTAGCTAACTAAGGTAATTTTTAATAAACTATTAAAATATAATCCCAAATTTTCATAAGTGATTAAAGGTAAGGTATCCCCTTTTATCTTGTGCGGAAATTTCATATCATAAAATTATTTCAATTATTTTTTTGGAATTAATCTTATAGTTAACTCTTTATCAAACTTAGAAAATTCATAAAAAATTCTACATGCTTCGAAAATTATGAAACTTGAAACACAACTCCAGAATCGTGTTACATGCAACATATAAAAATCTCATACGAATCGAAGAGGAAATGCTTTATATTTTGATCAAAAACTGAACTTATTCTTATCAAATAAAATACTTAATGTGACAGCCCACCCAGCACCGATCGACATTTCCAATGAAAGTGTGTTGTGCCAATGTCCAACCAGCACGGGATAGTCGTCAAAGAAAGGAAAGAAGGGAATTTGAACTAACAAGGAACCTGTAGAATGTCTCACAGCGCATGGAATAAAATATAATAATAACATACTTGACATAAAACAAACGAGACAGTGCATAAGCTGAGAACTAAACCATAATCATCATAGCAGCGAAAATTCAAAATACAGCTTATGTTTCACATCATCATTATTTCAACTTTTAAAACTGTCTCTAAAGCAAAATAAGAAAGGTACACTACTAATGCCCAAAGTAGTGACCAGCAGCGACACAGGGAGAATATATATATCATACGTAGGAGCCTCCTGCTCGTCTCCGGATCAGCTACTCGTGCATAACCAGCTAACATGTCTCTAGTCTGTCCGTTTAAGAGCACCCAGAGTAATAAGAAGAGACATAAAACTCTAGGTCAGACAAAAGTATGGTATGAGTGATAAGCAGCAAAACAGAACAATAACATGTATACTAAACCATACCTGAACCTGCAATCAAAGAGTTAGCACAACAAGATGTACAATACTCTAAGGTGACACTAACATATGGTGTAAAGATACGGGGTGGGGGTGTGCATGTCATAATGATCGCAAACAATCAAGCATAACAACCATCCTCACATCTCTCACTCAGTGCGTAAAGCATACGATATCCACCGCTTTGATAACCAAAATCCTTGCTATGATCACTCTGGCCCATGAAGTCATAGCGACTCCACTGCACTGATTCATAGCCACTAGTCCTTGCTATGTCCACTCTACCCCATGAAGTTATGACGATTTCACTGCACTGGCTCATAGCATTGCTACGATCACTCTGCCCCATGGAGTAATAACTACCCCACTGCACTGATCCGTAGCCTAACATCTGTCGTGGTGGAGAATCAAAGTTATGGACGTCGACAACTCCTTAGCACACGTCCCGCAACAAAGCCCAACTCATGAAGTTAACTCGTTGGTTCCTAACTGGATCCTGAGTACAAGCTTCCTATTTGGACTACCTTTGCATCTCGGTTTTTTGGTCATCACCGGATCGGTCTTCTTTTTTCTTCCCTCGGTTCGGTCATCCCATCGGTTCGTGATCGGTTCTCCAGGTCGGCTCGTGGCCAAGCTTCACAGTTCGAATGTGAACTTCCTCCCTCAGTTCGGTCCTACTCGTTCGTGGCTTCTGGTTCGGATCATGTGCACCCACTAGGTTCGGGTCGGGCTCCTCAATTCGTGATGTCCTCTTCGGAGCATCGTTTCGTGATTTCCACTTCAGATCGGTTTGGGGTATGCGAAGCACGAGCGGTTCAGGGTCAAGCCTCCTGGACCAAGTAAGCGGTTCGTGATACATCCAGGCGAGCGGGTCTGGGTCGGTTCGGGGGTCACGAACGGGTCGGTTCGGCTGGGGCGATCCGATCCGGTCCTCTACATATTTCCTGCAAGTTTCCAGCGACTGTTTTACGCCATACGATGGCGTTTTCGATCATTTTAACTTTTCTAATCAATCAAAAAGCATACCATATAGTCATAGCAACATGTATAATCAACCACAAACACCAAAACAACAATATGATGTATTAAAATGGATCAAACATACCCAAAACCCATATTTTCCTTTTAATCCCCCTTAATCATGTTTAAGCATACAATTAGCAAAACTTATCCAAATTAGCCCAAATTTCTATCAGAGCCCTAAAATAATATTTTAGAATTTCTAAACATTTTCCAGATTTTTAACATGCATAATTTCGTTAATTAGCACTAATCACCCTAATTAACTGTAATTAGTGTAAAAACAATGTTAATCACTCACCTTAGCCACAAATAACACATAGATGTGAAAATATCTTTGATTTGGGTCGAATCCCTATGCCACACAACAGCTCTATTCCCAATTTGATGCTAATTTGCCTTGATTAGATATAGATTAGGCTAAAACTTGATTAAATGGTGATTAAAAGGTGATTTGGGTGTTGGAGGTCATTGTTAGGGTTAGGGAAATGTTTTAGGCGGCTGAGAAAATGAAAATAGATCGTTTCCTAACTGATTTCAGCCTCCCCACAACCCTAATCCCGAAATGGGTCATGGGCCCTCTTGCTAATCACCTTATTTAGGCCTGGTTAAGCTGTTTTTCACCTTCTAAACCTTGTTTCAACCATATCTCTCAAACGATGAGTCCATTTGGCTAATGTGACCACTCTATGGAAAGGTAAACCATCATCCGAATCTAATGGAAGTAGTTTCAGGTCAAAACTCCTTACCAATCAAAAGTTATGGCCTAAACAAGATCAGCTAGGGGCAAAAAGGTCATTTAAAAAGCGGCAAAAATCATTAACATGGGAAATGACCTTAATAGTCGTCTCCCAAAGTTACATGGCTATACGACTTCGCATGAGAAAGAAATAAATATTCTACGATCCCTTGATGCGTAGAATGCGGGTCGTTACATTCTTCCCCCCTTAAGAAATTTCGCCCCTGAAATTCCTTAACTAAGAAATAAGTAAGGATCCCGCATGCCTACCAGCCATTCACAACAATCAAACATACAAAACAACAAACAAGTCTATCCTAGCATGCGGAAAACTAAATTGCAATTAAAATCTTACCAGGCAAAGAGTTCTGGATATGTCTTCCTATTGCTATCCTCTGTCTCCCAAGTACAGTCATTCTCATTCTCGCCCCACTGAACTTTGACTAGATTCACCGCTTTCCATCGAAGTTACTTCGTAACGTGCTCGACAATACGAATCGGCTTGCGGTTACCAACCGCCTCGGATTCTACTTCAATATCATCCAACTGATCAGGTGAAATTGTCGTATCGGGGTCGTGCACGAATTTCCTTAACTGGAAAACATGAAATACGTTATGAACTCCTACCATCTTCTCTGGTAATTCAACTTTATATGCCAAATTCCCAACTTGCTCGAGGATTGGGAATGGACCAATAAATCTTGGTGCCAGCTTTCCTCTCCTTCCAAATCGAATAGCATTCTTTCATGGAGAGATCTTGACAAATACTAGGTTGCCAATGGAGAATTTCAGATCTCTTCTCTTCTTATCAGCATAACTTTTCTGCCTATCTTGGGCAATCTTCATTCGTTGTTGAATAACCTTGATCTTATCTGAGGTTTCTCTTATCACGTTGGCCCAAGCACAAATTTCTCGTCGGTTTCTAACCAACATGATGGTGACTTGCACGGTCTTCCATACAAAGCTTCATATGGAGCCATACCAATACTGGACTGATAACTATTATTATATGCGAACTCCACTAGATGCAAATGGTCATCCCATGATCCACCAAAATCTAATATGCAAGCTCTCAAGAGATCTTCTAATACTCGATTCACCCTCTCTGTCTGACCGTTAGTTTGAGGATGATACGCGGTACTGAGATATATTTCTGACCCTAGAGCCTCTTGTAAGCTCTTCCAAAACCCACTAGTAAACAACGGGTCTCGGTCACTCACAATGCTTTTAGGTACTCCATGAAATCTCACTACCCACTTCATATATAGTTCTACTAACTTCACTGCTGTTCTATTCGACTTGACGGGTATAAACCTTGCACTCTTGGTCAATCGGTCCACAATCACCCAAATGCTATCATGGACCGATCTAGTCCTTATTAACCCATCAATGAAATCCATTGATACTTGTTACCACTTCCATTCTGGAATTTCTAATGGTTGCAACAAACCACTAGGCTTCTTTTGCTCAGCTTTAACTAGCTGGCAGTTCATGCACTTGGATATAAACTTCCCAACGTCTCTTTTCATCCCTTCCCAGTAGTAGGTCCGCTTCATGTCTCGATACATTTTGTTACCAATGGGATGTATAGTTAGTTTTGAGTGATGACATTCTCTAAGCACTTCATCTCTCAATCCATTGACATTGGGCACAACCAGTCTTCCATTCTTCCTAAGCCATCCATCTCGATCAAGCTCATACTTGTCCATCTCCTTATTGATACTCGTCTCTAACTTGGAGATGATTTCCAATAAGTTAGGATCGTCCCTCTGACTGGAACCAATCCGCTCAATTAAAGTGGGTCTGATCGTCAAACTTGCTAATACTTCTGGATCTAGTTCGCACTTTGGTCTGAAATCATACCCAGCGATGTACTCCCGTTACTTCCATTCCAGAAACATAGCCCCTAAACTGGCATGTCTTCTACTCAATGCATCAGCTACTGCATTGCCTTTTCCTGGTGTATATGCGATATCGAAATCATAGGAAGCTAAAAATTCTAACCATCTTTGCTGTCGGAGATTTAGATCCTTCTGAGAGAAAAGATATTTTAGCGATTTATGATCGGTAAACAACTCGAATCTTTCTCCCAAGAGATAATGTCTCCACATCTTTAACGCAAATACGATCGCTGCCAAATTATGGGTAGGATATCTTTTCTCATGCGGTTTCAGTTGCCGACCAGCATAATCTACAACCCTACCTCCTTGCATCAATACCTAGTCCGATACCACATGCATCTGTATATACTGTCATCTCTTCATTCCCCTTAGGAATGACTAACACTGGTGCACACGTCAACTTTTCCTTTAGACTCTTGAATGCATTCTCGCGCTTTTCGTCCCAGACGAAAGCTTGATTCTTCTTGGTTAAATGAGTCAACGGTGCTGCTATCTTGGAGAAGTCTTGGATAAACTTACGATAATATCCAGCCAATCCCAAGAAACTTCTTACGTCTGTTGCACTCTTGTGCGTAGATCAATCTTGTACCATAGCCACCTTCGCAGGGTCCACGGCAACACCATTCTCTGAAACAACATGGCCCAAGAATCTCACTTCCCTTCTCCAGAAGTGACACTTAGAAAACTTTGCTTTGAGTTGGTGTTTTCTCAACACCTCCACCACTATCCTCAGATGTTCCTTGTGTTCTTCCACTGACCTCGAATAAACCAAGATATCGTCTACGAACATAAGAACAAACTTATTCAATTGATCTCAGAATACTCTATTCATAAGATCCACAAAATATGCTGGTGCATTGGTCAACCCGAATGGCCTGACCAACCACTCGTAGAATCCAAACGGCGTCCGAAAGGTCGTTTTAGCTATACTCTCAACTTCCACCCTGAGCTGATGAAAACCTGTCGCAAGATCCAACTGGGAGAACACTCTCGCGCCACTCAACTGATCAAACAAATCATCTATCCGTGGTAGAGGATGCTTATTCTTCCTCGTCACCTTATTCAACTCGCGGTAGTCCACACACAATCGAAGGGAACCATCTGCCTTGGTAGCAAACACAACTGGTGCTCCCCACTCAGAAACACTTCTTCTGATAAATCCCTTCTTCAAAAGATCGCTCACTTGCTCCCCGAGCTCTCGCTGCTCCCTTGGTGCCATACGACGAAGTGGCATCACTATAGGTCTGGCATCTTTCACTAAATCAATATGGAACTCAGTCTCTCGGTGTGGTGGAAGTCCGGTCACTTCCTCGAAGACGTCCGGATACTGGCCAGCCACGGGCACATCTGACAACTCATCATGCAGGATGTCGAGGGAATTTAGAAAACTAGCCATTACCCCATCACTAGGTAAACCACCAAACACTACCCTCCGCCCATCATCCGCTCTAACTGTCACCAAAAAGCCCTCACAGTCTACCACCATTCCGTACCTTTGGAGCCAATCGACTCCCAAAATGATGCCAAACCTAGTAAAGCCCAAAACAAAGCAATCACAAACATACATCCATGACTCGATAAGACCACATTACAACAAATCATACTAAGACTAGTCGAACTGCCAATCGGGTTCGTCCCCGCTAAAGTTCTATCGACTATCTCGGGTTCCAATCCCAACCTATCTACCAGGTCACTAGATATGAAGGAACGGGGAGCTCCGGTATCAAACAATACTCGAACAGGAACATCATAAACAGAAAGCATACCTTGGATAACGACATTCTTTCCTTTCTCCGCCGTAGTTGGGGCATTCAACGAAGAAGGAACAACACTAAGAGCATATGCTTTCACAATCTGCTTTTCTTTAGGGGGTTGCGGACATTTATCCTTATGATGTCCTACTTGGACACAGTTGAGGCATTCCTGTCCGCTGGCTTCGCTCGACATTCTTTAGCATAATGGCCCTTCTTGCCACAGCTAAAGCACTCAACATCTTTCTTGCTCTTTTTCTGACCATCCTTAGCTTGGTTCTGACTCTGCTTCTTTTTGTTCTAAGAATTATTCTTGCCTCCACCGCTTGCTTGCGGCTTTAGCCCTTCTGCAGATGCAACAACGACTTCAGTCTTGGGTTTAGGATAAAGGCTCTCTGACCTCAATGCTTTCCCCACAATCGATTCAAACGTCTCATCGATGTGGTTAATAAGCCTTTCCCCCAAGTACTGATCTAAGCCTGTTATGAACTTCTCATTCTTCTTCTCGGGAGTGTCAATAAGAGATAATCCATACTTCGACAAAGTATCGAACTCAGCAATATACTCCGAGACTGCCCTACCATTCTGCTTGAGCTCCAGAAATTTCCTAAATAATTCTGATTTCTGAGCAGCTGGGATAAACTTATCACTGAATCGGGCCTTAAACTGATCCCAAGTAACTTGATCCTCAGGAGTACCTGCCGTAATAGCATTCCACCAATTCATTGCCCGTCCTTGCAGTTGACGGGAAGCTAGCTTCCTTTTCATCGCGTCTTCAATTCCCAAATCCTCGAAAATACGCTCACTACTATCAAGCCAATCCTGAACTTCTGTAGCTGATTCCATTCTGTGGAACGGCTTCCCACCAAGACTAGCGTAGTCCTTACAAAGCTTGGCGAAATCGACCCTAGGTGCCTGCACCGCTACACCACCACCATTTGCAGCATTGGGAACTGCTCCTTACACATTTCTAAGCATCTCCCTCATGAAGTCAGTAAACATCGTCCTCATACCAGGAGCATTCCCATTATTAGTTCCTCTACCAATACCCCTAGTATATCGGCTCATCGTTCAATTTGTAAGGAGAAAACGAATAACCATCTCTTTAGTGGTGCCAGTGCAATGTGACTTCATCCTTAAATATACTAATAGTATATATATAACTTTTAAATACCAAAATATAACAAATATGCGCTCTCATATACGTACTATCTCTCCATGGTATCTTTCCCTAGGTTAACTATGCAACCTAGTGCTCTGATACCAAATGTGACGGCCCGCCCCGCACCGATCGACATTTCCAATGAAAGTGCGTTGTGCCAATGTCCAACCAGCACGGGACGGTCGTCAAAGAAAGAAAAGAAGGGAACTTGAACTAACAAGGAACCTGTAGAATGTCTCACAGTGCATGGAATAAAATATAATAATAATATACTTGACATAAAACATACGAGATAGTGCATAAGCTGAGAACTAAACCATAATCATCATAGCAGCGGAAATTCAAATACAACTTATGTTTCACATCATCATTATTTCAACTTTTAAAACTGTCTCTAAAGCAAAATAAGAAAGGTACACTACTAATGCCCAAAGTAGTGACCAGCAGAGAAACAGGAAAATATATATATCATACGTGGGAGCCTCTCCTTGTCTCCGGATCAGCTACTCGTGCATAACCAGCTAACCTGTCTCTGGTCTGCCCGTTTAAGAGCACCCAGAGTAATAAGAAGAGACATAAAACTCTGGGTCAGACAAAAGTCTGGTATGAGCGATAAGCAGCAAAAAAGAACAATAACAAGTATACTAAACCATACCTAAACCTGCAACCAAAGAGTTAGTACAACAAGATGTACAATACTCTAAGGTGACACTAACATATGGTGTAAAGATACGGGGTGGGGGTGTGCATGTCATAATGATGACAAACAATCAAGCATAACAACCATCCTCACATCTCTCACTCAGTGCGTAAAGCGTACGATATCCACCGCTTTGATCATCCAAATCCTTGCTACGATCACTCTGCCTCATGGAGTCATGGCGACTCCACTGCACTGATCCACAGCCACTAGTCCTTGCTATGTCCACTCTGCCCCATGAAGTCATGACGACTTCACTGCACTGGCTCATAGCCCTGCTACGATCACTCTGCCCCATGGAGTAATAACAACCCCACTGCACTGATCCGTAGCCTAGCATCTGTCTTGGTGGTGAATCAAAGTTATGGACGTCGACAACTCCTTAGCACATGTCCTGCAGCAAAGCCTAACTCATGAAGTTAACTCGTTGGTTCCCAACTGGATCCTGAGTACAAGCTTCCTATTTGGACTACCTTTGCATCTCGAGTTTTTGGTCATCACTGGATCGGTCTTCTTCTTTCTTCCCTCGATTCGGTTCGGCCGTCCCATCGGTTCGTGATCGGTTCTCCAGGTCGGCTCGTGGCCAAGCTTCACAGTTCGAGCGTGAACTTCCTCCCTCAGTTCGGTCCTACTCATTTGTGGCTTCCGGTTCGGATCGTGTGCACCCACTGGGTTTGGGTCGGGCTCCTCAATTCGTGATGTCCTCTTCGGAGCATCGTTTCGTGATTTCCACTTCAGATCGGTTTCGGGGTATGCGAAGCACGAGCGGTTCAGGGTCGAGCCTCCTGGCCCTAGTAAGCGGTTCGTGATACATTCAGGCGAGTGGGTCTGGGTCGGTTCAGGGGTCACGAACGGGTCAGTTCGGCTGGGGCGATCTGATCCGGTCCTCTACATATTTCCTGCAACTTTCCAATGACTGTTTTACGCCATACGACGGCGTTTTCGACCATTCTAACTTTTCTAATCAATCACAAAGCATACCATACAGTCATAGCAACATGTATAATCAACCACAAACACCAAAACAACAACATGATGTATTAAAATGGATCAAACATACTCAAAACCCATATTTTCCCCATAATCCCCCTTAATCATATTTAAGCATACAATTAGCAAAACTTATCTAAATTAGCCCAAATTTCTATCAGAGCCCTAAAATAATATTTTAGAATTTCTTTACATTTTCCATATTTTTAACATGCATAATTTCATTAATTAACACTAATCACCCTAATTAACTATAATTAGTGTAAAAACAATGCTAATCACTCACCTTAGCTACAAATAACACTTAGATCTGAAAATATCTCTGATTTGGGTCGAATCCCTATGCAACACAACAGCTCTATTCCCAATTTGATGCTAATTTGCCTTGATTAGATGTAGATTAGACTAAAACTTGATTAAATGGTGATTAAAAGGTGATTTGGGTGTTGGAGGCCATTGTTAGGGTTAGGGAAATGTTTTAGGTGGTTGAGAAAATGAAAATAGATCGTTTCCTAACTGATTTCAGCCTCCCCATAACCCTAATCCCGAAATGGGTCATGGGCCCTCTTGCTAATCACCCTAATTAGGCCGAGTTAAGCTGTTTTTCACCTTCTAAACCTTGTTTCAGCCATATCTCCCAAACGGTGAGTCCGTTTGGCTAATGTGACCACTCTACGGAAAGCTAAACCATCATCCGGATCTAATGGAAGTAGTTTCAGATCAAAACTCCTTACCAATCAAAAGTTATGGCTGAAACAAGATCAACTAGGGGCAAAACGGTCATTTAAAAATCAGCAAAAATCATGAACATAGGAAATGACCCCAATAGTCGTCTCCCAAAGTTACATGGCTATACGACTTCGCATGAGAAAGAAATAAATATTCTACGATCCCCTGATGCGTAGAATGCGGGTCGTTACATTCTTCCCCCGTTAAGAAATTTCACCCCCGAAATTCCTTAACTAAGAAACAAGTAAGGATCCCGCATGCCTACCAACCATTCACAACAATCAAACATATAAAACAACAAACAAGTCTATCCTAGCATGCGGAAAACCAAATTTCAATTAAAATCTTACCTGGCAAAGAGTTCTGGATACGTCTTCCTAATGCTCTCCTTTGTCTCCCAAGTATAATCATTCTCATTCTCGCCTCACTGAACTTTGACTAAATTCACAGCTTTCCTTCGAAATTGCTTTGTATCGTTCTCGACAATACGAATCGGGTTGCGATTCCCAACCGCCTCGGGTTCTACTTCGATTTTTGTGGAATATTTATATTAGTCACATCTAATTTTGAGGCTACTGTGACTGAGTTGAGGAAGGCCTTTGACTCAATGACAATGGTTGACACCTATGCAATAAAGTCAGAGATTTCAACATTGAGTTTGTCTCCAGCAGCCTCTTCATTATTGTCCCCCTTTCCGTCTTAAAACAACCAAATCTAAAACCTCCCCCCATCTATTGAATCCAAGCCTCGCTCCTTTATTCCATCACTAACGATGCCAAAATTTTCGCGCATCACATTCATCCACACAACCTCTCCAGATCTATGTCTATTCTCTCATTTTCAATTGTTTCTCTACCGGTGGAACCGCTATGTGTAGCTGACACTTCTACTTGTCACCCCAATCTCATTCCACAAGAGGTCATTTGGTTTGATCAAAACGAGCAGAAAATCGCCATTTATTTGCAATTGACAAGTTTTGAGTTTCTCCAAGGGCGATAAGTGAAATTTGCATGTTTCTTTTCTTTTGGTTTAGAAGAGCTTTTTATAACAGTAGGATTCACATTGATCCTCCAACACACCACTTTTGAGCATGAATACCGCCCGTGCAATGTTGGTTTATTCGATGCGCAGATAGCATAAAACTTTGATGATGGCAGGGCTCAAATTGAGATGATCAATGATCAGTTCACTGACATTTTAGGCTCAGTTGGCACCAGTTTGGATGACATTGAGATGACGAGCACATAGAATTTCTACTGCATATTCATTCGGGAAGTTGGCGTATGGAGCACTGAAAGTTTACGACCTATTTGTTATCTTATTGTGTTTATCATTTAAAACAACATCATACCTAAGTCAGGTAGCCTAGAGCAGATATATTTATCATCCCATAAGGCCCATTATGATAGAATTGACGGTGTAACCATCAGTTGGGCTTGCATACTTATGGTCCACATGGTTAATCCGTTGGAACGCCTCATTCATTTTTTATATGGTCATGATAGGGCCACCCTTAGAAGGATTAACATCCAGTTGCCTTCACCAGTACCTTCAACACTAATAATTGAGTAGGAGCAAGAGAATCTGCAACAGGCATAGAATGAAATAAGAGCTTCGAGCTCGCAATTATCCAATAAGATCAGGCGGAGCTTTAGAAGATTAGGTTGGAGCAACGACATTAATGGCATTATATTTGGTGTTTTCCGCCATGCTACAACCATGCCGAGGTTGCGACAGGGGTTGAGCTCAAACCGCGAAACGTGACCTTTAATTATTAGCAGACACCATTAGTAGGATTGTTGTATCGCTCCTTTCCAACATTCACTTTCTTTTTCTCTTTTTTATGGGGAACAACTGCTATTTGTCCTATTGTAAAAATGGACATGTAAATTCTTTTGTGATATGTTAAGCTCTTGATGTTCTAAATATCACATTTATTTGTGGAACATGTGAAGTCTCATAATTGGAAATTAATTGACTGTTACAGAAAAATTGGAAAATCCTAATCTTCGGTGAGGATAGGTAAAAGTCATTCTATAACAACCTGGAATTTCAGAACCAATTTAAAATTTTAATTTAAGCTATTTTAAGGAATTTGTGAACATAAATTGATTATTTTTGCTAAATAAAAATTGAGAATAATTTTGAAATTAGTTTTTATAGTTTATTTTACTAAAAACAAACTCAGTAAAATTGTTAAATTGATTTATAAGCTTTGTTTTGGAAATTTTAAAAATTCGATTTTTAAAATCATCGCATAGCCCTTAAAAAAAAATGAAATTTTGCTAGGAAGCTCAGAATTCAATTCCATTTTTTTGGACTCGTATCGTCTAATAATGGTTAAATCCAAAAGGCCATGATTTTTGGAGTTAGCGTTTGGGCGTACAAGAAGAAAAGGTATGCTAAAATCGCATTTTTGAAGCTAATTTGAGCAAATTTACAAAGGAACATTATTGAGACGACCTCGGAATTCGACGATTTTTTTTTTTGAATCCATAGCGTCGAATAATGGTAAAATTCCAAATTTCATGATTCTTAAAATCAGTATGTGACCGGGAGTGATTTTTAAAGTGAAAAACAAACAATATTCTGACTTTAAAAATTCGGTGTTTGTGCATACGGACTCGGAATTCATCGAAACCAGTTTCGTTGGGTCTGTAATGTTGAAGAGTAGCTTCATGTCAATTTTCATTTAAAACTAAATCCGTAGGTGACCACAAGGATTTTTAAACGATGAAAACAAGCAAAAATTGAGTATAATCGAATAAAATAAAATATATAAATAATAAAAAAATAATTTTTCCTCCACTATAAAACATTCTAAACATTTCTAAACCTAACGCTAATTCACAAAATCCACCGTGCCTCCATTTCATTCTTCCAACGTGAAAAATTAATCTTCTTTGATTTTTTAAAAATCAAATACTCATTCATAAATCATGAAACTTATATATTTGTAATCTCTAGAGCTTGGTCTTCGATTTGGTATGAGTATGGCAGAGGTTTAAAAATATTTTGTATGCTGCGTTTTTCCAGCGTATGGTTTATGCGGGCTAGGGTTGATGAATTCGTGAAATAGAAGCAACGATGCATGAATTCGAGTTTGTTTTGGTGTTTAGGAGGTAGAATAGCACGTTGTGGCCAAATTTGAGGCGATTTGATGACAAAAGCGTCGAGAGGAAGAAGGGACTGTGCACGTTTTGACAATGGACTGGATTTTTGGGGAAGCTTGAGTTTGAGATTCATGGTGTTGACATTGTAGAGGAGAAGAAGAGAAGAACAACGGTGTTTACGGTTTGTGTTTTTGTGTAGAAACGAAGGAGAAAGAGGTGGAGGAAGCTTGCATAAAGATGGACATGGAGGGGATGCGTTTTTGGACTGAGTACGTGAGGTTCGGAGAGGGAGAGGGATTAGAGGAAGTGATTAGAGAAGAAATAAGGGTAATTAATTAATTTATGTTAATGTTAATGACATATATATGTACACGAATCTTGTAAAAAGCATAACCTTTTCATACTGACTCGGAATTCAGCGAAACATGATCCGTTGGAACCATGTCGACGAGAGCTTCGCAATGAAATTGATTTGGAGTCATTTGGATGTCGTATGCGGACTGTGGATCCGAAAAGGTCACATTTCCTTCGTATAAAGACTAACGAAGTGGAAACCAAGGTGAGAACTCCTTCTCACTCAAAATTGTATTTTATCATGTCATTGGATTCATGTATTAAAAAAAAAATCCAGTGAAGATTTTTATCGGTTTAATCATTAGTGTATGGTGCATGTTAGCTGACCTCCCTCGTCCATTGACCATGGACGATTTAATTAACTGTATTGTGTTTGTGATGCTGAAATGTTTAACACATTAAAAAATAATGTTAATATTAATGTAATAGTTGAAATTAAATTATAAATAATTTAACAGTGAAAATTGGCTAATTAGAAAAATAATTCAAACCGAATTAGAATTGGTTAAATGTGTTAACCAATAATTTATCTAAATAAACTATTGTTGTTTGAAAACCCCACACAGGTCTGGGGATGATAATTATTCACATCTCCCCTGAATTTAATTAAATGTCAATCAATTGATCGACAGACTATGATGAGCATTATTTATTTATTTTAATGCTTATACAGTGGTAAATTGCACTTTGGATGATGTTTGAATGTGTAATGATTATTTATCATTATTGTTAAATACATGCGATGTATTAAATCCATATAACTGAAATTATAGGGTAATTGATTGAGTCGCATTCTGATTCAGATATAAAGAATATTTTAAAATAAATAATATTTTAAAATAAAGAATATTTTAAAATAATGAATATTTCATATATAATATTCATGTGTTGAATTAAATGTTTGAACAATAAAAGTATCATTTTTATTGAATGTATAAACTATATAAAATATTCATGTGTTGAATAAAATGTTTGAACAATAAAAATATCATTTTATTGAATGTATAAACTATATAAAATATTCATGTGTTGAATAAAATGTTTGAACAATAAAAATATCATTTAAACTATATAAAATGTTCATGTGTAGAATAAAATGTTTGAACAATAAAAATATCATTTTTATTGAATGTATAAACTATATAAAATATTCATGCGTTGAATAAAATGTTTGAACAATAAAAATATCATTTTTATTGAATGTATAAACTATATATAATATTCATGTGTTGAATAAAATGTTTGAACAATAAAAATATCATTTTTATTGAATGTATAAACTATATAAAATATTCTTGTGTTGAATAAAATGTTTGAACAATAAAAACAGTTATGTAGTAAAATGTAAATTTTACCCGAACGGGTTTATCGATCGATTTTATTCATTTTATAATGAATATCGAAAAGAAGTGATTTCAAAATCTAATATTTTGAAAATATTATCATTCTAATATGATAAAGATATATAATATTCAATTTTGATTCAAAATTTAAAATGAAGTTAAAATCGATTATTATAAACGATTTATAAAATACGTTTTAAATGGAAATCGATGAAATATATATAATATATATTATATATATTTAATGACCTGAATAGAATGCGTCGCGCAGCGACCGTTCGCGAATTTCGACCATTAACTTCAAATTGATGTAACGGGAGATCCGACCATCGGATTCTCCTAAAACTGGAACTGTTGGGTTCGTATTGAGAAGATCTTTCCAATGAATATAATAGATTTGAAATCCAACAGATAGATTTGGAAATATGTCCAAATCAATTTTGGAAAAGGTGGCTATGGATGCAATTCGATGGCCATTACTAGAAACCGACTAAAATTGGTGATAATAAAATTATTAAAAATATGGGAAAATTAAGTAAAATCATAATTAATAATTTGGAAAGATTTTAAATGAAAAATTCTAAGTTTGAAAAGATAAAAATATATTTTATCGAAATGAACTAGTTATTACCTAGTATAATAATCCAATGTTTTTAAATAAATAAATTGGATTTGAAATGGTTTTAATCCAACCAAGATTTTTCAAGGTATGAATTGGAATGGATTAGAATAGAATAATCTTCAACATATTTTGATATTGGATTCCGTGATTATACGAATATCATTGAGGAATTTGGAATATATAAATATCGTTATTCCCAATACGATATTTGTTGATTTCAGAATTCGATATTGGATATAAGCCGATATTATTTCTATTCAAAGCCTTTTATTTAATGTCAAATTGGATTTTGGGTTTGTCATGAATGGTGTCTTAAATAGCACTGTTCTTAAACCCCGTATGAAAAGAATAAATCATTTAATTAAGATTATTAGAGTTTTCAATTATATTTAGTAATTGGAATAAAATGAAATGTGAATTGGATTTATTGTGAACTGTGTTTTTAACGACATTCGTTCTTCAATCCAATTAAATAGTGAAAATATAATTTTGGAATTTATAAATCTTTTATTAAGATTTAATGGAAATTTTCCAAAGTAAAGTTTTCCAATTTAATATATTAAATTGGAATTGAATGGAATTCGAATTGGTAATAATCGAGATGAGCTTCCGTGAATGAAGAAGGTTACTATATATAGAATTTAAAAGGCTTTATTGTTATTCCATTTATATTATTAGTCTGATACGGGAATTTATATCGATTATATACTATTATGATTTCCGTGTAGATTCCATTTTGATGGAAGATGATTTTGGGTTCATCGTGAACAATGTTTTTAAATAACATTTGTTCTTTAACCCAGTTAAAGATAAAATTAATTTCTTAAATTTGAATAATCATTAAATAACGATTTTTGAGAACTAGAGTTTTAAAGAATCTTGAATTAGATTGAAATGAGAATGGAATAATTAAATTTATCGAATTCTTGAAATGATCAATAATGGAGTACCACCAGTTTTACTCCAAGCGATAGTTAAATCTTTAATTAGATTTGAACGTGAAATGGTAATTAAATTTACCGATAACACCGTGGATGTTAGATATGGAGTATTACCAGTTCTGCTCCATGGGATGAATAGGTTGGGATTGGGATAATAAATAATAAATAATAAATTATTACTTCGGTAAGGCTCATTAATCCCGACTAGTTGATAAACCTTAATATGGTTTAGAATTGTGAAAAGATAAAATAAAATCTTTTGAAATGAGATCAAAAGGAAGATTAGAAACAAAATTTAAAAGAATTTTAATTTTGATAAAATTAATGGGAACCTTTCCCGAAAAATGTGAATATTTTATTAAAAGAATATTCTTAATTGGAATGAGGCGTAGGATGTGTTTTTAAAGCACTTGATTATAAAATACGCGAGTTATTTGGAAAGACCGGGTTTAACCTATTCTGAATAATGAATGCGACGACTAACAGTCAAAGAGATTTACCCGAACGGGTTTATTGATCTATTTTATTCATTTTATAATGAATATCCGAAAGAAGTGATTTCAAAATCTAATATTTTGAAAATATTATCATTTTAATATGATAAAGATATATAATATTAAATTTTGATTCAAAATTTAAAATGAAGTTAAAATCGATTTAAAAATAAATTTATAAACGATTTATAAAATATGTTTTAAATGGAAATGACAAAAAATATATAATATATATTATATATTTTTATTGGCCTGAATAGAACGCGCCGTGCAGCGACCGTTCGAGAATTTCGACCATTAACTTCAAATTGATGTAACGGGAGATCCGACCGTCGGATTCTCCTAAAACCAGAACCGTTGGGTTCGTATCGACAAGAGTTTTCCAATGAATATAAGAGATTTGAAATCCAACGGTTAGATTTGGAAATATGTCCAAATCAATTTTGGAAAAGGTCGCTATGAGTGCAGTTCGGTGGCCATTATTAGAAACCAACTAAATTGGCGATAATAAAATTATTAAAAATATGGGAAAATTATGTAAAATCATAATTAATAATTTGTAATGATTTTGAATGAAAAATTTTAAGTTTGAAAAGATAAAAATATGTTTTATCGAAATAAACTAGTTATTAACTAGTATAATAATCCAATGTTTTTAAATAAATAAATTGGATTTGAAATGGTCTTAATCTAACCAAGATTTTTCAAGGTATGAATTGGAATGTATTAGAATAAAATAACCTTCGGCAAATTTCTATATTGGATTCCGTGATTATATGAATATCATTGAGGAATTTGGAAGATATAAATATCATTATTCCCAATACGACATTTCGTGATTTCAGAATTTGTTATTGGATATAAGCCAATATAATTTCTATTCAGAGCCTTTTATTTAATGTCAAATTGGATTTTGGGTTTGTCGTGAAAGGTGTCTTAAATAATGAGACGATCCCAAAATCCGTGTGACGGTATTAAGGATAATCATTGGAATATAACACATCAATCATCATAGCAGAGTACAGATAATAGCAAAAACAATAAATAGAATAATTTTACATAGATATTACAGCGGAATCATAACATGTAACAACATCAGAATAGCACAACGTAGGATATAACTTAGTAAATAAAAGGGAAATGATCAGTCACCATCGCCATAGGCGGAATATATACATACAGTGAGACATAATAAGGGTATCAGTCTACATCGCCGAAGGCGGTACATATACATACGATAATAAGTACTGGAAGTAAAACAGTTTGCATCGCCCGTGGCGGAATCATAATATAAATACAATAATGGCGGAAAATGTCAAAGTCATCTCGGTGAAGTCAGCCTCGCCATGAGCCAAAAGTGCACTCCATACTACAGTGCTGAGCCAAAAACAACCTGTCACCTATGAACTAGGCTGCCCGTGTGAAAATAAGGGCACCCGCGTTTGCAAAGTGAAACAAACAACGAGTCAGTCATGGGGACTGGTATGAGGAATCTACTTAACAGTAATAAGCAAATCATTGGACCACGCCACTTTCGCGGAATGGGTTTACTCCAGTGATTACTGGTGCATTTAAAACAAATAAATTCTTTAAAACAACGCAATGCTTTTAAAAAGAATGAAGCCATTATAAGACTCAAGTCCCATCATACAATGCAACACAAACCGGAGGATAGAGTTTTACCTTATAATGGCCAAATATGCTTAATAAGTGTAAAGCAAAATCATTTGATATTATTACTAGAGCATATATTTTTCAAAAACGAATAGCATCATAAATATCAATCATAGGTGGCATAGCTACCATCTACTATGTCGCCATACTAGTTCTACAATCGAGTCCGTTATTTCGTATTGGAAATTGGATTTCCGTCATGAGTCGAGGCAAGGGGCAAGCTCCTCTCCGCTTTGAGACATTCTAGCAAATGCCTCAGGACTACACACTCTAGGTAACCCCTGGATCTTCAGGGCTGGTCCTCTCTTACGTTTGAGGATTGGCAATTCCTGAACACACGTTTCCCGGTCCTTACAGACCTAAAATCGAGGCGCCTCGCATTCCAACAACCACATAGGTGAAAAGTAGATATAAATGTTAGGGCTGGTAGGTCACTGACACCACCATAGCTAGAAAGAAACGTCGTGCTCTCCCTGCAGTCCTTATCCCATTTTTAACTCATACCGAGGTTTGAGGCTCGCGAATCCACGCTATACACAAAGCCAGGCTACGTAGGCCGTGCTTTGATCATCAAACACAAGACTTTGCTTTGCAACAGAAGCCTTGATCACAGCATCTTGGCATGCCACATAGGCAATCCACTCCATACGACTGATTTCTATCGATATATAACCTCTGAGCTCGTACGTTTCAGAGAAGGGCGTTAAGCAAAAGAATAAATTCTCCGCCGCCAAACAGATATATATTTAACTGAGATCAATCAGTATAGAACAAAATCCAATGTCAGACACACAGTCCATTTACAAGTCCGTTCTGGGTCTGAATGAAACCGGAGGCGTCAAATCCCTCGTATATCCGTACAATCAACACATACGTTCAGACGGCTACTACTTCTGTTCCTTCACGGTAGCTACTCCAATCAGGAACCTCGGCAATGCCCATCCAACCGATACGAAGATCGTCGGTCTTGAATCGTCTTTGTATTTTCCAATTCGAATCGTTCGATCAATTATTTGAAATGAGGGTTAGCTCGGCCTTTTCAAAAAATCCACGTATTTAGAATTCAAATCAATTCTTTCCATGGTTATATTGTTCGACATTCATATTTCAGTTCTTTAGTATTATTTTTGTGTCAAACACATACAACCATCAAATATCAAGCAGATCAAGCTAAACTGGTTTATTTCCAACCCATGTTGCTTATAATATTTTATAATGATTTTTCGCCATTTTTATTTATTTAAAAATGGCTATATTTAATTAAACGACGTTTCAGGTCGTGCCATGGCACTGGCGCTGTTTCTCCTCTAATTTGTTTTACACATATCGGAAAATCTAACCGTTGGATTTCTACAAAGTCTATATCAGTGGGAAGATATTCCCAAAGAGAACCCAACGGTTCCAATTTCGTGAAAATCCGACGGTCGGATCTTCCACACTAGTCGTTTGAAGTTACGGTTTCAAAATTCGAACTACAGCGTCGTTATTCGATTTAATTTAATTAAATTTATATTTATATATAAATATAAACGATTCTGGCGCTGTTTTTCTTCAGATTTGAATTAAACATTCCAGACAATCCAACCGTTGGATTTTTACAAAGTTGGTGCCGTTGGAAAGATATTTCCAAGGCGAACCCAACGGTTGCAGTTTCGGGAAAATCCGATGGTCGGATTTCTCGTACTAATCGATTCAAATTACGATTCCAAAACACGAACTACACGACTTCGATTCCTTTCAATTCTATTTATATTTATATATATAAATATAGTTCATTCTTTTATTTCAAATATAGTTCATTCATTAATTTCAACATCGTTTTCACTTCAAATATTTCACTAATGCCTTAATATTTTGAAAATTTTCGCCATAACCTCCTTTGTACGGGAAGGGGTTTGGAAATTTATTGGGCCGTGTTAGGTACCCAATAAATCCTATAAAGCATCCACATATTTATAGTGATATATTCTGGTGTTAACTCCAAAGAATAAATTCTCGTCACCCTGTCAAGCCTCAGGGAGCGTGTATTTTTAATTACTCCAGAGGATAAATCCTCGTCACCTCGTCCCGTGTGGGAATAAATAGTCCATGTGCCGTATCTAATGACTAGAGAGACGTGATTATTGTCAACTCCAGACCCGTGTGGGTTTTTTATTAATCTGGCAATTTATCGTTATATCTTATATAGTCCATATCAGTCATCAGTTCAACCTATAGTATATAATCATCGCCATACAAGCCTCTCGCTTGTATGGTAAATCTTCCACCTTGTCACACAAGCTCCAAATGCTTATGTGGAATATGATGAAGTATGCCTATCGTCAAGGAGTATGCCATGTAGTGTAGTTCAAAATTAATTGTTACTATCCTATGGAGATGTTTATTATTTCACACAGAATAACCAGCACTCCGCATCCAATGGCATTCACAGGAGTTGATATAAAAATAAAATTGCGCAGCCAACTCATCAAGGCTTACCTATTTGTCGGGCATGCAAATAATTTCTTTACTCTACAGCTAATCCATTTTTCATGTTCGACACATGTATATATATGCAGAACAAAGCTAATAATAACATTTCTAGCAAACTAATATTTATTTCAACACGTGTGTATTTTTATCAAAGCGTATACATGATAAAAGAAATATTTTTATCATCAAAAATATTTATTCAACACGTGAATGTTTTTAACACTTCATATTCACAATAAAAATGTAGTTTTTATTGTCTATTCAATTTATTTTAAAATACAAATAACATTCAACACATGAATTTCGATTCAACGAATGAATTTCAATTCAACACATGAATATTCTCCATAGTTTGTATATATATAAAAATGTGATTTTTATCGCTAAAGCTATTTGTTTAAAATTTGAATAATATTCAACACATGAATTTCAACTCAACGAATGAATTTCAATTCAACACATGAATATTCTCTATGGTTTGTATATATATATATAAAAATGTGATTTTTATCGTTAAATCTATTTATTTAAAATTCGAATAACATTCAACACATGAATTTCAACTCAACGAATGAATTTCAATTCAACACATGAATATTCTCTATAGTTTGTATATATATAAAAATGTATTTTTTATCGTTAAATCTATTTGTTTAAAATTTGAATAACATTCAACATATGGATTTCAACTCAACGAATGAATTTCAATTCAACACATGAATATTGGTTTCAACATATGTAATTAATTTTAACAAATGAAAATTATTCTAATACATGAATATTTCAGAAAATTTCGGCAGCATAACGGCAGGGTAGTTAAAACCGGGACCGTCCCTAGTACGGCTCCTCGCTCTACCTTAAAACCTCACGGTTTTTGACAATAGGGATCATGCATCTAGTTCGCACGCAGGCGGCATGTTTTATTTTCATTTCCACAATCCTATTCTAATTTGTTTCAGCCACAAGAGGGTATTTTTCAACCACAAAGGTATCTTTCAACCACAATATCAACCACAAACAATTATTTCCAACCATTCGTCATACCATATAATATCACGCCAATCACAAGCAATAAATATCGTCTATGGTCTGTGGACGAGGGGAGTATATATATATTATTTCTATAATTCACTTGCATTTCATCACAATTCAAAGCATATATGTTTCATACAACGCTTGTATAATTTATACATTGCTAATATAACTTATACAACACATGTACATGAGGTATACAATGCGTATATAATTTACAGTTCGCTTATATAATTTATACAACACGGTTCCATTCACACAATTTTATTTAGATTCCTCACATTGGTTTTTGAAGTGCTAAAAATCGAATGAAGATCAGAAAAATCTGCGGCTTCTGCTAGATAGTAGAGAGCCTCCCTACGGTCTCGATATTTCCTGTTTCATCGAATTTCGTCAACACACTAAAAAGATATGATTTTTCAAAGTTTTGCAACACTTAAGTGTTATTTTCAATTCAGAAATTTCGTCTCGATCGGATGCTGCGACGTCGAAGAGCTTCGAACAGGCTTCCCAGCGCCTGTGGTGGCAGCGAACTCGACGGCTCCAGGGATGATCGGTGGCGCTCCAAAGGTGAAGACTTCCTGGGTGAAATTCGACGTCAATACTCGATGGTTTCAGACGAGGCTTGGTTTGATTGAAAGAGGGGAGGAAGGCGATCGGAAAAGCCAACTGGAGGCGGTGGCGAAATCGCCTGTGGCGGCGGCGATGAGTCCTGGAAGTTTCGAAGGGTTTGCGTCGTTCGTTTCAGAGAGGTTTGACCGACTTTTCTAATGAGAGAGAAAGTGAAGATATTTTCTATTATATTTAAATTTTAAATTCCCAAAATATCCCTTTGCTCAAACGTACACAAATTTCAACCCAACGACTGTCGCCCCTAGCTAAATGCCCCCATTCCGGACGCAATGGGATATGTTTCGTTGGCCAATTCGACTGTTACAGTCAGTTATTTTTCAAATCAAAGTATAAAACATTTAATATTCAATTTGAACGTACATTTCAATTTGCCAGGGCCACAAACTGAATCGAAAAATTCCGGAAAAATAAATCTGGCTTTGTTTTGACGATACGGTCCCAACAAAACCAGTTTCGTCGAATTCTGAGCTCGTATGCAAAATGTCCATTTTCAGGTCGACCCATTTTAACAGAAATTGACCAATCACATTTTCCTTTGCCCCGCTCACATACTGGCTTCAAAAATTATGAATTTTGAAACCTAGCAATAGTTTGACATCCCGGATGCAACAAAAGTGGTTTCGTCGAATTCCGAGGTCATATGCAAAATATCTATTTTCAAGGGCTATATATTCTATATAGCGACCTCTCTGAAAATTCATTTGGCCATAACTTTTGATTCCTACTATGAAACTTCGTTTTTTCAGATTCGTTAGAAAGGTATTCATAAACAGATTTAAATATTTTTGGTTTCGCTAAAATCTGTTATATTTTCCACCCGGTACAGTCAGACAAAGTTTGTATTCAAATTTTCAAACTGCCTCACTATTCCTAATTCATTATTTTATTGAAATATGCTATTTCAATTGTTCAAATTCTTTGATAGTAACCAATTTTAAAATTTTTAAATTGGTTCACATTTTTCCGGGTTATTACAAATAACACTGTTCTTAAACCCCGTATGAAAAGAATAATTCCTTTAATTAAGATTATTAGAGTTTCCAATTATATTTAGTAATTGGAATAAAATAAAATGTGAATTGGGTTTATTGTGAACTGTGTTTTAACGAAATTCGTTCTTTAACCCAATTAAACAGTGAAAATATAATTTGGAATTTATGAATCTTTTATTAAGATTTAATGGAAATTTTCCAAAGTAAAGTTTTCCAATTTAATATATTAAATTGGAACTGAATGGAATTCGATTTGGTAATAATCGAGATAAGCTTCTGTGAATGAAGACTGCCACTATAAATGGAATTTAAAAGGCTTTGTCGTCATTTCATTTATATTATTAGTCTGATACGGGAATTTATATCGATTATATACTGTTATGATTTCCGTGTAGGTTCCATTTTGATGGAAGATGATTTTGGATTTATCGTGAACAATGTTTTTAAATAACATTTGTTCTTTAACCCAGTTAAAGATAAAGTTAATTTATTAAATTTGAATAATCATTAAATAACGATTTTTGAGAACTAGAGTTTTAAAGAATCTTGAATTAGATTGAAATGAGAATGGAATAATTAAATTTATCGAATTCTTGAAATGATCAAGAATGGAGTACCACCAGTTTTACTCCAAGCGATAGTTAAATCTTTAATTAGATTTGAACGTGAAATGGTAATTAAATTTACCGATAACACCATGGGTGTTAGATATGGAGTACTACCAGTTTTGCTCCATGGGATGAATAGGTTGGGATTGGGACAATAAATAATAAATGATTACTTCGGTAAGGCTCGATAATCCCGACTAGTTGATAAACCTTAATATGGTTTATAATTGTGAAAAGATAAAATAAAATCTTTTGAAATGAGATCAAAAGGAAGATTAAAAAGAAAATTTAAAAGAATTTTATCTTTGATAAAATTAATGGGAACCTTTCCCTAAAAATGTGAATATTTTATTAAAAGAATATTCTGAATTGGAATGAGGCGTAGGATGTGTTTTTATAGCACTTGATTATAAAATACGCGAGTTATTCAGAAAGATCAGGTTTAACCCATTATGAATAATGAATACGACGACTAACGGTCGAAGAGAATGAAGACGATGCAAGACCGACGATCTTCACATCGAATGGATGAGTTGCTACTGATGCCCATGATTGGAGTAGCTACCTTGAAGGGGCTACAGTGGTAGCCGTCCGGACGTACCTGTTGATTGTTCAGATATGCAAGGGCCTCTCTCCATTATTGGACATACGGGGCGCGGAATAAGGTGCCTCCGGTTTCGTTCAGACCCAGAATGGACTTGTAAATGGATGGTATGTCTGACATTGTATTCCTTTAGGCTGTATTCGTTGATCTCTACTAAATATATATCTTTTTGGTAGTGGAGAATTTATTCTCTTGCTTAACACCCTTCTCTGAGACGTACGAGCTTAGAGGCTATATATTGGCAGAAATCAATGGTATGGATTGACAATGTGACATGATGAGATGCATGGATCAAGGCTTTTGTTGAAAAGCAAATCCTTGTGGATGATGATCAAAGCATAGCTTTAATTAGCATAGCTTTGTGTAGCGTTACTTCGCGAGCCTCACACCTAGGTATGATGGTGAACTGATGGTCAGGTCAGTACGTTTTCGATATGAGGATGGATTCGGTCGACCGATATGAGCTGAGTGTGGTCGCTCCACGCTCAAAGGGATAGGGCACATCCCCCGATTCCCAAATGGATAGAGTAAGCGGCTTTTTTTCATGCACGGGACGTAAGTCGCGGAGATACTCGATATCCTAGATATAGTGCAGATGTTCATTACGGCGTTTTCTCGTGCCTAAGACGTAAGCCGTGGGGAATTGTAGATCTTTCGAATCAGGAGCCATTATGATGGAAACCCAACTTTCCAATACGAGCTTTGCGGTTTTAATTGTAAACCTATATATGGCAACATAGTGGGATGGGGTGCTCATGTCGTCTAGGATTGATACATTTACTTTCGAAATTGATTTCTACACTATACACTTATAGTAATAATAAAAGATAAATTTCGCGTACCAAGCATATTTGGCTATTATAAGGTAAAACTCTATCCTTTGGCTTGTGTTACATTGTGTGATGGGACCTGAGTCTTATAATAGCTTCAGTTTTCTTTAATTAGCATTGCGTTGTTTGTTTTGTGCACTGGTATTCTTGGGGGTAAACCCGTTCCATGTTATACGGCTTGGTCCCTTAATTTACCTGACTTTAAAATCAAATTAATAATTGCTTTAGTTTTCACACCTGTCCTATGACTGACCTGGAGTTTATTGCTCCTTCCTAACTCTGGGTGCCCATATTTTTTACATGGGCAGCTAGTAGTTTTGGTTTTGCAGATATTATATTCACAGGATACTGGATTGCAGCTTGAGCTATATTCGGAAAACTTTGTATCCGTATATCTCTTTCAGTTGTGTCAGTTGTTATTTTTCGCTACGCATTATACTTATGTATTATTTTCCGTTGCATTGTATTACATTTATTATAAATTAATTTTCCGCTGTATTATTATTTTTTGATGTACTCTGATATATTATATACTCTGATGTAATTGTTGTAATAAGCAATGAAATGTTCTATTGTTTGTGTTCTGATGTGTCGCGTTCTCAACTCAATCCGGACTTTCCCGAAAGGGGAAGTTTGGGTCGTTTCACATTCGGTCATGGTGATTTATTATTAGGCAATGTTCCTTAGCTTAAGTTGATGTTTCATACAAAATGTCAAAATTTTTAGGGTAAGGTTAGTAGAGTTTGGTTTGCGAATTTTGCGTATAAACAACTTCTGATTAATTGAATTATGGTCTGAATTTTCAAAGCTTTTGAAAAGAAAATATTTTAGGAGATCTCTTTCCAAAAAAGAAAGATTTTTCGGTTTTCAATAATTTTTACTTTAAATACTTTTCCTAATTTTTCCCTAAAATTTGTTTCAAGGAAAATGACTTCTAATATTTTTAAATTTATTTTTTAAGGTGGGATTACAATTTTAAAAATGAAAATGGTTTCCATGAAACTTTCATTCTGTAGGCCACATGTTTAGCGGTAATTATAATTAGAATTGCGAATATATTGGTGCAGTAAGATCGGTGATACATTAAAAATGCTAACGAAGGTAAGAAAAAACTGTTTTAGTCTTGGAATTTTTATTGCCATATCTTTTCAATGATGCTCACAACTCTAGTATTAAGTTCACTTTCATTTTAAAACTTAAAAATATGCCTTCTTATGCATTCTATATGTAAAAAGTTTGAAGCTTATTTTGGGAAATACGAAATTTTTCACTGCCTCATGAGAATTAAAGGCTGCAAAGTAGTAGTATGCCAAATTCTCAATCAAAAGTTCAATTTTACAACATAGGAGTAACAATTTTTATATACATTTTCATTTTGGGTGGTATGATTTGGATGAAAAATTGGTTACTTTATACTGCTATTCATAGTGCAGGAGGGTTATGGTTGAAAATGTTTCAAAATGTTGCATACATATACGATTACTAGTGTATTTTAAGTGGTTTTCATAATATTTCAAAAATATTTTTAGAAAAAAATCAATCCATATAGAAAGGATCCAATTTAAAATCACTCAACAGGCCTTTTTTATGAGTATCATAGGATTACATGATACACTATGCACATTTGGTTGCAATATGCTTGTACACTAGTAGATTTCTAGATTAGGTTAAATTTCATCATGACTTGGTCATTAGTGAAATTTCGAAGATGATACTCTTTTTAAGACGAGAAGAATATAACAACCCATAATTTTGGCATTAGTCAGTTTAGTTAATTATTTTGGCTCAAAATGTGGAATATATGAAAACGATGAAATTTGATTAAGAAACATGCACCATTGCATTAGTGTCAAATTCCAAGCAACTTTCACATTTAGAATTTTGTGAACAAAGTCCACATGATGAAGTTATAGACCAAAAATGAATAAGAAACAAAATAAGTAAACTAAATAAAGTTAACATAATTCAGCATTAATTGATAGGATCCACAAGCAAACCACATGTTGTTGCTTGACCTAGGGTGGTTGAACCTTATGAAGGAGGCGGTCGACAGCTTTGGACCTGATGGCTTACGTTTAGCATTTCTTAATGGTTAAGATTTAATTATTTTGATCGAACGAATGAGGTTGATTCTTGTGCCTATAAATTGAGGCCTAACCCATCCCTCTATTCTTATGTTTTTTAGATGTTGGAGTGAAGCTCTGGCATTTATTCTTCTCTGTTTTCTTCTTAAAACTTATCGAATCAAATTTTTCTATCCAAATTCTATCAAACTAAGGAAGATTAAGAAATAAAAAGTAGTGAATCAATCATAAAGTTATGAGTTAACAATTCTTAGATCAGTTCTGACCTATTTTTTTTCTTTTTTAATTTAAATTCCCTTTTCGGATTTATAATTCTAATTATATATATATATTCCATTTTTATAAATCTCTTGAATATGAAAGTCTGTAGAGTTGAATCAGGAATTGCAATTCAGATGTGAAATTTGGGAGGTCTTTATTTCTATAATTGGAAATTTATACATGTTGTTGTAAAATATAAATTTATCTCCTTGGCTATATTTAGGGCTGACAATTGGAATCAAGAACCGAAAACCCGACCCGGAATGTCCCGAACCCGATGGGTGTCGGATCGGGTCTAGGTGATGAAAAATACAATTAAGACCCTATCTAACCCGACCCGAATTGACCTGACCCAACCAAAAAGCATTGAAATATATGTATTTTTAGTGTTACTATCCAACCAAACCCAAACCGACTGGAAGCTCGGGTCGGGTCTTGATTTTTGAAATGTATAGTTCAGACCCAGCAAAACTTGACCCGCCTAGAACCAAGATCTGTCGGGTCGGGTCCGGGTCCATCGGGTTGGGTCTAATTACCACCCCTAGCCTATATCTGAATTTATGCCTAATTTTATTTATTTATTTGAGTTATTGGCTTATCTTTGCATTAATGTGAATTCTTCTACCTACATATTCATTGTAAATTTTGTTAAGATTATTGTTTTCCACAAAGATCTAGAAAATGGTCTCAAAGGTTTCATAGCTTTCAAAGTTTGATGTTCTAATGCTGACCTGTAACTTAGAGTAGATAATAATAATGATAGTAATAATAAATGATATAAGATTATTGTTAAAATTATCATAGCTATATTTTCCATTGTCTGGTTTAAGGGAAGAATAAGGGTTAATTTCTACAAATTTATTTATATTCTTTTTTTCAAAATATGTCACGTGATTTGATAAGAAATATACATAATGGAAAAGAAAAAATGTTTAAAGTTTGGTTGCACACAACCCATATCCAATCAGACCCAACCCATCCTAGTTCGGGACAGATAAGGGTTACAATTTGTAACCCATACTATATAGGGCCGGGTTTGATATTTTGTTCAACCCAACCTTATTTTAACCTAACCCAACCCTATAATAAAAAACTAATTTAATATCGGTCCACTTAAAATTAGAATAGTATAATCCTAGAATAATGTTTACGTATTCTATAATAAATGCATAAAGAAGCATATTTCATGTCAATCCAAACTAGATAGAATTTGGCACATATAGTTTAAAGGGTATTTTAATGTATTTTAAAATGAAACACTTGTTTTATCATGTAGTAAATTAATTTCATATGATGTGTTTAACAATGAAAATGAAATTTTAATAAAATATGTCTTATAATGAATTAGTTATTTTAATTGCATTATGCTAGATTAAAATCTGATATATTATGCTGAACATTTTAATATTATTTCAAAAATATTCCTTACATTCTAATTTTTTATTATATTCAAGAAACTCAATCCAACCCTATTAAACCTAGCCTAACCCATACTTCAACCCAACCCATATCCAACCTCATATAGGGTCGGATACGGGTTGAACTACCTTTAACACATACCTATGTGGGTCGGATGAAGTATTTGGCCTAACCCGAGCTGACCCATGCTCTGTGCAGCCCCAGTTTAAAGTACACATTTTCGCTACATTTCACACATCTTTTCTATATAAAGGAAAAATATGCGCTCTTCATTATTTTGAATGGAGTCAATGCCCTTTTAATGAATTTATGGAAATTAAATAGGAAATCTTCCTAAGAAACGTTATTTCAGCAAGCTAAATATGCAAACATATTCTAGTAATTAGAGGTAACTAGAACACATGAATTTAGATGAAATCAGAAATTGACACATGATAGTTGCACATTAAAAAAAGAAATTCTGAATAAATAAATGGTAGGAAGGCTAAATTGTTAAAGGGAAAGAAGAATAAATTAATAACTAAGAAATATAAACTAAATTTAATAACTTAATTCAAAAGTATACATGCATAGCCCACATTTAAGTAATAAATTAGTAATAAAACTGATCTAATAAAGTGTCAATCCTACTCTTCCTTATCGGGATAAAATGAGCGCTCTTCGTTAAAAGATTCACAACGACCCAAATGACTTTGTTTCCCTTCTGACTCCTTGGAAGCCCATCCATAAAATCCATAGAAATGTGTTCCCATTTCCAAGTGGGAATCTCTAAGGGTAACAATAGCCCTTCGGGTTTACCTTGCTACGCCTGAACTTGTTGACTAGTCAAACATCTAGCTACAAACTCCGTTGCATCCTTCTTCATTCCTTCCCAATAAAAACTTCTTCTCATATTCCTGAACATTTTATCTCCTCTATGGTGTATTGTCATCCCCAACCGATGACACTCCTTAAGACATTCCTTCCGAAGGTCTCACTCCTAGGGACACAAAGTCAATTTCCCCTTCTCAATACTATCAACAGAATATCCATACGAATGAGAAAAAGATTCTCCCTTAAAAATATTTTCCATTAACGTCCTCAACTCATCATCAAGGTCTTTCTCACTCTTAATTCTTTCTATCAAAACTGATCTCACCTCTATAACTCCAAGAAATCCTTGAGCTGCTTCAAATGGCGGCCGCAAATTAAAACTAGAGAGAAACTCCAACTGTTAGGGTTGCAGACAACCCATATCCAATCCGACCCAACCCACCAACTCGACCAAACACACATGAACCCAACCCAACCCATCCTAATTCGGGTCGGATATGGGTTACAATTTGTAACTCATACTATATATGGGTCAGGTTTGATATTTTGTTTAGCCCAACTTTATTCTAACCCAACCCAACCCTATATTAAAAAAAAAATCTTAGAATATATTTTTATGCATTCTATAGTAAATATACAAAAAAAAAATCATGTCAATCCAAACTAAATTGAATTTAGCAAGTATATTTTAAAGAGCATTTTGAGATATTTTAAAATAAACATTTGTTCTACTACTTTTAAAGAGCATTTTAAGATATTTTAAAATGAAACACTTGTTCTACTATGTAGTAAATTAATTTCATATGGCGTGTTTTACAATGAAATTTATTAAAAAATGTCTTTTAATGAATCAGTTATTTTAATGCATTATGCTTGCTAAAATCTGATATATCATGCTGAATATTTTAATACAATTTTCTTAAAAAAATCCCTCATATTCTCATTTTTTATTATATTTAAGCAACTCAACCCAACCTTACTAAACCCGACCCAACCCACACTTCAACTCAACCCATATCCAAACTCATATATGGTCGGATACGGGTTGAACTACCATAAAAACATACTTATCCAGGTTGGATGAAGTATTTGGTCTAACCTGACCCAACGCGTACATTGTGCAACCCTACTAACTGCTTCCACTCGGTGATTGCTCTTAGGGTTGCATGCCTTTGACTCAAAGCATCGACCACGATAATACCCTGCCCAGGAATACACTGAATGGAAAAACTGAATGATGCAAGATACTCCATCCACTGCTACTATCGAAGGTTCATATCTCGTTGAGAAAGCAAACATCTAAGAGACTTATGATCCTTAAAGAGCTTAAACTTTTCCCTTTAAAGGTAGTGTCTCTATATCTTTAGGGTAAAAATCATAGTTGTTAACTCCAAGTCTTGGACGAGGTACCTCTTCTCATGTTCCTTAATTTGTCTACTTATGTAGGTCATTACTCAACCCTCCTGCATGAGTACCGCTCCTAAACCTGTCCCACAAGCATCAATGAAAACTGTGAACATCTTCATACCATCAGAAATAATAAGAATAGACACACTTGTGAGAGATTCCTTCAACCATTCAAAGGCAATACCACACTTCTCACTCTACACAAAATCATGATTCTTTTTCGTCAAATAGGTCAGAGGGGTGCGATCCTTGTGAAGTCCTTAATAAATTTCCTGTAATAGCCCGCTAACCCAATAAAACTCCTAAACTCCATCGCATTGCAGGGCATCCTCCACTCTTGAACAACCTCTACTTTAACGGGGTCTACAACCAGTCCTTTCCCCGAAATAATATGTCCTAAAATTTTTACTTCTCTCTTCCAAAAGCGACATTTCTAAAACTTAGCCTTAAGTTGGTTTTCCCTCATAATTCCTAGGACCTTTCTCAAGTGATCCTCACGTTCCTTAAAGTCCATGGAAAAGATAAGAATGTGATCACAAACACAACCACTATCTAGTTGAGAATGCCCCAAAATACCCTACTCATAAAATCCACAAAGAAAGTAGAGGCATTCGTCAAACCAAAGGGCATAATCTCCCACTCAAACAATCCATTTGGCATCTTAAATGCTATCTTAATCTTACTCTCTTATGAAATCCTCAACTGGTGAAACTCGAGAGCCGGATTTAATTGAGAAAAGATTTGGGCACCTCCCAAATGGTCAAATAGGTCATCAATCCTTAGTAAGGGGTATCTTTCTTCTCAGTCATCTTGTTGAGTTCCCTATAATCCATACACAATATTAAAGACCCATCGGATTTTGTGGCAAATATTACTGGCGCACCTCACTCAGACATACTCATTCGAATAACCCCTTTCTATAATAACTTAAAGATTTATCTATCCAGCTCTCTCCTTTACCTATGAGCCATGTGCCTTAGTGAGAATGTTGTTAGCCGCACGCCCTTCTCGAGATCTATCCTAAACATGATTTCTCTGTAGGGTGGGAGTCCTGCGATTTCATCAAAGAGATCAAGAAACTCGCACACAATCAACACTGAAGTTGGTCCTTCTAAATTAGATGATAAGCTAACAGTACAATTTATATAGCAGTTAAATTAAATTATACAGTCTATGCAGATTTAACATAAATATGCAATTTAAACGATCAAACAGCAAACAATACAATCATATAATGACATGAATTTAATTTAACCAATAATCAAATATTTTAGTTAGATGTGAGTGGGTTTAATCACTCACCTTTGGTTTTAAACGCGGTTGAAATCCAAATCTTGGCACAAAATTCAACATCAAGAAATCACGCACCACAAATTCTATCACCGTATAACAATAAGGCCAGATCCCTGTTCCGAGTCCTACAAAGGATCTCTTAAGCTACGACCCCCATAACTTCTCAAGTAAATAACTCTCTTATCATAGTTAAGAACGAATCCATAAAATGATAGTCAGTCCATTCTGAAAATAAGACCATACCCCTTGAATTCAAGTACATACGCATCACAAAAGAAATTAACATCATTTATGTCTAAACTAGGTCTTCACAGATAAGCGAAGGTTGCATAGCCCCTCCGATAGGGTTAGACACCCCTATCGTACGCTAGAAAAGGACAAGGGAAGATTTAAGGAATCAACAACCTTTCTAGCAATGAAGGAGTAGGTTGCTCCTGAATCAAACAGGGTACACAAAGAAATTCCTAGGATAGAGGTTATACCTTCCAACGCTGGTTATACTTGATTTTTATGGGGTTGGCTTCGAAGCAACGCTACTTCCAAGGCATAGTTTTGCTCACTCTGCATTACTCTTGGTTTAGGGCATTTCCTTGCCAAGTGCCCATATTCATGATAATCAAAGCGTTTTCCTTTGAATTCCTCACCCTGTAGTACTTAGCCTCATGGACCTTCTTGTGGCACCTCGAACCCACCTTGACCTCCTTCTTAAATTTCTCCACTTTTTCTTTAAGCCAAAAACTTTTCTTTTTGTTCTTCCTAAAACTAGAAGCACCTTCCCCCTTTTCAGTCTTAATTTCCTTTATCTCATCAGCCATATACTGGATAACTGTCCCAACAAAGGTGTCAAACATAGCTCCAAATGTCACTTGAGCCAATAACATTTCCCTCGATAATGAATTCAGTCCCTTAACAAGCCTAAATGCTTTATTCATAGGGGTGTCCACTAACCTTCTCCCAAATTTGGGTAACTCCGTAAATCTAGTTACATACTCTTTCATACTTAACTCCTCTTGCTTTAGCTGAATAAACTTTTCCATTTGCAGTCTCATCTTGGCATTAGGTAAGAACTTAGTCTCAAAGTGGGTCATAAAATTTTCCTAAGTAAACACTCTGCCCATATTCTCTTGTGAAATCATGTTCCACCATTTTAGGGCTTCTCCGTTCAAATGCCAAGCCTGTACCCTATGCTTAAGTTGGTTGTCCCATCTGGTAGCCTTGAAGACCCGTTCACACTCGGTTATCCATGTTTTAGCTTCAAGGAAACTTTCAGTTCCTAAAAATGGCTTGCCTCCCAAACTCATGAAACCATTGCAAAGTTGAGGAAATTTGAAGGTCTATTTAGAGGGTTGAGCTACCGGTTCTACGAGGGCAGGATTGGTAGCAGGGACCTGTTCCACAGTCCTAAGGTACTGCTGGAACCGTTCCGGCAAGTATCGAGGCCTTGCCGGGTTTTCCTGCTCCGGCTCGTTATCGGTCATATCTACTATCTGAAAAAGGAAAAAATCCCTTCAGTGGACCTTTTAAGATAGTATCAAGGCCAAAAAGGAAGAGAGGTAAGGGTTGCCTAGCATGGCTGCATATGATTTTTGGGATATAGTATATATAGTTTTGAAAATCTTTTAAAATAACTAATATGTCTCTCTTACGTATATTTCCCTGAAATCGAGTAACCTATGCTCTAATACCAAATGTAACAACCAGCCCAGAATGGCCTAAATTCCAACCCAGAAAAGGCCATTGGACCTTAGAATCATTCTAATGAATCATTGATTTTTATAAGGAAATATTAAAAACAGATATAACAGAGCAACCTAAATGAAATCAGAGTCTCACACAACGAAAGGGATGAAATATAATTTCTCAAAATAGATGTACCATAAATTTAATCCATCATCAATGTCGCATATAACGAGTCTCAATAGATAAAAAGGTACATCAGTAATTATTACAATATACAATGATAACAACAATAAAAATACCATCATAAATAGCTAAAGCCTCCATCGTCGAGCTCCATCTCCAAGCATAACTAATCATCAGTGGTCCAAGATGTGACACCCTTTGTCCCTTAATGTCACCCATATGAGGACGCATTAATTCTGTGTAGCACAATAATAATACATAGACTAATTTGACAAGACAAAATATAAAATGTAGCGGAAAATTTTCAAACTTTTATTATAAACCCAAATTCAACATTACGTTTTCAAATTCCATAAGTCATAATCATAACGACCTGTCTCATAAATCATTATAGTACAAAACCATAAAATAATATTCCTCATATGCCATGATAATAAACATAGAAAAGAAAATGAATTAATACATAGAATGAGAAGTAATATAAGTCCAAGTTGAATTGAATCACAGTCACCACTACTGTCCAACACCCTGAGAACCCAGGGGAAGGGGGAATGAAGAGAGTGAAGGAAAAAAGAAAATAGGTCAGACATAAAGTCTTGCGATTTCCAGTGTTTTAGCATAAGCATAAGATAAGAGGTATCAAGACAGATAAACAATACTGGATACGTAAATACAGTAAAGTATGCAAGTACGAAATAAACGAGATGAGGTAAAGATCAAGTAAGCTTCTCATTCATATCCCAAGAACAAGTTTCTACACCAACTATCAAAATATCAGGATTAGGCCGTGTTATTCTAATTACTACCCAACGATCGACTCCCTATAGACACGAATAACCTGTGCTAGCCACGACAATAGGGGATATTAGTCCCTAACCCATCAACTTTAAAGACATAGCCCTATCCATCGGTGTTACAGCGTCTTAGTTTCCCCTATCGGACCCATGCATACTCATGAATCCGCCTTAACGCTCCCGTATCCACCTCCAAGATTTTGAACCTCTTACGATCCAGATCAGTAAAGCGACCCTGGCCATTACATAGTGCGAGACCCCGATATGATACCAACAGGGATACTGACTGATACGAGTTCCAAAAAATAGCAGAGCTGACACAATCCATCCCTAGGCTTGATCCCCCAAGTAAATGAGGATTTTAAGAGTTCCCCCGGATATAAACAATAGACGTGGAACCTCTTATCTTATTAATTAAACAGGTTTAACTTATTAGGTTTAATTTCATTAATAAGCATGGTTGTAATGACATTTACTAATTTAAATGTACTTCCGTGTACAACCTTTCCTGCAAAACAGACAGGTACCTGCTTAGATATATGTAGATTAAGTTACATGTTTTACTTAATTACATCTGATTCACGTATCTTTTCATAGCTCTACTTAATATCAAATTAAGTTTAACCTATCCAGATTAACATGTTTACATATTATCCCAATTATACAGTCAATGGTTTTCATGTTTAAATATGCCCAAATCTCCTTTTTACTGTAATTTCAAGTTATTCCAATTTGTCCTAATTTTACACAATTCCAACGGAAATAGCCTAGGCACTCGATGGCCTAGGCTTAGTGCAAATGGAAAAGGAAAAAGGAGAAAATAGATCTAACTCAGAAATAAATAAACTGAATAAATAGGCATAAGACTATAAATAAAACTAAGACAGGAAAAGGGGATAATAAGGATGTACATATAACAGGTAATAACTGAAAACTGAATAGATAGTTGACCATGAAAAGAACAATAACATATAAACTTATAAACACTGTTAATTTTTAGATCCAAATCATTTACTATCAAAATACTTTTTAAATATTAGATCAAAAAATAACTAAAACTCACAGTGATTTGAATTTGATCCAGAAATGTCTCTTTAAAATTGTTGTTGTAAAAGAGAAGCAAGAATTATCTCTTCAAACTATGTTCTGGCAACACCTCAACGTTTTCTTAATTTTTATTCAGAAATAGCTTGGAGGAGAAAGAAGATGAAGAATGTTTATGTAAAAAAATGGTGAGGCTACTAGCCTGTTTATAGATTAGTTAGAATAGTCTAAACCGTAGGATTTTAGGTTACCAAATCAAACCATACACCTCATGCTAATTCGGCAAAGAATATTGTATATAAAACAAGCCAGGCTCTGGCACATGAATCCAGCTTGCATGCAGGTGGTTCGATCTACCTTCAGCATGGGTCGACACATGGGTCGACCCATGTGTGGTCGGGTCGCCCAGTGACCGGCTTTTCTGTATTAAGTTATTTTATTTATAATATATTATTTTAGTCCAAACTTCTTTAGTTCATAACTTCTTCATACTTAATCTGTTTTGCGAAAACCAACAGTCTATCTGAACCAGAATTTTGTAACGAATGCAACAATGAAGTCTATTTTAGCTAATTATGGATATTTTATTAATTAATATTCATTTTATTATCTTCTTTATATAATTATTGTGAATTAAAATATAGGGTGTTACATTCTTCCCTCCTTAAAGGATTTCGTCCCCGAAATCTCCAAGTTAAGAAGAATATTATTAAGGTCATTAACAATTACCTACACCTATCTACTCGTCCATCAACTACTGGTATCCATTGTCCTTAAAATTTCTAATGTTTTGTATGAACATATGCAAAGGTGTTGTGTATATGTTCCTATACTAATGCGAAAATCAGGCGGTCTACTGATTCAGCTGACCTCCTTAATGCAATACATGTTTGTGCCATGTATCCAATATGTATGCAAAAGAATCCTAATAGTACACATAAGTTCTATATGTGTGCACATCCATTCATGAAAATGCAACATCCATTTGATGATTCAACCATTTTCATCCGTTAAAAATTAAAATGCGCACACATCCATATGCAATATGTAAGTGCTTGAGCCGATCTAGTACCTAATGTGCGTGTATATGCATTTACTAGAAACCACTAGAAAAAACTTGCATCATTTGCATCCATCAATCATAACATGTCTCAAAACACATGTTTTCAACCATAGGTTTCTACCTAAGGATCAAAGATTCAAGCGATACGAAATACAAACTCAAATGCAAAAGTTTAAAAAGGAATTAAGAACGTACTCTCAAAGAGAAAAGGGTAAGGAGTGTGAATCTTGTCTTCGGGTTCCCATGTCGCATCATTTCAATCTTCTCGTCATTGCACCTTCACTAACTTGATCTCCTTATTGCGTAGTTTCTTAACTTCCAATCTAAGAATACAGGTAGGAACTTTCCTAATTGATGCCTCCTTCTCTATCACTACGAACTCGAGTGTACTTGGCTCTATAACCTCTGCTGAATCATGTAGATATTTCATCAAGTGGGAGACATGGAACATGTCGTGAACTCCCGCCAATCTCTCTGGTAGTCTAACTCTATAGGTCATCTGGCCTATCCTCTCAAGTATGGGAAATGCCCCTACAAACCTTGGTGCTAACTTTCCTACTGAGCCAAAGCGAACAACGTTCCTCAAAGGTGACACCATGATAAAAACCATATCTCCAACCTCAGCTCAAGTTAGTCCTCCTCTGATCAACATATGACTTGTATAACAACCCGTAATTTTGAAACATGACATAAGGGATAATTAAAGAATACTTAATTTTTATAAGAAGAATTAAGGGAAACGGGTTACGCCATTGTGTTCGTCTCGGAATTTTGCTTGGAATAGAGTCCGAGTTTGCGTAAATCGAATATTATATGAAGAAGTTATGAAGCTTAGAAGAATTCAAGAATTAGCAGAATTTAAATTAAAATAATAATTAATATAAAAAACGAGTTCAAAAATCGAAATCAGTAAAACGTAGGTGAGCGGGAGATCTCCCGCTCTAGGGTGTCAACCCCCCATAGGGGAGTCGACATAGGTGTCGACCCCTTTATAAGGATGTCGACATAGGTGTCGACCCCCATATAGGGGTGTCGATCCTATCGGCCCAGATCTAAGCATGACTTGTTTTGGTTGATTAGGGATGACGTGGCCTTTTGGGATTGGCTGGTGACGTGTTTTTCTGGTTTGGATGGTTCTGATGGATCCTAATCTAATCTAAGGGTCCTAATACACCTAGTACTCCTATAAAAAGACACCTAGAGCTAACCCTAATTTCATTGCACCAATCCATGGCGTCTCCATGCTGCTCTAATCTAAATTAAAACTAGCCTCTCTTTTCTTCTCCAAAGCAAATCAAAATAGGAGTATTCAAATTGGAAGATAAAGATCAGAATTGCTACAACAACGCCTAGTTCTCTTCCTAAATCCAATCTCAGTGAGTCCATTGATTATTTTTAGATTTAAATAATACAAAAGCAATTCTAACATATTGTAAATTGGAGTTGGAAATTAAACACGATAATACGATCTAATCTCATCAGTCCTATCTTAGCTTATATATCAGATTCATGATTCTTATATGCCCATGTTGATATTATCATCAGTTTTATCATATCTTTATGATCTGTTCATACTTATGCCTAATTTGTTGTTATTATTATGTCTGTTCTGTATCTCTTCCCTTCCTCCTTCCCTTTTTATTTTTATAGCCAGGCTACTTTCGAGCCTAGGCCAAATCTGGTAAAGATGAACATACGAATGGTAATCTAGGGAACATTGGGAAATATGGCATAATATATGTTGGGTTGATTTGGGCATGATTAATGTTAAATTTTAGGCATGATAAAAAATTGGGGATTTTGGGTAATTGGCATAATTAACCTGAAATTGGCATAAACTTCAAATAAATATATTGGCTAAGATAAGCATGCCAAGACATAAGGTTAGACTCCATTTGCGGTAGAAGCCTGCCCGGAACCGACCGGCCGAACCAACAACCGCAAACGGCCAGTCTAATGTGAGAGGTCATAGGCATAATTAAAAGATGCTTAGACACGAGGTTAAGTCTGGCTTGTGGTAGAATTCTGCCCGGAATTACCTGGCACATCCAACAGCCACAAGCCATCGACTTAATGTGAGAGGTCTGTGCATTAATAAATAATTAATGCTGATCAAAGATGAATATGATACCTAAAACATGTTAGGTGGGTAGGGTTAAGTTAACCCGTGTGAGACGACAACTTAACTAATATTACATGAACAAAGTGGATAGAGTTAAGGCAAACTTAACCAATAATACATATTGATTTGATACGTGGATGGGGTTAAATCAACTGGGCAGATAGATAACACTTAATCAATACGCATTGGGTTAGGATAAACCCTGGGTAAAAACCTGTAGCGGTAGGGACCCTTTTCAGACAGTAACCCACTTAGAGGTATCAGGAACCCTGAGCTAGGCAGGGTTGGGGCACGCTTACTGGGATGATTATAAGCGGTCAAATAAGAGCGAGGGGGTAGCAGTGCAGGCTCCGACGGGTTTGTTAAGCATGCACAAGGTATTCCCGACATTGGAAGATTTATCCATTGTACGTCAGTAGGTATAAAGCTGTGCAACCACGGGTTGCCACTTAGGGAGTGATACACCCTAAGCTGGGACCCACATAGGTATCTACAAGTTAGGGAGCCGATCGATTAGGGGTAGTGTGGGGACATCTAGTATCTATTATGGGCAAGTAGGCTTTCAAGGATTGCATGGGGCAGATACCTCTTACTAGATGTTATGCCCGAGGGCTAACAATTGCGGGGTTGGGATCATTTCATTAAGAATTACTAGTAGGTGGTGCAGAGAATTAAATTAAGTAAGAAATATGGGAAGTGCACTAGACATTCCTTTATATTTTTCCTGTTATCCAGCTTTACCTTATGTCATGGTTATACTTTCCATCATGTTTATTATTGTCATATTGCTTTACTTATTTTCATACTAAAAGTAACTGGACTCGCTAGCCTTTAGGTCTAAACTTTTTGTTTTCGCCTCTTTTTCTTCTGTTCCCTCCTCCCCCCAGGTTCTTAGGGAAGAAACACTGAAACTTGACTCGGATTTCTTCCTTCTGGAAGCGCTTGGAAGTATTGAAAGTAATGCTCAGCTTTATCTCTTTTTCATTATGGCTATTTGGAGTAGGATTATGGTTTTGCTTTTATGTACTCTGATAATAATTTTGTCAAGATGGATATTTTGTGTACTTGGCTTTAGTATATAGTTTTGATGTTGTAACCAGACATGTTTTGCTTTTCCGCTGCAATGAATAAATTTTGAAATTTTAAGTACCATTACATATATGTCATGTGATGTTCTGTTCTATACTCATATAATGCTCCATGAAAGTTAATGCATTCCCTTAGTGAGTGACATTGATGGATGTGGGGTGTTACAACTTTTGCCTATCCCGAGCTGCTTTCATCCATTTGCGAATAAGGTCTATCTTCTCAGAAGTCTCTCTAATCATCTCAAACCTAAGTATAAGTAAGTCTGTAGACTCCCACCAATATGTCGACGATTTGCAGGGTCGTCCATAAAGTGGCTCGAAATGGGCTATACCGATGCTTGATTAATAACTGTTACTGTAGGAAAACTCAACCAATGGGAGATGCTCCTCCCAAGTCCCTCCGAAGTCTAGGACACACAGTCTCAATAAATCCTTGAGAACCCTGTTAACCCTCTCAGTATGTCCATCAACCTGAGGGTGATAAGCTATGCTAAGTCGTAACTATGTACCTAGTTCCTCTTGCAAGCTCTTCCAAAACTCACTTGTAAAGATAGGGTCACAGTCACTTACTATACTGGAAGGTACCCCATGAAGTCGGACGATTTCTCTAAGGTATACTGATGCTAACCATGATGCTGTCTTCTTGCTCTTGAATGAGATAAAGTTTGCACTCTTAGTCAAGTTGTCTACAATAACCCATATACTCGTGTTTTACTTCCTCGATCTAGGCTCTCCATCAATAAAACCCACAGTGACTCTCTCCCACTTCCACTATGGAATATCCAAGGGCTGAAGTAATCTTCTAGGTTTCATTTGTTCAACCTTTACTTGCTGGCAAGTTAAACATCGAGCCACAAACTCCGCAACATCCTTCTTCATGCCAGTCCAATGAAAAACCCTCATTATGTCTTGGTACATCTTGTCAACGCCGGGATGGATAGTCATCCGAGAGTGATGAGCCTCCTCAAGGACTATCCTCAACAAGTCTCCCACTCTGGGAACACACATCCTTCCATCTCGATGTAGCCACTTCTTCCCGTCCATAGAATATTTAGGTAGGTGGATAGAGGTCTCTTCTTTACTAAGTTTATCCAAAATGTCCACTAACTGCTGATCCTCTTTCTGTGTGGACCCAATGCACTCCATAAGAGTAGGTCGCACCTCCAACAATGCCAACAAACCAAGCATCAAATCCGTAGATGTTCTAGAATCAGAGGTTGAGATAAACTCTAAGCTTTGCCTCTCTATGAATAAAGGACTCAAGGTCATTCTTTGCCTGCTCAATGCGTCCGCAACCAAATTTTCTTACCCGGGGTATATGCTATCTCAGAATCGTAGGACATAAGGAACTCGATCCATCATCGCTGCCTTAAATTGAGATCCTTCTACGAGAACAAATATTTGAGCGATTTCTGATCCGTGTAAAGATCGAATCTTTCTACGAGTAGATAGTGTCGCCAAGACTTAAGTGTGAACACTATTACAGCCAATACCAAGTCGTGGGTGGGGTAGTTTTCTCATGAACCTTTAATTGCCTACTCCCATAGCAAACCACCCTACCTTCTTGCATCAACACGACACCTAACCCTGTGCCACAAGAATCCGTGTAGACCGTAAACACCTTGCTACTATCAGGAAGAGTCAATACAAAGGCTGATGTCAGAGCCCTCTTTAACCTATGGAATGCATTCTCGCAATTCATGTTCCAAGTGATAACCAAGTTCTTCTTCGTTAGATGGGTGAGCGGAGCTGAGATCCATGCAAAGTCCTTAATAAACTTCTGTAATAACCTACCAACCCCAAGAAACTCCTAATCTCTGTCACATTCTTAAGGGCTTTCCGATCTTAAACCTCGACAACTTTTGCGAGGTCCATCGCTATTCCATCCTTGGAGACCAACATGCCATAGGAATCTTACTTTTTTTTCTCCAGAAATGACACTTAGGAAACTTAGCCTTGAGTTGATGCGATCTGAGAGTGTGAAGAACCTCTTAAGTGTCTAGCATACTCTTCCTCGCTCCTCAAGAAAACCAGAATATCGTTCATAAAAACCACAATAAATTTATTTAGGTACTCCCTAAGCACCTGACTCATCAAGTCCACAAAGTACAGGGGCCCATTGGTTAGCCCAAAAGGCATGACCAACCACTCAACGAAACTGTCTGGAGTCCTGAAAGTCATCTTTTTGACACTATCATCTGCTACCCTAAGCCGATGAAAACCCATGGCTAGATCCAACTGTGAGAAAATCGTGGCATCTACTAGCTTGTCAAATAGGTCATCAATCCTTGGAAGTGGGTGCCTATTCTTCTTGGTGAGTTTATTCAACTCCTTATCATCCACGCATTAACAGAGAGAATCATCTGCCTTGGTTGCAAAGACAACTGGAGCTCCCCACCCAGAAATACTCTGTTTAATGAAACTCTTGTTGAATAACTCACATATTTGCTTGCTAAGTTCCCTCCTCTCTCTAGAAGCCATATGACGCACTGGTAAAGCGACATGTTTCACATTTTCCACCAAGTAAATCCGGAAATCTATCTCTCGTTTCAGAGGTAATCCTTTATCCTCATCGAACACATTCGAAAAATCTCTGACTATGGGTATTGATCGAAGATCGTCAATAGAAGCATCAAGAGAATCTAGGAATATAAGAATAACTGACCCTCTTGGGTCATAAGAAATCTCAAGATTTCTACCATGGCACGTCGGAATCCTAACAACTCTCCTCTCACAATCAAGGATGGCATTGTATATGGCTAGCCAGTCTATCCCTAGAATAAGCCCGTAACCCATAAAGCCAAGAATATATGCATCGCATTCAAGCTCAATGCCCATAACAAAAATTTTCCAACCCCTGCATATCATAGGCAAGTGAGCCGTACCTCCTAAGAGTTTGAGACCACAACAGGATCAGAAACAATACTAGTATCTAAGTGCATGTTATCTACCACAAAATTGGATACGAATGAATGAGAAGCACCAGAATCAAAGAGAGTCCTAATAGGAGATTCAAAAATAGAAATCAAACCTTCAACAGTGACTTTCTTACCTCGATCCGGTCCACTAGGCTGAGCTGCCTCTAGTGCATGAACTTACCCTTTAGGAGATCCCGCTTTCTGGCCTTTCTAGTTAGGGCACTACTTGGTAAAATGTCCAACTTGACCATAACTAAAACAGGCATTCTTGGTCTTCCTACAGTCCCTAATAAAGTGGCCCAAATTCCCACAGCCATAGCACTTAACCTCTGTCCTTATTTGTGCCTTGTCCGATTTTCCTCCTTTCTTTGGTACCTCCCTCTTAGGACACCACTTCTTCTTATCAGTCTTTGGTTGTACCTCCTCAGCCTTGACTTCTTTCTTCTCCTCTTTCTTGTCCTCGTGCATCAAACACATGTATACTAGCCTCTCGGATGTCGCTCCCATCGAGATGTGTGTCAAGGCTAGTCCTTGAAATGACCGATTTAACCCTTTCACGAATCTTAAAGCCTTCTTATGAGGAGTGTTTACCAAATCCAAACCAAATCTTGCCAACTGATTAAAGCTATTGACATATTCCTTCACTGTCATGCTTCCTTGCTTCTGATTTAAGAATTGCTCCATTTGCATTTCTTCCTTAGCCTGCGACAAGAATTTCATCTCAAATCTTTCTTAAACTCATCCCAAGTGACTACTTCCTGCCCCGCCTAAGTTGCCTCACACTAGTAAGATGCTTCCTCCTTCAGTTGTCAAGCGGTCAACTGAAATTTTCTTCTATCGTCTAGCTCCAACAAATCGAACACATTCTCCGTCTCTCTAAGCCAATTGTACACCTCCATGAAACTCTCAATACCACGAAACGAATTGCCTCCCATCGCACGTAAGTCCTTACAAAGCTTAGAAGTTGACTACATGATTGGGTGGAGCTACTGCGGCTGTAGATGGGGGTGGGGCATTACCTTGCACTTCGGCAGGTGTCATAGCCTCTACGTATCTACAGAACTTTGTCGGAATGGGAATGCTCTCGAGAAAGTTAGGAGCCCCAGACATGATGAAAAAAGAAGAAACATTGATTCAAAAAGAGATCGAAGGAATATTGTAAATGACTCGAGGGGATATATTTTCCAAAAGTAGGTTTTTCTTGAAAATACTTTGCTTTGAAAACACTTTTTCAAAAAGTTTTCCTTTGATCTTGTAACCTTAGGCTTTGATACCAAATGTGACACCCCATGTCCCTTAATGTCAACTATATGAGGACACATTAAGTTGCGTGAAACGTAATAATAATACAGAGACTAATTTGACAAGACAGAATATAAAATGCAATGGAAAATTTTCAAACTTTTATTATAAAACCAAATTCAATATTACATTTTCAAATTCCATAAGTCATAAGTCATAATCATTACCATTTGTCTCATAAACCATCATAGTGCAAAACCATAAAATAATATCCCTTATATGCCATAACAATAAAAATAGAAAAGAAACTAAAGTAATAAATAGAATGAGAAGTAATCCAAGTCTAAGTTCGGTAGAATCATAGTCACTACTACTGTCCACCACCTTGAGAACCTAGGGGGGGGGGGGAGGGAGGGGAGGAAGAGAGGGAAGGAAAACAAAATAGGTCAAACATAAAGTCCAACGAATTCCCGTGATTTTTAGTATAAGCATAAGATAAGAGGTATCAAGACAGATAAACAATACTGGATAAGAAAATACAGTAAAGTATGAAATAAACAAGATAAGCAAGACAACGTAAAAATCAAGTAAGCTTCTCATTCATATCCTAAGAACAAGTTTCTACATCAACTTTCAGAATATCAGGATTAATTGTAACCCTAATTGCTACCCAATGATCAGCTCCCTACAGACACAAATAACCTGTGCCAGCCACGACATTAAGGGATATCAGTCCTTAACCCATCAACTTTAAAGACACAACCTTATCTGCCGGTGTTACAATGTCTTAGTTTCCTCCATTGGACCCATGCACGCTCATGATTCCACTGGAACGCCCCGTACCCACCTCCAAGATTTTGAACCTCTTACTATCTAGATCAATAAAGCGTGCCTTGGACCCTACCTAGTGCAAGCCCCTGATATGGTACCAACAAGGATACTGACTGATACGGGTTCCAAACAACCACAGAATTGACACAAACCACCCCTAGGCTTGGTCCCCCATGTAAAATAGAATTTTAAGAGTTTCCCTCGGATATAAACAGCGGATGTGGAACCTCTTAACTTATTAATTAAATAAGTTTAAGTTCATTAATAAGCATGGTTGTAAATGAAATTTCTAATTTAAATGTATTTCCATGTACAACCCTTCCCCAAAACAGACATGCACCTACTTATATGTACATAGATTAAGTTACATGTTATATTTAATTGCATCTAATTCATGTATATTTTTATAACATGTTCTACTTAATATCAAATTAAGTTTAACCTATCCAGATTAACATGTTTACATATTATCCCAATTATACAGTTAATGGTTTTCATGTTCCGATATGCCCAAATCTCCTTTTTATTGTAATTTCAAGTTATTCTAATTTATCCCAATTTTACGTAATTCTAACGGAAATATCCTAGGCACTTGATGGCTAGGCTTAGCGCAAAATAAAAAGGAAAAAAAAGAAAATAGATCTAACTCAGAAATAAATAAAATGAATAAATAGGCATAAAACTGTAAATAAAACTAAGATAGGAAAAGGGGATAATAAGGATGTACATTTAACGGGTAATAACTGAATAGATAATTGACAGTGAAAAGAACAATAATATATAAACTTATAAACATTATTAATTTTTAGATCCAAATCATTTACTAATAAAATACTTTTTAAATATCAGATTTGAAAATAACTAGAACTCACAGTGATTTGAAATAGATCCAGAAAAGCCTCTTTAAAATTGTTGTAGAAGAAAAGCAAGAATTATCTCTTCAATCTAAGTTCTGGCAGCACCTCGACATTTTCTTAAATTTTATCCAGAAATAGCTTGGAGGAGGAGGAAGATGAAGAATGTTTATGTGTAAGAAAATGGTGAAGCTGCTAGCCTATTTATAGATTAGTTAGGACAATCCAAACAGTAGGATTTTAGGTTATCAAATCAAACCGTACATCTCATGTTGAGTCAGCAAAGAACATTGTATATAAAATAATCCAGGTTCAGGCACTGGAATCCATCCTGCATGCAGGTAGGTTGACCCACCTTCAGCATGGGTCGACATTAGTATTGACCAATGGGTTGACCATGTGTGGTTGGGTCGCCCAATAACCATTATTTTCTACATAAAGTTATTTTATTTAGAATATGTTATTTTAGTTCGAAGTTCTTCAGTCCATAACTTCCTTGTACTTAATCCATTTTAGAAAAAACCAAGAGTCTATCTAAACCAGAATTTCGTAACGAGCGTAACGGTGAAGTCTGTTTTAGCTAATTCTGAATATTTTATTAATTAATATTCATTTTATTATCTTCTTTATATAATTATTGTGAATTAAAAGATGGGGTATTACACAAGCGTCCTCACCTACTAACATATTTATGTTAAGAGTTAGGAGTTCAGAACATAAAGTTATGGTGAATGAAAAACACATAAGTTTAGGGATGACTATGTCCCATATTTAGCAGTGTAAATTCTCCATGTTATATCTACGCAAAAAAACATACACAACTAAACATATGAGGCATACATTTATACGGTCACTTGAGTCGTACATGTACCCAAGGGTAAACATCCTTCACTTAATACCCACGAGGCAGGCTCTACTTAGTCACTTAAGGCTATTTCCTAATTTATTAAAGGTGGATTCCTACTATCACTTAATAGCCTATGGAGGACCCCTAGCCACCTAAGACCTTGTCACTAACGTCCATGTTATTAAATAAATATATATACTCTCCTCGTAGGTCGAGAGATAGTAAACGACCACTTAAACAAGGTAGGAATGCAACTTTATTTAAGACCCTTCTGGTGGACCATCTTATTACTGCCCCTACGAGTGAACTCCTAGTTACATAATATTTATCTTAGACAATGGTCCCTTTAGGCCATTTATATAAATTGTCCCTTGGTCATCCCTAACTAAGCCCCTAGATAAGAAGTATTATGTGACTTAATGGTTAACAAGGTGGATCAACCAATTAATACCTTCTCAAGGAAGGCCTACTTCACACACAAATATACACATACACACACAATAGACCTCTTACATTAAACCAACTACTTGTAGATGTTGGATTTGCCGGGCGGTTCCGGATAGGCTTCTACTACAAGTTAGGCTTAACCTTATGCCTTAGTGTACTAAGTATAATGGCCCATGACACCTACACCTCTCATATTAACCAGTCTTATTTGTAGATGCTGGATATGCCGATCGGTTCCAAGCCGGCTTCAACTACAAGTAATGGTTAACCTCATGTATGTGTGTCATTAATTATAATTAAGGCCATTAACTCACACACATAAAAATATGCATGCAAATTCCTATGAAGACATTCAAATTCTATTTCCTAATTTAAATGTATTTAGTACGCATAAATTTACGTGTAATTATGATATGAATGTATAAATAAATTGGTGTGAATTTAATGCATGAGAATAAACGACCTAATACGTTTGAAATGTCAATCCTAACAATTACAATTAAGGTATACAAGTTCATTTCCCTATCAATTAACATAGTCCAACATGCATATTCTCATTTAATAATAAAAAGGGAAGTAACAACACATATGAATAAAATTTGCAACCTAGGCTTGAATAATTATTTAAATAAAAAATATAGGCAAAGGTGCAATAAATCCAATTACATATGCAAAAACCTTGTTTTTGGCACTGCTTCACTTTTTAATTTATATTGCATACAAAAACGTAAGATAATATAATACATTGAAACAAATTTATTTAAAATAGACATTTAAACCTATTAATTTACAATATAAAATCTTTCGTTTTAGCACACAAATTTATATGAACATTTAAAAATAAGAATCAAGTGAATCAGAATAAAAATCTAAGAATTTCACAACACCCTAAGCTTAAATTCCAATGCTCAGATAACACAAACCTAAATATATCACATTTGGTTGACCATTTCAGCAATAAACAAAATATAGGATTTAGAGGGTTTATAGAATTTTATTTTCATTTAATCCAAATCCCATACATGCATAATAATTAAAATCCAAACTTCAAAAGATAGAAAATAACAACTTATAGGGTTTCCACTCACAGTGATTTTAGAATGAAGAATAACAGGATATACAGAGAATCAGATTCAGATTTAGCCTTTGAAATCATGCTCTAGTCCTTCTAATATAAATATATATCATAATCAAGCGAATCAGAATCTCATATATATATATATATATATATATATATATATATTTGTATGTATATAACTAAATTCCAGAACTTAAATATATATTAATCTAGAATAGAAAGGATATAATTGAGGTTATAGGAATTAAAGAGAATCCTAACCTTATTCTTTGGAATTAGCAATGGAAAAAGGATAATATGGAGACACAAAGATAAATGAAAGTAGGGTTTAAAGTGAGGCAACAGAGTCATATTTATAGTTGCAAGTGTGTGTATACGTCGTTGGATTATTTAGATTTAATCTGGATGGTCTATCGGATGCAAACTATATAAATCTCCCTAGAAAAATACATAACCACAACCCTATTACCCAAAAGGACGGATGACCCCCTCCTAGGGTCGAGCCAGGAGGATCTTAGCCTCTTATAATGTTGTTTTCTATTAATGAATTTAAGGCTTTGATTTATTTCCTTATATTGATTATCTTTGTCCCCTCTTGGAATATTATTTCATGCCAGTTTATACTTAAATATATTCCATATTTATATTTAAACTATTTGAATTTCAAAACTTGTGTGTTAGTGTTTACACATAACTTGTTTTATTAATATCTTTTTCATACAGACTCTGTTTTCAGTAAATAAAATATGAAAAAGGATCAGAATCTCGTCACGAGCACAATAACAATAATTTCATGGCCCAATTACCAACTATTCGAAATTATATTTTTAGCCCATTAATTTATTACTTATTATTATTTATTTCAAATTAAATTATCTTATGGGTATTCTAGGTTTATTTTATGGGGTGTTACAAATGGCGTAATCCCCGTTGCCAAATTCCCACAATTTACCACTTATTCTTTTAATTTGTTACTATGTTAATTAATCATTGTATATTAAATTTTGGCTGTTACATTCTCCCCTCCTTAAAGGAATTCATCTTCGAAATCTCTAAGGTAGAAGAACAAGATAAGTGTTTACACATAAGCATCTACATCCATCTACTCAACCATCATCCGTTTGCAACCATTATCCTTAATTTTTCTAATGTGATCTATGTACTTATACAATAGTGTAGTGTGTATGACCCTAACTAATGCATATTTATGAGGTCCAATGATTCAATTGACCTCCTTTTGTGCAATTATGTCTGTGCAATGCTTCTAAATGTATGCAAAAAAATTAATGATAACATATAGTTCTATATACGTGCTTCAACCATCATTTAAATGCAACAACCATATTATAAAATCCATATTTATACCCATACAAATAGATAAAAATGCACGAACATCCATATGCATATGCAAATGTCCTATCAGTTGATCCCCAATTGTGCCTAGTGTGTGTATATGCATCCACTACATCCATTTGCAAAAACTTCAATCCATTCACATCCATCAAACATGACATGCTCCAATAACATGTTTCAACCACATCCTACTATGTTTCTCCTAAGACCAGATTCAAAGGAATGGAAAGGTAAAACCTATTTAAGAACTAAAGGTGGAAAAAGATTGATGCATACCATAAAAAAGACATGGATCGGAAACACGCATATTCTCTTTTGTTTCCCAAGTAGCTTCACTGGAATCATCTCCCCACTAAACCTTTACGAGCTTTACCTCCTTATTCCTTAATCTCCTGGTCTCATAGTCTAGGATCTGCGTAGGTGATCATCAAATAAATGCCTCCTACTCAATCTCCACATCCTCCATCGAACTAGGCTCCACTACCACTGCCAAGTCATGTTAGCACTTTCCCAAATGTGAAAAATGAAATACGTCATGTACACCAGAAAGCCTCTCAGGTAGATGAACCTTATATGCCGCCTGTCTCACTCTCTCTATAAATGGGAAAGCCCCAACAAACCTTGGTTCTAACTTGACAGTGGAGCCAAATATCACTACAACATTCCTCAATGGTGATACCATGATGAAAAACAAGTCTCCAACAATAAACTCTAGATCAGTTCCCTTCAAATATGCATCGTCTCCCACTAACATGAGCGAGATCTGCAAGGTTGTCCGTACAAAGCATCAAAGGGTGTCATGCTAATGCTAGTCTGGAAACTATTATTATAACCTAACTCCATAAGTGGTAAATGCTCCTCTCAAATCCCCCCAAAATCCTAAATATACGGTCTTAGTAAATCCTCTAAAATCCTATTCACCCTCTCAGTCTGTTCATCAGTCTGAGGGTGATATACCATGCTCAATTTGAGTGGTTACCCTAAAACCTCCTTTAGACTGCTCCAAAACTCACATGTGAAAATCCGGTCTCTGTCGCTCATAATACTCGTAGAAACACCATGGAGTCGGTCTATCCTTCACACATGAACAAAAGCCAACCATGTAGTCGTCCTCTTACTCTTAACTATGACGAAATGAGTGCTCTATGTCAGTCTACAATAACCCAAATAGTGGTGTTGCCCTTCCTCTATCTAGGAAACCTATCTACAAAATCCATATATACTATCTCCCACATCCAAAGTGGTATATTTGAAGGTTGATGTGACACCCCATGTCCGTTAATGTTATTCACAAAGGGAATGCATTAAGTTTCGTGAAGCGTTATAGGTAAACATGAACATAAATATTACAAGACAGAGATAAAATGACAACGGAATTAAAAACTTTATTAATCATAAAGCATCGTGGTTCAAAAACATCACTTGTCTGAAATACACAAAAACCGTTACATCATAAAAACTACTCTCTTGTACTTTAAAACATCAGAGTACATAAAAGAAGCAAAATTCCCCAAAATAAATTATAGCCATAGTAGCAATGATAGGAGCTTAAGCCATACATCTAAGCAGCTCCAGCAAAATGAAAGCAGAATCACGGTCAAGCCTGAGTATTCCCTCCCTGATAACCTAGGGGGGAACGGAAGAAAGAAAAGGAAACAAACAGGGTCAGACATAAAGTCTGGCGAGTCCAGTAACTTTTAGCAAGTAAATAAGTAACATGACAGGCATATAAGGTGGATAAGAAAGATAACACCATAAAAGGTAGGTATGACAAGGTAAACATGATAGAGTGTATATGCTTATCTAAAGATTCCTCTGCACTAATACTAGTATAACCAGAAATGTTATGAACCCAACAACTATAAGATGGTAAATTTAGGCATACGTCTAGATGTATCCTAACCACTACCCTAATCGATCGGCTCACTACTCCGCGTAGATACTCTGTGCCGGCCCCATCATTGGATGTATCATGTCCTATAGTGGCAACCCTTCGCTGATATGCACAGTCGTACCTACTTGTGTCACGGTCGTCTTAGCCCCATCTACCCGGCCAATGCATGCTCATGTCCCCGGTCGGTTTGCGCTGCCCACACCATCCTCCTCGTTTGGATCTCTTACAATCAGTCCAGTAAGTGTGAACCAACTCCGACCTAGTTAGGAGTACTCGTTTGATAGCTATTAAGGGTTACTGACTGAAATGGGTCCTACACAATATGGTACAAGCTCTCCCCCTTGTCTTGTATCCCCGCCAGGATTTCCATCGGTTATGTATACCGCTAGGCTTCTTTAATTACACAACCCTATCATTTCTACAAGTTATGCTTACCCTAAAAAGGTGTCTTTAATTACATAACTCTAATATTTCCATCGGTTATGTATACCACTAGGTGTCTTTAATTACATAACCCTATCAGGTTAAGTTTGTGGGCCTATATGTAAATATTACCCAACCCCTCAGATTTACTTAACCCACCCACTGTTTAACCAAGTTTACTTAACCCCAACTTAAGTTTATGTTCATACAATTCCCTATGGGTTCAACTAGGTTAAGCATTCAAGGTTTATTACCATATTTTCATTTATGGTTACAGTATGCTAGAACTTCCATATTAAGCCTACCATTTGTGGATGCTGGACATACCGGGCGGGTCCGGGCAGACTTATTCCATAAATTGGGCTTAATCTCATGTCTTAACATGTCTCGTATTTGTGCACCTAGACCTCCCATATTAGATTTACCACTTATGATTGTTGGATATGCCGGGCGGTTCCGGGAAGACTTCCACCACAAGTGTAATCTAACCTCGTGTTAGGCGCAATTATAGTTTTTAATTACTGTAATCCTAGGCATTTCATTATTAGCCAAATTTACCTATGTCGTTATAGGTTATAGGTTTCATGCCCCCTTTTCCCCCAATCATGTTCATAGTGAATTATATGTCCAAATTCATATACATATACATTATTCAAATTATGCCAATTTTCACCTTTTTACCAATTATGCCCAAATTCCCGATTCACAAGATATGCCCAATTTCAATGTTTTTCCCCTCGTTCCCAAACTAACGTAATCGCATAATTAAGCGGCATGCCTAGGCTTGATAGTAGCCTGGCTATATAAAATAAAGGGAAAGGGTGAAGGGAAGATGACAGAGATGATTATTCTAACAGAACTGACATAAGCATATGATGGCATAATGATAAGATGGACATATAAGCACAGATTGGTGAACTTGTGATAATAAAACAGGTTCTAACATAGTAGGGATGTCATAATAGGCATGATTAGATCTAAATAAGGATTTAGATGTCCAACTAATGACAGATCCAAATTAACCTCAAACATAATAGGTACAAGATGATCTAAATAGGCTAGATCTATAATCAAAAGTAGATCTGACATGATAAAGATTTTAGATCCAAGTCATAGTATACAAAATATCACAGATTCACAAGTTATTACAGATCTGAAGTGATTCAATGATTAACATGCATAGATCCAAATTAACAGTCCTATCATGTTTACTTTTTATTTATTTAAATCTGAAAGCAACTTGAAACTCATAGTGTTTGGATCTAGAAAGGTAGAAGAAGAACAAATTTACACTTGAATCTTTGACTTTGATTTGCAGAAGAAGAATGAGTTTTGATTCAGTCCAGGAACCAACAACACTTAGGCCTCCATTGATTTTTTGTGTGAGAAAACCAGAAAAAGAAGCTGTATATATATCTGCCAGCCCCCAGAATTCTACTGCCACCTCAGCCCTAGGGGGGTCGACACCCCCCCTTGGGGTTGACCCCGGGGTCGACACCCTCCTAAGGGGTCGACTCCCTTGGGGAGGGAAGATTGCCGCCTCCAGATTTTTGATTTTCAAACGGTTTTCTGATTTTTTCTGATTTAATTATATATATAATTCTTCTGCGCATATACAAAATTCAAACCTTCATAACTTCTTCGTACAGTGCCCGTTTTACGCAAACTAAATGTCTATCTTGACCAGAATTTCGAGATGGATGCAATGGTGCAGTCCGTTTCCCTTAATTCTGAATATTAAATTAATTATTATTAAATTTACCCTCTTTTAGTGTTATTAAAATTACGGTGTGTTACATTCTCCTCTACTCAAAGGATTTCATCCTCGAAATCTCCAAGTTAAGAAGAACGTATATCCTACCTTCCATCACCCATTTACTCATCCACCACTCATAGGAATCCATTGTCCTTAAAGACTTCTAATGCTTAAATGAACATATGCAAAGATGTGTGTATATGTCCCAATATTAATGCAAAAATCAGGCGATCTACTGATCCAGTTGATCTCCTTAATGCAATGTATGTTAGTGCCATGAATCCAATATGTATGCAAATAATCCTATTATAACATGTAAGTTCTATATGTGTGCACAATCATTCGTCCAAATGCAACATCCATATGATGATACATCCATTAAAAGAAGAAAATGCACACACATCCGTCTGCAATATGAGAGCGGTTGAGCCGATCTAGTGCCTAATGTGTGTGTATATGCATCCACGAGCAACCACTAGCAATCACTTGCATCCACCAAACATAACATGTTTCAAACACATGTTTACATCCATAGGATTCCTACCCAAAGGTCGAAGATTCTATTGATATGACATACTTAAATGATAGAAACAAGCATAAATAATAGCTTTGGAAAAGGAGTTAACAACATAACCTTGAAAAGGAAAGGGTACGAAGCACGAATCTTGTCTTCAGTCTCCCAAGTTGCATCTACTGGGTTATCTCCCTACTGAACCTTCACCAACTTGATTTATTTATTGTGTAGCTTCTTAACTTCTGATCCAAGAATACGGGAAGGAAATCATTTGACCGTCGCCTCCCGTTCCACCTCTACTTCTTCCAATATACTCTGCTCAACAACTTCTGTGGTATCATGCAAGCACTTCCGCAAATGAGAAACATGGAAAACATCATGAACTCCGGATAGTCTTTCTGGTAGCTTTACTCTTATAGGACATTTGGCCAATCCTTTCTGTTATGGGAAATGACCCTATAAATCTTGGTGCTAATTTCCCTATAGATCCGAAGCGAACCACATTCCTCAAAGGTGACACTTTAATGAAAACCATATCTCCTACTTCAAATTCAATGTCAATCCTTCTCTTGTTAACGTAGGATTTTTGTCTGTCTTGAGAGGTCTTCATTCGTCATCGGATAAGATCAATCTTCTTGGACGTTTCCCTAACCATATCTGGTCCAAGTAATAGCCTTTCTGTAGATTCCCACTAAAAAGTTGTTGATCTACAGGGTCATCTGTATAATGCTTCGAAGAGTTCCATACCAATGCTAGCTTGATAACTGTTGTTGTAGGCAAACTCTACTAAAGGAAGATGCTCTTTCCAAGTCCCTCCGAAATCTACGATGCAAAGGCTTAAAAGATCTTCAAGAACTCTATTCACCCTTTCAGTGTGTCCATCCTTCTGAGGGTGATAAGAGGTGCTTAAACACAACTATGTACCTAGTGCTTCTTGCAAGCTCCTCCAAAATTCACCGGTGAGAATAGGGTCACGATCACTTACGATGTTGGAAGGTACTTCATGAAGACGGACTATCTCACGAACATATACTGCTGCCAACCATGATGCCGTCCTCTTACTATTAACTGGAATGAAATAGGCGCTCTTAGTAAGTCTATCTACTACCACATAAATACTGGTGTTGCCTTTCTTTGATCTAGGCAAACCATCTATAAAATCCATAGAGATGCTCTCCCACTTCCACTGTGGAACCTCCAAAGGATGAAGTAAACCACCGGGCTTCTTTTGCTCAGCTTTGACTTGCTAACAAACTAAACATTGAGAAACAAACTCTGCCACATCTTTCTTCATCCCAACCCAAAAGAAAACCCTCTTCATATCCCTATACATCTTATCACCGCCTAGATGAATAGTCATCTTAGAATGATGAGCTCCCTCTAAGACTGCCTTTAACAGACTTCCAGTTTGAGGAATACACAGCCTTCCATCTCGTCGCAACCACCCTTTATCGTTAATGGAATTTCTATTGAGGTGACAAGAAGTCTCCCCCCTTTACTGAGCTTATCCAAGATGTCTGAAATTTGCGGATCATCTCGCTGTGAAGCTCCTATCTGATCCATAAGAGTAGGTCGTATCTCTAACGATGCAAACAAACCAGGCAAAAGCTCGTTGGAGGGTCTAAAGTCGAAAGTCGATATGAACTCCAATATTTTCCTTTTCACAAATAGAGGACTTAAAGTCATCCTCTTTCTACTCAGTACACTGATCATCTTGGGAGTTGTACACTGATCATCTTGGCGTCATTATTTGCTATGAACTCCATCCACCTTTACAGTACTTGGGAGATTGATGATCAGTGTACAACTCAGACTTCTCTCCAAGCAAATAATGACGCCACATCTTAAGTGCGAATACTGTGGCAGCTAGCTCTAAATCAAGGGTTGGGTAGTTCTTCTCATGAACCCTTAGCTATCTTCCTCTATAACATACCACCTTTCCTTCTTGCATCAGAACCACACCAAGCCTGGTACCACATGCATCAGTGTAAACTGTAAACACTTTATTCCCATTGGGGAAGGTCAAGACTGGGGCTGTTGTCAGAGCCCTCTTCAGTCATTGGAAAGTAACATCACAATCTATATCCCACAAAAACGCCAAGTTCTTCTTCGTTTGCCTGGCGAGTGGGGCTGATATCTTTGCAAAGTCCTTAATGAACTTCCTATAATAGCCTGCTAACCCAAAAAAGCTTCTCACCTCCATTGCATTATTTGGAATCTGCTAGTCCTGAACTTCAACCACCTTTGCGGGATTTACTGATATCCCTTCTTTAGAAACCACATGCCCTAGGAATCTCACCTCCTTTCTCCAAAAGTGGCATTTGGAGAGTTTTGCCTTAAGATGATGCGCACGGAGAGTTTTCAAAACTTCCCTCAAATGTTGGGCATGCTCTTCTTCGCTCTTTGAGAAGATCAAGATATCATCAAAAAAGATCATGACAAATTTATTTAGAAACTCCTGAAACACCCTACTCATCATATCAACAAAATAGGCGGGTGCATTGGTCAACCCAAAAGGCATAACTAGCCATTCAAAGAAACCATTTAGAGTCCTAAAAGCGGTCTTATCTATACTGTCCTCAACCACCCTCAACTGATGAAACCCCGAGGCCAAGTCTAACTGAGAAAATACCGAGGCACCAACAAGCTGGTTGAACAAGTCATCTATCCTCGGAAGTGGATGCCTGTTCTTCTTGGTGAGCTTATTCAACTCTCTATAGTCCACACACAAGCGAAGCGAACCATCCGCCTTAGTTGCGAATACCACTGGAGCACCCCATTCAGATATGCTTCGCCTGATAAACCCTTTCTCAAGTAGCTCCCTTACTTGCTTGCTAAGATCCCTCCTTTTCCTTGGAGCCATATGACGCATAGGTAATGCAACTGGCTTTGCATTATCTGCCAAATATATGCGAAAATCTATCTCGCGCCTTGGGGGTAAACCCCGAACCTCACCAAAGACATCAAAATAATCTCAGACTACTGGAATAGATTGCAGATCATCGATAGATGCGTCAAAAGACTCTAGGAAACTAAGCATGACAGACCCTTGCGAGTCACAAGAAATATCGAGGGTCCTCCCATGACAAGTCAGAAGCCTAACGACCTTCCTCTCACAATCTAGAATGGCACCATACATGATTAGCCAATCCATTCCTAGAATCAACCCATAGCCTATAAACCCGAGCACATATGCGTCGCATTCAAATTCGACACCTAACACAGATATTCTCAAACCCCGACAAATCATAGATAAATGAGCCGAACCACCAATGGGGTTTGAGACAACTATGGGATCCACTACCATACTAGTATTTAAGTGCAGAGATTCAACCACAGAACTCGATATAAATGAATGTGAAGTGCCAGAATCAAAAAGAGTTCTAACAAGATGACTGGAAAGATAAATCAAACCTTCCACGGAAATTTTCCTACCTCTATCGGTAGCACTGATCGCGAGAGCATGCACCTACCCTCCAGAAGCTCCTGCCCTCTGGCCTTGTCCCTGTGGTCCCTATTTCTTTGGGCACTCCCTAGCAAAGTGTCTGACCTCTCCACAATTGAAGCAAGTATTCTTCCTTCTTTTGCAGTCCTTGATCAAGTGACCTTCTCGTCCACAACTGTGACATTTCCTCTTATCCTTAACTTTGTCATTCTTTCCGCCTTTTTTCTATTGTTGTTGTTGCTGCTATCCTTTCTTAGGCCCTTCTTGTTTTGCGTTGTTTCCTCAGCTTTTACTTCCTTCTTTTCTCCCTTGTCTTCCTCACGCATCAGGATCATATCAACAAGCCTTTCAAAAGTCGCCCCCATTGGGACGTGTGACATAACTAACCCATGAACGGGTTCATTCAGCCCTTTAGCAAACCGCAAAGCTTTCTTGTGCGGAGTATCTACCAATTACAATCCAAATCTTGCTAGCTAATTGAATTTGTTCACATATTCTTTAACAGTCATGTTTCCTTGTTTGAGCGCCAAGAACCTCTCCATTTGCATGATTTCCTGAGCTTGGGAAAGAAACTTCATTTCAAACCTCTACCTAAAATCATCCCATGTCTCCACCAGACGTCCAACTTGGGTTACTTTCCACCAGAACGAAGCTTCATCTTTCAATAGCCAGGAAGCTAACTGAATCTTCCTTCGATCTTCCACTTCAAAGATTACAAACAAGTCCTCGGTCTCCTTGAGTCAATTCCTTGCCTCTATGAATGTTTTGGCTTCACGGAATGGCTTCCATCCCATGGCACAGAAATCTTTGCAGATCTTAGCGAAATTATCTGCTCTTGGAGGAAGAGGAGGAACGAAGGGTGCAGCTGGGGGAGGAACGTTTCCTTGGCCTTCGGCAGGCGCTATAGCCTCTAGATACCTACAGAACCAACTAGGTATCGTAACGCCCTCTAGAATGTTAGGTTCCCCAGACATACTGAAACGAAAAGGAGAGAGATATAGAAAAAGGATCGAAGGATATTACATATGGCTTTGGTGAATACGTTTTTCAAAACAGACTTTTCTTTTTGAAAAATATTTTCTTTTAAAACCTTTTTCAAAATAATTTTCAAAAACTTTTATCTAATCTGGTAACCTTTAGCTCTGATACCAAGTGTGACACCCCCACGTCCGTTAATGTCACTCACAAAGGGAATGCATTATCATGAAGCGTTATAGGTAAACAGAAACAAAAATATTACAAGACAGATATAAAATGATAGCGGAATTAAAAACTTTATTAATCATAAAGCATCGTGGTTCAAAAACATCACATGTCTGAAATACACAAAAACCGTTATGAAAACTACTGTCTTGTACTTTAAAACATCAGAGTACATAAAAGAAGCAAAATTCCCCAAAATAAAACAGCCATAGTAGCAAGGATAGGAGCTTGAGCCATACATCTAAGCAGCTCCAGCAAAATGAAAGAAGAATCATGGTCAAGCCTAAGTATTTCCACCTTGAGAACCCGAAAGGGAGGGGGGAGGGGAAACAGAAGAAAGAAGAGGAAACAAACAGGGTCAGACATAGAGTCTGGTGAGTCCAGTTACTTTTAGTAAGTAAATAAGTAAAAGCAGCATGACATGCATATAAATTGATAAGAAAGATAACACCATAAATGGTAGGTATGACAAGGTAAACATGATAGAGTGTATATGTTTCTCTAAAGATTACTCTACACTAATACTAGTATAACCAGAAATGATATGATCCCAACAACTATAAGATGGTAGATTTAGGCATACGTCTAGATGTATCCTAACCACTACCCTAATCGATCGGCTCTCTACTCCGCGTAGATATTATGTGCCGGCACCACCATAGAATGTATCACGTCCTATAGTGGCAACCCTTCGCTGATACGCACATCCATATCTACTGGTGTCACCGTCGCCTTAGCCCCCACTACCCGGCCCATGCACGCACATGTCCCCGGTCGGTTTGCGCTGCCCACACCGTCCGTCTCGTTTGGATCTCTTATAATCAGTCCAGTAAGCGTGCCCTAACTCCGACCTAGTTTGGAGTACTCTTTTGATACTTATTAAGGGTTACTAACTGAAATGGGTCCCACACAATATGATACAAGCTCTCCCCCTTGTCTTGTATCCCCACTAGGATTTCCATCGGTTATGTATACAACTAGGTGTCTTTAATTACATAACCCTATCATTTCTACAAATTATGCTTACCCTAAAAAGGTGTCTTTAATTACATAACTCTAATATTTCCATCGATTATGTATACCACTAGGTATCTTTAATTACATAACCCTATCAGGTTAAGTTTGTGGGCCTATATGTAAATATTACCCACCCCCTCAGATTTACTTAACCCACTCATTGTTCAACCGAGTTTACTTAACCCCAACTTAACTTTATATTTATACAATTACCTATGCGTTCAACTAGGTTAAGCATTCATGGTTTATTACCATATTTTCATTTATGGTTACAGTATGCTAGACCTCCCACATCAAGCCTACCATTTGTGGATGCTGGACATGCCGGGCGGGTCCAGGCAGACTTATTCCACAAATCGGGCTTAACCTCGTGTCTTATCACATCATGTATTTGTGTACCTAGACCTCCCACATTAGATTTACCACTTGTGATTGCTAGATATGCCAGGCGGTTCTGGGCAGACTTCCACCACAAGTGTAATCTAACCTCGTGTCTATGCGCAATTATAGTTTTTAATTACTGTAATTCTAGGCATTTCATTATTAGCCAATTTGACCTATGTCGTTATAGGGTCCATGCCCCTTTTCCCCAATCATGTTCATAGTAAATTATATGTCCAAATTCATATACATATACATTATTCAAATTATGTCAATTTTCACCTTTTTACCAATTATGCCCAAATTCCCAATTCACAAGATATGCCCAATTTCAATGTTTTCCCCTCGTTCCCAAACCAACGTAATCGCATAATTAAGCGGCATGCCTTGGCTCGATTGTAACCTGGCTATATAAAATAAAAGGGAAAGGGTGAAGGGAAGATGACAGATATGATTATTCTAACATAATTGACATAAGCATATGATGGCATAATGATAAAATGGACATATAAGCACAGATTGGTGAACTTATGATAATAAAACAGGTTCTAACATAGTAGGGATGTCATAATAGGCATGATTAGATCTAAATAAGGATTTAGATGTCCAACTAATGACAGATCCAAATTAACCTCAAACATAATAGGTACAAGATGATCTAAATAGGTTAGATCTATAACCAAAAGTAGTTCAGACATGATACAGATTTAGATCCTAGTCATAGTATACCAAAATATCACATATACACAAATTATTATAGATCTAAAGTGATTCAAGGATTAACACGCATAGATCCAAATTAACAATCCAATCATGTTTACTTTTATTTATTTAAATCTAAAAGAAACTTGAAACTCACTGCGTTTGGATCTAGAAAGGTAGAAGAAGAACAGATTTACACTTGAACCTCTGACTTTGATTTGCAGAAGAAGAAGAAAGAGTTTTGATTTAGTCTACGCACCAGCAGCACTTAGGCCTCCATTGATTTTCAGTGTGAGAGAATCAGAAAATGTAGCCGTATATATAGCTGCCAGCCCCCAGAATTCGACTGCCACCTTAGCCCTAGGGGGTTCGACACCCCCCCATGGGGTCATCTCCCTTAGGGAGGGAAGATTGCCTCCGGATTTTTGATTTTCAAACGGTTTTCTATTTTTTCTAATGTAATTATATATATATATATAATTCTTCTACGCGTTTACAAACTTCAAACCTTCATAACTTCTTCATACGGTGTCCGTTTTACACAAACTAAATGTCTATCTTGACCAGAATTTCGAGATAGACGCAATGACATAGTCCATTTACCTTAATTCTAAATATTAAATTGATTATTATTTAATTTAGCCTCTTTTAGTGTTATTAAAATTACGGGGTGTTACAGTTGAAGAAATCCACCAGGCTTCTTTTTCTCTGCCTTTACCCTCTAACATGTCATACACATAGCCACAAACTAAACCACATCCTTCTTCATGCCATTCCAGTAGAAGGATCGTCTAATATCCTGATACATCTTATCACCACCCGGATGGATGGTCATCCGAGAGTGATGTGCCTCGGTCAACACTGCTCTCATCAAATCACCCATTCGGGAGACACAAAGTTTGAAATCGCGTCGCAACCATCCTCTGCATTCTACAGAATATCGTAGAAGATGTCCAGAAGTCTCCCCACTACCATTCCTTTCCAAAATATCTATTATCTCGGGATCCTTGCGCTGCCCCGACCCATTCTTCTCTAATAAAGTGGGCCACACCTCCAATGATGCCAATAAACTCAGAGTATAGTCCGTAGATGATCTGAAATCGATGTAGATACAAACACCAAGCTCTACCACACTACGAACAAAAGATTCAATGATGTCCTCTGCCTACTCAGACCATCTTCTACTATAATCCTCTTGCCTGGGGTAACAACAATCTCAAAGTCGTATGATGCTTAAAGCTCCATCCATTGTTGCTGCCTCAGATTGAGGTCCCTCTGCGGGAATAAGTACTTCAGAGACTCATGATCCATAAAGAGCTCGAATCTTTCACCTGGTAGATAATGTCTCTAAGACTCAAGCGCAAATACTATAGTAGCCAACTCTAAATCATGAGTAGGGTAATTTCTCTCATGAATCCTCAACTGTTTGCTAAACACACAACCCTACCCTCCTACATCAACGCTGCGCCTAAGCCAGTCCAACACACATTAGTATATACTGTAAACGTCTTAGAGCCACCAGGAAGTACCAATATCGGTGCACTAGTAAGAACCTTCTTTAATCTCGTAAAAGAATCCTCATAATCACCATCCTAAGAAAAAGCCAAATTCTTCTTAGTAAGTTGGCTAAGTTATGACATAATCCGCACAAAGCCCTTAATTCCTATAGTAACCCACTAGACCAAGAAAACTCCTCATCTCTTTTGTGTTCATAGGGATCTTCCAATCCTACAATGCGATTAACTTAGCAGGATCCATAGCTAACCCATTCTTAGAGACCATATCCCCTAAGAAACACACCTCTCTTTGCTAAAATGACACTTAGAGAATTTCGCCTTGTGCTGATGTGCTCGGAAAGTACGAAGAACATCCCCTAAATGTAAGGTATGCTCATCCTCACACCTTGAGAATACAAGAATATCATCCATAAAGGCAACCTCAAAATTATTTTGAACATCCTTTAATACTCCACTCATCAAGTCCACAAAATAAGCTCATGCATTGGTCAGCCCAAAAGGCATAACCAACCCCTCGAAGAAGCCATCAGGAGTCTGAAATGCTATCTTATCAGTGCTATCATATTCCATACGAAGCTGATGAAAAATAATGGCCAAATCTAGCTGAGAAAATACAAATGCTCCCACCAACTAGTTAAACAGATTATCTATCCGAGGGAGTGGGTAACGATTCTTTTAAGTCAGATTATTCAATTCTCGATAGTCCATACACAGCCGAAGGGAAACATCGCCTTAGTAGCAAAGACGACCGATGCTCCCCGCTCAGAGATACTCTGCCTAATAAATCCCCTTTTCAAAAGCTCACTCACTTGCTTACCAAACTCCCTACAATCACTCGGAGCCATGTGACGAATATGAAAAGCTACCGTCTTCGCATTCTCATTGAGATAAATCTGAAAGTCAAACTCTTGCTTAGGTGGCACCCCTCTCACCTCCTCAAATGCATCCGGATACTCACAAACGATGGTTACAAAATCAATATCATTAATAGAAGAATCTAGGGAATAAAGAAAGCTCAACATGACTGACCCCTATATGTCGCAAGAAATCTCAAGGGTCCTACCACTACAAGTCATCAAACAAACGACCATTTTCTCGTAGTTATAGATTGCCCTATACATGGCTAACTAGTCCATCCCTAAGATCATATCATACTAAGAGAATCCCAACATGTAGGCATCACAATCAAACTCAATGCTTAAAATAGAAATTTTCAAACCCCTACAACCCATAGATAAGTGCGCCGAACCACCAATGGGGTTTGAAAGTACTATGGGATCGGTAACAGGTGAGATATATAAGTGCAAACAGTCAACCAAGTGCTAAAAATGAATGAATAAGAAGCTCCAAGATCAAAAAGAGTGTGTACAGGAAAGTTGGAAATATAGATTAAACCTTCTATAGTTACTTTCCTACCTCTATCCAGACCACTGCCAGTTGGAGCTGCCCCCAACACGTAAACGTGTGCTGCCGATGTACTAGTCCCTTGCCCAACCTTTTGTGGACATGCCCTACTAAAATGCCTAAGATGCCCATAATTAAGGCACCTACCTTTCCTTTTCGACTTCTTGCAATCCCTCATGAAATGCTCTGTCATCCCACAACCAAGACATTTGATCTCTGTCTTGATCTTCCCTTTCTAACAACTACCGGCATGCTTCTTTTTGTCTTTCTTGTTTTCCCACCATTTCTTCTTAGAACCAGAAAGCTTAGAAGCTCCACTCTTAACATCCTTTACCTCTTCCTTTTTATCCTCGTTCATCAAATTCATCTCTACTAAAGCCTTAAAAGTAGCCCCATCGGAAAATAAGTCATTGCCAAGCCTTATAGAGGTTGATTCAACCCTCTCACAAAACTAATAGCTTTCTTGTTAGTTGTACTAACCAAGTCCATCCCAAACCTTGATAACTCATTAATTTGCTTAATATACTCCTTGATCAAAATATCTCCTTACTTCAAATTGAGAAACCGCTCTACCTACATACCCTGTTCTGCTTGCCATAGATGTTTTCTATCGAATCCAACTCGGAATACAACCCAATCTATATGCCTCCCTTTAGCCTCCACAATCTCCCACCAAAATGAGGTCTCCTCTTAAGATTTCAAGTAATTAGTCGAGTTTTCTATCTATCCTCAAGCTCCAATAACTCAAAAATCAGCTTTGTATCTTTGATCCAAGTATGGTCCTCCACAAATGTCTTTGAGCCAGTGAAAGACTTACTTCCCAAATTCAAAAAACCTTACAAAGCTTAGAAAAATCAGCGGTTGTTGGTAGATTAGGATGAACCACCACAGTGGGTGCTAGCACTTGTGCATGCTCTTGTCCTTTAGCTGATCCCGTAGCCTCTAAATATCTACAAAACCAACCAGGAATTGGGACACCTGAGGAAGGTTGGGGGCCACAACATGCTGCACAAAAGAGAGAAGATAGAGGTTTCAGAGTGAGAGAATCAAAGGAAGGTTGTAACTGACCTGAGGGGATATTCATTTATTTTCAAAATAACTTTTGGTTACTGAAAATATGTTTCCTTTTAAAATGTGTTTTCTTTCTAAAACAAATTTTTAATGATCTTATAACCTTAGGCTCTAATACCAAATGAAACACCCCACACCTCTTAACGTTACCGAAAGAAAGATTCGGCTAAGGAATATGATGTGCTATAGGTATAAAGGCAGAAATACATCACATAAACTAAGATCTACCAGACAAAATATAATAAAACACAACGCAATAAGAAAACAATTTAAAAACAATGACATAACCATTTATTTTGAAAAAAACCAACCATCACAAAATACCATGTCTCATGAAGATAAAATCTCAGTCGTGAATAATATTGTAGTACATAAATAATATCCTTCAATTTATCAATAAATACAACCTAACCGTGGAAAAGAGAAAATAACAAAGAGCGATACATCTACTACAAAGAAATCCCCCAACACAGAATCAGCTGAATAATCTGGAATAAGCACTTCCTGCTTACGAGCCCAGAGGGAGAAAAGAAAAAGGAAAGATGAAGGAAAAATGGGTCAGACATAAAGTTTGGTGAGCTATTATGATTACTAGCACGATTGATAAGCTAAGGAAACAAATAAAACAGTAGTTGTAGTGTCAAATAGTGTAACATCCCGAATTTTAAGAAACAATAATTAAATAAGAAAAGCATAATGAACTACATATTAATTAAAATAAAATTTTGAATTGGGAAAATGGGATTTCACCGTTTGATTTGTTACGAAATTATGGTTCGGATAGACATTAATTTGCATAAAACGGACGAAAAACGAACAAGATATGGTCAGTTGAAGTTTGAAATTTAAATTTAGAAATTAATTAGATAATCGACCCAAAATCAATGGAGTAATAAGCGATCTAGCCCATAACTGGGTCGACCATATGGTTGAGTCAGGACCCATGTGGGTCGACACTTCATCGACCCAGATAGGCAGGTGGGTCGACCCATCTCAATGCTAGGCGCGATTTCGTGCTTGGTACGAGATCGATGTTACTATAAGCTTCTGAGAATTCTGCTGACGTGCTTTTGAGAGATGACAATGAAAATCTAATAATCCTAGGGCTTAGATTATCCTTCTACACCTATAAATTGACTAGCACTTCTCACTTTCCCCCCACACTTCTCCTTGATTTTCTCAACCTCCACTCCACTATGTTCTAAAATAAAAGTAAAAATTGGGGATTATACCAGAATACTATCCAATTATAGATCAGAAGGATTCTTCTTCTGTCAAAGCCTTTTTTTTGATTTACAATCTTTTCCTGTGAGTTTTATGTAATTTTAGATCAGCTGTTTATAGGAGAAAGATTGGACAGTAAAATAGTTTAAATCTCGAAGATTTATGTTTGCAGTATTTACAAGTTTGTTTTCTACAAGTTATTACAATCTAGTTGTTGTCTATGTTTATTACTTTTTAGTTATTTATTTATTTTAAAGCAATTCTTCTTCTTTATCCCCTTACCCGCTACGATTTTAGTTATAGTCTTGCAATGCCATATTTTATTTATTTTGTTCGTATTTGAGTCTAGGCCTTACGAGTAGCCTAGACCAATTTACCCTTTTTATTTATTTTTGCACTGAGCCTTGGCCAACGAGAGCCTATGCCTTCATCGATTAATTCGCGTAAAAATTGGGGATACTATTGAACGTAAATTAAAAAGGGGATCTTGGGCATGTTGGAAATTGGGGAATGTTATGTTCAAATAATGTACTGTAAATTGGATAAACCTTAATTGAAGAATATCCAAACTTATGAACTAGAATAAATTGTACTTAATTTGACGTTAAGTAACATGTAATTAAAGAACATATAAGTTAGAATAAATTGTACTTAATTGGACATTAATAACAAGGGGATGGGTTGTATAAAAAGACTACGTTAATTAGAAATGTTTATTACAACCTAGGAATATAAATGTGGTTATATTGGATTTATTAATAATCTTAAACGTGTTAAGTTAAATTTATGAGATTAATAAGAAAAAGGGAGTCTGCTATGGCAGCACGGCGCCGATTGGGGAAAATAAGTAGCTCGTAGATTAGGTCCATTCCAGCAGCACGGGGCTGATTGGGGAATATAAGAGGCCAAATAGTATAATGAAATCCTAGTTATGAATTGGGGACCACGTCCAGGGGTGACTTGTGTTAATTGCATTTTTGTTTGGAAACCCGTATCAGTCAGTACCCCTTTGTTATCATAGAGTCTAGCATTAGGTAGAGGGTAGAGCTCGCTTTACTAAACTGGATAATAAGTGGTTCAAATGAGGTGGGTACGGGCGTGTTCCAGTGGAACGATGAGTGTGCATCATTCCAATTAGGGAAGATAAGCCACTATAATACCTGTGATTAATGGTTGTGTCCTTTTAGTTGACTAGTTCGGGATTAATAATCCCGAATTCCATAGCTGGCACAGGTTATCACATTTTAGGTAAAGAAGTTGATCGACGGGTAGAAATTAGGTAAAGGTTAATTATGATATTTTGGTAGTTGGTGCAGAAATTTTCAAATATGAATGAGAAGCCTATCTTTATTAGCGTATACTTTTTTCTACTCTTTCATATTTCATTTATGTCCATTGCTCTTAGAACTATTCATCTGTCTAAAAGCTTCCTTATCTTATGCTCATGCTAGAAATTACTAGAACTCACCAGACGTATGTCTGACCTAATTTGTTTTTTCTTCTCTCTTCCTTTCTCCCCTTAGGTTCATAAGGTGGAGGGTCTCATCAGTGATTCTTGACTATTTGGTTTAGCTTGGATTCAGTCTCTTTCCAGTTTCATTTAATGTTTCAGTTCCTGTTTTCTAATCATTGTATTGATTTATTAGAGGAATAACTTTTGTGGTTTTACTTATGTACTCTGATATTTTCCACAAGACAACATGTTTGTTTTATGATGATAAATACCTTATATTTTGAAATGTAATAAGTGTTGTGACTTGGTTTTCTTATTTTAATAAATGTTTTAAAAGTTTCGCTGTGTTTTATATTTCTGTCTTGTGAATTTTTGTTTTTGTATCGTTATTTTATACCTGAGCGCTCCACAAAGCTTAATGCATCCTCATATGGGTGACGTTAAGGGATTGGGGTGTCATAAATAGAGTAAGTGTTTGTGCACACCTAAAGTGAACATATATAATGACATAAAAGATAACAAATAGGGTTCACTATTCTCATTCACTTTTGACTATTTGCACTTTTACCAATTTCAGGACATAAAAGTTAGGAAGATTTTCCTAAAACTACCATTTGATCGACTATCAATACCATAGATTGATAACCTGTGCCTAATGTGGGTTTGGGCTTATCAGGCCCAATCCATCAACAAAAGACACGTTAATATAAGTGTTACAGTGTCTTATTTTCCTTCGTCGGCTCAATGCGTGCACATTGATCGGCCGGAACACACCCGTACCCACCATAAGTTTGGAGCGTCTTACTACCTAGCACAACATGGTGCATTGCTTGTTAGTGAGACCATATGTGATAAAAGAGTATGATGTCTAGTATAGATCACCAGCAACATAATACTCAACCCAAATCTCCATTGATTTTGCCCTCCCTAGAAACCAACAAATGCCCATGCCACCAGAGAATAATATTTATAATTATCATCAAATGCCTATTTTAATAGGCCCCTATAAAATATCAACAAATAATATTTATTATTAGCATTAAATGCCTATTTTAATAGGCCCCCGTAGAATATCAACAAACACCAAGGCCACCACGGAATAATACTTATTTTTATCGTTAAATGCCTATTTTTAGGCCCTTATAGAATATCAATGAATGCCAAGGCTACCATATGATAATATAGTCTGAGGCTTATAACTTAATACGATTTTATGTTAATTTTCATGTTAAGCCTAATTGTCACATTTATAGTTTCACGTAATTTTCATATTTGCAAATAAACCACGTTTGTTTATTATGATTCCTCAATTTATCCTATTTATGCAAATATATGTCATAATTCATTTTTCTATCATAACATGTACCATAGTCGATTTACAAACTTAATCATGTTTGCCCAATATCAATCTAAGGTTCCCTTTTTATAACAATTTATATCACATGTCAAATTTTCTAGAAAGCTTCAATTCTTTCCTTTCAGCTACTCCAGTTAATTAGATATCCCAACGCGCATAGAATAAAAGATTGATAATCAATAATAGTAAATTAGGCATATAAATTTAGGCCTAAATCAGTCGTATACATATGCCTTTTAGGCATATTTGGGAATAATCGCAATAAATTGTAAAGAAAGTTCGACGAAGAATGGAGAAAGAGGGTTGAGAACATAACTTAAAGTAATTTGAATATAAGATAAACAGAACTATAAAAAAAGACAAGAAAAACTACATATAGAAATTGCAGAAAATTAGGAATAAACAGAACTGTAAGTAAAAGAACCGTGAACAAAACTATGGCTATAACAACTATTTTTCCTATTTACCTAAATTTAATCAAAAATTTGGTAATCATTAAACTCACCAAAAAAGCTTTCCCCCGTGGCCCCGGCAGAACCTCCAAAAAAAAAAATTCTATTTTTATGTCAATCTCATATAATTTAATTTTTAAATTGACCCTGCCTCTCCAAAAGGAGACTAGCCTAGGCGGGGGAGATGTCTTGTGAAGAAATGGAGAGGTGTTGGAGGTTTATTTACAGGTGGAGAAAAAGATCCTCAGTCGTCAGATTTAGGTTTTAAATCTGAACTAATCATATCCTTGGATCAATCCGGATTAGCCACATCAGGAATCAAATAAAAACACGTCAACCTCAGAAAATCTTGTCCATTTAATTGATTTCGTATCTGGCAAGTATATGTTCTAGGCACATATTGGATCGACCCAAACTCCGGTAGGATCAACAAATGGGTTGTCCAAACGCAACCTGGGTTGACCCGGTTGTTGCTAGGTCATCCCATGCAACATCTTTTTTATATATTAAATTTCAGGTTTGGATTTCGAACTTTGAATTGCCATATCTCTTTTGTTTTAAGTTCGTTTTATGCAAACTAAATATGTACCTAGACCAAAAAATCGTAACAGAAGCAATATGGCACAAACAAATGAAGGAGAAATAATTTCCAGAACATAGTCATAAATTACGGTATACTCAAGGAAGCATCTGAAACTTTCTTTCAGATATAGAGAATAGATTTCAACTCGAAGCTCAAACAAGCACAACAAGACATTTGTAAACTAGAAAATTTAAGCAAACACTCACCTTACGTGGATTTTGAGGGATTTCTATCTTGAACCGGTGGAAAAAGGATGAATCAAGGCCTCAGGAACCCAAATCAACAAGCTCTATAAACATGCAACATGAGACATTGTTGTAACTATGTAACACCCCACATCCGTTAATGTCACTCTTTATCAGAATGCATTAAGTTCCGTGAAGTGTTATAAGCAAACAGAACAAAATCTTACAAGACAGATATATAAAATTGCAGTGGAAATTTAAAACTTTATTTTCCAACAGAAAACATCGTGGTCACAAAATCCAATTACAACATCAGACTGAAATACTAGAACAAAATACATCAAATAAAAACATCTGTCTTGCGCTAAAAACCATCAAAGTACAAAAATGAAAAATCATAATCCACAGTAATAGCCATAATAAAGTAAATAAGAAGTAAACTGAGACGACCCCAAACCCCGTACTGACGGTGGCAAGGGTAATCCGTGGAATATAACACGAAAACAGATAATAGCAGAACAAAATTAAATAAATACACCAGATAATGAACAATAGAATATACTGGATAAAAGTAATCATCAGAGTTACACAGTATACAGGATCTTACTTAGTACAAATACAGTTCAACTATACATAAATGTCTACAGCGGAAAACAAACAAAATATGTACAATAAGAGCTGAACAACAGAAAAAGAGATAAATGATAGAATCCATCTTCAGCTCCAGCTATCCAGAAAGAACCAGCTAAACCTGAATACAAGGCTGCCCGTGTAGAAAAAGGGGCACCTGAGTTTGAAAGTGAAACAAACTACGAGTCAGTCATGGGATTGGTATGAGAAATCTACTCAACACATATATAATATGGCTAATCACAGGACCACGCCACTTTCGTGGAACGGGTTTACTCCATTGGATTGCTAGTGCTTTAAAACAAATCTTTCTTTTAAACAACGCAATGCATTTTATAAAAATGAAGCCATTATAAGACTCAGTTCCCATCACACAATGCAACGCAAACCGGAGGATAGAGTTTTTACCTTATAACGGCCAAAATATGCTTGATACGAATAAAACAAAGGCATTTGATATTATTGCTAGTGTTTATATGTTTTGAAAACAATTTCAAATCATAACTATCAATCATAGACGACATGAGCGTCCCATGCCACTATGTCGCCAAATATATATACAATCGAAACCGCACGATGTCGTATTTGGAAATTGGATTTCCATCATGAACCAAGGCAAAAGATAGTCCTTACCGAATTCGAGACTGCCTAGCCCGAGTCTCAGGATCAGAACGCATCGACCCTTGGATCGTCAGGGCCGGTCCACACGGAGTGGATTAAAATGCCTGAACACTACGTTTCCCCGCCCTTTGGGGTGTAAGCGAACCAACGAATGGCTCCATCGGACCCGGATCGTCCGATCTAACCGAGGCGCCTCGCAACAGCAACAACCACACAGGTGAAAAGTATATAAATGTCAGGGCTGGTAGGTCACTGACACCACCCTAGCTAGGAAGAAACGCAGGCCCTCCCTGATGTCCTCTCCCGTTTCTGGTTCATACCGAGGTGTGAGGCTCGCGATTTCACGTTATACACAAAGCTACGCCACACAGGCGGTGCTTTGATCATCACCACAAGACTTTGCTTTTCAACAGAAGCCCTGATCATTGCATCTTAGCATGCCACACAGGCAATTCATGCCATGCGACTGATGCCCATCGATATACAACCTATGAGCTCGTGCCTCTCAGAGAAGGGCGTTAAGCAAAAGAATAAATTCTCCGCCGCCAAATAGATGTATATTTAATAGAGATCAATCAACACAGAATAAAATCCAATGTCAGACACACAGTCCATTTACAAGTCCGTTCTGGGTCTGAACGAAACTGGAGGCACTAAATACCTCGCAAACCCATCGATCACCACGTACGTCTGGACGATCACCACTCATTATCCATATTTCGGGATGCCTCCCAATCAGGACCTCGGTTACCATCCAAACGAGGTGAAGATCTCCGGTCTTCGACCCTCGTCTTCATCTTTGACTTTAAATCGTCGGTCAATTATTTGAAATGAGAATTCACTCGGCCTTTTCAAATAATTCCCGTATATTTAGAATTTCAAATCAATTTATTTCGATGGTTAAATCATTCGACAACACCAATTTTGTTCTTTAATGTAATTTTCACACCAAACACATTCAACTATCAAATACCACATAAATCGAGCAAATTCAGTTTATTTCCATTCCATATCGTTTATGATATTTTATAACGATTTATCGCTATTTTTATTTATTTTTAAATAGCCAATTTATTCAAAACGACGCTTCGGGCCATAACGCGGCCATGGCGCTGTTTTTCTTCAGATTTGATTTACACATATCTGAAAATCTAACCGTTGGATCTTCACACAATTTACATCATTAGAAAGGTCTTTTCAAAATGAATCCAACGGTTCTAGTTTCGGGAAAATCCGACGGTCGGATCTCCCGGTGCAATCGTTTGAAGTTTCGATTTCAAAATACGAACTGCAGCGTCGTTATTCGATTAAATATAATTATAATTATATATATATAAATATAATCGTTTCTGGCGCTGTTTTTCTTCAGATTTGAATTAAACATTCCAGACAATCCAACCGTTGGATTTTTACAAAGTTGGTGTCGTTGGAAAGATATTTCCAAGGCGAACCCAACGGTTGCGGTTTCGGGAAAATCCAATGGTCGGATCTCCCGCACTAATTGTTTGAAATCACGGTTTCAAAACCCGAACTGCACGGTCACGTTTTGTTTTAATTTTATTTATATATTTATATAAATATAGTTCATTCATCAATTTCAATATCGTTTTCACTTCAAATATTTCACTAACGCCTTTAAATTTTGGAAAATTTCGCCATAACCTCCTTTGTACGGGAGGGGCTGGGAAAATTCCCAAATAGCCACACGGGCGTCTCATGTCGAAAAGAAAAAGAAAAAGTCAAGCGGCTAGCCAACAGGCTCATAAAATCGTCACCCAAACAAAACAGTAAATGTGTACCTATTTGTCGGGCATAAAATTTTATTCCTCTTCTCTAGCCCCTTTGCTATAACCTGTTCAATAAATATGCATGTACATATATACAGTTCTTATCATTTATCATTTTCCATTCAACTTCATATTTGATTCCATTTGGTTTAAAAACACCATTCATTCTAATGTTGCATGCATAGGCAAAAATCCTATCATTAGCTAATTAATGAATATTTCGACTCATGCATATTTATTTGAACGAGTTGCTATTTTTAACACTTCACATTTCAACGATTCATGTATATAATAAAAATGTGATTTTTATTGTAAAACAATTCATTTCAAAACACTATTATTTTATATAGTTCATAAAGGTGATAAAAAAATAGGATTTTTATTGTAAAACAATTTATTTCAAAACAGGAATACCATTCAACACATGAATTTCTAATCAACGAATGAATATCGATTCAACGCATGAAGGTTTTCTACAGTTTCTATATATAGATAAAAATGTGATTTTTATATTTAAAAACACGAATAACATTCAACACATGAATTTCTAATCAACGAATGAATATCGATTCAACGCATGAAGGTTTTCTATTCAATGAATAAATATAGTTTCAGCAAATGAAAATAATTCAAACACAGGAATATTATTCAAAATTTCGGTAGCATAACGGCAGGGTAGTTAAAACCGGGACCGTCCCTAGTACGGCTCCTCGCTCTACCTTAAAACCTCGTGGTTTTTGACAATGGGAATCATGCATCTAGTTCGCACGCATGCGGCATGTATATATTTATTTCATTTCCACAAACTAATCCTATGTGGTTTCAACCAAATATTTCTCAACCACAAATGGGTATTTTTCAACCACAATCAATCAATACCAACCACAAACAATCCCAAACAACCATTCACTATCAATCAATTTTCACACCAATCACAACCAATAAATATCGTCCATGGTTTGTGGACGAGGGGCGTATATATATATATATATATATTTATATTTATATAGCAATTCACTTCTATTTCAACACATATATAATTTTTACAACGCATATACAACTTATACATCGAACGTACGACCTATACAACGCTTATACAAGAGATGTACAACGCTTATATAACTCATACATCGACTATATAATTTATACATCGTCATTTTCCATATCGTTTATAAACTTGAAATCTCACATTGGGTTCCACTCCACCAAAAATAGCAGAAGGCTCAGAAAAATATGCGGTCTCTTCTAAAATGTAGAAGACGTCCACACGGTCACGATGTTTCCTGTTTCATCGAATTTCGTTAACATAGCAAAAAGATATGATTTTTTTTCCGGTGAAATCAAAATCCGTAGCGCTTTAAAGCGTTGTAATCTATTTAAAATTGACACTGCCGTACCTTTCTAAATGGGTTCAAATCTAGGTTTGCCGTTTTCGTCTAATCCGTTGCTCGAGACCCAGATCCAGTTGTGCCACGACGTAGGCTTTCGAAAGGGCTTTCCGGCGATGGCCACCACCCTCAGTTCGAACTCCTGCTGGCGGCGCTAGGAGGCTTGATGCGGGCCCACTTTGAGGCGGTGGTTCGCGATGATGGAGCGACGAGGGTGGACGTGGTCGGTGTTGATTTAAAGAGGAGGACGAGGGCTTCAGAAAACCCCAAAGGGGTAGGTGGTTTCGATTTCAAACTTCAATTGAATATACTGGGTGCAAAATAAACCGGATTTTAGTGAAACCAAAAATAATAGGATCTAATTGTGAATTTCTTTCCAACGAACCCGAAAAATTGAAATTTCATAACGGGAATCAAAAGATATGTCCAGTTGAAAATTCTGAATAGTCGCTATGAAATTCAGGCCCTTAAAAATGGAGATTTTGCAAACGACCTCGGATTTCGACGAAACCACTTTTGTTGGATCCGTGATGTAAAGTTATTTCTAGGTTTCAATTTTCATAATTTTTCGAATCAATATGTGAGCGTGGCAAAGGAAAACGCATTTGACCAGTTTCAGTTGATTTTAATCGACTGGAAAATGGCCATTTTTCAAACGGTCTCAGAATTCGATGAAATTAGTTTTGTTAGGACCGTATCGTCAATACGAAGCTAGAAAATATTTTTTGGAATTTTTCGAGTTAGTATGTGGCCCCAGTAAAGTGAAATGTACGTTTAAAATTCAGTATAATGATTTAAGTGTAAATTTGACGGAAACTGTTCGAAACAGTCGAATCAGCCTACGAAACATATCCCATTGTGTTCGGAATGGGGGTAATTAGCTAGGGGCGACAGTCGTTGGGCCTCGATAGGTGTTCGAATTAAAAGTCAACATTTAGGGTTTGGAAAAATAAAATAAATAATATATTCATTAACCCCCTCCCTTTCAAATTCCTTTTCCTCCTTTAGTTGTTTCCCCCGATAAAAAAAAACAAAAGAGAAATCGATCGTCGTCCCCTGACGCCTGACCCCGTCCATCGCGCCCCGTCCGGTGACGCCGCCTCCGCCCAGGCTTTCCCCCTCTCTCTCCTCCACCGCCTCTCCTCTCTATCTCTTCGATTTCATCCGAACCCTAACCCCCCTTTTTTCTCCCAAAACCCACCGCACCGCGAGTTTTCCTTTCCCCCGACGTCAGCGAAGATCCCCCGACCTCCAAGCGTAGCCCACCAGCACCTCCGACCACCTCAGGCGCAGTGAACCCCTCCCCTTTTTCCTTGACCACTGTAAGCTCTATTTTGCTTTATTTATTATTCTTCTTTCTTTATATAATATGAATAAGTTTTAAAATGAAATATAAAAATCAGTTTTATATGTAATATGGCATTAATAGGTTAAAAATATAATTTTTAATTATGTAGGAGGTTAAAAATATATTTTTTAATTTATAGAAGATGTAAAAATATAATTTTTATGTAAGCTTAGAAATAAAATGTTAGATTTTTATATATTGAATAGCATAGTAAAAATTCGATTTTTATATATTGAATAGCATAGTAAAAATTCGATTTTTATATATTGAATAGCATAGTAAAAATTCGATTTTTATATATTGAACAACGAAGTAAAAATTTGATTTTTATATATTGAATAGCATAGTAAAAATTCAATTTTTATATATTAAACAATGAAGTAAAAATTCGATTTTTATATATTGAACAACGAAGTAAAAATTCGATTTTTATATATTGAATAACATAGTAAAAATTCGATTTTTATATATTGAACAACGAAGTAAAAATTCGATTTTTATATATTGAATAGCAAAGTAAAAATTCGATTTTTACGTATGTAGTGGCTACGGGCAACGAAAGTGACGAAAGGCGAGAACGACGAAGATTTCTATAAATGAAGTGTCGTGAAGTTGGGATAGCTATCAGTGAGAACTTCTCACTCTTCAATTTCTTTTTCTAGTTATATATATACTAGGATGCAGACGGCGCTTAGCAGCACCCGACACCCGTCATCCACAGACCATGGATGGCTTGTTTGTTTAATTGGTTGGTTGTGTAGTTGGTTAGATTATTTGGTTTGAATTGAATTGTTTGGTGAAATGAAATTGATTTGATTGATGTGTGAATGGCGTGGGCCTTCACTAGACCGGGGATAAGGCTAGGCCTCGTCCCGTTTCTAGTATCGTGCTGTTATGCCACCGAAATTTTCTAAAAATAAGTTAGAAAAATAAAGATAACATTTTAATTAATAAATGAACCGAATAGAATATTCATAGGTTGAATAAAATAGTTTGATCGTTAAAAATATAATTTTTAACGTGAATGTGAATGAATAAATATTCATTTACAAACCGGACGGTTTGTTTATGTACACCTATTTGAAGGACATTGATTGGGACGATAAATTTTACACATCGCCCAACTGCACAAATAAAAATTTGTGTTTGATTGCTTGAAACCCCACACGGGTATTGGGATGATATTTGACGTACATTAATCCCGATTGTTTAGTTGTATGTCGATCGATTGATTGGCAGGCTGTCATAAGCGTTGAATATTTATATTTGATGCTTATACAGTGTAGAATGCACTTTGGATGATGGTTGATTATTCATCGTTGTTGATATATACATGTGTTGTAGAAAAATCCATATAATTAACATTATATGGTAATTGATTGGGCTTCATTCCAGATTTGAAATAGAAATATTTGAAAAAGAAATATTTGAAATAGAATATTTGAAAATAGGAATATATGAAGCCGTATTGATTAGATTGACGCCATTTTGACGTGAACGATATTTATATCGATTTTATTCATTTTATAATGAATATCGAAAGTGATTTCAAAATCTGATATTTTGAAAAGAATTGAATATAAATAAATTCGATTTTAAATTGAATATAAATGAATTCGAATTGAATTGAATAGAAATGAATTCGAATGTAAATGAATAGAAATGAATTCGAATGTAAATGAATAGAAATGAATTCGAATGTAAATAAATTGAAATTGAATTGAAATCGATTTGAAATGAATTTAAAACGAATTTATATTGGAATATTCAATCTTGATTTGAAATTGAATATGAAGTTGGAAACCGTTTTGAAAACGAATTTAAAACGATTTATAAAGCACGTTTTGAATTGAAATCGACGAAGTATATATTATATAATATATATATATAATATAATGGCCTGAATAGAACGCGCCGCGCCGCGGCGGTTTGCGAATTTCGACCATTGACTTCGAACGAATACTGCGGGAGATCCGACCGTCGGATTCTCCAAAAACTGGAACCGTTGGGTTCGTATCGAAAAGAGCTTTCTAACGCATATTGGAAATTAGAAATCAAACGGTTGGATTTGGAATTATGTTCAAATCAAATTTGAAAAAAGGTCGCCGTAAGTGCAGTTCGATGGCCATTGATGGAAATCGACTGTACGGGCCTTGATAAAATTATTAAAAATAGTAATAATTTGTGTAAAATCATAAGAAATAATTTAGAAAGAATTGGGATGAAAAACTCCATATTTGAAAAGATAAAAATAAATTTTTATCGAAATGAACTAGTTTTGAACTAGAATTATAATTCTATTTATTTTTAAATAAATAAATTGAATTTGAAATTGTTTTGAAAATAACCAGAATTTCCAATGATTACATTGGAATGGATTTGAATCGAAATTGTCTTCGGAATATTTCGATGTTGGATTTCGTGATTATACAAATGTTGTTATGGAAATTTGAAAGATATAGATAAATATATCGTTATTTCCAATACGATATTTGTTGGTCGTAGAATTCGATATTGAATATAAGCCGGGATATTTTCTATTCAGAGCCTTGTATTTAATATCAAATGTGATTTGGGTTTGTCGTGGATGTGTCTTGACTAACGCTGTTCTTGAACCCAGTTGAGAAAAGATTAAATCATTTTATTTAGATTTAATGAAGTGTACCAATTAAATAATGTTTAATTGAAATTGAAATTGAAATTGATATTGATTTTTGGGTTTATCGTGGACAGTGTTTTAGATAACACTCGTCCTTTAACCCGATAATTAATGGAATGTGGTTTTGTGTTTATCGTGAATCGTGTTTTAAATGACACTAATTCTTTAACCCAGTTAACGATTAAAACTAAGTGGAGTTTTAATGAATCTTTAATTAGATTGAAGAGATCGAGAATGGAGTATCACCAGTTTTACTCCAGGCGATAGTTAAATCTTTAATTAGATTTGAACGTGGAATGGTAATTGAATTTACCGATAACACCATGGTGTTAGATATGAAGTATAACCAGTTTTACTTCATGGGATGAATAGGTTGGGATTGGGAAATTAAAACAAATGATTACTTCGGTAAGGTTCGCTAATCCCGACTAGTTTGTATTAATATTTAAAAAAAAAATAGATTAAAGAATAAATTTAAAGGATTTATCTTTGATAAAATTAATGGGAACCTTTCCCTATGAATGTGAAATTTAGAAACTAACTGTCGGTTAGCTAAGCAGAACGGTTTTCTGGATATTGGTCTGATGTTGGTTTCGGCCTTCGGGGTTAATATTTAGGGAATTTTTCTCTTGATTAATTTACAGTTAGTGACTGATGAATTGGAATGAGGCGTATGTTGTGTTTGTGTAACACTTATTTAACATATATGCGAGTTATTCGGGAAGACCGGGTTTATCCCATTCTGAATAACTGATACGACGATAAGTCGAAGATGAAGACGATGGTCGAAGACCGGAGGTCTTCACGTCGTTTGGGTAATTACTGATGATCTTGATTGGGCTGTACACCCAAGAAGATGGAAACATTTGGTGATCGTCCAAACGTACTTGGAGATCGATGGATATGCGGGGTACTAGGTGCCTCCGGTTTTGTTCAGACCCAGAACGAACTTGTAAATGGACTGTGTGTCTGACATTGGATTTTAGTCCGTGTGATTGATCTCTATTAAATATATATCCGTTTGGCGGCGGAGAATTTATTCTCTTGCTTAACGCCCTTCTCTGAGACGTACGAGCTCAGAGGTTATATATTGATGGATATCAAACGCATGGAGTGAATTGCCTGTGTGGCATGCCTAAGTGGCAATTGATCGAGGCTTCTGTTGAAAAGCAAAGTCTTGTGGTGTTGATCAAAGCACAGCTTTGTGTAACGTGAATTCGCGAGCCTCACACCCCGGTTGTGAACCAAAAACGGGAGAAGGACCTCAGGGTGGGCATGCGTTTCTTTCTAGCTAGGGTGGTGTCAGTGACCTACCAGCCCTGACATTTATATACTTTTCATCTGTGTGGTTGTTGCTGTTGCGAGGCACCTCAGTTTGATCGGACGATCCGGGTCCGATGGAGTCATTCGTTGGCTCATTTACGCCCCAAAGGGCGGAGAAACGCAGTGTTCAGGATTTAAGTTTAATCCACATCGGTGGACCGGCCCTATCGCTCCAAGGGTCGATGCGTTCTGTCCCTGAGACTCGGGCTAGACAGTCTCGAATCGGTAGAGGACGATCCCTAGCCTCGGTTCATAGATGGAAACCCAATTTCCAAATACGTGACTCTGCGATTTTGATTGTATAACCTATATATGGCAACATAGTGGAATGGGTCATTCATGCCGCCTATGATTGATACTTATGATTTGAAGTTGTTTTATACACTATACACTTATAATAGTATCAAATGATTTGTTTTAAACGTATCAAGCATTCTTGGCTATTATAAGGTAAAAACCCTATCCTCCGGCTTGTGTTGCATTGTGTGATGGGAACTGGGTCTTATAATAACTTCATTTTTCTTTATTTAGCATTGCGTTGTTGTTTTATGCACTGGTATTCTTGGGAGGAAACCCGTTCCGTGTTATACGGCGTGGTCCCTTGATTCACCTAACGATTTAAAATAAAGATTAACAACTGCTTTAGTTCTCACACCAGTCCCATGACTGACCTGGGGTTTATTGTTTTGACCTAAACTCTGGGTGCCCCTATTTTGACACGGGCAGCTAGTAGTTTTGGTTTTGCAGATTTATATTCACAGGATCCTGGTTTACAGCTGGAACGATATCCGGAAAGCTTTGTATCCGTATATCTCTTTTAGTTGTGTATTGTATTATTTTCCGCTGCTATATAATGTAATTTAAATCTCTGATATTTCTGTGTAATATTTGTTTGTTTATACTCTGTATATTCTTGTATTCTGATGCATTGTTGTAATATACAATGAAATGTTCTCCCGTCTGCGTTCTGTTGTGGCTTGTTCTCGAACTATCCGCCGCTTTCCTTTACGGGGAAGTTACGGGTTTTTACATTTGGTATCATAGCAAATGTAAAAACCCGTAACTTCCCCGTAAAGGAAAGCGGCGGATAGTTCGAGAACAAGCCACAACAGAACGCAGACAGGAGAACATTTCATTTTATATTACAACAATGCATCAGTATACAAGAATATACAGAGTATAAAGGAATAAATATTACACAGAAATATCAGAGATTTAAATTACATTATATAGTAGCGGAAAATAATACAATACACAACTAAAAGAGATATACGGATACAAAGCTTTCCGGATATCATTCCAGCTGTAAACCAGGATCCTGTGAATATAAATCTGCAAAACCAAAACTACTAGCTGCCCATGTCAAAATAGGGGCACCCAGAGTTTAGGTCAAAACAATAAACCCCAGGTCAGTCATGGGAGTGGTGTGAGAACTAAAGCAATTGTTAATCTTTATTTTAAATCGTTAGGTGAATCAAGGGACCACGCCGTATAACACGGAACGGGTTTCCTCCCAAGAATACCAGTGCATAAAACAACAACGCAATGCTAAATAAAGAAAAATGAAGCTATTATAAGACCCAGTTCCCATCACACAATGCAACGCAAGCCGGAGGATAGAGTTTTTACCTTATAATAACCAAGAATGCTTGATACGTTTAAAACAAATCATTTGATACTATTATAAGTGTATAATGTATAAAACAATTTCAAATCATAAGTATCAATCATAGGCGGCATGAATGACCCATACTGAAAGGAATTTCTCGATCAAATCGAGATCCAATTGTGATGTTTAACTTCTTAAAAACAGGAACTATGCGGAATTATAAATCAAAAGTAAATCTAGGTTTAGGGTTTTCATACCTGATGCGTTGATCACATGTGAGCCATATCGAATTCGAAACAAAGAACATACTGAAGGATCGAATCAGGAGCCCTTCATGTGTAGAGCCTCTAGAGGAGTCCACGAACGTCGATCTCGGTATTGTCAAACAAAACGAGAAAGAGGATGATTCGGTACTAGCCGATTTGGGGTTTTAGGGTTTCTCTGAATATCATGGTTGTAATGAATCAAAATAAAACGGGATCAGCCCTTTTTCTTTTATAACATTATAACGCAAGTTTATAGAAAACCTACTAACCCGGTCACCATAAAAATGGAAGAAAAATTCAAACCTTTTTGATTTCCTTTTATTTTCAATGGCTATCACCCTATACAACGTTCAAATGTGTGACCCTATAGGTTATCATAACGTTGGAAACAATTTAAACAATATTTAAATTGTAAACAGTGAGCGGCATCTAGTAATACATCACTGCTACCCAAGTCATGATAAGATCATCGATTCGATACAACCTTTTCTGTGACCAGTGTATAAATGTAATATAATCCTTTTAACCAGTATATCCAGGATTAAACTCGAGACATGGATCGTATCATCCTCTTTATCATTTAATCCATTTATCTTGATCGATGAGTAGACTGTTTAAACAAATCAATATTTGAGCACGGCCATGCATTTCACAGTCTAACTCAATCAAGAGGCCCATGGATATCACCACGAATATATCGTAGGGTTAAATTCCGTCTAGATCATTCATAATTTTCATTCGACTCGAGATGTATCCAATAATCACCGTTATCATTATTCTGTTACGAAATAACTTTAGATGATATCAAAACACAAATATCCTTGAATAAAATTATAATAATTTCAGGTCTGAGGACCATTACATCACTGTCACTATGAGAACAACTAATGATACTGTTGATTATATTCCATGTAGTTATCTCAGGTGGGTCAGCCCAATACGCTATTCTCCAATACGTATTTATATCTTGACTTTAATATCTCATATATTAATGATCAATGAGATGTGATCATCAGTCAATCAATATACTAGTCTCAACGCTTTATTGTTGTCCTATATAAACAATAAAACTCGACTAGGGACATTTAAGAATTATAATACTTATCACATTGTATAATCTCAAGTTCAGTCTTACTCAAACTATATAATTCCGTATTATTATTCTAAGGACTTCTATTAAATTATTATTTATATTACGCAGTAAATATAATATAATAGAATTTTATTTTATTCCAAATAAAACAAAAACATCAACTGTAACACCCCACACCCGCTATGGTCACTCTCTAAGGGAATGCCATAACATCGGTGGAGTATTTTAAGTGAATATAGAACAGAAAAATTACAACAAGACAGATATAAGTAATACTTGAAACTTTTTAAAACATCATTTCATTGCAGCGGAAAGTAAAACATGTTTGGTTACATCACAAAACCATAATAAGAGTCAAGTATAAAATATCCATCCTAATAAATAAAAGTACATAATCCCAATACATGAACTGATAGCCATAAAAGAAAGGGTAAGCTGAGCTCTACACCTATGGTCCAAGCTCCAAAAGAGAATAAAGCAGCCTGATCAAAGCCCACTCGTACTGGGCCCACTCTGATAACCTGAGGGTTGGGAAAAAGATAAAAACAATGGGGTCAGACATAAGTCTGAGCGAGTCCTATAACTTTAACAATACAATCATTAAAGTAACCAGAGAAGACATAAGCTTGATATACGGTAACGTCTGGGGATGAATGGCTACACTAAGCAGCTTGGTAGACTTAGGATAAACTAAGATAACCGTAAAGACGCATCTACCCACCCAAGGATAATTACTATACTACACCACACCAGTCATTCCTACTTAAAGGTTGATCCCCCTAAGTGTACTTAGTAATTTAGTAGTTTCGTGTACCCCTATCTGACTACATAGGTGTACCCACTACTCCCCAAGCGATCGGCTCCCTTACGTAGATACCCGTGCTGGTCCCACGATGGGGTGTATCATTACCCAAAGTGGCAACCTGATAATATCAACGGTGCACGGCTTTATATCTACCCGATGCAACAACGACTTACCAACCAGCCCGGGTCCACACACGCATATGAAACCCGTTGGTCCTGCGTTGCCACCGCTAACCCGGTTTGGCCTCTTATAGTCAAGCCCAATATGCGTGTCCCGTCACTCGACTAGAGTCGAGCCTACTAAGATACGTTTGGGATATTGGTTGAAAAGGGCCCCCATAAGCTACCACCTAAGCTTGTTATTTCTAGTGAATCCCACTTAACCCTTTAACCATGTCCACTTACATGTTATACATTTTGGCTAAGTCATTTAATCATATTCTAGTTGTCATACAAGGTACCCACTAGATTTCCACATGCCACCCCAAAGCACTTACTTAACCCTTTAACCATGTTTTAATTACATGTTTCACTTTGGTTAAGTATTCTAATCGTATTTTCTATTGCCACCCAAGGCAACCCACTAGTCTCCTCATTCCACCCAAGGCACCCACTTAACCCCTCATGTCCCACTACATGCTAATATGGTTAAGTGTTTCTTAATTAATTAAGACCGTGATCTCCCATAAAGACCTCCCACATTAGACTGGCTTTTATGACAACTGGTTAAGCCAGTAGGGTCCGGGCAGTTTTACGTCATAACAGAGTCTAACCTCGTGTCTTTACTTTAACCACGTATTTAATTTGTGCCTAAGACCTCCCACATTGGGCTAACATTTGTAGCAACTGGTTAAGCCGGTAGGGTCCGGGCAGTTTTACACTACAAATGAGTCCAACCTCGTGTCTTAGTCGATTAATTACACCTAAGTAATCACCCCCATATTTATTAATTATCCCCAATTAATATTCACATTTACAAGAATATGGGTAGACCTAACTCAATAGGTAAATTCCCAATTCCATAACATGGGTAGACCTAACTCAATAGGTAAATTCCCATGGGGTAGACCTAACTCAATAGGTAAATTCCCACTTATGCTTATTCATTTTATGGTATGCTTAATCATAACCATTTCACACCATTTCATTAACATGTCTATTAACCCCATCGTTTCCCACGCACTTATGCTAACACGACATATTTCCAAGAGAAGATTCTTTCACAATTAACATGGGTTTCACTTAGCAAACATTAGCATTAACATGGGTTAAAAGGTGTCCACTTACATCATGATATTAACCCAACTAGCATTACTAAATAACCCAACTTGCATGAACATACATATGTCATATATAAAGGCAACTTGCATAAGTGTTCATAGGTTATACAAAGGTGAACTTGCATGTGTCTTAAAGGTGTGAACTTGCACAACATGTTACATGTTAACTTGCATAACATCATACACATAACTTGCATAATATCATAAACATAACTTGCATATCAACATACACATAACTTGCATAACATCATGCACATAACTTGCATAACATCATACACATAACTTGCATATGAACTTGCATAACAACATGCACATAACTTACATAACATCATACACATAACTTGCATAACATGTTGAGCTTGCATATAAGCATACACATAACTTGCATAACATGTTGAACTTGCATATAAGCATACACATAACTTGCATAACATGTTGAACTTGCATATAAGCATACACATAACTTGCTTAACATGTTGAACTTGCATATATGACTTGCATCTTAAAGGAGGGTAAACATGCATATATATATATATATATATATATATATATATATACACATAGCATATAAAGGTGTCATCTTGCATATGTATGCATCACATTTAAAAGGGTAAACTTGCATGTCATGATTTATGCATAATACCAAACACTTAGCATGAATAAAACCACATACTTAGCATGCATAGAATCAATTACTTATTATGCATAAACCCACCACTTAACTTGCATAAACCCACATACTTAACTTGCATAAACCCACATATCCAACTTGCATAAACTCACATATTCAACATGCATAAACATAGGATTAATATTAAACATAGATTAACATATTCACATCATATCATATGACTTGAAAACCCATTAATCCTCATGCAAAACCATAGATCTCATCATATCTCATCTACTTAATTTAGCAATTGATCATCAAAGTGATAGATACTCACCAAAACCTAGATTAGCAAACTTATGAAGTGGAATTAGTTGCTTTAGTTGAAGAAGATGTTGATTAGAGGTTGATTAGCTTGCAACTCTCTTCATTGATTTGTGGAGGCCATGATCAAGTTTCATTTTGCCATAGTTTAGTTACAAGATCTAATTATGAATAAATTAGGGTAGGGTTGGGGTCTTATTTATAGGATTAGGTAGTGTTTTTAGACCATAGGATTAGCCCCAAATTAGATTAGGACCATCAGATTTCGGAACCCTCTAGAACACAGCCCAAGACTAACCCAAAAACCAGATCTGGTGCACCCAGATCAACAGGGCCGACACCCTGTGTCGACACCCCTGTCGACAGGGCTGTCGACACCCCTGTCGACATGCCTGTCGACACGGGGCTAGGCGGGAACTTTCCCGCCCTTTCCGCTTTTGGCTCCAAACTTGTTTTAGAACTGAATTTTAAATCTGTTTTTAACTTTGAATTTTCTGAAAACTTCTTTGGGCCATAACTGGGTCATACGGACTCCAATTTACAAAATTTCGGACTCTATTTCGCGTATTTTTCCGAGACGAACGCAATGGCATAGCCCGTTTCCCCTGATTCAAATTATTAAATTTAATTCTGCCCTGATTTCTATTATAACAAGGTATTCAACATACGGGGTGTTACATTCTCCCCTCCTTAAAGGATTTCGTCCCCGAAATCCCTAAGTTAAGGAGAATGCATATCCTACCATCCAAACAACCATCTACTCATCCATCAACCACGGGCATCCATTGTCCTTAAAACAATAATTCTAATGATGTATGAACATATGCAAAAAGTGTGTGTATATGTTCCCTATCTAATGTAAAATTAGGCGGTCCACCAATTCAGTTGACCTCCTTAATGCAAACCATGATAGTGCCATGCATCCAATATGTATGCGAAAGAACCCTATTGACACATACTATTTCTACATGTGTGCACAACCATACACCAAAATGCATCATACATATGATAACGCAACCATTATACATCCATTAATATAGCTACCTACACACATAAATATGCAATATGCAATATGAAGTGACTGAGCCGATCTAGTGCCTAAAGTGTGTATATATGCATCCACGAGCAACCACTAGCAACCACTTGCATCCACATGCATCCATCAAACATAACATGTCTCAAACACATGTTTCAACCATCGGTTTACCCTATCTAAAGGTCAAAGGTACTAATGAGAGGACATACTAAAGATAAGATAAGCACTAGACAAACGATAAAGGAGATGTTTAAAGGACATACCCTAAAAAAAAGAATGGGTATAACGAACGCATCTTCGCTTCTGTCTCCCCAGTAGCACTGCTCTCACCTTCTCCTCTTTTCATTTTTGGACTAGTCGAACCTCTCTGTTTCTCAACTTCCCAATCTCTGACCCAAGGATGCGGGTAGGAGCTCGTCGAATAATCACATCACGCTTTACTTCTCTAAGCAAGCTCGGCTCTACCGCCACTGCGGTCTCATGTAGGCACTTCCTCACATGGAATACATCACGTACACCACTAAGTCTGTCGGGCAACTCCACCAATGGAAGATTCTCTTCCCTTGTACCTTCAAAATTCAAGATACATTGCCTCAGAAGGTTTTCTAAAATACAATTCACCCTCTCGGTCTGACCGTCCGTCTGAGGATGATATGCGGTACTCAAACACAACTGAGTCCCTACCGCCTCTTGCAAACTCTTCCAAAACTCTCTAGTGAAGATAGGACCTCGATCGCTCACTATACTGGAAGGTACACCATGCAATCTAATAATCTCTCGAATGTAAACTGAAGCTAGACATGGAATAGTCCTCTTGCTCTTCACGGGTATGAAATGGGCACACTTAGTAAGTCTATCTACCACAACCCAAATCCCTGTATTACCCTTCCTTGATTTCGGTAATCCTTCGAGACACTATCCCACTTCCTTAGCGGAACTTCCAATGGGTGAAGCAACCCACTTGGTTTCTTTTGCTCCGCTTTCACCAAGCATCTAGCGACATACTCGGTCATGTCTTTCTTCATACCGGCCCAAAAGAAAACTCGCTTCATGTCTTGGTACATCTTGTCCCTACCGGGATGAATGGTCATCTTCGACCGATGTGCATCATCAAATATAACCTTCCTCAAACCCCTGTCTTGCGGTACGCAAAGTCTACCGTCTCTACCAACTTAACTAACTGTGGGTCGTCCCGCTGCTCCGCCAATACGTCCCAAAAGAGTAGGCCTAACCTCCAAGGAGGCTAGCAAACCGGTTACAAAGTCAACGGAAGGTCTAAAGTCAAACATAGTAATCAACTCTAAACTCCGTCGTTCAACGAACAATGAACTCAAGGACAACCTTTTTCTTCTTAAGGCATTCGTCACCACGTTACCCTTGCCATGGGTATACGCTATCTCAAACTCATAGGATGCCAAGAATCCCATCCACTTTTGTTGCCCTAAGACTATGCGCTCGAAGAGTCTCCAACACTTCCCTAAGATGTAGGGCATGCTTTTCTCCACTTCTAGAGAAAACCGGGATAATACCAAAATCATCAAAACTGTCCATCTCTCACGCAGACCACCCTAGTCGAACTCGACATCCCCCAAATGCAAGCCCCAAAGGCCTAAACCAATATCAGACAAACAACCAAGGGATACCTCCTTCGAATTCAGACGACCTACGTGAGATGATACTAGTAAAAACGGCTAAATAATTAAGCCCTTGTCCAACTCTGGATGTCCTTTCCAGTCTCACTCCAACACCACTGTTTATTCCATAACTGGCTCGGCTCCACCTATTAAAGCCATCCGGAGTCCTAAAAGCAGCCTTCTCTATACTATCCTCAGCCACTCTCAACTGACGAAACCCCGTGGCTAAGTCCAGCTTATGAAACTACTGAGGCGCCAACTAATTGGAAAAAGATCATCAATCCTCGGCAATGGGTGTCTATTCTTCTTTGTGAGTTTATTTAGCTCTCTTTAGCCTACACAAAGTCTGAGGGACCCATCCGCCTTCATAGCAAAAACTACCGGAGCACCCCACTCCGATATACTTCGTCTTCTAAACCCCTTCTCAAGCAAATTGCCTACTTGCTTATGGAGTTCCCTCCTCTCACGAGGAGCCACGTGGTACACTGGCCAAGACACTGGTTTGGTATTGTCTAACAGATATATTCGGAAGTCAACCTCCCGCTCCGGAGGTAAGCCCTTCACCTCCTCAAACACATCCGAGTATTCCCGGACCACTTAACAGATCGCAAACTCTTGACCGACGTGTCAAGCGATTCTAGATAACTTAGCATAACAGATTCCATGGGATTACAAGAGATCTCGAGAGTGTTACCCTAGCGGGTCATAAGCCTAACAACTCTCCTTCCACAATAAGAACGGCACCATTACTGGATAACCAGTCCATGCCCAAAACTAACCCATAGCTCGTGAAGCCCAAAAAGCATCACATCTAAACTCAACGCTAAGTATAGCAACTTTCAAACCCAAACACATCATGGAGCCCCAATTGGGTTTGAAACAACTAAGGGATCATCTACTAACTGGTGTCTAAGTGCAGTGACTCAACTAACAATAATGAAATAAACGAACTCGATGCGTCAAAAATCAAATAAAGTTTGACCCGGATAATCAAACAGAAAAACTGGACTTTCAATGGAAATAGTTCTACCTCTTTCCTGAATCGGTGGAACCGCGAGAGCCTGAGCTTGCCCCCTTGCCTGAGTTGGTGCCAAAAGAACTTGCACCTGTCCTCCTGAGGTAGATCCCGTCCTTTGCCCTTTCTTAGGGCAGTCTTTCACTAGATGTCCTGCTTCGTCACAGTGGAAGCAGCCAGCCTTCCTCTTCTTGCGACAATCCTTGCTTAGGTGGCCTAGTGTCCCACAACTGAAGCACTTCTTCTTTCCCTTGCCACCGTTGCCTTTCCCACCCTTGTTTTGCTGTTGCTGTTGAGGTCTCTTCTGATCTCCTTTCTTCTCAGGTGCTTTATTAGCATTGGGACCCTTCTCTTCCTCATGCATAAGTGCCATGTCCACTAGCTTCTCGAAAGTGGCCCCCATAGGGATGTGAGACATAGCCAATCCGTGCATCGGTTCGTTCAAGCCTTTAACGAACCTCAAAGCTTTCTCTTCCGGTGTGTTTACCAAGTCTATGCTGAATCTCGCTAACTGCTTAAACTTGTTAACATATTCTTTCACCGACAAGTTCCCTTGCTTTAAGTTCAAGAACCTTTCCACGTGCATATTTTCTTCCGCTTTTGAGAGAAACTTTGCCTCAAACCTTTGCCTGAAATCCATCCAAGAATCAACAGGGCGTTCTCCATTAGTGACCTCCCACCAGAACGAGGCCTCTCCTTCCATTAACCAAGCGGCTAACCTGACTTTCTTTCCCTCTTCCACTTCCAAGATTTCCATCAATTCTTCCGTCTCATTAAGCCAATCCCTAGCTCCCACAAAAGGTTTTCCTCCCATAGCCTTAAACTTCCTACAAGTCATAGCAAAAGTATCCGCGCGAGGAGGAACGAGTGCAACGGGTGGAGGAGGAACATTTGCTGGACCTGCAGCGGCGGCCCTAGCCTCTAACAACCTCTTATACCATACTGGTACCGCTACACCGTCCGTAAGATAAAGATCTTCAGCCATGCTGAGACGAAAAAAAGGGAAGATTCAAAACGGAGAATTCGAAAGATAAAGATATGGCTATCGGGGATTATGCTTTTCTTTCAAAAACTTTTCTCTTTAAAGACATGTTTTTGAAAATATTTCTTCCAAAAATGTTTTTAGAAAAATAGTTTTCTAAAAATTTTATCTGTTCCGGTAACCTTTGCTCTGATACCACATGTAACACCCCACACCCGCTATGGTCACTCTCTAAGGGAATGCCATAACATCGGTGGAGTATTTTAAGTGAATATAGAACAGAAAAATTACAACAAGACAGATATAAGTAATACTTGAAACTTTTTAAAACATCAGTTCATGTATTGGGATTATGTACTTTTATTTATCAGGATGGATATTTTATACTTGACTCTTATTATGGTTTTGTGATGTAACCAAACATGTTTTACTTTCCGCTGCAATGAAATGATGTTTTAAAAAGTTTCAAGTATTACTTATATCTGTCTTGTTGTAATTTTTCTGTTCTATATTCACTTAAAATACTCCACCGATGTTATGGCATTCCCTTAGAGAGTGACCATAGCGGGTGTGGGGTGTTACATCAACAGTGTTATCAATTTCATCAAATGAATTGCCTCTAGGGCATAAACTCTAACAATCTCCCACTTGCACTAGAGTCAATTATTCATGTATCATATACTCATGAAACTAGTGTGACTATTAAACTTTCGCTGCGACAGAGTCTAATTCAGCAGGTCTGCAACATTACAACTTTTGCAACTTTGCAGATATGTTCATTTCTTTTTGTGAACAATTTCACATAAGAATTATATTTCTTAAATTTATGTTTGGATCAATAAAGAGTTTAAGGTTTTAGGCCTGAGCAATAGCCACATTGTTATCGCAATGTATATCATTGGATCAACAATGAATTAAGTTTAGTCATGAACTTCTTAACCCAAACATTTTCTTTCTCAGAGAATCAGTATATATTTCTTGCTTTAAAAACTAACATTATTCACAATAATTAATGTGTTATCAATATATAACATTGTAACTATTGTGTCACTCCCACTTAATTTCTTTTCTATACAAGATTCAATGGTATTTTGTGGTCTCCGAGACATTTCGGATTCTATTTTATTCTCATCGGTATGTTAGAGACTGACTCTCCTTTAAAATGATACCAATTCGAGCAATAAACATTTTATTCTCGGAGGATTTATAGAATTAATATCCATTTTCTTCTTTTGGATATTCCACAAAATATTTATTTGATTTGGGTCCGATCTTATCAGAGGAATGACGTTTAACAAGCGCCATACATCCCAAATCTGCGCATTTAGACATACTAGGACATTTCCTAATCCATATCTTATATGGCGTCTTAAGACTTGTTTTAGTAGGACTAATTTAATTGTTCTCAAATTAATTTATTGGAAGATCTATATGACTTATCTTGGTCGTACCATATCTTATAAGGTGTGATTACTCCTTTCAGACACACCATTTCAACATGGTGTTCTAGGTGCTATGAGTCGTGAAACAATTTCAAACTCGTCTGGATAGTCATTAAATTTATTGGCTTAAATATTCTCTTTCGAACTGTTCGAATACTATTTTGTATTCTATTAAAATAGGTTTCTAACTTAACTTTGGATTCTTTGAACTTTTCAAAGGATTCTGATATGTATTTAATAAGACAAACATATCTATATCTACTGATATCATTACTGAAGTAATAAAACCTACATCTAGCATATGTTTTCATTGCTCCATATACATCATTATGTATGAAACCCAATACTTAATAGTTCATTCACTGTGTCAAGTGAAAGGTGATTCGGTTATTTGCCTTATAAACAAGATCTGCATTCTTCATATGATTCGAAATCAAATGACCTCAAAAATTCCATCATTATGGAGTTCTGATATACTTTCTTGTTTACTGGGCTAACCAGTAATACTAAAGGTATATTGGATTTAAATCACTAAATTTAATCCATTTATTGTTAATGTCAAGTACATCATAGTTAAGGATTTACAAAGATCATTAACTATTTGTGAAATTCCATACGATATTTCATTTAAATAAAATGAATAACAATTGTTCTTTTATTACAAATGAAATTCAAACTTTTCTAAACAAGATTTATTATTAAGTGGAATTTCGTAATAACAATTATTTTATTTATTTAATTAAGCCAATATATTCAACAAGAATCAACTTACTATGGATAATCTATCAACATTTGCTTCATTTCCAATTGTAAGTCCACTTGTTATTTTATCAGATTTCTACTTATTCTGCAATTTCTGTAAATCAACATACATTTATGTGATTTATATCTAGTATCCAATACTAGAAATGTATAAGTAGATTATTATAACATTTATATTTTATTCAGTTGAAGTCATACTTTAACTTATTTTAGATCCTCTCTTTATATCTAAAACAATTACATTTAATTCGTTTGAAGACAATCCACAAATTTTAATGTTAGTCAAGAAATTTGTTTTAATTTAATTTGTCCTTCTTAAGGATTGATTTAAATTATCGGAGTTATTTAATATCTACATTAGATAATAAAATAATAACTGATTCTGCATTATTTATTTAATACAAAATTTTGACAATCAAATTTATATTAACATAAATATGTAATTTAAACTAAAATACGCTCCCACTCAAATTAACATCCCTCTGTTTATATATACATATCGATATACACATATAACGGTGTTCCAAGATCCATATCTAGTCATGCCTTGACCCAGCTTTGGCTAAACCCAAAACACAACCTTTTAGGTAGACATCTTATGTCAATTGTATCGTATACAATTCTTGGATCACATGATGAACATTTTGTTCAGTATTATTCATTTGCTCAAAATATAGAATAATTCATGTTATTGTCTCTAAGGTCATAATCGTATTATGCAGCCTAGTTAAGTCAGACCTAATAATAGGTTGGAGCACCACATTTTACTCCATCGCATATAACCAAAATAAAAGGTGCACAACGCTTTGGCGTTAGTTACATCTAGTGATTTTGGACAGTGATGAGTATATTATTGGAAGACGTCACCATAACTTAATATAACAAAAAATTGCTTTAGAGGGATTTTATAATTCGTAGTGACGAACAATATCAGAGTTAATTATATATATCAATATATATGTATTTTATATTCATAATATTAATGATGTCTATAATTCTTTTGAACGTTTCAAAATTTTGATGATTAAAATTACTTCATATCTCATACGCTGTAATCTAAACCAGACTTCTTTTATCATATAAACCCAAGTCTATATCATATCAAGATTTTATATGAATTTAGTCTCATATTCGTTTAAGGTTCAATTGCAAATATTAAGCCCATTTAATTATGTAATTGTGTAAACAATTGTATTGCCACTTGTTAGCATAACAGCATCACGTTAGCAAAGTGAAGAGGCTATAGATCAAAATCTATAACACATACGATCTAATCACAGTTATCTTAACATATATACCAGGCTGATATTTATATGTGATCTAGAATTTCACAAACTTAGGCACATTTTATAACTGAATTCATTGCATTTTAAAACAGAAAGTTTGAAGAATGCAACAGATTCAAACAATCAGTCAACCGGTTTAATCAATACAGATTGTACAAAATTTGGTGATAGAAACTAATATAGGGTCAGACCCTTTTATTTACAGTAACATTACAAGGTAAGCTGAAGTGTTAAATTACATACATATACATACTGTATGTATTGTTTATATGTATAACTTGTTATACACATATACAATTTAGTCCATTTATTACACAGTAATCATTCATTTATGATTATCATACATACAACTCATGAATTTATACAGCTCATTACGCTAGCAGACATGTACATTTATATATTTATACAAATTACATCTACATGTATTTGTCAAAATTTGTAACATCTCCTTCTGCCAACTTTGAATGATGATCCAACCTCCTGCTGAAACATTTTCAGCAACCATACCATCTGTATTAAAACAATTTTAACTTATATAGTATGATTCAAATGCATCAAATGCATATGGTATTTATGCACAGTAACCAATGTGTATATATATCAAATATATATATATATATATACCTGTTGTGAGCAATTGGTCCACGCACTAATTTCAGTCTTGCTGTGCAAATTATAGTTTTATATGATCTAGGCTATATGAATCATTATTTATAAATGCCCAGATATATAAATGTATGATAAACAATTAGATGCTTAAGGACTGAATACTATGTGTTCCATTCAAATTAACCATTCAACAGTTTCATGGTATCAATATCTCTTGTTACTGTTTACCTTATCATATAGGGTAGCAGTGTTAACATATTGGTTGATACACTAATCAGTATCATAATATGTTTGATACTGTATATAAAAAAAATGCAGTATACATGTAAGACTTATATGAAAACTATTGGTCCATTGACTTATATATATAACACTGTTTGCAATAACATGTTAATTTACTCATAAATCAAACAATTTTAACACTGAGTTCGTTCATATATATGATACAAACTAAATTGTACTTTGGTTTTTAAATATTCATATATAACTGTTATAAAACTATTATATACATATACATATATATGTGTATATATTGAACCAATTCATAAACATGCAAATCCAAATAACATGAAAGTAAGACAAATCATGTTTGTGGTGTTTTTCGTATATTAATATCTATATATTAATATAGATATCAATAGTTTCTATTCAAGTTTTATACATACAGAGTGTATATATAAATCTAGCATCACATTTTATATAGAATAGCATAGTGGTCTCTTATAGCAGACCTTATATATTCACAAAATTTGAAAATGGATATAAATAGAGTGAATAATATAAATTGCAGTTCTATCTGCAATCTCAAAGTCAATTAGAACTGCCTATTCAAAAGAATTAGAATACCACTTTATAGATCTTAGTGGTACTGCATGTATACATGTCAATTAAGATATCACTAATCATATATGTATGCCTAAAACTGATCAAAACACTTCAGTGGAAACATTGAATCAAGGAAAATTCAAAATCACAAATCAAACAGCTTTGATTTAGTGTTTAAAGAAAATATATATTTTCATGTTTATGTAGTTCACAAACTATATTATCTTCACAGATCCAACATATGCCCTTTTGAATCACTCTGCTACAAAACAATATCATTTATATTTTAAACTGTCATATCCAATGTTCATTAGCATGGATCAAACAACCGATTTAAGAAAATTGGTTCCTGTATATTATTGTAACAGAGTGACTAGAAATTTTGGATTCATTTTCTTATACAAAATCCAAACGTATATTGAATAATGCACATCATATAGATTAAGTATATGCATTAGTTTACTGTCACAGGATTCAATAATACGAATGTAATACTGTTTAATATCTAATATTGAACAAACAATAGTTTCAAATTTCATTTCGTATCAAATATAAAATGATTGTATAGTGAAACAATTTCACATCTGAAATAACAAATATTTATTACATCCTTTTGAATCACATACTAGTGTTCACAACACTTTCAATTGTACACAGATAACTTGTTTTCTATCAAATTGTCAATGAAATTTGAAAATTGAAAACAATTTAACCTAACATTTATTGTATAAAACCAAGTTAAAGATCCAAAATGTTGCAGATGTTATGTACAAACATTCATCTAATAAGAATGAGATTTGTCATTACAAATCAAAATTTTGTATTGTCCATTTAATTAACATATTAACTAATATATATTAAATCAAGCAGCAAATCATATCTGCTGCGACCCCTTTTCAAAAAAATGGAGTATACATGGTCATAAGCTTGCAGATTCAATATGGTGTAATTTTAAAACTGATTTCAAAAGTGATATAAAAAACCCAGATTTAAGAAACCCATTTAAACTTATATGACATACAAATAAAATATTAATTGCTACATTTCATTTTAACAATGTAGCAATATTTAAGTGACAACAAGACCAGACTTTTATATTGGTCCTATTATATACATAAACAGCATAAAACCAGAACAGAAAATCAAATTTCCTGTAATGTCTAAAACTAGATTTCAAAATTTGGTTTAGTTTATCAACATCCATATGCTTCTTTTCATATATGTCGAGTACATGTATGTATATATATTTCTAGTAATTACTAGTGTACTCTGAATAAAAAACCAAGGAAGTTGTTTATAAATTTCTAACTCAGTTTGAATATCAAATAAACTAGTCTTGGTTTGATATCATAAGTACTGATTTAAAATCTAAGTATGAAGGTCAAAGTCGAAATTTGTATTAACAAATTTTCATACAGTTGATTTCAGTAAATCAAACATAATATGAAAACCATCTTACTCATTTGTTAATCAGTTCAAAAAAAATATTGTGACCATAAGAAGGAAATACATAAGATAATCAGGACACTTAATATAAATGAATCAAACCTACTTGATTATTGAAAACACATATAAACAGACCCAGTTATTAGAATCAATATCTCATATCAATTCGTATCTAAATGAACAAGTTTTATTTCAAAACAAACTGATTCAATATAGACAATAAATTAATCCAGAATCACATTCTATTATCAATCGATTCAATATCTTCGATTATATAGGAAATCAAACATACGCAAACCCAAAATCACAGCTCAATTTATAATTTCTCGCAAAACCTTGCTCCGATACCATTGAAAGGAATTTCTCGATCAAATCGAGATCCAATTGTGATGTTTAACTTCTTAAAAACAGGAACTATGCGGAATTATAAATCAAAAGTAAATCTAGGTTTAGGGTTTTCATACCTGATGCGTTGATCACATGTGAGCCATATCGAATTCGAAACAAAGAACATACTGAAGGATCGAATCAGGAGCCCTTGATGTGTAGAGCCTCTAGAGGAGTCCACGAACGTCGATCTCGGTATTGTCAAACAAAACGAGAAAGAGGATGATTCAGTACTAGCCGATTTGGGGTTTTAGGGTTTCTCTGAATATCATGGTTGTAATGAATCAAAATAAAAAGGGACCGGCCCTTTTTCTTTTATAACATTATAACGCAAGTTTATAGAAAACCTACTAACCCGGTCACCATAAAAATGGAAGAAAAATTCAAACCTTTTTGATTTCCTTTTATTTTGAATGGCTATCACCCTATACAACGTTCAAATGTGTGACCCTATAGGTTATCATAACATTGGCAACAATTTAAACAATATTTAAATTGTAAACAGTGAGCGGCATCTAGTAATACATCACTGCTACCCAAGTCATGATAAGATCATCGATTCGATACAACCTTTTCTGTGACCAGTGTATAAATGTAATATAATCCTTTTAACCAGTATATCCAGGATTAAACTCGAGACATGGATCGTATCATCCTCTTTATCATTTAATCCATTTATCTTGATCGATGAGTAGACTGTTTAAACAAATCAATATTTGAGCACGGCCATGCATTTCACAGTCTAACTCAATCAAGAGGCCCATGGATATCACCACGAATATATCGTAGGGTTAAATTATGTCTAGATCATTCATAATTTTCATTCGACTCGAGATGTATCCAATAATCACCGTTATCGTTACTCTGTTACGAAATAACTTTAGATGATATCAAAACACAAATATCCTCGAATAAAATTATAATAATTTCAGGTCTGAGGACCATTACATCACTGTCACTATGAGAACAACTAATGATACTGTTGATTATATTCCATGTAGTTATCTCAGGTGGGTCAGCCCAATACGCTATTCTCCAATACGTATTTATATCTTGACTTTAATATCTCATATATTAATGATCAATGAGATGTGATCATCAGTCAATCAATATACTAGTCTCAACGCTTTATTGTTGTCCTATATAAACAATAAAACTCGACTAGGGACATTTAAGAATTATAATACTTATCACATTATATAATCTCAAGTTCAGTCTTACTCGAACTATATAATTCCGTATTATTATTCTAAGGACTTCTATTAAATTATTATTTATATTACGCAGTAAATATAATATAATAGAATTTTATTTTATTCCAAATAAAACAATAACATCCACAGTGTTATCAATTTCATCAAATGAATTGCCTCTAGGGCATAAACTCTAACACATACCACTATGTCGCCATATATAGGTTATACAATCAAAATCGCAGAGTCACGTATTTGGAAATTGGGTTTCCATCTATGAACCGAGGCTAGGGATCGTCCTCTACCGATTCGAGACTGTCTAGCCCGAGTCTCAGGGACAGAACGCATCGACCCTTGGAGCGATAGGGCCTGTCCACCGATGTGGATTAAACTTAAATCCTGAACACTGCGTTTCTCCGCCCTTTGGGGTGTAAATGAGCCAACGAATGACTCCATCGGACCCGGATCGTCCGATCAAATCGAGGCACCTCGCAACAGCAACAACCACACAGGTGAAAAATATATAAATGTCAGGGCTGGTAGGTCACTGACACCACCCTAGCTAGAAAGAAACGCATGCCCTCCCTGAGGTCCTTCTCTCGTTTTTGGTTCACAACTGGGGTGTGAGGCTCGCGAATTCACGTTACACAAAGCTGTGCCACACAGGCTGTGCTTTGATCATCACCACAAGACTTTGCTTTTCAACAGAAGCCTCGATCAATTGCCACTTAGGCATGCCACACAGGCAATTCACTCCATGCGTTTGATATCCATCAATATATAACCTCTGAGCTCGTACGTCTCAGAGAAGGGCGTTAAGCAAGAGAATAAATTCTCCTCCACCAAACAGATATATATTTAATAGAGATCAATCACACGGACTAAAATCCAATGTCAGACACACAGTCCATTTACAAGTTCGTTCTGGGTCTGAACGAAACCGGAGGCACCTAGTACCCCGCATATCCATCGATCTCCAAGTATGTTTGGACCATCACCAACTGTTTCCATCTTCTTGGGTGTACAGCCCAATCAAGATCATCAGTAATTACCCAAACGACGTGGAGACCTCCGGTCTTCGACCATCGTCTTCATCTTCGACTTATCGTCGTATCAGTTATTCAGAATGGGATAAACCCGGTCTTCCCGAATAACTCGCGTATATTTTAAATAAGTGTTACACAAACACAACATACGCCTCATTCCAATTCATCAGTCACTAACCGTAAATTAATCAAGAGAAAAATTCCCCAAATATTAACCCCGAAGGCCGAAACCAACATCAGATCAATATCCAGAAAACCGTTCTGCTTAGCTAACCGACAGTTAGTTTCTAAATTTCACATTTATAGGGAAAGGTTCCCATTAATTTTATCAAAGATAAATCCTTTAAATTTATTCTTTAATCTATTTTTTTTGAATATCAATACAAACTAGTCGGGATTAGCGAACCTTACCGAAGTAATCATTTGTTTTAATTTCCCAATCCCAACCTATTCATCCCATGAAGTAAAAATTCGATTTTTATATATTGAACAACGAAGTAAAAATTTGATTTTTATATATTGAATAGCAAAGTAAAAATTTGATTTTTACATATGTAGTGGCTACGGGCAACGAAAGTGACGAAAGGCGAGAACGATGAAGATTTCTATAAATGAAGTGTCGTGAAGTTGGGATAGCTATCGGTGAGAACTTCTCACTCTTCAATTTCTTTTTCTAGTTATATATATACTAGGATGCAGACGGTGCTTAGCAGCACCTGACACCGGTCATCCACAGACCATGGATGGCTTGTTTGTTTAATTGGTTGGTTGTGTAGTTGGTTAGATTATTTGGTTTGAATTGAATTGTTTGGTGAAATGAAATTGATTTGATTGATGTGTGAATGGCGTGGGCCTTCACTAGACCGGGGATAAGGCTAGGCCTTGTCCCGTTTCTAGTATCGTCCCGTTATGCCGCCGAAATTTTCTAAAAATAAGTTAGAAAAATAAAGATAACATTTTATTTAATAAATGAACCGAATAGAATATTCATAGGTTGAATAAAATAGTTTGATCGTTAAAAATATAATTTTTAATGTGAATGTGAATAAATATTCATTTACAAACCGGACGGTTTGTTTATGTACACCTATTTGAAGGACATTGATTGGGACGATAAATTTTACACATCGCCCAACTGCACAAATAAAAATCTGTGTTTGATTGCTTGAAACCCCGCACGGGTATTGGGATGATATTTGACGTACACTAATCCCGATTGTTTAGTTGTATGTCGATCGATTGATTGACAGGCTGTCATAAGCGTTGAATATTTATATTTGATGCTTATACAGTGTAAAATGCACTTTGGATGATGGTTGATTATTCATCGTTGTTGGTATATACATGTGTTGTAGAAAAATCCATATAATTAACATTATATGGTAATTGATTGGGCTTCATTCCAGATTTAAAATAGAAATATTTGAAAAAGAAATATTTGAAATAGAATATTTGAAAATAGGAATATATGAAGCCGTATTGATTAGATTAACGCCATTTTGACGTGAACGATATTTATATCGATTTTATTCATTTTATAATGAATATCGAAAGTGATTTCAAAATCTGATATTTTGAAAAGAATTGAATATAAATAAATTCGAATTTAAATTGAATAGAAATGAATTCGAATGTAAATGAATAGACGATTTGATTTGAGATCCCGAAGTGAAATCTACTTTGATATAGAAAGTTAGATATGTATTTCAAATGATTTGAAATAAGAAATCGGGAATAAAATCCAAAGGAATGATTTCTGTAAATTAAATTGGATTTAGGAAATCTAAGTGTAGTGATTAATCTAAGTGGGTAGATTGGGATATTGCATGTTGGTTGATGCATAGTAGATCCATATATCTATATTGATTGTTGTTTATGCACTGGTATTCATGGGGGTAGACCCGTTCCGCGTTAGCGACGTGGTCCCGTGATATGCCATATTATTAAATAAGTTAATTATAATTGTTTAGAGTTTCTCACACCAGTCCCATGACTGACCCGTAGTTTGCTTTTCCCTTGCGAACTCGGGTGCCCCTATTTTCCACACGGGCAGTCGAGTAGTTTTATTTTGCAGATGTATTGAGCAGGATTCTGGATTGAAGCTTTAAGCTGTGTCTAGACATTTACAGTCTTCCGCTGTGTAGTTTATATTTCCGCTGTGCATTGTATTACCTTTATGTAAATTTATTTTCCGCTGTGTATTATTTTCGATATACTCTGATATTCTGTACTCTGATGTAACATTATTATGATGTTTATTGAAGTCTTCTGTTATTTGTTCTGATGCGTTGTATACCCAGAGTTAGCGTATGCGGAATTCGAACGGTCTTAGTCGGTTTAGCGATCGATTAGGTCCGGGCGAAATCCTTGTCGTTACATATGGTATCAGAGCTTTGGTTAAACTCAAATCTTTGGGGTACAACTCATTAGAACTGAACAAAAGACTCATTAGAGATGGGGTTAGAAATGCCCCAGAATGAGTCGAGAGTTATTTGTTTATAAATAACGTATTTGTGATTATATATATAATCTGGTATTAGAAAATATGATTTTAAATATATAAAATTATATATTTGAAAATATAATCAATTAATTGATTGATGTTTGTGCTGTTTGTTTATTTGTTTGATAATTTTGAACCACTATGCCTAATAGAATCAAATATTGAATTGTATTGAAAATTGGTCGCATTTGCTTGCATATACATGTACTTACATTGAACAGGTCATAGCAAGGAGGCTAGAGCAGAGAATAAAATTTGTTTGCCCGACAAATAGGTACATGTTTACTATAATTTACTGTTTTGTTTGGGTGATGATGATTTTATGAGCCTATTGGCTAGCCGCTTGGCTTTTTCTTTTTCTTTTTGAGATCAGAAGGCCTGTATGGCAATTTCGGGATTTTCCCGTGGCTCCCGGTGCAGGGGAGGTTATGGCGAAATTTTTCGAAAATTTAGGGTGTTAGCCAAATTTTTGAAATTTTTGAAAATTCTCAGAAACTGAAAATTTGGAGAATGGAAGCCAGATCGAACGTAGAGTTGATTAATCAAACCACGGGGACGAAAGTTTTAAGTGGGGGAGATTGTAACAACCCGAAAATCCGGGCCAGTTTAAAATTTTTATTTTAGCAATTTTAGCGAATTTTGAATATTCAAAATGAAACATTTTAAATAAAATCGATGAGAAATTTATTTTGAATAGAATTCGAACGTATATATTTATACGCGTCGTCGTTAGAATATAAATAATTATATATAATTATAAAAGGAATTGAAAATGACGCGGTAGTTCGATAATTCGATTTCAAACTTCAATTGAATGTACCGGGTGCAAAACAATCCGGATTTTAGTGAAACCAAAAATAATAGGATCTATTTGATAATATCTTTCCAACGAATCCGAAAAATCAAAATTTCATAGCGGGAATCAAAAGATATGTCCAGTTGAAAATTCTGAATAGTCGCTATGGAATTTAGGCCCTTAAAAATGGAAATTTTGCAAACGACCTCGGATTTCGACGAAACCACTTTTGTTGGATCCGTGATGTCAAATTATTGCTAGATTCCAAATTTCATAATTTTTTGAATCAATATGTGAGTGTGGCAAAGGAAAACATGTTTGACCAGTTTCAGTTGATTTTAATCGACTGGAAATTGGCCATTTTTCCAACGGTCTCAGAATTCGACGAAACTAGTTTTGTTAGGACCGTATCGTAAATACGAAGCTAGAAAATATTTTTATGGAATTTTTCGAGTTAGTATGTGACCCCAGTAAATTGAAATGCGCGTTCAAATTCAATATATAGAGTTATATGTTGATTTTGGCGGAAACCGATCGAAACGATCGAATCAGCTTACGATATATATCCCATTGTGTTCGAAACGAGGGTAAAACATTAGGGATGACAATCATTGGGCTTGATTTGAGATTCGTATGAAAAGTCAACTTTCAAAGGAATAAAAAAATAAATAAAATAAAATATATAATTACCTTCACCCTCTTTATAACTCCCTCCCCCTATCCCTTTCTCTCTCCCCGACTCCTACAGAAAGAGAAAAAAAAACAGTGTAACCCTAATCTACTGCCGCCAGAGGCGCTCGCCTCCAACCCTGTCGCCACGATTGACGGCTGACCTCCCCTCCGCACCTCCTTCTCCTCAACAGCCTCCACCCTCCTTTCTCGTGAGACCCCCAACCACTCAGAGAGGCCGCGCTCGCCTGGAATCGACGGAGGCCGCCACCTCCGACCAACTGAACCCGACGCCCCCTCCACATCAAACACCATCTGAGCCACCGCGAACCAGAAACCCCCCTCCCCTTGCGAAGAAAAAACCCTTTAAGCATTTTTTTTCTCTCTATTTTATCTGTGTTTATTTTATTTTTCAGTCAGAGGTTTATTTATAAAATCACTTTGTTTGATAAAAAGAAAATCACTTTGTTGTAGGAAAATAAAATAGTGATGTTTTTAAATAATTAAATCAGGATTTGTTTTTTTTTAAAAAAAGCATATATATATAATTTTTATATAGTAGAGAAAATAAAAATTTGATTTATATATATTGAATATAAAAGATTAGATTTTTAAAATAGAAAAGATTAGATTTTTAAAATAGAAAAAATTAGATTTTTAAAATAGAAAAGATTAGATTTTTAAAATAGAAAAGATTAGATTTTTAAAATAGAAAAGATTAGATTTTTGAAATTTGAAAAGGCGAAATCCTTATATAGAGAGTAGCATGGTAAAAATAGGATTTTTATATATTGAATAGCGAAGTAAAAATTCGATTTTTATATATTGAATAGCGAAGTAAAAATTCGATTTTTATATATTGAATAGCGAAGTAAAAATTCGATTTTTATATATTGAATAGCGAAGTAAAAATAGGATTTTTATATATTGAATAGCGAAGTAATAATTCGATTTTTATATATGTAGTGAATACGGGCAACGAAAGTGACAAAAGGCGAGAACGACGAAGATTTCTATAAATGAAGTGTCGTGGAGTTGGGATAGCTATCTGTGAGAACTTCTCACTCTAAATTTCTTTTTCTAGTTATATATATATACTAGGATGCAGACGGTGTTTAGTAGCACCCGACACCCGTCATCCACAGACCATGGATGGCTTGTTGTTTGATTGATGTGAAAATTGTTTGTGATGTTGATGTGAAATCGATAATAAAATATCGTATATATATTGAAAGTGAAAATATCGTACATATATTGAAAGTGAAAATATCGTATATATATTGAAAGTGAAAATATCGTATATATATATATATATTGAAAATGAAAACGATATATATATATATACATATATACATATATATGAAACGTGAAAATGATTTGATTGTTAAAAATATAATTTTTAACATATATATATATACACCGTATAAAATTGAATAGAATAGAAAATGAATTCGAATTGAATTGAATAGGAAATGAATTCGAATTGAACTGAATAGAAAATGAATTCGAAATGAATTGAATCGAATTGAAATTGAAATGAAATAGAATTGAATTCGAATTGAAACGAATTGAAATCAAATTGAAATGAATTTAAAACGAATTTATAAGGAAAAATTCAATTTTGATTTGAATTTGAAATAAGAAGTCGAAATCGATTTGAAAAGGAATTTAAAACGATTTATAAAATTTATTTTAAATAGAAATCGACGAAATATATATTATATATAGTATATATATAATATAATGGCCTGAATAGAACGCGCCGCGCTGCGGCAGTTCGCGAATTTCGACCATTAACTTTAAATGGACATTACGGGAGATCCGACCGTTGGATTCTCCTGAAATCAGAACCGTTGGGTTCGTATTGAAAACAGCTTTCTAACGAATATTAGAGATTTGAAATCTAACGGTTGGATTTGGAATTATGTCCAAATCAAATTTGGAAAAGGTCGCTGTAAGTGCAGTTCGATGACCATTGATGGGAATCGACTGTATGGGCCTTGATAAAATTATTAAAAATATCGATAATTTGTGTAAAATCATAAGAAATGATTTATGAAGAATTGGGATGAAAAACTCCATATTTGAAAAGATAAAAATATATTTTTATCGAAATGAACTAGTTATTAACTAGAAAAATAATCCAATGGTTATAAATAAATAAATTGGATTAGATTTGAATTGAAATTATCTTTGGATATTTTCGATATTGGATTCCGTGATTATATAGATATTGTGATGCGAATTTGGAAGATATCGATATCGTTATTCCCAATATGATGTCTATTGGTTTCAGGATTTGATGTTCAATATAAGTAGATACTATCTTTATTCAAACCCTTCTATTTAATGTCAAATTGGATTGATTGATTGTTTGGATTGTGCTCGACCAGTTTATGAGCAGAATATGCTTTTACATTTAGCATTGGGTTGGGTTGAAAATATCTATGTGCTAACGCCTTGTGAAACACTTCACGATTTGACGATAAGGTGTTTAGCGATGTTGTGTCCATTTCAAATTTAATGAATGATTGTGAAATGATATTTTTCTTAAGTGAAAAGAAATGTATTCCCGATTTTGGACAAGGAATGTTTTATAAAAATGTTTTATAAAACAGAAAGGATTTCGAGGCCCAAAACCCGATGATTTCTAAAATGATTTAGAAATGTATTATATGTTACATTGTGGTTCATCGCATATTCGATTAGTTGCTATTGATGATGTATCTGTTTGGTGGCGGAGAATTTATTCTCTTGCTTAACACCCTTCTTTGAGACATACAAGCTCAAAGGTTATGTGATTAATAGTGACTGATCATATGTGTGAATTACTGATGTGAAGTACTATATTTTGAAAGTACCTGTGATTATTATGTTGTGAAATGATTTTCCCTACTTCGGGATATGAAATGATTTAGTATGTGGCTAAAGATTCGGGTAACCCTGAGACTAAAAGTATGGGTAAGAGGGCGGTGTATGCTCTCCATGTGTGGGAGGTGCATCGTCGGTGTAGCCTACTCCTATATGGGGTAGGTGCACATTTATATATCGAGTTGCGAGGTGCGTACCCTTTGCCTTGTCGATGGGGAGCACGATATTTGGTTGCATACTTGTTTGTATGCATTGTTATGTTTTGAAATCCGTATTTCCAGACGATTTGATTTGAGACCCCGAAGTGAAATCTACTTTGATATAGAAAGTTAGATATGTATTTCAAATGATTTGAAATAAGAAATCGGGAATAAAATCCAAAGGAATGATTTATGTAAATTAAATTGGATTTAGGAAATCTAAGCGTATTGATTAATCTAAGTGGGTAGATTGGGATATTGCATGTTGATTGATGCATAGTAAATCCATATATCTATATTGATTGTTGTTTATACATTGGTATTCATGGGGGTAGACCCGTTCCGCGTTAGCGGCGTGGTCCCGTGATATGCCATATTATTAAATAAGTTAATTATAACTGTTTAGAGTTTCTCACACCAGTCCCATGACTGGCCTGTAGTTTGCTTTTCCCTTGCGAACTCGGGTGCCCCTATTTTCCATACGGGCAGTCGAGTAGTTTTATTTTGCAGATGTATTGAGCAGGATTCTGGATTGAAGCTTTAAGCTGTGTCCAGACATTTACAGTCTTCCGCTGTGTAGTTTATATTTCCGCTGTGCATTGTATTACATTTATGTAAATTTATCTTCCGTTGTGTAGTATTTTCGATATACTCTGATATTCTGTACTCTGATGTAACATTATTATGATGTTTATTGAAGTCTTATGTTATTTGTTCTGATGCGTTGTATACCCAGAGTTAGCGTATGCGGGATTCGAACGGTCTTGGTCGGTTTAGCGATCGATTAGGCCCGGGCGAAATCCGTGTCGTTACATAAACGCAATACATCGAAGCAGATCCAAATCCAAGCAGAAACAGAAGAGAGAGTCCTAGTCAAACCTGAGCGTTCCCACCCTGAGAAACTGGGGGGAAAGGAAGAGAGAGAAAAGGAAACAAAATGGGTTAGACATAAAGTCTGGAGAGTCCAATGACTTTTAGCATATAAAGAAGTAAAAGTATCATGACAAACATATAAACTGGACGAGAGACATTAGTAGGATATAATAGGCATAGACAAACTGAACAAAAATAAGAGAATAAACAAGGTAGATTATGCTTCTCAAATACTGTTCTCTGCACCAATACTAGCATAATAGATATGTGATGGGATTAGGTATCCCCTAATTATTTAACAAAAATAGAACGATCCCAACAGAAACATAATGGTAGTTTTAGGTGTACTCTAGTAACGGGTTTTACCTGGTACCTAAACAGAAATAACAGGTGTAACCCCAAACAAAAATACAGGTAACCTACAGAAATAAACATGACTAAATGTACACTAATTACTACCCCCTAATCGATCGGCTCCCTAACTCGTAAATACCCTGTGTCGGCCCCATAATAGGGTGTATTACTTCCTAAAGTGGCAACCTACAGAAGGACACAGACCTATTTACTGGTGCTACAAAGGCTTATTTTCCCCCTTCGGACCGGACTCATGCACGCACATTACTCCGTTGTAACGTGCCTGTACACACCTCCTTTTAGATGAACCTCTTATAATCAGTTAAGTATGCATGCCCTGGCCCTTGCCTAGTGCGGGGCCCTCGTTTAAAACCAGAATGGGATACTGACTGATATGAGTCCCATACAGTAGATGACACAAGTTAACCCCTAAACTTGTGTCCCCCAATTAACTAGGATTTTTAACAGGTTAAGCCTACAAATTAGCAGGTTCACCTAACCCCCACAGATTAGTAGGTTAAGTTTCCACAGGTTAACAGGTTTATTTAACCCCAACAGATTAAACAAGTATACATAACCCCCAATAAATTAAATAGACTTACTTAACCCCAACAGATTAAACAGGTTTCACAGGTTCTTTACAGTTCCATTAGCATGTTTCACTTAATCTTAAATTAAGTCTACAGATTCATATGCCCCAAATTTTAGTCATAATTCACAGTATAACATATGCCCCCAAAAATTTTAGTCATATTTTACATTATAAGTTATGCCCCTAAATTATCATTCCCAATCATTCCCTCATTTTATCCCATTTTCGTTCGTATGCATATTTCAACGATATTGGCCTAGGCTCGAAGGTAGCCTAGGTTATAAAAATAAAAATGGAATGAGAGAGAGAGAGAAGAACAGAAATAGGCATAATAACAGAAATCAGCATATGATAACAGAAATAGGCATATAAGAACTGAACAACAAATCAGATGTACAGAAGAGTACATGTAATAGCAGAACTGTTTAGATATGAATCAGATTCTTAACAGGTATATATTTAGATCCAGATTTATAAACATGTCAGGGTTACGGTTAAATTTTTATATCTAAAAGTAACATGAACCCACAGAGATTAGATCTAAAGAACAGAGAATAACATGCTGATGTTGCAGAAGAGATTCTTGTATGAATATCGGTTGTTATTGAAGAAGATAGTCTGATTCAATCAAAGCTGGGGCAGCATCTCATTGTCCCCATTGTTTTAGCTGTAGAAAAACAATAGAAATATTGTCCTAATACAGCCTACCTATAACGAATCCAGTCACAAATACGTCCAGAAACACTTAGAAGAATTTGGCCAGATCTTGGTTGGGTCGACCCACCCTCACCTGGGTCGACCTCTAGGCTGATCCACGTGGCCTTGGGTCAACCTATAAGCCAACCTAGCCCAGGTGTGGGTTAAACACAATGGGTCCGGTTCCCGCCTAGTTATCCCGCTCGCTTCATTGGGTTAAATCTGAAAATTCTGAATGTTTTATTTATACATAAAGCTCTTATGTGCATACAAACTTCTAACCTTCATAACTTCATCATACTATGTTCGTTTTGCGCAAACTCGGAATCTATCCTAAGCAGAATTTTGAGACGAACGCAATGGTACAGTCTGTTTTACTTAGTTTCCACTATTTAATTAGGTATTATTTAGTTTATCTTTATAATGTCTTTTAAAATTACGGGGTGTTTCAAACTTTTTCTTCAATAGAAAGGAGATAATTTGAATCGTTGCTGAGGTGAATAAGGATTAGCAAGTTTCTCTTTTTATTTTATTCGAAAGACTTGAATTTGATGGAGACTTGAGAAAAGCAGAGCTATGGATTCCTTACTATGTTTTCTCAAGAAGAAAAAATAAACAAAAGGAAGGAGAAGTCAACAGAAAAGGAACATACTTCAATTCAGTCTAAAGAACCTTCTTTTGGGCCTTAGGTTCTAAATCCATCAACCCACAACCCAACTAAAGTGTTACAAATTATAGGTTTTATGAATTTGTTTTAATTAAACCAATGTAACAATACACAAGTTATGTAACACCCCACTCCCGCTATGATCACTCACTAAGGGAATGCCATAGCATCGGTGGAGTATTTTAGTGAATATAGAACAGAAAAATTACAACAAGACAGATATAAATAGTACTTGAAATTTTAAAACATCATCTCATAACAGCGGAAGTAAAACATGTCTGGTTACATCATAAAACCACAATAAAGGTCAAGTACAATATCCATCAAAATAAAGAAGTACATAATCCCACTCTCATACAATAGCCAAACAAAAGAAAAGATAACTGGATAACTGGAGCTTTACATCTATCCAAGCTCCTAAAGACTGGAACAGCAATCCGATCAAGCTCCACTACTGCTAGGATCCACCGTAGGACCTGAGGGTTGGGAAAAAGATAAAAACAACAGGGTCAGACATAAGTCTGAGCGAGTCCTATAACTTTAACAATACAATCGTTAAAGTAACCAGAGAAGACATAAACTGATATACGGTAACATATAGGGATGAATGGCTACCCTAAGCAGTCAACTAAACGAAGATAAAGGATAAAGACGCATCTACCCTCCCTAAGGTAAATTACTAAACTGCACCACACCAGTCGTTCCTAACTTAAAGGTTGATCCCACCCAAGGACTTATAAAATTTACTAATTAGTACCTGCGTACCCCTAGGTGACCAAGTAGGCGCCACGGGGCCCTACAATCCACTAGGTGTACACACTACTTCCCATTCGATCGGCTCCCTAACGTAGATACCCGTGCTGGCCCCACCGTGGGATGTATCATTCCCCAATGTGGCAACCTGATGAAACTAAAGGTGCACGGCTTATATCTACTCGATGCAACAACGGCTTACCTACCAGCCCGGGCCCACTCACGCATATGAAGCCCGTTGGACTTGCGTTGCCACCGCTAACCCGTTTGCCTCTTACAGTCAAGCCCAGTATGCGTGTCCCGTCCTCGACATGGGTCGAGCCCACAAAGATACGTATGGGTTACTGGTTGAAATGGGCCTCCACAAGCTACCCACCTAAGCTTGTCCCTTTTTCTAGTATATCCCACTTAACCCTTTAATCATGTTTTAATTACATGTTCTATTTTGGTTAAGTATTCTAATCGTATTTTCTATTGCCACCCAAGGCAACCACTAGATTTTCTCATGCCACCCGAGGCACCCACTTAACCCCTCATGTCCCTCTACATGCTAATGTGGTTAAGTGTTTCTTAATTAATTAATTAAGAACGTAACCTTTGTAAAGACCTCTCACATTAGACTGTCTTTTATGACCGCTGGTTAAGCCGGTTGGGTCCGGGCAGCCTTATGTCATAACAGAGTCTAACCTCGTGTCTTTACATTAATTACGTATTTAGTTTGTGCCTAAGACCTCTCACATTGGGCTAACATTTGTAGCAACTGGTTAAGCCGGTTGGGTCCGGGCAGTTTTACGCTACAACTGAGTCCAACCTCGTGTCTTAGTCAATTAATTACACCTAATTAATCACCCTCATAATTTTATATTAATTATCCCTAATTAATCAAGTTTTCTTAACATGGGTAGACCTAACTTAATAGGTAAATTCCCATGGGGTAGACCTAACTCAATAGGTAAATTCCCAACACATAGTATGGGTACACCTAACCAAATAGGCAAATTCCCATACTATGTTTATTTATTTTGTGTTATGCATAATTATATTAATTTCACACAATCTTATTAACTTATGCATTTAATTACCCCATCGTTCCCACGTAATTTCGTTCATGATATAACACATATAAAAGGTGTCAACTTGCATATGAATGAACATGTTTCAAAGGTGCCATCTTGCATATTAACAAACACATAACTTGCATATGAACTTGCATAACATGTCACATAACTTGCATATAATATGTCACATAACTTACATATTCATTTTGCATAACAAACTTGCATATTAGCTTATAGACTTGCATAATGTGTCATCATGAACTTGCATATTAATAAACATGTAACTTGCATATTTACATACATGTAACTCGCATATTAACAAACATGTAACTTGCATATAAAGAAACATGTAACTTGCATATTTACATACATGTAACTTGCATATTAACAAACATGTAACTTGCATATTAACAAACATGTAACTTGCATATTAACAAACATGTAACTTGCATATTAACAAACATGTAACTTGCATATTTACATACATGTAACTTGCATTTTAACAAACATGTAACTTGCATATTAACAAACATGTAACTTGCATAGCATATTACCATGAACTTGCATAACATGCATATGATTACATAGCCCACAACTTGCATATTTAGCATCATGCAAACATAACATACATCATATTAAACTTGCATAAGCTTACATACTCAACATGCATAAACATAAGATTAATGCTAACATCATATCATATGATTCAAAGCTCATTAACCCACATACAAAACCATAAATCTCATCACATCTCATCTAATTAGTTTACCAAAAGATCATCAAAGTGATAGAAACTCACAACTAGCAACTTTGAACACCAAATGAAGAAGATTAAGATGCTAAGAAGGGATTAGAAGTTGATTAGAGAGTGATTAGTATGCAACCCTCTTCATAAAATTAGTGGAGGCCATGAGAGCTAGCATTTTGCCATAGTTTAGTCACTAGGTTTAATTATGAATGAATTAGGGTAGGTTAGGGTCTTATTTATAGATTAGGCAAGTGTTTTAGGCCATAGGATTAACCCTAGATTCAATCCAAGCCATCAAAGCATGTCTTGGGGAAGAAGTCAAGTGTAGGAACCATCTAGGGCCTTTAGATTAAAGATGGACCATGAGAACCATTCAAATGCAAAATCTGCACTTGAGCGAATCGGCCCACGGGTTGACAGCCAAACACCCTGGATTAACCCCTAGTCGACCCAGCGGGCTCGGGTCGACTTCAAAAATCGGCCGGTTCGGTTATTCCCCTCTCCCAATTCGCTGTTTTGAGCATTTTTGCATATTTATTTATTAAATTTTCAATTATATATATATATATATATCAATATATATATATATATCTACACAACCCATTTCACTTAATTAAGTATACTTTAATTTGGGAATTTTCGTGAAACTTCGCGAGGCCATATCTTGGTCATACGGACTCCGATTTTCGAAAACTCGGACTCTATTTCGCGTATTTTTCCGAGACGAACACAATGGCATAGCCCGTTTCCCTTGATTCCCATTTTAGAATTAAATTCTGCCTCGATTTATGTTATTACAGGTTATTGAAAATACGGGTTGTTACATTCTCCCCTCCTTAAAGGATTTCGTCCCCGAAATCTTCAAGTTAGGAAGAACGTATCCTACCATCCAATCATCCATCTACTCAAAGCATCATCCACGAGCAATCATTGTCCTTACAAGATTCTAAATGCTGGATGGATATATGCAAAAGTGTGTGTATATGTACTTACCTAATGCGAAAATCAGGCGGTTACTGATACAGTAAACCTCCTTAATGCAAACCATGATAGTGCCATGCATCCAATATGTATGCGAAACCCTATTGACACATACAAATTTCTACATGCGTGCACAACCATACACAAAAATGCATCATCCATATGATAACACAGCCATGATACATCCATCAATCTAACTACCACATCCATTTATGCAATATGCAACATGAAGTGACTGAGCCGATCTAGTGCCTAATGTGTGTGTATATGCATCCACGAGCAACCACTAGCAAACAATTGCATCCATATGCATCCATCAACCATAACATGTTTCAAACACATGTCTCAACCATAGGTTTTACCCTATCTAAAGGTCATAGGTATTAGCGAGAGGATATACTAAAGATAAGATAAGTACTAGACAAGCAATAAAGGAGAAGTTAAAAGACATACTCTCAAAAAGAAATGGATACAAAGAACGCATCTTTGCTTCCGTCTCCCAAGTAGCATTGCTTTCGTCATCTCCCCATTGCACTTTAACTAGCTGAACTTCTCTGTTCCTCAACTTCCTAGTTTCTGACCCAAGGATGCGAGTAGGAGCTCGTCGAATCGTCGCATCACGCTCTACCTCTACATCTCTAAGCAAGCTCGGCTCTACCACCTCCGCGGTCTCATGTAAGCACTTCCTCAAATGTGATACATGGAATACATCATGAACACCACTAAGTCTGTCGGGCAACTCCACCCTATATGCCATCCGTCCAATCCTTTCCTTAATAGGAAACGGCCCAACAAATCTCGGTGCTAACTTCCCTACGGACCCAAAGCGAACAACATTTCTCAATGGAGATACTTTGACAAAAACCATGTCCCCAACCTCAAACTCAAGATCCGTCCTTCTCCGATCCGCATAAGATTTCTGTCTATCTTGCGCTGCTTTCATCCTTTTTCGAATTAAATCAATCTTCTCTGAAGTCTCTCTAACCATATCCGGCCCAAGCAAGATCTTATCCGTAGATTCCCACCAACATGTAGAAGATCGACAAGGCCTTCCATAAAGAGCTTCGAAAGGAGCCATACCAATACTGGACTGAAAGCTGTTATTATATGCGAACTCCACCAAAGGAAGATGTTCTTCCCATGTACCTCCAAAATCCAAGATACAAAGCCTCAAAAGATCTTCTAAGATACGGTTCACCCTCTCGGTCTGACCGTCCGTCTGAGGATGATATGCGGTGCTCAAACACAACTGAGTCCCTACCGCCTCTTGCAGACTTCTCCAAAACTCACTAGTGAAAATAGGATCTCGATCACTCACAATGCTGGATGGTACGCCATGCAATCTAACAATCTCTCTAACATAGACTGAAGCAAGCCATGGAGCGGTCCTCTTACTCTTTACGGGTATAAAATGGGCACTCTTTGTAAGTCTGTCTACCACAACCCAAATTCCCGTATTGCCCTTCTTCGATCTCGGTAACCCGTCGATGAAATCCATCGAGACACTATCCCACTTCCACTGTGGAACTTCCAATGGGTGTAGCAACCCACCGGGTTTCCTTTGCTCCACTTTAACTTGTTGGCACACTAAGCATCTAGCCACATACTCGGCCACATCTTTCTTCATACCGGCCCAAAAGAAAACTCTCTTCATGTCTTGGTACATTTTGTCTCCACCGGGATGAATAGTCATTCTTGAACGATGTGCATCATCCAAAATAGCCTTCTTCAAACCCTCATCTTGCGGTACACAAAGTCTACCGTCTCTATGCAACCATCCCTTATCATCTATGGTGTATCTACCCAAATGGCTGGACGACTCCCCTCTTATAAGCTTCTCTACCAACACAACCAACTGTGGGTCGTCTCGCTGAGCCTCGCCAATCCGTCTCAAAAGAGTAGGTCTAACCTCCAAGGATGCCAACAAACCAGGTACAAAATCAACAGAAGGTCTGAAGTCAAACAAAGAAAGAAACTCCAAGCTTCGTCGTTCCACGAACAATGGACTCAAAGATAGCCTTTTTCTACTTAAGGCGTCTGCCACCACGTTACCCTTACCAGGGGTATACGCTATCTCGAAATCATAGGATGCTAAGAACTCCATCCACCTTTGCTGTCTTAAGTTTAAATCCTTCTGAGAGAATAAGTACTTCAATGATTTATGGTCGGTGAACAACTCGAATCTCTCACCAAGAAGATAATGGCGCCAAGACTTAAGTGCGAAAACAATCGCGGCCAACTCTAGATCATGGGTAGGGTAATTCTTCTCATGCACTCTCAATTGTCTCCCTCCATAGGCTATTACCCTTCCCTCCTGCATCAAGACTGCGCCTAATCCTGTTCCACAAGCATCGGTATAAACAACAAACGGCTTACTCCCATCTGGAAGCACTAAAACTGGAGCGGTGGTCAAAGCTCTCTTTAACCGTCGGAAAGCATCATCACAATCTACATCCCATGAGAAAACCAGATTCTTCTTCGTCAAGCGGGTTAATGGGGCTGATATCTTCGCGAAGTCTTTGATGAACTTCCTATAATATCCTGCCAACCCCAAGAAACTTCTTACCTCGGTAGCATTTCTAGGAACTTTCCAATCCTGGATAGATACTATCTTTGCGGGATCCACAGCTATCCCTTCCTTAGAGACCACATGCCCTAAGAATCGCACTTCTCTTCTCCAAAAATGGCATTTAGAGAATTTAGCTTTAAGACTATGCGCTCGAAGAGTCTCCAACACTTCCTTGAGATGTAAGGCATGCTCTTCTTCATTCTTGGAAAAGACCAAGATGTCATCCACAAAAACTACTACAAACTTATTCAGATACTCTCTGAACACTCTACTCATGAGATCAACAAAGTATGCGGGGGCGTTTGTCAACCCAAATGGCATCACTAGCCACTCATAAAAACCATCCGGAGTCCGGAAAGCAGTCTTCTCTATACTGTCCTCCGCCACTCTTAACTGATGAAACCCTGTAGCTAAGTCCATCTGCGAAAATACTGACGCGCCAACCAACTGATCAAAGAGATCATCTATCCTCGGTAATGGGTGTCTATTCTTCTTCGTGAGCTTATTAAGTTCCCTATAATCCACACAAAGTCTGAGGGACCCATCCGCCTTCGTGGCAAACACTACTGGAGCTCCCCACTCCGATATACTTCGCCTTATGAACCCCTTCTCAAGCAACTCCCCTACTTGCTTATGAAGTTCTCTTCTCTCACGAGGAGCCATGTGGCGTACTGGCAAAGACACTGGTTTGGCATTATCCACCAAATAAATTCGGAAATCTATCTCCCGCTTCGGAGGCAAACCCTTTACTTCTTCAAACACATCCGGATATTCCCGGACTACTCTGACAGAACACAAACTTTCGACCGAAGCATCGAGCGATTCAAGATAACTTAGCAAAACAGATTCCATGGGATTGCAAGAGATCTCGAGAGTGTTACCCAAGCGGGTCATGAGCCTGACAACTCTCCTTTCGCAATCAAGAACGGCACCATTACTGGATAACCAGTCCATGCCCAAGATCAACCCATAGCCCGTGAAGCCCAATACAAAAGCATCACATCTAAACTCAACGCTAAGTATAGAAATCTTCAAACCCAAACATATCATAGACAGATATATGGAGCCCCCAATTGGGTTTGAGACAACCAAGGGATCATCAACTAGACTGGTGTCTAAGTGCAGTGACTCAACTAACGATGATGAGATAAAAGAATGCGATGCGCCAGAGTCAAACAAAGTACGAACTGGATGATCAAACAGAAAAACCAGACTTTCAACGGAAATAGTTCTACCTCTCTGCTGAATCGGTGGAACTGAGAGAACCTGAACTTGCCCCCCTGACTGAGGTGGTGCTATAAGAGCTTGCACCTGGCCTCCTGAGGTAGACCCCGTCTTCTGCCCCTTCTTTGGGCAGTTTTTCACAAGATGCCCTGCTTCACCACAATGAAAGCAACCGGTCTTCTTCTTTTTGCGACAATCCTTACTGAGGTGTCCTGGTGTTCCACAATTGAAGCACTTCTTCTTCGTCTTCTTTTTGTCACCATTGCCTTTTCCGCCCTTGCCTTGTTGTTGCTGTTGCGGTTTCTTCTGATCCCCCTTTTTCTCTGGTGCCTTAGAATTCTTATCATCCTCATGCATAAGTGCCATGTAGACAAGCTTCTCAAAAGTGGCCCCCATAGGAATGTGAGTCATAGCTATTCCTTGCAATGGTTCGTTCAAGCCTCTAACGAACCTCAAAGCCTTCTTCTCCGGTGTATTCACCAACTCTATGCCAAACCTTGCTAATTGATTGAATTTGTTGACATATTCTTTCACCGTGAGATTCCCTTGCTTCAAATTCAAGAACTTCTCCATAAACAGATTCTCTTCCGCCCTTGAGAGAAACTTAGCCCCAAACCTTTGCTTAAAATCTGCCCAAGAGTCAACAGGGCGTTCTCCATTAGTGACCTCCCACCAGAATGAGGCCTCTCCCTTCATTAACCAAGCCGCCAACTTGACTTTCTTTCCCTCTTCCACTTCAAAGATATCTAGCAACTCTTCCACTTCCTTAAGCCAATCTCTAGCCTCTACGAAAGTCTCTGAACCAAGAAAAGGTTTTCCTCCTATAGCCTTGAACTCCTTGCAAACCTTAGCAAAATTATCCACTCTAGGCTGAGGAGGAGGAGCGGTTGTCTCTGGTGTAGTAGCATTGGCCGGACCCGCAGCCGCGGCCCTAGCCTCTTGCAACCTCCTATACCATAGTGGTATAACTAAACCCTCCGGGATGTTAAGATCTTCAGCCATGCTGAAACGAAAGAGGAAAGATTCAAAAAGGAGATTCCGAAAGATAAAGATATGGCTATTGGGGATTATGCTTTTCTTTTTCAAAAACTTTTTCTCTTAGAAGACATGCTTTTAAAAATACTTTCTTCGAAAATACTCTTAGAAAGTAGTTTTTCTCAAAAAATTTATCTGTTCTGGTAACCTTAAGCTCTGATACCACGTGTAACACCCCACTCCCGCTATGATCACTCACTAAGGGAATGCCATAGCATCGGTGGAGTATTTTAGTGAATATAGAACAGAAAAATTACAACAAGACAGATATAAATAGTACTTGAAATTTTAAAACATCATCTCATAACAGCGGAAGTAAAACATGTCTGGTTACATCATAAAACCACAATAAAGGTCAAGTACAATATCCATCAAAATAAAGAAGTACATAATCCCACTCTCATACAATAGCCAAACAAAAGAAAAGATAACTGGATAACTGGAGCTTTACATCTATCCAAGCTCCTAAAGACTGGAACAGCAATCCGATCAAGCTCCACTACTGCTAGGATCCACCGTAGGACCTGAGGGTTGGGAAAAAGATAAAAACAACAGGGTCAGACATAAGTCTGAGCGAGTCCTATAACTTTAACAATACAATCGTTAAAGTAACCAGAGAAGACATAAACTGATATACGGTAACATATAGGGATGAATGGCTACCCTAAGCAGTCAACTAAACGAAGATAAAGGATAAAGACGCATCTACCCTCCCTAAGGTAAATTACTAAACTGCACCACACCAGTCGTTCCTAACTTAAAGGTTGATCCCACCCAAGGACTTATAAAATTTACTAATTAGTACCTGCGTACCCCTAGGTGACCAAGTAGGCGCCACGGGGCCCTACAATCCACTAGGTGTACACACTACTTCCCATTCGATCGGCTCCCTAACGTAGATACCCGTGCTGGCCCCACCGTGGGATGTATCATTCCCCAATGTGGCAACCTGATGAAACTAAAGGTGCACGGCTTATATCTACTCGATGCAACAACGGCTTACCTACCAGCCCGGGCCCACTCACGCATATGAAGCCCGTTGGACTTGCGTTGCCACCGCTAACCCGTTTGCCTCTTACAGTCAAGCCCAGTATGCGTGTCCCGTCCTCGACATGGGTCGAGCCCACAAAGATACGTATGGGTTACTGGTTGAAATGGGCCTCCACAAGCTACCCACCTAAGCTTGTCCCTTTTTCTAGTATATCCCACTTAACCCTTTAATCATGTTTTAATTACATGTTCTATTTTGGTTAAGTATTCTAATCGTATTTTCTATTGCCACCCAAGGCAACCACTAGATTTTCTCATGCCACCCGAGGCACCCACTTAACCCCTCATGTCCCTCTACATGCTAATGTGGTTAAGTGTTTCTTAATTAATTAATTAAGAACGTAACCTTTGTAAAGACCTCTCACATTAGACTGTCTTTTATGACCGCTGGTTAAGCCGGTTGGGTCCGGGCAGCCTTATGTCATAACAGAGTCTAACCTCGTGTCTTTACATTAATTACGTATTTAGTTTGTGCCTAAGACCTCTCACATTGGGCTAACATTTGTAGCAACTGGTTAAGCCGGTTGGGTCCGGGCAGTTTTACGCTACAACTGAGTCCAACCTCGTGTCTTAGTCAATTAATTACACCTAATTAATCACCCTCATAATTTTATATTAATTATCCCTAATTAATCAAGTTTTCTTAACATGGGTAGACCTAACTTAATAGGTAAATTCCCATGGGGTAGACCTAACTCAATAGGTAAATTCCCAACACATAGTATGGGTACACCTAACCAAATAGGCAAATTCCCATACTATGTTTATTTATTTTGTGTTATGCATAATTATATTAATTTCACACAATCTTATTAACTTATGCATTTAATTACCCCATCGTTCCCACGTAATTTCGTTCATGATATAACACATATAAAAGGTGTCAACTTGCATATGAATGAACATGTTTCAAAGGTGCCATCTTGCATATTAACAAACACATAACTTGCATATGAACTTGCATAACATGTCACATAACTTGCATATAATATGTCACATAACTTACATATTCATTTTGCATAACAAACTTGCATATTAGCTTATAGACTTGCATAATGTGTCATCATGAACTTGCATATTAATAAACATGTAACTTGCATATTTACATACATGTAACTCGCATATTAACAAACATGTAACTTGCATATAAAGAAACATGTAACTTGCATATTTACATACATGTAACTTGCATATTAACAAACATGTAACTTGCATATTAACAAACATGTAACTTGCATATTTACATACATGTAACTTGCATATTAACAAACATGTAACTTGCATATTAACAAACATGTAACTTGCATATTTACATACATGTAACTTGCATATTAACAAACATGTAACTTGCATATTAACAAACATGTAACTTGCATAGCATATTACCATGAACTTGCATAACATGCATATGATTACATAGCCCACAACTTGCATATTTAGCATCATGCAAACATAACATACATCATATTAAACTTGCATAAGCTTACATACTCAACATGCATAAACATAAGATTAATGCTAACATCATATCATATGATTCAAAGCTCATTAACCCACATACAAAACCATAAATCTCATCACATCTCATCTAATTAGTTTACCAAAAGATCATCAAAGTGATAGAAACTCACAACTAGCAACTTTGAACACCAAATGAAGAAGATTAAGATGCTAAGAAGGGATTAGAAGTTGATTAGAGAGTGATTAGTATGCAACCCTCTTCATAAAATTAGTGGAGGCCATGAGAGCTAGCATTTTGCCATAGTTTAGTCACTAGGTTTAATTATGAATGAATTAGGGTAGGTTAGGGTCTTATTTATAGATTAGGCAAGTGTTTTAGGCCATAGGATTAACCCTAGATTCAATCCAAGCCATCAAAGCATGTCTTGGGGAAGAAGTCAAGTGTAGGAACCATCTAGGGCCTTTAGATTAAAGATGGACCATGAGAACCATTCAAATGCAAAATCTGCACTTGAGCGAATCGGCCCACGGGTTGACAGCCAAACACCCTGGATTAACCCCTAGTCGACCCAGCGGGCTCGGGTCGACTTCAAAAATCGGCCGGTTCGGTTATTCCCCTCTCCCAATTCGCTGTTTTGAGCATTTTTGCATATTTATTTATTAAATTTTCAATTATATATATATATATATCAATATATATATATATATATATCTACACAACCCATTTCACTTAATTAAGTATACTTTAATTTGGGAATTTTCGTGAAACTTCGCGAGGCCATATCTTGGTCATACGGACTCCGATTTTCGAAAACTCGGACTCTATTTCGCGTATTTTTCCGAGACGAACACAATGGCATAGCCCGTTTCCCTTGATTCCCATTTTAGAATTAAATTCTGCCTCGATTTATGTTATTACAGGTTATTGAAAATACGGGTTGTTACAAGTTATCCAACTTAACACACTTTCAACTTTCCATTGTTACACTTAACATTGTAAAATCTATACAATGTTATTCAAATATGTAATAAAAACATTTTTGACACATTTTAATGTTTATATCTACTTATACATATATATATATGTCTATATATATATATGCAAAAATGAACACATCCTTTTCCTTAAACTCAGAACTCAATTATTTCAATGAACAAATTTTGTACACTTTGTCACTTCGAACAATTTAAATTCATCAACTGTATAAGATATTAGAAATCTTCAAATATTGATTCACAATCAATATTTATGCTTTTCATTTTGAATAGCAATCCAATTTATTTACAAATATAGTTGCTAATGCACCTAATTTACTAGAACAACAATCTTATAATTTATTATTCATCTAGACAAGAATGCAGTGCAATATTATTTTACTTAAATTTCATACTCATTTCCAAATGCAATTTTAAAACACTATTCTCTATTTCATTTTATTCTCGTCAAGAAACACAACTTGTATTTAAAACACAACTCCACCATTTGTTAGTTATTCACTTAAAACACTTAACATCTATATTGAAAATATATTTCTACTTGAATATTGATTGCTAATCAATATTGTATATTTTGAATATTCATGCTAATCATTAAATTAAAATTGACAAACTCGGATTTGAATAAATTACGTCTTATAACATAGTCGTTTAATTTATTTCGATATTGTTAGATCAAAATTTGGACCTAACACCCAAATTGTTCTGAATCTTATAGAGTTTCAACTGAAGAATGAGGAAAAAGAAAATAACACACAGAAATTTATAGTGGTTCGGCGTTAACGAGCCTACGTCCACTTTATATATTATTGATTATACTATGAAAGCTAATACAATCAATGATTTCTCTCAATACTCTAGTAGTTTGACAATAATGGCGGATTCAGTACTCGATATTGCCAAAAAGATCCTTAAAAATGTCAAGCTCCGGGCTATTTATAGCTGATTTTGTCAGGCGGATCGTAGTAACACGTGGCACGAATCCCGAGGACATCGGATCGCATCGTTGCCGTTGAAGAAATAGTAAAATTACCCGTTGTGGACAGGTGTCGCGATCCCCTTGAAAATCGGATCGTGCAGATGGGGAGAATCGGTCAAAATGACAGTTAGGGACACGTGTCGCTAGATCCGTGCGTCTCGGATCGCTGAAGACTAGCTCGTGTTTGAACGGGTCAGAGGCTCCGCCATGCTTCAGGGGATCGGATCGGTCAATACTGGGCAATAATACATGCATGGATCGAATCGCATAGAGGTGTCGTTCCGCTGATGAAATGGGGGCGATCCGATATGGGGGCGATCCGATGAGGGGCGAGTCAATGGTGCGATCCGTTCCTTCATGTACTTAGAGAATGTGGTTTCATGCTTTCTTCTTATGAATGAACCTGGGTGGCTTGGTCAAAAAACTAGCCAACATTTTGCCCCCTCGAAGTATGTTTTATCGATGATGGAACATGCTTCGAAGCTATAGAACCGTCTTTTCACATCGAGTCACAAAATAGTGAACGATTCCTTTTCTGGGACTTTTCAGAGTCTTCATCACTGGATCTGTTGGTCATTTATCGATTCGTATCGCGTACTCGAGTCGCGGTCCGTTAGCAAGACATTCGTCTCGTTCTTTGGTGAGCGCTTGAGCTTCTTTACGGAACGGAACGAATGGGCTTCTCTCCGAGACGTGGTGGGCTTTTGGTTCGCGGCCCGCCTATTTTCGCGGATCGAATAAGACAAAAAAGGGGAGACAAACGGTCGCCCTTTTGCCTATATATGTCGACCCTCCTCTTCACTTTCTTCCTTCTTCCTTCTTTCGTATCGTATCGCCTGCATCATTGAGGAAACACCCTAGTTTTTCAAACCTCCAAAAATCTGACTATTCTCCCAACTTTTATAAAGGTAATCTATCGAAAGCATCCTTATTCGATATCTCTCTCAATTTTATGAGTTTTTTCGACTGGTTTGAGGGAGAAATGATGTAATTTTGTAATTTTTGAGGGAACCAGCGAGGCGCCATGGCTGATGGGCTCAGAGGTTGGAGTTTGAAAATGAGAAGGAGAGGAGGAAAACGGAGGAGGAAGGAGAAGAGAGAAGGCCGGTTCGGATCGTAGGCAAGGAGAGGAAAGGAAGAAGATGAAGGCCAGTGGTGAGTCGGAGGGTCGTGGTGGCGGCAGTGGCGCGCTTCGTGGGGGACTGCAACGATCCAGCAAAGACCCCGATCACTCAATTTCGCGATTCGTGAGGGGGGCGATCCCTCTGCCCTGCGATCCGAAGGAGGGCGATCCCTCTACCCTGCGATCCGAAGGAGGGCGAACTGTCATACACATCGCGGTCCGACTTGTAGTTCACGATCCAAACAAATTTTGAACCTTAGACGATGCCTTGTCAACATAAAATTCTGAACAGTTAGGCTAGGGCCTTGATTTGGACTTTCTGGACTAAATGACCACATAATTTAACTGCATGTGACGACTAATATTTTGATGATCTTGATAGCTTTTGCGCTTTATCTTTAATGCATGCACAAGCACACACACTGGCACTTACACACACGGGGGACGGGTAGTTTTAATCTCATTTTTCATGTTTTCTCGCCTAGCAGTAATGTCGGATACTCAATCTTCTTCAAGATCCGCTACAGAAACGGAGTCCGAGCTTCCTGAGCGATACAACCCTGAGGTCCCTCCAATTAACCTAGGAGGTGAAGATTCTGGCTCTGAATACGAGGCAACGGAATCAAATCCGTCTGAAAGTACTTCATCTAGCGAAGAGTCTGAGATAGACAGGCGAGCTCCCGACGAGATTCCTGGCGCGCTCGGAATAGATAAATTTTCTGATTCTTTAGCATCTAAGCTCGATGATATAAAGCTTAAAAGAATCTGCTTGAGACATGGGATTCCTTGGGATGATGTCATGACCCCCAGTAGCGAAGATAGACCCCACTTAGCTCCGGAAGGATATATGGCAATTAGTCGAACCATGTGTTTGGTAGGAGCTATTCCTCCGTTTCCTCCGATCGCCATCGAGACTTTAAAACGACTGGGTATTGCTCCGATGCAGCTTCATCCTAACGCCTACGCATCTCTATACACCCTATATGTTGCATACGCGGAGATCCTACACACCGAACTTAAATTCAGAGATTTGACATTCTTCTTTCTTTTCAAGCATCGTTCTTTGGCAACTCCAAATTTCTCTTTCTTTGAATCGGTGGCGAATAGGAAGGTTCTGTACGATGGATATAGCAATATAGGGGATCCTAAGTCTGATTGGTTTTATATAAAGAAACAGGCCGGATGCTCAAGAAGATGGCTTAAATCAAGTAAACTTTAAGCTTTTAATTGAATATCTTGTTCAAGAAGTCGAGGCGTTAACATTCTCCCCCCTTTTTCTTTGTCTTAAATAGATCACGTCTTCCCGAAAACGGAGGGTCCGTTATACAACAATCGATTGTCTATTCTTCTACAAAGCAGATCCGACATTCTAAGGATCAAAAAATGCATTACTGATGAAAATCTTCATAAGCATCATCTTCTGGATAGAAGATTTGGACTTGGCGCTGGCGGCAAACCCTATAAGTACGTGCCCCCAACGGAGGGAGAGGGAACTTCGCAAGCGGTAGAAACAACTAAGTTTCGCAAGAGTCCTTCCCCGATAGTCATCCAAGACGATGAGGACCTGAACATATACAGAGGGGATGAGGTCCGCGGTGACAAGTCCAAGGAAATCCCAATTTCTACTCCAATCGAAACCGCTGCTCCCGATGATTTGACAGAAGAGCAGTTATTCGACGAGCTGAACAAAATTCCTCTACCCGATGATGTATACACAGAGAGGGACTTCGAAGGGGAGCCATTCTTCCCTGCTTCTGAAGAGACCATCGCTCCAACTAGAGAACAAGAAACTGGTCAGATGAGCCTGTCTTCAGGTTCAGGTCTGTTAGGGGGAATCTTATGGGATGCACAAATTACACACACTGTCTGACCCCGCACGCTTATATCATCAATATTCAAAGTTTTAATATGTTCTCTTCTCTTTTGCAGGAAAGATGTCCCGCAGGCGATCTTATTCTTATCGTTCTCTTCGTGAGGGGACACCCAGTCTTCATCCGGGTACTGAGCGCTCTCGCGGCCCTTCTCACAAGCCGACTTCCTCACAACCTCGGTCTCCACCGAAATCGACATATGCCAAGCTTCCTAGTTATCCGGTAGTTCCTGCAGGGGGAAACAAACTTCCTAAGGAGTTAACTCCTCCGAAAAGTGCACCTTCTCACAATAGGTCGTCAAAAAGGCATCACGAGTCTAAGGATAAGGGCAAGGATCCAATCAAAGAGTCTGAAAAGGAGAGGAGTGACATCGTCCCTTCCAGCCAGCCAGGGTTGGCTGCCCCCGGGTCACGGGATTACATGCATGGTCCCGAGATTCAAGGTAGGCTGGAAAAGCTGCGGGAACAATTCCCAGACATATTCTTCGACAGGATGACGTTTGTTCCAGCCTTGGAACCGGTCCCTAAGAACTGGGATAATGAAGTTGTCGGGCACATCCGCCACGTAGCCAGGCAGTATGAGATGATGAAGAAACATGCGGTTAATCTTTCCGAAGTCATCCGAACGCTCGAAATAGAAGCACATAGATCTAAAGCGAAACTTGAAAACAACGAAAGGGCCAGGACAAAGATGGAGAAGGACCTGGAAGATGCTCAATCCCAACTTGCTTTAGCGCGGAGAGATGCCGAAAATTATAAGATTGAATTAAAGAATGCTAAGCAGCGCTTTCATTCGGAACTTGACTCCAATAGCCAAGAGAAGATGGCTTTAAAGAAAGAAGTAGAAGATCTCAAAATGGCCAACGTCGAGTTGAAAACAGCACAAGGCCATTTTGAAGCTGAGAGAGCTGCTTGGGAGGCAGAAAAAGCAAGCTTGAAAGAAAGTTTAGCTTTGGCTGAAGCGGAAAAGGTGATTTTGAATGATCAGGTCGCAGACGCGGAGAGACGGGCAGCTCTCGCCGAAAAGAATGTTGAAAGTGCCATTGAATTGGCCACTGCTTCTAACAACAAGCTCCTCAAAAGAGAGAAGGATATCGAGGGGTTTGAAGAGATGATTTTTGACTTTCTTGGCCAAGTCCTCAAAACCCGCAACATTTCGTGGATCCCGGATTACCACGTTACTTTAGCCAATTTATGGGATGCCATTGTTGAGGGTGAAAAGCAGAGATTGGGGGTCGAAGAAATTGATGAAGATGAGTTGATGAAGAGCATCTTGAGGGATAACGAGCCTGAGGACCTGGCAGAGGGTCGTCGTTTGATTCTAGCGGAGATGGAAAAGGAGAGGGCTCTGGCTAAGGGTAAAGGCAAAGCTGACGAGGGTTCGAGTTCAGCCGTGGAGCCCAAGACCTCCGGAGTTGAGGAATACCATCCCGATGATCCACTAATCCCTTTGGGCCTAACTCCCGTGGTTGTTGGAGCTCCTGCAGCTACTCAAGAAGGAGGATCTGCGGAAGGTATCTCCCTTTTTTTCCCCACAATTTGTCAAAGCAATTGTGAATTGTCGTCGTCTGGTAAAACAACCAATTGAATTAGTAACGTATGTTCCCCATAATACAGGTGGTGAGCCCGCCGACAAGGGTGTTGAAAAAGGAAAAGAGGCGGAGAAGGAGGCTGTCTCGCCAGGTGTCAACGTTGATACATCAAAGCAGGCTAAGGACACAACAGCAGAGAAAAGCATCCTGGCACCTAGTACTGATGTTCCCAAGGATGTTGAGACCATTGAGGCCTTAAAAGACATGGATGGGCGCCATGTAGAGGATGAGGAAGATATTATCAGCGCCAAAAAAGCCGCCGCCGCCGCCGACGAAACCTTGGCCAGCCGACAGGCTAGGCAGGAAAAAGAGATGGCTTCGAAGAAGGTGGCAGATGAGGCTTTGGACGTAGTCCCTCTTACAGAATTTGATCCCAAAACCGGGATGATTTTAAAAATCCAGCCCAAATCCATCAGCAGGCAGCTTCATTTTGCAAATCCTGATGACTTCCCGGCTTCCCTTTCTGATAGGAGGAAGAGAAAAGAGGTGGAAGAGGAATCTTCAGAAGAGTCGGATGTTCCTCTCATAGACAAAAGGAAGAGGAAGAAAGGGGATCAATCCGACGCCGACAAGGCGAAGCTGGAGAGCAGAAGCAGGAGAAGAGGCCAAAGCGTAAATAGGAAATTGTTGCTTGTTGATATTTTGTCTTTAGGTTTTCCATTGGCCAGGAAGTGTAATTGCGAGACTGGCCCTCACTTTCCTTTCTAGGTTGTTTTTCACTTGGTAGGTTTACGGTATATAAATGAAAGTTTATCTCTTTTTGCATCATTATGTACCTGTATTCAAATAAACTTTCCATGTTTAGTTATAGACCATCTAATTATAACTACAAATCAATCAAACAACAGAAGGAAAAACTTTGTGCTGCATTGCTGCATTAAAGTTCATGTGTATATGCATATGGCCTGTAATCAATCGTTAACGTAGCGCTTAACTAGGGCTTATTAAAGATTGATTAGCACTATCTGCAAGTTGCTCCCCATTTCTGAATAAGGGGTACTTGGAGAATTTCATAAGATAACCGTTCTTGCGGTACTGAATTTCTTGTGTTGGGCTGGGTTGGCAAATTGAAGGCTGTTTGCCTAGTTGAGATAGGGCTGAAAGCTAAACTCAGCTAGGGCAGCTGCTTGTTTCAGACCCTTTGTACTCTCCTGGCGGTTGCCGGGGGTAGAGTTCAAATTCAATAGTTCAGTCGACCCCTGCTCCTTTAGCAGGGAAGATGTTCTTTCTCAGCGCTCAATCGGAGACGCTTTTATACTTTCTCTCTCTCTGGAGAGTTAGGGTTCGAGCTCAGCGATTCATTCGCTCCCCGATCCTTCAGCAGGGAAGGAGCTCTTTCTCAGCGCTCAATCGGAGACGCTTTTTATACTCTCTCTCTGGAGAGTTAGAGTTCGAGCTCAGCGATTCATTCGCTCCCCGATCCTTCAGCGGGGAAGGAGCTCTTTCTCAGCGCTCAATCGGAGACGCTTTTTATACTCTCTCTCTCTCTGGAGAGTTAGAGTTCGAGCTCAGCGGTTCATTCGCTCCCCGATCCTTCAGCGGGGAAGGAGCTCTTTCTCAGCGCTCAATCGGAGATGCTTTTTATACTCTTTCTCTCTCTGGAGAGTTAGAGTACTATCAACGATATAATTTACTTTATTGTATCCTCAACATTTTGACTTGCGATTACATTCTATTCTGATGGAAGGTATTTATGATTATATGCTTCTAGGATCGTTGGATTATTCATAGCGATTTCCATAAAAATAAACAAGCAGATAAATAAAGGTGCAGTAAAGGTAAATGACACACAATGTTTTTATAGTGGTTCGGTCGAATCATGACCTACGTCCACTTTATAATTTTTTTTTGCTTTAAGGAATCAGACTATTCGAGGCAAGTCGTGCCTTGTACATGGTTTTCAACAAAGCAAAAGATTAGATTTGAAATTTTCATGTTAAATATGGCCGTAAATGTTGGGCATTCCACACTCTGGGGATTTCCTTTCCATCTACGGTTGCCAGCTTGAAGGTTCCATTATCAAGCTTGCTCAAAATATAGTACGGTCCTTCCCACTTCGCTCCCATATGAGTTGGAGGTGGAAAGACACGTTTCAGAACCAAGTCTCTGGGTTCCCAGGTTCGGGCTCGAACTTTTTTGTTGTAATATCGAGCAACCTGTTGTTTGCATCTCAAGGCACGCAGGTCTGCTTCATCCCTCTTTTCTTCGATCATATCCAGGGACTCAAGGAGCAATTCATTATTGGTCATCGGATCATAATAAGTCACCCGATGAGAAGGTACCTTTATCTCAACCGGGATGACCGCTTCTGTTCCAAAAGAAAGGGAGAAGGAGGTATGTCCTGTTGCCGATTTATGTGTTGTCCTGTGGGCCCATAGTGCCAGGGGCAATTCGTCAGCCCACATGGCTCTGGCCCGCTTCAGTCTTCTTTTCAGAATGGACTTAATCACTTTATTCGCCTCTTCGACTTGTCCGTTCGATTGCGGGTGCGCCACTGAGGTGTATCGATTCTCAATGTGGTATTTTTGACAGAAATTTTTGAATTCAATGCTATCGAACTGAGTGCCGTTATCCGTTATCACAATATTTGGAATCCCAAATCGACAGATGATGTTTCTAACGATAAAGTTGATCACTCGTTTGGTAGTGATTGTAGTTAGTGGTTCAGCCTCGACCCACTTAGTGAAATAATCCACGGCCACAATAGCGAACTTTGCTCCGCCCCTTGCTATGGGGAGGCTTCCAATGATATCAATTCCCCACATAGCGAAAGGCCATGGGCTCATCATTGTTTTTAACTGATTAGGAGGTGCTCTAGGTATTTTTGAAAATCTCTGGCACGCATCACACCGTCGTGCGTATCTTGCCGCATCCTTGTTTATGGTAGGCCAGAAATAACCATGCCACAACACCTTTTTTGCCAAAGTTTGCCCTCCAGTGTGGTCGCCCCATTCGCCTTCGTGAACCTCTCGCAGCACACGCTTGATGTCATCGTGAGCTATACACCGGAGGAGGGGCATCGAAAAATCCTTGTCTGTAAAGAACTCCGCCTTGCAGAACGTATCGGGCGGCTTTACGAATTACTTTACGCCTCTCGCTTTTCTTGGTTGGAAGCGCTTCATTCATCAGGAAATTCTTCAGAGGGGTCATCCAGGACTCCCTTTCTGGTTCCGTCTCTAGTATTAGGTCGATTTCCATTTGATCTATGCTAGGGGACCGAAGTACTTCAACGGGGGCTAGCCCGGTTACTTCAGGATCGTCGGAACTAGCCATCTTTGCCAACTTATCCGCCTGTTGATTCTCTGATCGCGGAATATGAGATATGCTGTAGTGATCAAAATCGTTCAGCAACTCTTTCACTTTCTTTAAGTATAAAATCAATCTTGCACTTTTAGCCTGGAATTTTCCAGTAACTTGGTTCACAACTAACTTGGAGTCGCAGAAGATGTTCAGCTTTGTGACCTCTAATTCCTTTGCGATCCTTAATCCGGCTATCAGAGCTTCATATTCGGAATCGTTGTTAGTGGCGTGAAACTCCATCCGGATTGCATAGGTTATCAATCGTTTCTCGGGAGTTTCAAGCACTATTCCAGCGCCGGATCTTTCATCATTCCTAGCGCCATCAGTATACAATCTCCAGGTATTGGGATCGAAAAGTAATTTTGAAGGATTGACCTCTTCGTTGGCTATATCTTCCTCCGGTACGGTAAACTCTGCTATGAAGTCGGCTATCACTTGCCCCCGAATTGACCGCCTGGGCTGAAAGTTCAGATCAAATTGACTTAACTCAATGTTCCATTTGAGTAATCTTCCAGACGCCTCTGGTCTCTGTAAAACTTGCTTGAGTGGGTGATCGGTGTATACGGTAATGGTATGCGCCTGAAAATAATGTCGAAGCTTTCTAGAGGCGATCAGTAAACTATACGCCAACTTTTCTATCCTTGGATAATTACGCTCTGTTGCTGTTAATTTTTTGCTCACGTAATACACAGGTCTTTGGACCTTATCCTCTTCTCTTACTAACGCTGAGCTGATCGCATGGGATGACACTGCCAGATACACGACTAAGTCCTCGTGATCCATTGGCTTAGACAATATCGGAGGTTTCTCCAGGTACCTTAGTAAGTTCTGAAATGCTTCTACGCAGTCGGGCGTCCATTTGAAGTGGCGTTTTCCCCGCTTTATTAATTCGAAGAATGGGATGCACTTATCCGTAGCCCTGGAGATAAATCTGCTTAGTGCGGCCACTTTTCCTGCAAGCCTTTGCACATCCCTAATTTGCCTAGGTTCCTGAATGTCTTTGATTGCCGAGATCTGGTCTGGATTAATCTCAATCCCACGGGAACTGACGATGAACCCCAAGAATTTTCCGGAGGCAACACCGAATGAACATTTGGTTGGGTTGAGTTTCATTCCGTACTTTCGAAGAATGCCGAACATCTCTGCCAAGTCAGTAGTGTGTTGGGAAGATTGCTTGGACTTAACCAACATATCGTCGACGTATACTTCCATTGTTTTCCCGATCTGGTTATAAAACATTCTGTTGACTAAATGTTGATATGTAGCGCCCGCATTCTTCAAGCCAAAGGGCATCACCACATAACAATATAATCCCAGATCCGTGATAAAACTAGTGTGTTCTTGATCTGGAACATGCATCGGAATCTGGTTATATCCTGAATAAGCATCCATAAATGAGAGAAGCTCATGACTCGCCGTCGAGTCCACCAACTGGTCAATCCGGGGTAACGGGAAACTATCTTTTGGATAGGCTTTGTTCAAATCCAAGAAGTCGATACACGTTCGCCACTTCCCGTTGGCCTTCTTTACTAGGACTGGATTCGAAATCCAGTTTGGGTAGGTTGAGTCTCTGATAAATCCTTTACTCTTTAGCTTTCCAACCTCTTCTTTCAAGGCAGCGGACCTCTCTGGGCCCAACATTCGCCTTTTTTGCTTTACCGGAGGATGTTTAGGGTTAATGCTTAATGAATGGCTCATGATTGATGGGGATATCCCGCACATGTCCGCGTGGGTCCAAGAAAATACATCCAAGTTGTTTTTCAAGAAATCCGTCAATTCTTTAGCGAGATTCGGATTTAACTGGGATCCAATCTTAAGGACCTTCTCCGGGTCACTATCATCGATCGGTACATCCACAGTTGTCTCGTTGGGAGTCGCCATTCTGCCCCCAGGTTCTTGATCCTCTCTGGGATCTATATCCTCGGGCAACTCTCTGGGCGACTTTTCAACGGTTATCTTCTTTAGTTGCTATAAGGTCTCCGCCCTTGTAGGGGGAGAAGCGCCCTTGGTTTCTATGTCCCCTCCATTGAGAAGTAACTTTAGCTCGGCAACATAGCATGCTCCCGCAGCAACCTGATCTCCTCTGACGATACCAATGCCAGCTTCTGTGGGGAATTTCAATAACAAACACCAGGGGGCTATACAGGCTCTAAACTTTGCGAGGGCCGGTCGGCCCAAGAAGGCATTGTAGGGCGATTCAACGTCCAAAACCACGAAGGGAAGGATTCTCACTCTCTGGCGTTCTCCTTCCCCAAGCGTAACCGGTAACTCTACATAACCCATTGGAGCGGTGGATGCTCCGTTAAATCCACGAATCCATCCTTGACAGGTCTTCAAGTCTTTTATTTCGAGGTTCATCTGGTCAAATGTCCTTTTGAAAAGAATGTTGACGGAACTCCCGTTGTCCACTAAAACCTTATGGACAGTGGCTGGTCCAATAGGTACTGTAATTACAAATGGATCTTCAGTCGGCGCATGGACTCCAATGCTTTCTCGTTCTCGGAAAACGACATCGTCGGTCATCATCTTTTGTTGCTTTACCGGGATATTGTCCTCAGGGTTGCTACACTCCCCTACCTCGAGGTGTTGCTTGGCTGCATTGACATATTGATCCAATGCCTTGGAACTATGCCCGACAAGATAAAGTCCTCCGATTATGGTATTGATAACAATGTTCTTTCCCTTTTGCTGGGCAGTTGGCCAAGCAGCAAGTTGATTCTGGTTCTGATTTAGGGCCTGTACTGCTTGCCCCTGTCTCTGGGCGTTACTCTGTATTCATCTAATTTTCCTTCTCAAAGAAGCCTTTCGACTACATCTCTTAGGTGACGGCATTCATTTGTCGAATGGCCGTGAATCTGATGAAAGAGACAAAACTTCCCCGTTTCACGTTCTTTCTCCGTCGACTCTCTGGGAGGCGGCCTCTTATTCTGGAGGACTTCGTATGCATCCATGAAGATATTTTCCAGAGTATCATTTATTGTTGTATAACTTTCAAAGGCCCTGGGCGAGTCCTTCTCTGGGAGTCGTTCCCTCGGTTCCTCTTCCGGTTGTTGCTGTTACCATTATTATTATTGATCCCTGACTGACGACCACCCTGATTCCGATTTCCGACATTAACCTCGACTTTCCCCGAGCTGTCTCCTGTCTGCTTAATGGCGACATTGCTCTGGATTTCCTCCTTATCGGCTGTTTTTGCCTTTCGGTTAGCATATACTTCTTCCCGGCGTAAATGTACGTTAGCTTTTTCGTAGAATAACTCTCTAGTATGGGGTGGTTTGCCTGCCAGGTATCTCCCGAATTCAGTGTCTTTATCTACTCCATCAATCAGTGCTGCGACAACGGTTGGTTCATGGGGATCTTTAACTTCAGTAGCGGCCAAGTTGAAACGGTCTAGGTACGCCCTCAAACTCTCGCCTGGTCGCTGTTTGACAAGGAACAAATCAATCACACTCTTTGTCTTTTGTGCATAGATACGGAATTGTTCTACGAACTTCTCACTCAACTCCCGGAAGCTAGAAATCGATCTTGCTGGCAAGCGAGTAAACCATAACAATGCTATATCTTCCAAGAATATGGGAAATGCTTTGCACTTGACAGCGTCAGAAGCTGCGGCAGCGGTCATTGACCAAGAGTATCTCATCAGATGCTGGACAGGATCAGACCTACCCGCGTATCGGTTCATCTGTGGCATGTTGAAACGCCTCGGGAAAGTCGCATCCAAAATATCATCAGTGAAAGGGGTGTGACTGCGGTCAATTCCCCAATCTTCATTCCGTTGCCCATGGCTATCTGCCAGAATTTGATGGATCATGGCTGCCACATTTGCACTAGTCAGCGGAGGTTCAGGGTCAGTGCTTCTGGCTCGGCGGGGTTCTCTAGTCTCTCTTCCGGGAGCAGTCACAAAATCTGGGGCTCAGATAGGGCTTCGTTGCCCCTTGTTACCATGAGTATGTGCGCGACGACGGGGCTGAGGTAGTCTGTTCTGTACAAGATTGTCCACATCTCGAGCTCTGGGAGTCGCGGCGTGATCGTTCATATTACGGTTTGAGGGCCCCGCCTCCAGCGCTTCTTCTTCCCGTGATGGCAGGGTTCCGAACCGAAGCTGCTCTATGTTTTTGGCTCTCTCATATGGTCGCCGCGGAGGTCTCGGCGATTCTTCTGACGAAGAAGAATATCTTGGAGTGAGCGGACGAGCTGGTGGCGTCCTTTGCCTTGCGAGTTCATCAAGCCTTTTATCCATAGCAGTCAAATTTTGTCGCAGGACGGAGCATTCCTGCCTTTGGGCAGCCAATTCATCAAACAATCTCTCCCACATTTCGGAAAAGCGAGAGAGATCCCCCTCAGTAACGGGAGCAGCAGGGTCATATTGGTCATCATCACTTTCTCTTATGCGCAAAGAGCTTGAGCCAGGTCGAGTGGAGGGGCCAGGACGGTAGGAGCGAGCCATAGGCTCCTTTCCAGGTCGAGTTGTAGTCTGGTCATCAATTCGGATCGCTGTGGATCGAGGATGGTGGCTCGCAACGCCCCCCTGGGGTCGGTTCGTGGTCACGATGCGCGGAGGATTCGAGGCGTTATCTCGGGATCGAGTAACAACCCCTTCAGCAGTCTGAATCGCCTCGTTCTCGTCGACTCGGAGCATGGCGTCTTCATCGGATCGGTTCGCCCCCTGCGCTCCGCGATCCAGAGTTTCCTCATTGCCTAGCTCATGCACACTTTCTTCGATTGTTTCATTGGTTCGTGAAGCTCGTGCTTCCTTAGATCTCTTTCCAGCCATGATATCCGAATCGCTGGAATCTTCAAAGGACTGAATAGTGAAACTTTAGGACTGTTCTCTCAATGAAAGCACCAAAATGTTAGATCAAAATTTGGACCTAACACCCAAATTGTTCTGAATCTTATAGAGTTTCAACTGAAGAATGAGGAAAAAGAAAATAACACACAGAAATTTATAGTGGTTCGGCGTTAACGAGCCTACGTCCACTTTATATATTATTGATTATACTATGAAAGCTAATACAATCAATGATTTATCTCAATACTCTAGTAGTTTGACAATAATGGCGGATTCAGTACTCAATATTGCCAAAAAGATCCTTAAAAATGCCAAGCTCCGGGCTATTTATAGCTGATTTTGTCAGGCGGATCGTAGTAACACGTGGCACGAATCCCGAGGACATCGGATCGCATCGCTGCCGTTGAAGAAATAGTCAAATTAGCCGTTGTGGACAGGTGTCGCGATCCCCTTGAAAATCGGATCGTGCAGATGGGGAGAATAGGTCAAAATGACGGTTAGGGACATGTGTCGCTAGATCCGTGCGTCTCGGATCGCTGAAGACTAGCTCGTGTTTGAACGGGTCAGAGGCTCCGCCATGCTTCAGGGGATCGGATCGGTCAATACTGGGCAATAATACATGCATGGATCGAATCACATAGAGGTGTCGTTCCGCTGATGAAATGGGGGCGATCCGATATGGGGGCGATCCGATGAGGGGCGAGTCAATGGTGCGATCCGTTCCTTCATGTACTTAGAGAATGTGGTTTCATGCTTTCTTCTTATGAATGAACCTGGGTGGCTTGGTCAAAAAACTAGCCAACAGATATACTCAATTCAGAAAATCAAAAATTATGTACTTCCTCCTTTTAAAATATTATATGAGTTATGCTTAGAAACTCGTATTACATTCATCTTAGATTCTATAACAAACAAAGCATTCTATTGTCTGTTGAGCTCGCGTACCCAAAAATCCAGGTTGTTACGGACTCTTCCTTAAACAAATTGCATCCTCATAATTTCCTTAAGTAAACTACTAACATTATAAATAGCCAAAGGCATTCCTTAATTAATTTACTTGTATTATTTTCGCTAACAGCCCTAAAATTTCCAAATTCTTTACTAAATCAAGTTTGAAATTTTAAATATTTGGTACTTACGAAATTTAGGTTCTCATCTTAATGGCATATTACAGCAATTCAAAACTTAAAACATATTCTTCACACAATAGATTATTTAGAATGCACACTATCTGTAACGACCTGAATTTCGACAGACTGATTTTTTTTCAAAAGTCTCGATCTATCGAAGCCCGTGTCAACTTGTCTGGTATCCTGATGAAAAGACAGAGATAATAAATATATCAAACTCGATAAATCATTTCACAGCGGAATGGATAAAATATAGTATAATCAAATATAGCCTTACCAACATAATAGTGTTGCCTAACCAGTATCCAAAGCTATCATATCTCTGCCACAAACCTAACCTGCGAGTGTGTTATGAGGAGGGGGTCAGAACACAAAGTTCTGGTGACTAGACAAATTATACATTCTGAAATAACCCTACATATACCGTTATGATATTTTTTCTTATTTATTAGGTTATTTAGGTTAACATCATTCAGGGCTCTACACTCCATTCGTACCCATCTACCTCCTAGTAGATTAACATAATATAGTATATATGTAGCTATACCCCATGTCTAAAGGTACATCCCATAGTAACATTCTCGCATGGTCTCCACCGTCATGCCATGGAAGCGTATCCTATGCCGAATGATGTACGGAAATTCATATTACTATGCCACGTTACCGCACAGAACCTCCATCGCTATGCCACACAAGTGTGCTGATTGTCATATCTAAAATCCTTGGTTAAATCAAACCTCAACGCAGAGTAATGCCCTCTCGTCTACGACACACCACCCTGTGCGTGTATCTAGACCCTCACACGAACATACTGCCTATTGTACACCGAGTCCCGTAATAGAGTTTCATTTGAATGCATGGAACTCGATTGGGAGCTTTCCATATCTATAAAGGTTCGCCTAAAAATACATACAATAAAGATATCCAGAATATGGTAAGCATTTTCCCGGTGGCTATGGTCCCTCCTGACCCCTCCGTCAACTAGTGAAAGACTGTATCAAGAGCTAAGTGACGTGCCCTTAACAAGCAATCTAATCATCCAATTTGGAATTTCCTTCAACCAATGTCTCGATAGTTAAAGATCGATGGTCATTTGGTTTAGTTCTAATCTTTCTGCATCCCATTGACTGCCAATGATAGGTACCCGACGATTACTATCCTATATTCGTCCTGACCCAGACTCTTCCCGGGGAAGTCATCAAATTAATCAACGTTATCCGCCACAACCTTCTGACTGCCAAGCTACAGTTGTAGTGAAGGTATACTCATCGGGTGGTACCGCGTAGACCAAACCTTTGTGAGTACAGCCTGAGCATGTACCACAATAGAGGACCACCAAGGAGTACCCTACCACGTCCCTCGGAAGTCGCGTGCTTCCCTCCAATCCCACAGAGCAAGCAAATAGAATAATCAAGTAGAATACTTAGACGAACTTGCCCCTCCCGTATCTCAAGACATCTCGATGATCTACTCCATTGGGTTCTTCACCTTCATACATGCGGACTGGTCCAAGCGCATAACACAAACGTGTTATTAGTCCCTATATCTAATCTTTTAATCCCGCGCTTGCTTCATCTATCAAACTGCTAATTAACTTGATTATCCATATATTCACCTTTATTCAGGTTACTAGGTTTTCCTTAAGCCCCTTATATCTCACTTGAATGGACCCCTTTCTAGATTAGTTTATTAATTAGACAAGTTCAACTTAATCATGTTTTAAGTTCATTAATAGGCCCAATGACATAATATATTATTTCTTAAGTTGTAATTAACGAAAGTAGTCTACAACCTTCTACCCTCAGATTGTAATTAACGAAAGTAATCTACAACCCCTTTTTATTTCCATGTCATTTACTTCCCAATTACATGTTTACAAGTTTAATAACATGTTTTACTTAATGTATAATTAAGTATATCCTTTCCTAGTTCTCATGTTTTCTATGACATGTCTACTTAGTATATAATTAAGTACAACTTATTTCATCTTATAAGTCTTCTTTGTTATTACTCATTTAATCATAACCTTGTCTTACACTGTCGTCACAACCTGTTGTTGTTTACTGATTAACTTATTTTTCTTAACTAAGGTTTATTAATAAATTCTCTTTTTCATTTATTATAACCCATGTCATAATTCCGCTTGTCCCGAGGACAAGACTACCTATTATATTACCTTCTCATTCATATTATTAATTATAATAGGGTATATTCCCTGTTCGTCACATATTCCCTTGGTTTATTAACATTAACCAAACTTTTACTACTGTAACTTCCATTTAATTACCGTCATGTATATTCTCATTATTTCAGGAAAATGTTTCACACACCTCATTAGATTGATTAATGAAAGATATAATGATCCATTTCTGTAATGCACGTAAATCAAAATCCATAGTTGCAAGCTATTTCTTTTATTTTCATTGTGGACATACATATATCTTTTTATTTAACTAATGTGCAATATGGTAAAAGAATCCCTATTTCACACTAATCCCTTTTTCCTTTCTTTTCTTGCAACTACGTTCTTATATTATTTTTTCCTAAATCCATGTAACCAAGTCCATTACAAGTTTCCCTTTTTATTTTCTAAGTTAGACATTATTTACCATTTTCAAACCACTGTAAATTTTCCATACAAATTAGGCATATCTATTCTTTTTCTATTATCCAAAAATTTAACTGTAATTTGATTTACAATACCCAATTTGTAATTAACAATATTTTTAGTAACATATTCACGTTTATTGTAAATTCCATAATTCCAGTATTACAGTGATTTTCTAATCCAAACAGAAGACTAACAGAATAGATTTATACAACAATTTATTCTTAACACCCTTGAGAATAAATTATGTCAATTACCACAATTTACAATTATTTAACATGTTAAGAGTAACAGGGAATGTAAATGGTAAATATACCGTTACCCAAAAGGTATAATTCTAAATCCACCTACCTAACCACTTTACAATCCTTGAATTTGAGTCAAGTCTGTGATTCCGTGGTCTTCCTAACTGAATCTAGTATTAAAAAAACCACGGATTTACAAATCTGATATTAAAATAATATGGAAAGAAGGAAGGAAACCTAAATAAATTATATCCATAGGACTTATCTCATGTTGATAAGAAATCTAAACACCTATGTTGTAGATTTACATTCTTTGCCTTCGAATCTTGAAACAGAATTTCCTAAAACTAAATTTCTAATTTCCGAATGATTTGGAGAGGAAAGAAAATGGCAGAGCCTTAGCGTCGTCTCAGAAAACATGAGTCTAAAGCTAGGCCCAGCTAGTCTATATATAGTTGTATAGGGAATTCGGATCCATCAGATTTATAAATATAAAATCTGAACCGTATAAACAAAAAAAACACATCATAGGATAGAGCAGATCTATGCCCGGGTGGGTCGACCCCTGTATTGACCAACCTTAGAGGTGGGTCGAACCTATGGTCGATGGATGGGCCGACTCATGTGAAGCTTGGCTCGACCCATCCCCAAGGTCTGAACGTGCATTTCTACTGAGTCAATTTCTCGTTAACATTAATTTTTAACATTTACTTTATTTCTTAATACAACTCATTTGAATTATTATTTTCCAGTTATAACTCATATTTAATTTCAAATTTCAAATTTGTGCATGCATATATGCATGCAACCTTTTAATTATTCGTTCGTTGATAACTTTTCCATACGAACCCCGTTTTGGGCAAGTCATATATCAAACTGAACCAAAAAATTGCCACGAACACAATGGTGTATGTTTCGGGGCTAAATTATGAAACTATAAATTATCGATATTTCCATTTATATTAAATAAAATATGGGTTGTTACATCCTTCTACCCTTAGGAAATTTGATCCCCAAAATTTGAGAAGGGCAAAATTAAGTAATTCCTTGCATAATTTACAACCATCATGTGTACATCCAAATTTTCAACCATTTATGCGCTTGTGCAAAGTGTAACACATCGTAATAATACCTGAATGTAATAAATGCCTAAGCAGTACATCCTGTATGAGTGCAATTTTTCTTGAAAACATTCTGCAAATATGATGCACACATCTTAAATATATCGGCAATTTCATTATGAACGCAATATTTTGGAAATCAAAATACTTTTTCATCCAATTTTTCATACACTCTTACAGAGCAAGAGCATAGTGCACCCAATTTTTACAGCCAAACCTTACCAACCAATTTTAAATTTACGAATTACAAAAAGTCTAAATTCGATTTCTTATGTCGCAAAAAGGTAGAAAATGGAAAACTTCACATCTTACGTTTTTCTTTTATTTACCTTTTTATCTGTACTTGGATTTTATGCAACTATTATACAAAGATGTCCTATCCCATTATCCAAGCACAGTTTACATAAGAAAAATTTCATTGTTGTAAATTTTATTTTCTAGCTTACTTTATAAAAGTCCAATTTTCTATTTCTCGAAATTTCCCATACTTCTTAATTGTCATATTCGTTGCTTTGCTTTTGCAGTTGTCATCATTGTTTGTTTTCTTCAGTTATCTCATCATTTTTTCTTAGCTTATTTAACTTAATCCGCTGATCTAAGTTTGATTTTAAATAAGCCTTCTAATTCTTTCAAAACTAAAATAGGATAACAAGCACACTACACAGCTACTAACAAGGGCTAAGAATCCTAGGACTATGTCTCTACTGACAAAGAAAGGCCCAAACCACATGATCTAAGCAACTCGCTTGCCCACTACCGTCCACTTGTCAAAACTAGTCCTTGCTGTATACTAACAGTCTTTTCCAAGCAACAACCTTGGCTCTATAATGCGTATACACTCTACGAGAATTCACAATTATTCCAAAAATAATTCTTGCTTTTATACTTTATAACCTCAAATTATTCCCCATGCTTCCTAGGTACTAATCCTTACCTACTCCATGATTTATAAACGTGGTTTGGCTTTATCATTTTTCTTTTCAAAATTTAAAAGCTTTAAACTTAATTTTTCTTCATTAAAACTTATTTCTGCAAAACCATAAAAATTTGATCTCTCATAAAAAACACAACCTTTTTTTCAAATCATAAAAGCTAGAGTAGACAAAGACAACTATTTCTCAATTAATTTCACAACCGTTCATTTTTACTATGCCAGTTCAGTTACTTACAACAAAGTGTTAATTTCTAAACTTATCCCAGACATTTATTCTATTCTAAATTTTTACAACTTATTTTGTTCACCCATTAAAGTTTTATGTTAAAACAATTGTTAAAATTTATTGTCAAAAGAATAGAGATTTTCAAACTTTTCTTTACCGAAAATTTTAGTTTCTATCAAAATGCAATCTTTTCTGTGCTTTGCTACTTGATTCTTTCATACTTTATAGCTTAAAAACTATTGAGCTGTACATGCTCTATAATGTACACATTTTTTTTAAAGGAATTCATTTTTACATAAATTTCATGAGAAACCAACGTTTCCAAAATATATCCCATTTTCCTTAAATTCCAATATGTACTTTTCAAATATATTACTAACATATTTTTTTTCAAATGTCAAAAATACATCTTTTTGTTTCAAAAATTGTTTTTACACAATTTAACTAGTACGTATTTTAAAATTGAAACTTTTAAGGTCAAAACTTGAAAAACAATGTCTTAAAAGTTAACAATGGGGATAGACTCAGAGTGGGTATCTAACTTATTTAGACCTCTCTAAATATTCCTATAAAGTCATTTCTCTCAAAAATAAGTATATATGTATATATATTCCTAATCATTTCCTTTTTACTCTTTCCCAATTTTTATGGCTTTACTGCCAAACCCACTAGTCCGAAATACTAACATTTCAAATACTAACATATGAAATCCATTTTTATTTTTTATTACAAAACACATTGTACACTTGTCACCTAAACCACCTAAGGGTTTCCCAATCACAAACTTCCATAACCGTTTCTTTAGTGTACATAAATGATATCCTAATTCTTTCCATATGCCACTCTTCTTATTTAGTGGGCTCTTTATGGATGTGTGTGTGTGTGTGTATATATATATATATATAATATTTATATTTTAAAAATACAAATACGTTCACTGATTATATATAAAGAAATCCTAAACCAATTTATGATACCAGATGTAACAACCCAAATTTTGACAGACCGATTTTTTTCCTCAAAAATCCCAATCTGTCGAAGCTCAAACTGGCTTATCTAGTATCCTGCCAAAAAGACAGAGACAATAAATATATCAGAGCTTGGTAAAACATCTCACAACAGAATGGATAAAATATAGTATAATCAGATATAGCCTTACAAAGGAAATACTTCCTAACTAGTATCCAAAGCTATCATATCTCTGCCATAAACCTAACCTGCGAGTGTTTTATGAGGAGGGGGTTAGAACACAAAGTTCTGGAGATTAGACAAATTATACATTCTGAAATAACCCTACATATACTGTTCGGTTAGGTTTGCTTATTTATTGGGTTATTTAGGTTAACATCACTCAAGGCTCTACATTCACATCGTACCCATCTACCTCCCAGTAGATAAACCTAATATAATAGATATGTAGCGACACCTCACATCTCAAGGTACTTCGCATAGTACCCTCCTCGCATGGTCTCCACCGTCATGCCACGGAAGTGTATCCTACGCCGACTGTCTACGGAAATTCATATTACTCTGCCATGTTACCGCACAGAACCACCATCGTTATGCCACGCAAGGGTGCAGATGGTCGTATCTGAACTCCTCGGTTGAATCAAACCTCAATGCGGAGAAATGCCCTTTCGTCTACGATACACCACCCTGTGCATGTATCAAGAGGCTGTACACTGAGTCCCGTAGTAGGGTTGCATCTTAATGCACATAACTCAGTCGGGAGCTTTCCATATATGTAAAGGTCTGCCCAAAAAGGCCTACAATACAGATTTCCATAATATGGTCTGCGTTATCCCGGTGGCTAAGGTCCCACCTGACCCCTCCCTCAACTATTGAAAGACTACATCAAGAGCTAAGTGACGGGCACCTAGCAAGCAATCTAGTCATCCAATTTGGCGTGTCCCTTAGCCAACATCTCAATAGTGAAAGATCGATGGTCTCTTGGTTTAGCTCTAGTCTTTCCGCATCCCACTGACTGCCGATGATAGGTACTCGATGGTTACTATCATGTATTGGTCCTGACCCAGCCTCTTTTCCCGATGCAATCTCCGAATCACTCAACACCATCCGCCACAGCCTTCTGACTGCCAAGCTATAGTTGCAGCCATGGTATACTCACCAGGTGGTACCGCGCAGACCAAACCTCTGCGAGTACTGTGAAAAAAAGGAATTTCGCTCGATCCGAATCAGTCGCTAAACCGATCTAGACCGTTCGAAACGCCTGATTGTTTTGAGAACAAGCCACAACAGAACATAGACGGAAGGACATTTCATTGTTTATTACAACAATACCATCAGAATACAAGAATATACAGAGTATAAAAATCAAAATTTTACTTCGTTATTCAATATATAAAAATCGAATTTTTTACTTTGCTATTCAATATATAAAAATCGAATTTTTACTTTGCTATTCAATATATAAAAATCGAATTTTTACTTCGCTATTCAATATATAAAAATCGAATTTTTACTTCGCTATTCAATATATAAAATGAATAAAATCGATATAAATACCGTTCACGTCAAAATGGCGTCAATCTAATCAACACAGATTTATATATTTCTATTTTCAAATATTCTATTTCAAATATTTCTTTTTCAAATATTCTATTTCAAATATTTCTTTTCAAATATTTCTTTTTCAAATATTTCCTTTTCAAATATTTCTATTTCAAATGTTTCAATTCAAATTGATTTCTAATTCAATTTCAGTTTGTTTTCAATTCAATTCGAATTCATTTCTATTCGATTTCAATTCGAATTCATTTATATTCAATTTCAATTCGAATTCATTTTATAATGAATATCGAAAGTGATTTCAAAATCAGATCAGACGTATACACAAAGTCTATATATACTGGACTGTCCAACTCAATACAAATAAATATTCAAATATGTATAATTAATGGAATGTGATTTTGGGTTTATCGTGAACCGTGTTTTAAATGACACCGATTCTTTAACCCAGTTAAAGATTAAAACTAAGTGGAGTTTTAATGAATCTTTAGTTAGATTGAAAAGGTGTTAGAATGGAGTATCACCAGTTTTACTCCAGGCGATAGTTAAATCTTTAATTAGATTTGAACGTGAAATGGTAATTGAATTTACTGATAACACTGTGGTGTTAGATATGAAGTGTTACCAGTTTTAATTCATGGGATGAATAGGTTGGGATTGGGAAATAAAATAAATGATTACTTCGGTGTGGTTCGCTAATCCCGACTAGTTTGAATTGATATTCAAAAAGGAGATTAAAGAATAAATTTAAAGAATTTATCTTTGATAAAATTAATGGGAACCTTTCCCAAAATATAAGAATATTTGAATAAAAGAATATTCTGAATTGGAATGAAGCGTATGTTGTGTTTGTGTAACACTTGTTTATTATATACGCGAGTTATTCAGAAAGACCGGGTTTATCCCATTCTGAATAACTGATTCGACGTGGTGTCGAAGATGAAGACGGTGGTTGAAGACCGGAGGTCTTCACGTCGTTTGGGTGGTTACTGATGATCTTGATTGGGATGTACACCCAAGAAGATGGAAACAGTTGGTGATCGTCCAGACGTACTTGGAGATCGATGGATATGCGGGGTACTAGGTGCCTCCGGTTTCGTTCAGACCCAGAACGAACTTGTAAATGGACTGTGTGTCTGACATTGGATTTTAGTCTGTGTGATTGATTTCTATTAAATATATATCTGTTTGGCGGTGGAGAATTTATTCTCTTGCTTAACGCTCTTCTCTGAGACGTACGAGCTTAGGGGTTATATACTGACGGATATCAAACGCATAGAGTGAATTGCCTGTGTGGCATGCCTAAGTGGCGAATGATCAAGGCTTCTATTGAAAAGCAGAGTCTTGTGGTTGATGATCGAAGCACGGCCTTTGTGGCGTAGCTTTGTGTAACATTTACCTCGCGAGTTTCACACCCGGTATGAACCAGAAACGGGAGAAGGACCTCAGGGAGGACATGCGTTTCTTTCTAGCTAAAAGTGGCGTCAGTGGTTTTACACGCCCTGATGAGTTTGACTTATGTGGTTGTTGCTGTTGCGAGGCGCCTCGGTTTGATCGGACGATCCGGGTCCGATGGAGTCATCTGTTGGCTCATTTGCGCCCCAAAGGGCAGGGAAACGTAGTGTTCAGGCATTTTAATCCACATCGGTGGACCGACCCTGACGATCCAAGGGTCACTCGAGCTCTGATCCTGAGACATGGTAGGCTAGATTGTCTCGAATCGGTAGAGAACTATCTTTTGCCTCGGTTCATAGATGGAAATCCAATTTCCAAATACGTGACTTTACGGTTTTATTTGTAAACCTATATATGGCGACATAGTGGCATGGGACGCTCATGTCGCCTACGATTGATACTTATGATTTGAAGTTGTTTTATACACTATGCACTTATAATAGTATCAAATGATTTTTTTAAACGTATCAAGCATTCTTAGCTATTATAAGGTAAAAACCCTATCCTCCGGCTTGCGTTGCATTGTGTGATGGGAACTGGGTCTTATAATAGCTTCATTGTTCTTTATTTAGCATTGCGCTGTTGTTTTATGCACTGGTGTTCTTGGGAGGAAACCCGTTCAGTGTTATGCGGCGTGGTCCCTTGATTCACCTAACTTTAAAATAAAGATTAATAATAGTTTTAGTTATCACACCAGTCCCATGACTGACCTGGAGTTTATTGTTTTAACCTAAACTCTGGGTGCCCTTATTTGACATGGGCAGCTAGTAGTTTTGGTTTTGCAGATTTATATTCACAGGATCCTGGTTTACAGCTGGAATGATATCCGGAAAGCTTTGTATTCGTATATCTCTTCCAGTTGTGTATTGTGTTTGTTGGCTTGCTTTTTGACCAAGCCACCCAGGTTCACTCACAAGAAGAAAGTATGAAACTACGTTCCCTAAGTACATGAAGGAACGGATCGCACCATCGGATCACCCCTCATCGGATCGCACCTCATCGGATCGCACCTCATTGCATCAGCGAAACGATCACCTCTATGCGACCCGATCCGTACATACATTACTGCCCAGTATAGACCGATCCGATCCCCTGATGCATGGCGAATCCTCTGACCCGTTCAAGCACGAGCTAGTCTTCGGCGATCCGAGATATACGGATCCAGCGACACGTGTCCCCAACTGTCATTTTGACTGGTTCTCCTCCTTTATCCGATCCGATATTCAAGGGGATCGCGACACCTGTCCACAACGGCTAATTTGACTATTTCTTCATCGGCTGCGATACGATCCGGTGTTCTCGGGATTCGTGCCACGTGCAAGCGATCCGCTTGACAAAATCAGCTATAAATAGCCCAGAGCTTGGCATTTTTGAGGATCTTTTTGGCAATATTGAGTTCGGATTCCGCCATTATTGTCATACTACCATTTCTTATCAGTTTTATTACTAGATTATTGAGAGAAATCACAATTGTAAAAGTTTGCTAGAGAGAGATAATTGATTGTACTAGCATTCAAAGTATAATCGATAACATATAAAGTGGACGTAGGCTCATTAACGCCGAACCACTATAAATCCTGTGTGTTTTCTGCTTTTTCTTCATTCTCCAGTTAAAACTCTATAAGATTCAGAACAATTTGGGTGTTAGGTCCAAATTTTGATCTAACATTTTGGTGCTTTCACTGAGAACACAGTCCCAAAACTTCACTATTCAGTTCTTTGAAGATTCCAGCGACATCTGATATCATGGCTGGAAAGAGGTCTAAGGAAGTACGCGCCTCACGAACCAATGAAATCGCGAATGAAGCAGTTGAAGAAAGTGTGCACGAGCTAGGCAATGAGGGAACTTTGGATCGCGGAGCGCCAGGGGCGAACCGATCCGATGAAGGTACCACGCTCCGAGTCGACGAGGACGAGACGAACCGAACTGCTGAAGGGGTTGTTACTCGATCCCGTGATAACGCCTCGAACCCTCCGCGAACCGTGACCACGAACCGATCCCAGGGGGCGCTGCGAGCCACCATCCTCGATCCACAGCGATCCGAATTGATGATCAGACTACAACTAGACCTGGAAAGGAGCCTTTGGCTAGATCCAATCGTCTTGGCCCCTCCGCTCGACCTGGCTCAAGCTCTTTGCGCATAAGAGAAATTGATGATGATCAATATGATCCTTCTGCTCCCGTTACTGAGGGAGACCTCTCTCGCTTTTTTGAAATGTGGGAAAGGCTGTTTGATGAGATGGCTGCTCAGAGGCAGGAAAGCTCCGTTCTGCGACAGAATTTGACCGCTATGGATATAAGGCTTAATGATCTCGTAAGGCAAAGGATGCCACCAGTTCGTCCTCTCACCCCAGAATACTCTTCTTCATCAGAGGAATCGCCGAGACCTCCGCGGCGACCATATGAGAGACCCGAAAACATAGAGCAGCTTCGATTTGGAACCCTACCGTCATGGGAAAAAGAGGCGCTGGGTGCAGGGCCCTCAAACCGTAATGTGAACGATCATGCCGCAACTCCAGAGCTCGGGGTGTGGACAACCCTGTACAGGACAGACGGCTTCAGCCCCGTCGTCATGCAAATGCTCATGGTAACAGGGGGCAACGAAGCCCAATTCGAGAACCATATTTTGTGACTGCTCTCGGAAGAGAGATTAGAGAACCCCACCGAGCAAGAGGCACTGACCCCGAACCTCTGCTGACCAGTGCAAACGTTGCAGCTATGATCCATCAAATTCTGGCAGATAGCCATGGACAACGGAATGAAGATTGGGGAATTGATCGCAGTCATACCCCTTTCACCGATGATATTTTGGATGTGACTTTCCCGAGGCGTTTCAACATGCAACAGATGAACCGTTACGTGGGTAGATCTGATCCCGTCCAGCATCTGATGAGATATTCTTGGTCAATGACCGCTGCCGCAGCTTCTGACGCTGTCAAGTGCAAAGCATTTCCCATATTCTTGGAGGATGTAGCATTGTTATGTTTTACTCGCTTACCAGCAAGATCAATTTCCAGCTTCAGGGAGTTAAGTGAAAGGTTCGTGGAACAGTTCCGCATCTACGCACAAAAGACAAAGAGTGTGATTGACTTGTTCCTTGTCAAGCAACGACCAGGCGAGAGTCTGAGGGTGTACCTAGACCGTTTCAACCTGGCCGCTACTGAAGTTAAAGATCCTCACGAGCCAACCGTTGTCGCAGCCCTGATTGACGGAGTAGATAAAGACACTGAATTTGGGAGATACCTGGCCGGCAAGCCACCCCATACTAGAGAGTTATTCTAATAAAAAGCTAACGTACATTTACGCCGGGAAGAAGTATATGCTAACCGAAAGGCAAAAACGGCCGATAAGGAGGAAATCCAGAGCATTTTCGCCATCAAGCAGACATGAGACAGCTCGGGGAAGGTCGAAGTTAGTGTCGGAAATCGGAATCAGGGTGGTCATCAGTCAGGGAACAATGATAATAACAGTAATGGCAACAACCGGAAGAGGAATCGAGGGAACGACTCCCAAAGAAGGACTCGTCCCAGGGCTTTTGAGAGTTATACGCCAATAAATGATACGTTGGAAAATATCTTCATGGACTCGTACAATGTCCTCCAGAATAAGAGACCACCTCCCAGAGAGTCGACGGAGAAAGAACACGAAACGGGGAAGTTTTGTCTCTTTCATCAGATTCATGGCCATTCGACAAATGAATGTTGTCACCTAAGAGATGTAGTCGAGAGGCTTCTTCGAGAAGGAAAATTAGATGAATACAGAGTAATGCCCAGAGATAGGGGGCAAGCCGTACAGGCCCCAAATCAGAACCAGAATCAACCTGCTGTCAGGCCAACTGCCCAGCAAAAGGGAAAAGACCTTGTTATCAATACCGTAATCGGAGGGCTTTATCTCGCCGGACACTGTACCAAGGCGTTGGATCAGTATGTCAATGCAGCCAAGCAACACCTCGAGGTAGGGGAGTGTAGCGACCCCGAGGTCAACGTCCCGATAAAGCAACAAAAGATGATGTCCGACGATGTCGTTTTTCGAGAACGAGAAAGTATTGGAGTCCATGCTCCGACTGAAGATCCACTTGTAATCACAGTACCTATTGGCCCAGCCACTATTCATAAGGTTTTGGTGGACAACGGGAGTTCTATCAACATTCTTTTCAAAAGGACATTCGACCTGATGAACCTCAAGATAAAAGACTTGAAGCCCTGTCAGGGATGGATCCATGGATTTAACGGAGCATCCACTGCTCCAATGGGTTATGTAGAATTACCAGTTACGCTTGGGGAAGGAGAATGCCAGAGAGTGAGAATCCTTCCCTTCGTGGTTTTGGATGTTGAATCACCCTACAATGCCTTCCTGGGCCGACCGGCCCTCGCAAAGTTTAGAGCCTGTATAGCCCCCTAGTGCTTATTATTGAAATTTCCTACGGAAGCTGGCGTTGGTATTGTCAGAGGAGATCAGGTTGTCGCATGAGCGTGTTATGTTGCAAAGTTAAAACTACTCCGTAATGGAGGGGACATAGAAACCAAGGGCGCTTCTCCCCCTACAAGGGCGGAGACCTTATAGCAACTAAAGAGGATAACCGTAGGAGAGTCGCCCAGAGAGATGCCCGAGGATATAGATCCCAGAGAGGACCAAGAACCTGGAGGCAGAAAGGCGACTCCCAACGAGACAACTGTGGATGTACCGATCGATGATAGTGACCCAGAGAAGGTCCTTAAGATTGGATCCCAGTCAAATCCGAATCTCGCTAAAGAACTGACGAATTTATTAAAAAATAACTTGAACGTATTTGCTTGGACCCACGCAGACATGTGCGGGATATCTCCATCAATCATGAGCCATTCATTAAGCATTAACCCTAAACATCCTCCGGTAAAACAAAAAAGGCGAATGCTGGGCCCAGAGAGGTCCTCTGCCTTGAAAGAAGAAGTTGGAAAGCTAAAAAGTAATGGATTTATCAGAGACTCGATCTACCCAGACTGGATTTCAAATCCAGTCCTGGTAAAGAAGGCTAACGGGAAGTGGCGAACGTGTATCGATTTCTCGAATTTGAACAAAGCCTGCCCAAAAGACAGTTTTCCGCTACCCCGGATCGACCAGTTGGTGGACTCGATGGCGGGCCATGAACTTCTCTCATTTATGGATGCTTATTCAGGATATAACCAGATTCCAATGCACGTACCAGATCAAGAACACACTAGTTTTATTACGGATCTGGGATTATATTGCTATGTAGTGATGCCCTTTGGCTTGAAGAACGCAGGCGCTACATATCAACGGTTAGTGAACAGAATGTTCTATTACCAGATCGGGGAAACAATGGAAGTATACGTCGATGACATGTTGGTTAAGTCCAAGCGATCCTCCAATCATACTATGGACTTGGCAGAGATGTTCGGCATTCTTCGAAAGTACGGGATGAAACTCAATCCAACAAAATGTTCATTCGGTGTCGCCTCCGGAAAATTCTTGGGGTTCATCGTCAGTTCTCGTGGGATTGAGATTAATCCAGACCAGATTGCGGCAATCAGAGAAATTCAGGAACCTAGGCAAATTAAGGATGTGTAAAGCCTTGCAGGAAAAGTAGCCGCACTAAGCAGATTTATCTCTAGGGCTACGGACAAATGCATCCCATTCTTCGAATTGATAAAGCGAGGAAAACGCCACTTCAAATGGACGCCCGACTGCGTAGAAGCGTTTCAGAACTTGTTGAGACACCTGGAGAAACCTTCGATATTATCTAAGCCGATGGATCACGAGGACTTATTCGTGTACTTGGCAGTGTCATCTCACGCGATCAGCTCAGCGTTGGTAAGAGAAGAAGATAAGGTCCAAAGACCTGTATATTACATGAGCAAAAAATTGACGGCAGCAGAGCGTAATTATCCAAGGATAGAAAAGTTGGCGTATAGTTTACTGATCGCCTCTAGGAAGCTTCGACATTATTTTCAGACGCATCCCATTACCGTATACACCGATCATCCACTCAAGCAAGTTCTACAGAGACCAGAAGCATCTGGGAGCTTACTCAAATGGAACATTGAGTTAAGTCAATTTGATCTGAACTTTCAGCCCCGACGGTCAATTCGGGGTCAAGTGATGGCCAATTTCATAGCAGAGTTTATCGTCCCGGAGGAGGATATAGCAAACGAAGAAGTTGACCCCTCAAAATTACTTCTCGATCCCAGTGCTTGGAGATTGTATATTGATGGCACTAGGAATGATGAGAGATCCGGCGCTGGAATAGTGCTTGAAACTCCCGAGAAACGATTGATATCCTATGCTATCCGAATGGAGTTTCACGCCACTAACAACGACTCCGAATATGAAGCCCTGATAGCCGGACTAAGGATCGCAAAAGAGTTAGAAGTCACAAAGCTGGACATCTTTTGCGATTCCAAGTTAGTTGTGAACTAGGTTACTGGAAAATTCCAAGCCAAAAGTGCAAGATTGATTTTATACTTGAAGAAAGTGAAGGAGTTGCTGAACGACTTTGATCACTACAACATATCTCACATTCCGCGGTCAGAGAATCAGCAGGCGGATAAGTTGGCAAAGATGGCTAGTTCCGACGATCCTGAAGAGGCCGGGCTAGCCCCTGTCGAAGTACTTCGGTCCCCAAGTATAGATCAAATGGAAATCGATCCAATACTAGAGACAGAACCAGAAAGGGAGTCGTGGATGACCCCTCTAAAGAATTTCTTGATGAATGGAGCGCTTCCGACCAAGAAAAGCGAGAGGCGTAAAGTAATTCGTAAAGCTGCCCGATAAGTTCTACAAGGCGGATTTCTTTACAGACAAGGATTTTCGATGCCCCTTCTTCGGTGTATAGCTCATGATGACATCAAGCGTGTGCTGCAGGAGGTACACGAAGGTGAATGCGGCGATCCCACTGGAGGGCAAACATTGGCGAACAAGGTGTTGCGGCATGGTTATTTCTGGCCTACCCTAAACAAGGATGCGGCGAAATACACACGACGGTGTGATGCGTGCCAGAGATTTTCAAAGATACCTAGAGCACCTCCTAATCAGTTGAAAACAATGACGAGCCCATGGCCTTTCGCTATGTGGGGAATTGATATTATCGGAAGTCTCCCCATAACTAGGGGCAGAGCAAAGTTCGCTATTGTAGCCATAGATTATTTCACTAAGTGGGTCGAGGCTGAACCACTGACTACAATCACAACCAAACGAGTGATCAATTTTATCGTTAGAAACATCATCTGTCGATTTGGGATTCCAAAGATTATTATAATTGATAACGGAACTCAATTCGATAGCACAGAATTCAGAAACTTCTGCCAGAAATACCACATTGAGAAATGATACACCTCTGTGGCGCACCCGCAATCGAACGGACAAGTCGAAGCGGCGAATAAAGTGATTAAGTCCATTCTGAAAAGAAGACTGAAGCGGGCCAGAGCCATGTGGGCTGATGAATTACCCTTGGCACTATGGGCCTACAGGACAACATATAAATCGGCAACAGGGCATACCCCCTTCTCCCTTGCTTTTGGAGCAGAAGCAGTCATTCCGGTTGAGATAAAAGTACCTTCTCACCGAGTGACTTATTACGATCCGATGACCAATAACGAATTGCTCCTTGAATCCCTGGATATGATCGAAGAAAAGAGGGATGAAGCAGACCTGCGTGTCTTGAGATGCAAACAACAGGTCGCTCGATACTACAACAAAAAGGTTCGAGCCCGAACCTTGGAACCAGGAGACTTGGTTCTGAAGCGTGTCTTTCCACCCCCAATTCATATGGGCGCGAAGTGGGAAGGACCGTACTCCATTCTGAGCAAGCTTGATAATGGAACCTTCAAGCTGGCAACCGTAGATGGAAAGGAAATCCCCAGAGTGTGGAATGCCCAACATTTACGGCCATACTTAACATAAAAATTTCAAATCTGTTCTTTTGCTTTGTTGAGAACCATGTACAAGGCACGACTTGCCTAGAATAGTCTGATTTCTTAAAGCAAAAATTATAAAGTGGACGTAGGTCATGAATCGACCGAACCACTATAAAAATATTGTGTGTCATTTACCTTTATTGCACCTTTGTTTATCTGCCTTTTTATTTTTATGGAAATTGCTGTGAATAATGCAACGATCCCAGAAGCATATAATTATAGATGCCTTCCATCAGAATGGAATGTAATCACTAGTCAAAATTCGGAGGATGCAATAAAGTAAATTATATCGTTGATAGCGCTCTAACTCTCCAGAGCCGAGAGAGAGCATAACGGACATGAAGCCAATGTCCATAAGTCATGGCGATGTACCATGATCGGAACCGCCTTGACGGAACTCTAACCTCGGCGACCGCCAGGAGAGTATAAAAGCGTCTCCGATTGAGCGCTGAGAAAGAGCTCCTTCCCCGCTGAAGGATCGGGGAGCGATTGAACTGCTGAGTTCGAACTCTAACTCTCCAGAGAGAGAGAGAGAGTATAAAAGCGTTTCCGATTGAGCGCTGAGAAAGAGCTCCTTCCCCGCTGAAGGATCGGGGAGCAATTGAACTACTGAGCTCGGACTCTAACTCTCCAGAGAGAGAGAGAGAGAGAGAGAGTATAAAAGCGTCTCCGATTGAGCGCTGAGAAAGAACTCCTTCCCTGCTGAAGGAACAGGGACCGACTGAACTATTGAATTTGAACCCTAACCTTGGCGACCGCCAGGAGAGTATAAAGGAGTCTATGGTTAAGCACTGAGAAAGGTGCCAGAAATTCAGTACCACAAGAACAGTTATCTTACGAAATTTTCTAAGTCCCCCATATTCAGAAATAGGGGGCAACATGCGAATAATGCTAATCAATCTTTAATAAGCCCTGGTTAAGCGCTACATTAACGATTGATTGGGGGCCATATGCATATACACATGAACTTTAATGCAGCAATGCAGCACGAAATTTTTTAATTTTTCTTTCTGTTGTTTGACTGATTTGTAGTTATAATTAGATGGTCTATGACTAAACATGAAAAGTTTATTTGAATACAGGTACACAATGATGCAAAAAGAGATAAACTTTCATTTATATACTGCAAGCCTACAAAGTGAAAAATAACCTAGAAAACAAAAGTGAGGGCCAGTCTCACAATTACATTTCCTGGCCAGAGGGAAACCTAAAGACAAAATATAAACAAGCGACAATATCCTATTTATGCTTTGACCTCTTCTCCTGCTTCTGTTTCTCCAGCTTCGCCTTGTCAGGGTCGGATTGATCTCCTTTCTTTCTCTTCCTTTTGTCTATGAGAGGAACATCCGACTCTTCAGAAGATCCCTCTTCCGCCTCTTTTCTCTTCCTTTCATCAGTAAGGGAAGCTGGGAAATCATCATGATTCGCAAAATGAAGCTGTCTGCTGATGGATTTGGGCTGGATTTTCAAAATCATCCCAGTTTTGGGATCAAATTCTGCGATAGGGACTATGTTCAAAGGCTCTTGTCCCACCTTCTTCAAAGTCATCTCCTTTTCCTGCCTGGCTTTTCTGTTGGCCAAAGTTTCGTCATCATCGTCTTTGGTTTCTTTGGCGCTAATAATATCCTCTTCGTCCTCTACATGGAGCCCATCCATATCTTTCAAGGCCTCGATGGTTTCATCATCCTTGGGCACATCAGCACTGGGTGCCAGGACGCTTTTCTCTGCTGTTGCACCCTTAGCCTGCTTCGATATATCAACACCAACACCTGGCGAGACGACCACCTTCTCCGCCTCTTTCCCTTTTTCAACACCCTTGTCGACGGGCTCACCACCTGCATTATGGGGAACACATGTTACTAATTCAATTGGTTGTTCTACCAGACGACGACAATTCACATTTGCTTTGATAAATTGTGGGGAAAAGAGGGAGATACCTTCCGCAGATCCTCCGTCTAGGGTAGCTGCAGGAGCTCCAACAACCATAGGAGTTAGGCCCAAAGGGATTAACGGATCATCAGGATGGTATTCCTCAACTCCGGAGGTCTTGGGCTCCACGGCTGAACTCAAACCTTCGTCAGCCTTGCTTTTACCCTTAGCCAGGGCCCTCTCCTTTTCTATTTCCGCTTGAATCAGACGACGACCTTCTGCCAGATCCTCGGGCTCGTTACCCCTAAGGATGGTCTTCATCAGCTCATCTTCATCGGTTTCTTCGACTCCCAATCTCTGCTTCTCACCCTCAACGATGGCATCCCATAAATTGGCTAAAGTAACGTGGTAGTCCGGGATCCACGAGATGTTGTGGGTTTTGAGGACTTGGCTCAGGAAGTCAAAAATCATCTCCTCAAACCCTTCGATATCTTTTTCTCTCTCGAGGAGCTTGTTGTTAGAAGCAGTTGCCATTTCAATGGCACTTTCAACATTCTTTTCGGCAAGAGCCGCCTGTCTCTCCGCATCCACGACTTGATCATTCAAAATCACCTTTTCCGCTTCAGCCAAGGCTAAACTTTCTCTCAAACTTGCTTTTTCTGCCTCCCAGGCAGCCCTCTCAGCTTCGAAATGGCCTTGTGCTGTCTTCAAATCAATGTTGGCCATTTTAAGATCTTCTACCTCCTTCTTTAAGGCCATCTTTTCTTGGCTATTTGAGTCAAGTTCCAAATGAAAGCGCTTCTTAGCATTCTCCAATTCGATCTTATAATTTTCAGCATCGTTCCGCGCTAAGGCGAGTTGGGATTGAGCATCTTCCAAGTCCTTCTCCATCTTTGTCCTGGCCCTTTCGTTGTTATCAATTTTCACTTTAGATCTATGGGCTTCCATTTCAAGCGTTCGAATGACTTCTGAAAGATTAACTGCATGTTTTTTCATCATCTCATACTGTTTGGCTACATGGCGAATGTGCCCGACAACTTCATTATCCCAGTTCTTAGGGACCGGTTCCAAAGCTGTAACAAACGTCATCCTTTCGAAGAAGATGTTAGGGAATTGTTCCCGCAACTTTTCCAGCCTACCTTGATTCTCGGGACCATGGACGTAATCTCGTGACCCGGGGGAAGCTAACTCTGGCTGGGTGGAAGGGACAATGTCACTTCTCTCCTTCTCAGAATCTTTGTTCAGATCCTTGCTCTTATCCTTAGGTTCGTAGTGCCTTTTTGACGACCTGCTGTGAGAGGGTGCATTTTTCGGAGGAGTTAACTCTTTAGGAAGTTTCTTTCCCCCTGCAGGAACTACCGGATAACTGGGAAGCTTGCTAGAAGTCGATTTTGATGGAGACCGGGGTTGCGAAGAAGTAAGCTTGTGAGAAGGGCCGCGAGAGCGCTCAGTGCTCGGATGAAGACTGGGTGTGCCTTCACGGAGAGAACGATAAGAATAAGACCGCCTACGAGACATCTTTCCTGCAAAAGAGAAAAGAGCATATTAAAACCTTGAATATTGTTGATATAAAAGTGCGGGGTCAGGCAGTGTGTGTGATTTGTGCATCCCATATAATTCCCCCTAACGGACCCGGGCCTGAAGTCAGGCTCATCTGAGTAGTTTCTTGTTCTCTAATTGGAACGGTGGTCTCTTCAGAAGCAGGGAAGAATGGCTCCCCTTCAAAGTCCCCCTCTGTGTATACATCATCGGGCAGAGGAATTTTGCTCAGCTCTTTAAATAGCTGTTCATCTGTCAAATCATCAAGAGCAGCAGGTTCGATCGGAAGGGAAGTCCTGGAGGGGAAACCTCGCGAAGAGACTGGGATTTCCTTAGGCTTGTCACCACGAGCCTCATCTCCTCTATATATGTTCAGGTCCTCGTCATCCTGGATGATTATCGGGGAAGGACTCTTACGGAATTTAGTTGTTTCTGCTGCCCAAGATGTTCCCTCTCCCTCCGTTGGGGGCACATATTTGTAGGGTTTGCCGCCAGCACCAAGTCCAAATCTTATATCCAGAAGACGATGCTTATGAAGATTTTCGTCAGTGATGCACTTCTTGATCCTTAGAAAATCGGATCTGCTTTGTAGAAGAATAGACAATCGGTGATTGTATAACGGGCCTTCCGTCTTGGGGAAGACGTGATCTGCTTAGAACAAAAAAAGAGGGGGATGTTAATGCCTCGGCTTGTTGAGCAAGATATTCAGTCAAAAGATTAAAGTTTACTTGATTTAAGCCATCTTCTTGAGCACTCGGCCTATTTTTTTATATAGAACCAATCAGACTTGGGATCCCCTATATTGCTATATCCGTCATACAGAACTTTCCTATTCGCCATAGATTCAAAGTAAGAGAAATTTGGGGTTGCCGAGGAGCGATGCTTGAAAAGATAAAAGAATGTTAAGTCTCGAAATGTGAGTTCGGTATGCAGGATCTCCGCGTATGCAATATATAGGGTGTATAGAGATGCATAGGCGTTAGGATGAAGCTGCATTGGGGCGATACCCAGTCGTTTTAAAGTCTTGATGACAATTGGAGGAAACGGAGGAATAGCTCCTACCAAGCACATGGTTCAGATGATTGCCATATACCCTTCCAGAGCTAAGTGAGGTCTATCTTCGCTAACAGGTGTCCTCACATCATCCCAAGGGATTCCATGACTCAGGCAAATTCTTTTAAGCTTTATGTCATCGAGCTTAGATGCTAAAGAGTCAGAAAATTTCTCTATCCCGAGCGCGCAGGAATCTCATCGGGAGCTCACCTGTCTGTTTCAGACTCTTCACCAGATGAAGTACTTTCAGACGGATCCGAGCCTCGTATTCAGATCCAGAATCTTCACCCCCTGGGCTAACTGGAGGGACCTCGGGGTTGTGTTGCTCAGGAGCCTCGGACTCTGTTTCTGTGACGGATCTTGAAGAAGATTGATTATCCGAAATTACTGTTAGGCGAGAAAACATGAGAAATGAGATTAAAACTACCCGTCCCCCGTGTGTGCAGGTGCCGGTGTGTGTGCTTGTGCATGCATTAAAGAAAAATACAAGGGTCAATAAAATCATCCAGACATTGGTCATCGTTCTATTGATAGATTATGCGTTTGTTCGATCTGGAATGTTCGTATCATGGGCTCTAACCTAACTCTTTATCGATTTGTTAAAATCGCATCATATGATTTAGTCAGCAGTCGAATCGCAAGCCAGGTTCGGATCGCCGCATGTGGACGGATCGCGGTGAAGGACTCGATACGCGGAAGGGTATTAGGATATGGAAAAGCTTCGAATCGTGAGGCGCACCAACTCATCCTGAACGGATCGCGATGGCTTCTTGGCGATCCGCATCGCCGCCATCCTCTACGACCCGAAGCTCTGGTATCTCTGCGATCCGACACTCACACGAATCGTAGCCTTGTCATTTCCGCGATCCAATCTGCTACCCAAATCAACCTTCCAGTTCCGTACCCTCTCCCCTCGTCTCGCTACCACTCCGAACTCAGACCTCGCCCACGAACCGACCTGGTCATCCCTTCTCCTTCCTCAACTCTCCTCTTCGCACCAGGCACGCTCACGTCCACTATCACCAAATCCTATAAAATCCCGCTGTCCATGCTCTCTAAACTAGTGCGAACACGGTAGAAACTCAAGAGAAATCGTCTAGTTACCTTTTTAAAGTTCGAAATCGGGCAAGAATTTGGAAATCGAAACTAAGGTTTTTCCTCAATGGAGCTGGCGATACGATACACAAGCGAGAAGAAAGAAGAAAGTGAAGAGGAGGGTCGACTTATATAAGCAAAAGGGCGACCGTTTGTCTCCCCTTTTTTGTCTTATTCGATCCGCGAAAATAGACGGGCCGCGAACCAAAAGCCCACCACGTCTCGAAGAAAAGCCCACCTCGTTCCGTTCCGTGAAGAGGCCCAGATGCTCACTAAAGAACGAGGCGAATGACTCGCTAACAGACCGCGACTCGTGCATGCGATCCGAATCGATAAACGACTGACAGATTCGATGATGAAGACTCTGAAAGATCCCAGAAAAGGAATTGTTCACTGATTTGCATCTCTTTATGAAAAGACGTTTTTATAGTTTCGAAGCATGTTCCATCATCGATCAAACATACTTCGAGGGGGCAAAATGTTGGCTAGCTTTTTGACCAAGCCACCTTGGTTCACTCACAAGAAGAAAGTATGAAACTACGTTCCCTAAGTACATGAAGGAACGGATCACACCATCGGATCGCCCCTCATCGGATCGCACCTCATTGCATCAGCAAAACGATCACCTCTATGCGACCCGATCCGTACATACATTACTGCCCAGTATAGACCGATCCGATCCCCTGATGCACGGCGAAGCCTCTGACCCGTTCAAGCACGAGCTAGTCTTCGGCGATCCGAGATATACGGATCCAGCGACACGTGTCCCCAACTGTCATTTTGACTGGTTCTCCTCCTTTGTCCGATCCGATATTCAAGGGGATCGCGACACCTGTCCACAACGGCTAATTTGACTATTTCTTCATCGGCTGCGATACGATCCGGTGTTCTCGGGATTCGTGCCACGTGCAAGCGATCCGCCTGACAAAATCAGCTATAAATAGCCCAGAGCTTGGCATTTTTGAGGATCTTTTTGGCAATATTGAGTTCGGATTCCGCCATTATTGTCATACTACCTTTTCTTATCAGTTTTATTACTAGATTATTGAGAGAAATCACAATTGTAAAAGTGAACTAGAGAGAGATAATTGATTGTACTAGCATTCATAGTATAATCGATAACATATAAAGTGGACGTAGGCTCATTAATGCCGAACCACTATAAATCCTGTGTGTTTTCTGCTTTTTCTTCATTCTCCAGTTAAAACTCTATAAGATTCAGAACAATTTGGGTGTTAGGTCCAAATTTTGATCTAACAGTGTTATTTTCCACTGCGATGTATTTAGATGTAATTTAAATCTCTGACATTTCTGTGTAATATTCATTTATACTCTGTATATTCTTGTATTCTGATGGAATTGTTGTCATAACAATGAAATGTTCTTCCGTCTGCGTTCTGATTTGTCTTGTCCTCACAGTAATTCGTTCTTTCTCTTCTCTTCGGAGACTGGGGAAGTTCGGGTCGCTTCGAGTACTGCCTCAGCGTGTACCACACTAGAGGACCACCATAAAGTACCCTTCCACGTCCCTTGGAAGACGCGTGCTTCCGTCCAATCCCACAGAGCAAGAAAACAGAATAATCAGCAGAATAACCAAGCAGAATAATCAGATGGACGTGCTCCTCGTGTGTCTCTAGACACCTCGATGATCTATCTCATTCGGTTTTTCACCATCGTACATGCAGACTGGTCCAAGTGCATCACACAAACATGTTATTAGCCCCTATATCTAATCATTTAATCCCGTGCTTGCTTCATCTTATCAGGTTGCTAATTAACTTGATTATCCATATAATTACCTTTATTCAAGTTACTAGGTTTCTCTGAGCCCCTTATATCTCACTAAAACGGACCCCTTTTAAGATTAGCTTATTAATTAGACAAGTTCAACTTAATCATGTTTTAAGTTCATTAATAAGACCAATGACATAACATGTTATTTCTTAAGTTGTAATTAACAAAAGTAATCTACAAACTTCTCCCCTCGTATTGCAATTAACGAAAGTAATCTACAACCCCTTTTTATTTGCACGTCATTTACTGTCCAATTACATATTTACAAGTTTAATAGCATGTTTTATTTAATGTATAATTAAGTATATTCTTTCCCAATTCTCATATTTTCTCATGACATGTCTACTTAATATATAATTAAGTAAGATTTATTTCATCTTATAAGTCTTCTTTATTCTTTCTTATAATCATAACCTTGTCTTACACTGTCATCACAACCTGTTGTTGTTTACTTTTTAACTTAGTTCTTTTAACTAAGGTTTATTAATAAGTTTTCGTTTTCATTTATTATAACCCATGTTATAATTCCTCTTGTCCCTAGAACAAGCCTACCTATTGTATTACCTTCTCATTCATATTATTAATTATAACAGGTTATAGTCCGCATTCATCACATCTACCTTTGGTTCCTTAACATTAACCGAACTTTTACTGTTGTAACATCCATTTAATTTCCATCTTGTATATTCTCATTATTTCAGGAAAATGTTTCAGTCACCTCATTAAATTGATTAATGGAAAGATATAAAGATCCATTTCCATAACTCACATAAATAAGATCTGTAATTGCATGTTATTTCTTTTATGTTTATCGTGGACAAACATGTATCTTTTTTTTATTACTGTGCAATACGGTAAAAGAATCCCTATTTCACACTAATCCCTTTTTCCTTTCTTTTCTTGCAACTACGTTCTTAATAATTTTACCGTTATGGAAATATAGCAATTTTTCCCAAATACATCTAACTCGGTCCACTACAAATTTCCCTTTTTTATTATCTGAGTTAGATGTTTTTTACTATTTTCAAATCACTGTAAATTTTCCATACAAGTTAGACGTATCTATTCTTTTTCCATTATTCATTATATCACTGTAATTTGACATACAATATCTAGTTTGTCATTAACAACATCTTCAGTAACATATTCACATTTATTATAAATTCCACAATTCCAGTATTATAGTGATTTTTCTAATCCAAGCAGAAGAGTAACAAAATAGATTTGTGCAAAAGTATGTTTAACATTCTAGAGAATAAATTATCGCAATTACCACAAGTTACAGTTATTTAACATGTTAAGAATAACGAGGAACGTAAACGGTAAATAAATCATTACCTACCTCATAGCTTTCCAATCCTTGAATCTGATTCAGATTTGTGATTCTGTGGTCTTCCTAACCGAATCAAGGAATAAAACAACCATAGATTTACAAATCTGATACTAAAAGAAGAGGGAAAGAAGGAAACCAAATAAATCAGATTCACTGACCTTACCGCACGTTGATCAGAAATTTGAACACCTATGTTGTAGATTTACATTCTTTGTCTTCAAATCTTGAATTATAATTTCCAAAAGGTAATTTTCTAATTTCTGAAAGATTTGGAGAGGAAAGAAATGGCACAACCTTGGCATCATCTTTGAAAATATGAGTTGAAAGTTAGGCCCTACTAGTCTATTTATAGGTGTATAGGGAATTCTGATCCATCGGATTTAACAATATAAAATACGAACCGTATAAACCACAAAAACACGTCACATACCAAAGCAGATCTGGCCCTGGGTGGGTCGAGCCCTATGTCAACTCATCTTAGTGGTGGGTCGACCCTATGGTTGACACATGGGTCGACCCATGTGAAGCCTGGGACGACCCATCCCTTGTGTTTGATCGTGCATAACGTTAATTTTTAACTTTTAGTTTATTTCTTAATATAACTCATCTGAAAAATTATTTTCCAGTTATAACTCATATCTAATTTCAAATTTGTGCGTATATATACAAATACAACCTTTTCTATTCTTTTTAACTCAAGGTTGATGAAAGTTTAATAGGGACATGACCGCGAGGATGCAACTTGGGAGACTGAAGATAAGATTCGCGCTTCGTACCCTTTTCTTTTCAAGGGTATCTTCTTAACTTTTTTTCCAATCTTTTATTCATTCTTGTTTCTATCATTCGTATGTATCCTATCGATTGTACCTTCGACTTTTAGGTAGAAAGCCAATGGGTGTAAACATGTGTTTGAAACACATTATGTTTGATGGATGCAAGTGTTTGCTAGTGGTTTCTCATGATTCATATACACACACATTAGGCACTAGATGGGCTCAATCACTTACATATTTTATATTGATGTGTGTGCATTAAATTTTCATGGATGAAATGATTGTATCATCATATGAATGTTGCATTTGGATGATTGATTGTGTACACATATAGAACTTACATGCTGCAATAGGATTGTTTGCATACATTTTGGTTACATAGCACGTACATGAATTGCATTAAGGAGGTCAACTGAATCAGTAGACCGCCTGATTTTTCGCATTAGTGTAAGGACATATACACATACTTTTGCATATGTTCATATAAGCATTAGAAACCTTTTAAGGACAATGGATGCCTGTGATTGGTGAATGAGTAGATGGCTATGGTTGTTAGGATAAACATTCTTCTTGGTTAGAGATTTCGAGGACGAAATCCTTTAAATAGGGGAGAATGTAACACATCATAATTTTAAAGAACATTATAACGATAAACTAAAGAATACTTAATTAAATATTGGGAATTAAGTAAAATGGACTGCACCATTGCATTCATCTCGGAATTCTGCTTAAGATAGACTCCGAGTTTGTGTAAAACAGACATAGTATGAGAAAGTTATTAAGCATAGAAGTTTGTATACATATAAGAGAAATATATATTAACAAATCAAGTCCAAAAATTAAAAACGGTTTAAAAATCAAAGTGGGAAATCGAAGTAGGATTCTGACTCGTTGGGGGTCGACCCACTAAGGGCGGTGTCGATCCTAGGGTCGACCCACCCCAGATCCATCCTGAACCTGGACTTGTTTCTGAACAAGATTTGTCAGTGGTAGGTTATATATAGAACCTCGTTTTTATTGTTTTTACACATAAAAAATAATGGAGAACGAGATGCTACCCCTGCTTGGATTGAGTTAGCCTATTTCTCTTCAACAATAGCCTATTCGCATACAAGAAATTCTTCTGCAACATCTGCTTGTTATTCTCTGCTCTTTAGATCCAATCTCTGCGAGTTCATGTTATTTTTAGATATAAACATTTAACAAGTAATCCTGACATGTTTATAAATTTGGATCTAAATATAAGCCTGTTCATATCTAAACATATCTATCATTACATGTACATCTGATCTACTATTCAGTTCTTATATGCCTATTTCTGATATACCTACTTCTACTATCGTATGCCTATTCTGTTGTTATGCCTATTTCTGTTCTCTTCTCCCTTTCTTTCCCTTTTTATTTTTATAGCCAGGCTACCTTCGAGCCTAGGCCTATCGCTCAAATATGCGATGCGAACAAACGAAAGTGGGAAGGGTTGGGAAAGTTAAATTGAGGCATATCTTGTATGATAAATTATGACAAAAGGATCGAGACATGTAAATCTGTAGGCTTAATAATTAGATTAAGCGAAACATGTAATGAAAGTGTAATACTTAACTAGTTTAAATCTGTGGGGGGCTATATGAACCTTATAAATTATGTAGGGGTTAAGGAAACCTGTTTGAATCGGTGGGGATTAAGTAAATGTATCAAGTATGTGGGTGGGGGGTATACGAACTCGATAAACTTGACCTATTTTATATGTTGGGCTAGGCTTGTTAATCTTTATGGCATAACCTATCAAAATCCTAGTAGTTAGGGATACAAGCCTAGGGGGTGGCTTGTGTCATCCATTGCGTGTGACCCGTATCGTTCTATAACCCATTCTGGTATCATTGGAGGGACGTCGAACTAGGTAGGGGTCAGGGGCATGCTTACTAAGATGATTATAAGAGGTTCATATAGGTGGAGGTTTTCTGATGGCGCGTTCCAACGGAGTCATGTGTGTGCATGGGTCCGGCTTGCTCGGGAAAATAAGACGCTATAACACCAGTAAATATGGTTGTGTCCATCGAGGGTTGCCACTTTAGGAAGTGATACATCCTGCTATGAGGCCGACACAGGGTATGTACGGGATAGGGAGCCGATTGATTGGGGGTAGTGAGTAGGGTACATCTAGTCCTGCCTGTTTAGGTGACTGTTATTTATGGTTGGGGTAACACCCGTTATTTCCGTTAGGGTACCTGTTATTACTATTTTGGGGTAAAACGCGTTACTAGAAGTAAACCTAACTCTACCATATGTTTCTATTGGGATCACATCGGTTATACTAGTATTGGTGCATAGCAAAGTAATTGAGAAGCGTAATCTGCTCATTTCATCCTGCTTATCCTGTTCACACCTGTTTTATGATCTTGTTATTTCTCATCTAGTTTATATGCCTGTTATGAAGCTCTTACTTATTTATATGCTAAAAGTAACTGGACTCGCCAGGCTTTATGTCATACCCATTTTGTTTCCTTTTCTCTCTCTTCCTTCCCTTTAGGTTCTCAAGCTGGGAATGCTCAGGCTTGATTAGGATTCTTTCTCTATTTCAGCTTGGATTTTAGATACTGCATAGATGTACCGCTTTGACTATTTATTCTACTCTGCTATGGCTCTTTTTGGGGACTATGATTTTATATTACTGTACTCTAATGGTTTTAGTACAAGGTAGATACTTTTATTTGATGTAGTTGGTTTTTAGTATTCCAGACTAATGTTGTAACTGGATTATTGGACCACAATGTTTTCTGTTTGTAATTAAAGTTTTAAATTTCCGCTGTTATTTTTATATCTGTCTTGTGTGATTATGATTATTTTTCTATTTACCTATAACGCTTCATGAAACTTAATGCATTTTGTTAAAGAGTGACATTAACGGACGTGGGGTGTCATAATATGGTCCCACCTCTACCCCTCCCTAAACTTCTGAAAGACTACATCAAGAACTAAGTGACGCGCCCCTGACAAACAATCTACATCCAAACTGGCGTGTGTCGCAACCAAAGTCTTGATAGCGAAAGATAGATGGTCTGTAGGTTTAGCTCTAGTCTTTCCGTATCACACTGACTGCTAATGACAGGTACCCGATGATTACCATCCTTTATTTGGTCCTGACCAGCCAATCTATAGGCTTTTGAATCACCTCAATGCCATAGCGCTACAACTTTCTGACTGCCAAACTACTGTTGCAGTCAATGTATACTCACTAGGTGGTAACGTGCAGATTCAATCTTTGCTGGTACAGCCTGAGCATGCACGACAATGGATGACCACCACGGAGTACCCTACTACATCCTTCGAAAGTCGCGTGCTTCCTTCCAACCCCATAGAGCCAACAAGCAGAATATCAAGCAGAAGAATCAGATGGACGTGCTCCTCTTGTGCCTCCTGACACCTCGATGGTCTACCTCGTTGGGTTCCTCACCTTCAAACGTGCAGACTGGTCCAAGCGCGTCACACCAGTATGTTATTAGACCCTATGTCTAATTGTTAAATCATGCGCTTGCTTTATCTAATTAGATTACTATTAAATTGATTATTCAAGTTACCAGGTTTTATCTGAGCCCCTTATATCTCAATGTAACGGACCCCTCTTACTTATTATTCAATGATATAACTTAACGCATTTAAGTTCATTAATAATCCCACAACATGTTATTCCCTAGATTGTAATTAACTAAAGTAATCTACAATCCCTATTCATTATTTCCATGTAATTCATTATCCAATTCCATGTTTACAAGTTTTAATAACATGTTGTACTTAATGTATATGATTAAATTTAACTTATTTCATTCCATAAGTCTACCTCATTCTTTCATATTTAATTATAACCTCATCTTACACTGCCATTACAGCTTGTTGTTTACTTATTAACTTAGTTCTCTTAACTAAGGTTTAGGGAGAAAAGGGAATGACAAAGCCTAGGCAGCACCTCAGAAAATATGAGATGAAGGCTAGGCCCTACTAGTCTATTTATAGGTACAAGAAAGTCTGGACCATCGGATTTAATCCATTAATTAGAGCTGCACGCATAAAAATTATATGTCATAGAAAATAGATCTGGACCGGCTTGGGTCGACTCTATGTCGACCAGCCCTTAGGTGGGTCAACCCTGGGTCGACCCAGGTAGAATATGAGTTGACCCATTCGGGTCCAGACAAGCTTTCTACAACATTGCATTTTTCTGAGTTTAACGTTTAATTAAAACGTTGATTACTTTCTTTGTATGCTTCTTTCCTGATTTATTTTATTCCTATTATAAACCATGGTTAAGTTTGAATTTCAACTCTATATGTATGTGTATGTATATACATACATACATACAATTTTCTGATTATTTGATTCATTGATAACTTATGTATACGTGCTCCGTTTTGGTCATGCCATATATCAAAGAAAATTAGAAAATTATCACGAACACATTAGTAAATGTTTTGGGGTTAAATTTTAAAAATATAATCTTTGACATTTTTCATTTTATTATTAATGTAAAAATACGGGGTGTTGTAACTATTACCAACTAATGTAGTGTCTTAATACCATCCTTACGATTATTCTCCATTTTGATGTCCAAGTTCATTTTGTAGTCTTCATAGTAATATGTTCAATCATTTCATATAAGTGTTTAATAAATTCTTATTGATATACTTGATTAGACGTATCAATCAAATTTCCTAAAAGTACCCAATGGATAACCCAACATGAAAAATAATCATCAAATTCTTAATTCATATATGGTTGTTTCTATGATTCATTTGTTATCACGAATACTTAAAATAGAAACAATCCAACACTCCACTCCTTCATTTATTTACTCGATTTTTACTACATGACAATTTAACAAACCATTTAATTATCAATACTAAATTCGATCCCTTAATCCCACTTATAGTTTTAATAAACTACTACGCAACCAAAATTATTAACCAGTTTACGTTGCGCACTTTGATTATTATTAGAATAACACTCTTACACCTCATGAATTTTACTTATACATTATCTTAGATTTAATTTATCAACCCGTCAATATTCATTTGATCAATTAAATAACTCATTCAGATACAAAGGATGGGGTTTAAGATATTTCTTAAGAACTCTGAACCCACGGGTTATGCATTAAAAGGATCCAAGAATGGAATTTTTCCACCAAGATTTACTCCAAATGATATAACAACACATATGGAGTACTACGAAATGAATTATATTCCTAATTGTATTCCAAAAGCTTAGGCTTATACTCAATTCGGTTGATAAGAATCATAAGGAAAGGATAACAATGAGAGAAAAGGAATAGACACAAGTGTTACCCTTCCGCGTTGTTACACATGTACCATTCTAGTTCTATTATGTATTTATTGTGTTTTATTCTACATCCACGATGAAAACAAAATCTAATATTTTGCTATAAGAACAACCTTAATAAAGAGCAGTACTAAGTAATATTTTGTATTAGAGCAGTGAAAAGGGATGCATAGTGGCGACCATCTGTAATTCTATGTTAACCAAGCATTGAATACGTCAATTATATGAATAAATTTTCATTTCTTATTTCAAATGGATCGACATATTCAATACATCTAATATAAAATTATGATGACTAAAGATCGCATTCAGGACAATACATAACTCATCGAAGTTAGCAGATCACAAAAAATATACATATAGATACAATCATAAAATATAACATATACATGTGCTACAGTCTCGATCAGTTTAACATGAACCACACATTAACTACAACATCTCTAAATGAAAGAATATACAATGACTAGATTATACGAATACAACTAGGAAAATGGCTTTAAAGATAAAGTCTAGATAAATCAGCTAACCTCGAGTCAACAACAAGCCACAACCTAAAATAACTCGGTTTGACCCAAGCATTGAGCCGCATGGGTCAGTGTAGTTTACAAATCAGTTAGAATACAACAGGTTAAATATGAAAATAAAGATAAGAATTCCAATTTTACCCAAAAGGAATTATATAATCCCAAGATAACAATAGATTCACAATATTCTTAAGGCTTGAAAGCCTAATAAATTGCAAGAACAACATAAGAAATCATCAGGCGAATTTTTAACTTCATCATGGAGGTGCTAAGCTTCAAGCTAAGCGCATATGTATAACATCAAAAGATAACATCAAACCGCAACAATGCAGCATGTAAACTCGTATAAGAGTTTATTTCATACAACGATGAATATAAATAATTAAGCATCAATTAGTTCAAGACACGATTGGTTTTTGATTCAACAAACCAATCGTAACTAGGACCTCAAACATCAAATAGCAAAAATTCAACGAAACATCAAGTAAGGGTCCGAAATTGCAAAGTCAATGGTAACATCAAAACATTAGTTTGGATTCAAATCTCCAGGTAAATAATATCATAAGATCAAATCATAAGATAAAATCATCAAAGCATTATTATTTGAATTCAACTAGATTTCATCAATGACAATTGTAATAATTCGGACCTGAAATATCATAGTAATGCACGTGCATACAAGCTCACCCCGAGCTTTGCCAAGTACCATAGATTGTGACTCATCAGCCTCTTGTGATGACTTGTTAGTCATGAATACACCATAAAATAAAAGGAACCCAAGGTTTCTATTGAACCTGCCAGTTCGATAGTTGAATAAATGTAACACCCCGGATTTTTGAATAATCGAATTAACTAAATTAAAGAATAATTAATCTCAGATGTGAGAATTAAGGGAAACGGGTTGTGCCATTGTGTTCGTCTCGAAATTCTGGTTGAGATAGAGTCCGAGTTTGCGTGAATTGGACTTCATATGAAGAAGTTATGGCGATCGAAAGTTTCAGAAAATTCAAAACAGATTTTCAAAAAATTCAAATTTCAGAGTCAGACAGGCTAGGCGGGAAAATTCCCGCCAGGGCCAGGTCGACCATAGGGTCGACTTGCCTTAACCAGGTCGACCATAGGGTCGACCACCCCCCCTCCCCTCCCCCGGGCAGATTTGATTGATGACCTGTCTGTGACTATGTGCTGACTCATAAGGGTTTCTGATCTGCTCTGATTGGCTGGGATTAATTCTGGGTTGATCAGACGGCTTAAACTAATCCTAAACTCTATAAAAACACCTATAGACTCAAACCCTAAAATCAAAACAAAATTGGATACATGGCCTCCATGCCATCACCTTGCAACTCAGAATAGCCGCCGCCCATTAGAGAGGAAGAAAGCAAATCAAATTCAATCCTTTTCAACTCAAACAGCGAATCTTCATCAAAGGGGCGCTAATTCAACTCCAGAAATCAGAATTCAGAACTCAAGATTGCTTTTGAGTTGTGAGTTCGAAGGTTTTAACAAAATAAATAATAAATGAATTGGATTGAGTTATAATGCGGATAATTTGGATGTGATATGAATTGTTGATTTCATGTTGTAATTATGTTGTAGAATTATGTTGTAATTTCTATGATATTATGTTATGATGCTATCATCTACGATGCAAAGTTGTGATGCTATCACCCATGTTATAATCCTATGATTGGCTTATGTCTAGTTGAATCATCATGTTTCTTATGCTAATTTGTTATATTGATTCATATGATAAATCATATGTAGGAAAGTTTAGATGTTGATTCAAACACGAACCATATACAAGTTGGGTAGAATTACATGTGACCTTGCATAGCTATGGCACTTAGTTTATGTGAGAATTTAATCGAAAGTTAGGTTATGACATATGCTAAATTCTACATGATACTTTACATGTTAGATACTAGTCTACACCATTGTTGCGATGTATAAATCACCTATGTAAGTTTATGAGTTGGATATGAATCATGTTATGCAAGTTTAGGATTATTACCTATGCAAATATAGATCTATGACATATGTTATTTATGCAAGTTTGTGGCCATTATTTCATCAAGTTCACACCTTTAGATTTGGATCCATGACATATGTTATTTATGCAAGTTGTAATTTTGGCCTATGCAAATTATAGATGTAGAACATCATTCACATATGCAAGTTCACCCCTATGTTAGATTTATGTTTTAATTATGTGTATAAATTATGATGTTTTCTTTTATTTTATAAGTTAGACTATTCGAGTCTAACGTATATTTCTACGTTAAACGAACAAACGTACTACGCGGGGAAAAAGGGGATAATATTAAAAATATTTAAAAGGAATAAAATATAATTGTGGTGAAAATTGGTATGATTTTACATACCATAAATGGATGGACATAATTGTGTCGATTATGGACATTGTTAAATTTGGAATTGATTGATAATTTGAATAGGGAAAGTAATTCAAATTTGGGGAATGATTAATTAGGAGTAATTAATCGTCTAAGACACGAGGTTAGGCTCTTTTGTGGTGTAAGACTGCCCGCACCCGCCCGGCAAATCCAGCTGCCACAAATGCCAGTCTAATGTGAGAGGTCTTAGGCACAAACTAAATACGTAATAGTTGTAAAGACACTAGGTTAGGCTCTTTTGTGGTGTAAGACTGCCCGGACCCGCCCGGCAAATCCAGCTGCCACAAATGTCAGTCTAATGTGAGAGGTCTTTATGAGGTTACGGTCTTAATGAATTAAGAAACACTTAACTAGATAAGCATGTAGTGGGACATGAGGGGGTTAAGTGGGTGCCTTGGGTGGCATGTTTAATCTAGTGGGTGCCTTGGGTGGCATTTGGAAATCCGATTAGAAACACTTAACCAAAATTGAAACATGTAATTGAAACATGAATAAGAAGTGGGTTAAGTGGGATGTACTAGAGGGGACCAAGCTTAGGTGGATAGCTTCTGTCAAGTAATGGGGGCCCGTTTCAACCAGTAACCCATATGTATCGTTCTGGGCTCGACCCAAGTCGAGGATGGGACACGCACACTGGGCTTGACTGTAAGAGGCCAAACCGGGTTAGCGGTGGCAACGCAATTCCAACGGGTTCATATGCGTGTGTGGACCCGGGCTGGTAGGTAATACGTTGTTGCATCGTGTAGGTATAAGCCGTGCATTCTTGGTGGTATCGGGTTGCCACTTTGGGGAATGATACACCCCACTGTGGGGCCAACACGGGTATCTACGAGTTAGGGAGCCGATCGCTTGGGGGTAGTGGGTACACCTAGTGGATATAGGGGCATACGACACCTATGAAGGCAGCTAGGGGTGCACGAAACTACCAATATTATTATTAAGTCTGTAGGCGGGATCAACCTTAGGGTGACTAGTGGCGGTGCAGTATACTAGTGGCGGTGCAGTATAGCAATTATCCTATAGTGTTGGTGTAGTTTAGTAAATTTATCTTAGTGGGTTAGGTGCGCTTTAACGATATCGTTTTCATCTTATTTCCTTGTTTACTCTGTCATACTCAATGGTTCATGATCATTTCCTTATTTTCCAACTTATGCCTTAGCTTAGTTACTTTGTTAATTATATTTTTAGAATTATTGCACTCGCTAGACTTTATGTCTGACCCCCCTTTTTCTATCTCTTTCCTTTCCCCCCTAAGTGCTCAGGTTGGAACTAGCACCAGTGGAGCTTGATTTTGGACTGCTTTTAGAAGATTGCTTGGATCGCTGAAGTAAAGTTCGGCTTCTCTTTATTTATGGCTATTTTGATGTTGGGGATTATGTCTTTCAGTTTATGTACTTTGTTTTATCAAGATGGATATGGTGTACTTGACTTTGGTTTATGGTTTTGATGATGTAATCAAACATATGTGTTTTCCGCTGCAATGAAATAAAGTTTTAAATTTCCAAGTACTGCTTTATATCTGTCTTGTTGTGATTTTATGTTCTATATTCACTTAAAATGCTCCATGGAAATTAATGCATTCCCTTTGTGAGTGGCATTAATGGACGTGGGGTGTTACACGTGGTATCAGAGCTGAAGGTTACCAGAACAGATATGAATTTTTGAAAAATTATTTTTCAAAGCAATTTTTATAAAGAAGTACTTTCAAAAGTATGTTTTAAGGAAAGTATTTTCAAGAGAAAAGTATATTTTGGAAAGCATAACCCCAAGAGCCATATATCTTTCCCTCGGTTCTTTTATATTGAATCTTTCCTTTTTCGTTTCAGCATGTCAAAAGCATCTGAGATACCAGAGGGTGTTCATGTACCCGGTTGGTTTCGTCAATATCTCGAGGCTAGGGCCGCCACCGCGGGTCCAGCAAATCCTCCTCCCCCTCCTCCTCGTGTCGATAATTTCGCAAAGATATGTAAGGACTTTAGAGCAATGGGTGGGAAACCTTTCCACGGGACGGAGACATTTGTTGAAGCTCATAACTGGCTAAAGGAGGTGGAAGAATTGTTTGGAATCTTTGAAGTGGATGATGGAAGAAAAGTCCAGCTAGCTGCCTGGCTAATAAAGGATGAGGCCTCATTTTGGTGGGAGGTCACTAATGGGGGACGTCTAGTCGATACATGGCTAGATTTTAGGTAGAGGTTTGAGGCGAAGTTTCTCTCACGGGCTGAAGAGAATCTATACATGGAAAGATTTTTGTCGCTGAAGCAAGGAAATCTATCAGTGAAAGAGCACGTCAACACATTCAACAAATTGGCAAGGTTTGGCTTAGACTTGGTGAACACTCCAAAAAAGAAGGCTCTAAGATTTGTTAAGGGTTTAAACGAGCCGCTTCATGGGTTAGCTATGACCCACATTCCCATGGGGGCTACCTTTGAGAGGTTAGTTGACATGGTGCTCATGCATGAAGAGGAGAAGGGTGCCAATGCTAATAAGGCACCCGAGAAGAAAGGGGATCAAAAGAAGCCACAACAGCAACAAGAAAGGTGGCAAAGGCAACAATGCTAAGGGGAAGAAGAAATGCTTTAACTGTGGGACACCCAACCATCTAAGCAAAGATTGTAGGAAGGAAAAGAAGACTGGCTGTTTCCACTGTGGCAAAGCGGGACATTTTATTAAGGACTGCCCAAAGAAAGGGAAGAGGGCAGGGTCTACCTCGGGAGGATAGGTGCAAGCTATTATGGCACCAGGGCAGGCAAGGGGACAAGTTCAGGCTCTCGTGGTCCCACCGCTGCAAGAACGAGGTAGAGCAATTTCCGTTGAAAGTTTAGTTTTTTTGTTTGATCATCATGTCCGTACTTTATTCGATTCTGGCGCATCGCATTCGTTTATTTCTACATCATTAGTTGAAACACTGCACCTAAATACTAGTCTAGTTACTGATCCCTTAGTATTCTCAAATCCTATTGGTGTTTCGACTCATCTTTCTATGATCTATCGAGATTTGAGAGTGTTTATCTTGGGCGTTGAGTTTGAATGCAACGGCTTTGTTCTGGGCTTTATGGGCTACGACTTGATTCTAGGTATGGATTGGCTGACTAGATATGGGGCCATCCTAGATTGTGAAAGAAGGGTAGTTAGATTGTTGATTCGTTATGGAAGGACCCTTGATATTTCTTGTGACCCTAGAGGTCCGGTAATGCTTAGCTACCTAGAGTCCCTTGATGAATCCGATGATGATTTACATTCAGTTCGTATAGTCCGTGAATATGCTGATGTCTTCGATGAGGTGAGGGGTTTACCCCCAAAACGTGAGATAGACTTTCGAATATATCTAGTGGACAATGCAAAGCCAGTTGCATTTCCAGTGCGCCACATGGCTCCAAGAGAGAGAAGGGAACTCAGTAAGCAAGTAAAAGAATTGCTTGAGAAGGGGTGCATCAGACGTAGTATATCGGAGTGGGGTGCTCCAGTAGTGTTTGCCACGAAGGCGGATGGGTCCCTTAGACTTTGTGTGGACTATAGAGAACTTAATAAGCTTACTAAGAAGAATAGACACCCACTGCCGAGGATTGGCGATCTCTTCGATCAGTTAGTTGGCGCCTCAGTGTTTTCGCAGTTGTACTTAGCCACGGGTTTCCATCAGTTGAGAGTGGCTGAGGATAGCATAGACAAGACTGCCTTTAGGACTCCAGACGGTTTCTTCGAGTGGCTGGTGATGCCCTTCGGTTTGACAAATGCCCCCACATACTTTGTTGATTTGATGAGTAGGGTGTTTAGGGAGTACCTTAATAAATTCGTGGTAGTCTTTGTTGATGACATCTTGATCTTTTCTAAAAGCGAAGAAGAGCATGTCGTACATCTTAGGGAAGTGTCGGAGACTCTTCGAGCGCATAGCCTTAAAGCTAAATTTTCTAAATGTCTCTTTTGGAGAAAGGAAGTGCGATTCTTAGGGCACGTGGTTTCCAAAGAAGGGATAGCCGTGGATCCCGCGAAGGTAGTGGCCATCCAAGATTGGAAGGTTCCTAAAAATGCAACCGAGGTGAGGAGTTTCTTAGGGTTGGCTGGCTACTATAGGAAGTTCATCAAAGACTTCGCAAAAATATCAGCTCCATTAACACGCTTGACGAAGAAGAACTTAGTTTTCATGTGGGACGCAAATTGTGATGATGTGTTCCAACGTTTAAAGAGAGCTTTGACCACAACCCCAGTCTTAGTGTTGCCAGATGGAAGTAAGCCATTTACCATTTATACCGACACTTGTGGGACAGGACTAGGCGCAATCTTAATGCAAGAGGGAAGGGTAATAGCCTATGGAGGAAGGCAGATGAGAGTGCATGAAAGAAATTACCCTACACATGACCTAGAGTTGGCCGCTATCGTTTTCGCGCTTAAGTCTTGGAGTCATTATCTTCTTGGCGAGAAATTCGAATTGTTCACTGACCACAAATCAATAAAATACTTATTCTCTCAGAAGGACTTGAACTTAAGGGAGCAAAGGTGGATGGAGTTCTTAGCATCCTACGACTTCGAGATAGCATATACCCCTGGCAAGGGTAACGTGGTGGCAGATGCCTTAAGTAGAAAAAGATTATCCTTGAGTCCGTTGTTTGTTGAGCGGCGAAGTATAGAGTTCATCTCTACGTTTGACTTTACACCTTCCATTGACTTCGTACCTGGTTTGCTAGCATCCTTAGAGGTCAGACCTACGCTTTTGGGACGGATTGGTGAGGCACAGCGAGACGACCCACAGTTGGTTGAGTTAGTAGAAAAGCTCAAAGGAGGGGAGTCATCGAGCCATCTCCGTAGGTATACCCTAGATGATAAGGGTTAGTTGCTTAGGGACGGTAGACTTTGTGTACCACGGGACGAGAATCTGAGGAAGACCATTCTTGATGATGCCCATCGTTCGAAGATGACCATTCATCCCGGCGGGGACAAGATGTACATGGACATGAGACGAGTTTACTTTTAGGCCGGCATGAAGAAAAATGTGGCTGAGTATGTCGCTAGATGCTTGGTGTGCCAACAAGTAAAAGCAGAGCAAAAGAAGCCCGGTGGATTGCTTCACCCATTGGAGGTCCCACAATGGAAGTGGGAAAGCGTCTCGATGGACTTTATTGACGGATTAACAAGATCGAGGAAGGGTAATACGAGGATTTGGGTCGTGGTAGACAGACTTACTAAGAGCTCCCATTTCATTCCCGTGAAGAGTAAGAGGACTGCTCTATGGTTAGCCTCCGTATACATTCGAGAAATAGTTCGTTTGTACGGTGTTCCTTCTAGCATAGTGAGTGACCGCGATCCCATCTTCACTAGCGAGTTTTGGAAGAGCTTGCAAGAGGCGGTAGGGACTCAGTTATGTTTGAGCACCGCATATCATCCTCAGACGGATGGCCAGACCGAGAGGGTGAATCGTATTCTAGAGGACCTATTGAGATTATGTGTCTTAGATTTCGGAGGTACATGGGAGGAACATCTTCCGTTGGTAGAGTTCGCATATAATAATAGCTTTCAGTCTAGCATTGGCATGGCACCGTTCGAAGCTCTTTATGGACGGCCGTGTCGTTCGCCTACATGTTGGTGGGAATCTACAGATAAGATCTTGCTTGGACCCGATATGATTAGAGAAACTTCGGAGAAGATCGATTTGATTCGAAGGAGGATGAAGATGGCGCAAGATAGACATAAATCTTATGTGGATAAGAGGAGGTCAGATCTTGAGTTTGATGTTGGGGACATGGCCTTTGTCAAGGTGTCTCCATTACGGAACGTCGTTCGCTTTGGGTCCGTTGGGAAGTTAGCACCAAGGTTCGTAGGACCATTTCCTATTAAGGAAAGGATTGGGCAGATGGCATATAGAGTGGAGTTGCCCGAGAGACTTAGTGGTGTACACGACGTATTCCATGTATCACATTTGAGGAAGTGCTTGCACGAGACCGCGGAAATGGTAGAGCCGAGCTTGCTTAGAGAGGTGGAGATCGAGCGTGATGCAACGATTCGACGATCTCCTACGCGCATTCTTGGGTCGGAGATTAAGAAGTTGAGGAATCGAGAGGTCAAACTAGTCAAAGTGCAATGGGGAGATGATTAGAGCAACGCTACTTGGGAGACGGAAGAGAAGATGCGTTCATTATACCCTTTTTTTCGAGGGTATGTCTTTTAATTTCTCCTTTATCGCTTAGATTGTACTTATCTTATTTTTGGTATGTCCTCTCGCTAGAATCTTTGACCTTTAGATAGGGTAGTCCTATGGTTGAAACATGTGTTTGAGACATGTTATGTATGATGGATGCATGTGGATGCAAGTGGTTGCTCGTGGATGCATATACACACACTTTAGGCACTATATTGGCTCAGTCACTTCATATTGCATATTGCATATAAATGTGTGTACATATTTAAGTAATGGATGAATAATGGTTGTACCATCATATGGATGTTGCATTTTGGTGAATGGTTGTGCACACATGTAGAAATGATATGTATCGATAAGGTTCTTCGCATACATAATGGACGCATGACACTATCATGGTTTGCATTAAGGAGGTCAACTGAATCAATAGACCGCCTAATTTTGCATTAAATAAGGAACATATACACACACTTCTTGCATATGTTCATACAACATTAGGAATTTATAAGGACAATGGATGCCTGTGTTTGATGGTTGAGTAGATGGTTGTTTGGATGTTAGGATATGCATTCTCCTTAACTTAGAGATTTCGGGGGCGAAATCCTTTAAGGAGGGGAGAATGTAACACCCCGGATTTTTGAATAATCGAATTAACTAAATTAAAGAATAATTAATCTCAGACGTGAGAATTAAGGGAAACGGGTTGCGCCATTGTGTTCGTCTCGGAATTTGGTTGAGATAGAGTCTGAGTTTGCATGAATTGGACTTCGTATGAAGAAGTTATGGCGATCGGAAGTTTCAGAAAATTCAAAACAGATTTTCAGAAAATTCAAATTTTGGAGTCAGACAGGCTAGGCGGAAAATTCCCGCCAGGTCGACCATAGGGTCGACCTACCTTAACCAGGTCGACCATAGGGTCGACATGGGGGTCGACCTGCCCCCCGGCAGATTTGATTGATGACCTGTCTGTGACTATGTGCTGACTCATTAGGGTTTCTGATCTGCTCTGATTGGCTGGGATTAATTCTGGGTTCATCGGATGGCTTAAACTAATCCTAAACTCTATAAAAACAACTATAGACTCAAACCCTAAAATCAAAACAAAATTGGATTGCTGGCCTCCATGCCGTCACCTTGCGACTCAGAATAGCCGCCGCCCATTAGAGAGGAACAAAGCAAATCAAATTCAATCCTTTTCAACTCTAACATCGAATCTTCATCAAAGGAGCGCTAATTCAACTCCAGAAATCAGAATTCAGAACTCAAGACTGCTTTTGAGTTGTGAGTTCGATCGTTTTAACAAAATAATTAATAAATGAATTGGATTGAGTTATAATGCGGATAATTTGGATGTGATATGAATTGTTGATTTCATGTTGTAATTATGTTGTAGAATTATGTTGTAATTTCTATGATATTATGTTATGATGCTATCATCTACGATGCAAAGTTGTGATGCTATCACCCATGTTATAATCCTATGATTGGCTTATGTCTAGTTGAATCATCATGTTTCTTATGCTAGTTTGTTATATTGATTCATATGATAAATCATATGTAGGAAAGTTTAGATGTTGATTCAAACATGAACCATATACAAGTTGGGTAGAATTACATGTGACCTTGCATAGCTATGGCACTTAGTTTATGTGAGAATTTAATCGAAAGTTAGGCTATGACATATGCTAAATTCTACATGATACTTTACATGTTAGATACTAGTCTACACCATTGTTGCGATGTATAATCACCTATGTAAGTTTATGAGTTGGATATGAATCATGTTATGCAAGTTTAGGATTATTACCTATGCAAATATAGATCTATGACATATGTTATTTATGCAAGTTTGTGGCCATTATTTCATCAAGTTCACACCTTTAGATTTGGATCCATGACATAGTTATTTATGCAAGTTGTAATTTTGGCCTATGCAAGTTTTAGATGTAGAACATCATTCACATATGCAAGTTCACCCCTATGTTAGATTTATGTTTTAATTATGTGTATAAATTATGATGTTTTCTTTTATTTTATAAGTTAGACTATTCGAGTCTAACGTATATTTTTACGTTAAACGAACAAACGTACTACGTGGGGAAAAAGGGGATAATATTAAAAATATTTAAAAGGCATAAAATATAATTGTGGTGAAAATTGGTATGATTTTACATACCATAAATGGATGGACATAATTGAGTCAATTATGGACATCATTAAGTTTGGAATTGATTGATAATTTGAATAGGGAAAGTAATTCAAATTTGGGGAATGATTAATTAGCAGTAATTAATCATCTAAGACACGAGGTTAGGCTCTTTTGTGGTGTAAGACTGCCCAGACCCGCCCGGCAAATCCAGCTGCCACAAATGCCAGTCTAATGTGAGAGGTCTTGGGCACAAAATAAATACGTAACAGTTGTAAAGACACGAGGTTAGGCTCTTTTGTGGTGTAAGACTACCCGGACCCGCCCGACAAATCCAGCTGCCACAAATGTTAGTCTAATGTGAGAGGTCTTTATGAGGTTACGGTCTTAATGAATTGTGAAACACTTAACTAGATAAGCATGTAGTGGGACATGAGGGGGTTAAGTGGGTGCCTTGGGTGGCATGTGGAATCTAGTGGGTGCCTTGGGTGGCATTTGGAAATACGATTAGAAAAACTTAACCAAAATTGAAACATGTAATTGAAACATGAATAAGAAGTGGGTTAAGTGGGATGTACTAGAGGGGACCAAGCTTAGGTGGATAACTTGTGTCAAGTAATGGGGGCCCGTTTCAACCAGTAACCCATACGTATCTTTGTGGGCTCGACCCAAGTCGAGGACGGGACACGCATACTGGGCTTGACTGTTAGAGGCCAAACCGGGTTAGCGGTGGCAACGCAAGTCCAACGGGTTCATATGCGTGTGTGGACCCGGGCTGGTAGGTAAGACGTTGCTGCATCGTGTAGGTATAAGCCATGCATTCTTGGTGGTATCGGGTTGCCACTTTGGGGAGTGATACACCCCACTATGGGGCCAGCACGGGTATCTACGAGTTAGGGAGCCGATCGCTTGGGGGTAGTGGGTACACCTAGTGGAGATAGAGGCATACGACACCCATGAAGGCAGCTAGGGGTGCACGAAACTACCAATATTATTATTAAGTCTGTAGGCGGGATCAACCTTAGGGTGACTACTGGTGGTGCAGTATACTAGTGGCGGTGCAGTATAGCAATTATCCTATAGTGTTGGTGTAGTTTAGTAAATTTATCTTAGTGGGTTAGGTGCGCTTTAACGATATCGTTGTTCATCTTGTTTCCTTGTTTACTCTGTCATACTCAATGGTTCATGATCATTTCATTATTTTCCAACTTATGCCTTAGCCTAGTTACTTCGTTAATTATATTGTTAGAATTATCGCACTCGCCAGACTTTATGTCTGACCCCCCTTTTTCCATCTCTTTCCTTTCCCCCCTAGGTGCTCAGGTTGGAACTAGCACCAGTGGAGCTTGATTTTGGACTGCTTTTAGAAGATTGCTTGGATCGCTAAAGTAAAGTTCAGCTTCTCTTTATTTATGGCTATTTTGATGTTGGGGATTATGTCTTTCAGTTTATGTACTTTGTTTTATCAAGATGGATATGATGTACTTGACTTTGGTTTATGGTTTTGATGATGTAATCAAACATATGTGTTTTCCGCTGCAATGAAATAAAGTTTTAAATTTCCAAGTACTGCTTTATATTTGTCTTGTTGTGATTTTCTGTTCTATATTCGCTTAAAATGCTCCATGGAAATTAATGCATTCCCTTTGTGAGTAACGTTAATGGACGTGGGGTGTTGCAATAAGTGACCCACCAGTCCATATTCTATCCCACCATCCTACAACAAACAAAAAACACCGGACAACTATATACTTATATCTATATATGTACAGGATCCACCATTCTCTGGTACTATCATTAACAATAGGATGTGTCACAGGCTTACAAACAGTAACCCAGCAGTGGTAACTATGTGTCCCATACCACACGTTTTAACTACTAGTTTACTATTCACTCGTCAATTCCACATCGGTAATCATCAAAAACATCAATCACCAGAAACATCAAATCATCAGCTTCAATTAGATAAGTCTGCAATTAACTGATAAAATATACCTTTGGGTCCCATACCATGGGGTTTACTATAGCGTTTAATCATAAACTGTAGAAATGTGTATTTTAATATACAGAAAATACTTAGTTCTACGAAAACAAGGTGATAAAACGATTACATAAGTACTTAATTTATTTCTATAAATCTTTTTATAGTTAGTAAATATATATGTTATTATTTCCCTGAGACGATTATATTATAAAACCAAAATGATAAAGCAATTTGTTTCAAGGTTATAAAGAAATCGATATATATATACATATATATATATATATATATATATATTACTAGTAGGAAACTATTTTTAAAATTGTGCATGTGTATGAAACACCATTAATTCCATCATCAAACATAGCGAATAAACGATAATAATCATCCAATCCAAAATACGGATCGAGTCTAATATAGGCTTGCATGATATATGCTGAAGCAATACTTAAAGCAGCATGAAATGGCTGAGGAAAACCATCAGGAAACAACAACACAAAAGAGCAAGGCACTAGCAAAAATATCCAATAGGTAAGAAAATGGCTTGCGCCAATTAACACTTGGTGGGTTAACACATGGGTCGAGCCGTCTGTAGCATGTGTTGACCCATGGCTCGGCACAACTATGGCTTGGATCGACACATATGTCGATCCAACCTACAGGTTTTTCCTACAACAACGAATTTGCTTCACAACGAACTTTGGTTAAACTTTCCTATGATCAATCAACCACTGGAGAAGTTGAAAACTTGCACGCATCAAGCTAAACTACATGGCTATCAACTGTAACAAGAATTATAATAAACTAATCTTAACTGAAGGAGATATAATTTCAAGAACATAGGCACAAATTATTGTGTTAAACCAAAATTTGATACTAACACCCAAATGCGGTGTGAAGTCCTCACAAAATCATGGATCATCAGATAAAAATAGTAAATCACAGGAGACACACGATGTTTTTATAGTGGTTCGGCTCAAACCAAGCCTACGTCCACTTTATAGTTTCTTAAATTCTAAGAAATTACAAGTACAATACCGTATTACAATCCATAAGGCTCATTCACATACAACATCCTTGTATTTTATGAAGAAGTAGGGAAAGGCGATTGAGTTTATACACGAATTCCTCATGTTGATTGGATTTGAGAAGCACTAAGTCCTTGCATTGTCAATGGTGGATGCAGTGAGGAGCTATTTCCAAAAAGACCCTTGAAAATCCTTCAAATGGTGTATTTATAGAGCTGGAGAGGCTCTGGGTTGGATGCCACATGGCACGCATCCCAAGAGTTCTGACATGAAGTGGAGAACATGGAGAAAGCCTCTCCGAATCGTGGTATGCCAGGTGTAAGTTGATCCATGCAAGTAGGAGAAGGTTACTCCTTGAGAATCGGTCAAAACAAGCTGTGTGGAGCTCTATCCAGGCAGGTCGGTTCGGGTTCGAACCGAACGGATGGAGTGTCCTTGATCCGAAGACGTGATTTACCCAGGTGCAATGGCAAGGTGGATCGGTTCCACCTATTCTGATCCGAACCGAAGTGTGCCAAGAGCTCTGAAATTAAATTGCTTCATCCGGGAGTGGGGTCGAATTGGGTCCAATCTGATCCAAGACCTCCGATCCGATCTGGGGTATTAACCATGCCAAATTCCAATTATTCTGGTTCCGCGTGCGTTCACGGAAACAGGCATAACTTCCAAATCGTAAGTATGTTTTAGCCAAACGAAAGCTCTACTTGAAGCTAATTCAGAGGGCTACAAGAGTTATGGAGCAAAACTCTGCAAAAGATGTTTCCGGGCCCAAAAGAGGTCATCTGCTAGGACTTTCAGGCCATTTTATTTTTGCGATGCGACTTCAATCAAATCGCTTTCTGTCTTCTGACGATGTTCCCAATACTTGAGCGTATTGTTAACCATAGATTTCACGTGTGACTGCTTCAACCAAAAAGCGAGTCAACATTTTACCCCTCAGAACTTATCTTGCTGACTGAAGGAAGATGTGTTCTGGATAATCCAAGAAATCCAAGGCCACGCTGGCCCTACCAGATGCAAGTATAAACCATACCTGCAAAGAAAAGAATTCCAATAGGTATGTCAAAACCTGACAAATCTAATTACACTTTCGATCATAAACCATGCTTGCACGCCCAATTGAGCATTAACCATACTCGAGGGACGATCAAATTGACCTGCCAAAACCTGGCGACGGACCTAACCTTCCAGGCATAAGCCATACCAGGAAGTTCAAACTGGGCATGAGCCGTACTTGAGTTTTATTGAGTTCTTCCACCAGATTCTAACGAGCCCATTCATCGTTCTGAGTATAATACATACATATAAATCTAGCGAGTACAATCCATACCCATATCGAGATAGAACTGTACTTGCCAAAGCCTGGCAAGATAGTCTATCCCTAGGCACAATCCATACTTAGGGTTTTGAGATAAGTATAAGCCATACTTTAATCAAGATTGAAAAATCCTACCGCAACCGGACAAGATACTTAAATTTGCCAAACATAATCCATGCTCGGAAATTCCTTCCTTATTCAATTCAAAATACAAAGTCAAAGCAAATCCTGATTGGTTTATCATTGCGTCCAAAGCACGCTTTGGGGTTAAATCCTAACCCCGTACGTGTGTACTCGATTTAGTCAATCGGAAAGCCTAAAGTAAGCAGACACATACCTTAAATCCTAAGAAATGCAGGAAATCCAGGATGATCTCATCCAGATCAGTTGATGATGAGCCCATGAGAGCTTGATCCAGGGTCATTCGCTCTCCGGGGAGCATATGGTGGCAGCGCGGGTGCAGGCGCTGTTGGTTGTTTCACATACTCGGGTAGCTCTCCGCGTCCAACCCATTCCTCAATCAGATCTCGCAAATGCCTATAGACATTTGTGTCGTGATCGTCCATATCATGAAATATGCAATGTTTTCCAGAATCACGTTCTCTTTGCGATGGCTCTCTCCTGGGAGGCTTTGGATAGGAGACGACACCGTTTGTGTCCATGTAGATGTCAGTCAGGGTTGAATTGAGTTCGGTGTACTTTTTTATATCAGGGCCCTCTCCGGGGTTGAGTGTTGCAGTCATTCTTGGTAGTGGCTTTTCACTTTCCTTTTACAGAATCAGATGGACCTCCATCTTTAAGCATGTTGACTTCCAGAATGCTCTTCACGGAAGTCGCATCCTCTTCCAGTAGAAATCTGTCTGCTTCGATGTAGAATTCACTGAGATTTCACTGTGGATCTCGATGTAAATATTTTTTGAATTTCGACTTATCCAAAATGCCGTATACTGCTGCCATCAGTACCATCGATGGTTCAGGTCGATCAACTGGTGTTGCTGCAACGTTGAACCTTTCCAAAAATGAGCGCAGAGTTTCTTTTGGTCTATGCTTGATTGTAGTGTGTGTCATTACATTCTTAGGTCGAGTGATATGGACCCGAAATTGCTTGATAAAGCGAGAGACCAAAATGTTCCAGCTGTTGATCGATTCAGATTCCAGCTGTCGAATCCACATAGCATCTATATCAGTCAAAAAGAGGGGGAAGCATTTAGCCATGACGTTTTCTGACACTGATTGTACTTCCATATGTCGCCTATAGCGCATCAGATGCACGATAGGATCCGTCCTGCCGTTATAAGGCTCCAAAACTGGGAGCTTGAAATCCAAAGGGTTGCGGGAATTTATGATTTCTTGCTTGAATGGATTGTGATTGACATCATTCACGTCACTCTGATGAGTGCGGCCTCTCGAGAGGCGTTCAATCAAATTGGCCAGCCGGTCGCCTTCAAAGAGCTATTGCAAGCTGCTAACATCAGAGCTGGTGCCCCATAGTTGATTCCAAAAGGACGAGGGGGATCACAGTGAGTTGCACGGTGCAGATCGGAGATTCCCCCAGGTCGATGGTCAAAGGGGCCAACCCGAACCGGTTCTTGCATCTCGAACTAAGGTGCTTCATGTTGAAGATATGCTGGTTCTGTCCAAACAGGAGCTGACATGGGTTGAATCCGCTCCGAGCCTTGATTCCCAGAGGAGAGGTTGTTGCCCCCAGTTTCCATTTGTCCCGCTTTTCCAGGTGCAGATCGGATTGGGTCCGACCCGATGTAGGTTGATGCCTGTTTCGTGCTCTGTGACTCGGATGCGAGCCGATCCGGTTCATATCAGCATCCCGAGCCACATCTGTGCCATTTCCTGCGAGTTGTGTGTTGTCGCTCGGCCTACCTTCCATCCGAGTGAAGAATTCCTCCATCATCACCTGTTGCTTTCAGATGAGATCATCTCGCCTTACCATCCGAGCTTTCAGTTCAGTGAGAACGCCATCCACCTCTTCTCAAGTCAAGTATGCTGATGGATTTTCATGAGAGGAAGCCTCCCGGCTTGCCTCGTTTGTCGTGCCTTCATCCTTAGGATAGGGAAGTTTTCGTTTGGCTATTAATCCAATAGCCAATTAATCTGTTTTCTTTCAAGCTAGTAGAAGAAGTTATCGTGTGCCCCCTTCCGGCACACAAAAATGTTAGACCAAAATTTGGTACGAACACCCAAATGAGGTGTGAAGTCCTCACAAAATCACCGATCACAGATAAAAATAGTAAATCACAGGAGACACACGATGTTCTTATAGTGGTTCGGCTCAAACCAAGCCTATGTCCACTTTGTACTTTCTTAAATCCTAAGAAATTACAAGTATAATACCGTCTTACAATCCGTAAGGTTCAATCACATACAACATCCTTGTATTTTAAGAAGAAGTAGAGAAAGGAGATTGAATTTATACACGAATTCCTTGTTTTGATTGGATTTGAGAAGCACTAAGTCCTTGCATTGTCAATGATGGATGCAGTGAGGAGCTAGTGCTAAAAAGTCCCTTGAAAATCCTTCAAATGGTGTATTTATAGAGTTGGAGAGGCCCCGGGTCAGATGCCATGTGGCATGCATAACAAGAGTTCCGAAATGAAGTGGAGAACGTGGAGAAAGCCTATCCAAATCGTGGTATGCCAGTTGTAAGTTGATCCATGCAAGTAGGAGACGGTTACTCCTTGAGAATCGATTAAAACAAGCTTTGTGGAGCTCTATCTAGGAGGGTCGGTTCAGGTCAAAACCGAACGGATGGAGTGTCTTTGATCCAAAGACGTGATTTACCCAGGGGTAGTGGCAAGGCAGATCGGTTCCACCTATCACGATCCGAACCGAAGTGTGCCAAGAGCTATGAAGTTAAATTGCTTCGTCTGGGAGCAGGGTCGAATTGGGTCCGATCCGACCCGAAACCTCCGATCCGATCCAGGGTTTTACCCATGCCAAATTCCAGGTTATTCCGGTTCTGCGTGCGTTCATGGAAATGGGCATAACTTTCAAACCATAAGTCTGTTTTAGCCAAATGAAAGCTCTACTTGGAGCTAATTCAGAGGGCTACAAGAGTTATGGAGCATACTCCGTAATTGATGTTTTCGGGCCCAAAAGAGGTTATCTTTTTGGACTTTCAGTCCATTCTATGTTTGTGATGCGACTTCAATCAAATCGCTTTCTGTCTTCTGACGATGTTCCCAATACTTGAGCGTGTTGTTAACCAGAGATTTCATGTATGACCGCTTCAACCAAAAAGCGTGTCAACATATTGTATACTCAAGGAAGCATCTGAAACTTTATTTCAGATAACAGAGAACATATTTCAACCCCACGCTCAAACAACACAGCAAAACATTCATAATCCAGAAAATGTGGGCGAACACTCACCTTGCATGGATTTTGAGGGATTTCTATCTTGGATTGGCTACAAAAGGATGAATCAAGTCCTCATAAACCCAAATCAATAAGCTCTACAGACATGCAATGGGAAATATTATTGTAACTTCTTCTTGAATCTCCAAAAAGGAGATGATTTGGATCTTTGATGAGGTGAACAAGGATTAGAAAGTTTCTCTTTTTATTTTATTAGGAAGACTTGAATTTTGTGGAGATTTGAGAAGAAGGGAGCCTAGATTCCTTACCGTGTTTTCTCAAGAAGAAGAAAAATGAATAAAAGGATTCTTTTGGGCCTTAGGCTCCAAATCCCTTAACCCATAACCCAACTAAAGCGTTACAAATTATAAGTGTTGTAAGTTCCTTCTAATTAAACTTATACAACCATACACAAATTATCCAACTTAACATATTTTCATCTTTCCATTGTTATGATTAACTTGTGTTATGTAAATATGTAATAAAAATATTTTTGACACATTATTTTTGAAAATTGTTTCACTTTTATTATCAAAAGAAAAACAGTACAAAAGACAGGTTAGCATACTAACCGTTACAATGGAAAAAGTAACAAAAAAGAAAATAGAAGTAAATTTAAAACAAGTAATATAAATCTGACCCATGATGATGCCTCCGTCCCACTTTGAGTGCAAACATGCTACACCACGCGCCAAGCGCGCTATCTCCCCTCTTAAGGCTCTTGACCGAATACATAGAACGCTAAAAGAGCAGTAAGCCTTCATACATATCCAGCTGCATGTTTCCTTTCAAAATAAAAGCAATAACCCATGTACAAAATGCTGGAAATAAATTTATTTGGCATCTAGTGGTGCCAATGACAAATTGTATCCTTTGAGGTTGATGACAAATTTTATCTTATGAAACATGTCCAAGATCTAGAAGAAATTGCTCATCACCCATTTCTTGAAAATTTGAAACATTATAATCAAATGAAAAAAATCCTAGGACCTGCTTTACATTCCAGCTTATTGAACAGATCTGTCTCTCAAACATACAATTGGAACCAGTATTCATTAATCACCTCTTCATGTTAATGATTTCATCTAGTACCGAGAAACCCAGAAACCATGTATTACACTATATTCAGAACTGGTAATCATAGAAAAACACACTGATCGACATCAAGCTTTCATGTGGAATCATAAACAAGTACACATGATTTCACTGAAGAGCAAATGAAAATGATCATTAATTATAAACCCAAACTACCAATTCCAAACTTCTGGATGATTTATTAACATTAACATATTAAAACAGAACCAACACATTATGTAACAAAACTGCATATTCATAAAACCTAATGAATATATAACCTCTATTTTATGGACTGGATCCAATTTTCTAGATCCTTTCGAGAGTATTGGGGAAAACTATACATAAAGGTGCTAGAAGTCATTGAACAATTTGGGGTAATATCACGAAGAGGCCAACTGCTTTTCAAAATTTTCAGATCGCATATTACCCAATACATTTGAATATGGATTACTACAATCAGAAGGTATCAAATCTAAATGAAAATCAAATGCATTCAATTACCCATTAGCCAACAAATTAATCTTCCCTAAAACTAACTGAAATCGATATAGTTCAACCAACTGGAAGATCGGTTGGAGAAATTTGGAACTAAAGCCAGATCAGTTGCTCTTGCCATGCCGAAACCCAAATCTAGAAATGCTTAATCATCCATAATCGAACTAATCGGATCCAAAGAGACTGGGCATATCGATTGATAAACTTAGCAAAGAAAAACTAATCGAAAATGTAGATCGAGGTGGTGGCTAATAGATCTGGCTTTTACGTACTGAAAAATGATTGAAATAGAATATGGCTTATCAACAGATCGTAATTCATTGAAGGTCAACACAGATTGCAAGCAATTTGTTTTCAGAAGGAAATCAGATAAAATTAATAATGGAATTAGGGATAGAAGGAGGACTCACGCATAACGAAATCAAGCGGAAACAATGCGCCTGTCTCCATTAACAAGCCTCCCTAAATATTATATTTTTGACACATTTTAATGTTACTATATATATATATATATACACATATATATAACACATCCTTATCCTTAAACTCAGAACTCAATTATTTCAGCTGATAAAATTTTGTACACTTTGTCATTTCAAACAAATTAAATTCATTAACTTCATAAAATATTTCAAACCTTCAAATATTGATTAACAATCAATAGTTATGTTTTTCATTTTTAATAGCAATTCAATTTATTTACAAGTACCTTTTCTAATGCTACTAGTTTACTATAACAACAATCCTACAATTATTTTTTTGTCTGGACAAGAATCAGATGCTATATTGTTACTTAAATTTCATACTCATTTCCAAACACAATTTTAAAACACTATTCCCATTTCATTTTATTCTTGTTAAGAAATACAACTTGTATTTAAAACATAAATCCACCATTTATTGACTATTCATTTAAAACGACATAACATCTATATTGAAAATATATTTCTATTTGAATATTTGTTGCTAATCAATATTGTATATTTTTCAATATTTAGACTAATCATTACATTAAAATTGACAAACTTGAATTGGAATAAATTACTTCTTATAACAAGGGCATTTAATTTATTCCAATATGCTCAGTTCATAAAACCGCAAAATTATATACTTCCTCCTTTTAAAAAATTATACGAGTTATGCTTAGAAAATCGTATTACATTCATCTTAGATTCTAAAACAAACAAAACACAATATAACATGTTTAGCCTGGGTACCCAAAAATCCGGGTTGTTACATAAAAACAAAAAGTAAATCCATGAACTAACACACCAGATCAACGAATTAAATCAGAGAGGATGTCGTCTCAATTGTCGATGATGCCGCTAGACAAATTAAAGGACTTCCACATCATAGGACAATTCTAGTAGTAGCTTCTAATTTTCATAAATGTATGCTATAATGAGGCGCACACTTACATAGGAAATTTGAAATACATTATCCAACTTCCAAAACCGATATGTTTGAAAATTGGTTCATTGTAAAATCCATATAAGCCATGATGCTGTCAAAATCTTAATGAGATCCTCCTTGTTATGACCATCGTAAGACAGCTCAATCTTCACCTCTAAGTCAATAGTTCCCTTCATCAAAAATCTACTCCACCAACACATTATTAAGATTGATTCAACACATGTAATGATTACGTTCAAAATTCTAAAAGTAAAGGATCGATGCAAATCCTATTGGTACGATTAGGTCTTTTAGCCTTAAAGCAGCGAACACTTCTTCTCAATTTGATCCAACCAAATGGCATCTCTTGGGATGGGACCAAATAGCACGAGGAAGATCGGATAATGCAAGTTATCACTATAGGCCGGGAAATTACCGAAGGGAAGAAATTGAGTTTTGATCTTATAATAATGGTGGGGCGAGACTTAATGTGCAAAATAAGTGCATAAAATGAGGAGATGAGCTGCTACAAAGAAATAGAAGGGGAATAAAGTAGGGTTCCACGAGATAAGAAAGGTAGAAAAAAGAAGTTTAGGAAAATTTGGGTGAAAATTTTGTGGTTATGTCCTAGGTCAGATTATATCAAAAATCATCAAATGGCAGATCACTCTAGGTTTACTGCTGATGATTTATTGTTGAAACATGTTTTGGACATAAGTTGAACCGAGACCCAGTTAGAGTAGAATTAAAATACTAATCATTCCTCATCGTTTTCTAAGATCTAACGCAACCTGATAAGTTCTTGTCCTCATCACAGCAGTTCCACGAACCATCGTCTGGCTTTGAACAATCCTCTAAAAATTCACAATAGTCCCAACGAAAAAGCTGAAAGAATACAACATTTTAGAATATACAAAATAATCTTAGCTATTATTTCGCATTTACTTCATACAAAATTATCCCCTCTCTAAATGACGGGTATAACCAAAATTGGAAAAGAAGATACCCCAAAATAAAGAATAATATTTCTTTAGCCCATTTGTGAAGACCCGCAACTTCCCCGTAAAGGAAAGCGTCGGATAGTTCGAGAACAAACCACAACAGAACGCATACAGAAGAACATTTCATTGTATATTACAACAATGCATCAGATTACAAGAATATACAGAGTATAAAAGAATATTACACAGAAATATCAGAGATTTTAAATTACATTTAAAAACATTGCAGCGGAAAATAATACAATACACAACTAGAAGAGATATACGGATACAAAGCTTTCCGGATATCATTCCAGCTGTCAACCAGGATCCTGTGAATATAAATCTGCAAAACCAAAACTACTAGCTGCCCGTGTCAAAATAGGGGCACCCAGAGTTTAGGTCAAAACAATAAACTCCAGGTCAGTCATGGGACTGGTGTGAGAACTAAAAACAGTTATTAATCTTTATTTTCAAAGTTAGGTAAATCAAGGGACCCCGCCGTATAACACGGAACGGGTTTCCTCCCAAGAATACCAGTGCATAAAACAAACAGCGCAATGCTAAATAAAGAGAAATGAAGCTGTTATAAGACCCAGGTCCCATCACACAATGCAACGCAGTCGAGGATAGGGTTTTCCCTTATAACAGCCAAAGAATGCTTGATACGTTTTAAAACAAATCATTTGATACTATTATAAGTGCATAGTGTATAAAACACTTCAAATCATAAGTATCAATCATAGGCGGCATGAGCGCCCCATCCCACTATGTCGCCATATATAGGATTACAACTAAAACCGCAAATGTCACGTATTTGGAAATTGGATTTCCGTCTATGAACCGAGGCAAAAGATAGTCCTCAACCGATTCGTGACTCTCTAGCCCGAGCCACAGGACCCAGACTCAGGTGGGCCCTTGGAGCGACAGGGCCGGTCCACCGATGTGGATTAAAATGCCTGAACACTACGTTTCCCCACCCTATGGGGTGTAAATGAGCCAACTAAATGACTCCATCGGTTCGAGAACGACCGATCAATCCGAGGCGCCTCGCAACAGCAACAACAACATAAGTCAAACTCGTCAGGGCGTGTAAAACCACTGACGCCACTTCTAGCTAGAAAGAAACGCAAGTCCTCCCTGAGGTCCGTCTCCCGTTTTTGGTTCATACCGGGTGTGAAACTCGCGAATCAAACGTTACACAAAGCTACGCCACAAAGGCCGTGCTTTGATCATCACCACAAGACTTTGCTTTTCAACAGAAGCCTTGATCATTTGCATCTTAGCATGCCACACAGGCAAACCATCCTATGCAACCGATATCAGTCACACAGAATGAAATCCGATGTCAGACACACAGTCCATTTACAAGTCCGTTCTGGGCCTGAACGAAACCGGAGGCACCTAGTACCCCACATATCCATCGATCTCCAAGTACGTCTGGACGATCACTAACTGTTTCCATCTTCTTGGGTGTACAGCCCAATCAAGATCATCAGTTATCACCCAAACGACGTGAAGACCTCCGGTCTTCGACCATCGTCTTCATCTTCGACTTATCGTCGTATCGATTATTCAGAATGGGATAAACCCGGACTTCCCGAATAACTCGCGTATATTTTATAAAAGTGTTACACAAACACAACATACGCCTCATTCCAATTCATTAGTCACTAACCGTAAATTAATCAAGAGAATAATTCCCCAAATATTAACCCCGAAGGCCGAAACCAACATCAGATCAATATCCAGAAAACCCTTCTGCTTGGCTAACCGACAGTTAGTTTCTAAATTTCACGTTCAAATCTAATTAAAGATTTAACTATCGCCTGGAGCAAAACTGGTGATACTCCATTCTCGATCTTTTCAATCTAATTAAAGATTCATTAAAACTCCACTTAGTTTTAATCTGTGACTGGGTTAAAGAATCAGTGTCATTTAAAACACGGTTCACGATAAACCCAAAGTCACATCCCATTAATTATCGGGTTAAAGAACAAGTGTTATTTAAAACACTGTTCACGATAAACCCAAAAATCAATATCATTTCAATTCCAATTAAATATTATTTAATTGGTGCACTTCATTAAATCTAAATCAAAAGATTTAATCTTTTCTCAACTGGGTTCAAGAACAGTGTTAGTGAAGACACCATTCACGACAAACCCAAATCACATTCATTAATTATCGGGTTAAAGAACAAGTGTTATTTAAAACACTGTTCACGATAAACCCAAAAATCAATATCAATTCAATTCCAATTAAATATTATTTAATTGGTACACTTCATTAAATCTAAATCAAAAGATTTAATCTTTTCTCAACTGGGTTCAAGAACAGTGTTAGTGAAGACACCATTCACGACAAACCCAAATCACATTCATTAATTATCGGGTTAAAGAACAAGTGTTATTTAAAACACTGTTCACGATAAACCCAAAAATCAATATCAATTCAATTCCAATTAAATATTATTTAATTGGTACACTTCATTAAATCTAAATAAAAAGATTTAATCTTTTCTCAACTGGGTTCAAGAACAGTGTTAGTAAAGACACCATTCACGACAAACCCAAATCACATTCGATATTCAATACAAGGCTCTGAATAGAAAATATATCGGCTTATATTCAATATCGAATTCTACGACTAACAAATGTCGTATCGGAAATAACGATATAAATATATATATCTTTCAAATTTCCATAACAACACCTGTATAATCACGAATTCCAACATCGAAATATTCCGAAGACAATTTCGATTCAAATCCACTCCAGTGCAATCATTGGAAATTTTGGTTATTTTCTAAACCCTTTTCGAATTCAATTTATTTATTTAAAAATAAATAGAATTATAATTCTAGTTCAAAACTAGTTCATTTCGATAAAAATCTATTTTTATCTTTTCAAATATGGAGTTTTTCATCCCAATTCTTTCTAAATCATTTCTTATGATTTTACACAAATTATCACTATTTTTAATAATTTTATCAAGGCCCGTACAGTCGATTTCCAACAATGGCCATCGAACTGCACTTACAGCGACCTTTTTCGAATTTGATTTGGACGTATCTCCAAATCCAACCGTTAGATTTTGAATTTCTAATATTCGTTAGAAAGCTCTTTTCGATACGAACCCAACGGTTCCGGTTTTAGGAGAATCCGACTGTCGGATCTCCCGTACTGTCCGTTTGAAATAAATGGTCGAAATTCACGAACTGCCGCGGCGCGGCGCGTTCTATTCAGGCCATTATATTATATATATATAATATATATAATATATATTTCGTCGATTTCTATTCAAAACGAATTATATAAATAGTTTTAAAATCGTTTCAAAACCTATTTCAATTCAAAGCAAAATTGAATTCTTCTTTATAAATTCGTTTCAAAATTCATTTCTATTCAATTCAAATTTCAATTCAATTTGAATTCATTTCAATTCGCTTTCAATTCAATTTGAATTCGTTTTCAATTCAATTCGTTTCGAAATCGTTTTCAATTCAATTCATTTCGAAATCGTTTTCAATTCAATTCAATTCGTTTCGAAATCGTTTTCAATTCAATTCATTTCGAAATCGTTTTCAATTCAATTCATTTCGAAATCGTTTTCAATTCAATTCATTTCGAAATCGTTTTCAATTCAATTCATTTCGAAATCGTTTTCAATTCAATTCATTTCGAAATCGTTTTCAATTCAATTCATTTCGAAATCGTTTTCAATTCAATTCATTTCGAAATCGTTTTCAATTCAATTCATTTCGAAATCGTTTTCAATTCAATTTGAATTCGTTTTCAATTCAATTTATTTCGAAATCGTTTTCAATTTAATTCATTTCAAAATATTCGATTTCGAAATCACTTTTCAATATTCATTTCAAAATGAATAAAATCGATATAAATATCGTTCACGTCAAAATGGCGTCAATCTAATCAACACGACTTCATAAATTTCTATTTTCAAATATTCTATTTCAAATATTTCTTTTTCAAAATAGTTGTTATTATCAAAATATTTCGTTCAACTATGACCAATCTCAATGAATGAGTACTGTCAACACATGAACTTTTATTTTATATCGATAAAGATGTAAATTTTATTACTAAAATATTTCGTTCAACACATGACCAATCTCAATGAATGAGTACTGTCAACACATGAACTTTTATTTTATAATATTCTTTATTTTTCAAATTGGAATGAGGCCCAATCAATTACCATATAAAGTTAATTATATGGATTTTCATACAACACATGTATATAATAGCATGGAAAAATAATCAACCATCAACCAAAGTGCACTACACTGTATAAGCATCAAATATAGATATCTAACGCTTATAACAACCTGTCAATCAATCGATCGACATATTCAATCAATCAGGATGAGTGAACTTCAAATTTCATCCCAACACCCGTGTGGGGTTTCAAACAATCAAACACAGATTTTATTAGTGCTGTTGGGCGATGTGTAAAATTTATCGTCCCAATCAATGTCATTCAAATAGGTGTACATAAACAAACCGTCCGGTTTATAAATGAATATTTTATTTTATTCACTTCACGTTAAAAATTATATTTTTAACGACAAAACATTTTATTTCAACATATGAATTTCTATTCAATTCATTCTTTAAATAAAATGATATTTTTATTTTTCTAACATATTTTAGAAAATTTCGGCGGCATAACGGCACGATACTAGAAACGGGACAAGGCCTAGCCTTATCCCCGGTCTAGTGAAGGCCCACGCCATTCACACATCAATCAAATCAATTCGTTATGCAAACCACAAAATTTGGAGTAAGAGTCTAAACCTAGCCTTACTCCTTCGCCTTATAACGGCGCACGTCTAATCCTAACCAATTTATCGATTCGATTTTTCACACCACAAACCACATTCAAACCAATATCACAATCAATCACCAAACAGCCAAACAAACAAGTCCATGGTCTGTGGACGATTGTGTCGGGTGCTACTAAGCACCGTCTGCATCCTAGTATATATATATAACTAGAAAAATTAATTTGAAAGGTGAGAAATTCTCACTTATAGCTATCCTAGCTCCACGGCTCTTCATTGATAGAAATCTTCTTCATTATCGCCTCTTCGTCATCTTCATTGCCCGTAGTCACTATATATGTAGAAATCGAATTTTTACTTCAAAGTTCAATATATAAAAATCGAATTTTTATTTCAAAGTTCAATATATAAAAATCCCATTTTTCTATCGTTATTCAATATATAAAAATTCCATTTTTCTATCGTTATTCAATATATAAAAATTCCATTTTTCTATCGTTATTCAATATATAAAAATTCCATTTTTCTATCGTTATTCAATATATAAAAATTCCATTTTTCTATCGTTATTCAATATATAAAAATCTCGCCTTTTTAACTATAAAGATTTTACCTTTTTCAAAAATAAAGATTTGATTTTTATAGTTCCTACTAGGCAAAGATTATATTTTGACATCATCTATATAGTAAAGACTATATTTTTAATATTTTAAAAATATAAAGATCATATTTTTAATTCTTTAAAAATATAAAAATCATATTTTTATTACTTCATATATTTAAAAATCGAATTTTTATCTCTATATCGCTTCATATGAAAAGTTCAATCTTCTCTGTCGCTTCATATATAAAATAAAAATCTAATCTTTTTATTCTCTACATATAAAAATCATAGCTTTTTAAATTAAAATAAACAAGTTTTATGTTTAAAATAAATATGTTTTCAGTTTTATAATCTAATTAAAATTCAGTTTAATAATCTTTTTCAAATCAGTTTTATAATCTAATTAAAATTCAGTTTAATAATCTAAAAAGAAATCAGTTTTTAAAAAAAAAAAAATCTTTACAGTTTTTTTTAAAAATAAAATCGAAATTAGTTTTGAAATTTAAAATAAAAACAGTATTTAATTTTATTTCAGTTTATATAAAACAAAAAAATAAAATAATAATAATAAAAAAAAGGAAAAAGGACTTACAGGGGGGGTTCTTGGCGTCGGCGGTGGAGGCGTTGGAGGCGGTGGTGGAGGGCGCGGTTGGTTGCAAGGCAGTGGAAAAGGGGGCGATTCGAAGGGGGGTTCCTCGCGATGGCCGTTGGGGCCAGGGAGGGGTCGCGGAGAAGAGGGGAAGAGGAGGATCGAGGGGAAGCGGGAGGAAGGGAAGAAGGGAGGAAGCGGCGGCTCTGGGGGGGGGGGGGGGTGAAGTGGCGGCGGTGGTTGGACGGTGGGCGCGCCTCCGTCTTCTTCTTTTCTCTCTTTTTTTTTTATTTTGATTTTAGTTTTAACGGGGGGGGGGGGGCCTGGGTAGTTATAAGGAGAGGTATATAATAATTTTTTTTTTTTTTTTTTAAAGTTGACTTTTTCAAACGACGTCTAAACGAGGCCCACCGCCCGCCGTCCATAGCGAAATACCCCCATTCCGAACACAATGGGATATGTACCGCAAGCTGAATCGACCGTTATAATCAGTTTCCTTTGAATTTACATTTAAATCACTATATTGAATTTTAAACGTACATTTCAAATTACCGGGGTCGCATACGAACTTTAAAAATTCTAGAAAAATATTTTCTAGCTTCGTATTGACGATACGGTCCTAACAAAACTAGTTTCGTCGAATTCTGAGACCGTTGGAAAAATGGCCATTTTCCAGTCGATTGAAATCAACTGAAACTGGTCAAACGCGTTTTCCTTTGCCACGCTCACATATTGATTCGAAAAATTATGAGATTTGAAATCTAGCAATTACTCGACATCACGGACCCAACAAAACTAGTTTCGTCGAAATCCGAGGTCATTTGCAAAATGTCCATTTTTAAGGGCCTGAATTCCATAGCGACTATTCAGAATTTTCAACTGGACATATCTTCTGATTCCCGCTACGAACTCTTGATATTTCGGATTCGTTGGAAAGATATTCACTATTAGATTCCATTATTTTTGGTTTCACTAAAATCCGGATTGTTTTGCACCCGGTACATTCAATTGAAGTTTGAAATCGAATTATCGAACTACCGCGCCATTTTCAATTCCTTTTATAATTATATATAATTATTTATAATCTAACGACGACGCGTATAATATATACGTTCGAATTCTATTTAAATAAATTTCTCGTCGATATTATTTAAAATAATTCATTTTAAATAATCAAAATTCGCTAAAATCGCCAAAATAAAAATTTTAAACTGGCCCAGATTTTACGGGTTGTTACAATCTCCCCCACTTAAAACTTTTCGTCCCCGAAAAGGAACAAAGTCGAAAGTGGTTTGATTATTCAACTCTACGACCGATCAGGCTTCCATTCTCCAACTCTTCAGTTTCTGAGAATTTCCAAAATCTCAAAAAATTTGGCTAACACCCTAAATTTTTGAAAAATTTCGCCATAACCTCCCCTGCAATAGGAGCATCGGGGAATTTCAAATAGCTTCCCCGGTCCTTCAGATCTCAAAAAGAAAAAGAAAAAGCCAAGCGGCTAGCCAATAGGCTCACAAAATCATCATCACCCAAACAAAACAGGAAATTATGTAGTAAACATGTACCTATTTGTCGGGCAAACAAATTTTATTCTCTGCTCTAGCCTCCTTGCTATGACCTGTTCAAGGATATATATGTATATGCAAGCAAATGCAACCAATTTTCAATATAATTCAATATTTGGTTCAATTAGGCATAATGGTTAAAAATTATCAAACAATGAAACAAACAACACAAACATCAATCAATTAGTGAATTAGAGTCTCAAATTCATAATTTTGATATATATAAAGAAAATCATGTTTTGATGCCAAATCACAACAATGTATTCTAGCTATATTAGTTTTGGTTCTCACACCAGTCTAATGGAAATATATAGAAAATCACACCTTCGAAACACGAAACTAATTACTAATGATGACGCGTCAATCATCAGAATCAGGTCCGGGCGACTAGAGTGTGATTCTATATCTATCCAATATATTAAAACTTTGAATACACGCGGATCAGACGTATACGCAAAATCTATATATACTGGATTGTCCACATCAATATACATAAATAATCAAATACGAATAATTGATTTAAATTTTCAAAACAAAAATTGTTTTCATTTTAAAGATATACTCTTCACACTCGTTCTAGGATACTACTGATCCTATCTCTAACGAGTCATTCTAATTGGATATTGCTAATCCAATATCTGATGAATTCTTTCGCATGGTTCTAATGTGTCTTGTTCTCGAGCTCTGTAAACCAAAGCTCTGATACCAACTGTGAAGACCCGCAACTTCCCCGTAAAGGAAAGCGTCGGATAGTTCGAGAACAAACCACAACAGAACGCATACAGAAGAACATTTCATTGTATATTACAACAATGCATCAGATTACAAGAATATACAGAGTATAAAAGAATATTACACAGAAATATCAGAGATTTTAAATTACATTTAAAAACATTGCAGCGGAAAATAATACAATACACAACTAGAAGAGATATACGGATACAAAGCTTTCCGGATATCATTCCAGCTGTCAACCAGGATCCTGTGAATATAAATCTGCAAAACCAAAACTACTAGCTGCCCGTGTCAAAATAGGGGCACCCAGAGTTTAGGTCAAAACAATAAACTCCAGGTCAGTCATGGGACTGGTGTGAGAACTAAAAACAGTTATTAATCTTTATTTTCAAAGTTAGGTAAATCAAGGGACCCCGCCGTATAACACGGAACGGGTTTCCTCCCAAGAATACCAGTGCATAAAACAAACAGCGCAATGCTAAATAAAGAAAAATGAAGCTGTTATAAGACCCAGGTCCCATCACACAATGCAACGCAGTCGAGGATAGGGTTTTCCCTTATAACAGCCAAAGAATGCTTGATACGTTTTAAAACAAATCATTTGATACTATTATAAGTGCATAGTGTATAAAACACTTCAAATCATAAGTATCAATCATAGGCGGCATGAGCGCCCCATCCCACTATGTCGCCATATATAGGATTACAACTAAAACCGCAAATGTCACGTATTTGGAAATTGGATTTCCGTCTATGAACCGAGGCAAAAGATAGTCCTCAACCGATTCGTGACTCTCTAGCCCGAGCCACAGGACCCAGACTCAGGTGGGCCCTTGGAGCGACAGGGCCGGTCCACCGATGTGGATTAAAATGCCTGAACACTACGTTTCCCCACCCTATGGGGTGTAAATGAGCCAACTAAATGACTCCATCGGTTCGAGAACGACCGATCAATCCGAGGCGCCTCGCAACAGCAACAACAACATAAGTCAAACTCGTCAGGGCGTGTAAAACCACTGACGCCACTTCTAGCTAGAAAGAAACGCAAGTCCTCCCTGAGGTCCGTCTCCCGTTTTTGGTTCATACCGGGTGTGAAACTCGCGAATCAAACGTTACACAAAGCTACGCCACAAAGGCCGTGCTTTGATCATCACCACAAGACTTTGCTTTTCAACAGAAGCCTTGATCATTTGCATCTTAGCATGCCACACTGGCAAACCATCCTATGCAACCGATATCAGTCACACAGAATGAAATCCGATGTCAGACACACAGTCCATTTACAAGTCCGTTCTGGGCCTGAACGAAACCGGAGGCACCTAGTACCCCGCATATCCATCGATCTCCAAGTACGTCTGGACGATCACTAACTGTTTCCATCTTCTTGGGTGTACAGCCCAATCAAGATCATCAGTTATCACCCAAACGACGTGAAGACCTCCGGTCTTCGACCATCGTCTTCATCTTCGACTTATCGTCGTATCGATTATTCAGAATGGGATAAACCCGGACTTCCCGAATAACTCGCGTATATTTTATAAAAGTGTTACACAAACACAACATACGCCTCATTCCAATTCATTAGTCACTAACCGTAAATTAATCAAGAGAATGATTCCCCAAATATTAACCCCGAAGGCCGAAACCAACATCAGATCAATATCCAGAAAACCCTTCTGCTTGGCTAACCGACAGTTAGTTTCTAAATTTCACGTTCAAATCTAATTAAAGATTTAACTATCGCCTGGAGCAAAACTGGTGATACTCCATTCTCGATCTTTTCAATCTAATTAAAGATTCATTAAAACTCCACTTAGTTTTAATCTGTGACTGGGTTAAAGAATCAGTGTCATTTAAAACACGGTTCACGATAAACCCAAAGTCACATCCCATTAATTATCGGGTTAAAGAACAAGTGTTATTTAAAACACTGTTCACGATAAACCCAAAAATCAATATCATTTCAATTCCAATTAAATATTATTTAATTGGTGCACTTCATTAAATCTAAATCAAAAGATTTAATCTTTTCTCAACTGGGTTCAAGAACAGTGTTAGTGAAGACACCATTCACGACAAACCCAAATCACATTCATTAATTATCGGGTTAAAGAACAAGTGTTATTTAAAACACTGTTCACGATAAACCCAAAAATCAATATCAATTCAATTCCAATTAAATATTATTTAATTGGTACACTTCATTAAATCTAAATCAAAAGATTTAATCTTTTCTCAACTGGGTTCAAGAACAGTGTTAGTGAAGACACCATTCACGACAAACCCAAATCACATTCATTAATTATCGGGTTAAAGAACAAGTGTTATTTAAAACACTGTTCACGATAAACCCAAAAATCAATATCAATTCAATTCCAATTAAATATTATTTAATTGGTACACTTCATTAAATCTAAATAAAAAGATTTAATCTTTTCTCAACTGGGTTCAAGAACAGTGTTAGTAAAGACACCATTCACGACAAACCCAAATCACATTCGATATTCAATACAAGGCTCTGAATAGAAAATATATCGGCTTATATTCAATATCGAATTCTACGACTAACAAATGTCGTATCGGAAATAACGATATAAATATATATATCTTTCAAATTTCCATAACAACACCTGTATAATCACGAATTCCAACATCGAAATATTCCGAAGACAATTTCGATTCAAATCCACTCCAATGCAATCATTGGAAATTTTGGTTATTTTCTAAACCCTTTTCGAATTCAATTTATTTATTTAAAAATAAATAGAATTATAATTCTAGTTCAAAACTAGTTCATTTCGATAAAAATCTATTTTTATCTTTTCAAATATGGAGTTTTTCATCCCAATTCTTTCTAAATCATTTCTTATGATTTTACACAAATTATCACTATTTTTAATAATTTTATCAAGGCCCGTACAGTCGATTTCCAACAATGGCCATCGAACTGCACTTACAGCGACCTTTTTCGAATTTGATTTGGACGTATCTCCAAATCCAACCGTTAGATTTTGAATTTCTAATATTCGTTAGAAAGCTCTTTTCGATACGAACCCAACGGTTCCGGTTTTAGGAGAATCCGACTGTCGGATCTCCCGTACTGTCCGTTTGAAATAAATGGTCGAAATTCACGAACTGCCGCGGCGCGGCGCGTTCTATTCAGGCCATTATATTATATATATATAATATATATAATATATATTTCGTCGATTTCTATTCAAAACGAATTATATAAATAGTTTTAAAATCGTTTCAAAACCTATTTCAATTCAAAGCAAAATTGAATTCTTCTTTATAAATTCGTTTCAAAATTCATTTCTATTCAATTCAAATTTCAATTCAATTTGAATTCATTTCAATTCGCTTTCAATTCAATTTGAATTCGTTTTCAATTCAATTCGTTTCGAAATCGTTTTCAATTCAATTCATTTCGAAATCGTTTTCAATTCAATTCAATTCGTTTCGAAATCGTTTTCAATTCAATTCATTTCGAAATCGTTTTCAATTCAATTCATTTCGAAATCGTTTTCAATTCAATTCATTTCGAAATCGTTTTCAATTCAATTCATTTCGAAATCGTTTTCAATTCAATTCATTTCGAAATCGTTTTCAATTCAATTCATTTCGAAATCGTTTTCAATTCAATTCATTTCGAAATCGTTTTCAATTCAATTCATTTCGAAATCGTTTTCAATTCAATTTGAATTCGTTTTCAATTCAATTTATTTCGAAATCGTTTTCAATTTAATTCATTTCAAAATATTCGATTTCGAAATCACTTTTCAATATTCATTTCAAAATGAATAAAATCGATATAAACATCGTTCACGTCAAAATGGCGTCAATCTAATCAACACGGCTTCATAAATTTCTATTTTCAAATATTCTATTTCAAATATTTCTTTTTCAAAATAGTTGTTATTATCAAAATATTTCGTTCAACACATGACCAATCTCAATGAATGAGTACTGTCAACACATGAACTTTTATTTTATATCGATAAAGATGTAAATTTTATTACTAAAATATTTCGTTCAACACATGACCAATCTCAATGAATGAGTACTGTCAACACATGAACTTTTATTTTATAATATTCTTTATTTTTCAAATTGGAATGAGGCCCAATCAATTACCATATAAAGTTAATTATATGGATTTTCATACAACACATGTATATAATAGCATGGAAAAATAATCAACCATCAACCAAAGTGCACTACACTGTATAAGCATCAAATATAGATATCTAACGCTTATAACAGCCTGTCAATCAATCGATCGACATATTCAATCAATCAGGATGAGTGAACTTCAAATTTCATCCCAACACCCGTGTGGGGTTTCAAACAATCAAACACAGATTTTATTAGTGCTGCTGGGCGATGTGTAAAATTTATCGTCCCAATCAATGTCATTCAAATAGGTGTACATAAACAAACCGTCCGGTTTATAAATGAATATTTTATTTTATTCACTTCACGTTAAAAATTATATTTTTAACGACAAAACATTTTATTTCAACATATGAATTTCTATTCAATTCATTCTTTAAATAAAATGATATTTTTATTTTTCTAACATATTTTAGAAAATTTCGGCGGCATAACGGCACGATACTAGAAACGGGACAAGGCCTAGCCTTATCCCCGGTCTAGTGAAGGCCCACGCCATTCACACATCAATCAAATCAATTCGTTATGCAAACCACAAAATTTGGAGTAAGAGTCTAAACCTAGCCTTACTCCTTCGCCTTATAACGGCGCACGTCTAATCCTAACCAATTTATCGATTCGATTTTTCACACCACAAACCACATTCAAACCAATATCACAATCAATCACCAAACAGCCAAACAAACAAGTCCATGGTCTGTGGACGATTGTGTCGGGTGCTACTAAGCACCGTCTGCATCCTAGTATATATATATATAACTAGAAAAATTAATTTGAAAGGTGAGAAATTCTCACTTATAGCTATCCTAGCTCCACGGCTCTTCATTGATAGAAATCTTCTTCATTATCGCCTCTTCGTCATCTTCATTGCCCGTAGTCACTATATATGTAGAAATCGAATTTTTACTTCAAAGTTCAATATATAAAAATCGAATTTTTATTTCAAAGTTCAATATATAAAAATCCCATTTTTCTATCGTTATTCAATATATAAAAATTCCATTTTTCTATCGTTATTCAATATATAAAAATTCCATTTTTCTATCGTTATTCAATATATAAAAATTCCATTTTTCTATCGTTATTCAATATATAAAAATCTCGCCTTTTTAACTATAAAGATTTTACCTTTTTCAAAAATAAAGATTTGATTTTTATAGTTCCTACTAGGCAAAGATTATATTTTGACATCATCTATATAGTAAAGACTATATTTTTAATATTTTAAAAATATAAAGATCATATTTTTAATTCTTTAAAAATATAAAAATCATATTTTTATTACTTCATATATTTAAAAATCGAATTTTTATCTCTATATCACTTCATATGAAAAGTTCAATCTTCTCTGTCGCTTCATATATAAAATAAAAATCTAATCTTTTTATTCTCTACATATAAAAATCATAGCTTTTTAAATTAAAATAAACAAGTTTTATGTTTAAAATAAATATGTTTTCAGTTTTATAATCTAATTAAAATTCAGTTTAATAATCTTTTTCAAATCAGTTTTATAATCTAATTAAAATTCAGTTTAATAATCTAAAAAGAAATCAGTTTTTAAAAAAAAAAAAATCTTTACAGTTTTTTTTAAAAATAAAATCGAAATTAGTTTTGAAATTTAAAATAAAAACAGTATTTAATTTTATTTCAGTTTATATAAAACAAAAAAATAAAATAATAATAATAAAAAAAAAGGAAAAAGGACTTACAGGGGGGGGGGGGGGGGGGGGGGTTCTTGGCGTCGGCGGTGGAGGCGTTGGAGGCGGTGGTGGAGGGCGCGGTTGGTTGCAAGGCAGTGGAAAAGGGGGCGATTCGAAGGGGGGTTCCTCGCGATGGCCGTTGGGGCCAGGGAGGGGTCGCGGAGAAGAGGGGAAGAGGAGGATCGAGGGGAAGCGGGAGGAAGGGAAGAAGGGAGGAAGCGGCGGCTCTGGGGGGGGGGGGGGGGTGAAGTGGCGGCGGTGGTTGGACGGTGGGCGCGCCTCCGTCTTCTTATTTTCTCTTTTTTTTTTTTTTTTTTGATTTTAGTTTTAACGGGGGGGCCTGGGTAGTTATAAGGAGAGGTATATAATAAATTTTTTTTTTTTTTTTTAAAGTTGACTTTTTCAAACGACGTCTAAACGAGGCCCACCGCCCGCCGTCCATAGCGAAATACCCCCATTCCGAACACAATGGGATATGTACCGCAAGCTGAATCGACCGTTATAATCAGTTTCCTTTGAATTTACATTTAAATCACTATATTGAATTTTAAACGTACATTTCAAATTACCGGGGTCGCATACGAACTTTAAAAATTCTAGAAAAATATTTTCTAGCTTCGTATTGACGATACGGTCCTAACAAAACTAGTTTCGTCGAATTCTGAGACCGTTGGAAAAATGGCCATTTTCCAGTCGATTGAAATCAACTGAAACTGGTCAAACGCGTTTTCCTTTGCCACGCTCACATATTGATTCGAAAAATTATGAGATTTGAAATCTAGCAATTACTCGACATCACGGACCCAACAAAACTAGTTTCGTCGAAATCCGAGGTCATTTGCAAAATGTCCATTTTTAAGGGCCTGAATTCCATAGCGACTATTCAGAATTTTCAACTGGACATATCTTCTGATTCCCGCTACGAACTCTTGATATTTCGGATTCGTTGGAAAGATATTCACTATTAGATTCCATTATTTTTGGTTTCACTAAAATCCGGATTGTTTTGCACCCGGTACATTCAATTGAAGTTTGAAATCGAATTATCGAACTACCGCGCCATTTTCAATTCCTTTTATAATTATATATAATTATTTATAATCTAACGACGACGCGTATAATATATACGTTCGAATTCTATTTAAATAAATTTCTCATCGATATTATTTAAAATAATTCATTTTAAATAATCAAAATTCGCTAAAATCGCCAAAATAAAAATTTTAAACTGGCCCAGATTTTACGGGTTGTTACACCATTCGAGAGGAAAATTTAGAAGTTTCTTTCCAAAATTATTTTTAAAAAAAACTAATGGTATCAAACTTTATATATATTTATTATTATTTTGAAAACCAAATCTCTTTTCTTTTAAAATTATTTTTTTTGGAAAATAATTTAAAATCTTTTGAAACCCTATTTTCCCCCCAAAATTAGATTATAACAAAACTCCACTTGAAGGTTGTTCTATCAATTGAATTATTCAAAATAGAAGAATATTTAACCTGCGCTTAAGAGGTACCAACTGAATACCTACAGCCTTAATCAGCCTCAGAACTAATACAACATATTAACTCAAGTTTTCCACTCATCCAAAACCAAGAATATGCCTTTGAATGGAACTCTCCGTCAACTTCCAAAAATATAGACTACCTCAAGTGTAATTTTTTTTTTGTCCATCAAAAATCTTAAGTCCATGAGATCCCAAATATGTTATCCTATTTCTTTTCAAAACAATTTTCGACTGCACCGTAGGGTAGTTCAGACTGGCAAGAAACTCAAACTCTAAAATACTTACAACTCATAATCACTTGGTCCATTCATACGAGGTAGGACTGCGACTACTTTATAGTCAAACTGCTCAAAGTCAAGCACAAACATACAAAGAAGCCGGAAAGAAAGCTCAAATACGTTCTCTCACTAAATCCTAATTGCTAATTTCTCTGATAATCTAAACCTAGTGCTTTCATACCAAGTTAACAACCCACACTTTCCAAAGCCCATATTTCGTTAAAAATTAAACCCAAACATATCCAAGCATGCATCGCATTGATTTGGTAACTATAATATTAATCATGAGCATAACCAGAGTATAATAAAGACAAATATAAAGCAAAAATAAGATACGATAATAATTATCGATTATGGTTACTATCTTGAAATCAATCCGCCACACTAATACCAAGCATGAGAGAGCAAGGAGGAAAACCAAACACATCCGTTTGCAATGACCTACTTCCTCTAAAAGTAATCCTGAGAGTTGTATTGAGTTGGGGTCAGAACAATAAGTCATGATGAATATAAATGTTTAAGAATGTCCATAGTACACAAACTTACATTGTTTGGTTTCACATAATCTATATCTAATAAGATTATTGATTTTAGCATAATCCTTGCATTGTATGCACGATGATTTAGCTAACATAACCAAGGTAGCACACTTCCCAACACCTAGTTACTTAAATCTAAGATAGTACCTATTATACGAAGCCTTTAAACTTCCCCATAACCAAAACACAATAACTAAGAGGAAATTCCTATATCAACGTAATACTTCACCCACATATCAAAAGAGGTAGGTCCTTGACCACTTATAGTCTCACCCAAATTATAACATATAGGGCGGATCCAACAATCACTTAATACGTTAACATGTGCTTTAGTAACACACTGCATTGATTAGGGGACACTAGCTATTAAATCCCCTAATTACACATTTTAGGATTATGTCGTTTGCATATCTCAATCCCCTAAACATCGCATAGTATGATAGATAGTACACATCCACTTACTAACTTAAAGGCAGATGCCAACTTGCCATTTACTGTCCTAACACAGGCAGACCCCTCATTACAATCTAACTGGCACTATTGGATTATCACCTAGCCACTTAATACTTCCCCAAGATAGTCAGACCGTAATCACAAGGCGTCACTTAAATAACCTACTGTATATATGATTTTTTTTTATGATAACAGACATATATTATTCTATAAATGTGTTTGTATTTTTACTATTCTATATTTCATCTTGTACAGTAGTAAATATTAATATTGAATGATAATAATACTACATAGAATTTAAATATTCAAATCATATTAATTATTCAATAAAATAATTTATTACAAACATTCAGAATAGTACATATTTCAGAAATCACTTTTGTACAATCATTTGTCACATTCATTTACATTTGTTCCTCTCTACAGTACACTCATTTCACTCAGTCATATTCACACATTCACTCACATTCACTAAATCTTCATGTGCATCAGATCTTGTCCAATCACCTACACACCTGTCATAGAAACACACACAGTAAACTGGAACAAAATAGAATCTACTATAGACAAATATAAATATATTTTAAATTTTACTTACTTCAGAATTTTGGTTTGTTTCTCATCATATTTCTAGAATTGGTCTAATATATATATATATATATATATATATATATATATATATGTGTGTGTGTGTGTGTGTGTGTGTGTGTATGTGTGTGTGTGTTTGTGTGTGTATGTGTGTTATTTGTGCGTATGCATATATAGGTGACATGGCCAGTGCAATTCAGCAATAATACATTGTGCAACAGCATGCAACAATAAAGGCCATAGCTAGCTAATGGTAGTGCAACCATTAAAAAAAAGACAAAGCACAATATTTTATATGCACCAACCAAGCAGAGCAGTGCAACTAGTTAGAATGCACTGAAACATATCAGGCAAAAGCACACATGTGCATTGAAAGTGAAAACATGTAACGACCCACATTATACGCATCATAGGATCGTAGAATATTTATTTCTTTCACATACGAAGTCGTATAGTCATGTAACTTTGGGAAATGACTATTGGGGTCATTTCCCATGTTCATGATTTTTGCCGATTTATAAATGACCGTTTTGCCCCTAGCCAATACTATTTTGGCCATAACTTTTGACTGGAAAGGAATTTTGACCTGAAACTACTTCCATTGGCTCCGGATGATGGTTTACAATTCTGTAGAGTGGTCAAATTAGCCAAACGGACTTACCGTTTGGGAGATATGGCTGAAACAAGTTTCAAATGGTGAAAAATAACTTAATTGGGCTTAACCGGGTGATTAAAAGTTAGGCCCAAAGGGGATTTCGGGATTTGGAGTATTTAAGGGCTGTTAGGGTTGGGGATTTCGGTTTTTCTCATTTCCCAGCCGCCACATACATCTTAGAAAACCCTAACAATGGTCTCCAACATCTAAAATCATCCCTAATCACTTCTTAATCAAATTTTGGCTCAAACTACATCAAATTAAGGCGGATTAGCATAAGAATTGGATCCAAATCAGAGAAGTTTCAGATTTGAGAATTAATTTGTGCCAAAGGTGAGTGATTTGCATAGTTTTGCACTAATTACGGTTAATTAAGGGTAATTAGTGAAGATTAACGAAATTAGACATGATATAATTTTGGAAAAATGTTCATAAGTTTCGAAATGTTGTTTTAGACCTCTGTTAGAAAATTTTGCTAGTTTGGTTAAGATTTGTTAATCCTATCATTAGTTTTGCTTTAACATGCTTAAGGGAAAATATGGCGTTTTGGCTATGTTTGATCCGTTTTAACTTGTCAAATTATTGTTTTGCTGTTCATGGATGATTATACATATAACTATGAATGTATGGTATGTTTTGTGATTGATTAGAATAGTTAAAATGGTCGAAAACGCCGTCGAATGGCGTAAAACAGTCGCTGGAAGAGTTGCAGGAAAATATGCAGGGATCCGGATCGGATCGCCCCTCTCCACCACGACCTGATCGCGAGACTCCTTCACGATCCGCCATGCCCACCCTTCACGAACCAGAGAACTTCGAGGTGCCACGAGCCAGACCTGGATGCATACACCACGATCCGAAGTAGGGCCACGATCTGGACGAGATGTCACGAGCCAAATGGAGGACCACGATCTGGTGCTGGAGCGTCATCACGACCTGGAGTGGGACTCGCGACCGACCCGAGCCAGAGTGGTGCGACCCGAACCGATGGAGGGTGAAGCACGATCCGAACCAAGGGACTGACGACTACTACCTGAAGTGAAGTGAAAGAGAAGAAGACCGATCCGGAGAAGAAGACTAAAACCCGAGATGCAAAGGTAGTCCAAATGGAAGTTAGAGCTCAGGATCTAGATGGGAACCAATGAGTTCACTTCATGGTTGGGCTTTACTGCGGGACATGTGCTAAGGAGTTGCCGATATCTATGACTTTGGATCACTATGTGTAGGGGGTACGTGAACTGTAACACCCCATGAATTCTATAACATTAAGCTTCACAAATTAATGTATAATTAATTTTAAATGATGGAATTAAGGAAATGGGTTACGCCATTACGTTCGTCTCGAAATTCTGCTTGAGATAGAGTCCAAGATTGCGTAAAATGGATACCGTATGAAGAAGATATGGACGAACGAAGTTGGGCGGAAAAATCAGAAATGGGTCAGAATGCACTGGCGCACTTGGGAAGTGCGCCAGAACAAAATTGAACCGGCGCACTTGGGAAGTGCGCTAGTACAATTTTAGCACTGGTGCACCTGCCAAGTGCGCCCAGGTCAGAAAGACCTATTGGTCAGGCCCTGGCTGGCCTGGTCAGGGTCTGGTCGAATTCTGAGGCTTGGCTGAGTCACTAGGGCTTACATGTCACTTTCTGATTTCTCTTGAGATGAATGGTCTGGATTCACTCTAGCTTCATCGACGACTCTAATTAGATTGAAATTCTATAAATACAACTTAAGTCTAACCCTAAATTCACACAAATAATATAATACTAAAGCCGTCATGCTGCTGGAAAGAAACTAGGAGTGGCCGTCAGTTAGAAAGCCTAGAGACAAGCCAATACTAAAGCTTAGAGACGAATCAAATTAAGAAGATTAAAGTTTAATCAAATCAATCAACGCAACGTTAGTCTACCCAAAGGAGCGCATCTCAATTTCAGAATTCAAGATTCTGCATTCGTTGTAAGTATAGCGACCTTTCAGAATATGAATAAAAACTGTGATGTGATTCGATGTAAATGAAAATTGAATTGTGTTATTGTATAAATTCTGTGTATTGTAACGATTCTATCATGACTCGTGTATTGATGTTCGTGGCATAAATTGATTGATGCAAGCCTATTGAACAATTGTATATGAAAACTATGGCACTTGCAAGTTTGTGGCAAAAACTAGAATTTGATCCCTTTATGTTTATACCTATGGCATGGACTATATACATTCACTAAGTCTAAATTTAGGCATATGTAAACATATTCTAGATTTGAAACCTTTTATGCCTACTTGACCCAAAAATTATGATATCATTCTCATGTTTATTTGCAAGTATAATTGGATCTATGTTAAGTATCGTCTGGGTTTCATAAACTATGCAAGTTCATGTTTATTTGCATGTATAATTGGATCTATGTTAAGTATCGTTTGGGTTTCATAAACTATGAAAGTTCATGTTTATTTGCAAGTATAATTGGATCTATGTTAAGTATCGTTTGGGTTTCATAAACTATGCAAGTTCATGTTGAAATAGGCTATGTGATTAGATGTTATAATTGGATATTTTGGTGAATATACAACATGCTAGTTTTGTGTTTGACATTATGCCAAGTTAAACATGTTTAAACACAAGTTTGTATTAGCCTAAACTATGCCATTTCATATGTTACCTACTTAGTTATACTTTGATTAGAATGCAAGTTCACATGATCCATCATTTATGTTAGTATCGCTAAATTGCAAGTTCATGCGCCACACACCCTTATATGTTGTAAAATGTTACTTGTTATTGATTTCCCCTTTTTCTCACGTTTATAAAGTTGGGATGAATTGTGACAAGCCCAACACATGTTTTAATGTTGCGAACGTATAAACGGGGGTAATAACGTTGGGTGTAAAACATGAAAACATATGTTGGCATGGTTGGCACATGCCAACGACAATGACATTTAAGCGGTATGAATTGATATACCCTAGAATAAAAGATATGACATTTACATATAATTGAGAAGTAATAAAATATGTAAATTTAGAAAACACGATATGCTTAACCTGAGGTTGGATTGAGTTGTGATGTAAACCTGCCCGGACCCGCCCGGCTGTCCAGTAGTCACAACAATACCTATCCAATGTGGGTGGTTAAGCATTGAGCCCAATAAGGACCCGAGGTTAGACTGAGCTACGGTGTAAACCTGCCCGGAACCGACCGGCACATCCAGTAACCGTAACAATACCTGTCTAATGTGAGTGGTCTGGTGCTCCGAAGAGGCTAAGGACAGGTGGTAGGGTTAAGTCAACTATAAACACTTAACCAAATTAAACATGTTAACAAAAATTGATGGGTGGGGTTAGGTAAATACAGACACTTAACCACTTAACATGTTTGACTAGAGAATCCTGGTAACGAGGGACCCGTTTCAACAGTAACCCAAGTTAGGTATCATGGTACCTTGAAACTAGGCAGGGTGGGGCACGATTACTGGGCTGATTGTAAGCGGTCAAACGACGGCGGTGGGTGCACAGTGCAGGTCTAACGGGGTTCGGGCGTGCACACACTCCGGAGCAGACAACCAGGGCACTGGGGACACCAGTAGTATAACCTATGCCTTCTAGAATTTGTGTCGGGACCGCCACCATGGGTCTTGATACACCCCATGGTGGGACCAGCATAGGTATCTACAATTCTTGGTTGCCGTATGACACATGTTAACGCGAGTAGGAGCCGATCTTTAAATAAAAATGGGGATCACTTCACCCTCAGCATGGGGTGCCAGTTAGAATAAACTCAAGTAGGTGCAGAGATATAGTATGGGTGCGATAGTACATTCGACACTTCCTTAGCTTGTGACACTTTCCTATTTTCAGTTTATATCTATCATGCCCTTTTTTTTGTTCACATACTGAAGAGTTACTAGATTTACTCAGGCTTTATATCTGACTCTATTTTCTTTTCGTCTTCTTTTCTTTCGCCCCCCCCCCCCCCCCCCCCCCAAGGTCCACAGGGAGGAAACAACTCAGCTCAGTCAGACTCTTTACAAGCTCCAAGAACGTAGATATATGATTTGGATCTCTTTTGCTCGGATTATTGCTTTGGATATCACTATGGGGATTTTTGTCGCTTTATTTATGTTTTATGCTTCTTTAAAAATCAAGACAGTAATGAGGTTGTAATGTTGGAAGTATTTTGAGACAATTATGGAATGTTTTGTTTGAACACGTATTGATGAAATAAAAGTCTGTTTGGTTTCCGCTGTTTAAAATATGTGTATTTATATCTGTCTTCAGTTTATTTGTGGCTTTTACTTATAAACCTCCACCAAAGTTAAGGCATTCCCTTTGTGAGTGACCTTAACGGAGGTGGGGTGTTTCATGAACGGATTCAGGGCCACAGTGGCCTAAGTATGACTAAAGAGCTATAGACCAATGAAGTGGGGTCATTTGTAAAGGTTTGGTCATGACTCCATGTGGTAAGCTTGGTAGTAGCAGTAGTTGTACAAGTTGAACTCCGTCACTACTCCGATGGGTCTAGTGATCGAAGCGGTAGATATCGTATACTTTACGCACTGAGTGAGAGATGTGAGGATGGTTGTTACGTTTGATTTGTTCGCCATCATTATTACATGCACACCCCACCCCCTATATTCTTTACACCATATGTTAGTGGCACCTTAGAGTATTGTACGGTATGTAGTGCTAACTCTTTGGTTGCTGGTTGTGACGGCCCGCCCCACACCAACCGACATTTCCTCCATAAGTGCGCTATACACATGTCCAGTTAGCACGGGACGGTCGTCAGAAGAAAAGGAAGAAGACGAAGAATCAACAAAGAACCTGTAGAATGTCTCACAGCACATGGAACAAAATATAAAAACAACATGCTTGACATAAAACAGGTGAGACAGTGCATAAGCTGAAACAAACTATCATAGCAGCGGAAAATCCAAAGTACAGCTTATGATCCAAAGCCAACATTATTACAACTTTTAAAACTGTCTCAAAAAGCTAAACAAGAAAGGTACACTACTAATGCCCAAAGTAGTGACCAGCAATGACACAGGGAGAATATCTATATATATCATACGTGAAAGCCTCCTGCACGCCTCCGAATCAACTACCCCCCCTTACTAGCTAACCTGTCTCAAGTCTGCTCGTGAGAGCACCCAAAGTAATAAGAAGAGACATAAAACTCTAGGTCAGACAAAAAGTCTGGTATGAGCGATAAGCAGCTAAACAGAATAATAACAGGTATACTAAACCATACCCGAACCTGGACCTGCAACCAAAGAGTTAGCACTACATACTGTACAATACTCTAAGGTGCCACTAACATATGGTGTAAAGAATACGGGGGGTGGGGTGTGCATGTCATAATGATGGCGAACAAATCAAACGTAACAACCATCCTCACATCTCTCACTCAGTGCATAAAGTATACGATATCTACCGCTTCGATCACACCAGATTCACTTTGAATGCCACATCGTCAAATCCATCAAATCACCGATTGACGTCTACAACCATACATTACGTGTCAGCTAAAAGAAGTTTCCTTCTCCGCTTCCACTCTTGGTACGGTTGAAGAAATCAATGTACGTGATCGTCTGGAAATACTCTATCAGACATCCGTCCATACAAGTCATCCAGGAACAGGATGAACCGAAGGCACTATTATGTAAACAGGATAGCCCTTGCATAACTCCGTCTTCAATTTTCTTTGGCATATATGATCCGCAACGCTTATGCCAATACAGAGTGGTTCTTTGGATAATAATCCAACCGGTCTCTCCATATTAACAACGTTAAAATGGTCAAAACTTCGATGGTCTGTGATTTAACCATCAAAGAAAAACAGGTGTGCAAACAACGATATTATTTCCAGGAGGAAATTCTATCAATCAAACATCATTTATCATTTATCTCCTTAGTTCATTTTTCATCTCCTGTTTCCCTATATTCAACATTTGCTATTTTCTAAATTTAGAAAATATATCTTATTAACACTGGAAAACATTTCCATTTCTTGTTATCTATGTTAGAAAACATTTATGGTTCTTGTTTGGGAACATTTCCAAAACTCCTACATTTGGATTTAGCAGATGTTTAGATAAAACATCGCTATGCCAACTCAAACCATCATACTTATTCACTTAACCATCCTTTACTGCCGAACCTTAACCATTCCTTAGTTAAAAACGAAGCCAATCAAGTTGGGGTAGAACTACCTCTCAGACCTTAACTGAACAACATTTCTAACCTTGAAATAGGCAAAGTTCACTTTAAATTTCTATAACTAACTTACTTACTTAACCTTTCTTTCGAATAGCTATATTCGATTAACTCTTTTCACTTAACTCTATTCTTTTAACTCCTTTGGATTAACTCTATTTGCTTAACTCTATTTGATTTACTCTATTTGATTTATTCTATTCACTTAACTCCTATCGAATAAACTATATTCGATAACTTCTCTAACTCTATTCGAAAAACTGTATTCGATTAAATCCTCTAACTCTATTCGAATAAACTATATTCGATTAACTCCTTCGAATATAAACTGTATTCGATTAACTACTCCTTTGATTTACTTTAATCGAATGACTTTATTTGATTAACTCTACTTGCTTAACTCTATTTTGTTTCCTAGATAAATACTCCTTTATAATCCTATTTATTTTTCTAAATAAACGTTCCTTGTAATCTTATTTATTTCTCTAAATAAATAAATCCTTTATACTTTTATTTATTTCCTAAATAAATAAATAATCCCATTTAATCTATTTGTGAATGTTCTACAAATATTCTCTTTTGATCTCTATTCTATTTGTAAATGGTTTACAAATATTTCCCTTTCCAATTTATTGACAAATATTTTCCTTTATATTTGATTAACAAATATATTTCCCTTATATTTGATTTCTCAAATATATTTCCTTTATGTTTGATTTCTCAAATATATTTCCCTTATATTTGATTTCTCAAATATATTTCCTTTATATTTGATTTCTCAAATATATTTCCTTTATATTAAAAATCCCTTTCTTTTATAATACAAAATCCATTGATTTTATATAAATAAATTATTTTCAAATTATACTGTGAAAATCTCCTTTCTACCTTCTGGTATTTCTTATGGTATTTAACATACCATATAACAACGATAAATATCGTCCAAACACACAAATCAACAACAGATTATATATTACATCATATATCACAATATATGAATCACAGTAAAATAAATGTTGAGGAATCCAGTTGGATTCCTCCAACCTATTGCCCTGCATCACAAATGTTAAACAATATAGATAACATCACTTTCAGTTCCATATGATATATCTGTTAAACAGAAACAATATAGAAATTCAACTAACTGACTAGCAGTTCAATCAAACAGTCAACACACAGTCAATCAGCCAATATTTAACCGTTCTAAAAATACAACATGAAATTATAAACTGTTCAGAGTTAGTGAGATTTACTCACTTTTGCAGTTCATCGTTAAAGAACGATAAACTGTTATTTGATTTGAATCAAACAATTTAATTCGTCGTGAATTCAAACGAGCTCAAATCCACTTCCAGTCAATCCTATTGTGTTATTCCCGTCCATACGATCCCAACGCAACTTACGGTTCGTCAATCTGATATCGTATGACAATGATATGAAATTTACAAGTTATACGCACTTTAATTTGAATTAAACTTAAATAATATAACATCGGGCCTCACCCCAAATTCTAACCCGGCCCATTACTTGATCAGCCCTCTTATGAACAGTATTCTTCCACCGATATGAAAACCCGACCTCTTTCTGCTTGCTCCTCCATTTCCATTCCTTCCTCCTCCATTATCTCGTTCGACAATCTATCGTTCTCAAAACCAAAAATCCCATTCATCTCCTCAGCCACTCCTTTACAGTCCCATACCTATCACCCCTAACTCGCATCATCAGATCAAAATCCATTCTCCAGTTTTCCATCGATAGCTGCAGTTCGACACCGAACTGTTTAAGCATCGAACCCACCACAAACACCATACGAGATGCGGAAATCCACTACGAACCCGAATCCACCATCCATTCGACCTTCGATTGCCTGTAGCCCCTTAAATCTCAACCCTAGATCTCGCTGAAGAACAGACAGCCCAAAATAGTGGCGTCGAACTTGCTCAAATCTATATCGGATTGAAGAGCACCCGATAGTGAAACCAAATATAAGTATAAAATGATTTAGGAATTTTATTTGATTCGTGGAGGATTTTTCAAAGAGGATTCTCACTGTAGAAATTTTATTTTCACTGGCGGCTCATTGTTTTGGCAAGAGGGAATTTAGGTTAGGGTGTAGAAATGGGGTACATTATTTATAGGGAAGTTAGATATTTTTTTAGATTTCTTATGATATTTTATTTTTATCCTTTTATTCGTTTTTGCCCTTTTAAAAATCAGTGTGATCACACACGGTACCCAAAAATCACCAAACTGGACAAGTAGCTAGAGTTCGACATTACGGTCCTAACGAAACTGGTTTCGTCAAATTCCGACTTCGTTTGCAAAACCGGCTATTTTTTAAAGTCCTAAATAACCCATTTAAATATATAAATATATTTAAATATAATTAAATTAAATATTTATAAATAAATATTATCGTATATATTCACAGTGATATACCATATAGCTCTAGACTATTCCTATAGGAATTTCTAACTTGATATTTCAAATCTGAGTCAACCCGATATTCGATTTATATTGAAATTCCTTTTTAAAATATAAATAATTCCTTTATAAACTATAAAGGAATTCCATAGCGAATTTTCTAAAATTTGATTTGGACGTATCTCAAAATCTACACGAGGAAATCCCGATTTTTCTCTTCCACTAGAAAGATATACTCCACCAGCTCCACACGTTTCTTGTTTCACAGAAATCCGGCTTAAAACGAATCCTATACATTCAGTTGAAGTTCGAATCGCCAATTTACGAACTGCAGCGCCATTTCAAGCTCGATTATAATTATAATATAATTATACGTTCAAACTGTCGTTATTTAAATATATTCGTCATTCTAATTCAATTCTAATCTGAATTAAATATTATAGATGATCCAGTTCACACCATATCGCCATTTCAGCCAATTCTGACTATTTTAGAATTAAATATATTATTTAATTTATTATTTTAATTAAATATTCACCATTATTTAATTCCACGACCATTAAATTCACTATATCACTATTTATATAATTAAATAAATTAATTATAATACCTCTGCCAATCCGGGTCATTACATTCTTCCCCACTTAAAATAATTTCGTCCTCGAAATTGCTAAGTTAGAGAACGACCCTATTGACTGGTTAGAACATATTTGTTTACTTCTTAACTTCAGTTTCCACTAAACCAATTTAATTTCAATTAAATTATTAATTAATTCTTATCAACGAAAATTTTCAAAAATCCTGAAAATTTTCTAACACCTTAACTTTTCGAAAAATTTCGCCAGCACCTCCTTTGTACTGGTTAATAGCTCAAACTCCAACTTGCCTCTCTGGGCCATCTCCAACCTAAAAGAAAATCAAACAGCCAAGCGGCTTGCCAATCAGGCTCATAAAATCACCAAACCCATATAAAATAAACTTGTACATTTTTGTTGGGCATATCCCTCTATTACTTCCATATGCCATCACTCAGCATATACCAATGTTACCCCAATCAAATCCTGATCAATTTATCCTTACCACAATTATTGGTTTATACCCAAACCAAATCTCATTTAAAACTCGAGTTTTCATTCTCGATTCTAAACTCTCAACTTGATTATCAAATTACACTTCAAATCGAATCTCACAATCCAATTTGTCTTGGTATCATTCTAATTCAATCTCAGTTACCACTTTACTGGTTTTACTTTAATTCAAATTTTCTTTCACAAATTTCTGTTAAATTTGTTTTTAATTCAACCAGTCTTTCCCTGGGAGTTTTTAAACAGTTTACTCTTTTCAATAATCAAATTTTCCTTTTGAACTTGTCACTGAGTCCTTAATTGATATTCCATTAGTTAAATCACTTCTCTATTTCTTTATCAATATTTGTTAACCAAATATTTTCAATAACCATATTGGCCTTTTATGTTATTTGGAAAACATTTCCGAATATTGCCTTCCTTTATTTTCTAAACTTTAGAAAATATATGCTATTTATAATTGGAAAATATTCCAATTACTTATCTCTTTTCCGATCTCGTTTATTTCTATACTTAGGAAATATTCTTTATTATATTTCCAAACTTACACTTATTTGGGTTAAAACAGATGTTGTGTAAAACATCGTTACGACAATCCAAATACTATATTCAACTAACTCTTATTCAACATTGATCTTCGAGCTTGAAATCTTACTATTTATTTGTTAATAATGAAATCAATCAAGTTGGGGTATAACTACCTCTCAGACCTTGACTGAATAACATTTCTAACGTCAAAACAGATATGACTACTTACTCGAATAATCAATACCACACAACTACTTATTCACTTTTAAACACGTATACGCTTCCTCTTTCTATTCTTACTAGATTTTATTCTAGATTTCCTTTTTGATTTTACTATTCTATTTTTAAGTTCGTTTCCTTATTGACTTCTATATATATATATCGATACGTTGATTTCTAACTATCAAATTATATTAAAAATATTCTAACTCCTTAAATTCCCGGAAAAATTCGCCATAACCTCCTTTGTACCAGGAGCATCGGGATATTTCAAATAGCCTCCCATGGCCCTCACAAATCCAAAACAAAAAGAAAAAACCAAGCGGCTAGCCGATACGACGCATAAAATCTCATATATGAATTAAATACATACCTTTTCGTCGAGCATTCCATTTATATACCTTCATACCTTATCCATACCTATCTCATGTATATATATATCTGCCCAATCTATTTTAACTATACCTGATCGTTTTAACTCAATTCGTTAATTAATTTGTTAATTAACTCTTTAGTCTATTTCACTTTTATATTTGAACATGACATGTTCAAATATATTTTAACTTGCTTATTAACTAATTTGAATCCAAATTTCAAATTTAAGTTCTATATTCGATTTCGAATATCCATTTACAAATCCAATTCACCTTTCAAATTTCAACTTCAAATTCAAACTCGATTAACTAATTCCTCTTCGACTTAGTTAATTCTATTCAATTTCTATTCAAATTCTATAGTTTAAATTCCATTTGAATTCTATATTCAAATTCTACATATTCAAATCCTATTCAAATTCTATATTATAAATCCCATTTGAATTTCTATATTCAAATTCCATATATTCAAATTCTATATTTGAATTTCTTTATATTTTCTATATTCAAATTCTATATTTGAATTCCATTTGAATTTCTATATTCAAACCCCATTTGAATTTCTATATTCAAATTCTATATCACTTCCGTTGAATTTCATATATTCAAACTCCCTTTGAATTTCTATATTCAATTTCTATTTCAATTCCATTGAATTTCATATATTCAAACTCCCTTTGAATTTCTATATTCAATTTCTATTTCAATTCCATTGAATTTCATATATTCAAACTCCCTTTGAATTTCTATGTTCAATTTCTATTTCAATTCCATTGAATTTCATTCTTTATTATAAATCCCGTTTTGAAATTCAACACAACTTGTCTTTCCTAAAACAAATTCAAAACAGTATCTCTGGTAGTAATTTGTCACTTACAACTCGATAATGAATACTGATGATGCAGCTGTCATCATCAGAATCTATTTTCCAGTGATCGAAGTGAGTTCAATACTATAAAACCATTTCTAAACATTTCCACTTTGAAATTCATTTCAAAAATATAATTCACACTGCTTAAAATCTCCTAGGATCTTAAATTTTCCTTATTTTTAATCCAAATCCATTTACAAACACTTATCCAATTTTCCAGAATTTTAATTCAATTTCTGGTTTAAATTTTCAGATTCAACTCATCTGATTTCACGTATTTCACTTATATGAATTCTGATTGGTTATTTACATAACCATTTAATTTATAATCTTACTTGATTATAATAACAACCAATATATCTAATATATTATAACTTTGATATATATATATCTTCTCTATATCAAGATATACCTTGGGTAAACTTATTTTAATTTACCCTCTTTTCAAAACATATCATGTCGATCCATCGTATTCGAGTGTTTAGTAACTCCTACCGATACAGTGGATCAAACTGATCGACCAGAACTCATAAACAACTCAACCAATAAATCACTACAATATAAAACAATTTTTAAATCAATAACAAATACGCTCACTTGTATATATACACTCAAACTCAATCTAGGGTATTACTAACCCTGTCTCTACCGAGTCACGCCACAGAGCCAAGGTAATAACGTAACCTTATGCTCTGATACCAACTATAATGACCCGGATTTTTAGCGACTTTGGTTATCGACATAAACTCGATGTCGATAACCAAACATTGAAAAATCCCGGTAATTAATGAAAGAAATTAGAGGGTGAGGAAAGATAAGATAGAAACTTAGAATAGAAGAAGAAGAAGAACACAACATCAGAGTAACACAAATCTCACAGCGGAACGAATAAATATATTTCATAACATAACTTTGAAATACAAATCTGTACTGGAATATACATATCATTTATCAAAGTACAACACTTACAACACAACGGAAATAACTATAGCTATATAATCCTGAAGCCTCCTGCTCCAAGCTCTTCCAGTATATCTGTAAATCCTGACTACTTGACTGCCCGTACAAAATTAGGCATCCAAGAGTTTAGGGAAACAAATAAATAAACTCCGGGTCAGTCATGGGACTGGTATGAGTAAAACAGTTTAAAACAGTTCAAGCAGGTAATCGATATCTCATAAGACCACGCCATATAATGGAACGGGTTTTTCCCTTATGAGAATCCAAATTAGCTTTATATCAAAAACCTTTTGATATTATAATAATGTCTATCAACCACAATATAATAATCATCTAGCAGAAACGCTTTCATCTCACGTTCTACATATATGGTATACAATCAAAACCGCAAGCACGTATTGGGTAATGGATTTCCAACTATGACAAGGTATGGAACCACCTTTCTCTAGTGTACCTCTAGAGAGGAATACACTGAGTTCAACAAGAACATCTTGCAACCCGGCCACACATGACTGACCACTCATTTCGCTTGAGTGTATCGAATGTATATCACCAACGGTTGGGATCAGCAACCGTTTCCCGAATGGGACAACATCAACAATAGATTTTTAGAAGTAAATGAAACTCTAGATCAGGTGATTATACACCCTACTTCGTTGCGACCGACTTAGCCATGCTGCCTGCCCGATTTCTGTCATTTACCGGATGTGAGGCTAGAAGCTACGCTTTATCATCACACCAAATTCACTTTGAATGCCACATCGTCAAATCCATCAAATCACCGATTGACGTCTACAACCATACATTACGTGTCAGCTAAAAGAAGTTTCCTTCTCCGCTTCCACTCTTGGTACGGTTGAAGAAATCAATGTACGTGATCGTCTGGAAATACTCTGTCAGACATCCGTCCATATAAGTCTTCCAGGAACAGGATGAACCGAAGGCATTATTCTGTAAACAGGACAGCCCTTGCATAACTCCGTCTTCAATTTTCTTTGGCATATATGATCCGCAACGCTTATGCCAATACAGAGTGGTTCTTTGGATAATTATCCAACCGGTCTCTCCATATTAACAACGTTAAAATGGTCAAAACTTCGATGGTCTGTGATTTAACCATCAAAGAAAAACAGGTGTGCAAACAATGATATTATTTCCGGGAGGAATTTCTATCAATCAAACATCATTTAACATTTATCTCCTTAGTTCAGTTTTCATCTCCTGTTTCCCTATATTCAACATTTGCTATTTTCTAAATTTAGAAAATATATCTTATTAACACTGGAAAACATTTCCATTTCTTGTTTTCTATGTTAGAAAACATTTCTGGTTCTTGTTTGGAAACATTTCCACAACTCCTACGTTTGGATTTAGCAGATGTTTAGATAAAACATCGCAATGCCAACTCAAACCATCATACTTATTCACTTAACCATCCTTTACTGCCGAACCTTAACCATTCCTTAGTTAAAACGAAGCCAATCAAGTTGGGGTAGAACTACCTCTCAGACCTTAACTGAACAACATTTCTAACCTTGAATTAGGCAAAGTTCACTCTAAATTTCTTTAATTAACTTCCTTACTTAACCTTTCTTTCGAATAGCTATATTCGATTAACTCTTTTCACTTAACTCTATTCGACTAACTCCTTTGGATTAACTCTATTTGCTTAACTCTATTTGATTTACTCTATTTGATTTATTCAATTTGATTTATTCTATTCACTTAACTCCTGTCGAATAAACTATATTCGATAACTCCTCTAACTCTATTCGAATAAACTGTATTCGATTAACTCCTCTAACTCTATTCGAATAAACTATATTCGATTAACTCCTTCGAATATAAACTATATTCGATTAACTACTCCTTTGATTTACTTTAATCGAATGACTTGATTTGATTAACTCTACTTGCTTAAATCTATTTTGTTTCCTAGATAAATACTCCTTTATAATCCTATTTATTTTTCTAAATAAACGTTCCTTGTAATCTTATTTATTTTTCAAAATAAATAAATCCTTTACACTTTTATTTATTTCCTAAATAAATAAATAATCCCATTTAATCTATTTGTGAATATTCTACAAATATTCTCTTTTGATCTCTATTCTATTTGTGAATGGTTTACAAATATTTCTCTTTCTAATTTATTAACAAATATTTTCCTTTATATTTGATTAACAAATATATTTCCCTTATATTTGATTTCTCAAATATATTTCCTTTATATTTGATTTCTCAAATATATTTCCTTTATATTTGATTTCTCAAATATATTTCCTTTATATTTGATTTCTCAAATATATTTCCTTTATATTTGATTTCTCAAATATATTTCCTTTATATTAAAAATCCCTTTCTTTTATAATATAAAATCCACTGATTTTATATAAATAAATTATTTTCAAATTATACTGTGAAAATCTCCTTTCTACCTTCTCGTATTTCTTATGGTATTTAACATACCATATAACAACGATAAATATCGTCCAAACACTCAAATCAACAACAGATTATATATTACATCATATATCACAATATATGAATCACAATAAAATAAATGTTGAGGAATCCAGTTGGATTCCTCCAACCTGTTTCCCTGCATCACAGATGTTAAACAATATAGATAACATCACTTTCAGTTCCATATGATATATTCTGTTAAACAGAATCAATATAGAAATTCAACTAACTGACTAGCAGCTCAATCAAACAGTCAACACACAGTCAATCAGCCAATAATTAACAGTTCTAAAAATACAACATGAAATTATAAACTGTTCAGAGTTAGTGAGATTTACTCACTTTTGCAGTTCATCGTTAAAGAACGATAAACTGTTATTTGATTTAAATCAAACAATTTAATTCGTCGTGAATTCAAACAAGCTCAAATCCACTTCCAGTCTGTCCCATTGTGTTGCTCCCGTCCATACGATCCCAACGCAACTTACGGTTCGTCAATCTGATATCGTATGACAATGATATGAAATTTACAAGCTATACGCACTTTAATTTGAATTAAACTTAAATAATATAACATCGGGCCTCACCCCAAATTCTAACCCGGCCCATTACTTGATCAGCCCTCTTATGAATAGTATTCTTCCACCGATATGAAAACCCGACCTCTTTCTGCTTGCTCCTCCATTTCCGTTCCTTCCTCCTCCATTATCTCGTTCAACAATCTATCTTTCTCAAAACCAAAAATCCCATTCATCTCCTCAACCACTCCTCTACAGTCCCATACCCATCACCCCTAACTCGCATCATCGGATCAAAATCCGTTCTCCAGTTTTCCGTCGATAGCTGCAGTTCGACACCGAACTGTTTAAGCATCGAACCTACCACAAACACCATACAAGATGCGGAAATCCACTACGAACCTGAATCCACCATCCATTCGACCTTCGATTGCCTGTAGCCCCTTAAATCTCGAACCCTAGATCTCGCTGAAGAACAGACAACCCAAAACAGTGGCGTCGAACTTGCTCAAACCAATATCGGATTGAAGAGCACCCGATAGTGAAACCAAATATAAGTATAAAATGATTTCGGAATTTTATTTGATTTTTGGAGGATTTTTCAAAGAGGATTCTCAGTGTAGAAATTTTATTTTCACTGGCGGCTCATTGTTTTAGCAAGATGGAATTTAGGTTAGGGTGTATAAATGGGGTACTGTATTTATAGGGAAGTTAGATATTTTTTAGATATTTTAAGATATTTTATTTTTATCCTTTTATTCATTTTTGCCCTTTTAAAAATCAGTGTGATCACACACGGTACCCAAAAATCACCAAACTGGACATGTAGCTAGAGTTCGACATTACGGTCCTAACGAAACTGGTTTCGTCGAATTCCGACTTCGTTTGCAAAACCGGCTATTTTTTAAAGTCCTAAATAACCCATTTAAATATATAAATATATTTAAATATAATTAAATTAAATATTTATAAATAAATATTATCGTATATATTCACAGTGATATACCATATAGCTCTAGACTATTCCTATAGGAATTTCTAACTTGATATTTCAAATCTGGGTCAACCCGATATTCGATTTATATTGAAATTCCTTTTTAAAATATAAATAATTCCTTTATAAATTATAAAGGAATTCCACAATGACTTTTCCAAAATTTGATTTGGACGTATCTCAAAATCTACACGACGAAATCCCGATTTTTCTCTTCCACTAGAAAGATATACTCCACTAGCTCCACACGTTTCTTGTTTCACAGAAATCCGGCTTAAAACGAATCCTATACATTCAGTTGAAGTTCGAATTGCCAATTTACGAACTACAGCGCCATTTCAAGCTCGATTATAATTATAATATAATTATACGTTCAGACTGTCGTTATTTAAATATATTCGTCATTCTAATTCAATTCTAAACTGAATTAAATATTACAGATGATCCAGTTCACACCATATCGCCATTTCAGCCAATTCTGACTATTTCAGAATTAAATATATTATTTAATTTATTATTTTAATTAAATATTCACCATTATTTAATTCCACGACCATTAAATTCACTATATCACTATTTATATAATTAAATAAATTAATTATAATCCCTCTGTCAATGCGGGTCATTACACCGTTTCTCACATGTGACCACTCTATGGAAAGGTAAACCATCATCCGAAGCCAATGGAAGTGGTTTCAGGTCAAAACTCCTTTCCAATCAAAAGTTATGGCCGAAAACAGACCAGCTAGGGGCAAAACGGTCATTTAAAAATTGGCAAAAATCATGAACATGGGAAATGACCCCAATAGTCGTTTACCAAAGTCACATGACCATACGACTTCATAATAGAAAGAAATAAATATTCTACGATCCTCCGATGCGTAAAATGCGGGTTGTTACACCGGTCCAGGTATGGTTTAGTATACCTGTTATTGTTCTGTTTAGCTGCTTATCGCTCATTGTAACACCTCGAATTTTCGGTTAACATTATAATAACAAATTAAAGAATATTTAATTTAAAACATGAGAATTAAGTAAAATGGACATCACCATTGCGTTCGTCTCGGAATTCTGCTTGAGATAGAATCCGAGTTCGCGTAAAACGGATAACGTATGAAGAAGATATCTTTGAATAAAAATTGTCATGTTGTCATAAATGTGTTATTAGAATAAAGTGGTCATTTTGTCATAAATGGGTTATTAGAATAAATTAAAAATGTCATGAGAATAAAAAAGAACATTTATGCTAGAATAAAAAAAAATGACATTTATGTAAGGATTCAAAAAAAAGTCATTTATGTTAGATTAGAAATGTCCTTATATTGAAATGGTCATTAGATTTAAAATGTTATTTATTAGGGAATGTCATTAGATTAGAAATATTCATTTATTGGTTTCTTCTGAGGTGGATGGCCTTGATGGATCCTTGCTTGAACGGATGGCTCTAATTAAATTGAAAATCTATATAAGCAACCGAAGACTCAAACCTAAAACCTAATCAAAAATAAGAACAATGGCCGTCATGCTGTCACTCCAAAGCCTAGAGTAGCCGCCACAAAGTAGAAGCTAAGTGAAGATAATAAAATCAATTCAACTTAAGTCTAATCTAATCTTAACAACGAATTCAACATCAAAGGCGTGCTAATCAAATTCAGAACTCAGATTTCAGAACCCAAGAATTCCTTTAAATAGTAAGTATGGTTATTTTTCAGTTATGAATGAAATAAACATGTGATTTGCAATGGAATGTAAATAGAATTCGTATCATGTTATGTGCGAAATTGATTCATGTTATTCATATCTATTTAATCATGTTATATGCGAAATTGATTCATGATTATTTAAGAGTTATTGTGGATTTATTATGAGTATTTTTGCGGCCATGTTGTATGTGAATCTACGATGAAATTACTATTGTTGAAAGCTTGTAAATAAGCATATGTATTATTTGTTTGGCGATGACGTATTATGTACTTATGTATTGTATGTAAGTTTTTGGGATTTTGCAATCCTTATGCAAAATTAGACGATGCCATCATGTCGTAACACATGCAAACTATAGGCTTAACATGACTGTGTAAACTTTCATGATGGATCCATTTGCTTTTATGATAAATCTACAACTTTTATGTTAACATATGTTAGATATATATGCTCTTATGTTAAATCTACAACTTTTATGTTAACATATGTTTGATCTATATGCTCTTATGTTAAATCTACAACTTTTATGTTAACATACGTTAGACTCATATGTTTATCTACAACGCTTATGTTAAACTCATATGCTTTATGTTAGATTTATGACTTCTATGTTAGATCCACATATGTTAGACTCATATGCTTTTATGACAAATCTACAACTTTTATGTTAGTAGATTCATATGCTTTTACGACAAATCTACAACTTTTATGTTAGTAGACACATATGTTAGACTCATATGCTTTTATGACAAATCTACAACTTTTGTGTTAGTAGACACATATGGTAGACTCATATACCTTTTATGTTAAGATCTATGCTAGTTGATTCAACCCCTATGCAAGTTCACTACTACATGTTTAATTAGGTTTGGCGTAGTTTTATGAACAACTCTTATGTTATGATTCATGTTGCATAAATTAAGTTTGCAAGTTCATAATTAAAAGTATATTGTTCCTTGCCCATTCAAGAGACACCTATTAATTTAGATCCTATTTCAATGCAAACTTACCTCTACATGACATGTTTAAATTGTGTAAATTCATATGCTATGATTTAGGATAGTTGGATCTAAAAGTACAAGTTCCCTTTTTTATGCTAAGTTAATTTTGTACATGTTTATGATTCATGTTGCAAGTTCATCATCACATGAAGAATCTATATTTCACATATGTTATGTTGTTAGAATAATTCATGTTTTTCTCTTTTCCCTTTTATGTTTATAAGTTGGGCTAAAATATTTAGTCCAACATTCCTTGTAATTTTGCAAACATAAATGCGGGGGATATCGTGGGGATAAACATGAAAATATATGAAAATTGGCATGTTTGGCACATGCCAGATATTGATGACATTTAATGGTATAAATTTTATATACCAAACATGATGAACTTGATTAGAGGGAAAGTGGGCCATGTCAATAAATATTTGACAAATTTACATATAAATATAAAAGGATAAAAAGGGAAATATTAGAAAAGACGAATATGCTTAACCCGAGGTTGGATTGAGTTGTGATGTAAACCTGCACGGACCCGCCCAGCTGTCCAGTAATCACAACAATATCTATCCAATGTAGGAGGTTAAGGCATTGAGCCCAATAAAGACCCGAGGTTATACTGAGTTGTGGCGTAAGACTGTCCGGAACCGCCCGGCATACAGGCAGCTACAACAATACCTGTCTAATGTGAGTGGTTGGTGCTTTAATAAGACAATTAAAGCTAAGCTAGAATTGGTAGGGTTAAGTCAATTAAATAAATACTTAACCAAATTTAACATATTAACTAGACTAGAAGGTGGGGTTAAGTAAACTTAATACATTTAAACAAATTTAACATGTTAACTAGACTAGAAGGTGGAGTTAAGTAAAATTAGAATACTTAACTATTATAACATGTTAATTAGACAAGTGGGTGAGGTTAAGTAAGTTTAGAACACTTAACCGTTATAACATGTTAGTGAAACAAATGGTAGGGTTAAAGTTAACTAAGGTAACACTTAACCAATATATATATATATATGTATATGTATATGTATATGTATATAACATGGTGAATGAACAGGGTTAAGTTAATAAATCACACTTAACCAATCCAACATGATAAGTGAGAAAGGTTAAGTTAATAGGAAACACTTAACCAACATGACATGACGAGTAGGAGGGTTAAGTACATATCGGGTTGGTGGGTAATATCAGTAAATATAGGCCCACAAACTTAACCATCAATAAACATACTTGAATCAGTAAGAGGTTAAGTACATATCGGGATGGTGGGTAATATCAGTAAATATAGGCCCACAGACTTAACCATTAATAAACATGCTTTAATCGGTGGGAGGGTTAAGTACATCACGGGTAGGTGGGTAATATATGTATATATAGGCCCACAAACTTAACCACTAGGAAACCCTAGTAACGAGGACCCATTTCAGCAGCAACCCAATTAGGTATCATGGTATCCTGAAACTAGGCAGGGTGGGGCACGATTACTGGGCTGATTGTAAGTGGTCAAAAATGACGGCGGTAGGTGCATAGTGTGGGTTCTAACGGGGTGCGGGCGTGCACACACTCCGGAGCAGACAAACAGGGCACTGGGGCACCAGTAGTATAACCTATGTATTCTAGAATTGTGTCGGGCCGCCACCATGGGTCTTGATACACCCCATGGTGGGACCAACATAGGTATCTACAATTCCTGGGGGCTGTATGAAACACGTGACACATGCGTGCAGGTAGGGAGCCGATCGATAGGGTAGTAAGGGTACATCTAACATATTCATGGCAATTGGGCTGACTGAGGTGGAATCCTCAAAATAGATGTACACCTGAAGGCTACCACAACTGTGGGGATTGGGATCATATTTATACAGATTACTAGTTGGGACACTAGTTAGGAGGTGCAGAGATATAGAATGGGGTGCGATAGTATATTCGGTTTAAACCGTCTTACCTCGGTTGATGATACTGTCCTATTTACAGTTTATTCCTATCATGATCTTTCTCTTATTCATGCACTGAAGAGTCACTAGACTTACTCAGGCTTTATGTCTGACTCTATTTTTCTTTTGTCTTCTTTCCTTCCGTTTCCCCCGCCCCAGGTCCGCAGGGGAGGGAATATTCCAGCTTAGTCAGACTCTTTGCAAGCTTCAAGATAGTGGATGTATGATTTGGACTCTCTTTCCTTGGATTATGGCTTTGGATACATTCTATGGGGACTTATGCTATTTTGTTTTACTTTATGCTTCTTCATGGAAAATCAAGACAGAGATTATGATATAATGGTTTGAAAGTTTGTTTTAAGACAATTTGTTGTAATGCTTTTGTTATGAACCAAATTTAAATAAATGACTATTTTCTTTTCCACTGCTTATTTATATCTGTCTTGTAAATTATCTGTGTCTTTTACCTATAAACCTCCACCAAAGTTAAGGCATTCCCTTTGTGAGTAACCTTAATGGGGATGGGGTGTTTCACTTGGTATCAGAGCGAGGTTTACCGGAATAGATAAAAAGATTTGAAAAATTATTTTCAAAACGGTTGTTAAAGAAGCATATTCAAAAGAAAAGTTTTATTTTAAAGGCATATTCCCCAAAGCCATATGCACTATCTTTTGATCCTCTGCTTGAATCCTTGTTTCTTCTTTCTTGAGTCTTTGGGGCTCCTGGCTTTCTAGGAGGTAACCTCATCGCAGCATGGTTTCGTAGGCTTGAAGACACTACAACATCGGTTAAAGGGCGAAGAAGTGCCCAACCTCCATCTATAGCCACATTAGTTTCACTTGCGGTTAATTTTCTTCCAAGATTTGTAGGGATCTTTGTGCGATAGAGGTAGCTTTCGAGAGACCTGTCAACATGTTACACAAGGATGGTAAAGGCGAGAGATGAATAGTTGTGGCAGGTGCCCTAGGTAGGAAGAAAGACTGACCTTGAGAAAGGTAAAAACTACATAGCAACTTTTAGCTTTAGACCCTCAGATTTGTAACATGATGGATAAGCTTAGTAGAGGAGAGACCTCTAATCATCTTAGTATATACACTAGGTATCAAGGTTAACATCTGTTTATCTTGGAAAGATAGTTCGACTACATTGGATACCCTCTAGCATAGTAAGTGATCGAGGTCCTATCTTTACTAGTGGGTTTTAGAAATGGAGGGCAAGAAGCTTCGCAATCATGAATATTAATTAGTTAATGTACTGTGGAGTGAAGCACAAGAAGATGTGATGTGGGAGACTGAAGATAAGACACACGTATCATACCCTTTTTCTTAAGGATATATCCTTGATCTTTTTATAGGAATCTTATGCATACTCATTTCTATCTTTTTAGGTATATCCTCTAGGTCATATCTTCGATCCTTAGGTAGGTATAAACCAATGGTTGAAACATGTGTTTGAGACATGTTATGTTTGGTGGATGCAAGTTGATGCAAGTGTTTGCTAGTGGTTGCTCGTGGATGCATTTACACACATTAGGCACTAGATCGGCTCAGTCACCTTTTCATATTGCATATGGATCCAAGTGCATATGTTTGTATATGGATTAAAAATTGATGTGTTATCATATGGATGTTGCATATGGATGAATGAATATGCACGCATATAGTATTTACATGGCTAGGGGTGCTTGCATACATATTGGACGCATGACACTCTCATAATTCGCATTAAGGAGGTCAACTGAATCAGTAGACCGCCTAATTTTGCATTAGATAAGAACATATACACACACTATGCATATGAACATGAAAGCATTAGAAGTCTTGTAAGGATTATGGATGCCTATGTTTGATGATTGAGTAGATGGATGATTGGATGGTAGGATATACGTTCTCCTTGACTTGAAGATTTCGGGGACGAAATCCTTTAAGGAGGGGAGAATGTAACACCCCGAATTTTCGGTTAACATTATAATAAAAAATTAAAAAATACTTAATTTAAAACGTGAGAACTAAGTAAAACGGACATTACCATTGCATTCGTCTCGGAATTCTGCTTGAGATAGAATCCGAGTTTGCGTAAAACGGATAACGTATGAAGAAGATATCTTTGAATAAAAAATGTCATGTTGTCATAAATGTGTTATTAGAATAAAGTGGTCATTTTGTCATAAATGGGTTATTAGAATAAATTAAAAATGTCATGAGAATAAAAAAGAACATTTATGCTAGAATAAAAAAATGACATTTATGTAAGGATTCAAAAAAAAGTCATTTATGTTAGATTAGAAATGTCCTTATATTGAAATGGTCATTAGATTTAAAATGTTATTTATTAGGGAATGTCATTAGATTAAAAATATTCATTTATTGGTTTCTTCTAAGGTGGATGGCCTTGATGGATCCTTGCTTGAACGGATGGCTCTAATTAAATTGAAAATCTATATAAGCAACCGAAGACTCAAACCTAAAACCTAATCAAAAATAAGAACAATGGCCGTCATGCTGTCACTCCAAAGCCTAGAGTAGCCGCCACAAAGTAGAAGCTAAGTGAAGATAATAAAATCAATTCAACTTAAGTCTAATCTAATCTTAACAACGAATTCAACATCAAAGGCGTGCTAATCAAATTCAGAACTCAGATTTCAGAACCCAAGAATTCCTTTAAATAGTAAGTATGGTTATTTTTCAGTTATGAATGAAATAAACATGTGATTTGCAATGGAATGTAAATAGAATTCGTATCATGTTATGTGCGAAATTGATTCATGTTATTCATATCTATTTAATCATGTTATATGCGAAATTGATTCATGATTATTTAAGAGTTATTGTGGATTTATTATGAGTATTTTTGCGGCCATGTTGTATGTGAATCTACGATGAAATTACTATTGTTGAAAGCTTGTAAATAAGCATATGTATTATTTGTTTGGCGATGACGTATTATGTACTTATGTATTGTATGTAAGTTTTTGGGATTTTGCAATCCTTATGCAAAATTAGACGATGCGACATGCAAACTATAGGCTTAACATGATCGTGTAAACTTTCATGATGGATCCATTTGCTTTTATGATAAATCTACAACTTTTAAGTTAACATATGTTAGATCTATATGCTCTTATGTTAAATCTACAACTTTTATGTTAACATATGTTAGATCTATATGCTCTTATGTTAAATCTACAACTTTTATGTTAACATATGTTAGACTCATATGTTCATCTACAACGCTTATGTTAAACTCATATGTTTTATGTTAGATTTATGACTACTATGTCAGATCTATATGGAATTTTGGCCCTTAAAAATGGAAATTTTGCAAAAGACCTCGGTTTTCGACGAAACCACTTTTGTTGGATCCGTGATGTCAAGTTATTGCTAAGTTTCAAAATTTGTAATTTTTTGAATCAATATGTGAGCGTGGCGAAGGAAAATGCGGTTGACCAGTTTCAGTTGATTTTAATCGACTGGAAAATGACCATTTTTCAATCGGTCTTGGAATTTGACGAAATTAGTTTCGTTAGGACCATATCGTCAATACGAAGCAAAAAAATATTTTTCGGGAATTTTTAGAGTCCGTATGTGGCCCCGATAAATTGAAATGTGCGTTCAAATTCAATATATAGATTTATATTTTGATTTTGACGGAAACTGATCGAAACAGTCGAATCAGCTTATGATACATATCCCATTGTGTTCGGAATAGGGGTAATTAGCTATGGACGACAGTCAGTGGGTCTCGTTTGGAGGTCGAAATAAAAAGTTGCTTTATGGGAATTTAAAATAAATTAATTAAATTATATATATATATATATATATATATATATATATGCACCCCCTTCATTCTCTAAACCTAAATTAGAATGCACCCCCATTTTCAAATCGATTTATCCCCATCGCTCCACCTCGCTGTCCTCTAGGCTGATAGCCACCGTGAGACGACCCGAAATCCCGTTCTCACGAAAACAAGGGTTATCTTTGGTTGCCGTCGATGATGGTTAACACTGGAGCTGTCGTTAATCTTAACTTTAGCTCTTCGAAAGCTTCCTCACTTTCTGGAGTCCATTTAAATTTAGAGTGCTTCTTTGTAAGCTTTGTTAAATGGCCAGATATCTTCGAAAAGTTTTTAACGAACTTCCGGTAATAGCTAGCCAATCCGAGAAAACTGCGGACTTCAGTGGGGGTACTGGGCTGTTTCCAATTCTGAATAGCCGTGATTTTACTTGGATCCACAGCGATTCCTTCTTTCGATACAACATGGCCCAGAAATTTCACTTCTTCCTGCCAGAAGATACATTTGGAAAACTTTGCTATTTTAAAAATCTAACTTTGCTGTTTTAAAAATCTAACTTTGCTATTTTAAAAATCTAACTTTGCTATTTAAAAAATCTAACTTTGCTATTTTAAAAATCTAACTTTGCTATTTTAAAAGGAATGTTAATTTCATTTCAGAACTATGCTAAATTAGTAGATTAACTAAACTAATTACCTTATATAAACAAAGACAAATAAAGAAATAAATTATAATTACCCTTTTTTTTCCACTGTTTATCACGTCGAGGGGGGGGGGGGTCTCGACTGGAGTTGGCGGTCGCTGGTCGGTGAGGTGGAGCGCCGGAGGGAGGGGGATCACCTATGGAGGCGCGACTCCGGTGGCAGTGGCATGGTGGGGACTCGCGGATCCCACCCCGCGTTCGAACCTCGAATTGGGGAGGGTTGGAAGGAGGAGGCGGAGCGGAAGTGGGGGCGTGGCTGGCGATGTGCGGTGGCGGATCCGGCGGCTACTGGGGTGGCGAAGGCGAGGGGGCGACGGGGTTCAGGGGCGATCGACGATGGGGTTTTATATTTTTTTTCTTTTTCTTTTTCTATTTAATGAAATCGGGGGGGGGGGGGCAGAAAGAGAAAAGGGAGGGAGATATATATATATTTTTTTATTTTATTAATTAATTTAATTGCATAAAGTTGACTTTTACCCACGACCTCGAAACGAGGCCCACCGCCTATCGTCCATAGCGTTTTACCCCCATTCCGAACATAATGGGATATGTATCGCAAGCTGATTTGATCGTTACAATCAGTTTCCATTGAATTTATATTTAAATCACTATATTGAATTTTAAACGTACATTTTAAATTACCGGGGGCACATACTAACTCTAAAAATTCTCGAAAAATATTTTCTAGCTTCGTATTGACGATACGGTCCTAACAAAACTAGTTTCATCGAATTCTGAGACCGTTTGAAAAATGGCCAATTTCCAGTCGATTAAAATCAACTGAAACTGGTCAAACGCGTTTTCCTTTGCCACGCTCACATATTGATTCAAAAAATTATGAAATTTGAAACCTAGCAATAACTTCACATCCCGGACCCAACAAAAGTGGTTTCATCGAAATCCGAGGTCGTTTGCAAAATGTCCATTTTTAAGGGCCTGAATTCCATAGCGACTATTCAGAATTTTCAACTGGACATATCTTTTGATTCCCGCTATCAAATTTCGATTTGTCAGATTCGTTGGAAAGATATTATCAATTAGATCCTAATGTTTTTGGTTTCACTAAAATCCGGATTATTTTGCACCCGGTATATTCAATTGAAGTTTGAAATCGAATTATCGAACTACCGCGCCATTTTCAATTCTATATATAATTATAATTAATTATATTCGTTTTCAAATGTTGATTCAAACTCAGTTTTCATCGCCATTATTTAAAATATTTATTTTAAATATTTAAAATCCATTATTTTAGCCAATTTAAAATTTTTAAATTGGTTCAGATTTTCTGGGTCGTTACACACCGCCGCCGCACCTCTCCGTCGAAGCCTCCTCCTCCTCCCCAAGCCTCCACTGCCAAATCGATGCCATCCTCCTCACACTCGAGCCCCAAGTCGCGAGCTCCCCTATCGCGAACCCAAACTCGCCGCGCCACCCCTCCCTTACCTAAGCACGCCACCGCACCCACCGTCGTGCCCTAGCGACGCCGACGCTGCCTTAGCCCCCTCCGCGCGGTCACTGCTCTGGCGAGCCACCTGTTCCCCTTTCTTAAGTCCAAAACCCATCCTCACAGCCAAACCGCCCTTCCACCGCCTGGATCGGCCACCCGGTTCGATTGTGAACCCCCACCAAACGCTGTAAGTAATTTAGTTTATTTTTAAATTAAACCCATTTGATTTTTAATCTAATTAAAACTTTGATTCAAGTAAAAAGGCAAAAAAGGAATGATTTTTATTCGTATGATGAGGCGAAAAAGGAGTGAGTTTTGTTCGTAGGGAGAGGGGAGAAAAATATATTTTTTATTATGAAGTTAGTGTGATAAAAATATGATCTTTCTTATATGAACACCATTGTAAAAATAGAATTTTTATCTATATAATAGCGGTGTAAAAATAGAATTTTTATCTATATAATAGCGGTGTAAAAATAGATTTTTTACCTATATAGTAGCGGTGTAAAAATAGAGTTTTTATCTATATAGTAGCAGTATAAAAATGTGATTTTTATCCATATAGCATTGTTATAAAAATGTGATTTTTATATATATAGCAACAATATAAAGATGCGATTTTTATATATGTAGTGGATGTGGACAACGAAAGTGATACAAGGCAAGTGGCGAAGATTTTCTATATAAGAAAAGTCGCGGTGTATTGGATTAGCTAGTCGGTGAGAACTTCTCACTTTAAATCTTGTTTTCTAGTAAAATTATATACTAGGATGTAGACGGTGCTTAACAGTACCCGACACCCGTCGTCCACAGACCATGGACGACTTGTATGCTTGTTTGATGTGCTATGAAGTTTGTTTGTGATGTTGATGTGAAATGGATAATGAAACATTCATGTGTTGAAATAAATTAATTATCGTTAAAAATATTATTTTTAACGTGAATGTGAATAAATAAATATTCATTTACAAACCGGACGATTTGTTTATGTACACCTATTTGAAGGACATTGATTGGGATGATAAATTTTACACATCGCCCAACTGCACAAATAATATTCAGTGTTTGTGGGTTGAAACCCTACACGGGTGTTGGGATGATATTTGACATACAAAAATCTCAATTGTTTAGTGGTATGTCTATCGTTTGATTGACAGACTGTATGAGCGTTAATTAGTTATATTTAATGCTTATGCAGTTGTGTGGTGTACTATGGATGATGGTTGATTATTTATCGTTGCTATTATATGCATGTGTTGTATGGAATCCATATAATTAATATTATATGGTAATTGATTGGGCCTCATTCTAATTGGGAAGATAAAATATATATTCATCTGTTGAATATAATAAAGAATATTCACGTGTTGAATAAAATATATATTCATATGTTGAAAATATTCATGTGTTGAATAAAATATATATTCATGTGTTGAATAAAATATATATACATGTGTTGAATAGAATAAAGAATATTCATGCGTTGAATAAAATATATATTCATGTGTTGAAAATATACATATGTTGAGTAAAATATTTTAAACAATAAAATTTACATCTTTATCATAATTTTATAAAATATATTAAATAGTAAAAATAGTCATGTGTTGACGATACTCATGTGTTGAGAATATTCATGTGTTGAAGGAAACATAGATTCATGTGTTGAATAGAATAAATATTCATTTGTTGAATAGAATAACGAAGTTATTGAAATATATAAAGCCGTGTTGATTAGATATGCGCCATTTTGACGCGAACAATATTTATATTGATTATATTCGTTTTTGTAATGAATATAGAAAAAGAAGTGATTTCAAAATATAACGTTTTGAAAATATTATCATTTATATATTAATGATATGAAATATTCAATTTTGATTTGAAATTGAATATGAAGTTGAAATCGTTTTGAAAATGAATTTAAAACGATTTATAAAATACGTTTTGAATTGAAATCGATGAAATATATATAATATATATATTAATGGCCTGAATAGAACGCGCCGCGCCACGGCAGTTCGCGAATTTCGACCATTGACTTCGAATTGACGTGGCGGGAGATCCGACTGTCGGATTCCCCTGAAACTAGATCCGTTGGGTTCGTATCGAAATGAGCTTTCCAATGAATATTAGAAATTTGAAATCTAACGGTTGGATTTGGAATTATGTCCAAATCAAATTTGGAAAAGGTCGTTGTAAGTGCAGTTCGGTGGCCATTATTGGAAACCGACTGTACGGGCCTTGATAAAATTATTAAAAATATTAATAATTTATGTAAAATCATAATGTTTTAATTGGAAAGAACTGGGATGAAAAACTCCACATTTGAAAGGATAAAAATATATTTTTATCGAAATGAACTAGTTTTGAACTAGATCTGAAGTGGTTTTAAAAATAATCAGAATTTCCAATACGTGAATTGGAATGTATTTGAATCGAAATTATCTTCGGAATATTTCGATGTGGGATTTCGTGATTATACAGATATGGTTGTGGAAATTTGAAAGATATATTTATATCGTTATTTCCAATACGATATTTGTTGGTTTCAGGATTTGATACTGAATATAAGCCGATATATTTTCTATTCAGAGCCTTGTATTTAATATCAAATGAGATTTTGGGGTTTATCGTGAATGGTGTCTTAAATAACATTATTCTTGAATCCAGTTTAGAAAAGAATAAATCTTTTAATTAAGATTTAGTGAAATTGTCCAGTTAATCAGTATTTAATTAGAATTGAATTTAAATTGGTTTTTGGGTTTATCGTGAGCGGTATTTTGAATAACACCTGTTCTTTAACCCGATTAACAGTGGAATGTGATTTTGGCTTTATCATGAACCGTGTTTTAGATGACATTGGTTCTTTAACCCAGTTAAAGTCAAGATATTAATTTTTGGGAAGATTAAAACCAAGTGGAGTTTTAATGAATCTTTAATTAGATTAAAGTGATCAAGAATAGAGTACCACCAGTTTTGCTCCAAGCGATAGTTAAATCTTTAATTAGATTTGAACGTGAAATGGTAATTAATATTTACCGATAACACTGTGGTGTTAGATATAGAGTATTACCAGTTTTTCTCCATGGGATGAATAGGTTGGGATTGGGAAATAAAATAAATAATTACTTCGGTGTGGTTCGCTAATCCTGACTAGTTTGGAAAACCTTAACATGGTTTGAAATGATATCCAAAGGAAGATTAAAAAATAAATTTAGAAGAATTTATCTTTGATAAAATTAATGGGAACCTTTCCCTAAGAGTGTGAAAATTTGAATAGAAGAATATTCTGAGTTCGAATGAGGCGTATGTTGGGTTTGTGTAACATTTGTTTATTATATACGCGGGTTATTCGGAAAGGTCGGGTTTATACCCATTCTGAATAACCAATTCGACGATAAGTCGAAGATGAAGACGGTGGTTGAAGACCGGAAGTCTTCACATCGTTTGGATGATTATTGATGATCTTGATTGGGCTGTACACCCAAAAGGAGGGAATCAGTTGGTGATCGTCCAGACGTACTTGGAGATCGATGGATATGCGAGGAAAGTGCCTCCGGTTTGGTTCAGACCCAGAACGAACTTGTAAATGGACTGTGTGTTTGACATTGGATTTTATTCTATGTTGATTGATCTCTATTAAATATACATCTGTTTGGCGGCGGAGAATTTATTCTCTTGCTTAACGCCCTTCTCTGAGACATACAAGCTCAGAGGTTGTATATTGATGGACATCAGTCGCATGGAGTGAATTGCCTTTGTGGCATGCCTAAGTGGCAAATGATCAAGGCTTCTGTTGAAAAGCAAAGTCTTGTGGTTGATGATCAAAGAACGACCTATGTGGCATAGCTTTGTGTATAGCGTGAATTCGCGAGCCTCACACCTCGGTATGAGTAAAAAACGGGATAGTGACTGCAGGGAGAGCATGACGTTTCTTTCTAGCTATAGGTGATGTCAGTGACCTATCAGCCCTGACATTTATATACTTTTTACCTGTGTAGTTTTTGGATGTGAGGCGCCTTGAATATATGGTTGATAACTGGCATTATTTGAACTGACGTACATACCATTATATAGGTCTGTTAGGACCAGGAAACGTGTGCTCAGGAATAATTAATCCTCAAAAGTAAGAGAGGACCGACCCTGAAGATCCAAGGATCGCTGTGTGTGGTCCTGAGGCATTTGATAGAGTGTCTCAAACGGAGGGGAGCTTGCCCCTTGCCTCGACTCATGACGGAAATCCAATTTCCAATACGTGATATTGCGGTTTTATTTGTAGAGCCTAGTATGGCGACATGATATATGGTACCCATGTCGTCTATGATTGATATTTATGATTGAAATTGTTTTGACACTATACACTTGTAATAGTATCAAATGATTTGTTTTAAACGTACCAAGCATGTTTGGCTATTATAAGGGAAAACCCTATCCTCCGGCTTGCGTTGCATTGTGTGATGGGACCTGGGTCTTATAATAGCTTCATTTTTTCAAAAAGCATTGCGCTATTTTGTTATATGCACTAGTGTTCTTGGGAGGAAACCCGTTCCGTGTTATACGGCGTGGTCCCTTGAATTACTCTCTTTTAAAGTAAAGTTTTAAATAATTGTTTTAGTTCTCTCACCAGTCACATGACTGACCTGGAGTTTATTGTTTTAACCTAAACTCTTGGTGCCCTTATTTTCGACACGGGCAGCTAGTAGTTTTGGTTTTGCAGATTTATATTCACAGGATCCTGGTATACAGCTGGAATGATACTCGGAAAGCTCTATATCCGTGTATCTCCTTTCAGTTGTGTGTAGTATTATTTTTCCGCTGCTATGTATTTAAATGTAATTTAAATATATGATATTTGTCAAATGTGTAATATTTATTCATACTCTGTATATTCTTGTATTTTGATGGAATTGTTGTAATAACAATGAAATGTTCTTCTGTTTGTGTTCCGATGTGTGTTGTTCTCAAAGCAATTCGTGCTTTCCTTACCGGGGAAGTTACGGGTCGCTACATAGGATTTAAGTCATAAAAAGATTTTGAGCATAGGATTAGAGCAGTATAAGGATTCGTTTGTTTACATGGTTTTGTAAGTGGGAATCTATTTTAATACCTAGTAGAAATCTTATGAATTCAGCAGTAGATATGTTTGCCGAAGCTGGGTAATTCTTGTGTGTAATTTATCTTTTCTGCAGTTTCTTTATTATTCTATGTTAGCTTTTATTTTTTTAATATCCAATAAACCTTATTTACCCCTTCTAGGTTAATCAAGATCCAACAAATGGTATTAGAGGCAGTGTCTAATTAACACTAGAGTCATGTATTCAACAAACAGTGCTTTTTCCAAGGGACAATCCATAGCTATGCCATTTTGTTCAATGGTAATGATTATGATTACTGGAATGCTAAGATGAAGATATATTTAGTATCTATTGATTATAGTGTTTGGGATTTTATTAACACAAGATACAAAACTCCTACCATGATCATTAATGATGTTGAAATTCCAAAACCAAAGGATAGGTGGGATGCTTGTGATAAGAAATTGTTTTTGACTAATGCTAAAGCAATGAATGCTTTAATTTGTGCCCTTGACAAAACTGAATTTAACAGAGTTTCTCGTTGTAATACTGCATAGGAAATCTGGCATACTTTGGCGGTCACTCATGAAGGAATGCCTCAAGTAAAAGAATCTCGACTTTTCCTACTCAACAATGAATACGAAATCTTCATGATTGTGAAGACCCGCAACCTCCCCGTAAAGGAAAGCGTCGGATAGTTCGAGAACAAGCCACAACAGAACACATACAGAAGAACAGTTCATTGCTTATTACAACAATGCATCAGATTACAAGAATATACAGAGTATAAATGAATATTACACAGAAATATCAGAGATTTAAATTACATTTAAATACATCGCAGCGGAAAAATAATACAATACACAACTAGAATGAGATATACGGATACAAAGCTTTCCGGATATCGTTCCAGCTGTAAACCAGGATCCTGTGAATATAAATCTGCAAAACCAAAACTACTAGCTGCCCGTGTCAAAATAAGGGCACCCAGAGTTTAGGTTAAAACAATAAACTCCAGGTCAGTCATGGGACTGGTGTGAGAACTAAAACAGTTATAAATCTTTATTTTAAATCATTAGGTAAATCAAGGGACCGCGCCGTATAACACGGAACGGGTTTCCTCCCAAGAATACCAGTGCATAAAACAAACAGCGCAATGCTAAATAAAGAAAAATGAAGCTGTTATAAGACCCAGGTCCCATCACACAATGCAACGCAGTCGAGGATAGGGTTTTCCCTTATAACAGCCAAAGAATGCTTGATACGTTTTAAAACAAATCATTTGATACTATTATAAGTGTATAAAACAACTTCAAATCATAAGTATCAATCATAGGCGGCATAAGCGCCCCATCCCACTATGTCGCCATATATAGGATTACAACTAAAACCGCAAATGTCACGTATTTGGAAATTGGATTTCCTTCTATGAACCGAGGCAAAAGATAGTCCTCAAACGATTCGTGACTCTCTAGCCCGAGCCACAGGGTCAGAGCGCATCGACCCTTGGAGCGACAGGGCCGGTCCACCGATGTGGATTAAAATGCCTGAACACTACGTTTCCCCACCCTATGGGGTGTAAGTCTGGTCCGTCAGCCGACCAGAATGCATCGGCCGAAACCGATATAACCGAGGCGCCTCGCAACAGCAACAACCACATAAGTCAAACTCGTCAGGGCGTGTAAAACCACTGACGCCACTTCTAACTAGAAAGAAACGCAAGTCCTCCCTGAGGTCCGTCTCCCGTTTTTGGTTCATACCGGGTGTGAAACACGCGAGGTAAACGTTACACAAAGCTACGCCACAAAGGCCGTGCTTTGATCATCACCACAAGACTTTGCTTTTCAACAGAAGCCTTGATCATTTTCATCTTAGCATGCCACACAGGCAAACCACTCTATGCAACCGATATCAGTCACACAGAATGAAATCCAATGTCAGACACACAGTCCATTTACAAGTCCGTTCTGGGCCTGAACGAAACCGGAGGCACCTAGTACCCCGCATATCCATCGATCTCCAAGTACGTCTGGACGATCACTAACTGTTTCCATCTTCTTGGGTGTACAGCCCAATCAAGATCATCAGTTATCACCCAAACGACGTGAAGACTTCCGGTCTTCGACCATCGTCTTCATCTTCGACTTATCGTCGTCTCAGTTATTCAGAATGGGATAAACCCGGTCTTTCCGAATAACTCGCGTATATATTATAAAAGTGTTACACAAACACAACATACGCCTCATTCCAATTCATTAGTCACTAACCGTAAATTAATCAAGAGAATAATTCCCCAAATATTAACCCCGAAGGCCGAAACCAACATCAGATCAATATCCAGAAAACCATTCTGCTTGGCTAACCGACAGTTAGTTTCTAAATTTCACGTTCAAATCTAATTAAAGATTTAACTATCGCCTGGAGCAAAACTGGTGATACTCCATTCTCGATCTTTTCAATCTAATTAAAGATTCATTAAAACTCCACTTAGTTTTAATCATTATCTGGGTTAAAGAATCAGTGTCATTTAAAACACGATTCACGATAAACCCAAAATCACATTCCATTAATTATCGGGTTAAAGAACAAGTGTTATTTAAAACACTGTTCACGATAAACCCAAAAATCAATACCAATTCAATTCCAATTAAATATCATTTAATTGGTACACTTCATTAAATCTAAATAAAAAGATTTAATCTTTTCTCAGCTGGGTTCAAGAACAGTGTTAGTGAAGACACCATTCACGACAAACCCAAATCACATTCCATTAATTATCGGGTTAAAGAACAAGTGTTATTTAAAACACTGTTCACGATAAACCCAAAAATCAATACCAATTCAATTCCAATTAAATATCATTTAATTGGTACACTTCATTAAATCTAAATAAAAAGATTTAATCTTTTCTCAACTGGGTTCAAGAACAGTGTTAGTGAAGACACCATTCACGACAAACCCAAATCACATTCGATATTCAATACAAGGCTCTGAATAGAAAATATATCGGCTTGTATTCAATATCGAATTCTACGACTAACAAATGTCGTATTGGAAATAACGATATAAATATATATCTTTCAAATTTCCATAACAACATCCGTATAATCACGAATTCCAACATCGAAATATTCCGAAGACAATTTCGATTCAATTCCACTCCAATGCAATCATTGGAAATTTTGGTTATCTTTAAAACCCTTTTTCAAATTCAATTTATTTATTTCAAAATAAATAGAATTATATTTCTAGTTCAAAACTAGTTCATTTCGATAAAAATCTATTTTTATCTTTTCAAATATGGAGTTTTTCATCCCAAATCTTCACAAATCATTTCTTATGATTTTACACAAATTATTACTATTTTTAATAATTTTATCAAGGCCCGTACAGTCGATTTCCATCAATGGCCATCGAACTGCACTTACAGCGACCTTTTTCGAATTTGATTTGGACGTAACTCCAAATCCAACCGTTAGATTTCAAATTTCTAACATTCGTTAAAAAGCTCTTTTCGATACGAACCCAACGGTTCCGGTTTTAGGAGAATCCGACGGTCGGATCTCCCGTAATATCCGTTTGAAATAAATGGTCGAAATTCGCGAACTGCCGCGGCGCGGCGCGTTCTATTCAGGCCATTATATTATATATATAATATATATATAATATATTTCGTCGATTTCTATTTAAAACGAATTATATGAATGGTTATAAAATTCGTTTCAAAATCTATTTCAACTTCCATTTCAATTCTAAGCAAAATTGAATTCTTCTTTATAAATTCGTTTTAAAATTCATTTCTATTCAATTCAAATTTCAATTCAATTTGAATTCATATTCAATTCAATTCATTTCGAAATCGTTTTCAATTCAATTCATTTCGAAATCGTTTTCAATTCAATTCATTTCGAAATCGTTTTCAATTCAATTCATTTCGAAATCGTTTTCAATTCAATTCATTTCGAAATCGTTTTCAATTCAATTCATTTCGAAATCGTTTTCAATTCAATTCATTTCGAAATCGTTTTCAATTCACTTTGAATTCGTTTTCAATTCAATTCATTTCGAAATCGTTTTCAATTCAATTTATTTCGAAATCGTTTTCAATTCAATTTATTTCGAAATCGTTTTCAATTCAATTTATTTCGAAATCGTTTTCAATTCAATTTATTTCGAAATCGTTTTCAATTCACTTTGAATTCGTTTTCAATTCAATTCATTTCGAAATCGTTTTCAATTCACTTTGAATTCGTTTTCAATTCAATTCATTTCGAAATCGTTTTCAATTCAATTTATTTCGAAATCGTTTTCAATTCACTTTGAATTCGTTTTCAATTCAATTCATTTCGAAATCGTTTTCAATTCAATTTGAATTCGTTTTCAATTCAATTCATTTCGAAATCGTTTTCAATTCAATTTATTTCGAAATCGTTTTCAATTCACTTTATTTCGAAATCGTTTTCAATTCACTTTGAATTCGTTTTCAATTCAATTCATTTCGAAATCGTTTTCAATTCAATTTATTTCGAAATCGTTTTCAATTCAATTTATTTCGAAATCGTTTTAAAATCGATATAAATATCGTTTACGTCAAAATGGCGTCAATCTAATCAACTCGGCTTCATATATTCCTTTATTTTCAAATATTCTATTTCAAATATTTCTTTTTCAAATATTTCTTTTTCAAAACTGGAATGAGGCCCAATCAATTACCATATAAAATTAATTATATGGATTTTCATACAACACATGTATATAATGGCATTGAAAATAATCAACCATCAACCAAAGTGCACTACACTGTATAAGCATCAAATATAGATATTCAACGCTTATAACAGCCTGTCAATCAATCGATCGACATATTTAATCAATCAGGATGAGTGAACTTCAAATTTCATCCTAACACCCGTGTGGGGTTTCAAACAATCAAACACATATTTTATTTGTGCAGTTAGGCGATGTGTAAAATTTATCGTCCCAATCAATGTCATTCAAATAGGTGTACATAAACAAACCGTCTAGTTTGTAAATGAATATTCTATTTTATTCACTTCACGTTAAAAATTATATTTTTAACGATAAAACATTTTATTCCAACATATGAATTTCTATTCAGTTCATTCTTTAAATAAAATGATATTTTTATTTTTCTAACACATTTTAGAAAATTTCGGCGGCATAACGGCACGATACTAGAAACGGGACAAGGCCTAGCCTTATCCCCGGTCTAGTGAAGGCCCACGCCATTCACACATCAATCATATTCAATTCGTTATGCAAACCACAAGATTTTGGAGTAAGAGTCTAACCTAGCCTTACTCCTTCGCCTTATCACGGCGCACGTCTAATCCTAACCAATTTATCGATTCGATTTTTCACACCACAAACCACATTCAAACCAATATCGCAATCAATCACCAAACAGCCAAACAAACAAGTCCATGGTCTGTGGACGATTGTGTCGGGTGCTTCTAAGCACCGTCTGCATCCTAGTATATATATAAAACTAGAATAGAAATTGAAAGGTGAGAAATTCTCACTTATAGCTATCCTAGCTCCACGGCTCTTCATTTGCAGAAGTCTTCGTCGTTTCGCCTTTTTGTCACCTTCGTTGCCCAAGGCCACTATATATATAAAAATTGAATTTTTATTTCAAAGCTCAATATATAAAAATCGAATTTTTACTTCAAAGTTCAATATATAAAAATCGAATTTTTACTTCAAAGTTCAATATATAAAAATCGAATTTTTACTTCAAAGTTCAATATATAAAAATTGAATTTTTACTTCAAAGTTCAATATATAAAAATCGAATTTTTACTTCAAAGTTCAATATATAAAAATCGAATTTTTACTTCAAAGTTCAATATATAAAAATCCTATTTTTCTATCTTAAAGTTCAAACCATTTTCTTTTTAAAGTTCAAACCATTTTCTTTTTAAAGTTCAAACCATTTTCTTTTTAAAGTTCAAACCATTTTCTTTTTAAAGTTAAAACCTTTTTCAATTTAAAGTTAAAACCTTTTTCAATTTAAAGTTAAAACCTTTAGAAATCAGTTTTAAAAACTTAAATAAAAATCAGTTTTAAGAACTTAAATAAAAATCAGTTTTAAGAACTTAAATAAAAATCAGTTTTAAGAACTTAAATAAAAATCAGTTTTTATTCTTTTCTTTTAAACATTTTCTGTTTTATATTTTCAAAATCACTCCTAATTTTATTTTAAAACCTTTCTAACTTTATTTTCATAATGCTCTATATATATATATATATATATATATATAAAATGAAAATAAAGGCTGCCTTTATATTTAAAAAAAAAAAACTGCATTTATATTATATAAAAAAAAAACCTGCATTTATATTACATAAAAAAAAAACCTGCATTTATATTACATAAAAAAAAATCTGCATTTATATTATATATAAAAAAAAAAAATCTGCATTTATATTATATATAAAAAAAACTCTCCTTTACAGACTCTGTTATATATTTTTTTTTTTGTTATATTGAATAAACTAAATTAAACATTTTAGATAAACTAAAATAAAATTAGAAACTTACAGTTGAAACGAAGGAGAGGGAGGGACCTGCGTCGGGGTGGGCTGCGCTGCGTCGTTCGAGGAGGGAGCGGGTTCTGGTGGCGGCGAGTTCTGGTCATGGGGGGATGCGCTGTCGATTTCAAGCCTGGAGGGGGGGATTTCGAGATGGGAGGAGAAAGGGGGAAAGCGGTGGGAGGGAGGAGGGCCGGAGCACACCAATGTGGGGTGGTGTCTCGAGCGGAGGGGGGCGGCGGCTTGGCGTCCACGGTGAGGCGGCTTCGAGCTCTGGCGATTTTTTTTTTTTCTCTTGGATCTGAATGAGGAATCGGGGGGGGGGGGCCAAAGAAGAAGAATAGGAGGGATTTTTTTTTTTTATTTTATTATTTAATTATTTATTTTTGCCAAAGGGTTGACTTTCATATACGACCTCGAAACGAGGCCCACCGCCTGTCGCCCATAGCGTTCTACCCCCATTCCGAGCACAATGGGATATGTGTCGTAGGCTGATTCGACTATTTGAATCAGTTTCCGTTAAATTTACATTTAAATCACTATATTGAATTTTAAACGTACATTTCAAATTACCGGGGCCTCATACTAACTCTAAAAATCCCACAAAAATATTTTCTAGCTTCGTATTGACGATACGGTCCTAACAAAACTAGTTTCGTCGAATTCTGAGACCGTTAGAAAAATGGCCAATTTTCAGTCGATTAAAATCAACTGAAACTGGTCAAATGCGTTTTCCTTTGCCACGCTCACATATTGATTCGAAAAATTATGAAATTTGGAATCTAGCAATAACTTGACATCACGGATCCAACAAAACTGGTTTCGTCGAAATCCGTGGCCGTTTGCAAAATTGCTATTTTTAAGGGCCTTATATATATAAAAATATATATAAATTCCACAGCGACTATTTCTAATTTTAAACTGGACATATCTTATCATTTCTAAAATGAAATCTCAGTTTGTTAACTTCGTTACAAAGATATAGTTATACAGATTCAAATATTTCTTGTTTCGTTCAATTCTGACTTATATTGAATTATGTATATTCATTTGAAATTAGAAATCGAATTTTCGAACTACCGCGCCATTTTTAATTCCTTTTATAATTATATATAATTATTATATATTCTAACGACGACGTATATAATATATACGTCGAATTTCAATTCAAAATAAATTTCTCGTCGATATTATTTAAAATATTTCATTTTAAATAATCAAAATTCGCTAAAATTGCCAAAATAAAAATTTCAAACTGGCCCAGAATTTCCGGGTTGTTACAATCTCCCCCACTTAAAACTTTTCGTCCCCGAAAAGGAACAAAGTCGAAAGTGGTTTGATTAATCAACACTACGTTCGATCTGGCTTCCCTTCTCCAACTTTTCAGTTTCTGAGAATTTTCAAAATTTCAAAAATTTGGCTAACACCCTAAATTTTCGAAAAATTTCGCCATAACCTCCCCTGCACCGGGAGCATCGGGGAATTTCAAATAGCTTCCCCGGTCCTTCAGATCTCAAAAAGAAAAAGAAAAAGCCAAGCGGCTAGCCAATAGGCTCACAAAATCATCATCACCCAAACAAAACAGGAAATTATGTAGTAAACATGTACCTGTTTGTCGGGCAAACAAATTTTATTCTCTGGCTCTAGCCTCCTTGCTATGACCTGTTCAATGATATACATGTATATGCAAGCAGATGCGACCAATTTTCAATATAATCCAATATTTGATTCAATTAGGCTAAATGGCTAAAAATTAGCAAACAAATGAACAAACAACACAAACATCAATCAATTAGTGACTTTAACGTTTCAAATTGATAATTTTACTACATATAAAGAAAATCATGTTTTTGATGCCAATTCACAACAAATAAATCTATCTATATAAGTTTTGGTTCTCACACCAGTCTAATGGAAATATATAGGAATCACACCTTCGAAACACGAACATAATTATTGATGATGCCATGGTCATTATCAACATCATCTCCGGGCGACTAGAGTGTGACTCTATATCTATCCAGTATATTAAAACTTCGAATACACGCGGATCAGACGTATACGCAAAATCTATATATACTGGACTGTCCAACTCAATATAAATAGATAATCAAATACGAATAATTGATTTAAATTTTCAAAACAAAAATTGTTTTCATTTGAAATATATACTCTTCACACTCGTTCTAGGATACTACTGATCCTATCTCTAACGAGTCATTCACATTGGATATTACTAATCCAATATCTGATGAATTCTTTCGTATGGTTCTAATGTGCCTTGTTCTCTGCTTTGTAAACCAAAGCTCTGATACCACGTGTGAAGACCCGCAACCTCCCCGTAAAGGAAAGCGTCGGATAGTTCGAGAACAAGCCACAACAGAACACATACAGAAGAACAGTTCATTGCTTATTACAACAATGCATCAGATTACAAGAATATACAGAGTATAAATGAATATTACACAGAAATATCAGAGATTTAAATTACATTTAAATACATCGCAGCGGAAAAATAATACAATACACAACTAGAATGAGATATACGGATACAAAGCTTTCCGGATATCGTTCCAGCTGTAAACCAGGATCCTGTGAATATAAATCTGCAAAACCAAAACTACTAGCTGCCCGTGTCAAAATAAGGGCACCCAGAGTTTAGGTTAAAACAATAAACTCCAGGTCAGTCATGGGACTGGTGTGAGAACTAAAACAGTTATAAATCTTTATTTTAAATCATTAGGTAAATCAAGGGACCGCGCCGTATAACACAGAACGGGTTTCCTCCCAAGAATACCAGTGCATAAAACAAACAGCGCAATGCTAAATAAAGAAAAATGAAGCTGTTATAAGACCCAGGTCCCATCACACAATGCAACGCAGTCGAGGATAGGGTTTTCCCTTATAACAGCCAAAGAATGCTTGATACGTTTTAAAACAAATCATTTGATACTATTATAAGTGTATAAAACAACTTCAAATCATAAGTATCAATCATAGGCGGCATAAGCGCCCCATCCCACTATGTCGCCATATATAGGATTACAACTAAAACCGCAAATGTCACGTATTTGGAAATTGGATTTCCTTCTATGAACCGAGGCAAAAGATAGTCCTCAAACGATTCGTGACTCTCTAGCCCGAGCCACAGGGTCAGAGCGCATCGACCCTTGGAGCGACAGGGCCGGTCCACCGATGTGGATTAAAATGCCTGAACACTACGTTTCCCCACCCTATGGGGTGTAAGTCTGGTCCGTCAGCCGACCAGAATGCATCGGCCGAAACCGATATAACCGAGGCGCCTCGCAACAGCAACAACCACATAAGTCAAACTCGTCAGGGCGTGTAAAACCACTGACGCCACTTCTAACTAGAAAGAAACGCAAGTCCTCCCTGAGGTCCGTCTCCCGTTTTTGGTTCATACCGGGTGTGAAACACGCGAGGTAAACGTTACACAAAGCTACGCCACAAAGGCCGTGCTTTGATCATCACCACAAGACTTTGCTTTTCAACAGAAGCCTTGATCATTTTCATCTTAGCATGCCACACAGGCAAACCACTCTATGCAACCGATATCAGTCACACAGAATGAAATCCAATGTCAGACACACAGTCCATTTACAAGTCCGTTCTGGGCCTGAACGAAACCGGAGGCACCTAGTACCCCGCATATCCATCGATCTCCAAGTACGTCTGGACGATCACTAACTGTTTCCATCTTCTTGGGTGTACAGCCCAATCAAGATCATCAGTTATCACCCAAACGACGTGAAGACTTCCGGTCTTCGACCATCGTCTTCATCTTCGACTTATCGTCGTATCAGTTATTCAGAATGGGATAAACCCGGTCTTTCCGAATAACTCGCGTATATATTATAAAAGTGTTACACAAACACAACATACGCCTCATTCCAATTCATTAGTCACTAACCGTAAATTAATCAAGAGAATAATTCCCCAAATATTAACCCCGAAGGCCGAAACCAACATCAGATCAATATCCAGAAAACCATTCTGCTTGGCTAACCGACAGTTAGTTTCTAAATTTCACGTTCAAATCTAATTAAAGATTTAACTATCGCCTGGAGCAAAACTGGTGATACTCCATTCTCGATCTTTTCAATCTAATTAAAGATTCATTAAAACTCCACTTAGTTTTAATCATTATCTGGGTTAAAGAATCAGTGTCATTTAAAACACGATTCACGATAAACCCAAAATCACATTCCATTAATTATCGGGTTAAAGAACAAGTGTTATTTAAAACACTGTTCACGATAAACCCAAAAATCAATACCAATTCAATTCCAATTAAATATCATTTAATTGGTACACTTCATTAAATCTAAATAAAAAGATTTAATCTTTTCTCAGCTGGGTTCAAGAACAGTGTTAGTGAAGACACCATTCACGACAAACCCAAATCACATTCCATTAATTATCGGGTTAAAGAACAAGTGTTATTTAAAACACTGTTCACGATAAACCCAAAAATCAATACCAATTCAATTCCAATTAAATATCATTTAATTGGTACACTTCATTAAATCTAAATAAAAAGATTTAATCTTTTCTCAACTGGGTTCAAGAACAGTGTTAGTGAAGACACCATTCACGACAAACCCAAATCACATTCGATATTCAATACAAGGCTCTGAATAGAAAATATATCGGCTTGTATTCAATATCGAATTCTACGACTAACAAATGTCGTATTGGAAATAACGATATAAATATATATCTTTCAAATTTCCATAACAACATCCGTATAATCACGAATTCCAACATCGAAATATTCCGAAGACAATTTCGATTCAATTCCACTCCAATGCAATCATTGGAAATTTTGGTTATCTTTAAAACCCTTTTTCAAATTCAATTTATTTATTTCAAAATAAATAGAATTATATTTCTAGTTCAAAACTAGTTCATTTCGATAAAAATCTATTTTTATCTTTTCAAATATGGAGTTTTTCATCCCAAATCTTCACAAATCATTTCTTATGATTTTACACAAATTATTACTATTTTTAATAATTTTATCAAGGCCCGTACAGTCGATTTCCATCAATGGCCATCGAACTGCACTTACAGCGACCTTTTTCGAATTTGATTTGGACGTAACTCCAAATCCAACCGTTAGATTTCAAATTTCTAACATTCGTTAGAAAGCTCTTTTCGATACGAACCCAACGGTTCCGGTTTTAGGAGAATCCGACGGTCGGATCTCCCGTAATATCCGTTTGAAATAAATGGTCGAAATTCGCGAACTGCCGCGGCGCGGCGCGGCGCGTTCTATTCAGGCCATTATATTATATATATAATATATATATAATATATTTCGTCGATTTCTATTTAAAACGAATTATATGAATGGTTATAAAATTCGTTTCAAAATCTATTTCAACTTCCATTTCAATTCTAAGCAAAATTGAATTCTTCTTTATAAATTCGTTTTAAAATTCATTTCTATTCAATTCAAATTTCAATTCAATTTGAATTCATATTCAATTCAATTCATTTCGAAATCGTTTTCAATTCAATTCATTTCGAAATCGTTTTCAATTCAATTCATTTCGAAATCGTTTTCAATTCAATTCATTTCGAAATCGTTTTCAATTCAATTCATTTCGAAATCGTTTTCAATTCAATTCATTTCGAAATCGTTTTCAATTCAATTCATTTCGAAATCGTTTTCAATTCACTTTGAATTCGTTTTCAATTCAATTCATTTCGAAATCGTTTTCAATTCAATTTATTTCGAAATCGTTTTCAATTCAATTTATTTCGAAATCGTTTTCAATTCAATTTATTTCGAAATCGTTTTCAATTCAATTTATTTCGAAATCGTTTTCAATTCACTTTGAATTCGTTTTCAATTCAATTCATTTCGAAATCGTTTTCAATTCACTTTGAATTCGTTTTCAATTCAATTCATTTCGAAATCGTTTTCAATTCAATTTATTTCGAAATCGTTTTCAATTCACTTTGAATTCGTTTTCAATTCAATTCATTTCGAAATCGTTTTCAATTCAATTTGAATTCGTTTTCAATTCAATTCATTTCGAAATCGTTTTCAATTCAATTTATTTCGAAATCGTTTTCAATTCACTTTATTTCGAAATCGTTTTCAATTCACTTTGAATTCGTTTTCAATTCAATTCATTTCGAAATCGTTTTCAATTCAATTTATTTCGAAATCGTTTTCAATTCAATTTATTTCGAAATCGTTTTAAAATCGATATAAATATCGTTTACGTCAAAATGGCGTCAATCTAATCAACTCGGCTTCATATATTCCTTTATTTTCAAATATTCTATTTCAAATATTTCTTTTTCAAATATTTCTTTTTCAAAACTGGAATGAGGCCCAATCAATTACCATATAAAATTAATTATATGGATTTTCATACAACACATGTATATAATGGCATTGAAAATAATCAACCATCAACCAAAGTGCACTACACTGTATAAGCATCAAATATAGATATTCAACGCTTATAACAGCCTGTCAATCAATCGATCGACATATTTAATCAATCAGGATGAGTGAACTTCAAATTTCATCCTAACACCCGTGTGGGGTTTCAAACAATCAAACACATATTTTATTTGTGCAGTTAGGCGATGTGTAAAATTTATCGTCCCAATCAATGTCATTCAAATAGGTGTACATAAACAAACCGTCTAGTTTGTAAATGAATATTCTATTTTATTCACTTCACGTTAAAAATTATATTTTTAACGATAAAACATTTTATTCCAACATATGAATTTCTATTCAGTTCATTCTTTAAATAAAATGATATTTTTATTTTTCTAACACATTTTAGAAAATTTCGGCGGCATAACGGCACGATACTAGAAACGGGACAAGGCCTAGCCTTATCCCCGGTCTAGTGAAGGCCCACGCCATTCACACATCAATCATATTCAATTCGTTATGCAAACCACAAGATTTTGGAGTAAGAGTCTAACCTAGCCTTACTCCTTCGCCTTATCACGGCGCACGTCTAATCCTAACCAATTTATCGATTCGATTTTTCACACCACAAACCACATTCAAACCAATATCGCAATCAATCACCAAACAGCCAAACAAACAAGTCCATGGTCTGTGGACGATTGTGTCGGGTGCTTCTAAGCACCGTCTGCATCCTAGTATATATATAAAACTAGAATAGAAATTGAAAGGTGAGAAATTCTCACTTATAGCTATCCTAGCTCCACGGCTCTTCATTTGCAGAAGTCTTCGTCGTTTCGCCTTTTTGTCACCTTCGTTGCCCAAGGCCACTATATATATAAAAATTGAATTTTTATTTCAAAGCTCAATATATAAAAATCGAATTTTTACTTCAAAGTTCAATATATAAAAATCGAATTTTTACTTCAAAGTTCAATATATAAAAATCGAATTTTTACTTCAAAGTTCAATATATAAAAATCGAATTTTTACTTCAAAGTTCAATATATAAAAATCGAATTTTTACTTCAAAGTTCAATATATAAAAATCGAATTTTTACTTCAAAGTTCAATATATAAAAATCCTATTTTTCTATCTTAAAGTTCAAACCATTTTCTTTTTAAAGTTCAAACCATTTTCTTTTTAAAGTTCAAACCATTTTCTTTTTAAAGTTCAAACCATTTTCTTTTTAAAGTTAAAACCTTTTTCAATTTAAAGTTAAAACCTTTTTCAATTTAAAGTTAAAACCTTTAGAAATCAGTTTTAAAAACTTAAATAAAAATCAGTTTTAAGAACTTAAATAAAAATCAGTTTTAAGAACTTAAATAAAAATCAGTTTTAAGAACTTAAATAAAAATCAGTTTTTATTCTTTTCTTTTAAACATTTTCTGTTTTATATTTTCAAAATCACTCCTAATTTTATTTTAAAACCTTTCTAACTTTATTTTCATAATGCTCTATATATATATATATATAAAATGAAAATAAAGGCTGCCTTTATATTTAAAAAAAAAACTGCATTTATATTATATAAAAAAAAACCTGCATTTATATTACATAAAAAAAAAACCTGCATTTATATTACATAAAAAAAAATCTGCATTTATATTATATATAAAAAAAAAATCTGCATTTATATTATATATAAAAAAAACTCTCCTTTACAGACTCTGTTATATATTTTTTTTTTTTGTTATATTGAATAAACTAAATTAAACATTTTAGATAAACTAAAATAAAATTAGAAACTTACAGTTGAAACGAAGGAGAGGGAGGGACCTGCGTCGGGGTGGGCTGCGCTGCGTCGTTCGAGGAGGGAGCGGGTTCTGGTGGCGGCGAGTTCTGGTCATGGGGGGATGCGCTGTCGATTTCAAGCCTGGAGGGGGGGATTTCGAGATGGGAGGAGAAAGGGGGAAAGCGGTGGGAGGGAGGAGGGCCGGAGCACACCAATGTGGGGTGGTGTCTCGAGCGGAGGGGGGCGGCGGCTTGGCGTCCACGGTGAGGCGGCTTCGAGCTCTGGCGATTTTTTTTTTTTTTTCTCTTGGATCTGAATGAGGAATCGGGGGGGGGGGGCCAAAGAAGAAGAATAGGAGGGATTTTTTTTTTATTTTATTATTTAATTATTTATTTTTGCCAAAGGGTTGACTTTCATATACGACCTCGAAACGAGGCCCACCGCCTGTCGCCCATAGCGTTCTACCCCCATTCCGAGCACAATGGGATATGTGTCGTAGGCTGATTCGACTATTTGAATCAGTTTCCGTTAAATTTACATTTAAATCACTATATTGAATTTTAAACGTACATTTCAAATTACCGGGGCCTCATACTAACTCTAAAAATCCCACAAAAATATTTTCTAGCTTCGTATTGACGATACGGTCCTAACAAAACTAGTTTCGTCGAATTCTGAGACCGTTAGAAAAATGGCCAATTTTCAGTCGATTAAAATCAACTGAAACTGGTCAAATGCGTTTTCCTTTGCCACGCTCACATATTGATTCGAAAAATTATGAAATTTGGAATCTAGCAATAACTTGACATCACGGATCCAACAAAACTGGTTTCGTCGAAATCCGTGGCCGTTTGCAAAATTGCTATTTTTAAGGGCCTTATATATATAAAAATATATATAAATTCCACAGCGACTATTTCTAATTTTAAACTGGACATATCTTATCATTTCTAAAATGAAATCTCAGTTTGTTAACTTCGTTACAAAGATATAGTTATACAGATTCAAATATTTCTTGTTTCGTTCAATTCTGACTTATATTGAATTCTGTATATTCATTTGAAATTAGAAATCGAATTTTCGAACTACCGCGCCATTTTTAATTCCTTTTATAATTATATATAATTATTATATATTCTAACGACGACGTATATAATATATACGTCGAATTTCAATTCAAAATAAATTTCTCGTCGATATTATTTAAAATATTTCATTTTAAATAATCAAAATTCGCTAAAATTGCCAAAATAAAAATTTCAAACTGGCCCAGAATTTCCGGGTTGTTACAATCTCCCCCACTTAAAACTTTTCGTCCCCGAAAAGGAACAAAGTCGAAAGTGGTTTGATTAATCAACACCACGTTCGATCTGGCTTCCCTTCTCCAACTTTTCAGTTTCTGAGAATTTTCAAAATTTCAAAAATTTGGCTAACACCCTAAATTTTCGAAAAATTTCGCCATAACCTCCCCTGCACCGGGAGCATCGGGGAATTTCAAATAGCTTCCCCGGTCCTTCAGATCTCAAAAAGAAAAAGAAAAAGCCAAGCGGCTAGCCAATAGGCTCACAAAATCATCATCACCCAAACAAAACAGGAAATTATGTAGTAAACATGTACCTATTTGTCGGGCAAACAAATTTTATTCTCTGGCTCTAGCCTCCTTGCTATGACCTGTTCAATGATATACATGTATATGCAAGCAGATGCGACCAATTTTCAATATAATCCAATATTTGATTCAATTAGGCTAAATGGCTAAAAATTAGCAAACAAATGAACAAACAACACAAACATCAATCAATTAGTGACTTTAACGTTTCAAATTGATAATTTTACTACATATAAAGAAAATCATGTTTTTGATGCCAATTCACAACAAATAAATCTATCTATATAAGTTTTGGTTCTCACACCAGTCTAATGGAAATATATAGGAATCACACCTTCGAAACACGAACATAATTATTGATGATGCCATGGTCATTATCAACATCATCTCCGGGCGACTAGAGTGTGACTCTATATCTATCCAGTATATTAAAACTTCGAATACACGCGGATCAGACGTATACGCAAAATCTATATATACTGGACTGTCCAACTCAATATAAATAGATAATCAAATACGAATAATTGATTTAAATTTTCAAAACAAAAATTGTTTTCATTTGAAATATATACTCTTCACACTCGTTCTAGGATACTACTGATCCTATCTCTAACGAGTCATTCACATTGGATATTACTAATCCAATATCTGATGAATTCTTTCGTATGGTTCTAATGTGCCTTGTTCTCTGCTTTGTAAACCAAAGCTCTGATACCACGTGTGAAGACCCGCAACCTCCCCGTAAAGGAAAGCGTCGGATAGTTCGAGAACAAGCCACAACAGAACACATACAGAAGAACAGTTCATTGCTTATTACAACAATGCATCAGATTACAAGAATATACAGAGTATAAATGAATATTACACAGAAATATCAGAGATTTAAATTACATTTAAATACATCGCAGCGGAAAAATAATACAATACACAACTAGAATGAGATATACGGATACAAAGCTTTCCGGATATCGTTCCAGCTGTAAACCAGGATCCTGTGAATATAAATCTGCAAAACCAAAACTACTAGCTGCCCGTGTCAAAATAAGGGCACCCAGAGTTTAGGTTAAAACAATAAACTCCAGGTCAGTCATGGGACTGGTGTGAGAACTAAAACAGTTATAAATCTTTATTTTAAATCATTAGGTAAATCAAGGGACCGCGCCGTATAACACGGAACGGGTTTCCTCCCAAGAATACCAGTGCATAAAACAAACAGCGCAATGCTAAATAAAGAAAAATGAAGCTGTTATAAGACCCAGGTCCCATCACACAATGCAACGCAGTCGAGGATAGGGTTTTCCCTTATAACAGCCAAAGAATGCTTGATACGTTTTAAAACAAATCATTTGATACTATTATAAGTGTATAAAACAACTTCAAATCATAAGTATCAATCATAGGCGGCATAAGCGCCCCATCCCACTATGTCGCCATATATAGGATTACAACTAAAACCGCAAATGTCACGTATTTGGAAATTGGATTTCCTTCTATGAACCGAGGCAAAAGATAGTCCTCAAACGATTCGTGACTCTCTAGCCCGAGCCACAGGGTCAGAGCGCATCAACCCTTGGAGCGACAGGGCCGGTCCACCGATGTGGATTAAAATGCCTGAACACTACGTTTCCCCACCCTATGGGGTGTAAGTCTGGTCCGTCAGCCGACCAGAATGCATCGGCCGAAACCGATATAACCGAGGCGCCTCGCAACAGCAACAACCACATAAGTCAAACTCGTCAGGGCGTGTAAAACCACTGACGCCACTTCTAACTAGAAAGAAACGCAAGTCCTCCCTGAGGTCCGTCTCCCGTTTTTGGTTCATACCGGGTGTGAAACACGCGAGGTAAACGTTACACAAAGCTACGCCACAAAGGCCGTGCTTTGATCATCACCACAAGACTTTGCTTTTCAACAGAAGCCTTGATCATTTTCATCTTAGCATGCCACACAGGCAAACCACTCTATGCAACCGATATCAGTCACACAGAATGAAATCCAATGTCAGACACACAGTCCATTTACAAGTCCGTTCTGGGCCTGAACGAAACCGGAGGCACCTAGTACCCCGCATATCCATCGATCTCCAAGTACGTCTGGACGATCACTAACTGTTTCCATCTTCTTGGGTGTACAGCCCAATCAAGATCATCAGTTATCACCCAAACGACGTGAAGACTTCCGGTCTTCGACCATCGTCTTCATCTTCGACTTATCGTCGTATCAGTTATTCAGAATGGGATAAACCCGGTCTTTCCGAATAACTCGCGTATATATTATAAAAGTGTTACACAAACACAACATACGCCTCATTCCAATTCATTAGTCACTAACCGTAAATTAATCAAGAGAATAATTCCCCAAATATTAACCCCGAAGGCCGAAACCAACATCAGATCAATATCCAGAAAACCATTCTGCTTGGCTAACCGACAGTTAGTTTCTAAATTTCACGTTCAAATCTAATTAAAGATTTAACTATCGCCTGGAGCAAAACTGGTGATACTCCATTCTCGATCTTTTCAATCTAATTAAAGATTCATTAAAACTCCACTTAGTTTTAATCATTATCTGGGTTAAAGAATCAGTGTCATTTAAAACACGATTCACGATAAACCCAAAATCACATTCCATTAATTATCGGGTTAAAGAACAAGTGTTATTTAAAACACTGTTCACGATAAACCCAAAAATCAATACCAATTCAATTCCAATTAAATATCATTTAATTGGTACACTTCATTAAATCTAAATAAAAAGATTTAATCTTTTCTCAGCTGGGTTCAAGAACAGTGTTAGTGAAGACACCATTCACGACAAACCCAAATCACATTCCATTAATTATCGGGTTAAAGAACAAGTGTTATTTAAAACACTGTTCACGATAAACCCAAAAATCAATACCAATTCAATTCCAATTAAATATCATTTAATTGGTACACTTCATTAAATCTAAATAAAAAGATTTAATCTTTTCTCAACTGGGTTCAAGAACAGTGTTAGTGAAGACACCATTCACGACAAACCCAAATCACATTCGATATTCAATACAAGGCTCTGAATAGAAAATATATCGGCTTGTATTCAATATCGAATTCTACGACTAACAAATGTCGTATTGGAAATAACGATATAAATATATATCTTTCAAATTTCCATAACAACATCCGTATAATCACGAATTCCAACATCGAAATATTCCGAAGACAATTTCGATTCAATTCCACTCCAATGCAATCATTGGAAATTTTGGTTATCTTTAAAACCCTTTTTCAAATTCAATTTATTTATTTCAAAATAAATAGAATTATATTTCTAGTTCAAAACTAGTTCATTTCGATAAAAATCTATTTTTATCTTTTCAAATATGGAGTTTTTCATCCCAAATCTTCACAAATCATTTCTTATGATTTTACACAAATTATTACTATTTTTAATAATTTTATCAAGGCCCGTACAGTCGATTTCCATCAATGGCCATCGAACTGCACTTACAGCGACCTTTTTCGAATTTGATTTGGACGTAACTCCAAATCCAACCGTTAGATTTCAAATTTCTAACATTCGTTAGAAAGCTCTTTTCGATACGAACCCAACGGTTCCGGTTTTAGGAGAATCCGACGGTCGGATCTCCCGTAATATCCGTTTGAAATAAATGGTCGAAATTCGCGAACTGCCGCGGCGCGGCGCGTTCTATTCAGGCCATTATATTATATATATAATATATATATAATATATTTCGTCGATTTCTATTTAAAACGAATTATATGAATGGTTATAAAATTCGTTTCAAAATCTATTTCAACTTCCATTTCAATTCTAAGCAAAATTGAATTCTTCTTTATAAATTCGTTTTAAAATTCATTTCTATTCAATTCAAATTTCAATTCAATTTGAATTCATATTCAATTCAATTCATTTCGAAATCGTTTTCAATTCAATTCATTTCGAAATCGTTTTCAATTCAATTCATTTCGAAATCGTTTTCAATTCAATTCATTTCGAAATCGTTTTCAATTCAATTCATTTCGAAATCGTTTTCAATTCAATTCATTTCGAAATCGTTTTCAATTCAATTCATTTCGAAATCGTTTTCAATTCACTTTGAATTCGTTTTCAATTCAATTCATTTCGAAATCGTTTTCAATTCAATTTATTTCGAAATCGTTTTCAATTCAATTTATTTCGAAATCGTTTTCAATTCAATTTATTTCGAAATCGTTTTCAATTCAATTTATTTCGAAATCGTTTTCAATTCACTTTGAATTCGTTTTCAATTCAATTCATTTCGAAATCGTTTTCAATTCACTTTGAATTCGTTTTCAATTCAATTCATTTCGAAATCGTTTTCAATTCAATTTATTTCGAAATCGTTTTCAATTCACTTTGAATTCGTTTTCAATTCAATTCATTTCGAAATCGTTTTCAATTCAATTTGAATTCGTTTTCAATTCAATTCATTTCGAAATCGTTTTCAATTCAATTTATTTCGAAATCGTTTTCAATTCACTTTATTTCGAAATCGTTTTCAATTCACTTTGAATTCGTTTTCAATTCAATTCATTTCGAAATCGTTTTCAATTCAATTTATTTCGAAATCGTTTTCAATTCAATTTATTTCGAAATCGTTTTAAAATCGATATAAATATCGTTTACGTCAAAATGGCGTCAATCTAATCAACTCGGCTTCATATATTCCTTTATTTTCAAATATTCTATTTCAAATATTTCTTTTTCAAATATTTCTTTTTCAAAACTGGAATGAGGCCCAATCAATTACCATATAAAATTAATTATATGGATTTTCATACAACACATGTATATAATGGCATTGAAAATAATCAACCATCAACCAAAGTGCACTACACTGTATAAGCATCAAATATAGATATTCAACGCTTATAACAGCCTGTCAATCAATCGATCGACATATTTAATCAATCAGGATGAGTGAACTTCAAATTTCATCCTAACACCCGTGTGGGGTTTCAAACAATCAAACACATATTTTATTTGTGCAGTTAGGCGATGTGTAAAATTTATCGTCCCAATCAATGTCATTCAAATAGGTGTACATAAACAAACCGTCTAGTTTGTAAATGAATATTCTATTTTATTCACTTCACGTTAAAAATTATATTTTTAACGATAAAACATTTTATTCCAACATATGAATTTCTATTCAGTTCATTCTTTAAATAAAATGATATTTTTATTTTTCTAACACATTTTAGAAAATTTCGGCGGCATAACGGCACGATACTAGAAACGGGACAAGGCCTAGCCTTATCCCCGGTCTAGTGAAGGCCCACGCCATTCACACATCAATCATATTCAATTCGTTATGCAAACCACAAGATTTTGGAGTAAGAGTCTAACCTAGCCTTACTCCTTCGCCTTATCACGGCGCACGTCTAATCCTAACCAATTTATCGATTCGATTTTTCACACCACAAACCACATTCAAACCAATATCGCAATCAATCACCAAACAGCCAAACAAACAAGTCCATGGTCTGTGGACGATTGTGTCGGGTGCTTCTAAGCACCGTCTGCATCCTAGTATATATATAAAACTAGAATAGAAATTGAAAGGTGAGAAATTCTCACTTATAGCTATCCTAGCTCCACGGCTCTTCATTTGCAGAAGTCTTCGTCGTTTCGCCTTTTTGTCACCTTCGTTGCCCAAGGCCACTATATATATAAAAATTGAATTTTTATTTCAAAGCTCAATATATAAAAATCGAATTTTTACTTCAAAGTTCAATATATAAAAATCGAATTTTTACTTCAAAGTTCAATATATAAAAATCGAATTTTTACTTCAAAGTTCAATATATAAAAATCGAATTTTTACTTCAAAGTTCAATATATAAAAATCGAATTTTTACTTCAAAGTTCAATATATAAAAATCGAATTTTTACTTCAAAGTTCAATATATAAAAATCCTATTTTTCTATCTTAAAGTTCAAACCATTTTCTTTTTAAAGTTCAAACCATTTTCTTTTTAAAGTTCAAACCATTTTCTTTTTAAAGTTCAAACCATTTTCTTTTTAAAGTTAAAACCTTTTTCAATTTAAAGTTAAAACCTTTTTCAATTTAAAGTTAAAACCTTTAGAAATCAGTTTTAAAAACTTAAATAAAAATCAGTTTTAAGAACTTAAATAAAAATCAGTTTTAAGAACTTAAATAAAAATCAGTTTTAAGAACTTAAATAAAAATCAGTTTTTATTCTTTTCTTTTAAACATTTTCTGTTTTATATTTTCAAAATCACTCCTAATTTTATTTTAAAACCTTTCTAACTTTATTTTCATAATGCTCTATATATATATATATATATATATATATAAAATGAAAATAAAGGCTGCCTTTATATTTAAAAAAAAAAACTGCATTTATATTATATAAAAAAAAAACCTGCATTTATATTACATAAAAAAAAACCTGCATTTATATTACATAAAAAAAAATCTGCATTTATATTATATATAAAAAAAAAATCTGCATTTATATTATATATAAAAAAAACTCTCCTTTACAGACTCTGTTATATATTTTTTTTTTTTGTTATATTGAATAAACTAAATTAAACATTTTAGATAAACTAAAATAAAATTAGAAACTTACAGTTGAAACGAAGGAGAGGGAGGGACCTGCGTCGGGGTGGGCTGCGCTGCGTCGTTCGAGGAGGGAGCGGGTTCTGGTGGCGGCGAGTTCTGGTCATGGGGGGATGCGCTGTCGATTTCAAGCCTGGAGGGGGGGATTTCGAGATGGGAGGAGAAAGGGGGAAAGCGGTGGGAGGGAGGAGGGCCGGAGCACACCAATGTGGGGTGGTGTCTCGAGCGGAGGGGGGCGGCGGCTTGGCGTCCACGGTGAGGCGGCTTCGAGCTCTGGCGATTTTTTTTTTTTTTTCTCTTGGATCTGAATGAGGAATCGGGGGGGGGGGGCCAAAGAAGAAGAATAGGAGGGATTTTTTTTTTTATTTTATTATTTAATTATTTATTTTTGCCAAAGGGTTGACTTTCATATACGACCTCGAAACGAGGCCCACCGCCTGTCGCCCATAGCGTTCTACCCCCATTCCGAGCACAATGGGATATGTGTCGTAGGCTGATTCGACTATTTGAATCAGTTTCCGTTAAATTTACATTTAAATCACTATATTGAATTTTAAACGTACATTTCAAATTACCGGGGCCTCATACTAACTCTAAAAATCCCACAAAAATATTTTCTAGCTTCGTATTGACGATACGGTCCTAACAAAACTAGTTTCGTCGAATTCTGAGACCGTTAGAAAAATGGCCAATTTTCAGTCGATTAAAATCAACTGAAACTGGTCAAATGCGTTTTCCTTTGCCACGCTCACATATTGATTCGAAAAATTATGAAATTTGGAATCTAGCAATAACTTGACATCACGGATCCAACAAAACTGGTTTCGTCGAAATCCGTGGCCGTTTGCAAAATTGCTATTTTTAAGGGCCTTATATATATAAAAATATATATAAATTCCACAGCGACTATTTCTAATTTTAAACTGGACATATCTTATCATTTCTAAAATGAAATCTCAGTTTGTTAACTTCGTTACAAAGATATAGTTATACAGATTCAAATATTTCTTGTTTCGTTCAATTCTGACTTATATTGAATTCTGTATATTCATTTGAAATTAGAAATCGAATTTTCGAACTACCGCGCCATTTTTAATTCCTTTTATAATTATATATAATTATTATATATTCTAACGACGACGTATATAATATATACGTCGAATTTCAATTCAAAATAAATTTCTCGTCGATATTATTTAAAATATTTCATTTTAAATAATCAAAATTCGCTAAAATTGCCAAAATAAAAATTTCAAACTGGCCCAGAATTTCCGGGTTGTTACAATGATGCAAAAAGAGAAAAGTATCAAAGACATGTATGGTCGATTTTCAATGTTGTTTTACAATGCTAGAGCTCTTGGAAAAGTGTAAAATGAAGTAGAACTTGTAAGGAAAATCTTATGAGTTCTGCCAATGAATGTTAAGGCTAAAGTCACAATGATTCAAGAATCAAAGGATTTGAGCAAGCTGAGCATGAAAGAGCTGATTGGAAATCTGATGACTTATGAAATGGAGTTGAAGGCAAGATAAGAACGCTACAACTCGGAATCAAAGAAGAAGTCAATTTCCTAAACCAATACCACTGACAGCGATGACAATATCGAAGATCCTTTCGAGAAGCTTGCTATGTGTAACAAACCGAGGAAATTCGATGCAGGAATTTCGACAATGATACTTAATCCCGTATCACTTTCCAAAACCCAAGTATTGAAGTTAATAGAAAGAAATTAGAGGGAGAGGAAAGAAAGAAATGTTAGAATACAAGAAAAAGGAGAAAAACAACAACACAACAAAATTAGAGTCTCACATCGCGACGGAACAAGATACAATATAAAAATAATCTTTATTGAGAGTTTGAAATAATACTTACAATAATCAAAGTACATCAATACATCTAGATAGCTATAATAACCTGTCCTCACATATAATATACAACATAATAAATAATAATATGACTGAACTCCTCCAGCATGTCTTCTAAAGTTCGCAACACCCTAACTTGAACCTGTAAAACTCGGTCTAACCCAATAATTGCAAATGCCACTGATTAGTCTGTTGAACTAAAGTGAGAAACTCACTAAGTTTATAAGCAACATCTAATTTGATTGTAATTTTGGAAAACTTCCTTTTTTGAAAGAAAAGGATAATCGTAAGACTAGTCCACACGTAAACAAGGGCGATTTTTACCTTTCGATAAGCCAAAACATTTTTTACATCAAATTCTTTTATGATAGTGTCTAAATCAAATAAATAACCATCTTGTAGAAAGCTTGCATCTCACGCTCTACATACATAAAATATAATCAAAAACCACAAGCTCTTGTTGGAGAATGGATTCCAATTATGATAAGATATGGGACCACCTTCCGATAGTGTATCTCTAGAGAGAGATACACTGAGTCAACAAGAACATCTTGTAACATGTACACACATGACCGACCACTTATTCCTTCGAGTGTTTCGAATCTATATCACTTGGGATCAACAACCGTAAAATAAAGAAGCAAATGGATTTTCTCTAGATCAGATGATAATACACCCTAATCGGTGCAACCCACATAGCCATGCTGCCTGCCCGATTTTTGTCATTTCTCGGTTGATGAGGCTTGAGGTTACGATTACCTTTTAGGATAACACAACAAACTTTGACTGCCACATATTCAGATCCATCAAATCACTAATTGACGTCCACAAATATGCAATGGGTGTTATGCTAAAGAATTTTTCTTCTCTGCCACCATACTTGGTATATTTTTAAAAATCAACATACGTACTTCTTGGGAAATACTCTGTCAGAAACTCATCCATACAAGTCATCCAAAAACAAGATAAACCGAAGGCACCCTCCTACCACATCTTAGGTATCACCTTATATATTAGCAGCGAGTAGTCCTTGCAATTCGTAGATTTCAACCACAATAGAAGTACAACTTGTCTCTGGTTGTAAGTCAGAGATTATTAGCTGTTTTTCCATTTTATGAAGATCTACGGTCTTCAAATGCTCCGTCTCGATCGTCGTCTGATATCTTCCACATTCACATATTTGTTGGTCGGAATGGTTTTCGAGTGTAAATTTGATCCTGATCTTTCCGTACCAACCATCGGTAATAGGCCAGATCTGTTAGTCGGTTATTTAACTATCAAATAAACAACCATACAACCATAAAATTAAAATGAATTTACCGGTTCAGTACTCAGCATCACTTGTCCTCTTTAATTAAACTAGTTAACCAATGGTAAATTAAACTTCTAAATCTTTCAATCTTAGGAAAACATTTCACTTTTTTTTATTTAAGATAAGAATATTCAATTATCATTTCCCTTCTACTTTATTAACTTCTCATTGTAAATTGGTAAGTGAATAAATCTCTAAGTATACAACCCCGAAGACAGAAATCAATACCAGATTGGCACCTTTAAAGTTACTCGACTCAACCAACGTACACCAGGTTCCAATTTCTTAAAAAACCGCATCATATTCCTTCAGAAATCATTTCTTATAATAATAGTATTACGGATTATGAATTCTTTATTATATATGAGAACAATAATCTTTATTATTAAAATTTATGTTTATCAATAACTTAGCCATTTAGGTTTATTTCGCTTAAAATCTCTTTCATAACTTCGTTTATAAAACTCGGCTTTTACTACACAAATCCGATCATAACTCTTTTCAAAATTCAACTAGATTTCATTTCAAACATGATTACTTACTTAAAAGAATTTCATTTAAATAGTAAATTTCGTTTTAAAATCATATTAAAATTAAAAAAATATTCGTTAAGGTATTTAATTAGATTAAATAAAAAAAATTAATCAAATAACCAATTACAATTGAAATAGTTGACTTAGTCAACTCTAACCATGGTTAACTCGTAAACCAATCCCAATTAGTTCTTCCTTTTAATTAATTAATAATATAATATAATTAATTTAATTAAATCCATTTAAATATCTCTTGGAAATAATTAATCCAAATTTTAATCCTAAGGTTAATTTCTACTCATTTTCTTATAAATCTTATTAATATAAGTGTTTTCTTTATAAAACCATTCAATAATTACTTATAACTTAAATAATCTATAATGAATATTTATTTTCCTTTAATAAACTTTTTATTCAAAATAATATATTTCAAAATCTATCTTCAGTTATAAAATAAATTTTATAACTTCATTTCTATCGATTCACCCGATGGTAAATCAAAATTTATAAAATGATTAATTTTTTAACCATCTGTTGCTAATTACCCAACCAATATTGCCCATTAGTTAATAACAAAACAACCGTTGAATTTCAATTCAATAGTTAACAACAAATCTATCATCTAATCAGATTGGTTAAAAGTTCGTATACTTGTAATATGAAAATAAACAATAAATTTGAGGAACCTAGTTGGATCCCTCCAACCTGTTTTTCCCTGCATCCAAATAAGTAACCTCAAATAAATACAACAATATATTTATCATCTTGATAAACAAAAATAAACAGTTCAGCTAATAATTTTAACAATCAACCAATAATAGCAATCTAAGCATCCCACTATTAATTTTATACATTTATATTACCAACAAGGTAAGTTACCTCAATTGGTTACAATCGTTAAAAATAATGATAGATTTAAATATATTAAACGAACATTTAAATCAACCAATTCATCCAATATATAAATATTCAGCATGCAACAAATAATTATCAACCATAGCACAACTTAAATCCCAACATATATAAAATATAAATGGGTCAAAATTGAGTGAGTTATACTCACTTTGAACCACTTATCACTATAGCAGTTCGGTTACAGTTAAATTAAACACCGTTTAATTTAGATGTAAATTTTAGCTATCTCCATCTCTATCCAAAACAGTTCCATAATGTTGTGTTCTTCGATATGGTTCCAACTTTTCTGGGATGGTCCAATTTTGTTAATACAATAATAAGTTATTCAAGTTTTATTACACATGATTTAATTAAATAGTTAACACCAATTATATAATTATTAAAAGTAATTACTTTGATTTACTTCTAAATTTAATTTAATGGCTCGAACTTAAATTCCTCTGCCATCGTTCAAAATGTCGTTTCCATTCTTGTACTACCCTTATTCAACATACCTAGCACAAAGTCTTTATTATTTCGTTCAACTAGTACCATCGTTATTCTTTTAAAATATAACGGGCCTAATCCATTTCGATCATCACTGCTGCATCTAAGCCTTCTTTTTATAAAAAAACCTGACATCATCCCAAATGAAACAACCCGATCCAAACTTCTGCTCTTAGATCTTCACTTCATACGCACAATGACATCATCAAATCACTACACTGTTCATTAATGACCGAACCTTGATCCAAATTTATCGGAAGTCGAGGCCCACCATCCTCTGGCAACGCCATGAGCGCCACCTCATCCGACTTTTCCATTCGCCTCCAACAACCTACGAACGCCGCTGCTTCACAGTTCAATTTATGGCCACCACAGTACGTAAAAACAAATCATAGCCGTTCAACTTGAAGAGCTCATGGAGCTTAACAATAATGTAGTTAAGAGGTTTTGGTATAGATGAATCAATTTTTAAAGACTAGAGGAAGAAGCACGACTTATTTCTAGAAGTTGGTTTTAAGGTGGAGGAGACATGTTTAGAGGGTTGACCGCACGCACGATTTTTACTCAGATAATTTAAGGTATTGGGTATATTTATAGTTAGGGTTTTAATATAATATTACTAAATGAAACTTAACTACGAAGTAACACATCAAAACACCTACATACGATCTCCAATAAAAATAAAAATTGTAATCCTAGAATAAAATAATATTCGGACCCGAGGGAATAGGTATCCACAAATTCCGTGATCGTTTGTAAAAATTGTAATCCTAGAATAAAATAATATTCCGGACAAGATAAGAAAATCGAACTATCATAACTAACTAATACGGTTCCAACGGCACTAGCTTCGTTGCATTCCGTGTCTGATCTCCCGAAATGATATTTAACACGTAAAACGATGCTATTTTGGACAACAAAATACCTAGTCTCCAAAAATAACGAACTATATACCTGTCCTGACTCTAAACGTCAATACAAATTTAACTGGATATGTTTCGTATCTTAATTCAATTGTTTTCTCAAGTTATACACAAATACCCATCCATTTAAATTATATGCATTTAATTACACGCTATTCAAACCAATTGAGCATTTATGGCTATTGTTGCCGCATACGACATTAGATTGTCATGAAATTTGATTTCCTACAAATATTTAACGTTATAGATCCAATGAAACTCGTCAAATCAAAAACTGAGGCCGTTAGCAAAATGGCCATCCTTAAGGCTTATATAAATATAAATTTAACAACCCGAAATCCCCGCCGACCTAAACTGAATGAGAAAGCGGATTTCTTTGAGCACACGTTGCATCGGAACACGAACAAGCGAACTTTGCATTGTTGTTACAACAATTTACATCTGAGTACAAGATATCAGAGTACGAATAAATAATATACAACGGAAATACAATTACCGGAGAATAAATAAATTACATAGCAGCGGAGATATAATACATAAATATAATGCAAATACAATGCAGCGGAAAACATCAACTAACACAACTGAAAAGCCATACACATATACAATGCTTTCCGAATATAGCTTCAGCCGTAATCGAGGATCCTGTTAAAAGAAAAGAATCTGCAAAACCAAAACCACTGACTGCCTGTATGGAAAATATAGACACCCAGAGTTTAAGTGGAAAACAATAAACTCCGAGTTAGTCATGGGACTGGTATGAGAACTTAAAATAGTTATTAAAACATACTTTAAAAATTGGGAAAATCATGGGACCATGTCGTATAACACGGAACAGGTTTACTCCACATGAGTATCAGTTTAAAAATAAAACAATGCAATGCTTTTTGAAAAAAATGTAGCCATTATAAGACTCAGGTCTCATCATATAATGCAACGCAAGCCAAAGGATAGAGTTTTACCTTATAATAGCCAAACATGCTTGGTACGCTTCAAAAAATATTTTTTTGATAATGTTATAAGTTCATAGTGTAGGAAACAATTTCAAATATTAATGTATCAATCCTAGATGACATAGGTACCATATATTATGTCTCCATATAAGTTAACAACAAAAACCATAAAAGCCGCGTGTTGGGAATTGGATTCCATCTATGAATTGGGGCAAGGGATCTCCCTCACCGATTTCGTACCACCTCTAGCAAGATGTCTAGGATCAAAACAAGTGACCCTTGGGAGCGCCAGGGCCGGTCCATACTTACTTTTGTGGATTATTTATTCCTAAGCAATATGTTTCTCGGTCCTATAGGACATACTATCTGTTCAGTACGTCAACTATCTTGGTCTTATGCGGCCATATACCCGAGGCGCCTCGCTATCCATCATCCACATAAGTAAAATGTCTGGGATCCATACCATGACATCACTCCTGCTAGAAAGAAACGCATGCCCTCTCTACTATCCCTCATCCCCATTTTGACTCATACTGGGGTGCGAAGCTTGCGAATTAGCGTTATACACGAAGCGATGCTATATTACATTGGTGCTTTGATCATCGTCCATAATGCCATGATTTTCAAAAAAAGCCTTGATCATTGCATCTCAACATGTCACATTGTCAATCTATACCATACCATTAATTTCCACCAATATGTAGCCTCTAAGTACATACGTCTTAGAGAAGGGTGTTAAACAGAATAAATTATTCACCACCAAATAGATATACATTTAGCAGAGATCAACGAATACAACGCGAAATACAATGTTATACATACCATCCATTTTAAAGTCCGTTCTAAGTTTGAACGAAACCAGAGGCACCTTATTCCTCATCCCATGTATCCAATACAGGAGATAGGTCCTCGCATTCCGGTCCATTTCTAAGTATGTTTGGATGAACACCACTTATAACCTCTACTTGGGTGTACTTTCCAATTGAGACATCAGCAATAGCTCAAACGATGTGAAGATCTCCGGTCTTCAATTACCATCATCTTTCTTCGACTTTTAATCGTCGTAATAGTTTTCCAGAATGGGTTAAACCCGATCTTTCTGAATAACTGGTGCATCTTTATAATCACGTGATAAATACATAAAGACAACACATATCTCATTTCAATCTAGAATATTCTTTTATACAAATAATCTTATTCTTTAGGGCAATTATTTTATCAAAGATGATCTCTTTTAAACTTATAGTTTAATCCATTCCTCGGAAATCATTTCAAAATATTTTATTATATCTTTTTACCTCAAAAGTCATAACGAAATGATTATTCAATTTTTAGAAATTAATCTAATCTTTAACTGGGTTAAAGAACAACTACCATTTAAAAGCATCATTCACGATAAACCTAAAATCATCTTCCATTAATATGGAATCTTCACAGAAATTTAAACAATTTATAATTGACATAAATTCCCGTATCAGACTAATATTATAAATGAAACAACAACGAAGCCTTTTAAATTCCATAAACAGTAAAGGCCTTCCTTTATAGAACCTCATTTCGATTATTATTAATCAAATTCCATTCAGTCCCAATTTAATTGAATATTCTTTAAAAACTTCATTAAATCTTATTTAAATATTTATTCCTTTTTACCACTGGGTTTAAGAACAATTGTATTAAAGCCTTTATTCATAACGAACCCAAATCCAACTTTATATTAAATGTAAAGTCTTAAATGGAAATCATGTCGATTTACATTCAATATCAAATCCTGAAACCAATAGATATCATATTAAAAAACGATATCAATATCTTCCAAATTTCTCAAAGATATCCATATAATCATGGAATCCAATATTGGAATATCCGAAGATTATTTCCATTCAAGTTCTTTTCCAAATTGTATGTTGGAAATCTTTAGTTATATTGAAACCATTCTCAATCCATTTCTTTATAATAAACCATTATATTTTCTCTATAGTTGTAAAACAACAATTTCAGATAAAGTAATATTTATCTTTCAAAACTTGGAATATTTAATCCTAACTCTTTTAAAATTATTTATTATGGTTTACCATAATTTATTCATATTTTTAATAACTTATTAAGGCCCTTATAGTCGGCTTCCAATTCGGCCACCGAACTGCATCCATAGCGTCATTTTTCAAAATATATTTGGATATATTTTAAAATCTAACCATTCAAATTTAAACCACTTATATTCATTTGAAAGAACTTGTCGATACGAGCCCAACGGTTCTGGCTTTAGGAGAATCCGATGGCAGGATCTTATATTACATCGATTCAAAATTAATGGTCGAAAATCACGAACGGTCGATGCACGACACGTTCTATTCAAACCATTTAAATATATAAAATATATTTCGTCGATTTCCATTTGAAAATGTATTTTACAAAATGTTTATAAATTCATTTAGAATGATTTCAACTCTTATTTCAATTTTAAAACAAAATTGACCATCTGTTATTATTATAATATTATAATACTAATATTTTCAAAATATCAGATTTTGAAATCAAATCCTCTAAATATTCATTATGAAAATGAATAAAATCTACAGAAAATTCCGTTCGAGTTCAAATGGCATTTATATACTTAACTCGGCTTCATATTTTGAAAATACCATCCATTTCAAAATAAACTAGAACAAACAATAATTAAATGAAAATTTATTTAAATCCATTCATTTCCATTATAAGTATTCATTGGTATTTAAAAAAATTTTGTCCATCCAAAATCGGATATCAAAACCAAACTTCAACTGTTAACTTAATTTTATATTAAAATATTCATTTTATTCCCGATTGAAATAAGATTCAACCAATTACCATATAATTTCAGTTATATGGATTTCATACATCACATGTGTTCAACAATAGTTATAAACAATTATTAAACATCCAATTCACATTCAGAGTGCGTCTACAACTATATAAGCATTAAACAATTAAATAATGCTTATAATGGTTTGTCAATCAAATGATTGACATACAATTAAGTACCATGGAGATGTGTAAGTCAAATATCATCCTGAGACCCTTGTGGGGTTTTCAACCAACAAACAGTCAATTTAAATCAATAATGATTCATGAATTTAATCATTACTAGTTCAATTTATTATTTTTCTAACTAACAAATTTTACTTAAACGGGTAATAATAATTTTACCGTTTAAATTATAAATGCATATTTATATCCAATTTCAGCTACCACTAGTATATTAACATCATTTTTACATGTTAAATATCTCAAATTCACAATCACAACAAAAGACAAGAAATCAACAATTCATCCATCGGGTTTGCAAACAACAGTGATGTGAGTTGCCATATACCGTATAACATTTTGTGATAATTAAACATATAAAAATCTACATAGGCAATCAATATATATTCAAACATGACTATAATAACATAATAAATTAGTTGAGTAAGAGAGTTCTCACCTTAATCGGTTTGGATTGTCGATTTATTTTTAAATCAAATTAAACTTGGGTTTAATTTGACCCAAAAATGCAACTTGCTCCAAATTTGACCAAATTAGTTTTATTGCGAAACTCTCGACACCACGATTGCAACAGATCTAGCTTCGCATGATTCTGTGTTCATATATGAGAGATATTAACATACGAAGCTTGAATATACAATAATAATTGATAAAAATTATACTTAACTCTAAAATCATCTTCATCGTTCAAACAACTGCTGCCCATGACCAAGCTCCCACTGCCATCGATCTGTACAACCGAAGGTCCAACCAACCACCTAGTCTCATTTGTTGTTGCATGGCACTGCCATTCCAGCAGTAGCGATCGCCACCTTGCCTCTAGCGAGCTGAATTTGACCACGCCCCCAATTTGATGTCGACCCAAAAGTCCGTCGCCTCAGGCGACGCCATGGTCGCACACCACCGCGGCTGGCCACGTCTTGCCACCCTGGTCCGTCCCCCTTCAGACACCATCGCCTGATTCGTAACTTCACCAAAACGTCGGTGACGTTCAACTCCTCCCTACGACCACCACATGCCATATTAGGCCGAGCACCCCAAAGCAAACTTGCAGCCCTACTTCCCTTAGATAACTTTCCTTTTGACCATAACATCTAATTCTCGGTCATTTGGCTATAAAATCACCAAAACAGAAAGCCATTTTCTGACTTTTAAACTGAGATCTCGGTGAATTCCGACGACAATAGGTCACGAAATTTTTGTGGTTCGTAGATCTCAACATTCTCAACAACTCTCACATTGGAAGTTTCCTCAAATTGTTTACAGATTAGAAAATATAAATTATTTTGTGTTGAGGGGCTTATTTGCAAAATATTTTTAGAGATGAAGGAGAATGGCAGCAAAATTACCAAGAGGAAGAAAGAAATAGGGTTTGGAAGAGAAAAAGATCTTGTATATGGGTTCTAATTGGATTTAATAATATTTTATTCTTTTGTTTGCTTGACACTGTCATTGATCGATATTTATCAATACCCTGATCACACACGAACTCCATTGCACTCAAACTCTTATCATAAGTTATGTTTCAAAACAATTACGCTTTTTAAACGATTAACTTAGTTTCAAAATAATATATATTTCCAAAATACGCTTTCTCAAATATGATACTCCAGAATCTCATTCTAGGGTATTTCTAACCCTATCTCTAATGAGATATTATAACTCTGACGAGTTCTATCCTCGTTCAATTATGTTGTACCCCATAGCTTTTTATAAACCAAAGCCCTGATACCAACATATTTGAACGAGGACAGAACTCATCAGATTTATAATATATCGTTAGAGATAGGGTTAGAAATACCTTAGAATGAGATTCTAAAGTATTGTATTTGAAAAAGCGTATTTTGGAAATATATATTATTTTGAAACTAAGTTAATCGTTTGAAAAGTGTAATTGTTTTGAAATATAACTTATGATAAGAATTTTGAGTATATTACTAGACGTCAAGATTGGACTATCGAGTATGTAAGGATTTTTGAATATACGCTTAGCTAACGTATATATGAAATCCAATATATACTAGATAGATATAAAATCACACTCTAGTCGCTGGAGGATAATTCTGTTGATGATCCGGACATCATCAGTATTTAATTTTCGAGTTTCGAAAATGTGATGACTATATGATTCTGATTTAACGTTCAGAACGATGGAAGCTGACATACAACTATGTCTTGACAATATAGTCCTAATGAAACTCGTTTCGCCGAATTTTGAGTCTGTTTGCTCAAAAAGCTCTATTTCGGGTTCAAATGACTATCGATTCACGAATTATTACGCACGACCACATACTAGCTCCAAAAGTTATGAAATTTAGAATCTAATAGTAATTTAATATTCCGGATCCAACAAAAGTGGTTACGTCGAAAACAGAAGTCATTTGCAAAATGGTCATTATTAAGGGCTTTAATAATATTAAAATATTAATAAATTCAGCGACTATTTGAAATTTTAAACTGGACATAACTTACAATTCATAATATGAAATTTAAAATTTACACATTCATTAGAAAGATATAATTAAATAGATTCTAAGGTTTCTTGTTTTACAAAAATCCGACTTATATCGCATTCTGTACATTCAACCGAAATTCAAAACTAAAATTTAAAACTACCACAACGTCATGTGCTCGGTTTATAATTATATTATAAATTTTATGTTCAAACTTAGTTTTTAATTTATTCTAAGTCATTAAATTCTAAAAATAAATCAATTTAAATAATTAAAATCCATTAAAATCAACTAAAAATAAATTTTAAATTGGTTTGAAAATTCAGGGTTGTTACAATCTCCTCCACTTAAAACTTTTGATCGCCGAAAAGGAATGTGGAATCGAAGGTCGTTTAGTTAACCAACTCATCCTTCGTTCTAGGTTAAGTTCTTCAACTTTTCAGTTTTTAAGAACTTTCTAATTTCTTGAAATTTGGCTAACGCCTTAAATTTCTGAAAATTTTCGCCATAACCTCCTTTGTACGGGTCAACTGATACAACTACAACTCACCTCTCTGCACCCTCATCAATTATAAAGAAAATAAAAAAGCCAAGTAGCTTGCCAATCGGCTCATAACATCATCAAACCCAATCAATACAGTAAATATGTACCTTTTTTTATCAAGCATACAATTTTATTCCTCTTCTTAGCTTTCATAACCTATCCAATATATTATATATATATATATATACATATATATATATATATATATCCAGTTCCACTAATTTCAAATCAATTCAACGTGATTTGGCTCAATTTAACTTTTATTCTCATATTGGTTTAATTATTCCAACTTTATTTAACTTCCCTTGAGTTAAAATTTAATTCATTTGATTTACTCATATATTTTCAATCAGTTTAACTTTTATTAGTTAAATTTAAAATTCAAACCATTTCCAAATATTTACTTAAATTAGTTTATGTATATTTCGACGTTTCCATTGGAATTATATAGTCATCCCACTTTCGAAACTCAAAAATAAACACTGATGATGCTATAGTCATCAACAGAATCATCCCCAAGCGACTAGAATGTGATTCTATATCAATCAAGTATATTCAAGATTTCAGATATACGCTGGCAAGGCATACGTGCAAAACCTTCTCGTACTCGGTAGTCCAATCTCGAGGTCAAATAACATACTCAATCTTATTATAAAATAATCAGGTAGATTATCAGTATATTTTCCAAAACATACATTTTCTTTATATATAAAATATAATTGAAAAATCGGATTATATATATAATCACAAATATGTTTCTTATAAACATATAACTCTCAACTCATTCTAGGGTATTACTAACCCCATCCCTAATGAGTATCTTATTATAGGATACTACTGATCCTATCTCTAATGAGTATTCTTGAATAGAATAATATTAATTATGTCTCCAAAGAATGCTTTCGTTTGATTCTAATGTTTCTTGTTCTCGAGCTCTATAAACCATAGCTTTAACAACTGAAAATCTCCGGCCAGCCTAAACCGAACGAGAACGTGGATTTCTTTGAGAACATGATGCATCGAAACACGAACAGGAGAACTTTTCATTGTTGTTACATCAATTTACATCGGAGTATAAGGTATCAGAGTAGAAATAAATATTATAAAGCGGAAATACAATATCAGGGAATAAATAAAGTACATAGCAGTGGAAATATAATACATAAATATAATGCAAATACAATGCAGCAGATAGGGGTGTAAATGGGTCGGACCGGACCGGACGGAGGTGTGTCCAAGCTCTGTCCTATAACAGATTCGGATGGACACGGACCAGACACCATACAACCTCGGGTCGAGCCAAACAACGGACTGTCCTGTCTGATATAGCTTTGGATAATAGGAAAACATCGAACATTTTGGGTCGGACTGAACACCGGTGTGTACAAGCTCTATCCTATAGGAGTATCGTACGGACACGGACCGGACACCAGATAGGCTTGGACCGAGCCGGACAATGGACTGTCCTGTCCAATATACAGCCCTAGCAGCGGAAAACATCAACTAACACAACTGAAAAGCCATACACAGGTACATCGTATAACGACCTGAAATCCCTGTTATGGGAAAGCATGAATTGTATTGAGGACAAGACAAATCAGAACACAAACAGACGAACATTTCATTTCTTATTACAACAGTTTCATCAAAATACAAGAATATACAGAGTATGAATAAATATTACACATTCGATAAATATCAGAGATTTACAAGTTACAATGCAGCGTATAAATAGTACAAAACACAAATGAAAAGAATACACGGATACAGAGCTTTCCGAATATCATTCCAGATGTACCAGGATCCTGTGAATATAAATCTGCAAAACCAAAACTACTAGCTGCCCATGGAACACCCAGAATTTAGGTTAAAACAATAAACTCCAAGTCAGTCATGTGACTGGTGTGAGAACTAAAAAAGTTATTTAAAACTTTACTTTAAATCAGATATATCAAGGGACCACGCCGTACAACACGGAACGGGTTTTTCCCCAAGAATACCAGTGCATACAACAAAACGACGCAATGCTTTTTGGAAAAATGGGGCTATTATAAGACCCAGGTCCCATCACACAATGCAACGCAAGCCAGAGGATAGGGTTTTCCCTTATAATAGCCAAACATGCTTGGTACGTTAAAACAAATCATTTGATACTATTATAAGTGCATAGTGTATAAAACAACTTCAAATATAAATGTATCAATCATAGACGGCACGGGTACCATATATCATGTCGCCAATACTAGGCTCTACAATCAAAACAGCAAAGTCACGTATTAGAAGTTGGATTTCCATCTGTGAACCAAGGCAAGGGATCGTCCTTACCGCTTTGAGATGCTCTAGCCCGTATCTCAGGAACAGCTGCACCTTGGATCGTCAGGGCCGGTCCACTCGATGTGGATTAAAATGCCCGAACACTGCGTTTCTCCACCCTATGGGTGTAAACTGGTCATATCCCGATGAAACTATCGGCCTCGGAACGACCGATGTAACCGAGGAGCCTCGCTATCCATCATCCACATAAGTAAAACGTCAGGGCTTGCAAAAAGATGACACCACTTCAAGCTAGAAGGAAATGCATGCCCTCCCTGAAGTCCTCTCCCGTTTCTGGTTCACACCGGGGTGTGAAGCTCGCGAATTAACGCTACACAAAGCTACGCTATATTAAAGCCGTGCTTTGATCATCAACCACAAGACTCTGCTTTTCAATAGAAGCCTTGATCATTTGCATCTCAGCATGCCACACAGGCAATTCACGCTATGCAACCGATGTCTATCAATCACACAGAATGAAGTCCGATATCAGATACACATCCATTTACAAGTTCGTTCTAGGTCTGAACGAAATCGGAGGCACCTTATTCCTTGTCCCGTGTGTCCAATACAGGAGAGAGGTCCTCGCATATCCATTGATCTCCAAGTACGTCTGGACGATCACCACTTATTACCTCGTCTTGGGTGTACAACCCAATCAAGACATTAGTAATCATCCAAACGATGTGAAGACCTCCAGTCTTCAATCACCGTCTTCATCCTCGACACATCGTCAAATCAGTTATTCAGAATGGGATAAACCAGGTCTTTCTGAATAACTCGCATATATAATAAACAAGTGCAATAAAAACACAACATACACCTCATTCCAATCTAGAATATTCATTTATTCAAATATTCTTACACTTTGGGAAAGATTCTCATTAATTTTATTAAAGATAAATTCTTTAAATTTAGTCTTTAATCTTCCTTTGAATATCAATTCAAACCAAATTATGGTTTATCCAAACTAGTCGGGATTAGCGCACCTTACCGAAGTAATCATTTGTTTTATTTCCCGATCCCCACCTGTAATAACCCGGAAATCTGAGCCAATTTAAAAAATTTATTTGGCAATTTTAGTGAATTTTGATCATTTAAAATGAATTATTTTAAATAATAACGATGAGAAATTTATTTTGAATAGAATTAGAACATATATATTTATATAGATCGTCGTTAGAATATAAATATTTATTTTAAATTATTAAAGGAATTGAAAATGGCGCGGTAGTTCGATAATTCGATTTCAAACTTCAAATGAATGTACAGGATTCAAAATAAATCTAATTTTAGAGAAACCAAAAATATTAGAATCTATTTGATAATATCTTTCCAACGAATCCGAAAAATCGAAATTTCATAGCGAGAATCAAAAGATATGTCCAGTTGAAAATTCAGAATAGTCGCTATGGAATTCTGGCCCTTAAAAATGGAAATTTTGCAAACGACCTCGGATTTCGACGAAACCACTTTTGTTGGATCCGGGATGTCAAGTTATTGCTAGATTCCAATTTTCGTAATTTTTCGAATCAATATGTGAGCGTGGCAAAGGAAAACGTGTTTGACCAGTTTTAGTTAATTTTAATCGACTGGAAATTGGCCATTTTTCAAACGGTCTCAAAATTCGACGAAACTAGTTTTGTTAGGACCGTATCATTAATACGAAGCTAGAAATATTTTTTTGGAAATTTTTCTAGTTAGTATGTGACCCCGGTAAATTGAAATGCGCGTTCAAATTCAATATATAGAGTTATATGTTGATTTTGATGAAAGCTGATCGAAATGATCGAATCAGCCTACGATACATATCCCATTGTGTTCGGAATGGGGGTAATAGCTATGGGCGACAGGCGGTGGGTTTCATTACGAGTTCGAAATCAAAAGTTACTTTTTGAAAAATTAATTAATTAAAATAAATATATATTATTATATTCTCCCCCTTACTTCCTTTTCTCTTCAAATCGGCCCCCCTGTTCTATTTCATTTCAGAAAAAAAAACTAATCGATCGCCCCCCCAATCTGCCGCCGCCACTTCTTCTTCTTCCTCCGCATCAACCGAACCCCCCCCCCCCCCCCCCCCGCTCTCGATCAAACCGCAAACCCCTGTAACCCTAGCACCACCACTCCATCAGACCCGCCGCCGGGGCAGCCATCCGACCCCCTGCGCACCCCTTCTCAGTCCCCATCTCCGACGTGAACCCCTCCCTTCCTCCAATGCAGACCAGCGACAACCTCCACCACCCGAAGTGCCAAAAACAGAGAGTTTTAAATATTTATTTACATTTCTTTGTTTTGATCAGTTTTAGATATACGATAGCGTAGTAAAGATTATATTTTTATGAAGAAAAGTTTGGATTTTTGATAATGAAAGGATTAGACTTTTTAATAAAATAGAAAGCTATGATTTATTTTTATATTATAAAGTTTAGATTTTTATTTATAGAAAGGTTAAAAATATAATTTTTATAATATAGAAAGGTTAAAAATATTATTTTTATAATATAGAAAGGTTAAAAATATTATTTTTATAAAGCAGAGATATAAAAATATGATTTTTATATTAGTAGGGTATTAAAAATATAATTTTTATATAATTATGATGATAAAAATTCGATCTTTTTATATGAAATTGAAATATAAAAATATAATTTTTTATATAGAAATAAGCGTTGTAAAAATATATGAAGTAGAAATAAAAATATGATTTTTATTTATTGAGTGAAGTAATAAAAAAATATAATTTTTATTATAAACAGCGTGAAAAGAACTGCATTGGAATTTCAGACAGATTCAGGCGGTTCAGTAGTTCAACAGCAAAGCACGACGGAGTGGAAACCTCTGTGAGAACTTCACACCTTTTAATTTTGTTTTCTAGTTAATAATATATACTAGGATGCAGACGGTGTTTAGTAGCACCCGACACCCGTCGTCCACAGACCATGGACGACTTGTATGCTTGGTTGTTGGATTTTGATGTGTAGTTGATTGTGTGATGTGATGTGAAATGAAATAAAATATTTATATAGTTAAAAATATTTTATAGTTGAAAATAGAATTTTTAACGTGCATATAAAATAAATTAATATAAACAAATCGGAGATTTGTTTATATACACTGATTTGATTGATATTGATTGGGACGATAAATTTTACACGTCGCCGAACTGCACAAATAAAATCTGTGTTTGATTGTTTGAAACCCCACACGGGTATTGGGATGATATATGACATACACTAATCCCAATAATTAGTTGTATGTCGATCGATCGATTGACAGACTGTTATAAGCGTTAAATATTTATATTTGATGCTTATACAGTGTAGAACGCACTTTGGAAGATGGTTGATGATTTATCGTTGTTGTTATATACGTGTGTTGTAGAAAATCCATATAATTGACATTATATGGTAATTGATTGGGCCGCATTCCAGTTTTGAATAGAAATATTTGAATAGAAATATTTGAATAGAAATACTTGAAATGGAAATATTTGAAATAAGAAATATTTGAAAAGAAATATTTGAATAGAAATATTTGAAAAAGAAATATTTGAAATAGAATATTTGAAAATAGAAATATATGAAGTCGTGTTGATTAGATTGACGCCATTTTGACGTGAACGGTATTTATATCGATTTTATTCATTTTACAATGAATATCGAAAGTGATTTCAAAATCTGATATTTTGAAATGAATTGAAATGAATTGAAATTCGAATTGAATTGAAATTGAATAGAAATGAATTCAAATTGAAATTGAATTTGAATTGAATTTGAATTGAATTTGAATAGAATTGAATTTGAATTGAAATTGAATAGAAATGAATTCAAATTGAAATTGAATAGAATTGAAATTGAATTGAAATTGAATTTGAATTGAATTTGAATTGAAATTGAATAGAACTGAATTCGAATTGAAATTGATTAGAAATGAATTCGTATTGAAATTGAATAGAAATGAATTCGAATTGAAATTCAAATTGAAATGAATTCGAATTGAAATTGAATTGAATTGTAAACGAATTGAAATTGAATTAAAAATCGATTTGAATTGAAATCAATTTGAAATGAATTTAAAACGAATTTATAAGGAAAAATTCAATTTTGATTTGAATTTGAAATAGAAGTTGAAATCGTTTTGAAAAAGAATTTAAAACGATTTATAAAATACATTTTGAAAGGAAATCGATGAAATATATAATATATATATATTATATATAATGGCCTGAATAGAACGCGCCGCGGCAGTTCGTGAATTTCGACCATTGACTTCGAATGGATATTGCGGGAGATCCGACCGTCGGATTCTCCTAAAACCGGAACTGTTGGGTTCGTATCGAAAAGAGATTTCTACCGAATATAAGAAGTTAGAAATCTAACGGTTGGATTGGAATTATGTACAAATCAAATTTGGAAAATGTCGCTGTAAGTGCAGTTCGATGGCCGTTGATGGAAATCGACTGTACGGGCCTTGATAATATTATTAAAAATATTAATAATTTGTGTAAAATCATAAGAAATGATTTGGGAAGAATTGGGATGAAAAATTCCATATTTGAAAAGATAAAATAGATTTTTATCGAAATGAACTAGAGTTGAACTAGAATTATAATTCTATTTATTTTTAAATAAATAAATTGGATTTGAAAAGGGTTTTAAAAGTAACCAGAATTTTCAATAATTGAATTGGAATGGATTTGAATCGAAATTGTCTTTGGAATATTTCGATGTTGGATTTCGTGATTATACAGATATTGTTATGGAAATTTGAAAGATATTTATATCGTTATTTCCAATACGATATTTGTTGGTCGTAGAATTTGATATTGAATATAAGCCGATATATTTTCTATTCAGAGCCTTGTATTTAATATCAAATGTGATTTGGGTTTGTCGTGAATGGTGTCTCATTAACACTGTTCTTAAGCCCAGTTGAGAAAAAGATTAAATCTTTTTATTTAGATTTAATGAAGTGTTCCAATTAAATGGTATTTAATTGGAATTGAGTTGGAATTGATTTTTGGGTTTATCGTGAACGGTGTTTTAAATAACACTTGTTCTTTAACCCGATAATTAATGTAATGTGATTTTGGGTTTATCGTGAACCGTGTTTTAAATGACATTGGTTCTTTAACCCAATTAAAGACAGGATATTGATTTCTGTGAAGATTAAAACTAAGTGGAGTTTTAACGAATCTTTAATTAGATTGAAAAGATCGAGAATGGAGTATCACCAGTTTTGCTCCAGGCGATAGTTAAATCATTAATTAGATTTGAACGTGAGATGGTAATTGAATTTACCGATAACACCGTGGTGTTAGATATGAAGTATTACCAGTTTTACTTCATGGGATGCAATGGTGGGGATTGGGAAATAAAATAAATGATTGCTCCGGTGTGGTTCGCTAATCCCGACTAGTTTGAATTGATATTCAAAGAAGATTAAAGAATAAATTTAAAGAATTTATCTTTGATAAAATTAATGGAACTTTTCCCAAAGTATAAGAATATTTGAATAAAAGAATATTCTAAATTGGAATGAGGCGTATGTTGTGTTTGTGTAGCACTTGTTTAATATATACGTAAGTTATTCAGAAAGACCGAATTTATCCCATTCTTAATAACTGATTCGACATGGTGTCAAAGATGAAGACGGTGGTTGAAGACCAGAGGTCTTCACGTCGTTTGGATAATTACTGATGATCTTGATTGGGCCGTACACCCAAGAGGAGGGAATCAGTTGGTGGTTGTCCAGACGTCTTGGAGATCGATGGATATGTGTTAGCCTGCTTTGTGACCAGGCTACCCAAAGCCAGGGACTTGAGTATGAACTTACATTGATTGGCGATCACTTGGATGGAGTGATAGAAAGATGGAAAATTTGAATTATACATGCAAATGTAACCGGATCGGATCCCCCATTCGGATCGGATCGGATCCCTCCTTTCGGATCGGATCGGATCCCCCTCTCCGGATCGGATCGGAGTAGCCTCTACCCGAACCTCCTGAAGTATTCTGCACAGAAGTGCGTGCTGGCAATCTGCTCGAACAACCGGTTCGGTTCAGATCCGATCCGAACCGACTGAACCTGTTTCTGCACACGGAGTTTGACCTCTTCTCTTGGCATAACCGACTCCTACAATTGCGGATCGGACTCCACTTGGCAAAGCACGACCTGGTAACCACTTCCCCACGTTCTCCACTACTTCTGAGATCTCCTCCGGTCACGCCACGTGGCCCATCCGAACCGGAAGTGCCCAGAGCTTCTCTACAGCTATAAATACACCACAACTTGGCCATTTGAAGGGACTTTTGGCATTTCATTCATTCATGGTAGCCATGGCCGAATTCCCCCACCAATAACCACCTTCTTCTCCAATGAAAATCAATGAAAATCAATGAATTCGGAGAGAATTATTCATTGAATTTGAGCGATTGAGTGATTGAATTCCTTGTAATTGTAATCCATGAATGAAATGAGAAACTATGAAGTGGATGTAGGCTTGTTAACGCCGAACCACTATAAAAATCCTGTTGTCTTGCTTTTCTCTCACTTTTTCAGTTATTTCTTCATATCCTACGCTCTAAATACGATAATTTGGGTGTTAGGACCATTTTTTGGTCTAACATTTTGGTGCTTTCACTGAGAAATGAAGATTCTCAACATACAGGGATTCTCCATTCTACTATTGGATCGCCAAGTCCGATGAGGAAATCCGGCAAATTCAACATTTTTAATGACTTTCCAGTTCAAAAAGGTCTCTGGATCGGATGCGGGTGACCAGCAGATCGGATTGAGTTGATGTAGAATCGCATGGCTTCGGTTCGGATAGCCCCACTCAGCTCGGGTCGGGTCCGACCCGACCCCACGAAGTTATACACTGAGACACTGGAACTAGTAATAGCAGCATCGGTTCGGATCGAATGACCAGGGGTCCGATCCGACCCCAATAAAATGAAAAATTCAATCCGACCCGAACCGCAGGAAAAGACCCGAACCGGCCAGTTGATGATGCTCCGATCCGGTTCGGAGGAACTAGTCCGACCCGACCCAATGATGCATCTCCGAACCGAACCGAAGAGGATGCCACGACCCGAACAGCAGGAAAGTGGAGATGCAGGGTAGGGAAGACCGATCCGAACAGGAGGAGGAGATCCGAACCGGCTCTTTCATATATACCGAACTGACTAGCTAATGACGTCTCCGACCCGGCTCGGACGAAATAGTCCGATCCGACCCGACCTGAAGACAATCTCCGAACCGCAAATTTGAAGGCATGATCCGATCCGACCCGAAACAGCTATTTTTGGAAAAAATACATTTTTAAGATCATTTCAGAAAAGGCTCCATCTTCCAAAATCGAAAAAATCGTGCGGTGCCCACATTTTCGACCTAACCGGCTAGGTCGATCGCCGCCGGGACTGCGGGGCCCCGGACCCCCGCCGGCTCTGCGCCCGGACCCGCTGACGGCCTCGCCTTCGGCTCGGATCACGTCTCGCCTTCGGCTCGACGTATATTTTGACCAACAGTAGTCATCAAAGTTTGTTAATGAAGATAAGGTGGATAGTCAAAGAATATGACAACCAAATGGCAACGACTAGGATTCCTCCAGAAGCCATAGCCTCTATTTGCCAATGCCATTCAATGGGAGGAGCTGTCAATCAGATTCAGCTTGCTAACAACGACAGTATACGAGATAATGATTGTCTAGTAGTAGCCTCATCTTCTGGAACACCAATAGTGTAGATTTCAACAATGCAACTGATGTTGTTCCCTAATGAGTAGTGACCATCCCATTTATATGACTTAAACTTGTCCAATCGGCGGAGCATCGAATGACAGTTATATAGAACAGTTCGAACACTACTTCAAAGATGATTCATATGATCTTAGTGACCATGATTGTCAATAGTGGGATACCAGAAAGCAGCTAAAGATCCCAACATCCCAAAGCTACACTTCAATTGTATGATGTGATGAATAAAATGTCCTGCGTCCCACCTCCCGAAGAACATAGCTAACCTTTGCAATGGCTATTTGCTGTCAATCGCATAGAGGAAGACTGATTTCCATCGAATAAGGGTTAGGTCAACATACTTTGGTTCCCAACGATTGGTAACAGCTGAACCCCTGCAGGCCATGATTGGACATATGAATCTTTGCTCGGATGATAGCAACTTGACTGCTCACCAGTCACCATATGACCTTTGTCAAGAGATGAGAGTTCGAGATCAAAACAAATATAAATCGACCGTTAGCTCTCGACTTCATACATAAATTGTGATAGAAAACGTGAACATTACTTCAAGCCTTGGAAGCCATGCTATTATAGTCAAGTTTATCTGACTAAGGTCTAAACTGACCAGCTCTAGCGGCGATTAGAGCTTATATTGCACCCTGGTATCTATTGCTAAAATTCCTAATGAAAGATGAAATGGGAATGGTCCATGGCGACCATGTTACTGGAAGAGCCTGCTATTTAGCTAATTAGGAGATGTTACTCAATGGAGGTGGCAAGTTAAAGGTTTAGAGCACTTAAGCCTGGATGCTGATTGATTATCTGTGCATTAGATCTTATTCCCAACGTGGGACTAAAGGCGTATCTGCGGATGGATGAGATATGACTATCCCCCTAGTAGCCATGACTCCCATATGCTCAATCCTTGCCCTTAGCATGGGGGCAAGAAGGCGATTCAAATAAGATGCGACCTCGTCATTCGCTTATAGTATTTACCTAGTTGCCTTTGTCACTCCAAGTCCTCAATCAAGGTCTGTTCATTCTTAGAACCGCCACCCCACAACGGTTTGAAAAGACGTTCATCTCCAGCTAAAGATTTTGACAGCCATCCCCTGACAGAGATGTAGTGAGGAAAAATGGACCTGCAAAGAGCGTGCAATGCCATCTTCGCACAGAATGATATTCATTCCTTTAACAGGATTACTTTTTAACCATGACTCTTATATTTCCATGCTTTATGAGTTATTAATGTAACTAACTCAGATGAATTTATATGTGGATGATGTAGGTACCCCGAATCTGGTACCGATCAAACTTTGAGCACCTACAGGAAGAATTATGGAGCATTGTCGTAACAAGCCCGATTGAACTGCTCGTTTACAGAGCCACATCCTTCGCCTGAGAGAAGTTGTATACCTTAAGATGGATCCGAAAGTTGAGATCCGACTCCAGATGGACGCGGTTCGATCATTCATACAATCAGATCCTGCAGTCGATGCCATCGAATTACATAAATCCAAATAAAGGAGGCAGCACCGCCTATCAACATACTTATTTTCCAATCATGCATTTTTCCTTTATATACTTCTTGAGTTATTGACATGATTAACTCGTGCAAATTCGTATATGAATGTTGCAGGTACCCGAGGTTTGGTACCGACAACTCCTGCCATAGTTTGATCGGAGGAATGTAAAGCTTTGGCGAACGTGATTCGACCCTTCACCCGCTTACTATTGGCCTAACGACAGCATTCTAAAGCAAAAGAAGTTCGACCATTCATTCACCGACTTTTTGCCCTTGACGTGGGGCAAGAGAGTAAATGCACACGAGTTCGACCTGTGTTATCCATATATGGACATACTAATGAGGCCTCCTCATCATCTATCCATTGATTCGCCACGCAAGACATAGAAATGTATTCGAGTGTGACATAATCACTCGGTAGATCGACGAATCTATCCCTTGATCTGATGGGAAGAGTGCAACAGTGACGGGTACAATACCATGAACGAGATAACTTTTACCTTCGAAGTGGGGGCAAAAGAGATATGTTAAGACGAGGATGAGTATGACTCGACTGCTCTCTAACGACGTATCTAACTCTTTCCCATGCTTCCGACGGGAGGAGTATAAAATCAACAGGGACGTGAACCGACCATCCCTGATGGCGACCTTTGCCCTTGACATGGGAGCAAAGGGACAATGCCAAGGCAAATGTGACCCGACTGTTTGCCCGACTAACTCTAATCCTCAGAGCTTGGATATGAGTATAAACTTAGGACGAGTGTGACAGGCGCGCCAAGATTTAAGACCACTCGATCCACAACTCTAACCCAAACTGACTTTGGGAGAGTATAAAGGACGAACCGCGACGTCCATAACTCTAACTCTCACGACTTGGGAGAGAGTATAAAGGACAATGCTGCGACGTGCATGCAATCTTCATTGCCCTCCGACTGAGGACAGGATTATAAAAGACTTACGGATCGGACATCCGAATGACTTAATCCGGCTCCCATCAACGCTGGGGGCACGGACATAGATTTCTGAATTAACTTCAAACACGCTTCGGACGCGACCCGTGTTTCAAAGTTAAATGGAGGCTACAGACACTATACCTCCAAACTACGACACCTGACACTTTGACATTTAATAATTCTATGCTAGATAGATTAGCACTCAACATGTTTTCATTTCGATCTACAATTGCTTGTGACTTAAAGACTGACTTAGTAGCTTGCAAGACTAAGCTGACTATTCTTTTTCGAATTGCAAGGTTATGTACAGATACAAAGCAAAGACACAAGGGATACTCGCGTACAACAACAAAGAGGTCGTGTTTGAAGGAATGACGTCGACTTCTAATGCTAAGCTTCCCACACGACTCAATGCAATCACCGAAAGGAGGTCCTAAGAGTGATATATCAAATCAACATACACACCCATGTATGACTAGCCATAGCCCAAGTGCAACGACGAGTGCCACCTCGCAAATATATTGAATAGAAAACGCGATAACTCGAGCACTTGGATAACTCAATCACATAAGCTTTGAAAACAATGTCTCCCTTCCGTGCATCCACGTCTAAATTTAAAAGGGATGTGATACAAATGCCGACCTTTCTCCATTACCCCCGGACTGGGGCCGCACTGCTGAAAATATTCATAAATGTTATATGTCTATGACTAACTTATACCTCGATCTTGACAGGCTGCTTGAGGACCACGAAATGGATGCAGAGTGAACGTCCATTTGCTAGTCCGGACCGACTTCCCGGTTGAAAGACCCCATGTAAAGGGAGATGCCATTGCTTTGACTCCTAACTTGCGAGGAGGCGAATTGCCTGACACTTAGACTCAAAAGCGAAAAAGAAGGAAGATAGAAATTTCTTCCATGCTGAGGATATTGGCGCAGAAGGCTCTAGGATCGAAGGAAGGTAGCAGATTTCTTCTTGTGATGATCCCTCAGCATGTCAAGCTATATATGAAATGGATGGTACCCTTGCTGATTTGTGAACTCAAGTGGATCAGCGAGATGAACTTCTCCGGAAACGACAGAAAATGGTGGATAACTTTTCTACTTGGATAGATGGAAGGCCGAGTAATTACGACTTACTCGCTGGAGCGAGCATCATGGAAATTCAAGCAACAACGAACTTGGCTCAAACACTCCCTACCCCGTGGTCCAGATAATATGAGACCCTAGGACAAGTTGGCATAGTCGTCTTTAATAAAACAAGATGCAAACAACCTCCTCCCAGGCATTTGTAGCATGCAACTTCCGACTGTAACATTTTGGATGAAAACGATGGATATGCAAGAGCCACCGAAAAATTAAAACGAAGCCCGACCAACCTTTGCTCCAATTCGGAGGAATGTTTAAAATCCAGCTCAACCTCAACATGAGGCTCCCCATGTAGGGGGAAGACGAGAGCATTCGAGAAAGCTATAGTCTAACTTCATTGCCATCCGACTCCGAACCTCAAAGCTTGGATGGGAGACCAAGGACTAACATGAGCTGGACACGAATAAATCATTTTCTATCAAACTCTAACTCACAGCTCGATGAGGGAGTATGAATTCAGAGAATACGTGGATTTGATGACCACCGTTTAGTAAAATCCCCATGGATGGGGAGTACAGGATAAGAGCTTCGAACATCATCATCTGACTATCTGCCAGCTTTAGGCACATTTACGATTATCTGAGCTTCACAATAACCCAGACTATAAGCAGAAGAATGGCTCCTCAAGAGCAACCTGCATACATCCAAGTAGCGGATCACCATCCAAAATTAAAAAACAGAAGCCTGATTGACTGCTATTACATGTGCACAACCAAGAAGCCAGAAACCGGCTTCCACCCAATTTAAGACTTCATACCGGGGGTACTAGCGCTAAATTAGGTAATTAGCGACAACTTCTCAAAGATGAGGGCCAAATTGGCAACATTAATTGATGCTTCAACAGAGATCAGGCGAGACCCTGCATACATTCCTTGGAAGATTCAACGCCACAGTGGCATCGGTAAATCGACCTGGACCATATATAGCGTTGACTGCTGTAGTATCCGGTATTCTGGATATCTCAAACTTCAAAATCTCTTTGCATCGAGACCCACCAAGAGGACTTGACGGATTCGCCTCTGAAACAAACCTCGGTATCTCTCTATCATGAGATTCTCCTAGAAACGTTGGAAAATCCTATCCTGAGACAGACAGATTCGTGCAATAAGAGTGTGCTAATGTTGAAATGGATGATCTCAATGTCTTCACGACAGAATGGAGCACCATCTGACTCTTCAAATAATAAAGGAAAAAGAAAAGCCCCAGGAAAGACTAACAGGAATTTACAATTCTGGAAATGACCAATGTCATTAATCGGGCCCGCGGTCTTGATTGTCAAGCTTAATGGAACCAAGCATGGGAGATAGACTCAACAAGACTATGATGGCTATTTCGGATTATGCCAAAGCGTGAACGAAGGAACTCGAATAACTCACTAACGACATTCGCTCACTTGCAAGATTGACTAGCTTACTCAACTCTGCAGCTGATGCGAGGAGAGTATCTAAGTTTGCTGATATACTCAATGAGGCGATCACTGCTGTCTGGCTAAACAGATGGGTTGACCCCAACGCGAATGTGATTCGATCATTCGCATATACAACTCCAACCCTTGATGACTTGAGAATGTGCACATAACGACACAGGGTGACTAAGATTGTTGAACCTACATATCTAACCTGATGCGGCAGAAAAAAGCATAAAGGCTAAAAGAATGGATGTCTGATTGACCTATCATAACCCCCAACAATGCTGGGGGCATAAGCACTGACTTCGCTCGTCCTCCACTAATGCTGGGAACATCAACTTCAACCGGCAGACTGACTTTAAACATGACCCTAACTCAATGCATGATTCAGAACATATACATTATATCTTTAGAATATGACTTGATTCATCCCGACCATCCAAGTGAGCGAAATTACGGATCAAGCAAGAATTCAAAGACTTGATCTGCAACAGCATCAAATGGAGAGTATGATGAACTCCTCTGCTGCCTTACAATGGTGATAATCCTACCAGCTATTGGCTTGCACGTTTTCAACAACATCTCATACTGACTCGTATGTGATCACGGGACTATAAAACAATCTGAAGTGATCATGGCTTCCGGATGCACTATTATTACGATTAGATGCAATCATGGAGTCCTAGATTAATATCCTGACATCGAGATAGTCCGAATCCAAGCAAAAAATGACAAATTCATATGCCGACTCTGATGCACTCTATCCGAACCGTCCAGATGCTAGCTCAAGATACGAAGATTCTGACACCATACTATGACTTGGACGGCTATTGTATACATTAAAGAAATCTTAGCTTAGTAATGCACTTGACTTGTTTAGGAAGATGGCGTCGTTTGGCATCAACTTGTACATGTACGATCTCACACGGGAGCCAAACATACCACATGACTTATCATGAAGGAAATCAACATCTTGATTCGACGATGTTTAAAACGGTTACCCGATCATTTCGACTACTCCTTCCATAGAATTTGTACTAGCTAGCACCCATGGAAGTAGTGCAACAATTCGATAAAGTCTCCTCAAGGATGGATGGCGTTCTAAAAAGATTTATCTCGACTTAATCAAAGCACATCTCATCTGCGATAAGATGTACTTTGGGGGGCAAAATGTTAGCCTGCTTTGTGACCAGGCTACCCAAAGCCAGGGACTTGAGTATGAACTTACATTGATTGGCGATCACTTGGATGGAGTGATAGAAAGATGGAAAATTTGAATTATACATGCAAATGTAACCGGATCGGATCCCCCATTCGGATCGGATCGGATCCCTCCTTTCGGATCGGATCGGATCCCCCTCTCCGGATCGGATCGGAGTAGCCTCTACCCGAACCTCCTGAAGTATTCTGCACAGAAGTGCGTGCTGGCAATCTGCTCGAACAACCGGTTCGGTTCGGATCCGATCCGAACCGACTGAACCTGTTTCTGCACACGGAGTTTGACCTCTTCTCTTGGCATAACCGACTCCTACAATTGCGGATCGGACTCCACTTGGCAAAGCACGACCTGGTAACCACTTCCCCACGTTCTCCACTACTTCTGAGATCTCCTCCGGTCACGCCACGTGGCCCATCCGAACCGGAAGTGCCCAGAGCTTCTCTACAGCTATAAATACACCACAACTTGGCCATTTGAAGGGACTTTTGGCATTTCATTCATTCATGGTAGCCATGGCCGAATTCCCCCACCAATAACCACCTTCTTCTCCAATGAAAATCAATGAAAATCAATGAATTCGGAGAGAATTATTCATTGAATTTGAGCGATTGAGTGATTGAATTCCTTGTAATTGTAATCCATGAATGAAATGAGAAACTATGAAGTGGATGTAGGCTTGTTAACGCCGAACCACTATAAAAATCCTGTTGTCTTGCTTTTCTCTCACTTTTTCAGTTATTTCTTCATATCCTACGCTCTAAATACGATAATTTGGGTGTTAGGACCATTTTTTGGTCTAACAATATGCAAGGTACTAGGTGCCTCCGGTTTCATTCAGACCCAGAACGAACTTGTAAATGGGCTGTGTGTCTGACATCGGATTTCATTCAGTGTGATTGATATCGATTGCATAGCGTGAATTGCCTATGTGGCATGCTAAGATGCAAATGATCAAGGCTTCTGTTGAAAAGAAGAGTCTTGTGGTTGATGATTAAAGCACGACCTGTGTGGCGTAGCTTTGTGTGACGTTGATTCGCGAGCCTCAAACCCCGGTTGTGAACCAAAAACGGGAGAGGACATCAGGGAGGGCATGCGTTTCTTTCTAGTTAGAAGTGGCGTCGGTGGTTTTACACGCCCTGACGAGTTTGACTTATGTGGTTGTTGCTGTTGCGAGGCGCCTCGGATATATCGATCGTTCTCGAACCGATGGAGTCATTTAGTAGGGTCACCTACGCCCCAAAGGGCGGGGAAACGCAGTGTTCAGACATTTTAATCCACATCGGTGGACCGGCCCTGACGATCCAAGGTTCACTCGAGCTCTGATCCTGAGGGGCGGACTAGAGCGTCTCGAATCGGTAGAGGACTATCTTTTGCCTCGGTTCACAGATGGAAATCCAACTTCCAAATACGTGACATGTGCGGTTTTAATTGTAGAGCCCAGTATAGCAACATAGTAGCATGGGATGCTATGCCGTCTATGATTGATACTTATGATTTGAAGGTGTTTTATACACTATGCACTTATAGTAGTATCAAATGATTTGTTTTAAACGTACTAAGCATGTTTGGCTATTATAAGGGAAAACCCTATCCCCCGGCTTGCGTTGCATTGTGTGATAGGACCTGGGTCTTATAATAGCTTCATTTTTCCAAAAAGCATTGCGATGTTTTGTTATATGCACTGGTGTTCTTGGGAGGAAACCCGTTCCGTGTTATACGGCGTGGTCCCTTGATATATCTGATTTAAAGTAAAGTTTTAAATAACTGTTTCAGTTCTCACACCAGTCACATGACTGACCTGGAGTTTATTGTTTTAACCTAAACTCTGGGTGCCCTTATTTTGACACGGGCAGCTAGTAGTTTTGATTTTGCAGATTTATATTCACAGGATCCTGACTTACAACAGGAATGATATCCGGAAAGCTATGTATTCGTATATCTCCTTTAGTTGTATTTTGTATTATTTTCCACTGCTATGTAATTTATTGTAATCTCTGATATTTATCGAATGTATTTTATTTGTTAATACTCTGTATATTCATGTATTCTGATGGAATTGTTGTAATTAACAATGAAACGTTCTTCCGTCTACGTTCTTTTGTGGCTTGTCCTCGACTCAATCCGGGCTTTCCTCACCGGGGAAGTTCGGGTCGTTTCAGCTGGTATCAGAGCTTTGGTTTACAAAGCTCAGAGAACAAGACACATTAGAACCATACGAAAGAATTCATCAGATATTGGATTAGTAATATCCAATGGAATGACTTGTTAGAGATAGGATCAGTAGTATCCTAGAACGAGTGTGAAGAGTATAAAAAAAATGAAAACAAATTTTGTTTTGAAAAATTAAATCAATTATTCGTATTTTATTATTTATTTTATATTGATTTGGACAATCCAGTATATAAAGAATTTACATATACGTCTGATCCGCGGGTATTCAAAGTTTTAATATACTGGATAGATATAGAATCGCACTGTAGTCGCCCGGGAATGATTCTGATGATGGGTACCCATCATCAGTGTTGTGTTCGAGTTTTCGAAGGTGGGACGTCTATATATTTCCATTAGACTGGTGTGAGAACCAAAATATAGTCAGAATATATTGTTGTGATTTGGCATCAAAAATCTGATTTTTGACTATGTATCAAAATTACGAATTTGAAAAGCTAATCAACTAATTGATTGATGGTTGTGTTGTTTGATTATTGTTTGATTAAATAAAATGTTGAACCTATAACCAAATTGAATCAAATAGTGAACTGTATTGGACATTTATCGCATTTGCATGCATGTACATGTACTTACATTGAACAGGTCATAGCAAGGAGGCTAGAGCAGAAGAATAAAATTTGTTTGCCCGACAAATAGGTACATGATTATTGTATTTCTTGAGTTTTGGGTGATTTTATGAGCTGATTGGCTAGCCGCTTGGCTTTTTTTCTTTTGGATTGAAGAAGGCCATGGGAGGCTATATGAAATATCCCCAAGTCCCCGGTGTAGGGGAGGTTATGGCGAAATTTAGGGTGTTAGCCAAATTTTTGAAAAATTTGAAAAGTTCTTAGAAACTGAAAAGTTGAAGAACTTAAGCCATAGTGAAAATAATGAAAGTTGAGTTGATTCGTAAACCAACTTTCGGCTTCGTTCCTTTTAGGGGACGAAAAGTTTTAAGTGGGGGAGATTGTAATAACCCGGAAATCTGAGCCAATTTAAAATTTTTATTTTGGCAATTTTAGTGAATTTTGATCATTTAAAATGAATTATTTTAAATAATACGACGAGAAATTTATTTTGAATAGAATTAGAACGTATATATTTATATAGATCGTCGTTAGAATATAAATATTTATTTTAAATTATTAAAGGAATTGAAAATGGTGCGGTAGTTTGATAATTCGATTTCAAATTTCAAATGAATGAACAGGAATCAAAATAAATCAGATTTTAGAGAAACCAAAAATATTAGAATCTATTTGATTATATCTTTCCAACGAACCCGAAAAATCAAAATTTCATAGCGAGAATCAAAAGATATGTCCAGTTGAAAATTCAAAATAGTTGTTATGGAATTCTGGCCCTTAAAAATGGAAATTTTGCAAACGACCTTGGATTTCGACGAAACCACTTTTGTTGGATCCGGTATGTCAAGTTATTGCTAGATTCCAATTTTCGTAATTTTTCGAATCAATATGTGAGCGTGGCAAAGGAAAACACGTTTGACCAGTTTTAGTTAATTTTAATCGACTGGAAATTGGCCATTTTTCAAACGGTCACATAATTCGACGAAACTAGTTTTGTTAGGACCGTATCGTCAATACGAAGCTAGAAAATATTTTTTGGGAATTTTTCTAATTAGTATGTGACCCCGGTAAATTGAAATGCACGTTCAAATTCAATATATAGAGTTATATGTTGATTTTGATGAAAGCTGATCGAAATGATCGAATCAGCCTATGATACATATCCCATTGTGTTCGGAATGGGGGTAATTAGCTATGGGCGACAGGCGGTGGGTTTCGTTACGAGTTCGAAATCAAAAGTTACTTTTTGAAAAATTAATTAATTAAAATAAATATATATTATTATATTCTCCCCCCTTACTTCCTTTTCTCTTCAAATCGCCCCCCCATTCTATTTTATTTCAAAAAACAAGAGAAAATAAACAAACAAACCTAATCGATCGCGCCCCCCCTCCGCCGCTGCCACTACTTCTTCTTCCTCCACCTCAACCGAACCCCCCCCCCCCCCCCCCCCGCTCTCGATCAAACCACAAACCCCCGTAGCCCTAGTGCCACCACCCCATCAGACCCGACGCCGGCGCAGCCATCCGACCCCCAGCGCGCCCCTTCTCAGCCCCCATCTCCGATGTGAACCCCTCCCTTCCTCCAATGCAGACCAGCGACAACCTCCACCACCCGAAGTGCCAAAAATAGTGAGTTTTAAATATTTATTTACATTTCTTTGTTTTGATCAGTTTTAGATATACGATAGCGTAGTAAAGATTATATTTTTATGAAGAAAAGTTTGGATTTTTGATAATGAAAGGATTAGACATTTAATAAAATAGAAAGCTATGATTTATTTTTATATTAGAAAGTTTAGATTTTTATTTATAGAAAGGTTAAAAATATAATTTTTATAATATAGAAAGGTTAAAAATATTATTTTTATAATATAGAAAGGTAAAAATATAATTTTTATAAAGCAAAGATATAAAAATATGATTTTTATATTAGTAGGGTATTAAAAATATAATTTTTATATAAGTACGATGATAAAAATTAGATCTTTTTATATGAAATAGAAATATAAAAATATAATTTTTTATATAGAAATAAGCATTGTAAAAGTATATGAAGTAGAAATAAAAATATGATTTTTATTTATTGAATGAAGTAATAAAAAATATAATTTTTATTATAAATAGCGTGAAAAGAACTGCATTGGAATTTCAGACAGATTCAGGCGGTTCAGCAGTTCAACAGCAAAGCACGGCGGAGTGGAAACCTCGGTGAGAACTTCTGACCTTTTAATTTTGTTTTCTAGTTAATAATATACACTAGGATGCAGACAGTGTTTAGTAGCACCCGACACCCGTCGTCCACAGACCATGGACGGGTTGTATGCTTGGTTGTTGGATTTTGATGTGTAGTTGATTGTGTGATGTGATGTGAAATGAAATAAAATATTTATATAGTTAAAAATATTTTATAGTTGAAAATAGAATTTTTAACGTGTATATAAAATAAATTAATATAAACAAATCGGAGATTTGTTTATATATACTGATTTGATTGATATTGATTGGGACGATAAATTTTACACATCGCCCAACTGCACAAATAAAATCTGTGTTTGATTGTTTGAAACCCCACATGGGTATTGGGATGATATATGACGTACACTAATCCCAATAATTAGTTGTATGTCGATTGATTGATTGACATACTGTTATAAGCGTTAAATATTTATATTTGATGCTTATACAGTGTAGAACGCACTTTGGAAGATGGTTGATGATTTATCGTTGCAGTTATATACGTGTGTTGTAGAAAATCCATATAATTGACATTATATGGTAGTTGATTGGGCCTCATTCCAGTTTTGAATAGAAATATTTGAATAGAAATATTTGAATAGAAATACTTGAAATAGAAATATTTGAAATAAGAATTATTTGAAAAGAAATATTTGAATAGAAATATTTGAAAAGAAATATTTGAATAGAAATATTTGAAAAAGAAATATTTGAAATAGAATATTTGAAAATAGAAATATATGAAGTCGTGTTGATTAGATTGACGCCACTTTGACGTGAACGATATTTATATCGATTTTATTCATTTTACAATGAATATCGAAAGTGATTTCAAAATCTGATATTTTGAAATGAATTGAAATTCGAATTGAATTGAAATTGAATAGAAATGAATTCAAATTGAAATTGAATTTGAATTGAATTTGAATTGAAATTGAATAGAATTGAATTTGAATTGAAATTGAATAGAAATGAATTCAAATTGAAATTGAATAGAATTGAATTTGAATTGAAATTGAATTTGAATTGAAATTGAATAGAATTGAATTCGAATTGAAATTGAATAGAAATGAATTTGTATTGAAATTGAATAGAAATGAATTCGAATTGAAATTCAAATTGAAATGAATTCGAATTGAAATTGAATTGAATTGAAAACGAACTGAAATTGAATTAAAAATCGATCTGAATTGAAATCAATTTGAAATGAATTTAAAACGAATTTATAAGGAAAAATTCAATTTTGATTTGAATTTGAAATAGAAGTTGAAATCGTTTCGAAAACGAATTTAAAACGATTTATAAAATACGTTTTGATAGGAAATCGACGAAATATAATATATATATATATATATATATAATATATATATATATATATTATATATAATGGCCTGAATAGAACGCGCCGCGACAGTTCGTGAATTTCGACCATTGACTTCGAATGGATATTGCGGGAGATCCGACCGTCGGATTCTCCTAAAACTGGAACGGTTGGGTTCGTATCGAAAAGAGCTTTCTACCGAATATAAGAAATTAGAAATCTAACGGTTGGATTTGGAATTATGTCCAAATCAAATTTGGAAAAGGTCGCTGTAAGTGCAGTTCGATGGCTGTTGATTGAAATCGACTGTACGGGCCTTGATAAAATTATTAATAATATTAATAATTTGTGTAAAATCATAAGAAATGATTTGGGAAGAATTGGGATGAAAAATTCCATATTTGAAAAGATAAAAATAGATTTTTATCGAAATGAACTAGAGTTGAACTAGAATTATAATTCTATTTATTTTTAAATAAATAAATTGGATTTGAAAAGGGTTTTAAAATTAACCAGAATTTTCAATAATTGAATTGGAATGGATTTGAATCGAAATTGTCTTTGAATTATTTCGATGTTGGATTTCGTGATTATACAGATATTGTTATGGAAATTTGAAAGATATTTATATCGTTATTTCCAATACGATATTTGTTGGTCGTAGAATTTGATATTGAATATAAGCCGATATATTTTCTATTCAGAGCCTTGTATTTAATATCAAATGTAATTTGGGTTTGTCGTGAATGGTGTCTTCATTAACACTGTTCTTAAGCCCAGTTGAGAAAAAGATTAAATCTTTTTATTTAGATTTAATGAAGTGTTCCAATTAAATGGTATTTAATTGGAATTGAGTTGGAATTGATTTTTGGGTTTATCGTGAACGGTGTTTTAAATAACACTTGTTCTTTAACCCGATAATTAATGTAATGTGATTTTGGGTTTATCGTGAACCGTGTTTTAAATGACATTGGTTCTTTAACCCAATTAAAGACAGGATATTGATTTCTGTGAAGATTAAAACTAAGTGGAGTTTTAGTGAATCTTTAATTAGATTGAAAAGATCGAGAATGGAGTATCACCAGTTTTGCTCCAGGCGATAGTTAAATCTTTAATTAGATTTGAACGTGAGATGGTAATTGAATTTACCGATAACACCGTGGTGTTAGATATGAAGTATTACCAGTTTTACTTCATGGGATGCATAGGTGGGGATTGGGAAATAAAATAAATGATTGCTCCGGTGTGGTTCGCTAATCCCGACTAGTTTGAATTGATATTCAAAGAAGATTAAAGAATAAATTTAAAGAATTTATCTTTGATAAAATTAATGGGAACTTTTCCCAAAGTATAAGAATATTTGAATAAAAGAATATTCTGAATTGGAATGAGGCGTATGTTGTGTTTGTGTAGCACTTGTTTAATATATACGTAAGTTATTCAGAAAGACCGAATTTATCCCATTCTTACTAACTGATTCGACATGGTGTCAAAGATGAAGACGATGGTTGAAGACCAGAGGTCTTCACGTCGTTTGGATAATTACTGATGATCTTGATTGGGCCGTACACCCAAGAGGAGGGAATCAGTTGGTGGTTGTCCAGACGTCTTGGAGATCGATGGATATGCAAGGTACTAGGTGCCTCCGGTTTCATTCAGACCCAGAACGAACTTGTAAATGGACTGTGTCTGACATCGGATTTCATTCAATGTGATTGATATCGATTGCATAGCGTGAATTGCCTATGTGGCATGCTAAGATGCAAATGATCAAGGCTTCTGTTGAAAAGAAGAGTCTTGTGGTTGATGATCAAAGCACGACCTGTGTGGCGTAGCTTTGTGTGACGTTGATTCGCGAGCCTCACACCCCGGTTGTGAACCAAAAACGGGAGAGGACATCAGGGAGGGCATGCGTTTCTTTCTAGTTAGAAGTGGCGTCAGTGGTTTTACACGCCCTGACGAGTTTGACTTATGTGGTTGTTGCTGTTGCGAGGCGCCTCGGATATATCGGTCGTTCTCGAACCGATGGAGTCATTTAGTAGGCTCACCTACGCCCCAAAGGGCGGGGAAACGCAGTGTTCAGGCATTTTAATCCACATCGGTGGACCGGCCCTGACGATCCAAGGGTCACTCGAGCTCTGATCCTGAGGGGTGGACTAGAGCGTCTCGAATCGGTAGAGGACTATCTTTTGCCTCGGTTCACAGATGGAAATCCAACTTCCAAATACGTGACATGTGCGGTTTTAATTGTAGAGCCCAGTATGGCGACATAGTAGCATGGGATGTTATGCCGTCTATGATTGATACTTATGATTTGAAGTTGTTTTATACACTATGCACTTATATTAGTATCAAATGATTTGTTTTAAACGTACTAAGCATGTTTGGCTATTATAAGGGAAAACCCTACCCCCCCGGCTTGCGTTGCATTGTGTGATAGGACTTGGGTCTTATAATAGCTTCATTTTTCCAAAAAGCATTGCACTGTTTTGTTATATGCACTGGTGTTCTTGGGAGGAAACCCGTTCCGTGTTATACGGCGTGGTCCCTTGATATATCTGATTTAAAGTAAAGTTTTAAATAACTGTTTCAGTTCTCACACCAGTCACATGACTGACTTGGAGTTTATTGTTTTAACCTAAACTCTGGGTGCCCTTATTTTGACACGGGCAGCTAGTAGTTTTGAATTTGCAGATTTATATTCACAGGATCCTGACGTACAACAGGAATGATATCCGGAAAGCTTTGTATTCGTATAACTCCTTTAGTTGTATTTTGTATTATTTTCCACTGCTATGTAATTTATTGTAATCTCTTATATTTATCGAATGTATTTTATTTGTTAATACTCTGTATATTCATGTATTCTGATGGAATTGTTGTAATTAACATTGAAATGTTCTTCCGTCTGCGTTCTTTTGTGGCTTGTCCTCGACTAAATCCGGGCTTTCCTCACCGGGGAAGTTCGGGTCGTTTCAGCTGGTATTAGAGCTTTGGTTTACAAAGCTCAGAGAACAAGACACATTAGAACCATACGAAAGAATTCATCAGATATTGGATTAGTAATATCCAATGGAATGACTTGTTAGAGATAGGATCAGTAGTATCCTAGAACGAGTGTGAAGAGTATAAAAAAAATGAAAAAAAATTTTGTTTTGAAAATTTAAATCAATTTTTCGTATTTTATTATTTATTTTATATTGATTTGGACAATCCAGTATATAAAGAATTTACATATACGTCTGATCCGCGGGTATTCAAAGTTTTAATATACTGGATAGATATAGAATCGCACTGTAGTCGCCCGGGAATGATTCTGATGATGGGTACCCATCATCAGTGTTGTGTTCGAGTTTTCGAAGGTGGGACGTCTATATATTTCCATTAGACTGGTGTGAGAACCAAAATATAGTCAGAATATATTGTTGTGATTTGGCATCAAAAATCTGATTTTTGACTATGTATCAAAATTACGAATTTGAAAAGCTAATCAACTAATTGATTGATGGTTGTGTTGTTTGATTATTGTTTGATTAAATAAAATGTTGAACCTATAACCAAATTGAATCAAATAGTGAATTGTATTGGACATTTATCGCATTTGCATGCATGTACATGTACTTACATTGAACAGGTCATAGTAAGGAGGCTAGAGCAGAAGAATAAAATTTGTTTGCCCGACAAATAGGTACATGTTTATTGTATTTCTTGAGTTTTGGGTGATTTTATGAGTCGATTGGCTTTTTTTCTTTTGGATTGAAGAAGGCCATGGGAGGCTATATGAAATATCCCGAAGTCCCCGGTGCAGGGGAGGTTATGGCGAAATTTAGGGGGTTAGCCAAATTTTTGAAAAATTTGAAAAGTTCTTAGAAACTGAAAAGTTGAAGAACTTAAGCCGTAGTGAAAATAATGAAAGCTGAGTTGATTCGTAAACCAACTTTCGGCTTCGTTCCTTTTAGGGGACGAAAAGTTTTAAGTGGGGGAGATTGTAATAACACGGAAATCTGAGCCAATTTAAAATTTTTATTTTGGCAATTTTAGTGAATTTTGATCATTTAAAATGAATTATTTTAAATAATACGACGAGAAATTTATTTTGAATAGAATTAGAACGTATATATTTATATAGATCGTCGTTAGAATATAAATATTTATTTTAAATTATTAAAGGAATTGAAAATGGTGCGGTAGTTCGATAATTCGATTTCAAATTTCAAATGAATGTACAGGATTCAAAATAAATCAGATTTTAGCGAAACCAAAAATATTAGAATCTATTTGATAATATCTTTCCAACGAATCCGAAAAATCGAAATTTCATAGCGAGAATCAAAAGATATGTCAAAATTCAGAATAGTTGTTATGGAATTCTGGCCCTTAAAAATGGAAATTTTGCAAACGACCTTGGATTTCGACGAAACCACTTTTGTTGGATCCGGGATGTCAAGTTATTGCTAGATTCCAATTTTCGTAATTTTTCGAATCAATATGTGAGCGTGGCAAAGGAAAACGCGTTTGACCAGTTTTAGTTAATTTTAATCGACTGGAAATTGGCCATTTTTCAAACGGTCACATAATTCGACGAAACTAGTTTTGTTAGGACCGTATCGTCATTACGAAGCTAGAAAATATTTTTCGGGAATTTTTCTAATTAGTATGTGACCCCGGTAAATTGAAATGCACGTTCAAATTCAATATATAGAGTTATATGTTGATTTTGATGAAAGCTGATCGAAATGATCGAATCAGCCTACGATACATATCCCATTGTGTTTGGAATGGGGGTAATTAGCTATGGGCGACAGGCGGTGGGTTTCGTTACGAGTTCGAAATCAAAAGTTACTTTTTGAAAAATTAATTAATTAAAATAAATATGTATTATTATATTCTCCCCCCTTACTTCCTTTTCTCTTCAAATTGCCCCCCCATTCTATTTCATTTCAGAAAACAAGAGAAAAAAAACAAACAAACCTAATCGATCGCGCCCCCCCATCTGCCGCTGCCACTTCTTCTTCTTCCTCCGCCTCAACTGAACCCCCCCCCACTCGCTCTCGATCAAACTGCAAACCCCCGTAGCCCTAGCGCCACCACCCCATCAGACCTGACGCCGGCGCAGCCATTCGACCCCCAGCGCGCCCCTTCTCAGCCCCCATCTCCGATGTGAACCCCTCCCTTCCTCCAATGCAGACCAGCGACAACCTCCACCACCCGAAGTGCCAAAAATAGTGAGTTTTAAATATTTATTTAGATTTCTTTGTTTTGATCAGTTTTAGATATACGATAGCGTAGTAAAGATTATATTTTTATGAAGAAAAGTTTGGATTTTTGATAATGAAAGGATTAGACATTTAATAAAATAGAAAGCTATGATTTATTTTTATATTAGAAAGTTTAGATTTTTATTTATAGAAAGGTTAAAAATATAATTTTTATAATATAGAAAGGTTAAAAATATTATTTTTATAATATAGAAAGGTAAAAATATAATTTTTATAAAGCAAAGATATAAAAATATGATTTTTATATTAGTAGGGTATTAAAAATATAGTTTTTATATAAGTATGATGATAAAAATTCGATCTTTTTATATGAAATAGAAATATAAAAATATAATTTTTTATATAGAAATAAGCGTTGTAAAAATATATGAAGTAGAAATAAAAATATGATTTTTATTTATTGAATGAAGTAATAAAAAATATAATTTTTATTATAAATAGCGTGAAAAGGACTGCATTGGAATTTCAGACAGATTCAGGCGGTTCAGCAGTTCAACAGCAAAGCACGGCGGAGTGGAAACCTCGGTGAGAACTTCTGACCTTTTAATTTTGTTTTCTAGTTAATAATATACACTAGGATGCAGACAGTGTTTAGTAGCACCCGACACCCGTCGTCCACAGACCATGGACGGCTTGTATGCTTGGTTGTTGGATTTTGATGTGTAGTTGATTGTGTGATGTGATGTGAAATGAAATAAAATATTTATATAGTTAAAAATATTTTATAGTTGATAATAGAATTTTTAACGTGTAAATAAAATAAATTAATATAAACAAATCGGAGATTTGTTTATATATACTGATTTGATTGATATTGATTGGGACGATAAATTTTACACATCGCCCAACTGCACAAATAAAATCTGTGTTTGATTGTTTGAAACCCCACATGGGTATTGGGATGATATATGACGTACACTAATCCCAATAATTAGTTGTATGTCGATCGATTGATTGACATACTGTTATAAGCGTTAAATATTTATATTTGATGCTTATACAGTGTAGAACGCACTTTGGAAGATGGTTGATGATTTATCGTTGCAGTTATATACGTGTGTTGTAGAAAATCCATATAATTGACATTATATGGTAATTGATTGGGCCTCATTCCAGTTTTGAATAGAAATATTTGAATAGAAATATTGGAATAGAAATACTTGAAATAGAAATATTTGAAATAAGAAATATTTGAAAAGAAATATTTGAATAGAAATATTTGAAAAGAAATATTTGAATAGAAATATTTGAAAAAGAAATATTTGAAATAGAATATTTGAAAATAGAAACATATGAAGTCGTGTTGATTAGATTGACGCCACATTGACGTGAACGATATTTATACCGATTTTATTCATTTTACAATGAATATCGAAAGTGATTTCAAAATCTAATATTTTGAAATGAATTGAAATTCGAATTGAATTGAAATTGAATAGAAATGAATTCAAATTGAATTTGAATTTGAATTGAATTTGAATTGAAATTGAATAGAATTGAATTTGAATTGAAATTGAATAGAATTGAATTTGAATTGAAATTTAATAGAAATGAATTTATATTGATATTGAATAGAATTGAATTTGAATTGAAATTGAATAGAATTGAATTCGAATTGAAATTGAATAGAAATGAATTCGAATTGAAATTGAATAGAAATGAATTCGAATTGAAATTCAAATTGAAATGAATTCGAATTGAAATTGAATTGAATTGAAAACGAACTGAAATTGAATTAAAAATCGATTTGAATTGAAATCAATTTGAAATGAATTTAAAACGAATTTATAAGGAAAAATTCAATTTTGATTTGAATTTGAAATAGAAGTTGAAATCGTTTCGAAAACGAATTTAAAACGATTTATAAAATACGTTTTGAAAGGAAATCGACGAAATATAATATATATATATATATATTATATATAATGGCCTGAATAGAACGCGCCGCGCCGCGGTAGTTCGTGAATTTCGACCATTGACTTCGAATGGATATTGCGGGAGATCCAACCGTCGGATTCTCCTAAAACTGGAACGGTTGGGTTCGTATCTAAAAGAGCTTTCTACCGAATATAAGAAATTAGAAATCTAATGGTTGGATTTGGAATTATGTCCAAATCAAATTTGGAAAAGGTCGCTGTAAGTGCAGTTCGATGGCCGTTGATGGAAATCGACTGTACGGGCCTTGATAAAATTATTAAAAATATTAATAATTTGTGTAAAATCATAAGAAATGATTTGGGAAGAATTGGGATGAAAAATTCCATATTTGAAAAGATAAAAATAGATTTTTATCGAAATGAACTAGAGTTGAACTAGAATTATAATTCTATTTATTTTTAAATAAATAAATTGGATTTGAAAAGGGTTTTAAAATTAACCAGAATTTTCAATAATTGAATTGGAATGTATTTGAATCGAAATTGTCTTTGGATTATTTCGATGTTGGATTTCGTGATTATACAGATATTGTTATGGAAATTTGAAAGATATTTATATCGTTATTTCCAATACGATATTTGTTGGTCGTAGAATTTGATATTGAATATAAGCCGATATATTTTCTATTCAGAGCCTTGTATTTAATATCAAATGTGATTTGGGTTTGTCGTGAATGGTGTCTTCATTAACACTGTTCTTAAGCCCAGTTGAGAAAAAGATTAAATCTTTTTATTTAGATTTAATGAAGTGTTCCAATTAAATGGTATTTAAATGGAATTGAGTTGGAATTGATTTTTGGGTTTATCGTGAACGGTGTTTTAAATAACACTTGTTCTTTAACCCGATAATTAATGTAATGTGATTTTGGGTTTATCGTGAACCGTGTTTTAAATGACATTGGTTCTTTAACCCAATTAAAGACAGGATATTGATTTATGTGAAGATTAAAACTAAGTGGAGTTTTAATGAATCTTTAATTAGATTGAAAATATCGAGAATGGAGTATCACCAGTTTTGCTCCAGGCGATAGTTAAATCTTTAATTAGATTTGAACGTGAGATGGTAATTGAATTTACCGATAACACCGTGGTGTTAGATATGAAGTATTACCAGTTTTACTTCATGGGATGCATAGGTGGGGATTGGGAAATAAAATAAATGATTGCTCCGGTGTGGTTCGCTAATCCCGACTAGTTTGAATTGATATTCAAAGAAGATTAAAGAATAAATTTAAAGAATTTATCTTTGATAAAATTAATGGGAACTTTTCCCAAAGTATAAGAATATTTGAATAAAAAAATATTCTGAATTGGAATGAGGCATATGTTGTGCTTGTGTAGCACTTGTTTAATATATACGTAAGTTATTCAGAAAGACCGAATTTATCCCATTCTTACTAACTGATTCGACATGGTGTCAAAGGTGAAGACGGTGGTTGAAGACCAGAGGTCTTCACGTCGTTTGGATAATTACTGATGATCTTGATTGGGCCGTACACCCAAGAGGAGGGAATCAGTTGGTGGTTGTCCAGACGTCTTGGAGATCGATGGATATGCAAGGTACTAGGTGCCTCCGGTTTCATTCAGAATCAGAACGAACTTGTAAATGGACTGTGTGTCTGACATCGGATTTCATTCAGTGTGATTGATATCGATTGCATAGCGTGAATTGCCTATGTGGCATGCTAAGATGCAAATGATCAAGGCTTCTGTTGAAAAGAAGAGTCTTGTGGTTGATGATCAAAGCACGACATGTCTGGCGTAGCTTTGTGTGACGTTGATTCGCGAGCCTCACACCCCGGTTGTGAACCAAAAACGGGAGAGGACATCAGGGAGGGCATGCGTTTCTTTCTAGTTAGAAGTGGCGTCAGTGGTATTACATGCCATGACGAGTTTGACTTATGTGGTTGTTGCTGTTGCGTGGCGCCTCGGATATATCGGTCGTTCTCGAACCGATGGAGTCATTTAGTTGGCTCACCTATGCCCCAAAGGGCGGGGAAACGCAGTGTTCAGGCATTTTAATCCACATCGGTGGACCGGACCTGACAATCCAAGGGTCACTCGAGCTCTGATCCCGAGGGGCGGACTAGAGCGTATCGAATCGATAGAGGACTATCTTTTGCCTCGGTTTACAGATGGAAATCCAACTTCCAAATACGTGACATGTGCGGTTTTAGAGCCTAGTATGGCGACATAGTAGCATGGGATGCTATGCCGTCTATGATTGATACTTATGATTTGAAGTTGTTTTATACACTATGCACTTATAGTAGTATCAAATGATTTGTTTTAAACGTACTAAGCATGTTTGGCTATTATAAGGGAAAACCCAATCCCCCGGCTTGCGTTGCTTTGTGTGATATAGGACTCGGGTCTTATAATAGCTTCATTTTTTCAAAAAAGCATTGCGCTGTTTTGTTATATGCACTGGTGTTCTTGGGAGGAAACCCGTTCCGTTTTATATGGCGTGGTCCTTGATATATCCGATTTAAAGTAAAGTTTTAAATAATTGTTTTAGTTCTCACACCAGTCACATGACTGACCTGGAGTTTATTGTTTTAACCTAAACTCTGGGTGCCCTTATTTTGACACCGGCAGCTAGTAGTTTTGGTTTTGCAGATTTATATTCACAGGATCCTGACTTACAGCTGGAACGATATCCAGAAAGCTTTGTATCCGTATATCTCCTTCAGTTGTATTTTGTATTATTTTCCGCTGCTATGTATTTTATTGTAATCTCTGATATTTATCGAATGTATTTTATTTGTTAATACTCTGTATATTTATGTATTCTGATGGAATTGTTGTAATTAACAATGAAATGTTCTTCCGTCTGCGTTCTTTTGTGGATTGTCCTCGACTCAATCTGGGCTTTCCTCACCGGGGAAGTTCGGATCGTTTCAGCACCTATTCATCCCATGAAGAAAAACTGGTAATACTTCATATCTAACACCACGGTGTTATCAGTAAATCCAATTACCATTTCACGTTCAATTCTACTTAAAGATTTAACTATCGCCTGGAGCAAAACTGGTGATACTCCATTCTCGATCATTTCAATCTAATTAAAGATTCATTAAAACTCCACTTGGTTCTAATCTTCCCAAAAATCAATATTAATGATTATTTAACTTGGGAAATCATATCCTGTCTTTAACTGGGTTAAAGAACCAATGTCATTTAAAACACGGTTCACTATAAACCCAAAATCACATTCCATTCCATCAGCCTTTAACCGTAAATTAGCAAGTGAACAACTCCCTAAGTATTAACCCCGAAGACCGAAACCAACATCAGATCAATACCCAGGAAACCATTCAACTTAACTAATCTCTAGTTAGTTTCTGGCTTTTTTAACTCCGTTGGGTCTAAGAACAGTATTATTAAAGATACCATTCACGATAACCCAAAATCTCATTCCATTGTTAATCGGGTTAAAGAACAAGTGTTATTTAAAACGCCGTTCACGATAAACCCAAAGACCAATTTCAATTCAGTTCCAATTAAATATTAATTAATTGGTATACTTCATTAAATCTAAATAAAAAGATATAATCTTTTCTCAACCGGGTTCAAAAACAGTGTTAATGAAGACACCATTCACGACAAACCCAAAATCACATTCCATTCCATCAGCCTTTAACCGTCAATTAGCAAGTGAACAATTCCCTAAGTATTAACCCCGAAGGTTGAAACCAACATCATATCTATACCCAGGAAACCATTCAACTTAACTAATCTCCAGTTAGTTTCTAATTTTCTTAACTCAACTGGGTTTAAGAACAGTGTTAGTGAAGACACCGTTCATGACAAACCCAAAATCCCATTTGATATTAAATACAAGGCTCTAAATAGAAAATATATCGGTTATATTCAATATCAAATTCTGAAATCAACAAATATCGTATTGGAATAACGACACATATATCTTCCAAATTCCTCCACAATGTCCATATAATCACGGGATCCAATATCGAAATATTCCAAAGATATTTTCAATTCAAATCCATTCAAATTCATATATTGGAAATTCCGGTTATTTTTAAAACCATTTCAAATCCAATTTAATTATTTTAAAAATAAATGGATTATAATTCTAGTTCAAAACTAGTTCATTTCGATAAAAAAATCTAGTTTTATCTTTTCAAATATGGAATTTTTCATCCCAATTCTTTCCAAATCATTTATTATGATTTTACACAAATTATTGATATTTTTAATAATTTTATCAAGGCCCGTACAGTCGATTTCCATAAACAGTCATCGGACTGCACTTACAACAACCTTTTCCAAATTTGATTTGGATATGATTCCAAATCCAGCCTTTAGGTTTCAAATCTCTAATATTCGTTAGAAAGATCTTTTCGATACGAACCCAACGGTTCCAGTTTTTGAAGAATCCGACGGTCGGATCTCCCGTAATGTCCATTCGAAGTCAATGGTCGAAATTCACGAACTGCCGCAGCGCGGCGCGTTCTATTCAGGCCATTATATATATATATATATATATATATATATATATATATATATATCATCGATTTCCATTTAAATCGTATTTTATAAATCGTTTTAAATTCGTTTTCAAAACGATTTCAACTTCATATTCAATTTCAAATCAAAATTGAATTTTCCATATCATCGATATATAAATGCTAATATTTTCAAAGCATTAGTTTTTGAAATCAATTCCTTTTCAATATTCATTCTATAAATGAATAAAATCGATATAAATATCGTTCACGTCAAAATAGCATCAATCTAATCAACACGGCTTTATATATTTAAATATATTCGGGTCCATCCCAAATCGGACATCAAGATCCAATTTTTATCTTTTACTGAATATTATTTTAAAAATATTCATTATTTTAAAATGTTCGTTATTTTAAAATATTCATTCTTTCTGAATTGTAATCAGACACAGTCAATTACCATTTAATATTGATTATATGGATTTCATACAACACATGTACACAACAACAATCAAACACACTCAACCATCATCCAGAGTGCATTCTGCACTGCATAAGCATTAAATATAAATATTTAGCGCTTATAATAGTCTTTCAACCAATCGATTTACATACAACTAAACATTTGGGATTAGTGTATGTCAAATATCATCCCATTACCTGTTTGTGCAGTTGGGCGATGTGTAAAATTTATCGTCACAATCAATATCGGTCAAATCTGTGTATATAAACAAATCGTCCGATTTGTTTATGAATATTTATTTTATATACAAGTTAAAAAATATATTTTTAACTATAAAATATTTATTCCATTCATTTACACAATAAAAATAATATTTTTATTGTTCTAACATATTTTATAAAATTTTGGCCCATAATGGCGCGATACTAGAAATGGGATTAGGCCTAGCCTTATCCACAGTCTAATAATGGCCTGCGCCATACACATACCAATCAAATCAATTCCATTTCATTTTCCAAACCAAATTCAACCAAACAATCCAATCAACCAAACTAAACAATCACACAAGTCGTCCATGGTCTGTGGACGACGGGGAACAGTTCATATATGCAGTTATAAATAAATAACCGTATAATTAAATTTGGTGAGAGAGTTCTCACATTTGGGTTCCACTCCACCGTTTCATTTCTGAATTTCTGAATGGCTTGGATTGGCCCGTAATTCCAATGTGATCCTTTTCCGCTGTTCATAGTAAAATTCACATTTTTAATATGATATTTATTTTAAAAATCACATTTTTATAATGGCACTTCATATATAAAATATATTTTTACAACGCTTCATTCTTATATAAAAATTATATTTTTATATCTCTACTTCTCCATAGTATATTCTAAAAATCTTAGCTATTCTATTTTAAAAATATGAACTTTCCTCTTTATAAAAATAAAAACTTTTAGCTTAAAAAATCAATTCTTTTTAATTTAAAAATCAAATCTTTCTAGAACGAAAGATTATATTTTATATCGATAAAAATTATATTTTTACTCCGCTACTTCTTGCATAAAAATTTATGTTTTACCTTAATAAAAATCACGACTTTATATCTTTAAAAATCACAACTTTATATAAAAAAAAAATTCGCCTTTTCCTATTTAAAAATCTAATCTTTTCAAAAGTAAAAATCCTAGCTTTTCTAAAATAAAGATCTTAGCTTTTCCTAATCAAAGCTCTAAACTTCTTCAAATCGAAATCTAATCTTTATAAATCTAGTTCCTATATAAAAATCATAGCTTCATAAAATTAAAAAAAATTATATAATTAAAACACACATTTTTATATAACTAAATAAATAAAAACCGAAGTAAAATACTCACTAATTTCTGAATGAAGAGGGATGCTGCGCTCTAGAGGTGTAGGGGGTGCGTTGTGTCGGAGGCGAGGTGCAGGCGCATTGGCGGGCCCTAGGGGGTAACGGCGACAGTTTTTGATTGGGTTGAGGGGTTTGGGGGAACTGCATGGAGAGGGGGAGGAAGGTGGAGCGCGAGCGGCGGCTAGAGGGGGGTGCGGATCCGGCAATGGTGGCGGCGGCGGCCTCGCGCCAGCGACGATGGACTGGTGAGAGGGCACGTTCGATTCTTTTTTTCCCTTCTTTTTTTAATAATTGACGGGGAAGAAAGAGAAAGGGGGCGCGTTGACCAAGTAGAGGAAAAAGGGGGAAAGGGATTATAAAAATATATATTTAATTCATTTATTTTCAAAAAGGTAAGTTTTTATTTCAAACTCCAATCCAAACTCAGCGACTGTCGTTCCTAACTAATTACCCCCATTTCGAATACAATGGGATATGTTTCGTCAGCTAACTCGGCCGTTACGATCATTTTTCATCAAAATTAAATATAAATCATCATATTGAATTTTAAACGTACATTTTAATTTACTAGGGTCACATACGGACCCTAAAAATTACAGAAAAATTATTTCTAGCTTCATATTGACGATACAGTCCTAATAAAACTAATTTCATCCAATTTGGAGACCATTTGAAAAATGGCTATTTTCTGGTCGATCCAAATTGACTAAAACTATCAAAACTCGTTTTCTTTTGCCACGCTCACATATTAGTTCAGAAAATTATGAATTTTGGAATCTAGCAATAACTTGACACCCTGGATCCAATAAAAGTGGTTTTGTTGAAAACGGAGGTCGTTTGCAAAATTTCCATTTTTAAGGGCTATATTTTCCATAACGAATATTCTAAAATTTCAACTGGGCATAACTTTTTATCACCGCTATGAAATTTCAATATTTCGGATTCGTTGGAAAGATATTTTCAAATTGATTCTAATATTTTTGGTTTCGCTAAAATCCGGTTTATTTTGAATCTTGTACATTTATTTGAAATTGAATTTTCAAACTACCGCGCCATTTCCAATTTCTTTTATAAATAAAAATAAATATTTATATTCTAACATCGATTCAAATAAATATATGCGTTCTAATTCTATTCAAAAGAAATTTCTCGTTGTTATTATTTAAAATAAATCATTTTAAATATTCAAAATTCATTTAAATTGCCAAAATAAAAAATTTAAACTAGTTCAGATTTTCCGGGTTGTTACACATCGCTTTCCGAATATAGCTTCAACCATAATCCAAGATCCTATTAAAAGAAAAGAATCTGTAAAACCGAAACTACTAACTGCCTATGTGGGAAATATAGGCACCCAGAGTTTAGGTGGAAAACAATAAACACTGAGTCAGTCATGGGACTGGTATGCGAACTTAAAATAGTTATTAAAACTTACTTTAAAAAATGGGAAAATCATAGGACCCTGCCGTATGACACGGAACCAGTTTAAAAATAAAACAATGCAATGCATTCTAAAAAAATGAAGCTATTATAAAACTCAAGTCCTATCACACAATGCAACGCAAGCTGGAGGATAGATTTTTACTTTATAATAGCCAAACATGCTTGATACGCTTCAAAACAAGTGCATAGTGCAGGAAACAATTTCAAATATAAATGTATCAATCCAAGACGGCATAGGTATCATCTATTATGTCTCCATATAGGTTTACAGCTAAAACCGTAAAAGTCGCGTATTAGGAATTATATTCCATCCATGAATCGAGGAAAGGGATCTTCCTCACCGATTTCGGACTACCTCTAGCAAGATGTCCAGGATCAACACACGTGACCCTTGGGAGCGCCAGGGCCGGTCCAAACTTACTTTTGTGGATTAGTTATTCCTAGGCAATACGTTTCCTGGTCCTATAGGACCTACTATTTGGTCAGTACGTCGACCATCTTGGCCTTGTGCGGCCATATATCCGAGGCGCCTTACTATCCATCATCCACATATGCAAAATGTCTGGGATCCATACCATGACATCACTCCTAGCTAGAAAGAAATGCATGCCCTCCCTGCTATCCTTCATCCCGTTTTTGACTCATATCGGGGTGTGAAGCTCGTGAATTAACGCTATACACAAAGCGATGCTATTTTACAGCGGTGCTTTGATCATCATCCATAATGCCATGCTTTTCAACTAAAGCCTTGATCATTGCATCTCAGCATGTCGCATTGTTAATCCATACCATACCATTAATTTCCACCAATATGTAACCTCTAAGCCATGTCTCACAGAAGGGTGTTAAGAAAATAAAATAAATTCTCTGCCACCAAATATATACACATTTAGCAGAGATCAACGAATACAATGTTAGACATACCATCCACTTTCAAGTTCGTTCTGGGTCTGAACGAAACCAGAGGTACCTTATTCCTCGTCCCATATGTCTAATACAGGAGATATGCCCTCGCATATCCGGTCGATTTCCAAGTACGTTTTGACTAACACCACTTATAACTTCTACTTGTTTGTACTTTCCAAGTGAGACATCAGCAATAGCCCAAACGATGTGATGATCTCTGGTCTTCTATCACCGTCTTCTTTCTTCGACTTTTAAGTATCATAACAATTTTTAGAATGGGTTTAAACCCGATCTTTGCGATAATAGGCGCATCTTTATAATCACATGATAAATGCAAAAAGAAAGCAAGCATCTCATTCCAATCTAGAATATTCTTTTAGTTAAAAAATCTTATTTTTTGGGGAAGGTTCCCATTAATTTAATCAAAGATGATCTTTTTTAAACTTATAGTTTAATCCATTCCTCATAAATCATTTCGAAAGATTTTATAATATCCTTTTACCTTCAGAAATCATAACTAATGATTACTCAGTTTTTAGAAATTAATCTCGTCTATAACTGGGTTAAAGAACAGCTGCCATTAAAAAGCATCATTCACGATAAGCCGAAAATCATCTTCCATTAATATGGAATTGATCGTCGCTTTCCTATGAATTAGAAAAGCGCGAATTTTAATTTTAATTCTGCAAGCATACATGTGTGTAGCATATAGGTCGAACATAGGGAGGAAAAATTAAAAATTATTATTTACAGAATTTCGTGGGCGAGTTAGACAAATCTTCGAGGTTGGTTTTGAAAGCAAATAAAATTGAAACTGCAATTAAACTAATCAGATCTAAATCTAATCAAATCTATATTCAATCCAATTAACCTAAGGAAGCAGTAAAAAGAACAGAAATTGAAATTGCAGAAATTAAAAATAACAACAGGAATTAAAATTAGGATTACCGCTGAATCTAATCAGACGGTCAATCACTAATGAAAAGGTGTGCAAAATACAACTAGTACTCTACCAAACCTAATTGTGTAGATGGCACTAGTTGCTATGAAAATTAAAATATAGAAAAATAAAAGAGAACTAGAAACTTTATTAATGGAGAAGAAGAGAAAAATAGGATGGTGGCTACAATGATATTACAAGGGTATTTATAGGAGATAACCAAACCCTAACCCTAATTACAAATGGGCCTAGCCATTACGTCACTAATTAGTTTACAATGAGAATCTCAAATGGGCCTTAGTTAAATCTATTAAATTTTTGGCCTTTCTTCTTTTCCTCTTGGTTCTTTAACAAGCCTCCCTTGATTTGAGATGTGCATGGACTTTTTATCAATCATTTTCTTGTCAAACAGCAACTAGATGTGGGATCTTCATCTACAATTCTTCAAAATGTAAATATATAGCAATCTGATCTCCATTTCTCTACTTTTCTGGTTGCATGCGGGCTGGGTTGGAATATCTGTAAAAGTAACAAAACAATACCCAAGTAATATTTATTTATATACAAAAGATAAGATATGAGAGCATAAAATAAACACATTTCTATGTTAATCAGATACCCCCACACTTATCTTTTACTCGTCCTCGAGTAAAACAAAAATTAAAAACTAACTAGATAGGTCACACTTTCGTAGGAAACATGATTGCATTGAGCGTATGCAACAAGCCATTAAACCTCTAGGTGTCCCTAGTAGGACGAGTGGTGTCTCGTGAGGGTTTTCAGCGGATACTACCCACAAAATCCAAATGCAGTATGCTATGACTCTAATGTAACTACATGAATGCAGAGGACTTATGCAATTGAAAACAAAAATTGAAAACACGACTTGTTTCGGGAAAGTGGTAAAACAAATTAAATTAACAATTTCTAATCAGTTGATTTTATTTTAGATACCTCAACTTGTCACAAATTTTCAATATAAATCAAGTTTTCAAATGTTAAATTATAGTTTGACCAGTTAGTTCGGTCGATAACATAGTCCAGCCATGAAATAGATTCTTATTTTGCTTGGCACAGTTTGTAAAGTGTTATGGGGGATTGTAAAGGGGTGGTTGTTCGAAGTGAAAGGGTCTGTGGAGAGAGAAAACAGTAAAGGAAAGTTTGTATTTTTTTAAATTTTTTTAGAGAAAACAGAGAAAGAAAATTTTATTTATTTATTATTATTATTGTTTTTTCAGAGGAAAAGAGATCAGATAATAAGAAGGAAATCTGTACTGTAATAGAAAAATAGAGATCATAAAATAAAGAAGGAAATAAGAAATTTTTCTTTTTTTCTTTTTATGGAAGTGTTTGAAAGACAGAAAGAAAGAAAAAAAATGTAAAGGGAAGAATAAAAGGAGAAAGAAAAATAAATGAACAGGGAAAGCAATCAAACAAAATTTGCAAGGATTGATTTTTTTTTTAATAGACAAAACAACAAATACAAAAAAAACTAACACGAAACAAAAATTAAATAAATAATAAAATTTAATCGTTACCTCCCTGGCAACGGCGCCAAAAACTTGATCGTCGCTTTCCCATGAATTAGAAAAGCGCGAATTTAAATTTAAATTCTGCAAGCGTACAGGTGTGTAGTATACAGGTCGAACACAAGGAGGAAAAAATAAAAATTATTATTTATAGAATTTCGTGGGCGAGTTAGACAAATCTTCGAGATTGGTTTTGAAAGCAAACGAAATTGAAACTGCAATTAAACTATTATTGAATTGAATCAGATCTGGATCTAATCAAATCTATATTCAATCCAATTAACCTAAGGAAGCAGTAAAAAGAACAGAAATTGAAATTGTAGAAATTAAAAATAACAACAGGAATTAAAATTAGGATTACCGCTGAATCTAATCAGACGGTCAATCACTAATGAAAAATGTGCAAAATACAACTAGTACTCTACCAAACCTAATTGTGTAGATGGCACTAGTTGCTATAAAAATTAAAATACAGAAAAATAAAAGAGAACTAGAAACTTTATTAATGGAGAAGAAGAGAAAAATAGGATGGTGGCTACAATGATATTACAAGGGTATTTATAGGAGATAACCAAACCCTAACCCTAATTACAAATGGGCCTAGCCATTACATCACTAATTAGTTTACAATGAGAATCTCAAATGGGCCTTAGTTAAATCTATTAAATTTTTGGCCTTTCTTCTTTTCCTCTTGGTTCTTTGACAAGCCTCCCTTGATTTGAGATGTGCATGGCCTTTTTATCAATCATTTTCTTGTCCAACAACAACTAGATGTGGGATCTTCATCTACAATTCTTCAAAATGTAAATATATAGCAATCTGATCTCCATTTCTCTACTTTTCTGGTTGCATGCGGGCTGGGTTGGAATATCTGTAAAAGTAACAAAACAATACCCAAGTAATATTTATTTATATACAAAAGATAAGATATGAGAGCATAAAATAAACATATTTCTATGTTAATCAGGAATCATCACGGAAATTTGAATAATTTATAATCGATATAAATTCTTGTATCTAGCTAATACTATAATTAAAATAATGGCGAAGCCTTTTAAATTCCATAAATAGTAAAGGCCTTCCTTTACAGAAGCTCATTTCGATTATTATTAATCGAATTCCATTCAGTCCTAATTTAATTGAATAAACTGAAAAGTTCATTAAATATTATTTAAAAGATTTATTCCTTTTTCCACTAGGTTTAAGAACACGGTATTAAAGCCATTATTCACAACGAACCCAAATCCGATTTTATATTAAATGTAAAACCTTTAATGGAAATCATGTCGACTTACATGCAATATCAAATCCTGAAATCAATGGATATCGTATTGAAATAACGATATCAATATCTTCCAAATTTCTCAAAGATATCCATATAATCACGGAATCCAATATTGGTATATCCAAAGATTATTTCCATTCATGTTCTAAATTATACATTGGAAATCTTTAGTTATATCAAAACCATTCTCAATCCATATCGTTAAAATAAACCATTGGATTTTCTCTATAGTTGTAAAACAACAATTTCAGATAAAGTAATCTTTCAAAACTTGGAATATTTAATCCTAACTCTTTTCAAATCCTTTATATGATTTATCATAATTTATTCATTTTTTAAATAATTTTATTAAGGCCGTTACAGTCGGTTTCCAATATCGGCCACCGAACTGCATCCATAGCGTCCTTTTTAAAAATTTATTTGGACATATTTTAAAATCTAACCCCACAGGATACGAATTTCACACCCCATGGGATACGAATTTCGTATCCTCGGAAAGAGGTACGAGTTTCCTAGGCATGACGAGAGGGATCCGAAATTCTGGAGGCCTGCTTCCAGGGATACGTTATGTACTGTTGTGGTCCCCAAATCCTATCTACTCCCACCTAACCACTTCGCTGTAAATACCCCCAAGCTTGCACTTCAAATGGGCTGGAAATCTTCTGATTTGACATCTTGAGAGCTCTAAGTGACCTCTTTAATGACATCCTTGCTTTAAGGAAGAAGGACAAAAGTGACTTTTTCATAATATTCATATATGACAATTATGACATCAAAATAGTTAGAAATGTTTGTAAAAGGATGTCATGAGATAGTCTTAAGCTTGCTACTCATTATTGTCAATAAAATATCAGTGACTCTTCCAAAGTGGACGTAGGACCCTCACGGGACTAAACCACTATAAATCCACTGTGTTATTTACTACTTTCTACACTTAAATTTCCACGGGAAATGTAACTCTCTAAGTAATAGAGAATCTTTGATGTTATGACATTTTTTCCATCAACATTCTTGGTCTTTCACTGAGAGAACTTGAATTTGTTTCTTTGTCGCAAATTCCCATCTTGACTTCGACGCACTTTTGGTTCCTTCTGTAACCTACCGCCAGGTCCGTTACCGATGGCTGAGCGACCAAAGAATCAAACGATCCTCCAGTCTACCGCTATTGACGTTGGTACTTCTCAGCAACCCAAGTGGCAAAGAACCCAACTGAAACAGATCTTCTTCTACCAGTGGACCCCGAAGCTCCTGCGACTCAAGTGCAAATTCACGCGCTTAATAAGAAGTATGGAAACACAGCTCTTAAACTCAATTAGGCATTGAAGAATAACATCGACCTTATGCACTAACTTCAAGAAAGTCAACGTATTATTGCTTGATTTCAGCTCTCTCAGAACAACGCCCACCTACGGTGTACTATATTGGAAACTTCTTCTTTCGAATCAAGGGGCCAACGCCAAAGAAGGAGGTTCAGCCTCATTAATAATGTTGTCGTCCACTCCAACGCTCATACTAACGGAAATGACAATGGCAACCGAAATGGTGATCAAACCACTGTCACCTACAGCGATGAAACACAATACCGTGACTGCTCCTAGTTGATTATCAATGACGAACCGGGTCCGAGTAACCGCTCCTCCTCTACAGAACTCAACTGTTGCCGTTCAAAACCTGATATCGACCCAAAAATAGACCGCCTCAAGCGATGCCATGGTCGTGCACCACCGCGGCTGGTCGCGCCTCATCACCCCGGTCCATTCCCCTTCGGACACCATCGCCTGATGATCACCCACGACGCCGGAAATCCGTGAAATGTGTTCGCAACTTCACTAAAACGTCAATGACGTTAAACTCCTCCCCACGAACCACCATTGGCCATAGTAGGACGAGCACCCCAAAGCAAACTTGTAGCCCTACCCTCTTCGACAACTTTCCTTCTGACCCCAACATCTAATTCTCGATCGTTTGGCCATGAAATCATCAAAATCAAAAGCCATTTTCTGACTTTACACTGAGATCCCAGCGAATTCCGACGACGATAGGTCATGAAATTTTTGTGGTAGGTAGATCTCAACATTCTCTACAACTCTCTCGTTGCAAGTTTCCTCAAATTGTTTACGGATTGGAAGATATAAATTATTTTGTGTTGAGGGGCTTTTTTGCAAAATATTTTTAGAGAGAAAAGGGGTGGCTGCAAGATTTCGAAGAGAGAGAAAGAAATTGGGTTTGGAAGAGAAAAAGATCTTATATATTGAGTTTAATTGGATTTAATAATATTTTATTCTTTTGTTTGCTTAACACTGTCTTGGATCGATGTTTATCAATTCCCCGGTCACACACGAACTCCGTTAGCAATGAAAATTGACGTACAACTATGTCTTAACGATACGGTCCTAATGAAACATATTTTGTCAAATTCTGAGTCTGTTTTCTCAAAAAGCTTTATTTCGGATTCAAATGACTGATCTATTCACAAGTTATTGCGCATGGCCACATACTAGCTCCAAAAATTATGAAATTTGAAATCTTGCAATAGTTTAATATTTCGGATCTAACAAAAGCGGTTTTCATCGAAAACGGAGGTCGTTTGCAAAATGACCATTTTTAAGGGCTTAAATAATATTAAAATATTAATAAATTACATAGCGACTATTTGAAATTTTAAATTGGAAATGACTTATAATTCATAAAATGAAATCTAAAATTTGCATATTCGTTAGAAAGATATAATTAAATAGATTCTAATGTTTCTTATTTTACAAAATTCCGACTTATATCTTATTTTATACATTCAATTGAAATTCAAAACTAAATTTTCAAACTACCGCGGTGTTATGCGATCGTTTTATAATTATATTATAAACTTAACGTTCAAACTTCAATTTTGATTTATTCTAAATCGTTAAATTATTTAAATAAATCATTTTAAATATTTAAAATCCCTTAAAATCAATTAAAAATATATATAAACTTGGTTCCAAAATTAAATGTTGTTACAGTAAATAAATTATAAATGAATTCCAAAACAATTCAATTAAATAATAGTGTTGACGTCAAAAGTTGGTCATTAGTGACAATCAACCCCCAATCGTGCGGAGAGCACATGAATAACAATCACAGAATGCAGTAAAGTAAAAAAACAGCGGACATACAAGACTTTTTATAGTGATTTGGCAAAGATGGTGCCTACGTCCAATTTATATGTATTGATTTACTTTTTATTACAAGTACAACACTTTTTCCTATTTGAAGAAAGAGGAAAGATTGGTTATTTTGGAGTTAGCCATGAGGAAATCTCTCAAGGAGAATCGAAATCCTTAAGTGGAGAAAAGAGCGTCTGAAAGAAGTCCTTAACCATTTTGAGTTTGGAGGTATTTATAGGTGAAGAAGTGGGCTGAGTTGACTGCCATGTGTCTTGCCTCTTTTGCGGAGCTCGGACACGTGGAGCTTGATCATTTGAAGTAGTTGCGGTGGTGGGACCCGGTCTACTGTTGATTAATAGTATCCTTGAAAATTGTGGCTTACGTGGAACTCGAGATGAGGTTTATCAAAAGTAGAGCTTTGTCCGGAGTGGTTGACCACTTTTAATGCCTCGAGAATCGGGCCGAATATTGAATGACTTAGCTGAATATTTCCACATAGATCCGGAGATATCTGGTCGATCCGAACTTTAAGGAAGTGCTTGACTCAGTCCGTCGGGGGGAGCAATTATGTCAGGGCATGAGATACCGCTGCTCGAAGGAGACTGGTTCGGGTCGAATCTCTTCTGGACTTTCTGTTCTATTGACCGATCGACCAATGTGAAGAGTGAGCTTCTTGTCATTGGGCTTCGATCCGTTGAACCGCGACAACTTTTGCAAAAAAGTTGGTCAACATTTTACCTCTTAGAATATATCTTTCTTGGTAAAGGATGTGTATTCTTAATGTAGTATCAAAGCTCAATGTGTGGGTAGAGATGGTTGCGTCGAACCAAATTAAGGCCAAAAATATGACGGTCGTGATGGTCGTACTAAGGCCAGAAAATTGACAATCGGTATAGATCGTAGTGAGGCCAGAAAACCGAAAACCACAAAGGCCATATTAAAGACGAGAAGGTTATAAAAATAGTAGCAGCTTCCAATACATGTAAAGGCAATATAGACCATTCTCAGTATAGAAATGGCTGTGAACTTGATTGGATGAGTATCAACCGTACTCATCTTGAAGATAAGGGTGAGTAGTAATCACACTTGGCTTAGAGAGGTGGAAAGTATTATCCATACTCGGCTTATGGAGATGGTGAGTATTATCCATACTCGGCTTACAGAGATATCGAGTATTATCCATACTCGTCTTACAGAGATGATGAGTATTATCCGTACTCTGCTTATGGCAAGTGTTAATCGTACTTAGCATATATAACTTTTCCCATACTCGGCTGATCGAACCGTATGTACAGGGTGATGCATAAGTGATTTTATGAAGTCATGGCGAGTGGAAACTGCAGTCGGCTTAGAGAAGGGGCGAGTATAATCCATACCCGACTTAAAGAAATCTGACCATACTCGGGTTGAGTAGGTTAGAGATGGTTGCAAGCTTTGACCCTGTGGTGGCTTTGCACTGACCATCTTTGGGTTGGCGAGCATCAGTTACGCTCAGGTTAACATTCAAACATTGTCCATGTTTGCAAAAGAAAGTTCAATGTTTCTAAAGAGCTATTACAAGAAAATGGAAATAAATTTTAAGAGGACGACCGTTGATTTTAGAGCATACCTAGGAGCTAAATCCTAACCCATACATATGTACATCAATATATCCATTTTATTGAAAGAAATAAAAATACATTGAAAATAAGAAATCTAAATCTTATTAATTAATGATGATGCCGTGAGAGCTGAGCTCAGGGTCCTTTCCGTTTCTAGGAGCTCGAGGACCGATCTAAGGAGCTTGGCAGAAGATTGTGGCGGCATGGCCTGTGCAGTTTTCTTGACATACTCGGGTAGTTTCTCCCATCTGACCCTATCCTCGATGAGATCGCGCAAGTGCCTGCATTCATTGGTGCTGTGAATAGCTATGTTGTGAAAAATGCAGTGCTTTCCAGAATCGAGCCCTTTTTGGGTCGGCTCTCTCCGAGGAGGTTTTGGGAAAGGTAGGGAACCTCGTACTTTAAGGTAGATGTCGAGAAGTGAAGAATTGAACTTGGTATACTTATCGTACTTGTTCTCTCTTCTAGCTTGTACGTTGTGTTCACTCTTTTTCGAGGCCTTTCCTCTTCTCTTTATTCTAGCCATTGATATTGGATGAACCTCCTTCTTTGGTGGCAAGGACCTCAAGTCTCTCCATCTCAATGTTAGCGTCTTCTTGTCGAAGGAACTGCTCGGCCTCTGCATAGAAATCTTCAATGTCCTTGGGAGGATCTCTAGTCAAAGAGATCGAGAATTCTGAGCGGTTCTGAATACCTGCGATGGCGTCCATAAGCACCATCGATGGTTCAGATCGATCGACTGATGCTACGGCCATGTTGAATCTTTCGAGGAAAGATCAAAGTGTCTCTCTCCGACGTTGCTTGATGGAGGCCAGGAACATGACACTCTTTGGTCGGGAGATGTGAACTCTGAACTGGTTGATGAAGCGGGTGACTAGCGTGTTCCAGTTGCCAGTCGGCTCCATTGTTAGCTGCCGAAACCACATTCGGGCTATACCTGTGAGAAAGAGTAGGAAGCATTTGGCCATAATATATGTCGATGTAGAGAGTACTTCCATATGAAGCATATATCGCATGAGATGAATGGTCATGTCGGTCTGATCATTGTAGGGTTCAATAACTGGAAATTTGAAGTCCCAAGGATTGCAGGAGTTTCTAATTTCCCTTATGAAGGGGCTGCGGGGGATATTATTTATATCTTGCTAAGAAGAAGTGCCCCCGGTGAAGTGTCAGATGATGCTTGCTAGTTGGCTTCCATCTCTGAGGTGTCGCTGCCATGAACCGAGCTCTGCATTTAGAAGAACTCTAGTACTAGGATCTGCCGAAAGCATGCTCGGAAGGGTGGCCGTTGGTTGGACTCGGCCTCCGAGAGTTGGGTGAAGGTGAGGGTCCATCGCAGTTGTTGGTTCTGGGCAGACTGGCACCTCTTGAAACTGATGAAAATTAGTCTGAGTCGTGCTCGCGGTGGAAGGTTCGGGCTGATCCAGCATCGCATGTGATGTTCGGGGCTCCCTGGTTCCCCCGCCCAAAGCAATGTTAGAATGGTTTACGGTAGCATTTTCCTCCGCCAGTCTGGGAACCTGTAACACCCCCGAATTTTTGAATGATCAAATTAACTAAATTAAAGAATAATTAATCTCAGATGTGAGAATTAAGGGAAACGGGTTGCGCCATTGTGTTGATCTCGAAATTCTGGTTGAGGTAGAGTCCGAGTTTGCGTAAAACGGATACCGGATGAAGGAGATATGGACGAACGAAGTTAGGCGGAAAAATCAAAAAAAAAAAAAAATACACTGGCGCACTTGGGAAGTGCGCCAGTACAAATGTTACACTGGCGCACCTGCCAAGTGCGCCCAGGCCGAGCAGAAAGTCTGCACAGCTTTCTAGTGCAATCTGATCCATATTGTGACTCATTGCTGAGTCCTTTCTGACTCCTTGCTGAGTCATTACGGCTGAGGTGTCACCTTATCCCAACTGAATGGTTTTGATTAACCCTAAGAACATCCGGCAGCTATAATTAAACTGAAATTCTATATAAACATGTGTAGACTCAAACCCTAGAATCAAATAAAAATTGGAATCAAGGCCGTCATGTTGTCATCTTGTAACCTAGAGTAGCCACCACCAACTAGAGGGAAATCAAAGCTAATCAACTCAATTCTATTCAACTCTAATCTAAACAATAACGAATCTACTACAAAGGCGAGCTAAATCAATTTCAGAACTCAGATTTCAGAACACGAGACCTTTTTTTGTGAGTTCGATTTCTTTAATAAGATAATTAACAATTTAATTGGATTGAGATATGATTTGGATTATATGGTTATGTTGTGAATCATTGACCATATGTTATTATCTATGTTGTAAATCTATGATCTATGTTGTAAAGCTGTGATGTTATCATCTATGTTGTATATCTATGTTAATTGTTGGCTTATGTACAATCAATTCATAATGATGTTTCATATGCTAGTTTGGTTATGTTGTTGGAACTAATTCATATGTTAAATCATATGTATGTATGCAAGTTTAGATGTTAATTTAGATATGAATCATATGCAAGTTAATGAGAATCATATACAACCTTACATGTTTCATGACATCTATTTTATGTGTAAATTGGATCTAAAGTTAGGCTATGACATGTGAGAGTTAGATGCAAGTTTACATCATAGTCTATGTTGTATAAATCACATATGCAAGTATATATATATATATATATATATATATATATATATATATATATATATTGGAGTATGAATCATGTAATGTAAAGTTTGTAACTATTGCCTATGCAAGTTTACCCCTTATGTTTAGATCTAGTTTTTATTCTATGCATGTTGTGATGTTTTCTCTTTATTCCATAAGTTAGACTATTTGAGTCTAACGTATATTTCACGTTAAACGAACGAACGTATAACGTGGGGCAAGGGGATAATATTAAAAGATTTAATATTGAGAATTGGCATAAATGCCTTAAATGTGATATTAATTGGTAAAATTTTATATACCATAAATAGATGAACATAATTGAGTCAATTATGGACATAGTTAAATTTGTAATTGATTGACAATTTGAATAGGGAAATTAATTCAAATTGGGGATAATTAATTATGTGTAATTAATTGCCTAAGACACGAGGTTAGACTCTTTTGTGGTGTAAGACTGCCCGGACCCGCCCGGCAAATCCAGCTGCCACAAATGCCAGTCTAATATGGGAGGTCTTAAGCATAGATTAAATGCGTAACAGTTGTAAAGACATGAGGTTAGGCTCGTTTGTGGTGCAAGACTGCCCGGACCCACCTGGCAAATCCAGCTGCCACAAATGTCAGTCTAATGTGGGAGGTCTTTACAAGGTTACGATCTTAATGAATTAAGAAACACTTAACCAGATAAATAAGTAGTGGGACATGAGGGGGTTTAGTGGGTGCCTTGGGTGGCATGTGGAATTTAGTGGGTGCCTTGGGTGGCATTTGAAATATGATTAGATGCACTTAAACAAGATTGAAACATGTAAGAAGACAAGAATAAGAATGGGGTTAAGTGGGGAAAAACCTTGGGGGGACCAAGCATAGGTGGAAAGCTTGTGTCATGCATGGCGGCCCTTTTCAAACCAGTAACCCATTAAGTATCTTTATGGGCTCGACCCAAGTCGAAGATGGGACACGCGTACTGGATTTGATTGTAAGAGGTCAAAACGGGTCAGCGGTGGCAACGCAAGTCCAAAGGGTTCATATGCGTGTGTGGGCCCGGGCTGGTAGGTAAGACGTTGTTGCATCGTGTAGATATAAGCCGTGCATTTTTGGTTGTATCGGGTTGCCACTTTGGGGAGTGATACACCCCACTGTGGGGCCAACACAGGTATCTACAAGTTAGGGAGCCGATCGAATGGGGGTAGTGAGTACACCTAGTGGAGATAGGGGCAGACGACACCTATGGAGGTAGCTAGGGGTACACTAAACTACCATTATCATTATTAAGTTTTGTAGGCGGGATCAACCTTTAGAGTGACTAGTGGTGGTGCAGTGTAGTAATTATCTTATAGTGACTAGGTGTGCCTTTAAGGTTATCTTGGTTCATCTTATTTCCTTGTTTTGTTCTGTCATACCCAATTGTTCACAGTCATTTCCTTATTTTCCAGCTTATGCCTTAGCCTAGTTATTTTGATAATTATATTGTTAAATTTATTGCACTTGCCAGACTTTATGTCTGACCCCTTTTTTCTTTCCACCTCTTTTCTTCCTTCCCCCCCCCCCCCTCAGGTTTGCCAGGAGGGAATACTACAGCTTAGTGTCGATTTCTTTCAGTTGTTTGAAGATAGTAGATGTATCGCTTGGGACTCTCTCATCTTTATGGCTTTGCTTATGCTCAGTGGGGATTTATGCATTTATGTTATTTAAGTATTTGCTTCTTTATGTACTTTGAAGTTTATGGAAAAGACTACTGATCCTGTTGTAATGGTTTTGGAAACTACTTATGTAAACTCGTTTTGAGTTATGATGAAATAAAGTAAGTTTTATCTTCCGCTGTGTTGTTTTATTTATTTATTCTTGTAATTTATCTATTCTATACAAACAATAACGCTTCATGGACATTGATGCATTCCCTTTGTGAGTGACATTAATGGACATGGGGTGTTACAGAACCGGTATGGTAGAGTGGTCTCCCTGGTTCGAAGGGAAGGCTCCACCATCTCTTGGTTGAAGGAGAGGCTGCATAAGATGAGTCTGTTGTAAGATGCTGGGTTGTAATGGGAATGCAATTGAACCTGATTGAACTAGCAGTTGCTCGATTTGTCCGAGGGGTCGAGCTATTCCCCAGAGTGGAGGCAATATGGTTGAACGACCTAGATCTTGATCGCGGGCCTCTTCTGAATCTGCAGCTGCGACTGCACTGATCACTGGAAGCGATACTCCTAGCCGTGATTGGTCGGGAGGTGGAGCTGAACCAGGAGGAAGCAAAGGTGTGATCTGCTTGCGGCTTGCATTTGTGTAGACCGAAGACCGGTTACTGCCTCAGCTTCGCTTGGTGGAGGAATTGATATTGAAGCGTTAAATCCATTTTCCATTCGAGCGAGAAGGTGATCCATTAACTGTTGTTGTTCGAGGAGTTTACCCTGAGATGTCGTATGGCCTCTAAACTCGGTCATTATCTTATCCATGTCGTCTCGGGTAAGATATCGGGACAAGCCTTCATGAGAGGAGCCTTCCTGACTTGCTTCTGCAGCGTTTGTTCCGGCTGCATTAGCGTTCGTGGGATGGGAAGATGTTGCATCTTTCTTTCGCTTGTTCTCCATAGGTCGTAACTTGCTGAAGGTCGTGAGGTATGTAGGAGTGTGCCACCTTCTTGGTGCGCCAAAGTGTTGACGTCAAAAGTTGGTCACTAGTGACAGTCAACCCCCAATCGTGTAGAGAACACACGAATAACAATCACACAATGCGGCAAAGTAAAGGAAACAGGGGACAAGCAAGACTTTTCATAGTGGTTCGGCAAAGATGGTGCCTACGTCCACTTTATATGTATTGATTTACTTTTTATTACAAGTACAACACTATTTTCTATTTGAAGAAAGAGGGAAGATTGGCTATTTTGGAGTTATCCGTGAGGAAAGCTCTCAAGGGGAGTCGAAAGCCTTAAGTGGAGAAAAGAGCATTCGAAAGAAGTCCTTTCCAATTTTGAGCTTGGAGGTATTTATAGGTGAAGAAGTGGGTTGAGTGGGCGGCCACTTGGCTTACCTCTTTTGCGGAGCTCGGATACGTAGAGCTTGATCATTTGAAGTAAATGCGGCTGTGGGACCTGGTCTATTGTTGATTAATAGTATCCTCGAAAATTGTGGCTTATGTGGCACTCGAGATGAGGTGTATCAAAAGTAGAGATTTGTCCGGAAGTGGTTGACCTCTTTTAATGCCTTGAGAATCGGGCCGAGTATTGAATGACTTAGCTGAATATTTCCATATAGATTTGGAGATATCTGGTCAATCCGAACATTAAGGAAGTGCTTGACTCGGTCGGTCTGGGAGATCGATTATGTCGGGGAACGAGATACCGCTGTTCGAAGGAGACTGGTTCGGGTCGAACCTTTTATGGACTTTTTGTTCTATCGACCGATCGACCGATGCTGAAGAGTGAGCTTCTTGTCATTGGGCTTCGATCCGTTGAGCCGCGACAGCTTTTGCCAAAAAATTGGTCAACAAATAATAAATTATTATTACTTATATATATCCAAATGGAATATAGCTTCAAATATAAAAAATATGGGTTTTAAACTCAAAATTTAAAATTCGAGTTAAAGATATCCAAATTTATACATTTTTTTTAAATTTATTAAATAAACTTTATAGTTTATAAATTGTAACAACCCACATGGAATGGGCCTAAAGTTTTATCCAGAAAAGGCCCATCAAAACTTAGAGCCATTCTAAACGGTCGTTGGTTCCTATAAGGATGCATTTGTGCAGATAATAATAACATATACTATGAATGGAAATCTCACACAGCGGAAAGAGAAAATATAATATTCAAATAAGATGTACCATTATTTCAAAAATCTCAGAAATACATAGTCGCAGTTACATTTATTCAGTAGGTACGTCAAATAGTTCGTTCTCATAAGATTCCAAAATAAGCGAGGCAATAACTGCTAATAATATCATAATAACTTCGCCTTCTCCATCGGCTTCAATCTTGACTTCATCTATGGCTTTACCCCATCTACCAACCAGTTGGATGTTAAGGAAAGGGGATCAGAACATAAAGTTCTGTGTGACTGAAATGTAGTCTTACTTAATGTCCATACCCTATATTTTTAGCTGGTTACATATGTCAAGGTATGTCTACGCAGCACACAACAAACACCAAATTTCTAACCAATGGGGTGGATATCCAAGTCAATCGCCCATTAGTGTTTTTAGGCTAAAGACCCAACGAGGAGGCATTCTCAGTCACTTATGGCCCTACTAAAGGTGGATTCTTACAATCTCTTATAACCCTGAGGCGTACCCCTAGCCCTTTAAGAACTGCATCCTAGAACTTTAACGTTCTTAAGTCTATTATCTCATTTGTAATATGAGAAGTAGTATTGTGAACATTACTACTTAACTGATATTACTCGGTAGGACACCTACGTCGCTTAAGACTTCACTTAGACAGTTGGTGAGAATGCAATGGCCACATATCTTTAAATTACCAGTCTGTCCTTAGTTGAGCCCTTACAAGCTTCTAGAGGAAGTGGACATCCCCGTGAACTACCCTACTCCATTATCTGTTTTATTCCTAACCACTTTTAAAAGGAGGACCCAAAGACATACCTTAATACTAATAAGGGGTGAGTCCCATGACATTGGTTTCTCTCCAAGAAATAAACCTTCGGAGGGAAAAGACCCAAATTAGATAAAAAGGTAAGTCAACCACTTAAGACCTTCTTAAGGCGTAGTAAACTTATTTGTTTTCACACATCAGACTTATATATATATAGTTATATATACATACACACACTAGACCTCTCACATTAAACCATATACCTGTAGATGTTGGAAATGTCGGTCGGTTCCGGGCAGGCTTGTACTACAAGTCAGTTCAACCTCGTGTCTAGTGTACTAAGTTTATGAATGGCCCATGGAACCTAGAAATCTCATATTAGTTGGGCCTACTTTTGGTTGCTGGATATGCCGGTCGGTTCCGTGCAGGCTTCTACCACAAATGGCAACTAACCTCTTGTCTATGTGTCATTTATTTGTATATATTCAAGCAATCCTATATATACACGCACACAAGCATACACATATATAAGTATATTTATTAAGGGGACATTTCTAATTCAAACTCTAGCCTAATTGCATTTATTACGCTAAGGTAACGTTAATTATATTGATTACATAAATTTAAGTAATATAATAATGGCGCCTAATTAACGTAACATTCGTACAAATGGGGAGACGTTCTAACGAGGTAGCAAGTTTCATCTTATCCAAATTAAGGCATACAAGTTAGATTTTTCCATATTTTAGCGCTACAACATAAACATGATGGCATAATGAACATATAACAAATAGCAGTGAATGAAAAACACACACACACACACACACACACACATATACACACACACACACACACATGACAATTATATCTTGTATCCTAGGCATGTAGAAATGGTTTCAATATTAAATTAAAAGTAGAGTATTTCATACATTCACACATGTATGTTCATAATCCATATTTCACCCAATTGACCCTTTTTGTTGTCTTATACACCCAACAATATTTACACTGACTTATTCCAGTTTATGAATGCGTTTACACCAAACCAAATTTAACTATGAAACAATTAAGATCCAAACCTTTTTAGGCTATATCAAACGATAATAACGGTGAACTGGATAAAATATAAATAATAGTACAACACTCATATTTACCTTCAATCCAATACAATCCCACAATCCCACAAAACCAATTCAACATGATAATTTCCTACGTAATTACAAAATAGAAGAATTGGGGATTTTCATGTTGTAATATCTCATAACCAAATCTTCATAGGCATGTCAATTCATATTGCAAACTATTAAAAAGAAGAATATGCCTTTAAGAAAAACTAGATTCCACTCACAAATTAGGTGGAGATGTGGTAGAATTCAAGATCTGCAATGGTTCTCAACGTTCAAGCGAGCTTTGATTCTTCTCTTAATAATATATATATATATATATATATATATATAAGAATCATACAATTAGAGTCTTATACATATTGCTCATGCTAAATTCCAAATTCCTAAACTTATATAGATTGAAATAGAAAGATATAAAATTGAGTTAGAGAGGTAAAAAAAAAACCTTCACCCTATTCTCTTTATTTTTCTATGGAATTCAGCAGCATGGAGGCAGAGAGGTAGAAAATTAGGGTTTCTAGCGTTGGGTTTGAGAGGTAATTTATACTTGCTCATGTGAGCATGAGCCGTCAAATTAATAAAATTTAATTCGAGCCTTACATATAAATATAACCTCTTAGAATACCCTAATCCACGTAGATAGAATTGGGCTCCCCAGCCACCTAGCGGTCGACCCCCCTTAAGAGGGAGCGGTCGACCCCTTCGGGGCTGGAACGCCTAATTTTGACGCATTGTTGAGTTGTTTATTTTATTAATTACGTTCATAATTTGCTTCACTATTTTCCATTTATCCAATATATGTTGTCCTCTAGATCTTATCTCCAAAATCAAATTTTAAATTTTCCTCTTTTCATTTTAGATTATTATTTGGAAAATATATATTATATTCACATAATTATATATATATATTCAACATAGACTGTCCAAATTCATTTGTTCATAACTTCTTCATACGTTAACCGTTTTTTGCATATTGTATATGAAAACGATTCAGAATTTCGCCACGAATCCAAATAAAAGATTTTCATAGCCAAATTCCTAAATCTACAAAAAAATTGATTTTCCGTCCATACGATTTAATCGCATATTTAAATTATTTAATTTATGATTGATACTAAAGAATTTTACGGGGTGTTACATTCTCCTCCTTTAAAATAGATTCCATGGGCGAAAAATACAAGTTGCTCGAAACATCCATGTTGTAAAACCATGTTATTTGTAATTCATCCATAAGCATGCATGACTCGCAGTGATTATGAACTGCAGACCCACTAAAATGAGCTCTACCCTAGCATGTAGGTGTAATAAGTGATGCAATATGTATGCAAACAACCTAAATATACAAATATTCTACATGAGTGCTCGGTGCTATTGTATTGCATCCATTTCCTAACATCCAATCTAGCAATCACGATGCATCCATAAATGATATTTTAAGGAAAAATTTACCCGTGAAAAGCTCTGGGTGAGTCTGTCTCATCTTATCCTCGGTTTCTCATGTGTTTTCCGCAGGCTCATTCCCCCAGTGTACTCGGACGAGGCGAACAGTTTTATTGCGGAGTCTCTTGATTTCGTTCTCTATAATCTTTGCAGTTACACGGGGCACCCTGGACTCCCACTCGAGTTTCTCTATGTCCCTAATTTCGTCAAGCTCGAGTCTGATAGCAGAATTATGAAGGCACTTCCTTAGATGAGATACATAAAAAAATTATGGATTCCCGATAGACGCTCTGGGAGATCCACTCGATAGGCCAAAGATCCTATCTTCTCGATGACACTAAAAAGCCCAATAAATTTGGGAGCCAACTTCCAAGTCTTTCCAAACTGAACAATTTTCTTAAGAGGGGATACTTTCACAAACACTAAGTCTCCTACATTAAATTCTAGTTCCTTCCTACGCTCATCGGCATACGATTTCTGATGGTCTTGGGCTGCCTTCATTCTCTGCCTAATCCAAGATATTTTCTTTGTGGATCCATGGACGAAGTCTGGTCCGAGTAGAACCTTATCGATAGTTTCCCACCAACAAGTTGGCGATTTGCATGGCCTCCTGTATAGCGCTTCGAAAGGGGCCATACCAATCGTCGCTTGAAAACTTTTATTATACATGAACTCCACAAGTGGTAGGTGCTACTCCCAAACTCCTCCAAAATCGACGGTACAAGCTCTGAACAAGTCTTCTAAGATTCTGTTTACTCTCTCTGCTTGCCCATCAGTCTGCGGATGATAAGCTATGCTTAAGCTAAGGGTTGTCCCCAGAGCTGCTTGTAGGCTTCTCCAAAATTCTCTTGTGAATAAGGGATCTCTATCACTCACGATACTTGATGGAATACAATGGAGTCTGACTATCTCTTTAACATATAATTGGGCTAACGAGGCTGCAGTCCTTGTCTTCTTGACTGGTATAAAATAAGCGCTTTTGGTCAAGCGATCTACCACAACCAAAATGGCCTCATTCCTTTTTGTCTTGTAGAAAGTTCATCTATAAAGTTCATGGAAATACGTTCCCACTTCCACGTGGGGATCTCTAAAGGTAACAACAATCCTATGGGCTTTCCTTGTTCCATCTTGACCTTTTGGCATGTTAAACATTTGGCTATGGACTCGGCTACGTCTCACTTCATTCCTTCCTAATGGAGATTCCTCTTCATATCCTTGTACATCTTATCACACCGGGGTGTATGGTCAGTTTTAACCTATTGCATTCCTATAAAATTTCTCTCCTCAACCCTTCATCCTTAGGGATGTAAAGTTGCCTGTCCCAAAGTAAACTCCCATTATTGCCAATCGAATACCTAACCGAATGAAGAAAGGTCTCTCTCTCTTTACCACTTTCTCCTTTATTCTTCTTAATTCTTCGTCGACATCTTGGGTGCTTTTGACTCTTTGTCTTGGGGTAGGTATGATTATCATAGCCCCGATAAAACTATTGGAAGTGGTCGGTAAGGGATGAAAATTAAAATTTGTGAGGAACTCTACTGGTTTCCATTCTGTTATCACATTCAAAGTCGCATGTTTCCTACTTAAAGCATTCTCCACAACATTCCCTTTGCCTGGGATATACTGAATCATAAAGTCAAATGAGGCAATATATTCCATCCATTATTGTTGTCCCAAGTTTAAGTCATGTTGAGAATATAAGTATTTAAGGAATTTATGATTGGTAAACAATTCAAACTTCTCCTCTAAGAGGTAATGCCTCCATATCTTAAGGGCGAACACCACTACAGCTAACTCAAGGTCATGTACTAGATATCTTTTCTCTGGATCCTTGAGTTGTCTACTAGCGTAGGCCACTACTCTTCTTCTTTGTAACAACCCGTAAAATCTGAGCCAGTTTGAAATTTTTATTTTGACAATTTTGGCGAATTTTGAATATTTAAAATGAATTATTTTAAATAATATCGACGAGAAATTTATTTTGAATATAATTCGACGTATATATTATATACGTCGTCGTTAGAATATAAATATTTATATATAATTATAAATAGAATGGAAAATGGCGCGGTAGTTCGATAATTCGATTTCAAACTTCAATTGAATGTACCGGGTGCAAAACAATCCGGATTTTAGTGAAACCAAAAATAATGGAATCTAATAGTGAATATCTTTCCAACGAATCCGAAAAATCAAAAGTTCGTAGCGGGAATCAAAGGATATGTCCAGTTGAAAATTCTGAATAGTCGCTATGGAATTCAGGCCCTTAAAAATGGACATTTTGCAAATGACCTCGGATTTCGACGAAACCACTTTTGTTGGGTCCGTGATGTCAAACTATTGCTAGGTTTCAAATTTCATAATTTTTCGAATCAATATGTGAGCGTGGCAAAGGAAAACGTGTTTTGACCATTTCAGTTGATTTTAATCGACTGGAAAATGGCCATTTTTCCAACGGTCTCAGAATTCGACGAAACTAGTTTTGTTAGGACCGTATCGTCAACACGAAGCTAGAAAATATTTTTCTGGAATTTTTCTAGTTAGTATGTGACCCCGGTAATTTGAAATGTACGTTAAAATTCAATATAGTGATTTAAATGTCAATTCAACGGAAACTGATCGAAACGTTCGAATCAGCCTACGATACATATCCCATTTTGTTCAGAATGGGGGTAAAACGCTATAGACGACAGGCGGTGGACCTCGTTTAGAGGTCGTAAATAAAGGTCGCTTTTTAGTGATAAATAAAATAATTAAATAATATAAAAATAATAATTCCTTTCTCTCTTAACCCCTCTAGGCCCCCCCCCTCTTTCATTTCGTTTCAGCAGGAAAAAAATAAATAAAAAAAAGAAAAGAAAAATTGGAAGACGCGCCTCCAGGCGATCGACGCCTCCGTCGCACCACCCAACCCCGACGCCCAGCCGCCGCACCGCCTAACTCCGATTCCCCCACTGCCCCTCTCTACTTCCCCCCGTCCTCCGATTAAGCCGCAAGACCAGAAACCCCAAGCCCTGGGACTCGACGCAACCGCCAGACCCCCCAGGCCCACCTGCGCACCTCCGACGGCGAGCACCTCGCCTGGCTACCCCCCCTCTTCGCAGGTACGTTGTTTTATTTTATTTCATTTTTATTTTTTTTAATCTAAAAATTTCGATTTATAAAAGGATATAAAAACTGTTTTTTTAAAAAGATATATAAACTGTTTTTTTTAGAAATGAAAACTGATTTGAAAAAGAATTTTAAAAACTGATTTTTAAAGAAATAAATAAAACTGATTTTTGTTTTAAAGGTTTAAACTTTGAAAAAGAAAAAAGGTTTAATCTTTTAATAGAAAAAGATTTGAACTTGCAAAAATAAAGATCATATTTTTAAAAAAGAGAAAAGACGGGATTTTTATTAGGTAGGAGCAAGACATGATTTTTGTATTTTTAAAGTAATAAAAATATAATTTTTACATCATAAGAATAATAAAAATATAATCTTTACTATATAGAAATATTAAAAATAGGATTTTTATATTTTTAAAGTATTAAAAATATAATCTTTATAGGATAGAGAATATAAAAATATCATCTTTGTATATGTAGCGAAATAAAAATCTGATTTTTATTTTATATACGTTGAGATAAAGTGGTAATTTTTATAATGATGAAATCTATATTTTTATAAAGGCAAAAACTTTATTTTTATAAAGGCGAAATCTATATTTTTATAAGGGCGAAATCTATATTTTTGAAATGGAATTTTTATCTATATAGTAGCAATGTAGAAATAGAATTTTTATATACTGAACTTCGAAATAAAAATATGATTTTTATATATTGAATAGCGAAGTAAAAAATTCGATTTTTACATATGTAGAGAATACGGGCGAAAGCGACAAAAAGGCGAGTTGGCGAAGATTCCCTACATTAGAAGTGTCGTGGAGCTAGGATAGCAATCGGTGAGAACTTCTCACTCAAAAATTCTTTTTCTAGTTATATATATACTAGGATGCAGACGGTGCTTAGTAGCACCCGACACAATCGTCCACAGACCATGGACTTGTTTGTTTGACTGTTTGGTGATTGATTGCGATATTGGTTTGAATGTGGTTTGTGGTGTGAAAAATCGAATCGATAAATTGGTTAGGATTAGACGTGCACCGTTATAAGGCGAAGGAGTAAGGCTAGGTTAGACTCTTACTCCAAATTTTGTGGTTTGCATAACGAATTGATTTGATTGATGTGTGAATGGCGTGGGCCTTCACTAGACCGGGGATAAGGCTAGGCCTCGTCCCGTTTCTAGTATCGTGCCGTTATGCCGCCGAAATTTTCTAAAATATGTTAGAAAATAAAAATATCATTTTATTGTGTAAATGAATTGAATAGAAATTCGTAGGTTGAAATAAAATGTTTTATCGTTAAAAATATAATTTTTAACGTGAAGTGAATAAAATATTCATTTATAAACCGGACGGTTTGTTTATGCACACCTATTTGAATGACATTGATTGGGACGATAAATTTTACACATCGCCCAATTGCACGAATAAAATATTTGTTTGATTGTTTGAAACCCCACACGGGTGTTGGGATGAAATTTGAAGTTCACTCATCCTGATTGATTAAATATGTCGATCGACTGATTGACAGGCTGTTATAAGCGTTGAATATCTATATTTGATGCTTTTACAGTGTAGTGCACTTTGGTTGATGGTTGATTATTTTCAATGTTATTATATACATGTGTTGTATGAAAATCCATATAATTAACTTTATATGGTAATTGATTGGGCCTCATTCCAATCGTGAAAATAAAGAATATTTTGATAATAGGAAATATTTGAAATAGAATATTTGAAAATAGAAATATGTGAAGCCGTGATGATTAGATTGACGCCATTTTGACGTGAACGATATTTATATCGATTTTATAACGATTTCGAAATGAATTGAATTGAAAACGATTTCGAAATGAATTGAATTGAAAACGATTTCGAAATGAATTGAATTGAAAACGATTTCGAAATGAATTGAATTGAAAACGATTTCGAAATGAATTGAATTGAAAACGATTTCGAAATGAATTGAATTGAAAACGAATTCGAAATGAATTGAATTGAAAACGATTTCGAAATGAATTGAATTGAAAACGATTTCGAAATGAATTGAATTGAAAAAGATTTCGAAATGAATTGAATTGAAAACGATTTCGAAATGAATTGAATTGAAAACGATTTCGAAATGAATTGAATTGAAAACGATTTCGAAATGAATTGAATTGAAAACGATTTCGAAATGAATTGAATTGAAAACGATTTCGAAATGAATTGAATTGAAAACGATTTCGAAATGAATTGAAAACGATTTCGAATTGAATTGAAAACGATTTCGAAATGAATTGAATTGAAAACGATTTCGAAATGAATTGAATTGAAAACGATTTCGAAATGAATTGAATTGAAAACGATTTCGAAATGAATTGAATTGAAAACGAATTCAAATTGAATTGAAAACGATTTCGAAATGAATTGAATTGAAAACGATTTCGAGATGAATTGAATTGAAAACGAATTCAAATTGAATTGAAAATGATTTCGAAATGAATTGAATTGAAAACGATTTCGAAATGAATTGAAAACGAATTCAAATTGAATTGAAAACGAATTGAAATGAATTCAAATTGAATTGAAATTTGAATTGAATAGAAATGAATTTTGAAACGAATTTATAAAGAAGAATTCAATTTTGATTTGAATTGAAAAGGAAGTTGAAATTGCTTTTGAAACGAATTTAAAACTATTTATATAATTCGTTTTAAATAGAAATCGACGAAGTATATATTATATATATTATATATATAATATAATGGCCTGAATAGAACGCGCCGCGGCAGTTCGTGAATTTCGACCATTTATTTCAAACGGACATTGCGGGAGATCCGACCGTCGGATTCTCCTAAAACCGGAACCGTTGGGTTCGTATCAAAAAGAGCTTTCTAATGAATGTTAGAAATTTGAAATCTAACGGTTGGATTTGGAGATACGTCCAAATCAAATTCGAAAAAGGTCGCTGTAAGTGCAGTTCGATGGCCGTTGTTGGAAATCGACTGTACGGGCCTTGATAAAATTATTAAAAATAGTAATAATTTGTGTAAAATCATAAGAAATGATTTAGAAAGGATTGGGATGAAAAACTCCATATTTGAAAGGATAAAAATAGATTTTTATCGAAATGAACTAGTTTTGAACTAGAAAGATAATTCTATTTATTTTTAAATAAATAAATTGAATTTGAAATGGTTTTAAAAATAACCAGAATTTCCAATGATTGCATTGGAGTGGAATTGAATCGAAAATGTCTTCGGAATATTTCGATGTTGGAATTCGTGATTATACAGGTGTTGTTATGGAAATTTGAAAGATATATTTATATCGTTATTTCCAATACGACATTTGTTAGTCGTAGAATTTGATATTGAATATAAGCCGATATATTTTCTATTCAGAGCCTTGTATTGAATATCAAATGTGATTTGGGGTTTGTCGTGAATGGTGTCTTCACTAACACTGTTCTTGAACCCAGTTGAGAAAAGATTAAATCTTTTTATTTAGATTTAATGAAGTGTACCAATTAAATAATATTTAATTGGAATTGAATTGATATTGATTTTTGGGTTTATCGTGGACAGTGTTTTAAATAACACTCGTTCTTTAACCCGATAATTAATGAAGGTGATTTTGGGTTTATTGTGAACAGTGTTTTTAAATGACACGGATTCTTTAACCCAGTTAACGATTAAAACTAAGTTGAGTTTTAATGAATCTTTAATTAGATTGAAAAGATCGAAAATGGAGTATCACCAGTTTTGCTCCAGGCGATAGTTAAATCTTTAATTAGATTTGAACGTGAAATGGTAATTGAATTTACCGATAACACTGTGGTGTTAGATATGAAGTATTACCAGTTTTACTTCATGGGATGAATAGGTTGGGATTGGGAAATTAAAACAAATGATTACTTCGGTAAGGTTCGCTAATCCCGACTAGTTTGAATTGATATTCAAAAATGGATTAAAGAATAAATTCAAGGAATTTATCTTTGATAAAATTAATGGGAATCTTTCCCTATGAATGTGAAATTTAGAAACTAACTGTCGGTTAGCCAAGCAGAATGGTTTTCTGGATATTGATCTGATGTTGGTTTCGGCCTTCGGGGTTAATATTTGGGAAATTATTCTCTTGATTAATTTACGGTTAGTGACTAATGAATTGGAATGAGGCGTATGTTGTGTTTGTGTAACACTTATTTAATATATACGCGAGTTATTCGGAAATACCAAATTTATCCCATTCTGAATAACTGATACGACGATAAGTCGAAGATGAAGACGATGGTCGAAGACCGGAAGTCTTCACGTCATTTGGGTGATAACTGATGATCTTGATTGGGCTGTACACCCAAGAAGATGGAAACAGTTGGTGATCGTCCAGACGTACTTGGAGATCGATGGATATGCGGGGTACTAGGTGCCTCCGGTTTCGTTCAGACCCAGAACGGACTTGTAAATGGACTGTGTGTCTGACATTGGATTTCAGTCCGTGTGATTGATCTCTATTAAATATATATCTGTTTGGCGGCGGAGAATTTATTCTCTTGCTTAACGCCCTTCTCTGAGACGTACGAGCTCAGGGGTTATATATTGATGGATATCAAACGCATGGAGTGAATTGCCTGTGTGGCATGCCTAAGTGGCAATTGATCGAGGCTTCTGTTGAAAAGCAAAGTCTTGTGGTGATGATCAAAGCAAGGCCTTTGTGGCGTAGCTTTGTGTAACGTTTACTTCGCGTGTTCCAGACCCGGTATGAACCAAAAACGGGAGACGGACCTCAGGGAGGGCATGCGTTTCCTTCTAGCTAAAAAGTGGCGTCAGTGGTTTTACACGCCCTGACGAGTTTGACTTATGTGGTTGTTGCTGTTGCGAGGCGCCTCGGATTGATCGGTCGTTCTCGAACCGATGGAGTCATTTGTTGGCTCATTGACACCCCAAAGGGTGGGGAAACGCATGTTCAGGCATTTTAATCCACATCGGTGGACCGGCCCTGACGATCCAAGGGCCCACCTGAGTCTGGGTCCTGAGGGGCGGGCTAGAGCGTCTCGAATCGGTTGAGGACTATCTTTTGCCTCGGTTCATAGACGGAAATCCAATTTCCAAATACGTGACTTTGCGGTTTTATTTGTAAACCTATATATGGTGACATAGTGGGATGGGGCATTCATGCCGCCTATGATTGACACTTATGATTTGAAGTTGTTTTATACACTATGCACTTACAATAGTGTCAAATGATTTGTTTTAAACGTATCAAGCATTCTTTGGCTGTTATAAGGGAAAACCCAATCCCCCGGCTTGCGTTGCATTGTGTGATAGGACCTGGGTCTTATAACAGCTTCATTTTTCTTTATTTAGCATTGCGCTGTTTGTTTATGCACTGGTATTCTTGGGAGGAAACCCGTTCCGTGTTATACGGCGTGGTCCCTTGATTTACCTAATGATTTAAAATAAAGATTAATAACTGTTTTAGTTCTCACACCAGTCACAAGACTGACCTGGAGTTTATTGTTTTAACCTAAACTCTGGGTGCCCTTATTTTGACACGGGCAGCTAGTAGTTTTGGTTTTGCAGATTTATATTCACAGGATCCTGGTTTACAGCTGGAACGATATCCGGAAAGCTTTGTATCCGTATATCTCTTCTAGTTGTGTATTGTATTATTTTCCGCTGCTATGTATTTAAATGTAATTTAAATCTCTGATATTTCTGTGTAATATTCATTTATACTCTGTATGTTCTTGTAATCTGATGCATTGTTGTAATATACAATGAAACGTTCTTCTGTATGAGTTATGTTGTGGTTTGTTCTCGAACTATCCGACGCTTTCCTTTACGGGGAAGTTCCGGGTCGTCACACGTGGTATCAGAGCTTTGGTTTACAAGGCTAGCGAACAAGACACATTAGAACCTTACGAAAGAATTCATCAGATATTGGATTAGTAATATCCAATGGGAATGACTCGTTAGAGATGGGATCAGTAGTATCCTAGAACGAGTGTGAAGAGTATATTTTTCAAATGAAAACAAATTTTGTTTTGAAAATTTAAATCAAGTATTCGTATTTGATTATTTGTTTATATTGATTTTGGACAATTCAGTATATAAAGAATTTGCATATACGCCTTGCAAACGTATATTCAAAGTTTTAATATATTGGATAGATATAGAGTCACATTCTAGACACCCGGGGATAATTCTGGTGATGTGGCCACATCATCAGTATTTATATTCGTGTTTCGAAGGTGTGATATCTATATATTTCCATTAGGCTGGTGTGAGAACCAAAACTTGTATAGTTAGAATACATTGTTGTGAATTGGCATCAAAAACGTGATTTTCTATATATGTATCAAAATTATGAATTTGAAACTCTAATTCACTAATTGATTGATGTTTGGGTTGTTTGTTTATTTGTTTGATAATTTTGAATCATTATGCCTAATTTGATCGAATAATGAATTGTATTGAAATTTGGTCGCATTTGCTTGCATACATGTACTTACATTGAACAGGTCATAGCAAGGAGGCTAGAGCCAGAGAATAAAATTTGTTTGCCCGACAAATAGGTACATGTTTACTACATAATTTCCTATTTTGTTTGGGTGATGATGATTTTGTGAGCCTATTGGCTAGCCGCTTGGCTTTTTCTTTTTCTTTTTGAGATCTGAAGGACCGGGGAAGCTATTTGAAATTCCTTGATGCTCCCGGTGCAGGGGAGGTTATGGCGAAATTTTTCGAAAATTTAGGGTGTTAGCCAAATTTTTGAAGTTTTGAAAATTCTCAGAAACTGAAAAGTTGGAGAATGAAAGGCAGATCGAACGTAGAGTTGAATAATCAAACCACTTTCAACTTTGTTCCTTTTCGGGGACGAAAAGTTTTAAGTGGGGGAGATTGTAACAACCCGTAAAATCTGAGCCAGTTTGAAATTTTTATTTTGACAATTTTGGCGAATTTTGAATATTTAAAATGAATTATTTTAAATAATATCAACGAGAAATTTATTTTGAATATAATTCGACGTATATATTATATACGTCGTCGTTAGAATATAAATATTTATATATAATTATAAATAGAATGGAAAATGGCGCGGTAGTTCGATAATTCGATTTCAAACTTCAATTGAATGTACCGGGTGCAAAACAATCCGGATTTTAGTGAAACCAAAAATAATGGAATCTAATAGTGAATATCTTTCCAACGAATCCGAAAAATCAAAAGTTCGTAGCGGGAATCAAAGGATATGTCCAATTGAAAATTCTGAATAGTCGCTATGGAATTCAGGCCCTTAAAAATGGACATTTTGCAAATGACCTCGGATTTCGACGAAACCACTTTTGTTGGGTCCGTGATGTAAAACTATTGCTAGGTTTCAAATTTCATAATTTTTCGAATCCGTATGTGAGCGTGGCAAAGGAAAACGTGTTTTGACCATTTCAGTTGATTTTAATCGACTGGAAAATGGCCATTTTTCCAACGGTCTCAGAATTCGACGAAACTAGTTTTGTTAGGACCGTATCGTCAATACGAAGCTAGAAAATATTTTTCTGGAATTTTTCTAGTTAGTATGTGACCCCGGTAATTTGAAATGTACGTTAAAATTCAATATAGTGATTTAAATGTCAATTCAACGGAAACTGATCGAAACGTTCGAATCAGCCTACGATACATATCCCATTGTGTTCGGAATGGGGGTAAAACGCTATAGACGACAGGCGGTGGACCTCGTTTAGAGGTCGTAAATAAAGGTCGCTTTTTAGTGATAAATAAAATAATTAAATAATATAAAAATAATAATTCCTTTCTCTCTTAACCCCTCCAGGCCCCCCCTCTTTCATTTCGTTTCAGCAGGAAAAAAAAAATAAAAAATAAAAAGAAAAGAAAAATTGGAAGACGCGCCTCCAGGCGATCGACGCCTCCGTCGCACCACCCAACCCCGACGCCCAGCCGCCGCACCGCCTAACTCCGATTCCCCCACTGCCCCTCTCTACTTCCCCCCGTCCTCCGATTAAGCCGCAAGACCAGAAACCCCAAGCCCTGGGACTCGACGCAACCGCCAGACCCCCCAGGCCCACCTGCGCACCTCCGACGGCGAGCACCTCGCCTGGCTACCCACCCTCTTCGCAGGTACGTTGTTTTATTTTATTTCATTTTTATTTTTTTTAATCTAAAAATTTCGATTTATAAAAGGATATAAAAACTGTTTTTTTAAAAAGATATATAAACTGTTTTTTTTAGAAATGAAAACTGATTTGAAAAAGAATTTTAAAAACTGATTTTTAAAGAAATAAATAAAACTGATTTTTATTTTAAAGGTTTAAACTTTGAAAAAGAAAAAAGGTTTAATCTTTTAATAGAAAAAGATTTGAACTTGCAAAAATAAAGATCATATTTTTTAAAAAGAGAAAAGACGGGATTTTTATTAGGTAGGAGCAAGACATGATTTTTGTATTTTTAAAGTAATAAAAATATAATTTTTACATCATAAGAATAATAAAAATATAATCTTTACTATATAGAAATATTAAAAATAGGATTTTTATATTTTTAAAGTATTAAAAATATAATCTTTATAGGATAGAGAATATAAAAATATCATCTTTGTATATGTAGCGAAATAAAAATCTGATTTTTATTTTATATACGTTGAGATAAAGTGGTAATTTTTATAATGATGAAATCTATATTTTTATAAAGGCGAAAACTTTATTTTTATAAAGGCGAAATCTATATTTTTATAAGGGCGAAATCTATATTTTTGAAATGGAATTTTTATCTATATAGTAGCAATGTAGAAATAGAATTTTTATATACTGAACTTCGAAATAAAAATATGATTTTTATATATTGAATAGCGAAGTAAAAAATTCGATTTTTACATATGTAGAGAATACGGGCGAAAGCGACAAAAAGGCGAGTTGGCGAAGATTCCCTACATTAGAAGTGCCGTGGAGCTAGGATAGCAATCGTTGAGAACTTCTCACTCAAAAATTCTTTTTCTAGTTATATATATACTAGGATGCAGACGGTGCTTAGTAGCACCCGACACAATCGTCCACAGACCATGGACTTGTTTGTTTGACTGTTTGGTGATTGATTGCGATATTGGTTTGAATGTGGTTTGTGGTGTGAAAAATCGAATCGATAAATTGGTTAGGATTAGACGTGCGCCGTTATAAGGCGAAGGAGTAAGGCTAGGTTAGACTCTTACTCCAAATTTTGTGGTTTGCATAACGAATTGATTTGATTGATGTGTGAATGGCGTGGGCCTTCACTAGACCGGGGATAAGGCTAGGCCTCGTCCCGTTTCTAGTATCGTGCCGTTATGCCGCCGAAATTTTCTAAAATATGTTAGAAAATAAAAATATCATTTTATTGTGTAAATGAATTGAATAGAAATTCATAGGTTGAAATAAAATGTTTTATCGTTAAAAATATAATTTTTAACGTGAAGTGAATAAAATATTCATTTATAAACCGGACGGTTTGTTTATGCACACCTATTTGAATGACATTGATTGGGACGATAAATTTTACACATCGCCCAACTGCACGAATAAAATATTTGTTTGATTGTTTGAAACCCCACACGGGTGTTGGGATGAAATTTGAAGTTCACTCATCCTGATTGATTAAATATGTCGATCGATTGATTGACAGGCTGTTATAAGCGTTGAATATCTATATTTGATGCTTTTACAGTGTAGTGCACTTTGGTTGATGGTTGATTATTTTCAATGTTATTATATACATGTGTTGTATGAAAATCCATATAATTAACTTTATATGGTAATTGATTGGGCCTCATTCCAATCGTGAAAATAAAGAATATTTTGATAATAGGAAATATTTGAAATAGAATATTTGAAAATAGAAATATGTGAAGCCGTGATGATTAGATTGACGCCATTTTGACGTGAACGATATTTATATCGATTTTATAACGATTTCGAAATGAATTGAATTGAAAACGATTTCGAAATGAATTGAATTGAAAACGATTTCGAAATGAATTGAATTGAAAACGATTTCGAAATGAATTGAATTGAAAACGATTTCGAAATGAATTGAATTGAAAACGATTTCGAAATGAATTGAATTGAAAACGAATTCGAAATGAATTGAATTGAAAACGATTTCGAAATGAATTGAATTGAAAATGATTTCGAAATGAATTGAATTGAAAACGATTTTGAAATGAATTGAATTGACAACGATTTCGAAATGAATTGAATTGAAAACGATTTCGAAATGAATTGAATTGAAAACGATTTCGAAATGAATTGAATTGAAAACGATTTCGAAATGAATTGAATTGAAAACGAATTCAAATTGAATTGAAAACGATTTCGAAATGAATTGAATTGAAAACGATTTCGAAATGAATTGAATTGAAAACGAATTCAAATTGAATTGAAAACGATTTCGAAATGAATTGAATTGAAAACGATTTCGAAATGAATTGAATTGAAAATGATTTCGAAATGAATTGAAAACGAATTCAAATTGAATTGAAAACGATTTCGAAATGAATTGAATTGAAAACGATTTCGAAATGAATTGAATTGAAAACGAATTCAAATTGAATTGAAAACGATTTCGAAATGAATTGAATTGAAAACGATTTCGAAATGAATTGAATTGAAAACGAATTCAAATTGAATTGAAAACGATTTCGAAATGAATTGAATTGAAAACGATTTCGAAATGAATTGAATTGAAAACGATTTCGAAATGAATTGAAAACGAATTCAAATTGAATTGAAAACGAATTGAAATGAATTCAAATTGAATTGAAATTTGAATTGAATAGAAATGAATTTTGAAACGAATTTATAAAGAAGAATTCAATTTTGATTTGAATTGAAAAGGAAGTTGAAATTGCTTTTGAAACGAATTTAAAACTATTTATATAATTCGTTTTAAATAGAAATCGACGAAGTATATATTATATATATTATATATATAATATAATGGCCTGAATAGAACGCGCCGCGCCGCGGCAGTTCGTGAATTTCGACCATTTATTTCAAACGGACATTGCGGGAGATCCGACCGTCGGATTCTCCTAAAACCGGAACCGTTGGGTTCGTATCGAAAAGAGCTTTCTAATGAATGTTAGAAATTTGAAATCTAACGGTTGGATTTGGAGATACGTCCAAATCAAATTCGAAAAAGGTCGCTGTAAGTGCAGTTCGATGGCCGTTGTTGGAAATCGACTGTACGGGCCTTGATAAAATTATTAAAAATAGTAATAATTTGTGTAAAATCATAAGAAATGATTTAGAAAGGATTGGGATGAAAAACTCCATATTTGAAAGGATAAAAATAGATTTTTATCGAAATGAACTAGTTTTGAACTGGAAAGATAATTCTATTTATTTTTAAATAAATAAATTGAATTTGAAATGGTTTTAAAAATAACCAGAATTTCCAATGATTGCATTGGAGTGGAATTGAATCGAAATTGTCTTCGGAATATTTCGATGTTGGAATTCGTGATTATACAGGTGTTGTTATGGAAATTTGAAAGATATATTTATATCGTTATTTCCAATACGACATTTGTTAGTCGTAGAATTTGATATTGAATATAAGCCGATATATTTTCTATTCAGAGCCTTGTATTGAATATCAAATGTGATTTGGGGTTTGTCGTGAATGGTGTCTTCACTAACACTGTTCTTGAACCCAGTTGAGAAAAGATTAAATCTTTTTATTTAGATTTAATGAAGTGTACCAATTAAATAATATTTAATTGGAATTGAATTCATATTGATTTTTGGGTTTATCGTGGACAGTGTTTTAAATAACACTCGTTCTTTAACCCGATAATTAATGAAGGTGATTTTGGGTTTATTGTGAACAGTGTTTTTAAATGACACGGATTCTTTAACCCAGTTAACGATTAAAACTAAGTTGAGTTTTAATGAATCTTTAATTAGATTGAAAAGATCGAAAATGGAGTATCACCAGTTTTGCTCCAGGCGATAGTTAAATCTTTAATTAGAATTGAACGTGAAATGGTAATTGAATTTACCGATAACACTGTGGTGTTAGATATGAAGTATTACCAGTTTTACTTCATGGGATGAATAGGTCGGGATTGGGAAATTAAAACAAATGATTACTTCGGTAAGGTTCGCTAATCCCGACTAGTTTGAATTGATATTCAAAAATGGATTAAAGAATAAATTCAAGGAATTTATCTTTGATAAAATTAATGGGAATCTTTCCCTATGAATGTGAAATTTAGAAACTAACTGTCGGTTAGCCAAGCAGAATGGTTTTCTGGATATTGATCTGATGTTGGTTTCGGCCTTCGGGGTTAATATTTGGGAAATTATTCTCTTGATTAATTTACGGTTAGTGACTAATGAATTGGAATGAGGCGTATGTTGTGTTTGTGTAACACTTATTTAAAATATACGCGAGTTATTCGGAAAGACCGGGTTTATCCCATTCTGAATAACTGATACGACGATAAGTCGAAGATGAAGACGATGGTCGAAGACCGGAAGTCTTCACGTCGTTTGGGTGATAACTGATGATCTTGATTGGGCTGTACACCCAAGAAGATGGAAACAGTTGGTGATCGTCCAGACGTACTTGGAGATCGATGGATATGCGGGGTACTAGGTGCCTCCGGTTTCGTTCAGACCCAGAACGGACTTGTAAATGGACTGTGTGTCTGACATTGGATTTCAGTCTGTGTGATTGATCTCTATTAAATATATATCTGTTTGGCGGCGGAGAATTTATTCTCTTGCTTAACGCCCTTCTCTGAGACGTACGAGCTCAGGGGTTATATATTGATGGATATCAAACGCATGGAGTGAATTGCCTGTGTGGCATGCCTAAGTGGCAATTGATCGAGGCTTCTGTTGAAAAGCAAAGTCTTGTGGTGATGATCAAAGCAAGGCCTTTGTGGCGTAGCTTTGTGTAACGTTTACTTCGCGTGTTCCACACCCGGTATGAACCAAAAACGGGAGACGGACCTCAGGGAGGGCATGCGTTTCCTTCTAGCTAAAAAGTGGCGTCAGTGGTTTTACACGCCCTGACGAGTTTGACTTATGTGGTTGTTGCTGTTGCGAGGCGCCTCGGATTGATCGGTCGTTCTCGAACCGGTGGAGTCATTTGTTGGCTCATTGACACCCCAAAGGGTGGGGAAACGCATGTTCAGGCATTTTAATCCACATCGGTGGACCGGCCCTGACGATCCAAGGGTCCACCTGAGTCTGGGTCCTGAGGGGCGGGCTAGAGCGTCTCGAATCGGTTGAGGACTATCTTTTGCCTCGGTTCATAGACGGAAATCCAATTTCCAAATACGTGACTTTGCGGTTTTATTTGTAAACCTATATATGGTGACATAGTGGGATGGGGCATTCATGCCGCCTATGATTGATACTTATGATTTGAAGTTGTTTTATACACTATGCACTTACAATAGTATCAAATGATTTGTTTTAAACGTATCAAGCATTCTTTGGCTGTTTTAAGGGAAAACCCTATCCCTCGGCTTGCGTTGCATTGTGTGATAGGACCTGGGTCTTATAACAGCTTCATTTTTCTTTATTTAGCATTGCGCTGTTTGTTTATGCACTGGTATTCTTGGGAGGAAACCCGTTCCGTGTTATACGGCGTGGTCCCTTGATTTACCTAATGATTTAAAATAAAGATTAATAACTATTTTAGTTCTCACACCAGTCACATGACTGACCTGGAGTTTATTGTTTTAACCTAAACTCTGGGTGCTCTTATTTTGACACGGGCAGCTAGTAGTTTTGGTTTTGCAGATTTATATTCACAGGATCCTGGTTTACAGCTGGAACGATATCCGGAAAGCTTTGTATCCGTATATCTCTTCTAGTTGTGTATTGTATTATTTTCCGCTGCTATGTATTTAAATGTAATTTAAATCTCTGATATTTCTGTGTAATATTCATTTATACTCTGTATGTTCTTGTAATCTGATGCATTGTTGTAATATACAATGAAACGTTCTTCTGTATGAGTTATGTTGTGGTTTGTTCTCGAACTATCCGACGCTTTCCTTTACGGGGAAGTTCCGGGTCGTCACATTCTTGCATAAGGACTGCTCCTAAACCGGTCTCACATGCGTCAGTGTAAACAGTAAATGATTTTGAACCTCGGGTATAATTAGGATCGGTGCACTAGTTAATGCTTCTTTTAATTTCTTAAAGGCTATTTCACATTTTTTACTCCAAGTGAACACCAAATTCTTCCTTGTCAATTGGGTTAATGAGGTAGAAATTTTTGCAAAGTCTTTAATGAATTTCCTATAATATCCGGCCAATCCAAGGAAACTTCTTACCTCTGTAGCATTTCGGGGGATCCTCCATTCCTTGATTGCGTCGATTTTTGCAGGGTCTATGGCTAAGCCTTTACTCGACACAATATGTATTAAAAACTTACTTCTTCCCTCCAGAATTGGCCCTTCAAGAATTTTGCTTTCAGTTGGTTCTTTCTTGATACCCCCAACACTTATCTCAAGTGTTTTTCATGCTCTTCACCATCCTTTGAAAATATAAGGATATCATCTATGAAGACTACCATAATTTTATTTAGAATGCCCCTAAACACTCTACTCATGAGGTCTACAAAGAAGTTCGTTAATCCGAAGGGAATAACTTCCCATTGGAACAATCCATCTGGTGTTCTAAACGCGGTTTTGTCCTTGTTGTCCTCTGCAATTCTTAACTGGTGAAATCCAATAGCAAGGTATAGTTAGGAAAATACTCGCCTCCTCCCAAGTGGTCAAAAAGGTCATCAATTCTAGGTAAAGGATTCCTTTTCTTCTTGGCCAATTTATTAAGTTCCCTATGGTCCATACAAAGTCTCAAATGTTTTGGTGGCAATTACAACAGGTGCACCCCATTCTGAGGCACTTCAATGTATAAAACCTTTTCGTAATAACTCTGAAATATGTTTATCTAACTCCCTTCTTTCCTTGGGAGTTATATGCCTCAAGGGAAGTGCTACAGGTCTAGCATCCTTCTCTAGGTCAATATGAAAGGAGATTTCTCTATGGGGGCAGAAGTCCCGTGATTTCCTCAAAAACGTCCAAGAACTCATAAACTATAAGGACCGAAGATGGTCCTTCAAAACTAGGAGTCAAGGAATATAACAAGTATTGTACTTGTTTCTAATATTAAAAGGAGGCTGCGTCCTCCTCGGCCCCTAAGATGAACGAGTCTCTTATCGCAATCTAGGATAGCCCCATAAACCGATAGCTAGTCCATACCTAAGATAAGGTCATACCCACTGTTTCAAATCTCAAAAATATCACCCAATATCTCCTTCGAGATCTCGTTTTGTGAAAGCAAATATCACTATAAATCTCCTTTTGAATATATCGTCCGAGATATTGCAATATCGAACGATATATCGGCCGATATGAAATACTGGAATATCTCCGAGATCTTGGTTTTTCGGTTGAAATTTAAATATGTGCTTGAACCAGAACAATAATTAAAAAACTCAAATATAGCACTGATAATCACATGCGATTTTACATTTCGCATTTTAAGTTACCATATTATATGTTCATATATGTACTACAATGCTTATGATTTCAAATTCGTCTTTTTAACATACATGTTACCTATAAAATTGTGTATTTTATGGGTTATTTATGCTGTATATTTTAATGTTTTGGATCTTTTTAATGTTTTATTTCTAACAATAATTCGTTTTCATGGATTATATGTTTTAAGTACTAACCTATTTTCATTGCATTATATTCCCGTTTTAAGCATATTACGATTTAAAGTATGAATGATCTTTCGTAAATTAAGAATAATAAAGTGATTTTGCAATTCAAGTTTATGTTATTATGTTTTTAATTACATTCATAAAAATCATTTTATAAGATTGTCATTTGTTAACATATCATGTACCCCGAGATTGTTCCGATATGAACTTTTAGACCCGAGATGGAAATCCAAGACGAACCCTCGAGTTAGACTCATCTCGTCCGAGATCTCCCCTGATACGAGATCAAGTCTCTAAAATCCACAAGACGAAATGTGACCAATATCCGAGATGCAAAACCTTGGTCATACCCCATAAAATCCAATGCATATGCTTCGCAATGGAACTCGATATTATTGACCTCCAATACGAGTTCTTTATACAACAGCTCAAGGTACTTAGATCTTCTAATAGGGTTAGCCGCCTTTATTGAACTATCCGAAATAGATATGGAAAAGTTCAACATATTTACTAATCGCTTGGAGATAAAACAATGGGTTGCTCTAGAATCAAATGAGGTGTATGTTGAATTTCCTAAAATAGAGATTACACCTTCAAGTGCAGGCTTCCCTTGGTCTCTTGGGGATCGGCTTTGAATTGGAGTTGCTTCAATTGCATAGTTCTGGCCATTTTTGGTAGCTTTGGGCAGTCTTTGGACATGTGTCCTTCTTCGTGGCAGTTGTAACATTTTCCCTTGAACTCACTTTTTTCTAACAAGGTCCTACAATCCTTGGCCTCAAGGCCCTTGCGATTGCACCACGTACAAGTCTTTGTGTCCTTTTTGAAGTTCTTCTTCTTGTTTCTCCACCATTCCTTCTTTTTATTTCCGTTAGAGCTTTCTCCTTTCTCGCCCTCGTTGGAGCTTTCAGCCGTGCAAAGTGTAGCTGTCTCAACTAGAGTCTCAAAAGTTGCCCTAAATTCTACTTGGGATAATAACGTTTCCTTCAATGGGGAGTTCAGTCCTTTCACAAACCTAAAGGCTTCGTTCATGGGGGTGTCTACCAATGCTCTACCAAACTTACATAACTCAGTGAATTTGAATAGGAATTCTTGCAGACTCGAGCTTCCTTGCTTGAGGAGTGTGAATTTCTTTAGCTGAATAGTCATTTCAGCCCGAGGTAAAAACTTCGTTTCAAACCGGGCCTTGAATTCGGCCCATGTGATGATCCGACCCTCATTCTCCATTGATATTAAGTTCCACCACTCTAGGACTTCATTCTTCAAATACCAAGGTGCTATCCTTCTTTTTACTTCATCGGGCCAGGCAATAGCCTCAAAGATTCTTTCACAGTCCATAGCCCAAGATTGAGCACTAGCAAAGTCTTCCTTTCCAGAAAACAGTTTCCCTCTAAAATTCATAAAGATCATACACAAGCGAGAAAAATCAAAGGTCACATCGGCGGTAGGGGCTGCGGGAGCTGCCGGGGTAGGATTAGCTACAAGGACCTGCTCCAAAGTACGGAGGTACTACTGGAACCATTCTGGAAAGAAGTTGGGTCTTGGCTAGTTGCCCTGCTCATTTTGATTTTCAGCCATTCTACTATCTGAAAAGAAAAGGAAGAATCCCTTAGTGGATACTCCTGAGATAATATTTAAGTTTAAAAAGGAAGAAATGATAAAGGTGCTTAGTATAAATGCCTATGCTTGTTGGGGTAAATATATATTATATATACAGTTTGAAAAATCTTTTTAAAATCACAAATATGCCTCTCATACGTATAATTCCCTTATAATCAGGTAACCTATGCTCTGATACCAAATGTAACAACCCATCCGGAATCGACCTAAATTTTGACCTAGAAAAGTCCCATCGAAACATAGAGCCATTCTAAATGGGTCGTTGGTTCCTGTAAGGATTACATTTGGATAGCGGAAAGAGAAAATATAATGTTCAAATAAGAAGTACCATTATTTCAAAAATCTCAGAAATACCTAGTCGAAGTTACATTTATTCAATAGTACACGAAATAGTTCATTCTCATAAGATTCCAAAAGAAGCAAGGCAATAACTGCTAATAATATCATAATAACTTTGTATTCTCCATCGGCTTCAATCACGACTTCATCCATGGCTTTACCTTATCTACTAACTTGTTGGATATTAATGAGAGGGGGTCAGAACATAAAGTTCTATGTGACTGAAATATAGTGTTACTTAATGTCCATACCCTATATTTTTAGCAGGGTACATATGTCAAGGTATGTAAAAGTAGCACACAACAAACACCAAATTTCTAGCCAATGCAGTGGATATCCAAGTCAATCGCCCATTAGTGTTTTTAGGGTAAAGACCCAACAAGGTGGCATTCTCAGTCACTTATAGTCTTACTAAAGGTGGATTCTTACAATCTCTTATAACCCTAAGACAGACCCCTAGCCCTTTAAGAACAGCATCCTAGTATGTAAACATTCTTAATTCTATTCTCTCATGTGATAACCCAAAAACCTGTGTCATGGAATTAAGGATAATCATTCGTAATATAACACATTAATCAACATTAGCGGATTACAGATAATAGCATAAAAATGAAGTAGAATAATTTACATCAATATGAGAGCGGAATCATAAAATGTAATAAACATCAGAGTAGCACAGTTATAGGATACAATTTAGTGCACAAAGGAAACGATCAGTCTACATCATGGTTACTAGGACATATACATCAGATAATACAAAATAGAGATAAATCAGTCTACATCACGATCAGTGGTACATATGCATAAGATAATACAGGCCGAAATGTCAATAATCAAAATACAGAGAAAGCTAGTCTTTGCCATCAGCAAAAAATGCACTCCATGCTATAGTGCTAAGCCAAAATACATCCTGTAACCTGTCACTGGGCTGCCCGTGTAAAAATAAGGGCACTCGTGTTTGCAAGTGGAAACAAACTACGAGTCAGTCATGAGACTGGTATGAGAAATCTACTTAACTGATTAAACAGCAATAATAAGGCAAATCATAGGACCACGCCGCTAACGCGGAACAGGTTTCCTCCAATGATTTCCAGTGCATGAAATAAAGTAAATCTTTTGAACAACGCAATGCTTTTTATAAAAATGAAGCCATTATAAGACTCAAGTCCCATCACACAATGCAACGCAAACCAGAGGATAGACTTTTACCTTATAACGACCAAAATACGCTTAATACGTCTAAAGCAAAATCATTTGATATTATTACTAGTGCATATATGTTTCGAAAGCAATTTCAATCATAACGTATCAATCCTAGACGGCATGGGTATCATATATCATGTTGCCATATATAGGTTTACAATCAAATCCATAATTTCATATTGGAAACTGGATTTCCGTCATGAGTCTAGGCAAGGGATGTACTCCTTTCCGCTTCAAGACACTCTAGCAAATGCCTTAGGACTGCACACTCTGGGCAACTCCTGGATCTTGCATGGTCGGTCGTCTCTCACGTTTGAGGATTGGCAATTCCTGAACACACGTTTCTCGGTCCTATAAGACATATCCATCGACACCGTAGTAACCAATATATCCAAGGCGCCTCGCATTCCAACATCTACATAGGTAAAAAAATAAATAAATGTCTAGGCTCCATACCATGATACCACCCAAAGCTAGAAAGAAACGTCATGTTCTCCATGTTGTCCCTTATCCCGTTTTTGACTCATACCGAGGTGTGAGGCTCGCGAATCAATGCTATACACAAAGCTATGCTATATTAAAGCAGTGCTTTGATCATCAGCCACAAGCCTTTGCTTTTCAACAAAAGCCTTGATTATTTGCATCTTTTTATGCCACACTGTCAGTCCACACCATATCATTGATGTCTACCGATATACAACCTCTAAGCTCGTACGTCTCAGAGAAGGGAATTAATCAAGAGAATAAATTCTCCGCCGCCAAACAGATGTATATTTAGTAGAGATCAACGAATGCAACACAAAATACACGTTAGACACACATCCATTTACAAGTCTGTTCTGGGTCTGAACGAAACCAGAGACACCTTATTCCTCGTTCCATATGTCAAATATGGAAGAGAGGCCCTCGCACATCTGGATGATCAACAAGTACGTCCAGACCACTACCACTGTAACCTCGTCAAGGGAGCTACCTATATCTAAGGCATCAGTAGCAATCCAAACGATGTGAAGATCACCGGTCATGCACCGTCTTCATATCTTCGACTTTTTATCGTCAATCAATTATTTGAAATGAGAATTATCTCGGCCTTTTCAAATAATTCACGTATATATAGAACTCAAATCAATTCTTTCTATGGTTAAACTATTTGATATCCATATTTAAGTTCATTAATATAATTTTCAAGTCAAACACATCCAACCATCAAAATATCTGATAAACCATGTAAAATCGGTTTATTTCCATTCCATATCGCTATATATATTTTATAGCGATTTATCGCTATTTTTATTTATTTAAAAGTAGTCCATTTTAATTAAACGACGCTTTGGGTCATAGCTCGGCCCTGGCGCTGTTTTTCTCCAAATTTCATTTACACATTTCTTAAAATCTAACTGTTGGATCTTAACAAAGTTAATACCATTGGAAAGATCTTTCCAAAGCGAACCCAACGGTTCCAGTTTCGAGAAAATCCGATGGTCGAATCTCTCGATATAATCATTTAAAGTTACGATTTCAAAACACGAACTACAGCAGCGCGATTCGTTTTATTTTAATTTATATTAACATATATATTAATATAATTCATTATGGCGCTGTTTTTCCTCAGATTTGATTTAAACAATTCACACAATCTAACCTTTGGATCTCAATAAATTTTATATCGTTGGAAAGATATTTTCAAAGCGAACCCAACGGTTTCAGTTTCGGGGAAATCCGATGGTCGGATTCCTCGGTATAATTGTTTAAAATCGTGATTCCAAAACACGAACTACAGCTGCGTGATTCGTTTTATTTTAATTTATATTTATATAAATATAATTCATTCGATGATTTTCAAACCATTTTCACTTCAAAATTTTGGCTAACGCCTTTAAATTTCGAAAAATTTCGCCATAACCTCCTTTGTACGGAGAGGGGTTTGGAAATTTATTGGGCTGTATTAGGTACCCAATAAATCTAGTATAAGCATATACAATTTTTAGTGTCCTATTTTATGCCCGAGGGAGTATGTAAAATTACTCCAGAGATAAATCTCGTCACCTCGTCCAGTGTTGGAAAATAAATACTCCATGTGCCAAATCTAATAACTAGAGAGACATGATTATTGTCAAATCTACACCCATGTGGGGTTTTTTAATTTAATCTGGAAATTTATCGTTATATTTATTTTGTCTACATCAGTCCTCAGTTCAACCTGTAATTCAATCATCGCCATACGAACATCTTGCTCGTATGGTAATCTCAACCTCGTTATACAAGCTCCAAATGCTTATATAGAATATGATATGCTATGACATCAATAGTTCATCTTCGGTTTAACCTGAAATACAGTCATCGCCATACAAACATCTCGCTTGTATGGTAATTCCAATCTCATCATACAAGCTCCAAATGCTTGTATGGAATATGATAGAGTATGCTATCTTCATGAAGTATGCCATGTAGTGTAGTTCAGAATTAATTGTTACTATCCTATGACGATGTTTATAATCTCACACAGAACAACCAGCACACCGCATCCAATGACATTCACAGGAGTTGATATATAAATAAAATTGCGCAGCCAACTCATTAAGGTTTACCTATTTGTTGGGCATGCAAATAAATTCTTTACTCAATAGCAAATCAATTTACCTGTTTAACATGTGTATATATATGCATAACTATACTAAAAATAAATTTTTAGCGAACAAATATTTATTTCCATACATGACTATTTTTAACACTTCATATACATGTTAAAAATATTATTTTCAACTAACAAATATTTATTTCAAAACGCAGTTATTTTTAACACTTCATATACATGTTAAAAATATTATTTTCAATCAACAAATATTTATTTCAACACGCGGTTATTTTTAACACTTCATATACATGTTAAAAATATTATTTTCAATCAACAAATATTTATTTCAACCTATTGTTATTTTTAACACTTCATATACATGTTAAAAATATTATTTTCAATCAAAAAATATTTATTTCAACCTATTGTTATTTTTAAAGGTTCATACATTCAATAAAAATGTAATTTTTATTGTTAAAACATTTTATTTCAAACATGAATATTTTTAGCGATTCATATATGCAATAAAAATGTGATTTTTATTGTTCAAACAATTTATTTCAAACATGAATATTTAACAACACATGAATATTTCAGAAAATTTCGACATTACAACGGCTGGATATTTAGCACCGGCACCGTGTCCAGCACGGCTCCTCTGCTATCCTAAGCCTCGCGGCGATACAAGGGGTTTATTTCAATGATTTCTACAATATCATTCATTTTCACAACACAATGGAATTTCACCAAACACAACCAATTTCGTTGCTACAACAATCAACCATCACAATCACAACCAAATTTCACAACATAATCATTTTCCACAACACAATCAACTTATATCGTCCATGGTCTGTGGACGAGGGGAGTGTGTGTGTATATATATATGTATGTATGTACGTATGTATATAAATATATATATATATATATATATATATTTCCAATTCAATTTCATTTCAATTCCATTCAACGCACATATGATTTTTACAATGTATATATAACTTATACATTGCACATATAATTTATAAAATGCTTGCATGTGAGATATACAACGCTTATATAATTTATACATCGCTATTCCATTCAAATATGAATTTAGAAATTTCACTTTGGGTTCCACTCCTTCGTAATTCGTAGAGAGCTCCAAATGTGTTCTAGTCTCTTATAGAATGTAGTTTATGATGTCACGGTCTTGATGTCTCTTATTTCACTGGATTTGGACAACATACGAAAAAGATACGATTTTTATTAGTAAAATGAACTTTGCGACGCTTTTAAGTGTTAAAACCTTTCAAATAAACTTCGCCGTATAGCTTCACGTTGGATTCAAAACTAGGTTCAGCAAATTCTTCCAATCCGAAGCATGAGAGCAAAATCAAAGTATATCGCGTTGAGGAGGGAGGGGAGACGCGCAGATCGCTGGGGGTCACGTCCAGTTTGGTGGCAGATCGAGGTGGTGGCGGCGGCTTGAAGTCGACGACTTCAGGGAGGTGAATCTCGACGATTGATGAACGATGGGGCGTGCAACTTATATGGATTTGAAGATCTCGGAGAGTACTACAAAAACATCAACTGGAGCCAAGGATATTACCGAGTGGATTGGCCGGAATCGGGGCTGGAAACGGTGAAGTGGTTTTCGTCATCGAACGAGGGGGTTTAGGTGTTTTTTTTAATTTTTTTGGAAATTATAATTCATGAAAGGAATTATTTTATTGGCCAACATATATATTATTTCCAAAAGTAGTGTTTTCTAATCCGGACTCCAAATCAAACCCAACGACTGATGCCCCTAGCTAAATACTCCCATTTCGAACACAATGGAATATGTTTCGTAAGCCTATTCGACAGTTACAGTCAATTATTCTTCGAATTAAAATATAAAACATTCAAATTTGGATGTGAACGTACATTTTAATTTGCCGGGGCCATATACTGATTCCAAAAATTCCCCAAAAATAAATCTAGCTATATTGGGACGATACGGTCCAAACAAAATTAATTTCGTCGAATTTGGAGACCGTTTGAAAAATGGATTTTTTCTAGTTGATCCAATTCAAACTGAAATTACCAAACGCGTTTTCCTTTTCCATGCTCGCAAATTAATTCCAAAAATTATGGAATTTGAAACCTAGCAATAATTTGACATTCCGGATCCAACAAAAGTGGTTTTGTCGAAAACGGAGGTCGTCTGCAAAATGTCTATTTTTAAGGGCTATATGTATATTAAATTTCATAACGACTATTCTGAATATTCAACTGGCCGTAACTTTTTATTCCCGCTATGAAATTTCAAATTTCAGATTCGTTAGCAAGATATTACTAAACGAATTTAAATATTTTTGGTTTTACTAAAATTTGGTTGAATCTTGTACATTCAGTCAAAGTTCAAAGTCAATTTTCAAACTACCGTGCCATTTTAGGCTCGTTATATAAATAAAAAAAAATTATTCGTTCTAACTTCGATTCAATTAAATTTTCAGTCATTATTATTTAAAATTAATCATTTTAAATATTCCAAATACATTAAAATAGCCAATTAAAATTTTTTAAATTGGTTCTGATTTTTCGGGTTGTTACAAGCTCCCCCACTTAAAACTTTTCGTCCCCGAAAAGGAAACAATAGTAAAGTAGGAAACAAAATGGAAACGCAATGTATTGTAAATGTACCTTGCACCAAGGCTAATCAGAGATGTCCACTATGCACTTGGGATAACCTGTTTAATGTTATCCTTTGTCTCCCATGTACAATCTCTAGGATCTTCGCTCCACTGCACTTTTACTAAATGAACCTTCTTGTTCCTTAGCTCTTTAGTTTCTTTTCCAATAATCTTTATCGGCTCTCTTCTAACTGCTAATTCTGGAGTAATATCCAAATACTGTTGTGTTGCTTCTTCTACAACCAGATCTAGATCATGCACATGCTTTCAAAGTTGAGACACGTGAAATACATCATGCACTCCTGGAAACTAGTCGGGTAATTTAACCATATAAGCAAGAGTTCCAATCCTTTCAAGTATCAGAAATGGACCAATAAATCTAGGTCCAGTTTCCCTGTGTTCCTGAATCAGACTACTCCCCTCATCGGAGAAGCTCTCAGAAAAACATAATCACCAACAGCAAATGCTAAATCTCTTCACCTAGAGTCTGCATAACTCTTCTGTCGGCTTTAAGCTGTTTGTAATCGTTTCTTGATGAAATCGACTTTGTCTGAAGCTTCAAAAATCATATCGAGACCCAATACTAGTCGGTTTTAAGATTCTACCCAACATGCGGGAGATCTACAAGGTCTACCACACAATGCTTCGAATGGTAATATTTTCAAGCTCGCTTGATAGTTGTTGTTGTATGAGAACTCAGCCAAATGCAAGTGGTCTTCCTACGATCCGCCAAAATCAATAACACAAGCACTACACCAAAAAGCTCATTTTGGCAGAGCTCAAATCCGTATCAAATGCAATTTGGCAGTGCTCAGATCCGTATCAAATTAATGCGTGTTTGTTACTTAGGCACGCCTTAGAGCCGTATCAAATTAGTAATTTGATACGCGTAACCCGTATCAAATTTACCAGTTTGATACGCCTTAAACCCGTATCAAATTTCAATTCGACACGCCTTAAAGCCTTGTCAAATTATCAAATTTGATACACCTTTTAACCGTATCAAATTATCATATTGACACTCCTTATAGCCTTATCAAATTATCAAATTGATACGCCTTATAGCCTTATCAAATTGATACGCCTTATAGCCTTATCAAATTAGTGGATTGGTACGCCTTAAGCGTATCAATCCACTAATTTGATACGGCTATAAGGTGTATCAATTTGATAATTTAATACGGGTTTAAGGAGTGCCAAATTGATAATTTGATATGGGTTTAAGGAGTGTCAAATTGATAATTTGATATGGGTTTAAGGCGTGTCAAATTGAAACTTTGATAAGGCGTATCGAATTGAAATTTGATACGGGTTTAACGCGTATCAAACTGGTAAATTTGATATAGGATAGGCGTATCAAATTACTAATGATCATCCAGATACATATCTAATGTACGCTACTTCACCCATTGATATATATACACAACAAAGAAAATACGATGCACCCATGTAACAGTACATAAAGAAAATACACAAAGAATAACTTAAATTAATACATAAAACATAACTTCGATTAATACACAAAACATAATTTCAGTCAATACACAAAGCATAACACAATTTATACAAAGTGTAGTGTTCGATCGAAGTTCTTGCCGTAAAGAAAAAAATTGGAGATAACTAAACTGCAGTAGTCGAGCCGCTTGTTCCAAAACCTGTAAAAAAAAAAAAAAAATGTGAATACACAACCAAGTTGAAAGTGTCTAAAGTCAAAAACCAAAGTGAATCTAAGAGTAAAGCAATGCGATGACAGTTTGGAACAAAACACACTCGCCATGCGCACAATCCTCCCATTGCACCCATACAGCTACTCTAGCCATTGCCTACCACCTTCAATTTGCAACTCAATCCCCTTACTTCAATTCAATCTCCGGACACCACTGAGGACAACAGTTCAATCACTGCTCGATACTTCCTGTAATCAGCCTAGGCCCGAAACCATCTCAAATCTGCCATATGCAACAATTTTTAAGCCTCAACAACCATGCATGTTGCATAGCAGATTACATTTGAAGACTCTCCTCCATCTTCGTTACCACAGATTGAGATACTTTTCGCTTGAAACTTATAAAGCCGAGCGTCATAGTACTGATATTGCACTGAAAGAAGAATTTGTTCACCATTCCCCCATTTGCATTTGATCCTTAAAGCCTTCCACGCTACACTATTAGCAAAGTAATGGTTTACACTTTTGATAGCCTATGTCTGTTTGGTAAGAAACCAACAAAAACAATCAAGGAAACACCACTTGAAACTTTTGAATGTTCAATTTAACCATCATATATCAAATGTATGCATTAGTCATGGATATTACTTGTTCATGATTGTTTACTATTAATTTTATAAGAGTAAAAGCTAATGAAGTTTAACAAATGTTTAATAATCTTTTTTTTTCAGAATTGAAATAATAGGAATAACATAAGAAATAGTATCCAATGAACAAATGCTTAACAATGTAATTCAAAAAGAGATGTGAGTTTTTAGTTCTTAGTTCATTGCCTACTTGAATATTGATTAAGGTTAAAAAAAATTAAGAGAACTGGTTGTATCAAGTTCATATAAACTAATATTTAAGCATTAAAAGTCTCATGAGTATGGCATAAGTCTGCAATGACTTGGAATTTAGATCACTTGATTTTGAATATTTAATTAATTTTAAAGTTATTTCACATTGTCTCAAATCCTGCACTCCTCTGTCATTCCTTTTCCTAAACAATAATAAAAAAAATAAACCATGTCATGCACACGACTGGCCTAAATTATAACACAAATTGAAAGACAGATAATGAGTGCAAAATGAAACATATATCATTGAAAAAGAGGAAAAAAAACAATTTTTGGTTCAAAACTTTAACACTGTTGATGGCGTATGAAATAATCAAGTCAAACTGATATACTTGCGTGATCGATGATAGATAAGAATAAGAAGACTAATACCTTTTACAAATCTATCTGCAAATTCCAGAACAAATGGTAGTCCATGTAGAGTTACATGGCAATCCTCAAGATACATTTCTCTGAGACAAAATTTACAGCAATTAGAAATCAAAGCATTTGAACTAATAGACATATATCATTAAATATAAAGTTTAGACTAATCAACATAAACTAAACACTAGCAGTTTAGTCCAATCATGTATGATATACACTCTAGCAGAAAATATGTTAATTTTAGTTTTACTTTCAAAGATGATCAAACATTTCAAAACTAAAAGCAGAAGCAAAAATATTATAATATTCAAAAAAATTAAAAAAAAAGTACCATTTCACAGGCTTACTTGCTACCACTTTTTGACCACTCACTTGATTTTTTTATTTATATGCTTTGGAATGTATAATCTCTTGATTGAAACTCAACTATATATTGTAGTTGAGTGAATGCTAGTTAATTTCTTTAATACAACAAAAAAATTAACAGTAATCATGCACAAAAGTGAGGTTCATAATCAGTGACAACATAATGTAACTAAAATTATGTTTCAAAAGAATCTGCTATCTAGCATATCCCAAGTTTGTAGCTATTGATAACAACTGCGGATTTTTTTATAATGAAATAGTCAGCAGAGTTACCAAATAAAATTCATGTTTACATTAGTCTGCTAAATAAAAGTGAAACTGGACCTAGTCATTAACTAAAAGGAAAAAAATATATTAACAACACAATAAAATGTTATTGCAAAACCAACGCAAAGGACGATTTTGTTAAAGTACAAAGCAATAGGGACCACTATAAGAGTAAATATCAGATAACAAATCTGGATCTAATAGTTATGTTTCAAATCTCATACAAAAAACAAAACCACATCAAAAACATATTAAGACCTTATCCTCACCTAAAATTCATGATTAAGTTTTTCAAAAGACAATTTCAATGACATTAATAAGTTAATAAGCACGTAAGAAAAATTAGATCCCACGTGCATCCAAAATGAATCGATTTTAGTTGTTATGGATTCAAATTATTTCTTATATGTATTTTAAATCAAGAGCACTGGCCATAACAAAGTAACAGATGTAAAGTGTAATTAGTTAACTGAAACAGTATGGAATTTTACAACTAAAATACAATTTGGAGCCTACACGTTACAATCAACGAAAATGGTCATGAAAAGGTAATAAATCAATATAAATTCAAAACTGATTTCGCAACATGACTTTGGTCAAAGATAGAAATCAACAGTTTGCCCAAAAAGTTTACAAAATAACATGCCATGAAGTTGGATGTTAAAACTGAAGATGAAATTAGATTTGAGATAATGACATGAAACAAAGTATGATAAAATGAATTGGTGTTTTATACACAGCGGTGGCTTCCTCTTTTGAGGGCAAGACATGAGTGACAACCAAAGAGAGAAAATAGGAAAATACTGGTCCTAGAAGCTTCTTCGATTACCGCCAACATATATCAAAGTCTTCATATGAAAGGAGTTTGTAATTTCATTTTTCTTTCATGTCTCATACATGTGTACGCATATACAAATGGTTACTGCTTAATCATGGTTTTTTATCATATATAAAAATTATATGAAATGTTATTTATCAGTTTCTTAACAAAATCAACTGGAACCAAAACGTAATAAATCACAAGTTGGGATCAAATGTGTCTTAATTAAGTTTTTTATCTTGAACAGTAATCACAATGTATCTTAGATATATTTTCAAGCTAGTAGGAACAGTTTAATCAAATTAAGTTGCCCACTACTTTGGTTTGTTTAGATGTAATCAAATATGAGTACAGTAAAAAAAAAAGAACTGAGTTTGCGAACATATATCAATGTAAAAAAATCTATTAGATCGCCAAAGCTGTGTACTTAAATTGATTACTAGAAAATAATATTAGGCCGATGGATGGATGGTCGAGGGACCAATATACAGATAAATAGACATAAATTCACATAACAAATCACAATAAAAATCATCAAGGATAATTCTATTAACACAATATACCTGAGGGAATTGATAGTTTCTTAATTTTGAAACATCAGCAATGCGCTTAACAGCGCAGCTACCCATGTCAGATGAGAACTCCTAAAACATAAAAATTAAGTTACAAATTTACAGTAACAAGTATTAAAGTGCTCCATCTAATTAAAGTCACAAGAAAATAAGAATTAAACCTGGTCTCTAAAGACAGTAAGAACTTCTCTACCTAAGTCTAGCTCTATGCCTTTGGCAACTGGAAAACATAAATAATATCCACAATGTTCAATTAAAAAATATCTGCTGTAGTTAGAGGAACATAAATATGTTCGTTGCAAGGGATAGCAGGTAAAGGATGATCAAAAAAATAATATAATTAGTTATTCCGACGTAATACGGTTTTGAACTACATGGTCATGTCATATATATATACATATATACATACATATATATATATATATATATACACACACACAATTCCAAAGAAAGGTTTTAACCTTACGGTAATTGGTTTCCTTTAGAAAACAAAAAGATGAAGAGATTGTTAATACTGAATCCTAAAATTCATATATACTGTTAAGGTCCATTTTTTAATAGAAAATATGGTCATGTTTCAATGGTCTAAATTACCAATACCTATGACAATTATAATATTATTGACAAACATATAACAAAATCTTTGTTTACAGGTCATGACCAACAGATTAAGCATCACCGACATATGTTTAGTATAAACTTGACATAGAGATAAGTAGACAATTGAATTAACATGGTTAAGTTAGTCTTTTGTTAAACAGTTATGTTGAACAAAATACTTCCATTAACATTGATAAGACATCATTATACATTGCCATTTAGTATAAACAGAATACAGCATCGTATATATTTGATACCATATATGTTACCCTGATACACAATGCATCATTATAACCAAGAAATAGCATACAACTCATACATACGGTTAACACCAAAAGAGACGCTTTTGCTATACTATACAAAAAAGGGCAATATAAGCATAAAAACTTATATCACTGAATACGAACTTAGATCATAAGGGAAAGGTATCATGTGGTTTACCATTTTTCCGTTGAGAAGTGCTTTGGAGGCAGACTGGTTCTGATATTTGTTTGGTCCATGCTGTCGAGCTCGGTCTCCCATTGATTCAGCATCGGATGTTATGGTTCTTTTAATCCATTTCTAGCAGAACAATGTGAACTTATTATTCTTCCAAGTGAATCAACATGATCTTCCATACCAGATACACCCATCTGAACATGCCAGTTGAGGTTGAAGCAACTCCGCATTGAAACCTACTGTTGACAGACCAAATCGAGGATCTTTAAATAGGAGTTCTTACAAACAACTTACTGTTATGTGCATTAATCATGGTTCACAAGTTGTAGTGATGCTATAAACATGGTGGTTTACAACAAAAGATACATTGTTCATATCAGCCTGAATACTACAGGAATAATAAATTAATTACTTGGCATTAGTAAATCCTTCAAGTTCAACACAAACTAAAACGACCATCCTATCAACACAAAGACAATCAAAACCGAAGCTCAAACTACAATTTCTCCTATTTAAAATGCTCCTCCGTCTCTGGCCTAAACATCACCTCCGCCTCCTCTTACCTTCAATCTCCATACACATCCACCTGAACTGCATCTTCCCTGAACCATCAAGCCTTCAAATCACAAAAATTGCAAATAGCGTCTACAATCACCACCAAACAGTCCAGCAAACTGTTAACCTAACTCAATCACCTCTGCTACAGTCGCCCACTGTACTTACCCAAATTCTACACACGCCTCATCAAACAGTACTACCAAGAAAACATTGTGGGCCTCATGATTTCATTTGATTTCACACAGGAAACACATAAACAAAGTTCACATAAGAAAAATTCACACACGCAAAGTTCCGACTACAAACAAAATTCACCGTTAACAACAAACAAGATGATTTCAGATTCAATTTCAAATAAATAAGTAAAATAAAATATAAAAAAGGTACCTTAAAGCTTCTACAAAAATAGGAACTAAGAGTTGGATTGAAAGAGCAAGCAAGATGGCAAGAGGCTTAGCGGCGTTCGAGGAGCTGAGGTGAAGCGACACGGTGGCACTGAGGCGAGAGAAGGTGTGGCCTTGATTCGGAGATTGATTCGAAAATGATATTTTGATTTAGGGATTTGAAAAATGAAAAACAACGGGGGAAAACTAGAGAAGGGAAAATATGCGGACTTGATACTCAAATCCGTATCAAAATGAACTGGTCCGCGTGGTTCATGATCTAGGGTTAGATTGAAGCTGTTAGAGATAGCGTGGATTGCAAAGAAACTCATAAGAAACGGGAGCATCATGTAATACGGTCATGAGTCATAGTAAATTTGATATGGGTTAAAGCCGTATCAAATCTCAACATCGTTGTGTGTCAAAATTGCTGTTTTGGTGTAGTGAAGCCCACAGTAGATCTTCAAGTATATGATTCACCCTCTCAGTTTGGCCATATGTTTGAGGATGATATGCGGTGCTAAGATTTAACTTTGTCCCCAGCTCTTCCTGAAATGCTTCCCAGAATTTACTAGCAAAAATTGGATCTCTATCACTGACAATACTGATCGGTACTCCATGTAGTCTAATGATTTCCTTGAAATAAATCTGCGCTAGACTCTGAGCTATTCTAGTCGATCTGACAGGTATAAAATGGGCGGTCTTCGTGAAATGATCTACGATCACCCATATACTGTCATTACCTTTCCTGGTTCGGGGAAAACCATCTATGAAATCCATGGAAATTTGCTCCCACTTCCAATTCGGAATCTCCAATGGTTGTAATAATCCGGCGAGCTTCTGTTGATCGCTTTTGACTTGTTGGCAGGTGGAACACCGGCTAACGTACAAGGAAATGTCTTTTTTCATAGATCTCCACCAGAAGGTGAGTTTGATATCATTATATATTTTACTCACTCCTAGATGGATACTAAGTTTGGATTTGTGACATTCGTCCAGTACTTCTCTCCGGAGCTCAGGAATGTTCAGGACGCAAATTCGGCCTTTTAACCTCAGAACCTCATTGTTATCAATCTGAAAACTCGTGGGTTTGCCTTTCTGAATTCTCTCTCTGATCCTCTTAATGAAGTGACAATCCTTCTGAAGAGTAGATATTTTATCAATCAATGAAGGCATAATAATAAGACTGACGATGATTACGTTCTTTCTGCTAAGTGCATCAGCTACAACATTGGCTTTCCCCGTAGTATACAGAATATCTAGATCGTACGCTGCAAGAAATTCTAGACAACGCTGCTGTCTCAAATTTAAATCTTTCTGGGTGAACAAATACTTCAATGACTGGTGATCTGTAAATAATTCGACCTTCTCACCCAATAAATAGTGTCTCCAGATTTTCAAAGCAAACACGATGGCTAACAACTCAAGATCATGAGTTGCATATCTCTTCTCATGCGGTTTCCACTGACGGCTAGCATAAGCAACTACTTGGCCTCTTTGCATTAATTCCGCACCTATACCTTTAATAGAAGCATCTGTATAGATAGTCAAATCTTGATTGCCATCGATAATTGTTAATACGGGAGCAGTTGTCAATCTTAATTTCAGCTCTTGGAAAGTCGCCTCACATTCTGGAGTCCAATTAAATCTTGTGTGCCTCTTTGTAAGCTTGGTTAATGAACCGGATATCTTCGAAAAATTCTTAATGAATTTCTGATAATAACTAGCCAATCCTAAAAACTTCGTATTTCTGTGGGTGTAGTAGGCTGCTTCCAATCTTGAATAGCCGTAATTTTACTTGGATCAACTGAAATTCCTTCTTTTGAAACGACGTGACCAAGGAAGTTCACTTCTTCTTGCCAGAATATACATTTGGAAAATTTAGCTTTCAGGACGTTCTTTCTTAGAATTTCCAACACTTGTTCCAAATGTTTCTCATGCTCGCTAGCGGACTTGGAGAGGATTAAAATGTCGTCAATGAAAACCAGTACGAATTTATTCAGTACTTCTCTGAATACTCAATTCATTAAATCAACGAAATAAGTTGGAGCATTACATAAGTCGAACGGCACTTCAAACCCCTTATAAAAATATGCCTGGACCTCTGAAAGCTGTCAAAGGAACACATTCTTCGACAATACACAGTTGATGGAAACCTGTAGCTAGGTCCATTCTGGAAAATACTTATGCTTCATTCACTTGATCTAACAAATTATCTATGCGGGGTAATGGATATTTATTCTTGAGCATCTGCTTGTTGAGGTCTCGGTAATCAACACACAATCGGAGAGTACCGTCTGACTTAGGAACAAATACTACGGCTGCTCCCCAATTCGAGAAGCAAGGCCTGATTAGACCCTTCCATAGCAGCTGTCAAGTTTGATCGCCCAACTCTTCTTTTTCCTTCAAGGTCATTCTTCGAATTGAATGCACTACTGGCCTTGCATTCGGAATTAGCTCAATTTTGAAGTCAATTTCTCTTCATTGCGGTAAGCTATTAACCTCTTCGTACACATCTGCATAATCTCTGACTATGGAAATTTTCTCAATAGAAGTAGGAGTAACTTCTAGAGCAGACCAAAATGCTTTCCTATCGGTTTCTGAGCCGTGGCATGGTATAACCATAATATTTCCAAATTTTGTTTTATTTTTAACAATTATTTCCGCACATTTAACTTTGGCCGCATTTTTTGTTAACCAATCTAGTCCAAGAATAATATGGAACTCGGAAAAATCCATAATGATCAACTCGAAAGAAAACTGAAAATAAGAATAGGTGATGGGCACCTTACAATATAAACTGAGAACTAGAGATCCTCCTATGGGATTATGAACTCTAACCGATTCTTTAAACTTTCTTAGTTTTAACTTCAACTTTGTAACAGTGTTACTTGAAATGAAACTTTGTGATGCACCAGTGTGAAATAGTACTGAAACATGAATATTTTTAATAGTAAGGGTACCTCCCAAAACATCAGGTTTACCTGCTCCTGGAGAAGAAGCTGGCGGATTTGCTCCACCATATACATGAGCTACCTGGGAATTCTTGAGCAAGGGACAGTTCCTCCTAATATGCCCCATCTTATGGCAGTTATAGCACTCATTAGAATTGCGGGGATTCTCACTAGAGCCTGCTTGATTGGTCTTTTGACGCTTCGGGGCGTTGCATTGATAGAGTAATCCCCGAGCTGGTCACAATTGTAGCATTTACCCCTTGGCTTCCTATCTGCTTGAGGCTTTGAAGTTTCTGTGTTGCTTGCCTCGGGTTGCTTTCCAGAAGACTTTCATTTGTTTGTAGTTTGGTTCTTTGCATGGTCTTCTTCAGAGTTCCTCTTATCCAAGCTTTCATAGTTGCATGCCAACTCTACCATCTCGGAAAATGGAGTCTTAATGTGCCCCGTTGTTCTACTTTGGTACCTACGATGAAGTCCATGGATGAATCGCTTGTTCTTCTCCTTAGCATTCTGAACAAGCTCAGGCGCATAATGGGAAAGTTGGGTGAACTTGTTGAGATATTCCTAAATCATGTGATCCCCTTGTTAGAGATTAGCAAACTCATCGTGTAGGTGCTCCATCTCCTGCTCAGGGATGAATTTCTCTTTGAACATCACTTTGAATTAAGCCCATGGCATCTCAATCTCTAGCTCGTCTAAAGTGATGGCCTCCCACCACAATAGCGCTTTGCCCTTAAGCAACCAGGCGGCCATAAATCTCTTTCGATGATCCTCAAATCTTAAGCCAGCGAAGATGCGCTCGCATGTTTTCAACCAAGCTAGCACTTCAGCTACTGTACCATAACCTGAGAATGGCAAGCCACCAAGATTTCTGTAATTCTTTGCCACCCGGTCGAGATCAAATGGTTGCGGGGGCGGTGGTGGAGGTACTACAGCCTCAAGATTAGGCTGATTCTGGGCAGCGGGGATTTCACCCCCATCCTTTGCCTCGCCTGCTCTCCCTTTGCCTCTAGCTCTAGTAGCCATGGCAATCAGTTCTGTATAAGCAAGAAAAGAGTCAGACCAATAGAAATGATAATTTTAAGGAATGGTAAAAACAGAAGAACATAAGGAAAAACAATGATGTACTGATCAAATTATTATGCTATTCTGCTGTGCTCATTCTAGGACATTACTAATCCGATCTCTAATGAGCTACTTGCCTTTGAACACTACTGATTCTATTTTTCTGACGAGGTATTTAATGTGTTTAATTCCAGAACTAAGATTAACCAAAGCTCTAATACCAGCTGTGATAACCCAAAACCCCGTGTCATGGAATTAAGGATAATCATTTGGAATATAACACATTAATCAACATTATCAGATTACAGATAATAGCATAAACATGAAATAGAATAATTTACATCAATATGACAACAGAATCACAAAATGTAATAAACATTAGAGCACCACACCCATAGGATACAACTAAGTGCATAAAGGAAATGACCAGTCTACATTAAGATCACTGGGACATATACATCAGATAATACATAATAGAGATAAATCAGTCTACATCGCGATCAGCGGTACATATACATAAGATAATACAGGTGGAAATGTCAATAGCCAAAATACGGAGAAAGCTAGTCTTTGTCATCAACCAAAAACGCACTTCATGCTATAGTGCTAAGCCAAAATACATCCTGTAACCCGTCACTAGGATGCCCATGTAAAAATAAGGGCACCCGAGTTTGCAAGTGGAAACAAACTACGAGTCTGTCATGGGACTGGTATGAGAAATCTACTTAACTGATTAAACAACAATAATAAGGCAAATCATAGGACCACGCCGCTAACGCGGAACAGGTTTCCTCCAGTGATTTCCAGTGCATGAAATAAAGTAAATCTTTTGAACAACGCAATGCTTTTTATAAAAATGGAGCCATTATAAGACTCAAGTCCCATCATACAATGCAACGCAAACCGGAGGATAGAGTTTTACCTTATAACGACCAAAATGTGCTTAATACGTCTAAAGCAAAATCATTTGATATTATTACTAGTGCATATATGTTTCAAAAGCAATTTCAATCATAAGGTATCAATACTAGACGACATGGGTACCATATATCATGTCGCCATATATAGGTTTACAATCAAATCCATAATTTCGTATTGGAAATTGGCTTTCCGTCATGAGTCTAGGCAAGGGATGTACTCCTTTCCGCTTCGAGACACTCTAGCAAATGCCCAGGACTGCACACTTTGGGCAACCCCTGGATCTTGTAGGGCCGGTCCTCTCTTACGTTTGAGGATTGGCAATTCCTGAACACACGTTTCCTGGTCCTATAGGACCTATCCGTCGGCACTGTAGTAACCGATATATACGAGGCGCCTCGCATTCCAACATCCACATAGTTAAAAGAATAAATAAATGTCTGGGCTTCATACCATGATACCACCCATAGCTAGAAAGAAACGTCATTTTCTCCCTGCTGTCCCTTATCCCGTTTTTGACTCATACCGAGGTGCGAGGGTCGCGAATCAACGGTATACACAAAGTTAAGCTATATTAAAGCCGTGCTTTGATCATCAACCACAAGACATTGCTTTTCAACAAAAGCCTTGATCATTTGCATCTTTGTATGTCACGCTGTCAATCCACACCATACCATTGATGTCTACCGATATACAACCTCTGAGTTCGTACGTCTCATAGAAGGGCATTAAGCAATAGAATAAATTCTCCGCTGCCAAACAGATGTATATTTAGTAGAGATCAACGAATACAACACATAATACACGTCAGACACACATCCATTTACAAGTCCGTTCTGGGTCTGAACGAAACTAGAGGCACCTTATTCCTAATTCCATATGTCTAATATGGAAGAGAGGCCCTCGCACATCCGGACGATCAACAAGTACGTCCAGACCACTACCACTGTAACCTCGTCAAGGGAGCTACCCATATCTAAGGCATCAGTAGCAATCCTTACGATGTGAAGATCACCGGTCTTGCACCGTCTTCATATCTTCAACTTTTTATCATCGATCAATTATTTGAAATGAGACTTAACTTGGCTTTTTCAAATAATTCATGTATATATAGAATTCAAATCAATTCTTTCTATGGTTAAACTATTTGACATCCACATTTCAGTTCATTAATATAATTTTCATGTCAAACACATCCAACAATCAAAATATCTGATAAACCGAGTAAAATCGATTTATTTCCATTCCATATCGCTATATATTTTTTATAATGATTTATCACTATTTTATTTATTTAAAAATAGTTCATTTTAATTAAACGACGCTTCGGGTCATAGCTCGGCCTTGGCGCTGTTTTTCTCCAAATTTGATTTACCTATTTCTCAAAATCAAACTGTTGGATCTAAACAAAGTTAATACCATTGGAAAGATCTTTCCAAAGTGAACCCAACGGTTACGGTTTCAGGAAAATCCGATGGTCAGATCTCTCGATATAATCGTTTAAAGTTACGATTTCAAAACATGAACTGCAGCGGTGCGATTCGTTTTATTTAAATTTATATATATATATATATATATATATATATATATATATATATATATAATTCATTCTAGCGCTGTTTTTCCTCAGATTTGATTTAAACATTTCACACAATCTAACCACTGGATCTCAACAAATTTTATATCGTTGGAAAGGTATTTACAAAGAGAACCTAACGGTTTCAGTTTCGGGTAAATCCGATGGTCGGATTTCTCGGTATAATCGTTTAAAATCACGATTCCAAAACACGAACTACAGCTGCGTGATTCGTTTTATTTTAATTTATATATATATATATAATTCATTCGACGATTTTCAAACCGTTTTCACTTCAAAAATTTGGCTAATGCCTTTAAATTTCGAAAAATTTCGCTATAACCTCCTTTGTTCGGAGAGGGGTTTGGAAATTTATTGGGCCGTATTATGTACCCAATAAATCCAGTATAAGGATACACAATTTTTAGTGTCCTATTCTATGCTCGAGGGAGTGTGTAAAATTACTCCTGAGATAAATCTCGTCACCTCGTCCAGCGTTGGAAAATAAATACTCCATGTGCCGTATCTAATAACTAGACAGACGTGATTATTGTCAACTCTACACTCATGTGTGGTATTTTAATTTAATCTGGCAATTTATCATTATATTTATTTTGTCCATATCAGTCCTCAGTTCAGCCTGTAATTCAATCATCGAGATACGAACATCTCGCTAGTATGGTAATCTCAACCTCGTCATACAAGCTCCAAATTCTTATGTGGAATATGATATGCTATGACATCAATAGTTCGTCTTCGGTCCAACCTGAAATACAGTCATCGCCATACAAACATCTCTCTTGTATGGTAATTCCAACCTCGTCATACAAGCTCCAAATGCTTGTATGGAATATGATAGAGTAACCTATCTTCATGAAGTATGTCGTGTAGTGTAGTTCAAAATTAATTGTTACTATCCTATGGAAACGTTTATAATCTCAAACAGAACAACCAGCACACCGCATCCAATGGCATTCACAGGAGTTGATATATAAATAAAAATGCGCAGCCAACTCATTAAGGTTTACCTATTTGTCGGGCATGCAAATAAATTCTTTACTCAACAACAAATCAATTTACCTGTTTAGCATGTGTATATATATGCATAACTATGCTAAAAATAATATTTTTAGCGAACAAATATTTATTTTTATACATGAATATTTTTAACATTTCATATACATGTTAGAAATATTATTTTCAACTAACAAATATTTATTTCAACACGCGGTTATTTTTAACACTTCATATACATGTTAAAAATATTATTTTCAATCAACAAATATTTATTTCAACAAGCGGTTATTTTTAACACTTCATATACATGTTAAAAATATTATTTTCAATCAGCAAATATTTATTTCAACTTATTGTTATTTTTAAAGGTTCATATATTCAATAAAAATGTGATTTTTATTGTTAAAACATTTTATTTCAAACATGAATATTTTTACCGATTCATATATACAATAAAAGTGTGATTTTTATTGTTCAAACAATTTATTTCAAACATGAATATTTAACAACACATGAATATTTCAGAAAATTTCGACATTACAACGGCTGGGTATTTAGCACCAGCACCGTGTCTAGCACGGCTCCTCTGTTATCCTAGGCCTCGCGGCGATACAAGGGGTTTATTTCAATGACTTCTACAATATCATTCATTTTCACAACACAATGGATTTTCACCAAATACAACCAATTTCGTTGCTACCAGAATCAACCATTCACAATCACAATCAAATTTCACAATATATTCATTTTCCACAACACAATCTGTTTATATCGTCCATGGTCTGTCGACGAGGGGCGTGTGTGTGTATATATATATATATATTTCCATTTCAATTTCATTCAACGCACATATGATTTTTACAACGTATATATAACTTATACATTGCACATATAATTTATACAACACTTGTATGTGAGATATACAATGCTTATATAATTTATACATCGATTATATAATTTATACATCGCTATTCCATTCAAATTTGAATTTAGAAATCTCACTTTGGGTTCCACTCCTTCGTAATTCCTAGAGAGCTCCAAATGTGTTCTAGTCTCTTCTAGAACGTAGTGTATGATGTCACGGTCCCGGTATCTCTTGTTTCACCGGATTTGGACAACATTCGAAAAAGATACGATTTTTATTAGTAAAACAAACTTTGCAACGCTTTTAAGTGTTAAAACCTTTTAAATAAACTTTAGTCGTATACCTTCACGTTGGATTCAAAACTAGGTTTAGCTAATTCTTCCAATCCGAAGCACGAGAGCAAAATCAAAGTATACCACGTCGAGAAGGGAGGGGAGACGCGCAGATCAAGGGGGGTCACGTCTAGTTTGGTGGCAGATTGAGGTGGTGGTGGCAACTTGAAGTCGACGACTTCAGGGAGGTGAATCTCGACGATTGATGAACGATGGGGGCGCAACTTATATGGATTTGAAGATCTCGGAGAGTACTATAAAAACCTCAACTGGAGCAAAGGATTTTACTAAGTGGATTGGCCGAAATCGGGGCTGGAAGCGGTGAAGGGGTTTCCGTCGTCGAACGAGGAGGTTTACAGGTTTTTTTTATTTTTTCGGAAATTATAATTTATGAAAGGAATTATTTTATTGGCCCATATATATATATATATATATATATATATATATATATAATTTCCAAAAATAGTGTTTTCTAATCCGGACTCCAAATCAAACCCAAAGACTAACGCCCCTAGCTAAATACCCCCATTCTGGACATAATGGAATATGTTTCGTAAGCTCGTTCGACTGTTACAGTCAGTTATTCTTCAAATTAAAATATAAAACATTCAAATTTGGATTTGAACGTACATTTTAATTTGCCGAGGCCACATAATGAATCCAGAAATTCCCAAAAAATAAATCTAGCTATGTTGGGACGATACGGTCTAAAAAAAAATTAATTTCGTCGAATTTGGAGACCGGTTGAAAAATGTACTTTTTCTGGTCGATCCAATTCAAACTGAAATTACCAAACGCGTTTTCCTTTGCCACGCTCACATATTAATTCCAATAATTATGGAATTTGAAACCTAGCAATAATTTGACATTCCGGATCCAACCAAAGTAGTTTCTTCGAAAACAGAGGTCGTTTGCAAAATGTCTATTTTTAAGGGTTATATTTATATTAAATTTCATCGCAACTATTCTGAATATTCAACTGACCATGACTTTTTATTCCCGCTATGAAATTTCAATTTTTCAGATTCATTAGAAAGATATTACTAAAAAGATTTAAATATTTGTGGTGTTACTAAAATCCATTTTATTTTGAATCCTATACATTCAATCAAAGTTCAAAGTCAATTTTCAAACTACCGCGCCATTTCAGGCTCGTTATACAATTAAAATAAATTTATTCGTTCTAACTTCGATTCAATTAAATTTTTAGTCGTTATTATTTAAAATGAATCATTTTAAATATTCCAAATTCATTAAAATAGCCAAATTAAAAAATTTAAATTGGTTCTGATTTTCCGGGTTGTTACATCTCATTTGTAATATGAGTAGTAGTATTGCGAACATTACTACTTAACTGATATTACTCGGTAGGACACCTATGTCACGTAAGACTTCCCTTAGACATTTGGTGAGCATGCAATGGCCACATATCTTTCAATTACCAATCTGTCCCTAGTTGATCCCTAACAAGCTTCTAAAGGAAGTGGACATCCCTGTGAACTACCCTACTTTGTTATCTGTTTTATGCCTAACCAGTTTTAAAGAAGATGAAACCAAAGACCTACCTTAATTCTAATAAGGGTGGGTCTCATGTATGACGGCCGCCACATACCAGCCGACATTTCCCCAAAATGCGTTGTACCAATGTCCGACTAGCACGGGACGATCGTCAAAAGGTTGAAACAATGAATCACCAAGAACCTATAGTACATCTGTAACACCCCGCATTTTTAATGCAATTACAGAATGTACATATAGATATGTGCATAAACATAATTAAGAATGAATTAATAAATACATACACTGATGGTGCATTTATAATAAAAGAAATAAATGTAGAATAAAAAAAAGAAGATAAATCAGGGAATGCAGAGTGAGCAATTAATTAATAAATATTAATTTCATAAAAATAAGGAAGATGTGTGTATATATATATATATACACATGACGATTAAAAAGTTTAATGCCTGCAAGATAAAAAGTTGAATAATAAATTAATACATATTGGCACATGGATAGCAACAGGAAAAAGGGAACGTTATAAATTGAGTGCATAAAGATAGAATCCATTAATAGTAAATTGCAATGAATAAATAAAATTAAAGGAAAAAGGTAACTGCATCAAAAGCATATATATAAAGGGAAATTTAATTGCAACAAAAGAAATAATGGCATATATGGCAGAGCAAATAATAAAGAGAGAATGTAAATAAAATGGGTGCGTTAAAGATAGTATATTAACACATTAATAAGAGAGTAAACAATCAGTGCAAGCGGCTTAGTGTGAAAGCAGTTTAATTAAAAGCGGTTTAGTGTGAAAAGGGTTTAATAAGAGGTTTAATTGGAAGGATGTTTGAAAAAGAGAATTAATTGATGTAACTGATTTGAGAAAGTTAGATTTGGAATAAAATAAAGAATTGTTCGCTTACAAAAGCTTATCATATGCATAAGAGTTAAATGAAAATAAATATGATTTAGATTAAAGATTATGCGCGAACAAAAGGAATGTTTGAAATTTGATTTATGTGCAAGAATTATATGCAGTATAAATAAATCAAATTTCAAATCAAGAGAAAAAATATAGGGGGGTGTTGACACTATGTCGACACCACCATAGTAGTGTTGACACCTGTGTCGACACCCAAGCAGGGGTGTCGACACCCCTACGCTTGGGCACGTGGGTGCAGCACACCCTAGGCAGTTCTGGAATGTTCTTTTTCTTGAGTGAGGTGGATGGTTCAAATGGGCTTTAAATTAGATCTAAAGGACCATGTTCATTTAGCATGCCTATAAATAAGATGGTAAGGTTTACCTTCATCCTCATAATTTCTGAGGTGACGCCAAAACTCTGCCCTTTTCTCTTCTTCTTCAAACCTATTCTAAAAATAAAAATTAGATCTAGGCCTCTTCTGCTTCAAAGTTTGAGATAAGAATTTAGATCTACAATATATGCGCCTAGATTACGCTACATGTGAGGTAAGATCTGAATTTGATCTATTTTAGTTCCTCTTCTCTTTTCTTCTTCTTTTCTCTTTCTTTTTGGGGTTAATTTATAGATCCGTGGTTATTTAGATCCTAAATTCAGTTAGGAAAACCATGGAAGAATAGATCTGGATTAGATCCAGAATTCGGGAAACTTACGAGGTGAGTGGATTTAAGCCATATTATTTTAGATAATGGTATATTACCGTTTGGCATTCCCCATTATGACGAATTGGAATATGACATGTTAAGATGCCTAAACATATGCTAATAATGATTAAAGTGGTGCAAATGACATGTGGGAATGATAAGCATGATATAACATCAATATGTTAATATGAATAATTCATATATTGAATCAGTTGAAATGTTGGAATGTTTACATGTTATAATATTAATTTGAACATGTGGGAAAAATTCATATACTGGATTAGTTGGAATGCTAAAAAGTTTACATGTAAATTTGTTCCAATTATATATAGGGAATAATTGGAGTAAGTATATGATTATATGGATTCATGTTAACATAGAATTGAATAAATAAATATGGGTTTGGGGCGTCGACCATATTATGTTTAAAGATCTTAAATTGGACCATAAGTATAAAAAATGATTTGGGCGCAAATGGGGTCTTATGTAAAATATGAATTGGCATAATTTGAATAATATGAATTTGGACATAGATCCATCATGAATATAATTGGGTAAATGAGGATGAGCACCAATGAAGACATAGGTATGATTAATTGATTAATAACGAATGCCTAGGGTTACAATTAGAAATTGTAATTGTACTTATGACACGAGGTTACGTTGCATTAGTGGTGGAAGTCTGCCCGGACCCGACTGGCATATCCAACAACCACTAATGTTGAAACTAATGTGAGAGGTCTAAGTGTGCAAATACGAGACGAGCTATGACACGAGGTTAGGCCCGACTTGTGGAAGAAGTCTGCCCGGACCCGACCGGCATATCCAGCATCCATAAGTTATAGGCCTAATGTGGGAGGTCTAGCCCATTATAAACCATAAATGGACATGGTAATGAATTGGACTACTTAACCTAATTTAATCCGTAGGGATTTTATGAATATGAACTAAAGTTAGGGTTAAGTAAAATTGGTTGGACAGTGGGTAGGCTAAGCAAATCTGAGGGGTTGGGTAATATTTACATATAGGCCCGCAAACTTAGCCCGATATGGTTACGTAATTAAAGACACCTAGTTGTATACATAACCGGTAAAAATAATAAAATTATGTAATTAAAGGCACCTTTTAGGGTAAGAATAACTTGTACAAATAATAGAATTTAGACATGCATAATAAACTAATAAGGAAATAGGATAACTGGTGAAATGAGAAAAAGTACACTTAATTGTAAATTAAGTAATCAGAAAAGGGGAAAACCTGAAACCAGCTAAGAAAAAAGGGGGAAATATATTGTACTTAATTATAAATTAAGTAATCCGTAAACTTGGAAGTCAGAAACCCGTTGATAAGAATAACATGTTCAGACTTGTCCTAGGACAAGGGGGAAATTATAACATAGGTTATAATGAATGGGTGGAGAAAATTATTAATGGGCCTTAGTTACTAGAACTAAGTTTATAAGTAAAAAACGATAAGTTGTATTGACGATGTAAAGAGGAATTATGATTAAAGGAGAAAGAATGAGGAAAACTTATGAAATAAGTTATAAATGGTAAGTGACATGTTAATTGGAAAACATGTGAATTGAGATATACTTAATTACATATTAAGTAAAACATGTTATTGTAATCAAAAAAGAATATAAGAGAGATTGTGGATTACAGACCTTGGGCCACAATCTAGAGAATAACATGTTGTGGGCTTATTAATAAACTTAAATGGGTTAAGAATATGATTGAAATTAATAAGCAAGAGAAACTTGGTGGTTTGAATAAGAATTCAATATGAATGGGAATAACCAAGTTAACTAGAAACCTGATGAGGTAAGGCAAGCGCGTAAAATAATGTTTAGACATAGGGTCTAACAACATATCAAATTGAGGACCTTGGACTAGTCCGCACGTTTGCCGGTGAATAACCCAACGGGGTAGATCATCGTGGGGTTATATGGCACGAGGGGAGCGTACATTCATCTGATTGTTTTGACGGCTCCGAAGGACAGGAAGTGGAAGCATGCGGCTTCCTGAGGTGCGTAAGGTGCTCCTAGTAGCCCTCTTTGCGGTGACAGATGACTTAGGCTGTACTCGCAGAGGTTGGGTCTGCACGTAACTACTAGGTGGGTGGGCCTTGACTACAGAAGTAACTATGTAGTCAGAATGCTGTGACGCGGTGACACCAAGGTGATTCGGCGGTTGCCTCAACGGGGAGGCGGAGGGTCAAGACCAAGGATAGTAGATCGTAGGATACCCATCATCGACAGCCAGTGGGATGCGAAAAGACTAGAGCTAAACCCAAGATACCATTTCACCATTCACTATCGGGGTAAGGGGTTGAGGGGAGACGCCACATGGATGTTTAGATTGTTTTGCGTAGGGGCAGTCGCTTAGCTCTTGTAGTCTTTACTAGTTGAGGAAGGGGCAGAGGTGGGGCCATAGCCACCGTGAAAACAGACCCTAGGTATATCTATATATAGAGGCTCTTTAAAGACGGGCCTGTACAGATATGGAAAAGCTCACGACCGAGTTTCTTGTTTCTTGTATCGCCCTACCATGGAACTCGGTGCACATTAGAGGACGTGTGATTGAGGCATCGAGCTACAATTGAGGATACGTATTGTGGACAGTTTAGATACATGCATGTCGGCTTTGGGTGGTGTATCGTAGGGTTGAGGGCATTACTCCGGTATGAATTCAGATTCAAACAAAGGTGGCATTCGTACGTTTGCATAGCATAGTAATGACAGATATATGTGGAATATAATTTTGTTATCCGCACGTCACTACGACGTAGGATGAGGGACTGCGTATATTTCGATGGTGTTACGGTGGAGACCGTGCGAGTGGGATACCATGGGGTGTACCTCAATATTGGGGGTAGCTACATATACACTATATTAGGTTAATCCACTGGGAAATAAATGGGTACGACGTGTGTGTAAGCCTTGAGTGCTGATAAGTGAAGTAACCTAATGAATAAGATAATATGATTGAATGGTATATGTAGGATTATCCAAAGTGTATAGTTTAAATCCAGTCACCAGAACTTGTGTTTTGACCCCCTCCTCTTAACATACTCGCATGTTAGATTTGTGGCAGAGACATGATAGCTTTGGATACTGGTTAGGCAGTATTAATAATATGGTAAGGCTATGTTTTGATTATACTATATTTTATCCATTCCGCTGTGAGATATTTTCTGAGCTCTGACATATTTTATGTCTCTGCCTTTTCTGTAGGATACCAGAGCACAACAACTTGTGCTTCGATGGATTGGATTTTTGAAAAAAAAATCGATCTGTCGGAATTCAGGTTGTCACAATATCTCACAGCGCATGGAATAAAATATAATAATAACATAACTTGATATAAAACAGGCGAGACTGTACATAAGCTGAAAACTAAACCATATCCATTAGAGTAACGGAAACCAAAATACAGCTTCATATCCAATTATTACAACTTCAAAATACTGTCTCTAAAAGGAAATAAAGAGGTACACTACTAATGCCCAAAGCAGTGACCAGTAACAACATAGGGAGAATATGTATAAAGTATGTGGAAGCCTCCTGCTCGTCTCTGGATAGCTACTTGTGCATAACCACCTAACCTGCCTCTAGTCTGCTCGTTTAGGAACACCCAAAGTAAGAAGAAGAGACATAAAACTCTGGGTCTGACCAAAGTCTGGTGTGAGCAATATCAAACGTACATAACTAAATAGAGCAATAATAGGTATAAATAATCATACCTGACCTGGACCTACAACCAAAGAGTTAGCACAACGCGATGTACAATACTCTAAGGTAAATGCTAACATAGAGTGTAAAATGGAGGGGTGTGTGTGTCATAGTGATAACAAACATCAAACATAGTAATCATCCTCACATCTCTCACACAGTGCATAAAGCATACAATATCCACCACTTTAATCATCGAATCCATTTGGGGCCATGATGAAGTCCAACTTCGTACAACTATTGCTATGACCACACTGCCATGGTCTATAGTCAATAACCCTACCCAGTCTACACAGCCCTGGCTCTGGTTCATCTATATGCCCCCTCTCTCAATGGAAAACCAAAGTTATAGATATCGATAACTCCTTTGCACACGTCCCACAACAAAGCCCAACTCTAGAAATTAACTTGTTGGTTCCCATCTGGATCCTGAGTAATAACTTCCCATTTGGACTTCCTTTGCACCTCAGGTTTTGGTCGGAATGGAGTTGGTCTTCAGAAGAGTTCACGATCGTCGTCAAGCTCAAATCCAGTTCAGTTTGGGGTCTCCATCACGGCTCGGTTCATGGTCATCATCGGCTCGTGATCACCATCGCTCGTGGTCACCATAGGGGTTGCGGTCACCCTGGGGTTATGGTCACCATGGGGTCATAGTCACCCTGGGGTCGTGGTCACCATGAGGTCATGGTCACCCTGGGGTCGTGGTCACCATGGAGTCATGGTCAACCTCTGCTCGTCGTCATCATCGGCTTCGTCACCCTCGACTCATGGTGGGTCGTGACCCTCCTAGTCGAGGCGGTTTGTGACCCTCCTGGTCAAGGCGGTTCGTGACTGTTCTGGTCAAGGCGGTTCGTGACTATGGTCACCATCAAGAGTCGAAACCCTGCAGTTTTTCCAGCAAGCTAACTTCACCAAACGACTGCGTTTTCAACCATTCTAACTTTCCTATGCAATCATAAAATATACCAAATAGCAATAGTAACATGTAGAATCAATCAAAAACATCAAAACAATGATTTCATATGTTAATTTAGATCATACATACCCAAAACCATGATTTTCCCCTTAGCCATGTCTAACTGTAGGATTAGCAAACTTAATCCAAATTAACCCAAATTCATACCAGCGACATAAAATATGATTTTATAATTTTTACGTATTTTTCCATATTTTTTGATGTATAATTTCACTAATTATCACTAATCACCCTTAACTAGCCATAATTATTGTATAAACATGCAGATCACTCACCTTAGCCAAAAATAAATGTTAGATATGAAACTTTTAATGATTTGGCTCGGATCCCAATGTGGTGTAACAGCTCTAACTCTAATTTGGTGTTAATCTGACTTAATTTGATGTAGATTTGATCAATTAGTGATTAGAAAGTGATTAGAGAGAGATTTGGAAGATGGAAGCCATGATTTGGGTTAGAGAAAGGTTTGTGGCAGCTAGAAAAATGAAAGGAGATGGTTCTCCAACTCCTTCCAGCCCTCCCATAACCCAAATCCTGAAATGGGTTATGGGTCTAGCTGTTAATCACCCTATTAAGCCCAATTAGTCCAATTTTCCATCATCAAATCTTATTTCAGCCATATTTCCCAAACTGTAAGTCTGTTTGATTAGTGTGACCACTCTACGGAATGGGAAACCATCATCCGAATCCAATGGAAGTGGTTTCAGGTCAAAACTCCTTACCAATCAAAAGTTATAGGTGAAAAAAATTGCCAAGGGCAAAACAGTCATTTAAAATTTGGCAAAAATTGTAAATGTGGGAAATAACCCCAATAATCGTTTCTTAAAGTTACACGACCATATGACTTTGTATGAAAATAAAACAAATATTCTATGATCCTCTGATACGTAGAATACGGGTCGTTACACTCTCCTCCCTCCTGCCCCCTTTAAGAAATTTCTCCCCCGAAATTCCTTAACCAAGAAAACATACAGTGTTGCCCGCATGCCTATCAGTATTTTCAAACAATCAAATATACATAATAACACAACAAACCTATCCTAGCATGCGGTTTACTAACAAGGGAATAACTATATTGCGATTAAAATCTTACCGGGTAAAGAGCTCTGGATACGACTTCCTTATGCTCTCCTCGGTTTCCCAAGTATAGTCATTCTCATTATCATTCCAGTGGACCTTAATCAGTTTCACCGTCTTCCTCCGAAGTTGCTTCGTATCGTGTCCGCCAATACGAATAGGCCTGCGATTTCCAACTGCCTCGCGTTCTATCTCGATATCATCCAACTAATCTGGTGAAATAGTCATATCACAATCGTGCATGAACTTTCTTAACTGAGAAACATGAAATACGTTGTGCACTCCCGCAATTTTGTCAAGTAATCCAACTTTATATGCTAAATTCCCAGCTTATTTGAGAACTGAAATGGACCAACAAACCTTGGTGCTAATTTACCTCTCCTACCAAACCGAATCACACTCTTCAATGGAGAAATCTTGACGAATACCAAGTTGCCAACGGAGAATTTCAAATTTCTTCGTCTTTTATCGGCATAACTCTTCTGCCTATCTTGGGCAGCCTTCATTCGCTGTTGAATAACGTTAATCTTATCTTATGTTTCTCTTATTATATCTGGCCAAGCACAAATTTCTCACCAGTTTCCAACCAACATGATGGTAAGTTGCACGGTCTTCCATATAAAGCTTCAAACGGAGCCATACAAATACTGGACTAATAACTATTATTATATGCGAACTCAACTAGATGCAAATGGTCATCCCATAACCCACCAAAATCCAATGTACAAGCTCTCAAGAGCTCCTTTAATACATGATTCACCCTCTTTGTTTGACCGTCGGTTTTAGGATGGTTTGCAGTACTGAGATGTAATTCTGACCCTAAAGCCTTTTGTAAGCTCATCCAAAACCCACTAGTAAATAACGGATCTCGGTCACTCACAATACCTTTAGGTATTCCATGAAATCTCACTACCCAAACTCAGTTGTTCTATTCGACCTGACCGGTATAAACCATGAACTTTTGGTCAATCGATCCACAATCACCCAAATACCATCATAAACCGATCTAGTCCTTGGAAAACCATCAATGAAATCCATTGAGACTTGTTCTCATTTTCATTCGGGAATTTCCAATGGTTGTAACAAACCACTAGGCTTCTTTTGCTCGGCTTTAACTAACTGGTAATTCATGCACTTGGATATAAACTTCCCAACGTCTCTCTTCATCCCTTCACAGTAGTAGGTCTGCTTCATGTCTCGATACATTTTGTTACCACAGGGATGTATAGTCAGTTTCGAGTGATGACACTCTCTAAGCACTTCATATTCCAATCCATTAACATTGGGTATTACTAGTCTCCCATTCTTTCGAAGCCATTCATCTCGATCAAGTCCATACTTGTTCATTTCATCACCGTCGATACCCATCTCTACCTTAGAGATGATTTCCAATAGGTTAGGATCGTCCCTCTGACTGGAACCGATCCGATCAATCAAAGTCGGTATGATTGTCAAATTTGCTAACATCTCTGAATCCAATTCGCACTTAGGTCTGAAATCATATCCCGCGATATACTCCAGTTGCCTCCATTCAAGAAACATAGCCCCCAAACTGGCATGTCTCTTACTCAATGCATCAACTACCGCATTTCCCTACCCGGGTGTGTATGCGATATTGAAATCATCCGAAGCCATGAACTCTAACCATCTTTGCTGACGAAGATTTAAATCCTTCTAAGAGAAAAGATACTTTAATGACTTATGATCGGTAAACAACTCGAATCTTTCTCTGAAGAGATAATGTCTCCACGTCTTTAACGCAAACACGACCGCTGCCAATTCCAAATCATGGGTAGGATATCTTTTCTAATGCGGTTTTAGTTGCCGACTAGCATACGCTACAGCCCAACCTCCTTGCATTAGTACAGCACCAAGTCCGGTACCATAGGCATCCATGTATACGGTCATCTCTTCATTCCCTTTAGGAATAACTAACAAAGGTATGCATGTTAACTTCTCCTTTAGGCTCTTAAATGCATTCCCACAACTTTCATCCCAAGCAAAAGCTTGATTCTTCTTGGTCAATTGAGTTAACGGAGTCGCTATCTTGGAGAAGTCTTGGATAAACTTACGATAATATCCTGCCAACCCCAAGAAACTTCTCATGTCCATTGTATTCTTGGGCGTAGACCAATATTGCACCGTAGCCACTTTCGCAGGATCCACGGCAATGCCATTCTCTGAAACAACATGGCCCAAGAACCTCACTTCCCTCCTCCAGAAGTTACATTTAGAAAATTTAACTTTCAATTGGTGTTTCCTTAACACCTCCATCACTGTCCTCAAATGTTCCATGTGTTCTTCCTCTGTCCTCGAGTAAACCAAGATATAGTCCACGAACACAAGAACAAACCTATTTAATTGATCCCTGAAAACCCTATTCGTAAGATCCACAAAATATGCGAGTGCATTGGCTAACCCGAATGGAATGACCAGCCACTCATAGAATACAGACGGCGTTCGAAATGTCGTTTTAGGTATACTCTCAGCTGCTACTCGGAGCTGATGAAATCCTGTCGTGAGATCCAACTAGGAGAACACTCTTGCTCCATCTAGTAGATCAAACAAATCATCTATTTAGAAGAGGATACTTATTCTTCCTAGTAATCTCGTTCAACTCGTGGTACTCCACACATAAGCAAGGGGAACCAACGACCTTAGTAGGAAATACAACTGGTGCTCCCCACTCGAAAACACTTCTTTGGATGAATCCCTTCTTCAAAAGATCGCCTACTTGCACTTCGAGCTCTCGCTACTCCCTTGGTGCCATACGATGAAGTGGCATCACTATAGGTCTGGCGTCTTTCACTAAATCAATCTGAAACTCGATCTCTCGGTGTGGTGGAAGTCTGGTCACTTCCTCAAAGATGTCTAGATACTCGCCAGCAATAGGCACATCTAATAACTCATCATGCAGGATGTTGAGGGAATTTAGAAAACTAGCCATCACCTCGTCACTAGGTAGGCAACCCGATACCACCCTCCACCCATCATTCGCTCTAATGGTCATCGAAGAACCCTCACAGTCTACCACCACCCCATACTTTTGGAGCCAATCGACTCCCAAAATGATGCCAAACCCAGTAAAGCCCAAAATAAAGCAATCACAAGCAAACACATATCCATGACTCGATAAGACCAAATTACGAAAAATCATACAAAGGCTAGTCGAACCACTGATCGGGTTCGTCACAACTAAAGGTCTATCGACAATCTCGGGTTCCAGTTCCAACCTATCTACCAGGTCACTACATACGAAGAAATGGGAAGCCCTAATATCAAAAAATACTCGAACATGAACATCATAAATAGAAAGCATACCTTGAATAACGACACCCTTTACCTTCTCCGCTGCAGTTGGGGCATTCGATGAAGAAGGAACAACGTTGATAGCATATGCTTTCGTGATCTGCTTCTTCTTAGGGGGTTATGGGGATTCATTCTTAAATTGTCCCACTTGGTCACAATTAAAGCACTTCCTCTCCCTTGGCTTTGCTCGACAATCTCTGACATAGTGGACCTTCTTGCCGCAACCAAAGCATTGGATATCTTTCTTATTATTCTTTTTTTGACCATCCTTGGTCTGGTTCTGTTTCCTCTTATTCTAGGAATTCTTCTTGCCTTCACCGCTTGCCGTCAGTTTTGGCTCCTTCGCAGATGCAATAGTAACCTCAGTCTTCGTCTTAGGGTGAAGGCTCTCTGATCTCTATGCCTTTCCCATAATAGATTGGAATGTCTCATCGATATGGTTTATAAGTCTTTTCCCCAAGTACCCATCTAGGTCAGTTATGAACTTCTAGTTCTTCTTCTCGACAATATCGATAAGAGATAATCCATATTTTGATAAGGTATTGAATTCAGCAATATATTCCAAGACTTCCATACTATTCTGCTTAAGTTCCACAAATTTCCTAAACAATTCTTATTTCTGAGCAGCTGGAATAAACCTGTCACTGAAGCGAGTCTCAAAACTGATCCCAAGTAACTTGATCCTCGGGAGTAGCCGCTTTAATAGCATTCCACCAATTCATTGCTCGTCCTTGAAGCTAACATGATGCTAGCTTTCTCTTCATTGCATAATCGATCCAAAAATCCTCGAAGATGCGCTCACAAATATCAAGCCAATCCAGAACCTCCGTTGTCGATTCCATTCCGTGGAACGGCTTCCCACCAAGACTAGTATAATCCTTGTTAAGCTTAGGGAAATCGGCTTTAGGTGTCTGCACTACTGCACAACCACCATTAGCAGCATTAGGAACTGCTCCCTGAGCATCCCTAAGCATCTCTCGCATGAAGGCAGTAAACATCATCCTCAAATAAGGGGCATTTCCATTATTGGCCCTTGAACCCGCTCCCTCTTCAACTCCCGATGTGGGGTTCCTCATAGTACTCCTTGTATTTCGGCTCATTGTTCAATCTGTAAAGAGAAAACGATTAACCATTTCCTTAGTGGTGCCAGTGCAGTGTGACTTCATACTCAGATATACTAATAATATATATATAGTTTTTGAAAACCAAAATATCACAAATACGCGCTCTCATATACGTATATTATCTCTCCTTGGTAACTTTCCTTAGGTTAAACTAAGCAACCTAGGCTCTGATACCAAGTGTGACGGCCTCCCCGTACCAGCCGACATTTCCTCGAAATGCGTGGTACTAGTGTCCTACTAGCACGGGACGATCATCAAAAGGTTGAAACAATGAATCACCAAGAACATGTAGTATATCTCACAGCGCATGAAATAAAATATAATAATAACATAACTTGATATAAAATAGACGAGACAGTTCATAAGCTGAAAATTAAACCATATCCATCAGAGTAACGGAAACCAAAATACAGCTTCATATCCAATTATTACGGCTTCAAAATACTGTCTCTAAAAGGAAATAAAAAGGTACACTACTAATGCCCAAAGCAGTGACCAGTAACAACACATGAAGGACATGTATAAAGTACGTGGAAGCCTCCTGCTGTTCTCCGAACAACTACTCGTGCATAACCACCTAGCCTGCCTCTAGTTTGCTCGTTTAGAAGCACCCAGAGTAATAAGAAGAGACATAAAACTCTGGGTCTGACGAAAGTCTAGTGTGAGTGATAGCAAATCTACATAACTAAATAGAGCAATAACAGGTATAAATAATCATACCTGACCTGGACCTGCAACCAAAGAGTTAGAACACCACGTTGTACAATACTCTAAGGTAAACGCTGACATAGAGTGTAAAATGGAGGTGTGTGTGTCATAGTGATAGCAAACATCAATCATAGCAATCATCCTCACATCTCTAACTCAGTGTGTAAAACATACGATATCCACCGCTTTGATCGCTGAATCCATTTGGGGACATGACGGAGTCCAACTTCGTACAACTATTGTTATGACCACACTGCCCTAGTCTATAGCCAATAACCCTACCCAGTCCACAGAGCCCTGACTCTAGGTTATGGGACAACCAGTCCACAAAGCCCTAGCTTTGGTTCATCTACATGCCCTCCTCTCTCAATGGTAAACCAAAGTTATAGATATCGATAACTTCTTTGCACACGTCCCACAGCAAAGCCCAACTCTAGAAGTTAACTCATTGGTTCCCATTTAGATCTTGAGTAATAACTTCGCACTTGAACTTCCTTTGCATCTCGGGTTTTGGTCGGATTGGAGTTGGTCTTCAGAAGAGTTCACGATCATCGTCACGTGGTAAAAGCTCAAATCTAGTTCGGTTCGCAGTCACCATCACGACTCAGTTCGTCGTCATTATCGGCTCATGTTCATCATCACTCGTGGTCAGCATAGGGATCGTGGTCACCCTGGGGCCGTGGTCACCCTGGAGTCGTGGTCACTATGGGGTCGTGGTCAACCTAGGGTCGTGGTCACCATGGAGTCGTGGTCACCCTCTGCTCGTCGTCGCCATCGGCTCGTCGTCACTCTCAGCTCGTGGCGGTTCGTGACCCTCTTGGTCGATGCGGTTCAAGACCCTCCTGATCAAGGCGGTTCGTGACCCTCCTGGTCAAGGCGGCTCGTGACCGTGCTCACCATCAGGAATCGAAACCCTGCAGTTTTTTCCACAAGCTAACTTCGTCAAATGATGGTGTTTTCAACCATTCTAACTTTCCTATGCAATCAAAAAACATACCAAATAGTAGTAGTAACATGTAGAATCAATCAAAAACATCAAAAACAGTGATTTCATATGTTAATTTAGACCAAACATACCCAAAACCATAATTTTCCCCTTAACCATGTGATTTTCCCCTTCACCATATATAACTATAGGATTAAGAAAATTAATCCAAATTAACCCAAATTCATACCAGCGACATAAAATGTGATTTTAGAATTTTAACATATTTTTTGATGTATAATCTCGTTAATCATCACTAATCACCCCTAACTAGCCATAATTAGTGTATAAACATGCAAATCCCACACCTTAGCCAAAAAAAATGTTAGATCTGAAACTTCTACTAATTTGGCTCGCATCCCAATGTGGTGCAGCAGCTCTAACTCTAATTTGGTGTCAATCCGACTTGATTTGATGTAGATTTGATCAATTAGTGATTAGAAAGTGATTAGAGATAGATTTGGAAGGTGGAAGTCATGATTAGGGTTTGAGAAATGGTTGTGGCTGCTAGAAAAATGAAAGGAGATGATTCTCCAACTCCTTTCTGCCCTCCCATAACCCTAATCCCGAAATGGGTTATGGGCCTAGTTGTTAATCACCCTATTAAACCTAATTACGCTGTTTTTCCATCTTCAAATCTTATTTCAGCCATATCTCCCAAATGGTAAGTGCGTTTGATTAGTGTGACCACTCTATGGAATGGGAAATTATCATCTGAATCCAATGGAAGTAGTTTCAGGTCAAAACTCCTTACTAATCAAAAGTTATAGGCAAAACAAGATTCGCCAGGGGCAAAACGGTCATTTAAAATTTGGCAAAAATTGCGAATGTGGGAAATGACCCCAATAGTCGGTTCCCAAAGTTACATGACCATATGACTTCGCATGAAAATAAAACAAATATTCTATGATCCTCCGGTACGTAGAATGCGGGTCGTTACACCATGACTTTGGTTCCTCTCCAAGGAATAAACCTTCGGAGGGATCCTAGTCCTAACCACTTAAGATCCAAATTAGATAAAAAGGTGAGTCAGTCACTTATGACCTTCTTAAAGCATAGTAAACCTATTTATTTTCACACATCAGACTTATATATATAGTTATATATATTTACACATTATACCTCTCACGTTAAACCATATACCTGTAGATGCTGGATTTGCCGGTCGGTTCCGGACAGGCTTCTACTACAAGTTGGTTTAATCTCATGTCTAGTCTACTGAGTTTATGAATGGCCCATGCCACCTAGACATCTCACATTAGTTGGGCATACTTGTGGTTCTAGATATGCCGGTCGGTTCCGGGCAGGCTTCTACCACAAATGGCAACTAAGCTCGTGTCTAGTGTCATTTGTTTATATATATTTGAGCCATTCTATACATACGCACACAAAAGCAAACAAATATATACATATATATTTGTTAAGGGGACATTTAAATTCAAACTCTAGCCTAATCGCATTTATTATGCTAAGGTAACGTTGATTACGTATATATAAGTAATATGATAATAGCGCCTAATTAACGTAACATTCATACAAATGGGGAAACGTTCTAACGAGGTGGAAATTGTCATCTTATCCAAGTTAAGGCATACAAGTTAGATTTTTCCATATTTTACCACTACAACATAAACATGATGGCATAATGAACATATAGCGGTGAACGGAAAACATATATATACATGGCAATTACAACTTGTATCCTAGGCATGTAGAAATGGTTTCAATATTAAATTAAAAGTTGAGTATTTCATACATTCACATATGTATGTTTACAATCCATATTTCACCTATTTCACCCTTTTTGTGGTGTTATACATCCAAAAATGTTTACATTTGACTTATTCTAATATACGAATGCGCTTACACCCAAATTAGGATCCAAACCCAATTCAACTGAAACAATTCAAATTCAAACCTTTTTAGGCTAAATCAAATGATAATAACAGTGAATTGCATAAAATATAAATAATAGTTCAACACTTACATTTACCTTCAATCCAATACAAAAACCACAATCCTACAAAACCAATTCAACATGACAATTTCCTACGTAATTACAAAATAGAAGATTCGGGAATTTTCATCTTATATTATCGCATAACCAAATCTTCATAGGCATATCAATTCATATTGCAAACTAAAAAAAAGAAGAATATGTCTTTATGCAAAACTAGATTCCACTCACAAATTAGGTGGAGATGTGGTAGAATTCAAGATCTGCAATGGTTCTCAACATTCAAGCGAGCTCTGATTCTTCTCCTAACAATATATATAAGAATCATACAATTAGAGTCTTATACATATTGTTCATGCTAAATTCCAAATTCCTAAACTTATATAGATTGAAATAGAAAGATATAGAATGGAGTTAGAGAGGTAGAAGAAACCTTCACCCTATTCTCTTTATTTTTCTATGGGATTCGGCAGCATGGAGGCAGAAAGGTAGAAGATTAGGGTTTCTAGTGTAGGGTTTGAGGGGTTATTTATACTTGCTCGTGTGAGCATGAGCCATCGAAGTAACAAAATTTAATCTGAGCCTTACATATAAATATAACCTCTTAGAAAACCCTAATCAACATAGGCAGAATCGGGCTCCCCAGCCGCCTAGCAGTCGACCCTTCTTAAGGGGGAGCGGTCGACCCCTTCGGGGCTGGAACGCCCAATTTTGCTGCATTGCTGAGCTGTTTATTTTATTAATTACGTTCTTAATTTGCTTCATTATTTTCCATATGTCCAATATACGTTGTCCCCTAGATCTTATCTCCAAATTCAAATTTTGAATTTTCTTCTTTTTATTTTAAATTATTATTTGGACAATATATATAATATTCACATAATTATATATATTTTTTCTACGTTCACTGTCCAAATTCATTCGTTCATAACTTCTTCATACGTTAGCCGTTTTTAGCATATTATATATGAAAACGATTCAGAGTTTCGCCACAAATCCAAATAAAAGAGTTTCATAGCCAAATTATTAAAGCTACAAAAATTTCATTTTCTAGCCTTATGATTTAATTGCTTATTTTAAATTATTATTAATACTTACGAATTTTACGAGGTGTTACATAAACGACTTCGTAGCGACTATTTAAAAAATTGATTTGGACTTAACTAATAATCTATAATATGCAATCTTGATTTTTCTCTTTTATTAGAAAATTATAATCAAACAGATTTGGACAATATAATTCTTGTTTCAAAGATTTCCGACTTATTATGGGTTCTTCATATTGAATTAAAGTTCAAAACAAAATATTACGAGCTACTGCGATGTTATGAGCTGGTTTATAATTAAATATAAATTATACGTTCAACTTTGTTTAATAAACGAATTCTCTATTATAAATCCGTTTATAATTCCAAATAAATATTTAAAAGAATAAAATAAATTAAATACTTGACTACTAATAACACGGGATGTTACATTCCTCCCCCTTCAAAAGAATTTTGTCCTCGAAATTACTAAAGGTAAGAAAGATGTTACAAAATCCTATTATTTTTTTCAAAAATCTATTCAGCTAAAAATTTTAAGTTCCACTTTTAGAATTCCAATGATTCAATTGGTTAATATTAAAATACCTAATCTTTCATTTCAACAAAAATTTCTCAAAAGTTTTGAAAAACTTTCTAACACTTTAAATTCTCAGAAAAATCGACAGAGTCTCCTTTGTACAGAGGGACTTCTATGATATCGTACGAGCAATAAAAATATACCTCGACCCACACAGTCGGAAAACAAAATTCAAAAGCTAAAAATCATATTTTCAAGTAAGCGTACCTTATACGAGTGTTATTGAGCATACTTGCTCAATCGTATATGCAATTTATTAAACCAAAATCAACCTCAAAGCCTTCTAGCTCCTGTACTTAACTCAATTCAACATGTAAGCAACAAATACATGAAATTTTAAATAACATCTCGTTCATTCACAAGTATAACTATACATATTTTCAAAATAAAACTTGAAACATCATTCATTTGCAAATACATGGTTAAATATTTCAGTTTTTAATTCATAAGCTGTTTCATTTAAATTCATTCTACTGGAATTCATTTCTTTAGTTTACAATTCATTTAACTTCTTATTAAACCATTCATGAATTTTATTCAACCAATCTATCATCCAATAAACAAACAATGCACAATCAACATAACCCAAATCATTCAATTATTATTCAACATTAATATTTACTTAGGTTTAACATGCTATAATTATCATCGATTAATATCCGATTGATTTGTATTCAATTTCCAAGTTCCAAATTTATTTTATTTTATTCCATATTAATATCCATTCTTAAATTAATTTCACTTAACCAAGTTAAGTTCCAAATCCATATTCAATTAACAAATTAATTTTCAAAATTAGATTATTTCCTTTTCAAAATCCAAATTCTAATTTTTATTTCAAAAATCATCCATTTTAATCCAATTTGATTTTATTTAACTTAGCTCTAAGTTAAATTCAAATTCATACATTTCTATTTAACTTTCATTAGTTAAATCTTCAGTAAAAACAATTCTCTTTACTAACTTGATTTATTTACCTTAAGTTAAATTCCATTTAAAAATTCTCATTCACGAATTTCATGTGAAATTCTTCTTGTTATACTAAACCATTCAACTTCGTAATCCAATTTGAATTTCATTCAAACACACCATTATCTCAATAATTTGATAAAATTGTTTCTTTTTCTACTTCAAAATATGGTTTAAGTAAAATTACTTCATTTACCCTCTTTACCAAACAATATTATGTCAGTTGCTAGTTCAAAATTGAACCGATCGAACAACACAATATAAAAATTTTTATATAAAATCTACAGATACGCTCTCATATACATATACCTAAACTCAAACTAGGGTGTTACTAACCCATATCTATCAAGTTACGCTATAGAGCTAAGGTTATTACTCAACCTTATGCTCTGATACCACTGTAACGACCTGGGGAAATTCAATGCCAGAATTTTGACAATAATACTTAATCCCTTATCACTTACCAAAACCCAAGTATCGAAACACCATATTGTTAATAGAAAGAAATTAGAGGGTGAGGAAAGAAGAAATGTTAGAATAGAAGAAAAAGGAGAAGAACAACAACAACAGGACGAAATCAGAGTCTCACATCGTAGTGGAACAAGATATAATATAGAAGTAAATCTTTATCGGGAGCTTAAAATAATACTTACAATCATCAGAGTACATCAATACATCTTTACCGTTATAACAATTTGTCCTCATATATAATACACAGTGGAATAAATAATAATATGTCTAAACTCCTCCAATATGTCTTCTGCGTTGGAGAATGGAGTTTTGATGACAACAAATCGTATTTCAATACTAATTGATTATAAAATATATATACTAACGCTTTTGTCTACAATATATATATATACACACATATGCAGGATTTATATACAGGAAATATTACTGAAGACTGTACAGTTTAAAGATATCAGAGATTTAGAGTTTAGAGAAATTTTAAGACTCATGAGTATTCAAGATTTCAAGAGTTCAAGACTAATATAGTTGTAGGGTCTATATTATGTAAGACTCTAAATAGCACTCCAGGTTCAAAATCAAATTCTGATTTTCAAATTCTATCTTCAATCCTCTCAATTTTATTTTTTATCTTTTCTATTTTCCTTTCTAACTTTACTTTTGATTTCAATGTTAAGTTTTATGTATTTATATTTTAAACTTTATATTTATATGTAGTTTTCCATCTTATAATTTTATAAATATATTTATATAGTTAATATTTATGTTTTCATATGATTTCCTACTTTACAATATTAACTTGTAACACTATATTATTATTCAAGAATTTCTAGAATTATATTTATATCAATACACTTGAAAAATGCTCAAAAATTAAATTTACACTGAGCATATGTCGACATATATAAAACTATATATCGACATATAACTATAATTTTTTCAATTTTGAAAGGAAGTGTCTTTTCACTAATTGTGACGGTTCTGAAGCATTGCAACCTTTTACAAACAATAAAAAGGGCTTGAATTCGAATTTTTAATCATCTCTTCTTCTCCACTTTCACTCTACTTCATTACACCATTTTTCTTTATTATTTTTATGATTTCTACACCTACACACTGCCGAATTCAATTCTGTTTTCACCAATCTTCTTCTCTCTACACTTTCTACTCATTACTCTCTGAATCAAGTGCTATTGAAGAGTTATAGGGCTATTTGTAATTGTTTGGGTTGTATTTGGGGTTAATCGACGGTATCCCTTATAGCCATGAAATCAAGGACGGGTAATCGGTGGTATCCCTTGTAGTCGCGAAATCAAGGAGGTTGGAATCGGTGGTATCCCTTATAGTTGTGAAATCAAGGAGGTTGTAATTGGATTTTGATATAGTAATAAATCTCTACGCAATCCAGCATTATGTGGGACTGGACATAGGAGCAATTCGAACCAGTATAAAATCAGGTGTGTTCTTTCCTTTTCTGCATTTATTTCTGTTTATTTTTCATTAGTTTTTGATTCTGCATCTATGATTTTTCTGTGGTGTTTGATTCATATAGTTTATCACATATATTTTAGATTTTGTTAAAATTCTCAAGAACACTATTCACCCTCCCTCTAGTGTTTATTTTACCTTAACGATCCTTTCCGCAATCCCTAACAATTGATTTCTGAGCAAGATCTTTCAAAAAGTTCATAATCTGATTTTTGAAAATTTTTAAATGGCAAATTTTGGAATTTCTGTTAACACTAGTGTCAATTCATGCATTGTATCAATGTTTGAAGAGTCTGCATATAATCATGATGATAACGCATGTGACCTACTGAAATATTGTTTAATTCAGGAAAAGATGTGTTTTACAATTTTTGAAAATTCAAAAGATGGGTAAAGCGGCTTATGGAAATTCAAATTCTGAAAAGGTGGTTGTTGGAAATTCAAATCCCGCACTGGTGTGTTATATGGCTGTTGAGAATTCAAATTATGGAAAGTAATTGGTGGAAATGAAAAAGAACAAGGATACGGGATAGTGGTTGTTTAAGACATATGATGGGAAATCCATAACTACTCAATAATCTTGAATATGAAGATGGTGGAATGGTGAACTTCGGAGATAACTCCAAAGGATGCATTATTGGAATCGGCAATGTTGGTAATTCTGAAACTCCAACTATTTCTGATGTTTTATTAGTTAGGAATTTGAAACGCAATTTGCTTAGTATAAGTCAACTTTGCGACAAGGGTTATAAAATAAACTTCGAAAAGAATAAATGTATTATAAAAGATAGGAATTCAAAAGTTATATTCGAAGGAGATAGAAAGAAAAATATCTATATATTGAGTATGAAAATCTCCAACCATAACCTGTGTATTATGGCCAATACAAGTGACCCCTGGATTTGGTATAAGCGATTTGGTCATATAAATTCCAAACACATTTCTAAGATTCCTAAACTAGATTCAGTTAGAGGATTACCCAAAATGAAATTTAGAGTCAATAACCTAAGTGATGCTTGTCAATCTGGAAAATTAAGAGAAGTTCATTTAAATCAAAAGAGGAAATTGCTACATCAAAACCATTAGAGTTAATACACATGGATTTATTTGGTCTATATCAAGCTCAATCGATAAATCATAACAGATATGTCTACATAATAGTCAACGATTTTTCTAGATTTATTTGGACTTTGTTTCTTAAAAATAAAAGTGATGCTTTTGAACAATTTAATTTTTTTTCTAAAAGAATTCAAAATTTATTATCGCTAAAAATTAAAACGAACGTAGAGATCATTGCGGAGAATTCGAAAATGAAAATTTTGGGAAATATTGTAATAAAAAGAGAATAACCCATAAATTTTCAATTCTGAGAACCCCTCAACAAAATAGAGTAGTTGAACGTAAAAATAGGACGATACAAGAATGTGTGAGAACTATGTTATCCGGTAGTAATTTACCAAGGAATTTTTGGGCTTAGGAAGTTGCAACAGCTTGCTATATTATTAATAGAATTTCAATTAGACCTTTAACTCATAAAACTCCATATGAGCTTCTATATAACAAGAAACCAAAAATATCATACTTTAAAATATTTGGAAGTAAACGTTTTATACTAAATACAAAAGATAATTTAGACAAGTTTGATTCGAAATCCGATGAAGGAATATTTATTGGATATTCAAAGAAGTAAGGCATCTAGGGTTTTCAATACTCGAATCAATACAATAGAAGAAACATTGAACATTTCTTTCGACGGAAACTATAGAAGTGTAATTCAAAATAGTGAAGATGATTGTGAAAATGAGACTAATGAAATATATCATGAAGACAATCAACCAAATAAAAGAATTAGATTACTTAGAGACCATCCTGTAGAAAATATATTAGGAAAACTGAATCCGTTGTGAGAAATCGTAATCAATTAAATTATATGAGTAATACTGCATTTATTTCAACTATTTAACCTAAAAATCCAAAGGAAGCTTCTTCCAATGATTCATGGATACTTTCTATGCAAGAAGAACTGAATCAGTTTACTAGGAACGATGTATAGGAACTTGTTCCTGGACCAAAGGATAAAACTATAATAGGAATCAAATGGGTCTATAAAAATAAAACGAATGAACATGGTGAGGTAGTAAGAAATAAGGCACGACTAGTAGCACAAGGTTATACTCAAGAAGAAGGAATAGATTACGATGAAACTTTTTCCAGTGTAACAAGACTAGAAGCTATTAGGATTTTTCTAGATTTTGCAAACAATAATAATTTCAAATTATATCAAATGGATGTCAAAAGTGATTTTCTAAATGGATTTCTCAAGGAAGATGTATATATAGAGCAACCACCTCTATTTTAAGATGAAAATTTACCAAATCACGTATATAAGTTAAAGAAAGCGTTATATGGATTAAAACAGGCTCTTAGGGTTTGGTATGATAGATTAAGAAATTATTTGTTACAATCGAACTTTAAAATAGGAAAATTAGATAATACTTTGGTTATCAAGAAGAATAATAAAGATATACAACTAGTACAAATATATGTTGACAATATAATTTTCGAATCAACAAATGATAAGATGAATAAAGAATTTTCAGAGATTATGACTAAAGAATTTGAAATGAGCCATATGGGAGAACTATCATTCTTTTTAGGATTGCAAATTCGACAATTAAAGAATGGAATATTTATTAATCAAGAAAAATACGCACGAAATCTAATTAATAAATATAATCTAACAACAACAAATGGAAAACCAACACCTATAGCGACTACTATAGCATTAAGCAAAGATGATACATCTAAAGATGTGGATCAAAAATTATACAGAAGAATAATAGGATCATTATTATATATAACCGCGAGTAGACTAGATATAATGCATAGTGTATGTCTCTGTTCAAGATATCAATCGCAACCTAAAGAAACACATTTAAAAACCGTAAAACATATTCTAATGTATGTAAAGCATACATCAGATTTTGGATTGTTTTACCCTAAGGATGATTCATTCGAACTAGTCTCTTTGTGATGCTGACTACACAGGATGTAAATCCGATTGTAAAAGTACTAGTGGAACATGTCACTTCTTAGGACATTCACTAGTCTCGTGGTTCAGTGGAAAGAAAAATATCGTATCTTTGTCAACGATTGAAGCAGAATATATCTCTGCTGCTTTAGCTTGTTCACAAGTAATACATATGCAACAAACTCTAAATGATTTTGGATTACAAATAAATAAATATTCGATATATTGCAATAATAGGAGTGCTATAAATATGACAAAAAATACAGCCCATTATTCTAGAACTATATATCGATGTAAGACATCATTTTCTAAGAGATAATGTAAGTAAAGAGAAAATTTCACTTGAATTTATAGAAACAGATAAAAAAATAGCAGATATTATAACAAAACCATGAAACGAAGCAACATTCACTAAATTTAGAAGAGAATTAGGCATATGTTCATTAAGTGAGTTAGAATAATTAAATATACTATATCATATAAACAAGAACATAAGAAACTAAAAAAAAAAACTAAAGTATGTCGACATAATTTTTTTTATATGTCAACATATAACTGCCAGAATTTTAAATTTAATTCCCGCCAAAAGTTAATTATTTAAACCTTCTACTTCGATTTTCTTCTTCATTTTCATTTCTCTTCTCTGTAAAACTCTAAATTAAAATATACAATGGCTTCCACTAATTTAAATACCCAAATCAACTCCGATTCGCACGCTGGGCCATCAAAGGGTCTATTTCAACAATCTATGCTCTCTCATGTCATCAAAATCGAAGAAAAGATGGAGTATTCTTTGCAAATGATGGTTGAGATACAAGTACTGCATATTAGAATGAGTCAGGAGCAGAATAGGCATGTGAAAGTAATAAGAAGCCCCCTAAAATTTATAATGGATAGCGAGGCTAATCCAATTATCAGTGACGATGATAATCATGCCATGGAAGAGGATAAAGAACCAGAGGAAGAACCAGAAGAGGAAGAAAAAATAATGGAGGAGGAAGAACATCAGAGACTCAACCAACAATTACGGAAGAAGATGATATGGTTGAATGTGTAGTAGAGGTCTTATGCGACCAAAATGGAAATGTGATTAAAAGGAATGGAGAAGTTTGTCTCCGTTATCCAAATTGCCCAATTCATAAAACTCCCATTGTCAAAAATAACTAGAATTTATGGTCTTTTTAGATTTTTGTTCCTTTACGTTCTCACGATGTATTGTACTTATATAAATTCGTGTATTTGTACAAATTTAAGTTTAATACAATAACTGTTCATGTTTATAAGTTAAGGGTTATAATTAGTTATAACTTTATAAACATAAAGTAATATGGATGTAAGATTAAGGGGGAGTATAAGAATTATTAAATGGAATATTTCACTTAGGGGAAGGGTTCTACTTTAAATTGGTTTCGGATTAAGTGGTAATATCATTAGTTGCTTAATGTCTTATAGATTTTATTCAGATAGTTATACGATTTAGGGGGAGTAGTTTAAGAATTTATTTTTGATAATGCCAAAGGGGGAGAAATTATAAAATACAGAGACATAGTTTATAGGATTTTTATATACAGGGGGAGTATTAGATGGATCATCATCAACAGGTATATACAGGTATGATATTTTATGAACTATGGTTGTCATCATCAAAAAGGGGGAGATTCTTAGAGAATGGAGTTTTGATGATAACAACCTTATTTCAATATTAATTGATTATAAAATATATGCTAACACTTTTGTCTAGAATATATATATATATATATATACACACACACACACACATACGTACATATGCAGGATTTATATACAGGAAATATTACTGAAGACTGTACAGTTTAAAGATATCAGAGATTCAGAGTTTAGAGAAATTTCATGACTCATGAGTATTCAAGATTTCAAGACTAACATAGTTATAGAGTCTAGATTATGTGAGACTCTAAATAGCACCAGTTTAATTTCAAATTCTGTTTTCAAATTCTATCTTCAATCCTCTCTATTTTATCTTTTATCTTGTTTATTTTCCTTTATTACTTTACTTTTGATTTCAATGTTAAGTTCTATATATTTATATTTTTATACTTTGTATTTATATATAATTTTCAATCTTATAATTTTATAAATATATTTATATAGTTTATATTTATATTTTCATATGATTTCCTACTTTACAATATTAATTTATAACACTATATTATTATTCAATAATTTCCAGAGTTATATTTATATCAAAACACTTGAAAAATGATTAAAAAAAATTAAATTTACACTGGGCATATGTCGACATATAAACTCTATGCCGACATATGACTGTCATTTTTTCAATTTTGAAAGGAAGTGTCTTTTCACTAATTGTGACGGTTCTAAAGCGTTGCAACCATTCACACACACTAAAAAAGGGCTTGAATTCGAATTTTTAATCATCTCTCCTTCTCCACTTTCACTCTACTTCATTACACCATTTTTCTTTATCATTTTTATGATTTCTACACCTATATCCTGCCGAATTCAATTCTGTTTTCACCAATCTTCTTGTCTCTACACTCTCTACTCATTACTCTCTTAATCAAGTGCTATTGAAGAGTTATATGGCTATTTGTAATTGTTTTGGTTGTAGTTGGGTGACCAGTGGTATCCCTTGTAGTGAAATCAAGGACGGGTAATCAGTGGTATGCCTTGTAGCCGTGAAATCATGGACAGGAAATCGGTGGTATCCCTTGTAGCCGTGAAATAAAGGAGGTTGGAATGGGTGGTATCCCTTGTAGTCATGAAATCAAGGAGGCTGTAACTGGATTTTGATATAGTAATAAAATTCTACGCAATCCAGAGTTGTGTAGAACTGGACGTAGGAGCAATCCGAACTAGTATGAAATCAGGTGTCTTATTTCCTTTTCTGCATTTTTATTTCTATTTATTTTGCATTATTGTTTGATTCTGCATCTGTGATTGTTTCTATGGTGTTTGATTCATATAGTTTATCACATATATTTTAGATTTTGTTTAGATTCTCAAAAACACTATTCACCCCCTCTAGTGTTTGTTTTGCCTTAACGATCCTTTCCACAATCCCTAACATTCTGAAGTTCGCGGCATCCTAACTTGAACTAGAAAAACTTGGTCTAACCCGAGCATTTTAAATGCCAAGGATCAGTTTGGTGAACCAGAGTGAGAAACTTGCTGATTTATAAGCAACATCCACCTTGATTTTAGTTTTGGAAAAATTCTTTTTTTTGAAAGAAAAGGATAGTTGCAAGACTAGTCCACACATACACACGGACAATTTTTACCTTACGATAACCAAAACTTTTTTGATATCAAATTCTTTTATGATATTGTAATAGTATCTAAATCAAATAAATAACCATCCTGCAGAACGCTTGCATCTCACGCTCCACATACATATAACATAATCAAAAATCACTGGCTCTTATTGGAGAATGGATTCCAATTATGGTAAGGTATGAGACCACCATACGATATTGTATCTCTAGAGAGAAATACACTGAGTTAACAAGAACATCATGTAACTTTGCCACTCGTTCCTTTGAGTGTTCTGAATGTATATCACCGACGGTTGGGATCAGCAACCGTCCCCGAAGCATACATCAAATCTTATTGGAGAAGTGGATTTTTCTCTAGATTAGGTGATAGTACACCCTAATGGGAACGACCAACATAGCTATGTTGTCTGCCCAATTTTTGTCATTTCCCAGTTGATGAGGCTTAAGGGTACTATTACTTTTTAGGATAGCACAACAAACTTTGAATGTCACATCATCAGATCCATCAAATCACTAAATGACGTCCATATACTTTGGGTGTTATGGTAAAGAAGTTTCCTTCTTTGCCACCATACTTGGTATATTTGTAAAAATAACGTATGTGACTCTTAGGAAATACTCTGTCACACATTCATCTATACAAGTCATCCAGGAACAGGATGAACTGAAGACACTCTACTACCACACCTTGGGTATCACCCTATAGATCAGTAGCAAGTAGTCCTTGAAATCTGGAGACTTCAACCATGATAGAACTAAAGTTTATCTTTGGTTGCAAGTTAGAGATTATTAGCGGTTCTTCCATTTTATGAAGATCTACGGTCTTCAAATTCTCCATCTCAATCATCATCTAACATCTTCCGCATTCACGTATTTGTTGGTCGGAATGGTTTCAGAATATAAATTCGATCTCGGTCTTTCCGCACAAACCATCGCTAATAGGCTAGATTTGATAGTCGATTATTTAACTATCAAATAAACAACCAACCATAAAAATAAAATGAATTTACTAGTTCAGTACTCAGCATCACTTGGTGTAATAACCCGGAAAATACGAGCCAATTTAAAAATTTTAAATTGATTATTTCAAAGGAATTTGAACCATTGAAATAGAATATTTCAATAAAATAGTGAATTAGAAATAGTGAGTCAGTTTGAAAATTGGAATTCAAACTTTGACTGACTGTGTAGGGTGGAAAATATAACGGATTTTAGCAAAACCAAAAATATTTAAATCTGTTAGTCAATACCTTTCTAACGAATCTGAAAAATCGAAGTTTCATAACGGGAATCAAAAGTTATGGCCGAATGAATTTTCAGAAGAGTCGGTATATAGAATATATAGCCCTGGAAAATTGATATTTTGCATACGACCTCGAAATTCGACGAAACCTCTTTTGTTGGGTCCGGGATGTCAAACTATTGCTAGGTTTCAAATTTCATAATTTTTGAAGCTAGTATGTGAGCGTGGCAAAAGAAAATGTGTTTGGTCGATTTCTGTTAAATTAGATTGACCAGAAAATGGCCATTTTTCAAACGACCTCAGAATTCGACAAAACTAGTTTTGTTGGGACCGTAGCGTCAAAACATAGCTAGATTTATTTTTCTGGAATTTTTCGAATCAGTTTGTGGCCCTGGCAAATTGAAATGTGCGTTCAGAGTTAAAAATTAAATGTTTTATACTTTAATTTGAAAAATAACTGACTGTAACAGTCGAATTGGCCTACGAAACATATCCCATTGTGTCCGGAATGGGGGTATTTAGTTAGGGGCGACAGTCGTTGGGTTTAAAAAGGAGTTCGTTTGAGAAAACACTATTTAAAAATTTTAATTAGTCCTCGGCCAATCATATTTCTCCATTCATAAATAATAATAAAAAATTATCAAACCCCCCCCCCCCCCCCCCCGACCCCGACTTCGACGACGGAAAAGCTTCCCCCCCTTCCCTGGCGATTTCCGATCGCCACAGCCCTAATTAGCTCCTCCCCCAGTTCAACTTTTTGTAGCTCTCCTTCCCCTCTTTAAATCCATATAAGGAGCTCCCCCTATCGTTGCTTCTACGTCGAGATATCCCCTTCCAAAGTTCCGACCTTTAAACCGCCGCCGCCGCCGATCTGGACGACCGAACGCCACCAAACCGCCGCGCGCCTGTAGCCCTCTCGAAGCTCTTCCACGTCCAACTCGCCGATCGTCCCCTCGTGCCCCGGTTCTCGCGAAAACTGTAAACCTAGTTTTGAAGCTTCGTGAAAGTGAGTTTTTCTTTGATCTTTACACTTTGAAAAATCATATCTTTTTGGTGTGTTGACGAAATTCGATGAAACATGAAACATCGAGACCGCAAGGAAGCTCTCTACCCAATAGAAGAAGTTGCGGATTTTTCTGACTTCGTATCGATTTTTAGCGCTCAGAAAACCAAAGTGAGAAATCTAAATTAACGTGAAATTGAATGGAAAATGTCGTGTATAATTTATATTAGCGAAATATAAATTACATACGTGTTGTATACCTCATGTACATGCGTAGTGTAAGATATATAAGCGAAGTATGAATTTTTACATGCATAGAATAATTGATATATGTGTTGAAATGCTAGTGAAATATAGCAAATATATATTATATTATATATATATATATACTCCCCTCGTCCACAAACCATGGACGATATTTATTGTGGTGAATTGGTGTGAAATATTGGATGAAAAATACGAATGGTTGAATAATTGTTTGTGGTTGACATTGTTTGGTTGTGGTTGAAAAATACCATTGGTTATTGAAATGAATTGGAAATATTTGTGGAAATAAAAATAAACATGCCGCCTGCGTGCGAATTAGATGCATGAATCCCCATTGTCAAAAACCGCGAGGTTTTAAGGTAGAGCGAGGAGCCGTACTAGGGACGGTGCCGGTTTTAACTACCCTGCCGTTATGCTGCCGAAATTTTGAATAATCTTTGTGTGTTAGAATTATTTTCATATGTTGAAATTATTTTCATGCATAGAAATTAAAGCCATATATTGAAACTATATCCATGTATGGAAATGCTTATTTGTTGAAAAGTGTTGTGTGAAAATTAGATTCATTTGTGAATGAATGAAGTGTTTAAACAATAAAAATCACATTTTTATATATATATATGAAGTATGCAAAAATATTCGCCTTATATAAATAGTTTCAACAATAAAAATCCCATCTTTCTAATATGAACAACATAAATAAAATGTCCATGTGTGGAAATGCTCATTTGCTGAGAAGTGTGAGTGGTGGAAAAGTTCATGTGTTGAACAAAAAGATCGAACAATAAAAATTACATTTTTATTGAAACTATGAAGTGCTGAAACATCTATTTGTCGAATAAATATTTTAAATGATAAAAATATCATTTTAATCATATGTGTGATATGCTAAAGATATGCGGACGTTGAAATAAATATTTGTGATAGAAATATTATTTTTAACATGCATGGGAACTAAATAAAATAGTCATGTGTTGAAATCTATTTTAGTTCGCCAAAATTATCATCTTTGAAATGTGAAGTGTTAAAAATAGCCACTTGTTCAAATAAACGTGCATGAGTTGAAATATACATTAACTAGCTAATGATATGATTTCAGCCTATGCATGCAACATTAGAATGAATGGTGTTTTTAAACCAAAGCAAATCAAATATGAAATTGAATGGAAAATGATAAATGTTAGAAATTGTACATATGTACATGCATATCTATTGAGCAGGTTAAAGCAAAAGGGGCTAGAGAAGAGAAATAGAATTTTGTGCTCGACAAATAGGTACACATTTACCGCTTTGTTTGGGTGATGATTTTATGAGCCTGTTGGCTAGCCGCTTGGCCTTTTCTTTTTGATATGAGACGCCCGTGTGGCTATTTGGGAATTTTCCCAGACCCTCCCGTACAAAGGAGGTTACGGCGAAATTTTCCAAAATTTAAAGGCGTTAGTGAAATAATTTAAGTGGAAACGATATAGGAATTTTTGAATGAACTATATTTATATAAATATATAAATATAAATAGAATTAAAACGAAACGTGGTCGTGCAGTTCATGTTTTGAAACCGTGATTTCAAACGATTAGTGCGGGAAATCCGACCATTGGATTTTCCCGAAACCGCAACCGTTGGGTTCGCCTTGGAAATATCTTTCCAACGGCACCAACTTTGTGAAGATCCGACGGTTGGATTGTCTGGAATGTTTAATTCAAAACTAAAGAAAAACAGCGCCAGAAACGAATATATTTATATATATATATATAATTAAATTAAATTGAATAACGACGCTGCAGTTCGTAAATTGAAATCGTAACTTCAAATGGTTAGTGTGGAAGATCCGACCGTCAAATTTTCCCAAAACTGAAACCGTTGGATTCGTTTTGAAATGACCTTCCTAATGATGTAAAATTTGTGAAGATCCAACGGTTAGATTTTCAGATATGTATAAAACAAAATTAGTGAAAAGCAGCGCCAGTGCGTCGACACGTCCTGAAACGTTGTTTAATTAAATATGGCCGTTTTAAATTAAATAAAAATGGCGATATATCGTTATAAAATACTATTGACGATATAGAGTGGAAATAAACCAATTTTGTTGTGTTTGCTTGATATGTGATGGTTGAATGTATTTGACATGAAAGTTATAACTAAATAACTAAAATGTGAATGTTGAATAATCCAATCATGTGAATAATTGGTTTGAAAATCTAGATATACGTGGGTTATTTGAAAAGGCCGAGTTTATCTCATTTCAAATAATCGATCGACGTTGAGAAGTCGAAGAGTCAAAGACGGTTGAAGACCGACGATCTCCACATTAGATGGATGGGTGCTACTGATGCTCATGATTGGAGTAGCTACCATGAAGGAATTGAAGTAGTAGCCGTCCAAACATACTGTTGATTGTACGGGTATGCGAGGAATTGGTGCCTCCGGTTTCGTTCAGACCCAGAACGGACTTGTAAATGGACTGTGTGTCTGACATTGGATTTTGTTCTGTGTTGATTGATCTCTGTTAAATATATATCTGTTTGGCGGCGGAGAATTTATTCTCTTGCTTAACGCCCTTCTCTGAGACGTACGAGCTCAGAGGTTATGTATTGACAGAAATCAGTCGCATGGAGTGGATTGCCTGTGTGGCACGCCTAAGTGGCATATGATCAAGGCTTCTGTTGCAAAGCAAAGCCTTGTGGTTGATGATCAAAGCATGGTCTGTGTGACGTAGCTTTGTGTATAACGTGAATTCGCGAGCCTCACACCCCGGTATGAGTCAAAAACGGGAGAAGGACCCAAGGAGTGCATGACGTTTCTTTCTAGCTATGGTGGTGTCAGTGACCTCCCAGCCCTGACATTTATATCTACTTTTCACCTGTGTGGTTGTTGGAATACGAGGCGCCTCGATTATAGGTCTGTAAGGACCGGGAAACGTGTGTTCAGGAATTGCCAATCCTCAAAAGTAAGAGAGGAACGGCCTTGGAGGATCCAAGGGATTGCTGTGTGCGGTCCCGAGGCATTTGCTAGAGTGTCTCGAATCGGAGAGGAGCTTGCCCCTTGCCTCGACTCATTAAGGAATCCAATTTCCAATACGAAATATGCGGATGTGATTGTATTACTAGTATGGCGACATAGTAGATGGTAGCTATGCCGCCTAGGATTGATATTTATGATTGAATTGCTTTTGAAACATATATGCACTGGTAATAATATCGAACACCTTTGTTTTATTCGTATGAAGCATCTTTGGCCATTATAAGGTAAAAACTCTATCCTCCGGCTTGCGTTGCATTGTGTGATGGGACCTGAGTCTTATAATGGCTTCATTTTATAAAAAGCATTGCGTTGATTTAATCATTTATTTTATTTCATGCACTAGCACTCATTGGAGTAAACCCGTTCCGCGAAAGTGGCGTGGTCCTTTGATTTGCCTTATTATTGTTGTTAATAAGTTGAGTAGATTTCTCATACCAGTCCCATGACTGACTCGTAGTTTGTTTCACCTTGCAAACTCGGGTGCCCTCATTTTCACACGGGCAGCCTAGTTACAGGTTTCTGACGCACCTTTTGGCTCATGGCGATTCTTGACTACACTGTGCTGACTTGGATTTTCTCCGCCATTATTGTATCTATATTATGATTCCGCCAGTGGCGATGTAGACTGATATTCCTTTTGTGTACTCTTTATGTATGATTCCGCCTCAGGCGATGGTGACTGATTATGTATCATTATGCACTAAGTTGTATCCTGTACTGTGCTTCTCTGATGTGATGATATCTATATGATTCCGCTGTCATATGTGTGTAAATTATTCTATTTTCTGTTTATGTTATTATCTGTGATCTGCTAATGATGATTAATGTGTTATATTCCAATGATTATCCTTAACACCGTGTCACGGGGTTTTGGGATCGTCACAGCTGGTATCAGAGCTTTGGTTAACCTTAGTTCTGGAGTGTAACACATTAAACACTTCGTCAAAATAGAATCAGTAGTATTCTAAGGCGAGTCGCTCATTAGAGATAGGACTAGTAAGGTCCTAGAATGAGCTGAGCAGAATAGCAAAAACAATTGATCAGTCCATCGTTATCTTTTCGTAGAAATTTCTGCTTAACTAGGCAATAGACTATCATTTCTGTTAGCTGACCTTTTTTCGTTGCTTATACAGAATTTGACAAATGGCTACCAGAGCAGCTGCCGCTAGAGGAGGCCGTGCCGGCGGAGGCCGAGGAAGGGGAGAAATCCCAGCTCAAGAAGGACCTTTGATACAACCTCCGGCAGCTCAATACTTCGAGCTTGACCGCGTAGCTAAGAGATATAAGAACTTAGGAGGCAAGACCTTCTCGGGAACTGGCACCGTAATAGAGGCTCTTGCATGGCTCAAAACATGCGAGAAAATTCTTGAAGGCCTAAGGCTAGGAGACGAAGACAAAGCTATTATGGGCGCCTGGCTTATGCAGGATCAAGCTGAATTATGGTGGGAATCTCTTACCGCCGGGAATAGAGAAGCTGGAAGAACATGGGATGGATTCAAAGAACTCTTCAAGGAGAAATATGTCCCAGAACAAGCTCTAGAAAGAATGCACGATGACTTCGCCAATCTCCAGCAAGGGGATCTTTCCGTGCAAGATTATCTGAACAAATTTACAATGTAGTCGCCCTATGCTCCAGAGCTCGTCGCCACCGCGAAATCCAAAAATAAGAGGTTTATCCTAGGAATAAGACGACAATATCATGATAGAGCCATGGCCCATGTCAAGCTGGAATTCAACGAGCTGGTGGAAATGACATGCAACTATGAAGACCTTGATCAAAGGCATCTGGATCAGGATCGCGCTAGAAGCCAAGGCGGAAACAAGCGCAAGCCTGCTGTAAATCAGGGCGAGTCAAGCCAAGCAGCATCTTCAAAGCCTCAGACTGGCAAGCCGCCAAGAGGAAATTGCTTTAACTGTGGTAAGCCGGGGCACTACTCAAACGTCTGCGCAGCTCCGAAGAGACAGAAGACAAATTCTCAAGGCTTGAGCCAAGGCTCCCAGAACCCTCGCTCGTGCTTCAACTGTCGCAAGACCGATCATCTGGTCAAAGACTGTCCTTTGCTGAAGAAAGCTACAGTAGCTCATGTCTATGACGGGTCTAGCCCGCCAGCTACTTCCGATGGAGCAGGTAAACCCGATGTTTTGGGAGGTACCCTTACAATTAAAAATATTCATGTTTCTGTATTGTTTGACACAGGTGCATCGCGTAGTTTTATTGCTAGAAACACAGTGCACAAATTAAAGTTAAAACAGCGAAAGCTCAAAGAATCGGTTGAAGTTCATAACCCGATAGGGGGTCCTGTTACTCTCAGTACATGTTGTAGAGTGCCAATCTCTTATTCTTTCTACAAATTTCCCATTAATTTGATTGTTATGGATTTTCCCGAATTCGACGTTATCCTTGGGTTAGAATGGTTAACGAAATACGAAGCTGAAGTAAAGTGTGCGGAAAGAATCGTTAAAATCCGAATGGAGCTTGGACATATATATTCCCTGTCATGGTTCGAATCCGAATAGAGAAGAATTTTGGTCAGCATTAGAACTTATCCCCACTTCCATGGAAAAGATTCCGATTGTTAGCAACTATGCGGATGTGTTTGAAGAAGTTGAAAACTTACCTCCGCAAAGAGAAATAGAATTCCGAATCGATCTAATTCCCAATGCCAGACCAGTGGTGCATCCAATTCGCAGAATGACTCCGAAAGAAAAAGAAGAATTAGGCGATCAAACTCGTCAACTGTTGTGGAAGGGTCTAATCAGACCTAGTTTTTCTAATTGGGGTGCAGCTGTTGTGTTTGTCCCGAAGTCAGACGGTACTCTTAGATTATGTGTTGATTACCGAGACCTCAACAAACAGACGCTTAAAAATAAATATCCATTACCCCGCATTGATGATTTGCTAGACCAATTGAATGGGGCGAAAGTATTTTCCCGAATGGACCTAGCTACTGGTTTTCATCAATTGAGAATAGCAGAAGAGTGTGTTCCTTTGACAGCTTTCAGAGGTCCAGATATATTTTATGAATGGTTAGTAATGCCGTTTGGCCTATGCAACGCTCCAACATACTTTGTCGATCTAATGAATAGAGTGTTCAGGGGAGTTCTGAATAAATTTGTCCTCGTCTTTATCGATGATATTTTAATCCACTCCAAATCAAAACCTGAGCATGAAAAACACTTAGAACAAGTATTGGGGATTCTAAGGAAGAACATCTTCAAAGCCAAATTCTCTGAATGTGTCTTCTGGCAAAAAGAAGTTAAATTTCTTGGCCATGTCGTGTCAGAGAAAGGAATTTCTGTTGACCCGAGCAAAATAATAGCGATTCAAGACTGGAAACAACCCACTACTCCCACAGAAGTTAGAAGTTTTATGGGGTTGGCTAGTTATTATCGAAAGTTCGTTAAGGATTTTTCGAGGATATCCGGTCCGTTAACGAAGCTCACAAAGAAACATGAGAAGTTTAAGTGGACTTCCGACTGTGAAGAAGCTTTCCAGGAATTGAAATCGAAGCTGACCACCGCTCCAGTGTTAACTATTATTGATGGCAATCAAGATTTAACGGTTTGGACAGATGCTTCTATTAGAGGTCTTGGTGCAGTGCTAATGCAGAGAGGCCAAGTAGTTGCTTATGCAAGCCGCCAATTGAAACCGCATGAGAAGAATTATGTAACTCATGATCTTGAGCTGCTAGCTAACGTTTTTGCTTTGAAAATCTAGAGGCATTATTTATTGGGCGAGAAATTTATACTATACACAGATCATCAATCATTGAAGTATTTATATACCCAGAAAGATCCGAATCTGAGACAGCAGCATTGGCTAGAATTTCTTGCAGCGTATGATCTGGATATCCTGTATACGCCGGGGAAAGCTAACGTAGTAGCGGATGCGCTTAGTAGAAAGACCGCAATCGTTGCCCATCTTATAATTACACCTGGGTTGATTGATAGGATTTCAGCCCTTCAAAAAGACGATGAATTCATTCAGAGAATCAGTCAGAGAGTCAAGGAAGGTGAAACCACGAGTTTCCGTATTGACAATAGGGGGGTTCTCAGGTTAAATAATAGGATTTGCATCCCAAATATTCCAGGCCTTCGAAGAGAAGTGCTGGACGAATGCCATAAATCCAAATTTTGCATCCATCCTGGGGTGAGTAAAATGTACAACGATATCAAACGCACTTTCTGGTGGAAGGCAATGAAAAGGGATATTTCTTTGTATATTAGTAGATGCCCTACTTGTCAATTGGTCAAGAGTGACCAACAGAAGCTAGCTGGACTGTTACAACCGTTGGAAGTCCCAGGCTGGAAATGGGAACAGATTTCCATGGATTTCATAGATGGTTTGCCGCGAACCAAGAAAGGTAATGACAGCATTTGGGTAATCGTAGATCGCTTCACGAAGACTGCCCATTTTATACCTGTCAGGTCCAATAGAACTGCCCAAAGTCTAGCGCAGATATATTTCAGGGAAATTGTTAAGCTGCATGGAATTCCCATCAGCATTGTCAGTGATAGAGATCCCCTATTCACTAGCAAATTCTGGGAGGCTTTCCAGACAGAATTGGGAACAAAACTGAATATGAGCACCGCTTATCACCCACAAACAGATGGCCAAACTGAGCGGGTGAATAGACTTCTGGAAGATTTATTGCGGGCTTGTATAATCGATTTTGGTGGGTCATGGGAAGATCATTTGCATTTGGCAGAATTCTCATATAACAATAGCTATCAAGCAAGCTTGAGAATGTCACCATTTGAAGCATTATATGGTAGACCCTGCAGATCTCCAACATGTTGGGTAGAACCTGGCAATAGACTTGTACTAGGACCCGATATGATTAGGGAAGCATCTGATAAAGTGGACTTCATCAAGAAGCGATTGAAAACCGCCCAAAGCCGACAGAAAAGTTATGCAGACTCTAGAAGGAGAGATTTGGCATTTGTTGTTGGTGATCATGTTTATTTAAAGGTTTCTCCGATGAGGGGAGTAATCAGATTTGGCAAGACTGGGAAGTTAGCACCGAGATTTATTGGTCCCTTTCCTATACTTGAACGAATTGGAACTCTTGCTTATAGGGTTCAATTACCAGATTGGTTGCCTGGAGTGCACAATGTTTTTCATGTATCTCAACTTAGGAGACATGTGCATGATCCGGATCTTGTTGTAGAAGAAGCAGCGCAACGGGATGTGGAGATAACTCCAGAATTAGCACTCAGAAGAGAGCCATTAAAGATTGTTGGCAAAGAAACTAGAGAACTCAGAAGCAAAAAGGTTCATTTAGTTAAAGTGCAGTGGAGCAGTGATCCTAGAGACTGTACTTGGGAAACTGAGGAAAGCATTAAGCAAGCTTACCCCAAATGCAGAGTGGATATCTCTGACTAACTCCGGTGCAAGGTACCTTTACAATACTTTGCATTTACATTTTATTTCCTACTTTATTGTTGTTTCCTTTTCGAGGACGAAAAGTTTTAAGTGGGGGAGATTGTAATAACCCAGAAAATACGAGCCAATTTAAAATTTTTAAATTGATTATTTCAAAGGAATTTGAACCATTGAAATAGAATATTTCAATAAAATAGTGAATTAGAAATAGTGAGTCAGTTTGAAAATTGGAATTCAAACTTTGACTGACTGTGCAGGGTGGAAAATATAACGGATTTTAGCGAAACCAAAAATATTTAAATCTGTTAGTCAATACCTTTCTAACGAATCTGAAAAATCGAAGTTTCATAACGGGAATCAAAAGTTATGGCCGAATGAATTTTCAGAAGAGTCGGTATATAGAATATATAGCCCTGGAAAATTGATATTTTACATACGACCTCGGAATTCGACGAAACCACTTTTGTTGGGTCCGGAATGTCAAACTATTGCTAGGTTTCAAATTTCATAATTTTTGAAGCTAGTATGTGAGCGTGGCAAAAGAAAATGTGTTTGGTCGATTTCTGTTAAATTAGATCGACCAGAAAATGACCATTTTTCAAACGACCTCAGAATTCGACGAAACTAGTTTTGTTGGGACCGTAGCGTCAAAACATAGCTAGATTTATTTTTCTGGAATTTTTCGAATCATTTTGTGGCCCTGGGAAATTGAAATGTGCGTTCAGAGTTAAAAATTAAATGTTTTATACTTTAATTTGAAAAATAACTGATTGTAACAGTCGAATTGGCCTACGAAACATATCCCATTTTGTCCGGAATGGGGGTATTTAGCTAGGGGCGACAGTCGTTGGGTTTAAAAAGGAGTTCGTTTGAGAAAACACTATTTAAAAATTTTAATATAGTCCTCGGCCAATCATATTTCTCCATTCATAAATAATAATAAAAAATTATCAGAAACCCCCCCCCCTCCGACCCCGACTTCGACGACGGAAAAGCTTCCCCCCCTTCCTTGGCGATTACCGATCGCCACAGCCCTAATTAGCTCCTCCCCCAGTTCAACTTTTTGTAGCTCTCCTTCCCCTCTTCAAATCCATATAAGGAGCTCCCCCTATCGTTGCTTCTACGTCGAGATATCCCCTTCCAAAGTTCCGACCTTTAAACCGCCGCCGCCGCCGATCTGGACCACCGAACGCCACCAAACCACCGTGCGCCTGTAGCCCTCTCGAACCTCTTCCACGTCCAACTCGCCAATCGTCCCCTCGTGCCCCGGTTCTCGCAAAAACTGTAAACCTAGTTTTGAAGCTTCGTGAAAGTGAGTTTTTCTTTGATCTTTACACTTTGAAAAATCATACCTTTTTGGTGTGTTGACGAAATTCGATGAAATAGGAAACATCGAGACCGCAAGGAAGCTCTCTACCCAATAGAAGAAGCTGCGGATTTTTCTGACATCGTATCGATTTTTAGCGCTCAGAAAACCAAAGTGAGAAATCTAAATTAACGTGAAATTGAATGGAAAATGTCGTGTATAATTTATATTAGCGAAATATAAATTACATACGTGTTGTATACCTCATGTACATGCGTAGTGTAAGATATATAAGCGAAGTATGAATTTTTACATGCATAGAATAATTGATATATGTGTTGAAATGCTAGTGAAATATAGCAAATATATATATTATATATATATATACTCCCCTCGTCCACAAACCATGGACGATATTTATTGTGGTGAATTGGTGTGAAATATTGGATGAAAAATACGAATGGTTGAATAATTGTTTGTGGTTGACATTGTTTGGTTGTGGTTGAAAAATACCCATTGGTGATTGAAATGAATTGGAAATATTTGTGGAAATAAAAATAAACATGCCGCTTGCGTGCGAATTAGATGCATGAATCCCCATTGTCAAAAACCGCGAGGTTTTAAGGTAGAGCGAGGAGCCGTACTAGGGACGGTGCCGGTTTTAACTACCCTGCCGTTATGCTGCCGAAATTTTGAATAATCTTTGTGTGTTAGAATTATTTTCATATGTTGAAATTATTTTCATGCATAGAAATTAAAGCCATATATTGAAACTATATCCATGTGTGGAAATGCTTGTTTGTTGAAAAGTGTTGTGTGAAAATTAGATTCATTTGTGAATGAATGAAGTGTTTAAACAATAAAAATCACATTTTTATATATATATGAAGTATGAAAAAATATTCACCTTATATAAATAGTTTCAACAATAAAAATCCCATCTTTCTAATATGAACAACATAAATAAAATGTCCATGTGTGGAAATGCTCATTTGTTGAGAAGTGTGAGTGGTGGAAAAGTTCATGTGTTGAATAAAAAGATCGAACAATAAAAATTACATTTTTATTGAAACTATGAAGTGCTGAAACATCTATTTGTCGAATAAATATTTTAAATGATAAAAATATCATTTTTATCATATGTGTGATATGCTAAAGATATGCGGACGTTGAAATAAATATTTGTGATAGAAATATTATTTTTAACATGCATGGGAACTAAATAAAATAGTCATGTGTTGAAATCTATTTTAGTTTGCCAAAATTATCATCTTTGAAATGTGAAGTGTTAAAAATAGCCACTTGTTCAAATAAACGTGCATGAGTTGAAATATACATTAACTAGCTAATGATATGATTTTAGCCTATGCATGCAACATTAGAATGAATGGTGTTTTTAAACCAAAGCAAATCAAATATGAAATTGAATGGAAAATGATAAATGTTAGAAATTGTATATATGTACATGCATATCTATTGAGCAGGTTAAAGCAAAAGGGGCTAGAGAAGAGAAGTAGAATTTTGTGCCCGACAAATAGGTACACATTTACCGCTTTGTTTGGGTGATGATTTTATGAGCCTATTGGCCAGCCACTTGGCTTTTTCTTTTTCTTTTTGATATGAGACGCCCGTGTGGCTATTTGGGAATTTTCCCAGACCCTCCCGTACAAAGGAGGTTATGGCGAAATTTTCCAAAATTTAAAGGCGTTAGTGAAATAATTGAAGTGGAAACGATATAGGAATTTTTGAATGAACTATATTTATATAAATATATAAATATAAATAGAATTAAAGCGAAACGTGGCCGTGCAGTTCGTGTTTTGAAACCGTGATTTCAAATGACAAGTGCGGGAAATCCGACCATTGGATTTTCCCGAAACCGCAACCGTTGGGTTCGCCTTGGAAATACCTTTCCAACGGCACCAACTTTGTAAAGATCCGACGGTTGGATTGTCTGGAATGTTTAATTCAAAACTGAAGAAAAACAGCGCCAGAAACGAATATATTTATATATATATATATATATATAAATATAATTAAATTAAATCGAATAACGACGCTGCAGTTCGTAAATTGAAATCGTAACTTCAAATGGTTAGTGTGGAAGATCCGACCGTCGAATTTTCCCAAAACTGAAACCGTTGGATTCGTTTTGAAATGACCTTCCTAATGATGTAAAATTTGTGAAGATCCAACGGTTAGATTTTCAGATATGTGTAAAACAAAATTAGTGAAAAGCAGCGCCAGTGCGTCGACACGTCCTGAAACGTCGTTTAATTAAATATGGCCGTTTTAAATTAAATAAAAATGGCGATATATCGTTATAAAATACTATTGACGATATAGAGTGGAAATAAACCAATTTTGTTGTGTTTGCTTGATATGTGATGGTGGAATGTATTTGACATGAAAATTATAACTAAATAACTGAAATGTGAATGTTGAATAGTCCAACCATGTGAATAATTGGTTTGAAAATCTAGATATATGTGGGTTATTTGAAAAGGCCAAGTTTATCTCATTTCAAATAATCGATCGACGTTGAGAAGTCGAAGAGTCGAAGACGGTTGAAGACCGACGATCTCCACATTGGATGGATGGGCGCTACTGATGCTCGTGATTGGAGTAGCTACCATGAAGGAATTGACGTAGTAGCCATCCAAACATACTGTTGATTGTACGGGTATGCGAGGAATTGGTGCCTCCGGTTTCGTCCAGACCCAGAACGGACTTGTAAATGGACTGTGTGTCTGACATTGGATTTTGTTCTGTGTTGATTGATCTCTGTTAAAGATATATCTATTTGGCGGCGGAGAATTTATTCTCTTGCTTAACGCCCTTTTCTGAGACGTACGAGCTCAGAGGTTATGTATTGACAGAAATCAGTCGCATGGAGTGGATTGCCTGTGTGGCACGCCTAAGTGGCATATGATCAAGGCTTCTGTTGCAAAGCAAAGTCTTGTGGTTGATGATCAAATCATGGTCTGTGTGACGTAGCTTTGTGTATAACGTGAATTCGCGAGCCACACACCCCGCTATGAGTCAAAAACAGGAGAAGGGCCCAAGGAGTGCATGACGTTTCTTTCTAGCTATGGTGGTGTCAGTGACCTCCCAGCCCTGACATTTATATCTACTTTTCACCTGTGTGGTTGTTGGAATACGAGGCGCCTCGATTATAGGTCTGTAAGGACCGGGAAACGTGTGTTCAGGAATTGCCAATCCTCAAAAGTAAGAGAGGACCGGCCTTGGAGGATCCAAGGGATTGCTGTGTGCGGTCCCGAGGCATTTGCTAGAGTGTCTCGAATCGGAGAGGAGCTTTCCCCTTGCCTCGACTCATTAAGGAATCCAATTTCCAATACGAAATATGCGGATGTGATTGTATTACTAGTATGGCGACATAGTAGATGGTAGCTATGCCGCCTAGGATTGATATTTATGATTGAATTGCTTTTGAAACATATATGCACTAGTAATAATATCGAACACCTTTGTTTTATTCGTATGAAGCATCTTTGGCCATTATAAGGTAAAAACTCTATCCTTCGGCTTGCGTTGCATTGTGTGATGGGACCTGGGTCTTATAATGGCTTCATTTTATAAAAAGCATTGTGTTGATTTAATCATTTATTTTATTTCATGCACTAGCACTCATTGGAGTAAACCCGTTCCACGAAAGTGGCGTGGTCCTTTGATTTTCCTTATTATTGTTGTTAATAAGTTGAGTAGATTTCTCATACCAGTCCCATGACTGACTCGTAGTTTGTTTCACCTTGCAAACTCGGGTGCCCTCATTTTCACACGGGCAGCCTAGTTACAGGTTTCTGACGCACCTTTTGGCTCATGGCGAGGCTTGACTACACTGTGCTGACTTGGATTTTCTCCGCCATTATTGTATCTATATTATGATTCCGCCATTGGCGATGTAGACTGATATTCCTTTTGTGTACTCTTTATGTATGATTCCGCCTCAGGCGATGGTGACTGATTATGTATCATTATGCACTAAGTTGTATCATGTACTGTGCTTCTCTGATGTGATGATATCTATATGATTCCGCTGTCATATGTGTGTAAATTATTCTATTTTCTGTTTATGACATTATCTGTGATCTGCTAATGATGATTAATGTGTTATATTCCAATGATTATCCTTAACACCGTGTCACGGGGTTTTGGGATCATCACACTTGGCCTCTTTAACTAAACAAACTAACGAATGGTTAGTTAAACTTCTAAATCTTTCAATCTTAGGAAAACATTTCACTTTTTTCTTATTTAATATAAGAATATTCAATTATCATTTCCCTTCTACTTTATTAACTTCTCATTGTAAATTGGTAAGTGAATAAGTAACTAAGTATACAACCACGAAGGCCGAAACCAACATCAGATTGACACCTCGAAAGTTACTTGACTCGACCAACATACAACGGGTTCCAATTTCTTAAAAAGACCACATCCTATTCCTTCTGAAATCATTTCTCATAACAATATTATTATAGATTATGAATTCCTTATTATATACGAAATCAACAATCTTTATAATTAAAATTTATGTTTATCAATAACTTAGCCATTTATGTTTATTTAGCTTAACCTCTCTTTTACAACTTCGTTTATAAAACTCGGGTTTTACTACAAAAATCCGATAATAACTCTTTTCAAAATTCAACCAGATTTCATTTCAAACATGATTACTTACTTAAATGAATTTCATTTAAATAGTAGTTACTTAAATTATTATTAATTGAAATAATAATTTAATTCAACATTAACTATGGTAGAAGTAGTTAAATTTCTTTATTAACTAAAATAAATAGTAAATTTCTTTTTATAATCTTATTAAAATTAAAATAAACATTCATTAAGCTATTTCACTAGATTAATCAGAAATAGATTAACCATTTAACCAATTAAAATAGTAGACTTAGTCAACTCAAACCAAGGTTAACACGTTAACAAATCTGAAATAGTCCTTCCTTTAAATTAATTAACGAAATAATTAATTTAAATAAATCCATTTAATTGTCTCTTGGAAATAATTAATCCAACTTTTAACCCTTAGGTTAATTTCTACTCATTTGTTTATAAATCTTATTAACATAATACTTAAGTGTTTGCTTTATAAATCCATTTAATTATAACTTATAACTTAAATAATAAATATTTATTTTCTTTTAATAAACTTTTTTCAAAATAATAGATTTCAACATCTATATTCAGTTATAAAATAAATTGTATAACTTCATTTCTGTCGATTCAGCTGGCAGTAAATCAACATTTATAAAATGATCAATTTTTAAGTCATCTGCTGCTAATTACCCAACTAATATTGCCCATTGGTTAATAATAAAACATCCACTGAATTTCAATTCAACAGTTAACAACCAAATCAATCATCTAATCAGATTAGTTAAATAGTTCATACAATTATAATATGAAAATAAACAATAAATTTGAGGAATCCTGTTGGATCCCTCCAATTTGTTTTTCTCTACATCCAAATAAGTTAACTCAAATAAATACAACAATATAATTATCATCTCGATAAACAAAAAAAACAGTCCAACTAATAATTTTAACAATTAACTAATAACAGCAATATAAGCATCACTCTATTAATTTTATACGTTTATATTATTGTAAACGTGAACAACAAGGTAAGTTACCTTAATTGGTTACAATCGTTAAAATAATGATCGATTTAAATTAAATTAAACGAACATTTAAATCAACCAATTCATCCAGTATATAAATATCTAGCATACAACAAACAATTATTAACCATAGCACAAATTAAAACCTGACTTATATAAAATATAGGTGGGTCAAGACTGAGGGAGTTATAATCACTTTGACTCCATTTATCATTGTAGCGGTTCAGTTACAGTTAAGTCAAACAAAGTTTAATTTAGCTGTAAATTCCAGCAGTCTCCATCTCTACCCAAAATAGTTACATAATGTTGTGTTGTTCGATACGGTTCCAACGTTTCTGGTTGGTCCATCTCTGTTTATACAATAAAAAGTTATTCATGTTTTATTATACATGATTTAGTTAAATAGTTAACCCCAATTATATAATTATTAAAACTAATTACTTTGATTTCAATTTAACAGCCCGAACTTAAATTTTTCTGCTATCGTTCAAAATGCCATTTTCATTCTTGTACTGCCCTTGTTCAACATACCCAGCACAATGTATTTACCATTTCGTTCAACTATTATCTTGGTTATTATTTTAAAATATAATGGGCCTGATCCATTTCGATCATCACTACTGCATCGTTCGTTTCACACAAAAAATACTCTATGCCTTCTATTCACAAAAAAAATCGACATCTCACAAATGAAACAGCCCGATCCAAAACTTTTTCTCTTCGTTCTGCACTTCATACACATGATGCCATCTTCAAATCACTGCACTATTCACCGATGATTGGACCTTCATCCACTGCTACTGGAAGTCGCGGCCCACGGGCCTCTGCCAATACCGTGAGCACTGCCTCAACTGACTTTGTCGTTTACCTCCAGTAGTCTACGAATGTTGTTGCTTCTTCGTTTAATATTTGGCCACCACAGTACGTAAAAATGGATTATAGTCGTTCAACTTGAAGGCCTCACAGAGCTTAACAATAATGTAGTTAAGAGCTTTTGGTATAGATGACAATTTTGAAAGATTGGAGGAAGAAACACGGCTTATTTCCAGACATTGATTTTAAGGTAGACGCGTCATGTTTAGAGGGTTGACCATGTGCACGTTTTTTACTCAGATAATTTAAGGTATTTGGTGTATTTATAGTTAGGATTTTAATATAATATTATTAAATGAAACTTAACTGCGAATTATTACATCAAGAAACCACATACGATCTCCAATCAAAATAAAATTGTAATCCTAACACAAAATAATATTCCGGATCCGATGGAATAGGTTTCGTCAAATCCCGAGATCGTTTGTAAAAATCCCTTTATAATTCACAGTGTGAATCAACATACATTTAAATTGCGTAAGATCATAAAATAAATCCAATTAACCTATAATTTGAAATGTAGCAATAATTAATTACAACGGATTTAATGAAATTAATTTTGTTAAAATCCGAGTTCGTTTGAAAATCAATTATTCTTTAATTTCATATTAAATCGATAAAACAATAAAAATCTAGGCCTTTACCATTCATACAATCAAGCGGTAAGTCCTATCGATATGAAAATCAAAATCCTACAATAACTAACTAATACGGTTCCAACAGCACAAGCTTCGTCACATTTCGAAACTGTTCTCCTAGAATGATATTTTACACGTAAAAAGATGCTATTTTGGACATCAAAATACATTGTCTCCAAAAATAACGAACTATGTACCTATCCTGACTCTAAACGTCAATACGAATTTAATGGAGTTGGTTTCGTATCTTAATTCGATCGTTTTCTCAAGTTGTACACAAATACTCATCCATTTAAATTATATTCATTTAATTGCACGCATTGTTGGCTATTGTTGTAGCATACGATATTGGATTGACACAAAATTGGGTTTCGTACCAAAATTTAACGTTACGGGTTCAATGAAACTCTTTTCATCTAAAACCAATGCCGTCTGCAAAATAGCCATTCTCAAGGCTTATATAAATGTAAATATATTATAAATAAATTCCAAAATAAGCTAAGTAAATAATAATAAATTATTATTATTGTGTATTTATCAAAATGGAATATAGATTCAACTATAAACCAAAATCGATTTTTCAATTCAATATTTAAAACTCAAAGACATTATGGAGAATGAGATGGCTTTCCCAGATGAAATGAAATATTGATTCATGTAATAGAGGAAAGATTTCTCATTCCTTAGCCGTAAAGATATGTGGCCATGAAAAGGAGATTAAGTGGAACAGAATTGGCCGGGTGGTAGATTCGTGGAAACACTTGTTTATTCCATATTTTGGAATGGCGAAAGCACTCTGATGGGTCGACGCTGACACTGAGAGACGAAAGCTAGTGGAGCAAATGGGATTAGATATCCTTGTAGTCCTAGCCGTAAATGAAGGGTACTAGACGCTGCGTGTATCGACTAGTGCGGTGTTGTAGCTAATGCGTTAAGTATCCCGCCTAGGGAATACGTTTGCAAGAATGAAACTCAAAGGAATTGACGGGTCCAGTTAAATGATATCCAAATTCATATAAAAATCCTTTTTAAATTTATCAGATAAACTTATAGTTTATAAACGATTTCATAGCGGCTATTTGAAAATTTTATTTGGACATAACTAACCATCTATAATATGAAATCTCGAATTTTCTCTTTCATTAGAGAATAATAATCAAATAGATTCAGACAATTCTTGTTTCAAAGAATTTTGACTTATTATGGAGTCTGTGTTTTCAATTAAAGTGCAAAACAAAATATTATGAACTACAGCGACGTTACAAACTCGTTTATAATTAAATATAAATTATAATTCAACTTTGTTTAATAAACGAATTCTATTTTATAAATCGATTAATAATTCATAATCAATATTTAAAATAATAAAATAAATTAAATACTTGACTACTAAAAATACGGGATGTTACACTATGGTTGTCAGACATCTCAAGAGATTGAGAAAATTCAAACCATGAAAGAACAAGCAAAAAGCTAACAAATACGGAAACTCTGACAATCCAAATAAGGTATTAATCTATTCAAATGCAAGAAGCTTGGGCATATCAAATCAAATTGCCCACTGCTTCAAAACGAAAAAGGAAACAAAAAGAAGAAGAAAGCTTTTGCAACAACATAGGACGATGACGAAGGAGAAGAAGTTTCTGACAACAGTGAGGAAGAGGCTAATCTACGTTTTATGGCATAATCAGTTTCAGAAGACAGAAGAGAAGACTCTAGTGAGGTATACAGTTACAAAGATTTACTTTAGATGTGTCAAAATCTTACTGAAACTATTGATGCTCCAGAATTAAAACTGAAGAAATTAAAATCTGATAGAGTGAAGCTATTTTACGATAATAATAAGTTAGAATCTAAACTTGAAAAAGTTTCAAATATTCAAAACCTAGAATGTGAAAAGTGTAACCTTTTGAATCTAGAGCTATCAAAACTCAAGTCAAACATAAAAGATCTTGAAAAGGAAAATTTGAGTCTGAAAGATAATGATGACATTAAAAGGAAGAATTACATAAACAGATGCACCTCACTTGTGACTTAGAACATGTCACTTATAACCAAAGTCCAAGATCTTGAGATTACTCTGAATAAGTTTTCAATAAGTGAAACATCTTTTAAAATGTTGTAAGGAAATTAGTTGTTCGCTAACAATAGAAATGGACTGGGTTTTGGAAAGACACAGAATAATGTAAACTGTAATGTTAAAGGTAGGAGTGTCTTTCCTAAGTGTATGTAATATGGAGAAATTGGACATAGTTTTGAATATTGTAAGAATAGGAACAAGAACAAGAAATTTACTCAAGTATGGATTCCTAAGCATTTGGTAAGCAATTATCATAACTACTGGAACACAAATAAAAAGTCAAAACAAATCTAGGTTCCAAAAGGTTCTTTTATCCATAATGCTTCAGTTACTAATGCTCTTGGACCTAAGAGCTTCTCTAGGTCATTCCCTTATTTTGTTGTGTAAGTATGTTGGCGGTATAAGGAGCAACAAAAAAGGTATTTGGACTTGGGTAGCTCCAAACATATGACAATAGACAAGTCAATGTTCCTTAGCCTAGAAAAGTATAAAGATGGAAGTGTGGCATTGGACGACAATAGCACATGTGAACTAAAATTCTTCCTCGGATACTGTTGACATCAAAAGTTGGTCTAATGACAATCAACCCCGAAAGTATGTAGTCTACACACAAATCACAGAGTATTCTCACAGTTTCAATCACAGAATGCAAGAAAATAAATAAATAAATAAATAAGGAGCACACAACTTTTATAGTGGTTCGACTTAATCCAAGCCTACATCCACTTTATAATCTTTGTTTATAATTCTGATTGCAGGTTATAGTTGCTTTTGTTGGAATAAAGTGGAGAAAGAAATGATTTATACACAAAATCCTTGTGTCTTTGCATGATTGGATCGGCCTATGTGATAACTGAATTTACTATTTTTATATAAGATCTCAAATGCCAGAGATTCCAAAAAAGGATCCCTTTCTATTTCTGGAATGGCCTATTTATAGGAAAAAACTCAGGTCGATCAGCCATGCAGCAGCCATCTGGTATTGGTTTGGCCATATATTATTCGATCCAAAAAAGTAGTTGTGGGCGATGGGACCTAGTCACCTGCTGGGGAATAGTTCTTATTGAAAATTGAGGCACACGTGTGCCTTGAAACTTGGAGTTGGCAAAAGAGAATAGTTCAAGTTTGACCAATAAAGTAGCTTTGAGAATCAGGCTTTGTTGTGTAGCATAGGTAATCAAATCAATGTATCGGATTGATCGATCTGATCCTTGAACACCGAACCATGTTGAAGAAAAATGCTTCCACTTGAAATATAATCGATATGGGTCGAACCAAGTTCTGGTCGACCCAGACGAAGGTCGATATCAGAGGTGAAACGCCAATCCTTAGCGAAAATTTTGACTTATAACGACTTTTACCAAAAAGATAGTCAACACTCTTCACCCCAAAACAAATCTTCTCTGATATGGAAGATGTGTTCTGGATAATTCGAGAAATCCATAATCCATAGAAATCCAATGTGAGATGAAGTCCAGGATACTACGACCGCCGGATCGTATCAATAATGAAAACCTATGATCGAACAAGACCATATTATAAGAAGGACAGAAAACCGATGATCTCTTAGGATCGTATTAAGGACAGAATAAATTATACAAGACCAGAGCTTCGCCGGATCGACCCAATCGTGGACGTCACCCAAATCTACAAAAGAAGGCAAGCGAACTAATGCTTCAAATCCTGACAGCCCTGCTTAGCGTTTTTGAGCATAAACCATGCTGGGATGCTAGTTTTGAGTATCAACCATACTCAAGGTATAATCCATACTATAAAAGTGAGTATAAACCATACTTGTGGTATAATCCATACCATAAGAGTGAGTATAAACGATACTTATGGTATAATCTATACCATAAGAGTGAGTGTAAACCATACTCATGGTATAATCCGTACCATAAGAGTGGGGCATGTTCGCCATATCCTGACGACTGGATTGTGTGCCTATGTATTAGTTAGGCATACCTGAGGTATAGGGACAAGTATAAGCCATACTCAGGATTAGATTAAGAACCTTGCCATATATTGGAAAGATACTATGTTGGTCAAACATAATCCATGCTTGATAAATAAATTTTATTAATGCCTAAAATTATTACATAATCAAAAAAATCTGATTGGCTTATGATTGAATCGAGAGCACGTCATGGGATTAAATCCTAACCCTATACATTTGCGCTTCAATATAACTTTTTATTTGTAGGACGGCTGTATTGCCGAGAACGTGGTATGTTCGAGGGTTAAAGCCTAATCCCGTACATACAAGAGTTGACATAGCCATTCTAAAGCTTAAAGCAACAGAAATGCACCTCTTATATCCTAGGAAATGTAGTAAATCCATGATGATATAATCCAGATCAGTTGATGATAATGTCACAGTTGCTTGGTTGAGGATCCTTCCCATTACGAGGAGTGTAGGAACTGTTTTGAGGAGCATGGAGTAGTGGTGGCGGTGCAGATTCCGCATATTTATTAACATATTTGGGTTGTCCTCCATGCCTAATTCTTTCTTCAATGAGATCACATAAGTGTCTACAGTCATTGGTGCCTTGACCTGCCATATCGTGAAACATGCAGTACTTTCTAGACTCGAGCTCTTTCTGAGTAAGCTTCCTCCTGGGAGGTTTAGGAAAACGCAAGGTCCCTCGTACACTGAGGTATATGTCTAGTAGTGTGGAATTGAGCTCGGTATATCTGTCATGTTTAGGCTCTCTCCGGTACTGTACATTCCTATCATTTTTCTCCGGAGCCTTTCCTTTTCCTTTATTCTAAGCAGTATTGGATGGGCCTCCATCCTTTACAGAAAGTACATCGAAACTTGACGTTAGCATCTTCTTGCCAAAGGAACCTATCCTCCTTAAAGTAGAAATCGCCAATGTATCTAAGGGGATTGCTTTGAAGGGAGATTTTGAAATCCGTTCTATCCAAAATACCAGCCACGGCAACCATGAGCACCGTAGATGGATTCGGTCAGTGTACGGATGCTACGGCTCAGATATATGAACCCTGAATTGCTCGATAAAGTGGGTGACCAACATGTTCCAGCTGTTGGTCGACTCAGATGTTAGTTGTCAGAACCATATGGCAGCAATGTCAGTCAAATAAAAAGGCAAGCATTTATCCATGACATTGACCGATTCTAATATTACTTCTATATGATGCATGTAGTGCGTGAGATGTATAATACAATTTGTCTTGCCTTGTACGACTCCAGATCTGGAAGTTTGAAGTCAGGTAGATTGCGAGAGTTCCTGATTTCCTACATGAAAGGGCTGCAATGGACGTTATCCACGTCTTGTTGAGAAGAGGCGCCTCGGGGGAAGCATTTAATGATGTTGGCAATTTGGTTACCGTCCCTGAGATGTCATTTCCACGAATCCAATTCTACGCCCGTGGCTTCAATGTGAAGCTCAGTCGATGGTGGAAGCATGCTCTATGTTCTTGGGTTCAGTTCGGTGTGGCCTACAAGTGATGGTAAAGGTGGTCCCCATCCTCAGTTGTTGGTGCCAGATTGACCGGGACCCCCAGATTGGCATGCATATTAGGCTGAACCATAAACATGTTGGTCATATCAAACTGACCTAAATAGCATTTCCCGTTCTTGGTTCAGCTCCGCCCCAGCCAGGGCGACGTAAGAGCGGTTAAAGTAATGTTTGCCTCCGTCACCTAACAGATGTTGTGGTATTGCAGTTTTGGAGAGATGGAGGGTTGCAGTCTCTAGTTGTATTTAGGTCGTCGTGCGGATAAGGTCGAGTCGGAGGCTTCATAAGACGGGTTTATGGTAAGATGTCGGGTAAAACCAGATGTTGCAATGAAACCATGCTCTGGTCGATCTGAAGGTTGGATCGATCAATCTGGCCCGAGATTCGATCGATCTAGGAGTTGAGTCGAACCAGATGGTGGCATAGCAATAGACTGATATGGTGCTTGGATTTCATTGGTTCGAAATGTAGTTGCTGCCCCAGCTTCGCCTGTTACAAGGACTGATGCTTGGTTACTCGGCATTCCTTCCATCCGAGCGAAGAAACTATTCATCATTTCCTGCTGTTTTTTGGGGAGTTCATCTTGCTGTGCCATCTGTGCTCTAAGTTCGGCTATAACTCCATCCATCTCGTCCCTAGCCAAGAATTGGGATTGTTCTTCATGGGAAAAACCCTCTTGGCTTGCCTATGTTGCGCCAGTGGTGCCGGCGACTTGAGTGTGGGAAGGTGTTCAATCCTTCTTTTGTTTCACCATCATTACTTCAGCACATAGCAATCTAATTCATTTCAAGCTTAGAAATTGCTGAACGTGGTTGTCGGCGCCTCCTCTTCCTAGCATACCAAAGTGTTAACGTCAAAAGTTGGTATTATGATGATCAACCCCCAAAGTATGTAGTCTACACAAAAATCACATAGATTCTCACAGTTTCAATCACAGAATGCAAGAAAATAACTAAGTACGGGAGCATACAACAACTTTTATAGTGGTTCGGCTTAATCCAAGCCTATGTCCATTTTATAATCTTTGTTTATACTGCTGATTGCAAGTTACAGTTGCTTTTGTTGGAAGAAAGTGGAGAAAGACATGGTTTATACACAAAATCCTTATGTCTTTGCGTGATTTGATTGGCCTATGTGATAAACGAATTGACTATTTTTAGATAAGATCTCCAATGCCAGAGATTCCGAAAAAGGATTCCTTTCTATTTCTCGAATGGCATATTTTTAGGCAAAAACTCAGGTCGATCTGTGTGCCACGCGGCAACCATTCGGTATTGGTTCGACCACGTGATATTCGATCCAAAAAAGTAATTGTAGGCATCAGGATCTTGTCTCCTGCTGGGGAATAGATATTCTCTAAAATTAAGGCACATATGTGCCTTGAAACTTGAAGCTAGGGAGAGAGGATAGGTCAAGTTTGACCAATAAAGAAGCCTTAAGGATTGGGCTTTGTTGTGTAGCGTAGAGAATTCGATCGATATATCTGGGATCGATTTACTGGATTGATCGATTCGATTCCTGAACTCTGAACCATGTTGAAGAAGGTTGCTTCCTCTTGAAATAAATCGATATGGGTCGAACCAAGTTCTGGTCGACCCAGACGAAGGTCGATATCGGAGGTGAAATGCCAATCCTTAACGAAATTTTTGACCTTTTATGGCTTTTGCCAAAAAGCTGGTCAATAGATACCAAAGCAAGCAAAATAGCAAAAGGATTTTCATCTATCAAACAAAGTACGTGATGGAGTTGCTGAAAAGGTTTGGACTTGAAAATGCAAAGACAATGAAAACACCAATGAGCCCGACAACCAAGCTTGACGAAGATGAAAAAGGACTTGATATTGATCAGAAAAAATATCGCAAGATAATCAATTCACTTCTCTATCTCTTTGCTTCTAGACCAGATATAATGTTTTTATCTGTTTTTGTGCTCGTTTTCAATCTAATCAGACAGAATCCCATTGAAAAGCCACCAAACGAATTTTGAGATATTTGCTACACACAAAAAAACTTGTTTTGTGGTACCTCTCTTGTGATAATTTTGGTTTAGTTAGGTTTCAAATGCTGATTATGTTGGTTCACTCACTGATAGGGAAAGCACTAGTGGAACTTGGTTCATGTTGGGACACTCTCTAGTTTCATGGTCGAGTCGAAAACAAAATTGTGTTGCATTGTCCACCATTGAAGTTGAATATATTGCTTAGAAAGTTGTTGTACACAGAATTTATGGATGATGCAAACTCTCTTGGATTTTGGCCTAATCTATAAACAAGTACCATTGAAATGTGACAGTAAGAGTGCAATAGATTTATCAAATAACCCTGACTATCATTCATGCACAAAACACATTGATGTGAGACACCATTTCATTAGAGATCACAATTTTAGAGAGGTCATTTGTATTGAATTTATTCCAACTGAATCTCAACTTGCTGACATTTTTACAAAACCCCTTCATGAAGATAGATTTTTTTTATTACGCCTGGATTTGGGGATTTAGAAATTGATTAACCCCTCTGCATTTGGATTAAAATATTCTTGGATGTTTTGTTCTCTAATTTATTATCTAACAATGGATACCATGAAAAAAAGTATAGTTTTTGTTAAAGATTTTGATGAAAATGTGACAATATTATTTTTCAAAACAAGAGATAGTTGAAACTGTTTCAAAAATCCTGGTATGGTTGAGTATATTTCATAATATGATTAATTTAGAAATTGATTTCACGACCATTTCTGTCTCTACCGTATTTCTGTCATCCATTATGGTTTTATATAATAAGGGGATTTTTATATAATATGTGTTACTCTAACCTCATTTAAAAAAACTAGATACGGTTATGCATGGTTAAGAACACTTATAATTTAAGTTGCAACTGACCACATATAAAGTATTTATGGTTATGCGTGGTTAGTGTGCTCTTAAAATGAGAATGAAAAATAAAAAAGGGAAAATAAAATAAGAGCAAAAAAAGGAATAAAAATAAATTTTATATATGAAATCCTCCTTATTATATAATAATCAACCTTTCAATCCATCCTACGATTTGTGAAGTGTGTTTATATTTTATCAAATATTATGATTTTTTGTTTGGTTGTTTGGGGTTGCCATATTTGATCTTGTCACTTGATCTGAATTTATAGTTGTAGTCCGAATCCATTGCTATTTTCTAACTTTGCCTATTTTTTAATGATAATGAAAGGGGGAGAAGCATTAAGATTTTGAGAATTGTGCAAACGTCTTTAGAATTTTTTTCAGATTTACTAAGTGTTTAATAGATTTTTATATTTCTCAAATTTGATAAAAAAAAAAATTAAGTGTGCTTTCGGTTATAGGGGGAGTTCAGTTACATGGGGGGCATACATATTAGGGGAGTTCTCATATTTCACAGTCAAACACGTTTATTATATTCAAAATCTTAAGTGTATGTTTGTCATCATCAAAAGGGGAGATTGTTATATATATGAATTTTTATTTGATGATAACAAACATATATTATTCTACAAATGCGTTTGTATTTGTACTATTCTATATTTCATCTCATACATGAATAAATATCAATATTGAATGATAATACTACTCCATATATTTCAAATATTGAAACAATATTAATTATTCAATAAAATATTTTATTACTAACATTCAATATAGTACATCTTTCAAAACTCACTTCCTACATTCAGTTGTCATATTCATTTACATTTTTTTCCTATCTACGATTCACTCATTTCACTCAGTCATATACATACACTCTCTCACATGCATTCACTCACATTAACTGAATCTTCATATGCTTCAGATCTTATCCAATCACCTGCAAACCTATCACAGAAACACACATAGTAAACTGGAACAAAAAAGAATTTACTGTAGAAAAATATAAACTTATTTTAACTTTTATATGCCTCAGAATTTTAGTGTGTTTCTCATCTTATTTCTAGACTTGGCCTGATATATATATATATATATATATATATATATATGTGTGTGTGTGTGTGTGTGTGTGTGTGTGTGTGTGTGTGTGTGTGCGTGTGTGTTATTTGGGCATATGCATATATGGGTGACATAGCCAGTGCAATTCAGCAATAATACATTATGCAAAAGTATGCAGCAGTGAAGGTCTGTAACACCCCGCATTTTATGACAATTAAATAATGCATATGTGTGTGTGTATATATATTAACATACATAAACGTATATATGAAGAATAAAATAAAGATAATATGTGATTGCATACATGTACTGAAAAAGAAGAAAAGATTAATGCATCAATATTAAAAGAGAAATAAAAGAAAAAGATTCATGCAATGGGTTAAATGAGATATTGTAACAAACATGAAAAAGAGAAGTAAGAAGATAACAATAATTACCATTGTTCTAAGCCTTGTTAACAATAGCCTTAGTAGTCCAGTTGGTTAGAGCCTGTGGCTTGCATACAAGAGGTACAGAGTTCGATCCCCGCTGGCGTCATATTTTTGTTTTAGGGGAACGGCTAAAATTAACACATGTTCTAAAGAGAAAATATGTATAAATGCACATATAAGGAAAAATTTACATATAAGGAAGTAAAGAAAAAATATGTATATATATGTATATATGTACAGAAATATATATATATATATACAAGAGATAAAGTTGAAGATAAGGCTGCAATCACAAAAATATGGTGAGAATCAAATAACGGTGCAACACCGTTTGAATTTTGAAAACGAAACAAAAGTCGTGCGTATATATATATGTGTAAAATGGCCATTAGAAGATGTATACGTATAAGATGATTATATGTGAATATAACAGTTAAATAAATTCCAGAAATTCAAACATTTGAAAATCAAATTTCTGAACCAAAACAGCTCGTGGGACCCATAGAGGGGTCGACAACCCCCAGATCTGGGCAAATTCATCAACGTATCTGGACTATTTTCTTAACTGGGTTCAATGCTGACTCAGTGCTGCGTGTACGATAAGATATTGAACACCTATAAATAGGCTAGCAGAGCCTAGCCTAAATCCCATATTCTCTGAAACAACGTCTAATGTAACAACCCGGAAAATCTGAACCAATTTAAAAATTTTAATTAGTCTATTTTAGTGAATTTTGAATATTTAAAATAAATTATTTTGAATAATAATGACCAAAAGTCTATTTGAATCGATGTTGGAAAATAAATATATTTATTTTAATTATAAAACAAGGCCTGAAATGGCGTGGCAATTTGAAAATTTGAATTCGAATTTGACTGACTGTACAGGATGAAAAATTAAACGACCTTTAGTGAAACCAAAAATATTTAAATCTGTTTACGAGTATCTTTCTAACGAATCTGAAAAATCGAAGTTTCATAGCGGGAATCAAAAGTTATGACCAAACAAATTTTCAGAAAGGTCGCTATAGGTTTATATAGCCCTTGAAAATAGACATTTTGCAAACGACCTTCGTTTTTTATGAAACCACTTTTGTTGGATCTGGAATGCAAATTATTGCTAAATTCCAAATTCCATAATTTTTGGAGTTAATATGTGTGCGTGGCAAAGGAAAATGTGTTTGGTTAATTTCAGTCAATTTGGATCGACTAGAAAATAACCATTTTTCAAACGGTCTCCAAATTCGATGATACTAGTTTTGTTGGGACTTTATCGTCAAAACGTAGCTAGATTTATTTTTCTAGAATTTTTGGGATCAGTATGTGGCCCCGACAAATTGAAATGTACGTTCAAATCAAATATTGAATGTTTTATATTTTAATTTGAGGAAAAACTGACTAAAACAGTCGAATGGGCTTACGAAACATATTCCATTGTGTTCGGAATAGGGGTATTTAGCTAGAGGCGACAGTCGTTGGGTTTGAATTGGTATCCGTATGGAGAAAGAGTATTTTTGGATTTAATGGAATTAAAAATTAAATATAAAATAAAGGAGGCCAATCACATTCTTTCTTCCACATCGCTCAGACCCGATAGCTCCAGCGTGAATGGCGAATTAAGATTCCTTCCTTCTCTCTTCATTTCTGGCAAATTCACTCACCAAAATCGTAAGCTCCTTTGGAACTTTTTGAAGGGCTCTTCTTCCTCTTTAAATCCATACCCACCACCCTCCGTCTCATCGCGTCGCCATCGAGTTCTGCTCCTCCGAAGTTGCTGACTTTAACCCGCCGCTGAAGCTCCAATCTGCAATCGATCTAAACCGCACCCCCAGGCGCAGGCACGCCATTCCATCCTCCTCGTCGTGGTGTACTTCGATCTTGACCAAGTGCTACGGATTTGTAGAAAAATTCAAACCCTAGTTTGAACGGTTTAGCTTAAGGTGCGGCTTATATAATTTAAACCAATTTCAACATTTAAAATCACCGCAAATTATGATTTTACAATAAAAATCATATTTTTTGCTATGTGGTCGAAATCCAGTGAAACAAGAGACACCGGGACCTTGTGGGTGTCTTCTACATTCTAGAAGAGACCAGATATTTTTCCGAGCCTTCTACAAATTTTGGAGGAGTGAAACCCAATGTGGGATTTCTGAATTATAAATGATATGGAATTATGATTTATAAATTATACGATCGACATATGAGTTATATAGGCGTTGTACACCTCATGTATACGCGTTGTATAAGTTGTATGTGCGATGTATAAGTTGTATGTGCGTTGTAAAAATTATATGTGAATTTAAATGAAATAGAAGTGAAATCAAAATATATTTATACATGTATATATATATACACACACTCCCCTCGTCCACAGACCATGGACGATATATGTTGGTTGTGATTATTTGGATTTTGGTTGATGTGAAATTTGGTGAATAATACGAATGGTTGATATGATTGATTGTAGTTAAAATCCCAATAGGATTAGTACATGGGAAAATTCGTCTGCGTACGAACAAAATATTGAAATCCCCATTGTCAAAAGCTGCGAGGATTTAAGGTAGAGCGAGGAGCCATACTCGGGACGGTGTCGGTTTTAACTACACTATCGTTATGCTGCCGAAATTTTCTGAAATATTCCTGTGTTTGATTTATATTCATGCATTGAAATATATTCATGTGTTAGGAAAATATTCATATGACGAATAAAATGTTTGAAAGACAAAAAATACATTTTTATCATGTAAATGAAGTACATAAAATATTCATGTTTGAAATAAATTGTTTTAACGAAAAAAGTCACATTTTTATAATATATAAGAAGTGTTAATAATATTCATGATTGAAATAAATGGTTTTAACAATAAAAATCACATTTTTACTATATATATGAAGTGTTAAAAATAGTCATGTGTTGAAACAAATATTTGTTGGGTAAAAATATTATTTTTATCAAATATATGAAATGAAAATGATTTGGAAATCGAAGAACGGATTATATATATATAATTAAAATAAATCGAATAACGAAGTTGTAGTTCGTATTTTGAAACCGTGATTTTAAACGATTATTGTGGGAGATCCGACCATCGGATTTTCCCGAAACCGAAACCATTGGGTCCGCTTTGGAAATATCTTTCCAACGACACCAAATTTGTAAAGATCCAACGGTTAGATTTCATGAAATGCTAAATTCAAATCTGAATGAAGACAGCGCCAGGATGGATTATATTAATATATATAAATATAATTAAATTAAATCGAATAACGACGCTGTAGTACGTATTTTGAAACTGTAACTTCAAACGATTGTACCGGGAGATCCGACCGTCGGATTTTCCCAAAACTGGAACCGTTGGGTCCTCATTGAAAAGATCTTTCTAGTGGTATAAAATTTGCAAAGATCCAATGGTTAGATTTTCAGATATGTGTAAATCAAATCTGAAGAAAAACAGCACCATGGCCACGTTACGGCCTGAAGTGTCATTTGAATAAATTGGCTATATTTAAATAAATAAAATTAGCTATAAATCGTTATAAAATATTATAAATGATATGGAATGAAAATAAACTGAATTTACTCGGTTTATAGGATATTTGATGGTTGAATGTGTTTGACATGAAAATTACATTAATGAACTGAATTATGGATGTTAGATAATTTAACCATTGAAATGAATTGATTTGAAATTCTAAATATACATGAATTATTTGAAAAGGCCGAGTTAATTCTCATTTCAAATAATGGATCGACGGTTAGAAGTCGAAGATATGAAGACGGTGTAAGAACGAGGATCTTCACATCGAATGGATGGCTACTGATGCCTTTGATGGGAGTTGCTGCCCAGAAGGGGTTACAGTGGTGGTCATCCGGACATACTTGTTGATCGTTCGAATGTGCGAGGGCCTCTCTCTTGTATTGGACATACGGGAGAGGAATAAGGTGCCTCCGGTTTCGTTCAGACCCAAAACGGACTTGTAAATGGATGTGTATCTGACGTTGTAGATTGACAACGTGGCATACAGAGATGCTGTGATCAAGGCTTTTATTGAAAAGCCTAGGCGTTGATGATCAAAGCAGGGCTTTAAATAGCTAGCTTTGTGTTTAGCTTTGATTCGCGAGCCTCACACCCCGGTATGGACCAGAAACGGGAGAGGACTTCAAGGAGGACCTGCGTTTCTTTCTTGCTAGGAGTGGTGTTTTGGGTTTTACACGCTTGGACATTTTACTTATGTGGATAATGGATAGCGAGGCACCTCGGTTATATCGGTCGCTCCGTGGCCGATGGTTTGGTCGGTATATGACCATTTTACGCCCCACAGGGCGGGGAAATGCAGCGTTCAGGCATTTTAATCCACTCCGTGTGGACCGGCCCTGACGATCCAAGGCTTAGCTGAGTACTTGCCTGAGGCTCGGGCTAGAGAGTCTCGAAGCGGTAAGGACTATCCCTTGCCTTGGTTCATGATGGAAATCTAATTTCGAAATATGACATCGTGCGGTTTTCGATTGTATACCTATATATGGCAACATAGTGGTATGGGACACTTTTGTCGTCTATGATTGATACTTATGATTGAAATTGTTTTTGAAGCATATAAACACTAGTAATAATATCAAATGCTTTTGTTTTATTCGTATCAAGCATATTTTGGCCATTATAAGGTAAAACTCTATCCTTTGGTTTGCGTTGCATTGTGTGATGGGAACTGAGTCTTATAATGGATTCATTTCTGTAAAAAGCATTGCGATGTTTAAATGATTTACTTGTTTTTAAAGCATTGGCAATCCAATGGAGTAAACCCGTTCCGCGTTAGCAGCGTGGTCCTGTGATTGGCCTTATTATTTAAATAAGTTAAGTAGATTTCTCATACCAGTCCTTGTTTGGCATGCCTGGTAATAGGGTGCAGCATGATAGGGGGTTCTCACCATGGGATTCTATCACTTGTTTCTTTTTATGTTGTTCAGCTCCTGTTGTAGATATTATGTTTTGATTCCGTTGTAGACATTTTATGTAAAGCTGAACTGTATTTTGTACTAAGTATGATCATGTATACTGTGTAACTCTAATGATTATGTTTATCCAGTGCATTCTGTTGTAAATTATCTAGTGTATTTATATTTTTCTGTTCTGTTGTTATCTGTTTATGTGTTATATTTCAAAGATTACCCTTGCCACCGTTGAACGGGGGTTTGGGGGCGTCACAACGTGGTATCAGAGCTTTGGTTAAGCTTAGTTCTGCAATATAACATACTAACGAACTTGTCAGAAATAGAATCAGTAGTATTCTACGATGAATAAATCATTTCAGATACGATCAGTAATATCCTAGAATGAGTGTAGCAGAATGAAATACACGCCGATAGACACATTTACATTCAAGTATATGTCTATGCTTTAAAATACCTTTTTTGCTGACCTGACACTTTGTCTGCTATTTGTAGACATAGAAAATGAGTGGTAGAAGCAGAAGAAATAATCCTATGGTTCAACAACCTAATGAGCCAATTGTGCTTCCACAGCCAGGATCAGATATAGAAGCTCTATTAAAGAGATATCGAAATCTGGGTGGAGTACCGTTCTCGGGCTATGAATCAATTATTCAAACTCAATCTTGGATGCGTTCTTCTGAAAGAATATTTGAAGGTTTCAAGCTGAGAGATGATCAGAAAAGATTACTGGCATCTTGGGCACTCAAAGACGAAGCTTTAATCTGGTGGGAAACTATCATTAAAGATAATCCAGAAGGTGATATCACCTAGGATAGATTTAAAGAGATTTTCAATGAAAGATTTATTCCTCCAGAAGCAACTGAGCAGTTAAGTGATGAATTCTACTATCTGATACAAGGAGATATGACCATTCTGGAATATCATAAGAAATTCAATGAACTTTCTCATTTTGCCCCGCATCTAATTCAAAATCCAAAGATGAATAATCTGAGGTTTATTAATGGGATTCAAAAAAAGTACCAAAGTACTGTAATTGCACATGTGCAACAATCTTTTTCTGAAATGATATACATGGCTTATCAGTACGAAGATCTAAATAAGAAAGGTCTTTTGGGCGATGAGGAGGAAGTCAGTCCTAGCGACAAACGGAAATTTGAAACTGATAGCCCAGAGACAAGTACGCAGCCTGAGGCAAGTACGACGTCTGGGGTCATAAAGAGGCCTAGATTCAATAGGAAAAGGGTCAAGTCTGAGAAAGGACCAGTAACGACTGCCATATGCAATAACTGCAACCAGCAAGGACATTTTTCGATAAGTTGCAGATCTTTGAAGAAACAAATAAAGAGTGGGTCTAAACCCAATAAGAAGCAAAAGAAATCCCATGGTACAAGGGAATGCTGTAAGTGTCACCGGACAAGTCATCTTGCTAGAAATTGTCTGCTATAAGGGGGATCCGAAGTAGTACAGGTAAATGAAGTGGCAGAGGTTCCGACACCCTCAGTCAGTCAAGCGAGACCAGATGTTTTAAAAGGTACGCTTACTGTCAAAGATATTCCAGTTAAAGTACTGTTTGATACAGGCGCGTCGCGAAGCTTTATTACAAGAAATGCGATTAAGAAACTGGATTTGAATCTGAAAAAGCTTAAAGCACCCATGACTGTTCATAATCCGGTTGGGGGTTCCCTCGATCTTAGTTGGATTTGTGGGGTGCCTGTCTCTTTTTCCCGTTATCGGTTCCCTACCATTTCGATCATCATGAATTTTACCGAATTCGATCTTATTTTAGGATTGGATTGGTTAACCAAATATGAAGCTAAGGTTAAATGCGTCGAAAGAGTGGGTAAGGCAAAAACAAAGTTCAGGGAGTATATAACCATTCCATGTGAAGGTCCGAATTCTAATAGAAAAGACTTTTGGGCAGCTCTAAATGTTTCTCCTGCTCAATTAGAACTTGTTCCTGTCGTTACAGAGAACGTTCCGGTGGACATAGAAAATATTCCTGTCGTCAAGAATTATGCGGATGTGTTCGAAGAAGTTGTTAGCTTATCTCCGCGTAGAGAAATAGATTTCAAGATTGCTTTAATTCTGAATGCAAGGCCAGTATTTCACGCTATTCGAAGAATGACCTTGAAGGAAAAAAGAAGAGTTAGACAATCAGACTTGACAACTTATATGGAAGGGTTTTATCAGGCCAAGTTTCTCTGATTGGGGAGCAGTAGTGGTGTTTGTCCCGAAGTCAGATGGTACTCTCAGACTACGTGTGGATTATCATGACTTGAATAAGCAGACATTAAAGAATAAGTATCCATTGCCATGAATTGATGATTTATTGGATTGATTGAATGACGCACAAGTATTTTCACAAATGGACCTAGCTACAGGTTTTCATCAACTTCGTATTGCCGAAGAATGTGTTCCTTTGACAGCATTCAGAGGTCCAGATTTATTCCACGAGTGGTTAGTAATGTCGTTTGGCATATGTAACGCTCCAGCTTATTTTGTCGATCTAATGAACAGGGTATTCAGAGAGGTATTGAATAAATTCGTACTGGTCTTCATTGATGATATTCTAATCTTCTCTAAGTCAGAAAGCGAGCATGAAAAACATTTGGAACAAGTGCTAGGAATTATCAGAAATAATGTTTTAAAAGCCAAATTTTCCAAATGTATATTCTGGCAAGAAGAAATCAAATTCCTTGGTCACGTCGTGTTAAAGGAGGGAATTCTGTAGATCCCAGTAAAATTACTGTTACTCAGAATTGGAAGCAGCCAACTACACCCATAGAAGTCCGTAGTTTTCTTGGATTGGCTAGTTATTATTGGAAGTTCGTTAAGGATTTTTTGAAAATATCTAGTTCCTTAACGAAGCTCACTAAGAAACATTCAAGGTTCAATTGGACTCCAGAATGTGAGGCGGCTTTCCAAAAGCTGAAGTTAAGACTGCCAACTGCTCCAGTGTTAACAATTATTGATGGCAATCTAGACTTGAAAGTCTGGACAGATGCTTCTAAAGAAGGTCTAGGTGCAGTATTAATGCAAAGAGGCCAAGTAGTCGCTTATACTAGCCATCAATTAAAGCCACATGAGAAGAATTATGCGACACACGATCTTGAATTGTTAGCCATCGTGTTCGCTATGAAAATCTGGAGGCAGTATCTATTGGGTGAGAAATTTGAATTATATACCGATCATCAATCGTTGAAGTATTTGTTCACCCGGAAATATCTGAATATGAGGCAGCAGCGTTGGTTAAAATTTCTCGCGACATATGATCTTGATATTTTGTATACTTAGGAGAAAGCCAATGTTGTGGCTGATGCGCTCAGCAGAAAGAATGTGATCATCGCCAATCTTATCATTACACCATCGTTGATCGATAAAATATCTATTCTTCAGAAGACGATAGTTTTGTTAAAGAGATTATCAAAAGAATTCAAAGGGGTGAAGTCTCTAGTTTCCTAGTGGATAGCGCAGGAGTTCTGAGATTGAAAGGAAGAATTTGTGTTCCCGACATTCTTGAGCTCAAAAGAGAAGTATTGGACGAGTGTCACAAGTCCAAACTGAGCATCCACCCAGGGGTTAGTAAAATGTATAATGACCTCAAGCGAACCTTCTGGTGGAAGGCGATGAAAAGAGACATATCTATATATGTTAGCAGGTGTTCTACTTGTCAACAAGTTAAGAGCGATCAACAGAAACTCGCCGGATTGCTGCAACCATTGGAAATTCCAGGTTGGAAGTGGGAACAAATTTCTATGGATTTCATGGATGGTTTGCCTAGAACCAGGAAAGGAAATGACAGTGTTTGGGTGATCGTAGATCGTTTCACGAAAACCGCCCATTTCATACCTGTCAGATCGAATAGAACTGCTCAGAGCCTGGCGCAGATTTATTTTAAAGAAATTGTTAAACTCCGTGGAGTTCCCAGGAGCATCGTTAGTGATCATGACCCGATTTTTGCTAGTAAATTCTGGTAAGCATTCCAAGCAGAATTGGGATCAAAATTGAACTTGAGCCCCGCTTATCATCCTCAAACAGATGGTCAAACTGAGAGGGTGAATCGTATTCTAGAAGAATTATTGCGGACTTGTGTTATTGATTTTGGAGGATCATGGGAAGACCACTTGCATTTGGCTGAGTTCTCATACAACAACAGCTACCAAGCAAGCCTGAAAATGTCACCATTCAAAGCATTGTATGGTAGACCGTGCAGATCTTCCGCTTGTTGGGTAGAACCTGGTAATAGACTTGTATTGGGACCGGATATGACTCATGAGGCTGCAGACAAAGTCGATTTCATTAAGAAACGATTACTGGCTGCTCAAAGCTGAAAGAAGAGCTATGCAGCTTCAAGAAGAAGAGATTTATCATTTGCTATTGGTGACTATGTATATCTACGAATTTCTCCAATGAGGGGAGTAGTTCGATTTGGCAAAACAGGGAAGTTGGCATCCAGATTTATTGGTCCATTTCCTGTGCTCGAACGGATTGGAACTCTCGCTTATAGGGTTCAATTGCCTGATTGGCTGCCTAGAGTACATGATGTGTTTCACGTATCTCAACTTCGAAAGCATGTGCATGATCCAGACTTAGTCGTGGAAAAAGCCGCGCAACAAGATTTGGAAATTACTCTAGAATTGGCAGTGAAGAGAGAGCCGATAAAGATTATTGGCAAAGAAACTAAAGAGTTAAGGAACAAGAAAGTTCACTTAGTCAAAGTGCAATGGAATGGAGATCCGCGAGGCTGTACTTGCGAAACTGAGGAGAGAATTAAGAAAGCATATCCCAATTGCATGGTGGATATCTCTGATTAACTCTAGTACAAGGTACATTTACCATATTTTGCATTTCTGTATTATTTTCTACTAAATTGTTGTTTGTGTTGTGTGATTAGGAATTTGATTAATCAAATTATTTGAATGATAATTAATTTAATCAATAAGAGAATGAACGGTAAATTTATGCAAATATTAAACTGATTTGAAATAGACAGAGATATATGCATGTACATTATATATGTTTGAACAGGTAAATGGATTCATTGTTGAGTAAATAATTTATTTGCGTGCCCGAAAAATAGGTAAACCTTAATGAGTTGGATGCGCAATTTTATTATTATATCAACTCTTGTGAATACCATTGGATGCGGAGTGCTGGTTGTTCTGTGTGTAATAATAAACGTCGCCATGGGATAGTAACAATTAATTTTGAACTACACTACATGGCATACTTCTTGAAGATAGCATACTTCATCATATACAACATAATCATTTGGAGCTTGTGTGACGAGGTTGAAGATTTACCATACGAGCGAGAGGCTTGTATGGCGATGACTATATATTACAGGTTGAACAGAAGATGGACATGGACTATATAAATTATAACGGTAAATTGCCAGATTAATAAAAAACCCACACGGGTCGAGAGATGACAATAAACACGTCTCTCTGGTCATTAAGGCACAAAAACCATTTACAGGGTGACGGGAATTTATTCTCTGGAGTAATGATCTATACACACTCCCCTGTGGACACAGGAATATATCACTATAAATATGTGTATGCTTATTAGGATTTATTGGGTACCTAATATGGCCCAATAAATTTCCAAACTCCTCCCCGTACAAAGGAGGTTATGGCAAAAAAAATTCGAAAATTTAGGGTGCTAGCCAAATTTTTGAAGAATTGGAAAATTCTTAGAAACTGAAAAGTTGAAGAATGAAAGCCAGAATGATAGTTGAGGGTGTTAATTAAACAACTTTCAGCTTAGTTCCTTTTCGGGGACGAAACGATTTTAAGTGGGGGAGATTGTAACAACCCGGAAAATCTGAACCTATTTAAAATTTTGAATTTGGCTATTTCAGTGAATTTTGAATATTTAAAATAAATTATTTCAAATAACAACGACCAAAAGTCTATTTGAATCGATGTTGGAAAATAAATATTTTTATTTAAATTATAAAATAAGGTCTGAATGGCGCGGCAGTTTGAAAATTTGAATTCGAACTTTGACTGACTGTACAGGATGCAAAATTAAACGGACTTTAGTGAAACCGAAATTATTTAAATCTGTTCATGAGTATCTTTCTAATGAATCTGAAAAATCAAAGTTTCATAGTGGGAATCAAAAGTTATGGCCAAATGAATTTTCAGAAAGGTCGCTATTTTTTTATATAGCCCTTGAAAATAGACATTTTGCAAAGAGCTCCGTTTTCGACGAAACCAATTTTGTTGGATCCGGAATGACAAATTATTGCTAGATTCCAAATTCCATAATTTTTGGAGTTAATATGTGGGCGTGGCAAAGGAAAATGTGTTTGGTTAATTTCAGTCAATTTGGATCGACCAGAAAATGGCCATTTTTCAAACAGTCTCCAAATTTGACAAAACTAGTTTTGTTGGGACCGTATCGTCAAAACATAGCTAGATCTATTTTTCGGAAATTTTTGGGATCAGTATGTGGCCCCGGCAAATTGAAATGTACGTTCAAATCAAACATTGAATGTATTATATATTAATTTGAAGAAAAACTGACTGAAACAGTCGAATGGGCTTACGAAACATATTCCATTATGTTCGGAATAGGGGTATTTATCTAAAGGCGATAGTCATTGGGTTTGAATTGGTGTCCATATGGAGAAAGGGTATTTTTGGATTTAATGGAATTAAAAATTAAATAAAAAATAAATGGGGCCAATCACATTCTTTCGTCCACATCGCTCAGACCCGATAGCTCCAACGTGAACGGCGGATTGAGCTTCCCTCCTTCTCTCTTCATTTCTGTAAATCCACACACCAAAATCGTAAGCTCCTTTGGAACTTTTTGAAGGGATCTTCTTCCTTTTTAAATCCATACCCACCACCCTCCGTCTCGTCGCGTCATCATCGAGTTCTGCTCCTCTGAAGTTGCTGACTTTAACCCGCCGCCGGAGCTCCGATCTGCGATCGATCAAGACCGCACCCCCAGGCGCAGGCATGCGATTCCAGCCTCCTCGTCGTGGTGTACTTTGATATTGACCAAGTGCTACGGATTTGCAGAAAAATTCAAACCCTAGTTTGAATGGTTTAGCTGAAGGTACGACTTATATAATTTAAACTAATTTCAACATTTAAAACCGTCGTGAATTATGAGTTTACAATAAAAATCATATCTTTTTGCTATGTGGTCGAAATCCAGCGAAACAAGAGACACCAGGACCGTGTGGATGTCTTCTACATTCTAGAAGAGACCGGATATTTTTCTGAGCCTTCTACAATTTTTGGAGGAGTGGAACCCAATGTGAGATTTCTGAATTAAAAACAATATGGAATGACGATTCATAAATTATACGATCGATGTATGAGTTATATAGGCGTTGTACACCTCATGTATAAGCATTGTATAAGTTGTATGTGCGATGTATAAGTTATATATGCATTGTAAAAATTGTATGTGAGTTGAAATGATATAGAAGTGAAATCAAAATATATTTATACATGTATATATATACATATATATATACTCCCCTCGTCCACAGACCATGGACGATATATATTGGTTGTGATTGTTTTGATTTTGGTTGATGTGAAATTTGGTGAATAATATGAATGGTTGATATGATTGATTGTGGTTAAAATCCCAATAGGATTAGTATATGGGAAAATTCATCTGGGTACGAACTAGATATTGAAATCCCCATTGTCAAAAGCTGCGAGGCTTTAAGGTAGAGCGAGGAGCCGTACTCGGGACGGTGCCGGTTTTAACTACCCTGCCATTATGCTGCCGAAATTTTCTGAAAAAATTCCTGTGTTTGATTTATATTCATGCATTGAAATATATTCATGTATTAGGAAAATATTCATATGACGAATAAAATGTTTTAAAGATAAAAATTACATTTTTATCATGTAAATGAAGTACATAAAATATTCATGTTTGAAATAAATTGTTTTAACAATAAAAATCACATTTTTATAATATACACGAAGTGTTAAAAATATCCATGTTTGAAATAAATGGTTTTAACAATAAAAATCACATTTTTACTATATATATGAAGTGTTAAAAATAGTCATGTGTTGAAACAAATATTTGTTGGGTAAAAATATTATTTTTATCAAATATATGAAATGAAACTGATTTGGAAATCAAAGAACGGATTATATATATATATATAATTAAAATAAATCGAATAACGAAGCTGCAGTTCGTATTTTGAAACCGTGATTTTAAACGATTATTGCGGGAGATCCGACCATCGGATTTTCCCGAAACCAAAACCATTGGATCCGCTTTGGAAATATCTTTTCAACGACACCAAATTTGTAAAGATCCAACGGTTAGATTTCGTGAAATGTTAAATCCAAATCTCAATGAAAACAGCGCCAGGATGGATTATATTAATATATATAAATATAATTAAATTAAATGGAATAACGACGCTGTAGTTCGTATTTTGAAATCGTAACTTCAAACGATTGTACCGGAAGATCCAACCGTAGGATTTTCCCAAAACCGGAACAATTGGGTCCGCTTTGAAAAGATCTTTCTAATGGTATAAAATCTGTAAAGATCCAACGGTGATATTTTCAGATATGTGTAAATCAAATCTGCGCCATGGCCGCGTTATGGCCTGAAGCGTCGTTTGAATAAATTGGCTATATTTAAATAAATAAAAATCATGATAAATCATTATAAAATATTATAAACGATACAGAATGGAAATAAATTGAATTTACTCGGCTTATAGGATATTTGATGGTTGAATGTGTTTGACGTGAAAATTACATTAATGAACTGAATTGTGTATGTCAGATAATTTAACCATTGAAATGAATTGATTTGAAATTCTAAATATACGTGATTTATTTGAAAAGGCCGAGTTAATTCTCATTTCAAATAATGGATCAACGGTTAGAAGTCGAAGATATGGAGACGGTGCAAGACCGAGGATCTTTTCATCGAATGGATGGCTACTGATGCCTTTGATGGGAGTTGTTGCCCTTAAGGGGTTACAGTGGTGGTCGTCCGGACGTACTTGTTGATCGTTCGGATGTGCATGCGCCTCTCTCCTGTATTGAACATACGGGAGAGGAATATGGTGCATCTGGTTTCGTTTAGACCCAGAACGGACTTGTAAATGGATGTGTGTCTGAAGTTGTAGATTTACAACGTGGCATACAGAGATGTTGTGATCAAGGCTTTTGTCGAAAAGCAGAGCTTTGTGGTTGATGATCAAAGCAGGGCTTTAAATAGCTAGCTTTGTGTTTAGCGTTGATTCGCGAGCCTCACACCCAGTATGGACCACAAATGGGAGAGGACTTCAGGGAGGACCTGCGTTTCTTTCTAGCTAGGAATGGTGTTTTGGGTTTTACACGCCGGGACATTTTACTTATGTGGATGATGGATAGCGAGGCGCCTCGGTTATATCAGTCTCTCTGAGGCCGATGGTTTGGTCGGTATATGACCAGTTTACGCCCCATAGGGCGGGGAAACGCAGCGTTCAGGCATTTTAATCCACTCCGTGTGGACCGGCCCTGACGATCCAAGGCTTTACTGAGTACTTGCCTGAGGCTTGGGCTAGAGAGTCTCGAAGGGGTAAGGACGACCGCTTACCTTGGTTCATGATGGAAATCCAATTTCCAAATACGACATCATGCGGTTTTTGATTGTATACCTATATATGGCGACATAGTGGTATGGGGCACTTATGTCGTCTATGATTGATACTTATGATTGAAATTGTTTTTGAAACATATAAACACTAGTAATAATATCAAATGCTTTTGTTTTATTCGTATCAAGCATATTTTGGCCATTATAAGGTAAAACTCTATACTTCGGTTTGCGTTACAATGTGTGATGGGAACTGTGTCTTATAATGGCTTCATTTTTATAAAAAGCATTGCGATGTTTAAATGATTTACTTGTTTTTAAAGAAATGGCAATCCAATGGAGTAAACCCGTTCCGCGTTAGCGGCGTGGTCCTGTGATTGGCCTTATTATTAAAATAAGTTAAGTAGATTTCTCATACCAGTCCCATGACTGACTCGTAGTTTGTTTCACTTGCAAACTCGGGTGCCCTATTTCTACACGGGCAGCCTTGTATTTAAGTTTTAGCAGGCTCTTTCTGGATAGCTGGAGCTGGATTCGATCACTTCTTTCTTTTTATGTTGTTCAGCTCCTGTTGTACATATAGTGTTTTGATTCCGATGTAGACATTTTACGTAAAGCTGAACTGTATTTTGTACTAACTATGATCCTGTATACTGTATAACTCTAATGATTATGTTTATCCAGTGCATTCTGTTGTAAATTATCTGGTGTATTTATATATTTCTATTCTGCTGTTATCTGTTTATTTGTTATATTCCAAAGATTACCCTTGCCACCGTGGAATGGTGGTTTGGGGGCGTCACATCTAACCTCTACCATTCTTCCTCCTCCTCAAATTTCTTCAGAAAAAAATTAGAATAATTAGTTTAGGAAACTTCTGAATCAAGATTTGGAGGAAAAGAATGAATATTAATTTGAAGGTGTTCAGAATCATATTCGAAGTGAGGTAATTTCTTAGATCTGGTCTATTTCAATTTTCTCCTCTTTCTTCCCTTTTTTCTTTTAGTAATAATTTTGGATCCATGGTTGCTAGGTTGTAAATTCAGTTAGGAGGACCATGGTTTACAAAGATCTAGACCAGATTCAGGATTTGGAAAGCAAATTTAGGTGAGTGAATTTAAGTTATATCATTTTTGATAATGGTATATTATCGTTTAACATTCCCCGTTATTATGAAATGTGAATTTGCTAGAATGATTAAAAGTGTTGAAATGGTATTCGGACATGTTGAAATATTAATATGAATACGTTGGAAAATTCATATGTTGAAATGTTTAATGTGCTGAAATGTTCACATGTTGAAATGTAAACTTGTTAAAATATGTGTAGCGACTACTGTTGTTTGAATTACATTTTAACTTGTGACATTTATATACTTGAACCCTTATTTGTAGGAATTAAAATAATTACATGATTTGAGGATCACATGTGATTTTGAGATGAAATCAATTACATGTTAGGAAGAACATGCGATATAAAATGGGCTTAATATGATGACATGTAAAATATAGATTATAGTAAAAACTTTAAAGAATGGACATGCCAAGTTATATAGAAAATTTACAGTAGATAGAAAACTGTAACTGCACTTAGACACGAGGTTAAATTCAAATTGTGGTAGAAGTCTGCCTGGAACAGCTTGGCAAATCCAGCATCCACAAGTTGTTAATTTAATGTGAGGGGTCTAGTGCGTAAATAAAACATGTAATGGTGCTAAGACACGAGGTTAAGTCAACTTGTGGAAGAAATCTGCACGGAACCGCCTGGCAAATCCAGCATCCACAAGCGGTACGCTTAATGTGAGAGGTCTAGTATACAGGCATATATATATATATATATATATATATATGTATATAAAAGGATAGAGATGAATAGCACTAATTGTGATTAATGGAAATAGATGGAAGCTACAACAGTAAAGAAGTGAATGAATGGGGAATGATAAGAACCTATTTTAATTAATTACATTAATGAGAATGTTATATAATAGGTAGACTTACCCTAGGGATAAGTGGAGATTATAACTTAGGTTATAATAAACTAGTAAGAAAATGAGATAACTTGTGTAATGGGATAAGTGGTACTTAACTGTAAATTAAGTAATCGGTAAATTTGGAAACCTGAAACCGGTTGTTTGTAATAAGTAGAGAAAAAGGGGAAAATTTTAAATATAAAACATGTGAATTGAGATATACTTAATTACATATTAAGTAGAACATGTTTTTGTAACTTGAAATCAAACAAGAATATAAAGGGATTGTGGATTACAGACCTTGGATCACAATTTAGAAGAAAATATGTTGTAGGCTTATTGTTACGCTTAAATGGGTTAAGTTATACTATTGAAATTAATAAGCAAGAGGAACTTGGTAACTTGAATAAGAAGTCAATATGAATGGGAATAACCAAGTTAAATGGAAACCTGCTGACATAAAGCAAGCGCATAAAAGAATATTTAGACATAGGGTTTAATAACATATTAAAATGAGGCACTTAGACCAGTCTGCATGTTTGAGGGAGAATAACCCAATGGGGTAGATCATCATGGTGTCATGAGGCACGAAGGGAGCGCACGTTCATCTGATTAATATGTCGGCTCCGAAGGATTGGATGGGGAAGCACGCAACTTCCTGAGATGTGTAAGGTGCGCCTAGTAGTCCTCTGTGGTGGTGCAGTGTTCGCGCTGTGCTCACAGAGGTTGGGTCTGCACATAACTACCCGGTGAGTAGCCTTAATTGCAAAAGTAGATTTGCAATCAGAAAGCTGTGAAGAGGGGACACTAGAGTGATTCGGCGATCACCTCAACATGGAGGTAGGGGTCACGACCAACAAGGAGAGTAGATCATGGGGTACCTCTCATCGGTGGCCAGTGGGAAGCAAAAAGACTAGAGCTAAACTCTATACGCCATCCACCTTTCGCTATCGAGGCACGGTGGTTGAGGGGAGACACCAACTGGATGTTTAGATTGTTTGTTAGGGGAAACTCGCTTAGTACTTGTAGTCTTTACTAGTTGAGGGAGGGGCCGAGGTGGGGCCATAGCCACTACGAAAAATAGACCTGAAGGATATCTGTATTTTGAGGCTCTTAAAGGTGGGCCTATACAGATATGGAAAAGCTCCCAACCGAGTTTCATGTTTCTTGTATAGCTCTGCCACGGAACTCGGTGCACATTAGAGGTTATATGCGGTCAAGGCATCGAATACGATTGACGATACGTATGCGGGAAAGTCTAGATACATGCATGTCTGCTCTGGGTGATGTATCATAGACTTGAGGGCATTACTCTGTGATGAAATTTGATTCGATCGAAGGTGGCAGTCCGTACGCTTACGTAGCATGGTAACGATAGATATATGTAGAATGTAACATTGTTATATAGAGATCCGTACGTCACTTCGGCGTAGGATGAGGGACTGCGTACATTTCTGTGGCATTACGGTGGAGACCATGCGAGTGGGGTAACATGGGGTGTACCTTAATATTTGGGGGGATAGCTACATATATACAATATTTGGTTAATCCACTGGGAAGTAAATAGGAACGACGTGTGTGTGAGCCTTGAGTGTTGTTAACCCAAGTAACCTAATAAATAAGAAAATGTGATTGAATGGTATATGTAGGGTTATCCAAAATGTATAATTTAAATCCAGTCACCAGAACCTGTGTTCTGACCCCCTCCTCATCACATACTCACAGGTTAGACTTGTGGCAGAGATATGATAGCTTTGGATACTTGTTAGGCTGTATTATAATTTGGGTAAGGCTATATTTTGATTATATTATATTTTATGCATTCCGCTATGAGATATTTTCTAAGCTTTGATATATTTTATATCTCTGTCTTTTCTGCAGGATACTAGAGTAACCAACACGAGTTTCGATGGATTAGAATTTAAAAAAAAATCGATTGATCGAAATTCGGGTTGGTACATCTGGTATCAGAGCTTAGGTTTAGGATTCCTGTATAGATAGTGAGTGAACGTATTTGTATATTTAAAAATAAAAATATAGATATATATATTATATATATATATATATATGCCTAGATCCATATGGAACCCACTAAATAGAAAGAGTACAATATGGTAAGAATTGGGATGATTGTTTTGTACACTAAAGGAATGAATATGGAAATTTGAGACCCTTAGGAAATTTAGGTGGGAAGTGTACAATATATTTTGAAATAGAGAAAGGAGGATCCCATAGATTAATATTTCATATTAGGGGTTTGGTAGTAAAATCTTGTAATTTGGAAAAGGTTAAAAAGAGAACAATCGATTAGGAATATATATAGTTGAGAGAATTGACTTTGTGGGAGTGTCTAGGACAACCTAGAAAAATTGGAAACCCGCTATGAGTCTAACCCCATTGTTAACTTTTAAGAACTTGAAATTGTAAAAGTTTTGGGAAAATGGTTTATGGTGTTTTCAAGTTTTAATCTTAAAAGTTATGGTTTTAAAATATGTAAAGAAGTACATATTGGATTTTGAAGTAAAATAGGGTACATTTTGTAAATTGTGATTTCTTGCAAAAAAATTATCTAAAATAAAATTCTGTCAGTAAAAGGTGCATATTATAGAGCGTGTATAGCTCGTTAATTTTCTTGTTATATTTCATGAAAGGATTAAAAAGCAAACTTAGAAAAAGTTGCAATTTGGAATTTCCAGTAAAGAAAGTTTTGAAATCTCTATTCTTTTGACAATCATTTTTGATAAATTATTTGAAAAGAGAAAATTTTGTTGGGTGGACAAAATAAGTTGTAGAAATTAAGAATAGAGTAGACATTTGTACCTTGTAGGAAGTAATTGAACCGACCTTATAGGTAAGAACAAGTTATAAACCCGATTGAGGAATAGTTGTCCTTATCTACTCCAGTTTTTGTCATTTGAAAAAAAAAATGATTTACATTTTTTTTATATGACATGTTTTATGGTTTGGCAAAAGTAAGTTTTCATGAGTAAATTAAAATTTTGACACTTTTAAATTTTTGGAGGGAAATTTAAATGAAAAGGCCCAAATTGTGTTTTAAAATGTATGGAGTAGGTAAGGATTAGCGCCTAGGAAAGACGGGAAAGAGTTTTGAGGCTATGATGTAAGTAGCAAGAATAACCATGTCTTGGAATAATGGTAACTTCCTGTAAAATGCGTAAGCATTTAAAAGCCTAGGGTGTTGCTTGAAATAATTGTTGGTACACAGCTAGGACTAGTGCTGACTACTAGATAAAGGGCAAGTAAGTATATAGATCTTGTTGTTAATTTTCGTGTTAGGGGTACAACCCGTTATTGCATATCTGTTGGGATTGTTATGTTATTTTCTTCCTGTTGGGTAGTTAGGGTAGCACCTAAACATGTCATTGATCATGTGGTTCAACCTTGTTGTCTAAGGGGGACATATTCCCGAGATTCTTGGCCCTTAGTAGTAGCTATTTAGAGTGTTTGTTTTCCTATTTTAATTGAAGGACTGGAAGGCTTATCTGAAAATTAAACTTAGATCAAAGGATAAAGTTAAATAGCTAAGAAAAGAGAAAAGGTACAACTAAAAAGGAAACAACAAATTCAAAAAGCGACAAACTTGACAAATTCTAAGAAAAGATGAATAAGAATAAAAATTTCCAAGATAAGATGAAAACAATATCAGTAACAAAGAAAATTTTCTTATGTGGGCTGTGCTTGGATAGGAAAATAGGGAATCTTTATAAATAGTTATATAAAATCCAAGTACGATTGGAAAAGCGTACATAAAATCAAAACGGAAGATGTGAAATTTTCCCTTTTTCACCTTTTTGTAACATAAGAAATCGGATTTAGAAAATTAGATTTTTCTAAAATTCGAAAAATAAAGTTGGTTGGTAGGATTTTGGATGCAACAATTGGATAAACTACGCTCTTGCTCATTAAGAATGTGGGAAATTTTTGATGAAAATGTATTTTGATTTTCAAAATATTGCATTCATGTAGAACTGCCAGTATATTTAGGATGTTAGCATCAGTTTTTAAAGAATTTATGAAAAATTTGCATAACAGAGGATGTACCGCTTAGGCATACATGTATTATTACGTTGTATTGTTTGCAAAAATTGGATGCACACATGATGGATGGACAATATGCGAGGGTTTATCTATTTTACCCTTATCAAATTTCGGGGATGAAATTTCCTAAAGATGGGAGAATGTAACACCCAACATTTTGTGGCAATTTAATAATTAAATAATGCATATGTATATATATATATATATATATATATATATGCACAAACATAAATGTATATATGAAGAATAAAATAAAGATAATATGTGATTGCATATATGCATTGAAAAAGAAGAAAAGATTAATGCATTAATATTAAAAGAGAAATAAAAGAAAAAGATTCATGCAATGGGTTAAATGAGATATTGTAACAAACATGAAAAAGAGAAGAAAGAAGAGAACAATAATTACCATTTGTAACGACCCGTGTTTTTGCCCATCAATTATTTAATTTAATTTATTTATTTTAAATATTATATTGGGAATATTAATGGAATTTAATATTTAATTCGTTATTAAAAACGAAGTTGAACGTTATAATTTATATATAATATAAATCGAGCTTGAAATGGCGCGGTAGTTCGTAATATTGAATTTCGAACTTCAACTGAGAATACAGGGTTCGATATAAGTCGGATTTCTGTGAAACAAGAAACGTTGGGAGCGTATTGACGATAATTTTCATATAAAAGAGAAAACTTCATATTTCGTATTATAAATAGTAAGTTATGGCCAAATCAAAATTGGGAAAAAACGCTGTGGAAATCTGAATTAAAATATCGACCTTTAAAATGGCCATTTTGCAAACGATCTCGGATTTTGACGAAATCAGTTTCATCGGGACCGTAGCGTTAAATTATTGCACGGTGGTGAATGGCGTAGAAAACCGATGTCGTATGTGACCACGGTAGCCATAAATGCCCGTTCATTTCTATAGCGCGTATCTAAATAAATAAAGGGATATTAGAGTGTAACTTGAGCAGACGATCGAATTATGCCACGAAACCAGTCCCGTTGAGTTCGTGTCGTTGATTAGAGTCAGGTTAGGTATATAGTTTGTTAGTTTTAGAGATCGGAAAATTTGGTGTTAAAAAGGGTATTGCGGTACGCGGTAAAAATGGCCTACTGGGGAAACAGCCTCAGAATGCGACGAAACTGGTGCCGTTGGGTTCGTATTAAAAAGTTATTATAGGATTGAAAGGTTTCAAGTTGATTTGATTTATCTGGTGACCGTGGAAAAATTAAATGCGTGTTTATTTCTGGTTTTATAAAGGAATTTTTTTCAAACGATGTCGGAATTCGACGAAACTTGTCCCATTGGGTCCGGAATACCTTTTTACATCAAGATTAGCCTTTTTATCAGTAGACAGAAGTCGTCTGTAGGGGTTTTTGCGTGTTACTTTAGGACGAAGTTTCGTAAATATTATTATATTGATTTGGAAACCTATATATATATATATGTTATATCTTTCAAAACCCTTGTCTCGTTACACCCAAATTATACAGCGCCGCCACTAAGAATGGATGGTAGAAAACATCACCACCTCCTCCTCTAAATTCCCACTAATCCGATGATTTATTCATGGGTCTTCCAATAGAAATAAGGTTGAGCTACGTGAGCTCTACTGAACCAACGGTGGCGATGGGTTTTCGGGCACGGAGGTAGTCGGAATTGCTTCGGGAAGCTGATGCAGTTCGAGGCTTTTTGCCGGTGACTGAGAGGGAGTTTTGAGGCGTAGGTCTTGGCGGAGGACAGTGGAGGTTGAGGCGTGTTGATCTCTGGTCTTTGATGGTGTTTCAGTGGTTGAGATTGTGTACGGCGGTGGTACAAAGTTGTGGAGTGGGGGATCGTGAATGGGTTGAGAGGTCACGGCTTCAGGAAGATGAAGCCTGGGAATGCAAATCCAAAGTGAGGATTAAATGGATCGGCCAGTTTTTGTAAGGATCAAAACATAATTAAATTTAGAGATTAAGATCCTAAGTATAAATAAAATTATACTAACTTTACTAACTGGAATGTGAATTATGCAGGCGCTGAAGGGTTTGTAAGGGGAGCTAGAGTAACAAACGGACGGGAAAAGATTCAATCGCCTTGGAAAAACCGTGTACCAATGTATTAATCAACCGTTAGTTAGTAATTCAAGTTTTTAATAAGTTATGATTAACTAATAAATCCTATTATCACTAAATGAAACATTGTGCAGTGATCAGTTCATGACAGTGTTGGATTTGAACAGCAGGATACGGGGAACACGAGTGAACAAAGAACGGAACCGGTCAAACTATTTAATGAAGTAATTAAACAACGATTCTTTTTAGTTAAGGAAAATCAATTATTTAAATAAATTGTAGACTCATTTTAGTTATAACTCATGTGTTTGTTGACAAAAATTAATGAAACAAACTACGTTGTGAACGTAGCAATGAACGCTGCATTTCGAACTGGCTTGGACGGAGCTGGAATGGTCTGAGTAGGAAGCTACCGTAATTTAATTAAATTAAACGCTTGTTTAATTTAATTAAAACAAATCATTTTGCCAACAGAATCATACCAAGGTGAGTTAAACTCACTCAGTTCTTCCCATTTATATTTTATATAAATTGGGTTTTTATTTTGTGTGCTCTGCTTGCTGATGATTGCTTGTTTGCTAGTTATACATTCGTTTGTTGGTTTAACTGATGAAATTAAACTGTGTTTAATTTCAATCAAATACCAAATCGTTATTTTTAACGATTGATTCCAATAAAGGTAACTCACCTTGGTTGGTCACGTTTATTTTATAAACGTGTTGAAAACTGTTGAATTGTTTGTACTTCATGTGGTTGATGTTAAATGGTCGCTATCTATTTCAGTTAATTGGAACTGAAATGATCTGATTTTAGATAACTGTTTGAATACAGGGAAGAATAGGTTGGAGGGACCCAACCGGATCCCTCAAATGTATTATTTATTTCATATTATCATATATGAACTGATCTGTTTGTGTGATTGATTTGATGGTTGATTATTGACTGAATATTCAGCATCTGTTTGGTTTAAACCAATGACGATATTGGTTAAGTGTTTGGCAGAGTATGACCTTTAAAATCAATCGGGTTATGGATATTGATTCACCGTCGGGTGAATCGATAGAGTGGAAGTTATAAAATTTGTTTTATAACTGAAGTTAGATTTTGAAATATATTATTTTTGAATAAAAGTTATTAAAGAGAAATAAGTATTTTATTTATATAAGACTTTGATTTGTTAATAATTTATTTTATAAAATAAATTATGATGTAAACCAGATTTACGAGTAGAAGTATGAGAAATGAATTGAATGGTTAAACTTTGATAATTGTTTTGTAAAGGGAACAAATTAATGGAATTTATCTAAATTAATTATATTTTTAATTAATTTAAAGGGAGAATTAACTGGAATCGGTTAGTGGAATAACCTTGATTTAAGTGAATTTAATCTACCGTTTTGACTTGGGGTTGATTATCAAATTAATGTGTTTTGATTAAAATTGTTAAACGAATAAATGTTTAAATTTAGATAAGGTTTTAGAAGGGTTTACTATTTACTTTGGTCAATAAAGACTTAACTACTGAAGTGGTTAATAGTCGAAGCAAATTATATTTTAAATAATTTAGAAAATTACTTTTCAAAGGTAATCGAAGTGAAATTGAAATCAAGTGAAAAGGGAAGAAGTGAAATAGAATTTCCCAAGTGGAGAATGGTCGAATAGATTTGAAAGGAGATTGGAAATAAGTAAATCTAGTTAAAAAAGTGGGTTATAGGGTTGTGTAACCAAATTCAAGTTATATTGGAATTGTGTTGAGTTTGGAGTGGAATTTTGGTGTTTGGATTACAACTGATATTTATCTGAGGATAAGAACGTTGTCTGATCAAGGTCTGAGAGGTAATTAAAATACCCCAACTTGAACAACATCGGGATTATCTAAAGATAGTATTAGTTGGTAATCGTCAGGGAGTTAGTGATAATTTATTATTTCCATTAGAAACATAATAATTCCATGTTGGTGAAAATGGGAAAATTTAGACAATATACCAAGTAAAGAAAATTTGTGATAAGGAAATGAAGGGTTGAGTTTTTATTTTATACAAATAAATATTGGTTATTGTTTTCAAAAATAGAATAAAAGATTTACGTAACGTGGATTACGAATAATAAGTTAAGTGGATTTCCCAAGCTTAAATAAAAAAGAATGATGTAACAAGTGTTTTGAAAGGAGAATTAAGTGAAAATTTAATATGGTTATTTTGCTAAGTATTATAAGGGTTTTGAGAACATTTGTATATTGATTAAGAATCCAAATATCGTATTTTAAAATATTATAAGAGTTAGAAGTTTTAATTAGGCGGAAGTGGATTAATTTGTTTAATTAAGAGGCCAAGTGGTACTGAATACTGAACCAGTGAACTCATTGGAGTGTCATGATTGAAACACTGTTTATTTTGATAGTTAAAACACCGACTATCAAATCTGTCCAATACGATTGTTGGTACGGAAAGACCGGGATCGAATTTATTCGAAAACCATTCCGACCAACAAATACGTGTAGATATCAGAAGACGATCGTGATGGAGCATTGAAGACCATGGATTTTCATAAACGGAAGAACCACTAATATTCTCTGCCTGGCAAGCAGAGATAAGTTGTGATTCTGTCGTGGTTGGAGTCTACGGGTTGCAAGGACTTCTCGTTACTGATCCATGGGGTGATTCCTATATTGGATGCAGTAGGAGAGTGCCTTTGGTTCATCCTGTTCCTGGATAACTTGTATGGACGGATTTCTGACAGAGTATTTCCAAACGGATCACATACGTTGATGCCTTCAAACGTGCTATAGTTGTTGGCGGAGAATTGCCGTTCTCTCAGCTTCCAGCTAGAGTATTTTTGTGGACATCAATTAGTGATATCTGACGGATCTGACGATGTGGCATTCAAAGTGAATGACGGACAGAGGATCAAAAGTTAATCTAAACCTCAAGCCTCATCAACCAGGAAATGACAAAAATCGGGCAGGTAGCATGGCTATGTGGGTCGCTCCCATTAGGGTGTATAATCACCTATCTAGAGAAAATCCTAGTTGCTTCTTTAATCTATGTTTCGATGTTGTCCCTTTTCGAGAGACGGTTGCTGATCCGAACCGTCGGTGATATACATTCGATACACTCAAGCGAAATGAGTGGTCGATCATGTGAGGGCCGGGTTGCAAGATGTTCTTGTTGAACCCAGTGTATTCGTCTCTAGAGATACACTATCGGCAGGTGGTCCCATACCTTGTCATAGTTGGAATCCAATCTCCAATAAGCGCCTGCGGTTTTGATTGTATACTATATATGTGGAGCGTGAGATGCAAGCGTTCCACTAGATTGTTATTTACTTGTATTTAGACATTATTATAATATCAGAAAAGATATTGGTTTCAAAACTGTTTTGGGTTATCGTAAGGTAAAAACCGTTCGTGTTTATGTGAGACGACCCGAACTTCCCCGTGAAGGAAAGCACGGATAGAATTGAGGACAAGACTGTTGATGCTAATATTTTGTTTGATGATAACAAATAGATTTTTGTTACTGGAGTGTTTGATTGTGGAATGTCTAGTATTATTGGAAAATAGAATTTATACAGAATATAGAAAAATCAAATAAGTTTTTATTTCCAATAATATTATTTATTTTACAATTCATCTACACACAAGACTTCACAAATCCCTTTACACATAATTTCAGTACATACATTTCTTTTTTACAAGCAATTCATTTTTTCTTTTTCTTCTCATTTCTTGCTGGTTTATTCTTGTCAAGCACACCTTAGCTGTCCAGAGCATCATCCTATAACCTGTCACAAAAGAAAGAAAAATACACAGTACACTGGAACTAAAACAAATACTTTTGACAAAATAGATTCTCTGTGTGATTGATTCATTTTTTTTTGTCTCAGCTTTTTGTGTGTTTTTCTCATCATATTTCAGACTTGAACAGCCACATCAAAACCATACTGGTTTGCTGATCAGAACCAACTGATTCTGACCAGCCTCAACTCAGTACAGTTTGACTGCTGTTTGTTTTTTGTTTTTTTTTTCAGAATCAAAAGACAAGATAAAAATCAAAAAAAAAAAAAATATAAAGGTATACATCAGAAATCAGCAAAACAAGGCAATGCTTCAGCAAACAGATCAAAACATAACATGGTGATCATGGCAATGTGGTGTGCTCAAATAAGGTGGCAGATCAGAACATATCAAAACAAGTGCAAACAGACTGTAACAAGTGCAAGTACAAGATCAAAAGATCAAATGCAAAATGATGATTCAAGTACAAAGCCAAGACATAGTGGACCCAAGCAGTCGAGCCAGCATGGAATGCATGACAGCAAATTCACAATGGTGCAGTCAACATAAAGTGGCCAGCATATACATGGAAACAAGAATGGTCAAGTACATCTAGGCATGGCCACAATGCAACAATTTCATGATCAGATGCTAATATGTATGAAGAAGTCAAACAGCATGATTCAAATACATAGTAACATGACAGTAAAATTGGATACAGGTAACAACAAGCACAAATGGACAAGCAGTTTTGATATGGTTGTGTCAGAGTATTAACTCGACAATTATGGGAGGAATGAAGTGCAGAAAATCATGCAAGAGGATTTTGCAAAGCTATAACATAGGATATTCAAAACTGGGTTGTCAAGTTATACAAAATTGCATGGTCAACAATTTCCTGAAGTTTTTTTTTTTTTAGGCAAGGCAGGAGCTAATCATACATCAAGTAAAATGGAAAATGATTTCAGAATTAACATTTGATTTCCAGGAATTGTAGTGTCATTTGTGGCAAGTGTTTATGTGGTTCCAAGAAATCAGTATTCAAATGTTTTTTAGCAACTGTCAATCAATATGTTTGGCAAAGATTCAAAGCAAGTTTTTTTTTAAAAACAGTCAATCAGGAAAGGTTAAAACTTCTCTGATATCATCATGTTTAAACACGGCAAAAATAAAAAAAAAAAAAAAAAAAAAAAATTTTTTGTTTTTGGGAGTATTCTTTTTGAATAGAAATAAATTTTTTAATCATTCACAAGGCAATAAACTCAATCATGATTTATGGCAAGTTTTTTTTTTTTTTTTTTTTTTCAATCATACAAGGCAACAAGCAAATTCAAAAAGGAGGATTTTTGAGCAAAATTAGCAAGGAATTTATTTTTCAGAAAATCAAGCTCAGACAAGATATTATCTCGGCAACTTATCAATAAAAGTTTTCACGCAAGGGATAATCACATTGGGGCCAAGTTTTTATTGCCAAGAAATCAAATTCACATCAAGTATATCAAAAGGGAATTCACGGCATGATTTTATTACCAATACTGTTTTAAGGCATGAAGCCAAATTAATTCTTTCTGAAATTCAATCACAACAATCATGGGAACAATCAAAGCCGAGGAAATCATCTCAAAGAAGGCAACAAACACACAATTCAGTCGAGCCTTTTTTAAAAGTGAAATCAGAGGAAAGGGTTGAAAAAAACCCTATAAATTCACACTACTTCATCATCGACAGAAGACAATTAGAATCACACAGAAGAAATCCAAAAACCCTAGATTACAAGAGTTAAAAAAAAAAAAAACTCACTTTTTGATCGCAAGTTCCAAATTGAGGTGACCAAGAGCAAGACAAATATTCAAGCCATCAGAGGAACAATTTCATCAAATTCCAGAAACCACGGTTTGAAAGAAGAAGCTTGAAACCCTAGTTTTTGGAGGCGCCGCCATTTCTGTTTTCTCAAAGCAATCGGGATATTGTGTTAAGGGTTTACAAATGGGCCGACCAAGTGAACTTGAATGACAAAGGGGATGACCCCCACTTTTAACTCCTCTTCCTATTTCCTCTAAAGTTTTTTTTTTTTTTTAAAATTTTTCTTTTCTAGTTTTATTGTAAAACTAGGAAGCACAGAATATTGAAGTGTAATCTGAGAAAATCTAGTCTAGGGTATACAGACTAGTCTAGGATTTTGAGCTTAGGGATAAACAGGAGCAGGAGTTGCGAGTTTACACAGGATTGTAAGCGGGATCTGTTTGTATCTCCTAGTAAAAATCTTAGAAAGGCAGCAGTAGGCACAGTTTGCCGAAGCTGGGTATATCCGTGTGTGATTTTATTTTTTACTGCATTTCTTTATTATTAATTTTTTTATTAAACTTATCGTTAAAAACCCTATTCACCCCCCCCCCTCTAGGGTTATTATCGATCCTACAATTGGTATCAGAGCCTGTGTATGAACCCTAGAATCATGACTTCAATGAACAATGCTTTTTCAGAAGGCCAATCTATTGCTAGACCACCCATGTTCAATGGTAGTGATTACGCATATTGGAAAGCTAGGATGAAAATTTATCTAGTGTCTGTTGATTATGATGTCTGGGATATCATTGAAACTGGATATACACCTCCGACTGAAACTGTTAATGGTATTGTAACACCTAAACCAAAAAATAGGTGGGATGCAAATGATAAAAAATTATATTCTATAGATTCTAAAGCTATGAATGCTCTGATTTGTGCTCTTGATAAAACAGAATATAACAGAATTTCTCATTGTAATACAGCCCAGGAAATTTGGCATACTCTGGAAGTCACACACGAAGGAACTTCCCAGGTTAAAGAATCCCGTCTTGCCATGTTCAGTAATGAATATGAAAACTTCAACATGGAGAAGGACGAGAGCATCAAGGACATGTATGGTCGCTTCTCCGTACTAGTCTACAATGCCAGAGCCCTTGGAAAGATCTATACAGAAGTAGAGCTTGTGAGGAAGATTCTGCGTGTTTTACCCATGAACTTTGAAGCAAAAGTCACAGCCATTCAAGAATCCAAAGATCTAAGCAAGCTAAGCATGGAAGAGCTTATCGGGAATCTGATGACATATGAAATGGAGCTGAAAGCAAGAGAAGATCGCAACAACTCAGATCTGAAAAAGAAGTCAATAGCTTTGTCCAACACTGTCACTAGCGATAGTGAAGATCCTATTGAACAACTTGCCATGGCAGTCAGACAACTCACGAAGTGGAGAAAATTCAAACCTCGAAGAAATAAACCAAAAACCAACAATTCAGAAGACGAACCACTCTGCTACAATTGTCAAAAGCCTGGACACATAAAACCAAATTGTCCACTCCTCCAAAGAAACAAGAAGAAAAAGAAAGCTTTTGCCATAACTTGGGATGACGAGGAAGGAGAAGAAGATTCAGACAGCAGTGAGGAGGAAAGCAATTTGTGCTTCATGGCAAAATCAGACCTAGAAGATACTGACGAGGAAACCACTGAGGTATACAGTTATGACAATCTAGTTTTAATGTGTAAACATCTTTCTGAAATTATTGACACGTTAGAATCAGACGCAGAGAAACTGAAAGCGAAAAATCTTGATCTTGTTAACAATAATAAGAAGTTGAAATCTGAACTTGAAAATGCTTCAAAGACCAATGATCTAGATTGTGAAATTTGTAAGACTGTGAATTTGGAACTCTTATCACTCAAGACCACCATTGAGAATCTTGAAAAAGAAAACTTGACTCTAAAAGTTGAAGATGACACTAAAAGAAAGAACTACATTAAACGATGCACTTCACTTGTGAATGAGAACACAATCTTAAAAACAAGAGTCCAAGATCTAGAAGTCACATTGAATAAATTCTCAATCGGACAAACATCTTTTAAAATGTTACTTGGAAACCAATTGGTTGGGAATAATAGAAAAGGACTGGGTTTTGGGAAGATACAAGAAATAACTGGAAGTGACAATGCTAAAGGTAAAAGTATTTTTCCCAAATGTGTAAAATGTGGGGTGATTGGTCACAGTCATGAAAATTCCAAGTTTAACAGTAAAATTCAGAAGTTCAAAAAGGTATGGGTCCCTAAACACCTGGCACACAACTATCACAAAGATTGGAACACAAATGAGAAGAAAAATCAAATTTGGATTCCAAAAGAATCGTATGACTATCATTCCTCTACTACTGACATGATTAGACCTAGAAGTTTCTCTAGGTCATCTTCTTCTCTGTTTATGTAGGTATGTTGGCGGGCTAAGGAGCAACAAAAATGGTACTTGGATTCAGGTTGCTCCAGACATATGACAGGTGATAAAAGACTGTTCCTTAGCCTGGAAAAACATAAAGGTGGGAATGTGACGTTAGGTGACAACAGCAAATGTAAAATTATTGGTAAAGGAAAAGTAGGTAACAGTATCTTTGCCTTAACTGATGTTTTATATGTTGATAATCTGTTTCACAATCTTATCTCTATCAGTCAGCTTTGTGATAAAGGAATGAATGTTGTGTTTGATAGTAATAGTTGCAAAATCATTGAGATCTCCTCTGGAAAAGTTGTGTTTACAGGGAAAAGGATAGGAAATGTCTATACTCTCTCTTTCGATGATGTAACAGTATCTAGGTGCTTAGTAGCAACAGAAGAAGAAGCAATCTTATGGCACAGAAGGTTGGCACATGCAAGTATGGGTCTTCTTGAAAGACTGAAAGCAAATGAACTTGTCAGGGGTTTACCACACCAGAATTACAAAAATAACAAAGTATGTAAAGCTTGTACCATGGGGAAACTTTGTCGTTCATCTTTCCGTCCAAAAAATGTAGTTAGCACTTCACGAGTGCTTGAATTAATTCATATGGACTTGTTTGGACCTACTGATACTGCTAGTTTAAATGGTAAACGTTATTGTTATGTATTGGTTGATGATTACTCTAGGTTTACATGGGTTTACTTTCTAGCCAAAAAGTCTGAAACTTTTGATTATTTTTTAAAGTTTGCAAAACTTGTCCAAAATGAAAAAGGGGTTTCAATTAAAACTTTAAGAAGTGATCATGGAGGTGAATTTGAAAATTTAGACTTTGAAAAACTTTGTGAAGAAAATGGTTTCAAACATGAATTTTCCGCCCCTCGAACACCTCAACAGAATGGGGTGGTTGAAAGGAAAAATCGTACATTGCAAGAAATGGCTAGATCTATGTTATGTGAATATCAATTGCCTCAAACTTTCTGGGCTGAGGCAGTCAATACTTCATGCTATGTAATGAACAGAGTTATGATTAGACCAATACTTAATAAAACGTCATATGAACTGTGGTCTAACAAAAAGCCTAACATCTCATATTTTAGAGTGTTTGGATGTCCTTGTTACATTTTGAACACAGGTGAACAGCTTGGGAAATTTGAGTCAAAAACGGTTGATGGAATCTTCATGGGTTATTCCTCAAGAAGTAAGGCTTACAGAATCTTCAATAAACAGTCAAGAACAATCGTGGAGACTGTCAACGTCAAGTTCAATGAATCAGATGTGGATACGATACCTGAAGATGATAAAGATGATGCTGATGCACAAGAAATTGAACAAGAAAACAATGAGGTTGAGACAAACAATGAAAAAGCCACTGAAGCAGCAACAGATATCGAAAGACTAAAATTCAAGCCAAGTCATCCTCCAGATTTGGTAATTGGAAATCCAACTGCTGGTGTTCGTACACGATCCTCTCTCAATAGGGAAGTTTGTACTCTTTGTATTCATAATGCATTTGTATCTGAAATAGAACCAAGTTCTTATGATGTTGCACTCAATGATGAATTTTGGTTGTTGGCTATGCAGGAAGAACTTAACCAGTTTGAGAGAAATAGGGTCTGGAACTTGGTACCCAGGCCAAATGACTACCCAGTTGTTGGAACAAAATGGGTGTTCAAAAATAAGCTTGACGAATCTGGAAACGTAACAAGAAACAAAGCTAGGCTGGTCGCTAAGGGATACAATCAAATCGAAGGTGTTGACTTTGACGAAACTTTTGCCCCAGTTGCCAGGCTTGAAGCAATCAGAATTTTGTTAAGTTTTGCGTGCTTTAAGGGGTTCAAATTAAAGCAAATGGATGTAAAGAGTGCTTTTCTAAATGGAGAACTAAAAGAAGAAGTGTATGTTGAACAACCCCCTGGTTTTGAGAGTCACGATTATCCAAATCATGTATACAAACTGAAAAAAGCATTGTATGGACTTAAACAAGCCCCTCGAGCTTGGTATGATTGTTTGTGTACATATCTTTTGGAAAACGGTTTTAAAAAGGGAAGTGCTGACACAACCTTGTTTTTATCTCATGATGGTGATGATTTTTTAATTGTCCAGATTTATGTTGATGATATCATATACGGCGCTACTAATAATGTCTTGTGTGAAAAATTTGAAAAAGTTATGCAGGACAAATTTGAGATGAGTTTGGTTGGAGAGCTAAAGTTCTTCCTTGGTTTCCAAATCAAACAAAGTAGCAAAGGGATCTTTATCTCTCAAACGAAGTACGTGATGGAGTTGCTAAAGAAATTTGGAGTTCAAGATGCAAAGCCAATGAAAACACCGATGAGTCCAACAACCAAACTTGACAAAGATGAAAAAGGTGTTGCTGTGGATCAAAAGAAATATCGCGGTATTATCGGTTCACTTCTTTATCTTTCCGCTTCTAGACCTGATATTATGTTTTCTGTTTGTTTGTGTGCTCGCTTTCAATCAAATCCAAAAGAATCTCATCTAAAAGCCACAAAACGAATTCTAAGATATTTGTTACACACACCAAATTTGGGCTTATGGTATCCTTCCTGTGATAACTTCAGTTTAGTTGGGTATACTGATGCTGATTATGCTGGTTCACTCACAGATAGAAAAAGTACTAGTGGAACATGCTTCATGCTAGGTCATTCACTAGTGTCATGGTCAAGTAGAAAACAAAACTGTGTTGCTTTATCCACCACTGAGGCAGAGTATATTGCTTTAGGAAGTTGTTGTGCACAGATTTTATGGATGATGCAGACTTTATCTGATTTTGGACTTTGTTATAAACGAGTTCCTTTAAAATGTGACAGTAAGAGTGCAATTGACTTATCAAATAATCCAGTTCATCACTCACGCACAAAACACATTGATGTAAGACATCACTTTCTTAGAGATCATATTGCTTGTGAAGATATTTGTATAGAATTTATTCCAACCGAATCTCAACTTGCTGATATTTTTACAAAACCCCTTCCTGAAGACAGATTTTGCAGATTACGCTTGGATTTGGGAATTATAGAAATAAATTAATCTCTTAGCATTTTTGGATAAATTTTCTCTTAAGACGTTCTGTTGGCAATTATCTTTCTGACAAATAATCCATGCCTCAAATCATCAAGAAAAGACCAGTTTGTTTTTTTTGGACATTTATGATAAATTTGTGAGTGTGTAAGTTTTCAGAATATGAGATGGTTGAAAATTTGTAGCTCTGATACGATCAAATATGCTTTATAATATGAGTAATTGAGGAACTTTTGTTCTCTTTTCATCTTCTTTCACCCTTCTATCAATCATTATTATTTTATATATATATCAAGGGGATTTAAGTATACAAAAAAAAAAAAAAAAAAAAAAATGTATATATATATATATATAAAAATATATATATATGATTATTTCTCCCTGATATATATTGAATATTTCATCATTCCATTTCCTATCTGGTGAAATGTGTTCCTTTCTTACAGATTATTCTAATCCTTTTGTTTGATTATTCGGAGTGTTTGAATTTGATACTGTCAAATGACTTGATTACTAAGTACAGTCCATACTCTTTACAAATGTCCAGGATTGTTCTTCTTTTGATGATTACAAAGGGGGAGAAGAAGTTAAGATTTTGTGTTGTTTACAGACGTCTATAGATTTTGTTTTGCCGTTAATGCTAAGTGTTTAATTTTTTTTTTTTTTTGTTATTTTCAAATTCTTTCAAATTCTTTACTCATGTCTGTTTACAACTGATAGGGGGAGCTCAAAGGTAGGGGGAGTGCTCAAACACATCTGGTTATTCACAAAATCACAAAAATCTTAAGTCTGTTTGTCATCATCAAAAGGGGGAGTTTGTTGATGCTAATATTTTGTTTGATGATAACAAATAGATTTTTGTTACTGGAGTGTTTGATTGTGGAATGTCTAGTATTATTGGAAAATAGAATTTATACAGAATATAGAAAAATCAAATAAGTTTTTATTTCCAATAATATTATTTATTTTACAATTCATCTACACACAAGACTTCACAAATCCCTTTACACATAATTTCAGTACATACATTTCTTTTTTACAAGCAATTCATTTTTTCTTTTTCTTCTCATTTCTTGCTGGTTTATTCTTGTCAAGCACACCTTAGCTGTCCAGAGCATCATCCTATAACCTGTCACAAAAGAAAGAAAAATACACAGTACACTGGAACTAAAACAAATACTTTTGACAAAATAGATTCTCTGTGTGATTGATTCATTTTTTTTTGTCTCAGCTTTTTGTGTGTTTTTCTCATCATATTTCAGACTTGAACAGCCACATCAAAACCATACTGGTTTGCTGATCAGAACCAACTGATTCTGACCAGCCTCAACTCAGTACAGTTTGACTGCTGTTTGTTTTTTGTTTTTTTTTCAGAATCAAAAGACAAGATAAAAATCAAAAAAAAAAAAAAAATATAAAGGTATACATCAGAAATCAGCAAAACAAGGCAATGCTTCAGCAAACAGATCAAAACATAACATGGTGATCATGGCAATGTGGTGTGCTCAAATAAGGTGGCAGATCAGAACATATCAAAACAAGTGCAAACAGACTGTAACAAGTGCAAGTACAAGATCAAAAGATCAAATGCAAAATGATGATTCAAGTACAAAGCCAAGACATAGTGGACCCAAGCAGTCGAGCCAGCATGGAATGCATGACAGCAAATTCACAATGGTGCAGTCAACATAAAGTGGCCAGCATATACATGGAAACAAGAATGGTCAAGTACATCTAGGCATGGCCACAATGCAACAATTTCATGATCAGATGCTAATATGTATGAAGAAGTCAAACAGCATGATTCAAATACATAGTAACATGACAGTAAAATTGGATACAGGTAACAACAAGCACAAATGGACAAGCAGTTTTGATATGGTTGTGTCAGAGTATTAACTCGACAATTATGGGAGGAATGAAGTGCAGAAAATCATGCAAGAGGATTTTGCAAAGCTATAACATAGGATATTCAAAACTGGGTTGTCAAGTTATACAAAATTGCATGGTCAACAATTTCCTGAAGTTTTTTTTTTTTTAGGCAAGGCAGGAGCTAATCATACATCAAGTAAAATGGAAAATGATTTCAGAATTAACATTTGATTTCCAGGAATTGTAGTGTCATTTGTGGCAAGTGTTTATGTGGTTCCAAGAAATCAGTATTCAAATGTTTTTTAGCAACTGTCAATCAATATGTTTGGCAAAGATTCAAAGCAAGTTTTTTTTTAAAAACAGTCAATCAGGAAAGGTTAAAACTTCTCTGATATCATCATGTTTAAACACGGCAAAAATAAAAAAAAATAAAAAATTTTTTTTTTTTGTTTTTGGGAGTATTCTTTTTGAATAGAAATAAATTTTTTAATCATTCACAAGGCAATAAACTCAATCATGATTTATGGCAAGTTTTTTTTTTTTTTTTTTTTTTCAATCATACAAGGCAACAAGCAAATTCAAAAAGGAGGATTTTTGAGCAAAATTAGCAAGGAATTTATTTTTCAGAAAATCAAGCTCAGACAAGATATTATCTCGGCAACTTATCAATAAAAGTTTTCACGCAAGGGATAATCACATTGGGGCCAAGTTTTTATTGCCAAGAAATCAAATTCACATCAAGTATATCAAAAGGGAATTCACGGCATGATTTTATTACCAATACTGTTTTAAGGCATGAAGCCAAATTAATTCTTTCTGAAATTCAATCACAACAATCATGGGAACAATCAAAGCCGAGGAAATCATCTCAAAGAAGGCAACAAACACACAATTCAGTCGAGCCTTTTTTAAAAGTGAAATCAGAGGAAAGGGTTGAAAAAAACCCTATAAATTCACACTACTTCATCATCGACAGAAGACAATTAGAATCACACAGAAGAAATCCAAAAACCCTAGATTACAAGAGTTAAAAAAAAAAAAAACTCACTTTTTGATCGCAAGTTCCAAATTGAGGTGACCAAGAGCAAGACAAATATTCAAGCCATCAGAGGAACAATTTCATCAAATTCCAGAAACCACGGTTTGAAAGAAGAAGCTTGAAACCCTAGTTTTTGGAGGCGCCGCCATTTCTGTTTTCTCAAAGCAATCGGGATATTGTGTTAAGGGTTTACAAATGGGCCGACCAAGTGAACTTGAATGACAAAGGGGATGACCCCCACTTTTAACTCCTCTTCCTATTTCCTCTAAAGTTTTTTTTTTTTTTTAAAATTTTTCTTTTCTAGTTTTATTGTAAAACTAGGAAGCACAGAATATTGAAGTGTAATCTGAGAAAATCTAGTCTAGGGTATACAGACTAGTCTAGGATTTTGAGCTTAGGGATAAACAGGAGCAGGAGTTGCGAGTTTACACAGGATTGTAAGCGGGATCTGTTTGTATCTCCTAGTAAAAATCTTAGAAAGGCAGCAGTAGGCACAGTTTGCCGAAGCTGGGTATATCCGTGTGTGATTTTATTTTTTACTGCATTTCTTTATTATTAATTTTTTTATTAAACTTATCGTTAAAAACCCTATTCACCCCCCCCCCCCTCTAGGGTTATTATCGATCCTACAAAGACAAAATAGAACGCAAACAGAAGAACATTTCATTGTTATTACAACAATTCCATCAGATACAAGAATATACAGAGTATAAATGAATAAATTACATTCGATAAATATCAGAGATTACATTTAAATACATCGCAGCGGAAAATAATACAAAAGCACAACTAGAAGTGATGCACGGATACAGAGCTTTCCGAGCATCATTCCAGCTGTAAACCAGGTTCCTGCGAATATAAATCTGCAAAACCAAAACTACTAGCTGCCCGTGCGGAAAATAGGGGCACCCAGAGTTTAGGTTAAAACAATAAACTCCAGGTCAGTCATGTGACTGGTGTGAGAACTAAAACAGTTATCAATATTGGTTTTAAGGTTAGGTAAATCAAGGGACCACGCCGTATAACACGGAACGGGTTTCCTCCCAAGAATACCAGTGCATAGAACAAACAGCGCAATGCTAAATAAAGAAAAATGAAGCTATTATAAGACCCAGGTCCCATCACACAATGCAACGCAAGCCGGAGGATAGGGTTTTCCCTTATAACAGCCAAAGCATGCTTGATACGTTTAAAACACATTATTTGATACTATAATAAGTGTATAGTGTCAAAACAATTCAAATCATAAATATCAATCATAGGCGGCATGGGTACCATCTATCATATCGCCATACTAGTTCTACAATTAAAACCGCAATACACGTATTGGAAATTGGATTTCCGTCATGAGTCGAGGCAAGGGGCAAGCTCCTCTCCGCGTTCGAGACACTCTAGCAAATGCCTCAGGACCCCACTTTGATCCTTGGAATCGGCTGGGCCGGTCCTCTCTTACTTTTGAGGATTAGTTATTCCTGAACACACGTTTCCCGGTCCTTACAGACCTATATCCGAGGCGCCTCATATCCAACAACCACACAGGTGAAAAGTATATAAATGTCAGGGCTGGTAGGTCACTGACACCACCCTAGCTAGAAAGAAACGTCGTGCTCTCCCAGCGGTCCGTCTCCCGTTTTTGACTCATACCGAGGTGTGAGGCTCGCGAATTCACGTTATACACAAAGCTATGCCACACAGGTCGTGCTTTGATCATCAACCACAAGACTTTGCTTTTCAACAGAAGCCCTGATCAATTGCCACTTACGCATGCCACATTGGCAATTCACTCCATGCGACTGATGTCCATCGATATACAACCTCTGAGCTCGTACGTCTCAGAGAAGGGCGTTAAGCAAGAGAATAAATTCTCTGCCGCCAAACAGATGTATATTTAATAGAGATCAATCAACACAGAATAAAATCCAATGTCAGACACACAATCCATTTACAAGTTCGTTCTGGGTCTGAACGAAACCGGAGGCACTTTCCTCGCATATCCGTCCATCTCCAAGTACGTCTGGACGATCACCAACTGATTCCCTCATCCTGGGTGTACAGCCCAATCAAGATCATCAGTAATCACCCAAACGATGTGAAGACTTCCGGTCTTCAACCACCGTCTTCATCTTCGACATCTCGTCGAATCGGTTATTCAGAATGGGTATAAACCCGGCCTTTCTGAATAACCCACGTATATGATAAACAAATGTTACACAAACACAACAAACGCCTCATTCCAATTCAGAATATTCTTTTATTCACAAAATCACATTCTTAGGGAAAGGTTCCCATTAATTTTATCAAAGATAAATTCTTCTAAATTTATCCTAAAATCTTCCTTTGGATATCATTTCAAACTAGTCGGGATTAACGAACCACACCGAAGTAATTATTTATTTTATTTCCCAATCCCAACCTATATATCCCCTGGAGCAAAACTGGTGATACTCCATATCTAACACCACGGTGTTATCGGTAAAATTAATTACCATTTCACGTTCAAATCTAATTAAAGATTTTACTATCGCTTTGGAGCAAAACTGGTGGTGCTCCATTCTCGATCACCTTTCAGATTTGATAATTTAAATTATCAATTCACTTTTCAATCTAATTAAAGATTCATTAAAACTCCACTTAGCTTTAATCTCTTTCAAAAATCAATATCCTGTCTTTAACTGGGTTAAAGAACCAATGTCATACAAAACACGATTCACGACAAACCCAAATCACATTTGATATTAAATACAAGGCTCTGAATAGAAAATATATCGGCTTATATTCAATACCAAATTCTGAAACCAACAAATATCGTATTGGAAGTAACGATATAAAATATATCTTTCAAATTCTCATAACAATATCTGTATAGTCACGAAATCCAACATCGAAATATTCCAAAGATAATTTCGATCCAACTCCAGTCCAATCCACATATTGGGAATATTGGTTATTTTTAAAATCACTTTCAAATTCAATTTATTTATTTCAAAAATAAATCGATTTTAATTCTAGTTCAAAACTAGTTCATTTCGATAAAAATCTATTTTTATCATTTCAAATGTGGAATTCTTCAGCTCAATTCTTTCAAATTCACATATTATGATTTTACACAAATTATAGATATTTTTAATAATTTTATCAAGGCCCGTACAGTCGATTTCCATCAACGGCTATCGAACTGCACTTACAGCGACCTTTTTCGAATTTGATTTGGACATAATTCCAAATCCAACCGTTAGATTTCAAATTTCTAATATTCATTGGAAAGCTCTTTTCGATACGAACCCAACGGTTCCGGTTTTAGGAGAATCCGACGGTCGGATCTCCCGCAATGTCCGTTTGAAATAAATGGTCGAAATTCACGAACTGCCGCGGCGCGGCGCGTTCTATTCAGGCCATTATATATATAATATATATATATATATATTTCGTCGATTTCTATTTAAAACGAATTTTATAAATCGTTTTAAATTCGTTTTCAAAACCATTACAACACTATATTCAATTTCAAATTGATTGGATTTCAATTCAACTCGAATTCATTTCCATTTTATTTAATTCGAATTCAAATTCGTTTCAATTCAATTCAAATTCAAATTCGTTTCAATTCAATTTGATTTCAATTTGATTTCGATTCGAATTCAATTAAATTTCAGTTCGTTTTCAATTCAACTTGAATTTGTTTTATATTCAATTCCATTCGAAGTCCTTTTATATTCAATTCAAATTCGTTTTCTTTTCAATTCGAATTTGCTATAATATTCATTTCAATTTGAATAAAATCGATATAAATATCGTTCACATCAAAATGGCGCAAAACTAATCAACACGGCTTTATATTTTTCACAACCTCTTTATTCTATTCAACAAATGAATATTTTTCCCATTCAACACATGAATCTATGTTTCTTTCAACACACGACTAATCTCGACACATGAGTACTGTCAACACATCACTATTTTTGTTATGTAAAATATTTTATAAAACTATGGTATCTATCGTTTGATTTTCAATTAGACTACTACTGGGAAGTAGTTCTAATTTTAAATATGATAAAGATGTAAATTTCATTGTATAAAATATTTCACTCAACACATGAACATCGTCAACACACGACTATTTTTATATTCAACACATGAATTTTCTTTTATAATATTCATTATTTTCCCGATTGGAATGAGGCCCAATCAATCACCATATAATGTTAATTATACGGATTCCATACAACACATGTATATAATAGCAATAATAAACAATCAACCATCATCCAAAGTGCACCACACTGTATAAGCATCAAATATAGATATCTAACGCTTATAACAGCCTGTCAATCAATCGATCGACATATTTAATCAATCAGGATGAGTGAACTTCCAATTTCATCCCAACACCCGTGTGGGGTTTCAAACAATCAAACACAGATTTTATTTCTGCAGTTGGGCGATGTGTAAAATTTATCGTCCCAACCAATGTCCTTCAAATAGGTGTACATAAACAAACCGTCCGGTTTGTAAATGAATATTTTATTTTATTCAATTCCACGTTAAAAATTATATTTTTAACGATAAAATATTCTATTTCAACACATGAATTTCTATTCAGTTCATTTACACAATAAAAATGATATTTTTATTTTTCTAACATATTTTGGGAAATTTCGGCGGCATAACGGCACGATACTAGAAACGGGACGAGGTCTAGCCTTATCCCCGGTCTAGTGAAGGCCCACGCCATTCACACATCAATCAATCCATTCCATTTCACCAAACAATTCAATTCAAACCAATAAACTAACCAACTACTCAACCAAACAATTTAACAAACAAGCCATCCATGGTCTGTGGATGACGGGTGTCGGGTGCTACTAAGCACCGTCTACATCCTAGTATATATATATATATATATATATAACTAGAAAAAGAGAATTTAGAGTGAGAAGTTCTCACCTAAAGCTATCCAATACCACGACTCTTCATTTATAGAAATCTTCTTCGTTATCCCATCTTCGTCATCTTCGTTGCCCGTAGTCACTATATATATAAAAATCACACATTTTTATATTTTGATGTCTTTAAAATAAAAATCACATTTTTATTTATTCACTTTCAATTTAAAAGTCATATTTTTATAATCACTTCATATATATAAAAATCGAATTTTCACTTTGCTATTCAATATATAAAAATCGAATTTTTACTATGATGTTCAATATATAAAAATCATATTTTACTTCTCTATTTTCTATATAAAGATTTCGCCCTTTCATAAATAAAGTTTTCGCCTTTATAAAAATAAAGTTTTCGCCTTTATAAAAATAAAGTTTTCGCCTTTTCTATTATTAAAATATCGTCTTTTTATTTTTAAAGATTTTACCTTTTCAGTTCCATCCCTATAGAAATCGCACTTTATTTTGCTACCTATAAAAAGATGATATTTTTAATATTCCTAACATGTAAAAATTATATTTTTAATCCTCTACATAAACAAAAATCATATTTTTATATCATCTATATAGTAAAGACTATATTTTTAATACTTTAAAAATATAAAAATCATATTTTTATTACTTTAAAAATATAAAGATCATATTTTGATTATCTTCCTTATATAAAAATTATATTTTTATTTCACTACTCATCTCAAAATATCGTCTTTTATGTTTTAAAAATATAGTCTTTTCATTTTAAAAAACTAATCTTTTTTTTTATTTTAATTTAAAAATCCTAATCTGAAAAATAAATAATAAAGTAATTAAAGTATATAAATAAAAACAAAATTAACATGAAAAAAAAACTTACAGTGTTTTTTTTTATATAAGAGGGAGGGGGTTTCTTGCTCGCGGAAGTGTGGTGGGCCCTCCAGCTGGCGTCGGAGGTGGAGCGGAAAGGGGGGGTTGCGGCTGTCGATTGAAGAGGAGAGGGGGGAGGAGAAGGGGCGGCGCGGTGGTTTGGTGGTTGCGGTGGGCTCCAGCGAAGGCGGTGAGGGTTTAGGGGGGGACTCGCAGTGGCGGGGAGGAGAAGCGGAGCATCGATGGGCGGAGGAGGTGGAGAGGAGGGCGGCGTGGTGGGGTCCTGACCGCCGACGAGCGGTGGTGGGTGGCGGCTCCATCGCGCCCCCTTTCATCATTTTTTTTTGTTTTTTGTTTTTTTTTATAAATCGATTCTGAAAATAAATGGGGGGGCCTGGAGGTATAAGAGGAAATAATTTTAATTTTATTATTTTATTTAATTATTTTAATTTCTAAAAAGGTTGACTTTTACATACGACCTCTAAACGAGGCCCACCGCCTGTCGTCCATAGCGTTTTACCCCCATTCCGAGCACAATGGGATATGTATCGCATGCTAATTTGATCGTTTCGATCAGTTTCCTTTGAATTTACATTTAAATCACTATATTGAATTTTAAACGTACATTTCAAATTACCGGGGTCACATACTAACTAGAAAAATTCCAAAAAAATATTTTCTAGCTTCGTATGGACGATACGGTCCTAACAAAACTAGTTTCGTCGAATTCTGACACCGTTAGAAAAATGGCCAATTTCCAGTCGATTAAAATCAACTGAAATGGTCAAACACGTTTTCCTTTGCCACGCTTACATATTGATTCGAAAAATTATGAAATTTGAAACCTAGCAATAACTTGACATCACGGACCCAACAAAAGTGGTTTCGTCGAAATCCGAGGTCATTTGCAAAATGTCCATTTTTAAGGGCCTGAATTCCATAGCGACTATTCAGAATTTTCAACTGGACATATCTTTTGATTCCCGCTGTGAAATCTTGATCTGTCGGATTCGTTGGAAAGATATCATCAATTAGATCCTAATGTTTTTGGTTTCACTAAAATCCGGATTGTTTTGCACCCGGTACATTCAATTGAAGTTTGAAATCAAATTATCGAACTACCGCGCCATTTTCAATTCTATTATAATTATATATAAATATTATATTCTAACGACGGCGTATATATTATATACGTTCGAATTCTATTAAAAATAAATTTCTCGTCGATATTATTTAAAATAATCTATTTTAAATATTCAAAATTCGCTAAAATTGCCAAAATAAAAATTTTAAACTGGCCCAGATTTTGCGGGTTATTACAATCTCCCCCACTTTAAACTTTTCGTCCCCGAAAAGGAACAAAGTCGAAAGTGGTTTGATTAATAAGCTCTACATTCGATCTGGCTTCCATTCTCCAACTTTTCAGTTTCTGAAAATTTTCAAATTCTTCAAAAATTTGGCTAACACCCTAAATTTTCGAAAAATTTCGCCATAACCTCCCCTGCACCGGGAGCATCCGGGAATTTCAAATAGCTTCCCCGGTCCTTCTAATCTCAGAAAGAAAAAGAAAAAGCCAAGCGGCTAGCCAATAGGCTCATAAAATCATCATCACCCAAACAAAACAGGAAATTATGTAGTAAACATGTACCTATTTGTCGGGCAAACAAATTTTATTCTTCGGCCCTAGCCTCCTTGCTATGACCTGTTCAATGTAAATATATGTATATGCAAGCAAATGCGACCAATTTTCAATATAGTTCAATATTTGGTTTAATTAGGCTAAATGGTTAAAAATTGGCAAACAAATAAACAATCAACACAAACATCAATCAATTAGTGGATTAGAGTTTCAAATTCATAATTTTGATATATATACAAAAATCATGTTTTTGATGCCAATTCACAACAATGTGTTTTAACTATATAAGTTTTGGTTCTCACACCAGTCTAATGGAAATATATAGAAATCACACCTTCGAAACTCGAATATAAATACTGATGATGGGGCCACATCACCAGAATTATCCCCGGGTGTCTAGAATGTGACACTATATCTATCCAGTATATTAAAACTTCGACTATACGTTCATGACGCGTATACGTGAAATCTATATATACACGATTGTCCATATTCAAAATAAACAAATATTCAAATATGTATAAAACGATTTAAATTTTCAAAACAAAATTGTTTTCATTTGAAAAATATACTCTTCACACTCGTTCTAGGATACTACTGATCCTATCTCTAACGAGTCATTCTAATTGGATATTACTAATCCAATATCTGATGAATTCTTTCGTAAGGTTCTAATGTGTCTTGTTCTCGAGCTCTGTAAACCAAAGCTCTGATACCAAACTGAGACGACCCGAACTTCCCCGTGTAGGAAAGCACGGATAGAAATGAGGAAAAGACAAAATAGAACGCAAACAGAAGAACATTTCATTGTTATTACAACAATTCCATCAGATACAAGAATATACAGAGTATAAATGAATAAATTACATTCGATAAATATCAGAGATTACATTTAAATACATCGCAGCGGAAAATAATACAAAAGCACAACTAGAAGTAATGCACGGATACAGAGCTTTCCGAGCATCGTTCCAGCTGTAAACCAGGTTCCTGCGAATATAAATCTGCAAAACCAAAACTACTAGCTGCCCGTGCGGAAAATAGGGGCACCCAGAGTTTAGGTTAAAACAATAAACTCCAGGTCAGTCATGTGACTGGTGTGAGAACTAAAATAGTTATTAATATTGGTTTTAAGGTTAGGTAAATCAAGGGACCACGCCGTATAACACGGAACGGGTTTCCTCCCAAGAATACCAGTGCATAGAACAAACAGCGCAATGCTAAATAAAGAAAAATGAAGCTGTTATAAGACCCAGGTCCCATCACACAATGCAACGCAAGCCGGAGGATAGGGTTTTCCCTTATAACAGCCAAAGCATGCTTGATACGTTTAAAACACATTATTTGATACTATAATAAGTGTATAGTGTCAAAACAATTCAAATCATAAATATCAATCATAGGCGGCATAGGTACCATCTATCATGTCGCCATACTAGTTCTACAATTAAAACCGCAATACACGTATTGGAAATTGGATTTCCGTCATGAGTCGAGGCAAGGGGCAAGCTCCTCTCCACGTTCGAGACACTCTAGCAAATGCCTCAGGACCCCACTTTGATCCTTGGAATCGGCTGGGCCGGTCCTCTCTTACTTTTGAGGATTAGTTATTCCTGAACACACGTTTCCCGGTCCTTACAGACCTATATCCGAGGCGCCTCATATCCAACAACCACACAGGTGAAAAGTATATAAATGTCAGGGCTGGTAGGTCACTGACACCACCCTAGCTAGAAAGAAACGTCGTGCTCTCCCAGCGGTCCGTCGCCCGTTTTTGACTCATACCGAGGTGTAAGGCTCGCGAATTCACGTTATACACAAAGCTACGCCACACAGGCCGTGCTTTGATCATCAACCACAAGACTTTGCTTTTCAACAGAATCCCTGATCAATTGCCACTTACGCATGCCACATTGGCAATTCCCTCCATGCGACTGATGTCCATCGATATACAACCTCTGAGCTCGTACGTCTCAGAGAAGGGCGTTAAGCAAGAGAATAAATTCTCTGCCGCCAAACAGATGTATATTTAATAGAGATCAATCAACACAGAATAAAATCCAATGTCAGACACACAATCCATTTACAAGTTCGTTCTGGGTCTGAACGAAACCGGAGGCACTTTCCTCGCATATCCGTCCATCTCCAAGTACGTCTGGACGATCACCAACTGATTCCCTCATCCTGGGTGTACAGCCCAATCAAGATCATCAGTAATCACCCAAACGATGTGAAGACTTCCGGTCTTCAACCACCGTCTTCATCTTCGACATCTCGTCGAATCGGTTATTCAAAATGGGTATAAACCCGGCCTTTCTGAATAACCCACGTATATGATAAACAAATGTTACACAAACACAACAAACGCCTCATTCCAATTCAGAATATTCTTTTATTCACAAAATCACATTCTTAGGGAAAGGTTCCCATTAATTTTATCAAAGATAAATTCTTCTAAATTTATCCTAAAATCTTCCTTTGGATATCATTTCAAACTAGTCGGGATTAACGAACCACACCGAAGTAATTATTTATTTTATTTCCCAATCCCAACCTATATATCCCCTGGAGCAAAACTGGTGATACTCCATATCTAACACCACGGTGTTATCGGTAAAATTAATTACCATTTCACGTTCAAATCTAATTAAAGATTTTACTATCGCTTTGGAGCAAAACTGGTGGTACTCCATTCTCGATCACCTTTCAGATTTGATAATTTAAATTATCAATTCACTTTTCAATCTAATTAAAGATTCATTAAAACTCCACTTAGCTTTAATCTCTTTCAAAAATCAATATCCTGTCTTTAACTGGGTTAAAGAACCAATGTCATACAAAACACGATTCACGACAAACCCAAATCACATTTGATATTAAATACAAGGCTCTGAATAGAAAATATATCGGCTTATATTCAATACCAAATTCTGAAACCAACAAATATCGTATTGGAAGTAACGATATAAAATATATCTTTCAAATTCCCATAACAATATCTGTATAGTCACGAAATCCAACATCGAAATATTCCAAAGATAATTTCGATCCAACTCCAGTCCAATCCACATATTGGGAATATTGGTTATTTTTAAAATCACTTTCAAATTCAATTTATTTATTTCAAAAATAAATCGATTTTAATTCTAGTTCAAAACTAGTTCATTTCGATAAAAATCTATTTTTATCATTTCAAATGTGGAATTCTTCAGCTCAATTCTTTCCAATTCACATATTATGATTTTACACAAATTATAGATATTTTTAATAATTTTATCAAGGCCAGTACAGTCGATTTCCATCAACGGCTATCGAACTGCACTTACAGCGACCTTTTTCGAATTTGATTTGGACATAATTCCAAATCCAACCGTTAGATTTCAAATTTCTAATATTCATTGGAAAGCTCTTTTCGATACGAACCCAACGGTTCCGGTTTTAGGAGAATCCGACGGTCGGATCTCCCGCAATGTCCGTTTGAAATAAATGGTCGAAATTCACGAACTGCCGCGGCGCGGCGCGTTCTATTCAGGCCATTATATATATAATATATATATATATATATATATTTCGTCGATTTCTATTTAAAACAAATTTTATAAATCGTTTTAAATTCGTTTTCAAAACCATTACAACACTATATTCAATTTCAAATTGATTGGATTTCAATTCAACTCGAATTCATTTCCATTTTATTTAATTCGAATTCAAATTTGTTTCAATTCAATTCAAATTCAAATTCGTTTCAATTCAATTTGATTTCAATTTGATTTCGATTCGAATTCAATTAAATTTCAGTTCGTTTTCAATTCAACTTGAATTTGTTTTATATTCAATTCCATTCGAAGTCCTTTTATATTCAATTCAAATTCGTTTTCTTTTCAATTCGAATTTGCTATAATATCCATTTCAATTTGAATAAAATCGATATAAATATCGTTCACGTCAAAATGGCGCAAAACTAATCAACACGGCTTTATATTTTTCACAACCTCTTTATTCTATTCAACAAATGAATATTTTTCCCATTCAACACATGAATCTATGTTTCTTTCAACACACGACTAATCTCGACACATGAGTACTGTCAACACATCACTATTTTTGTTATGTAAAATATTTTATAAAACTATGGTATCTATCATTTGATTTTCAATTAGACTTCTACTGGGAAGTAGTTCTAATTTTAAATATGATAAAGATGTAAATTTCATTGTATAAAATATTTCACTCAACACATGAACATCGTCAACACACGACTATTTTTATATTCAACACATGAATTTTCTTTTATAATATTCATTATTTTCCCGATTGGAATGAGGCCCAATCAATCACCATATAGTGTTAATTATACGGATTCCATACAACACATGTATATAATAGCAATAATAAACAATCAACCATCATCCAAAGTGCACCACACTATATAAGCATCAAATATAGATATCTAACGCTTATAACAGCCTGTCAATCAATCGATCGACATATTTAATCAATCAGGATGAGTGAACTTCCAATTTCATCCCAACACCCGTGTGGGGTTTCAAACAATCAAACACAGATTTTATTTGTGCAGTTGGGCGATGTGTAAAATTTATCGTCCCAATCAATGTCCTTCAAATAGGTGTACATAAACAAACCGTCCGGTTTGTAAATGAATATTTTATTTTATTCAATTCCACGTTAAAAATTATATTTTTAACGATAAAATATTCTATTTCAACACATGAATTTCTATTCAGTTCATTTACACAATAAAAATGATATTTTTATTTTTCTAACATATTTTGGGAAATTTCGGCGGCATAACGGCACGATACTAGAAACGGGACGAGGTCTAGCCTTATCCCCGGTCTAGTGAAGGCCCACGCCATTCACACATCAATCAATCCATTCCATTTCACCAAACAATTCAATTCAAACCAATAAACTAACCAACTACTCAACCAAACAATTTAACAAACAAGCCATCCATGGTCTGTGGATGACGGGTGTCGGGTGCTACTAAGCACCGTCTACATCCTAGTATATATATATATATATAACTAGAAAAAGAGAATTTAGAGTGAGAAGTTCTCACCTAAAGCTATCCAATACCACGACTCTTCATTTATAGAAATCTTCTTCGTTATCCCATCTTCGTCATTTTCGTTGCCTGTAGTCACTATATATATAAAAATCACACATTTTTATATTTCGATGTCTTTAAAATAAAAATCACATTTTTATTTATTCACTTTCAATTTAAAAGTCATATTTTTATAATCACTTCATATATATAAAAATCGAATTTTCACTTTGCTATTCAATATATAAAAATCGAATTTTTACTATGATGTTCAATATATAAAAATCATATTTTACTTCTCTATTTTCTATATAAAGATTTCGCCCTTTCATAAATAAAGTTTTCGCCTTTATAAAAATAAAGTTTTCGCCTTTATAAAAATAAAGTTTTCGCCTTTTCTATTATTAAAATATCGTCTTTTTATTTTTAAAGATTTTACCTTTTCAATTCCATCCCTATAGAAATCGCATTTTATTTTGCTACCTATAAAAAGATGATATTTTTAATATTCCTAACATGTAAAAATTATATTTTTAATCCTCTACATAAACAAAAATCATATTTTTATATCATTTATATAGTAAAGACTATATTTTTAATACTTTAAAAATATAAAAATCATATTTTTATTACTTTAAAAATATAAAGATCATATTTTGATTATCTTCCTTATATAAAAATTATATTTTTATTTCACTACTCATCTCAAAATATCGTCTTTTATGTTTTAAAAATATAGTCTTTTCATTTTAAAAAACTAATCTTTTTTTTTATTTTAATTTAAAAATCCTAATCTGAAAAATAAATAATAAAGTAATTAAAGTATATAAATAAAAACAAAATTAACATGAAAAAAAAACTTACAGTGTTTTTTTTTTATAAGAGGGAGGGGGTTTCTTGCTCGCGGAAGTGTGGTGGGCCCTCCAGCTGGCGTCGGAGGTGGAGCGGAAGGGGGGGTTTGCGGCTGTCGATTGAAGAGGAGAGGGGGGAGGAGAAGGGGCGGCGCGGTGGTTTGGTGGTTGCGGTGGGCTCCAGCGAAGGCGGTGAGGGTTTAGGGGGGGACTCGCAGTGGCGGGGAGGAGGAAGCGGAGCATCGATGGGCGGAGGAGGTGGAGAGGAGGGCGGCGTGGTGGGGTCCTGACCGCCGACGAGCGGTGGTGGGTGGCGGCTCCATCGCACCCCCTTTCATCATTTTTTTTTTATAAATCGATTCTGAAAATAAATGGGGGGGCCTGGAGGTATAGGAGGAAAGAATTTTAATTTTATTATTTTATTTAATTATTTTAATTTCTAAAAAGGTTGACTTTTACATACGACCTCTAAACGAGGCCCACCGCCTGTCGTCCATAGCGTTTTACCCCCATTCCGAGCACAATGGGATATGTATCGCATGCTAATTTGATCGTTTCGATCAGTTTCCTTTGAATTTACATTTAAATCACTATATTGAATTTTAAACGTACATTTCAAATTACCGGGGTCACATACTAACTAGAAAAATTCCAAAAAAATATTTTCTAGCTTCGTATGGACGATACGGTCCTAACAAAACTAGTTTCGTCGAATTCTGAGACCGTTAGAAAAATGGCCAATTTCCAGTCGATTAAAATCAACTGAAATGGTCAAACACGTTTCCCTTTGCCACGCTCACATATTGATTCGAAAAATTATGAAATTTGAAACCTAGCAATAACTTGACATCACGGACCCAATAAAAGTGGTTTCGTCGAAATCCGAGGTCATTTGCAAAATGTCCATTTTTAAGGGCCTGAATTCCATAGCGACTATTCAGAATTTTCAACTGGACATATCTTTTGATTCCCGCTGTGAAATCTTGATCTGTCGGATTCGTTGGAAAGATATCATCAATTAGATCCTAATGTTTTTGGTTTCACTAAAATCCGGATTGTTTTGCACCCGGTACATTCAATTGAAGTTTGAAATCGAATTATCGAACTACCGCGCCATTTTCAATTCTATTATAATTATATATAAATATTATATTCTAACGACGGCGTATATATTATATATGTTCGAATTCTATTAAAAATAAATTTCTCGTCGATATTATTTAAAATAATTTATTTTAAATATTCAAAATTCGCTAAAATTGCCAAAATAAAAAATTTAAACTGGCCCAGATTTTGCGGGTTATTACATTATGTGTGGATTCGGTCTTACGATTATCCTTTTCTTTCGAAAGGATTTTAAATTTAAAATCATGTTGTGTGATACTCTTAATATTGTGCGAGTTTTTCTCACTCTGGTTCACCAAACTGACTTGGTGTTTTGTAAATGCTCGGGTTGGACCGGGGTGTACAGGTTCAGGTTATCGAATGCTGTGAAGTCCAAAGATGAGATGGAGATGTCCAGACGTATGAGATCATATAGCTACTATTTCGCTGTGTGTTGTACATGGGAACAGGTTATTATAACTGTCCCATTGTGTGATATACTCTGATACTGTAAGTATTTTTAAAGCTCTCAATAAAGATTTATTTCTGTATTATATTTTGTTCCACTGCGATGTGAGACTCTGTGTTGTGTTATATCTTCTTCTTCTTCTATTCTAATATTTCTTTCTTTCTTATCTCACCCTCTAATTTCTTTCTAATAACTATCCAGTGTTTTCGGTGTTTGGAGGATCGACATGAATTACGGTAAAGGTATTTATGTCGATTTCCAGGGCTGAAAATTCCTAGGTCGTTACACCATTGTTCTAAGCCTTGTTAACAATAGCCTTAGTAATCCAGTTGGTTAGAGCATGTGGCTTGCATACAAGAGATACAGAGTTCGATCCCACCGACGTCACATTTTTGTTTGAGGGGAACGGCTAGAATTAACACATGTTCTAAAGAGAAAATATGTATAAACACACATATAAGGAAAAATATACATATAAGGAAGTGAAGAAAATATATATGTATATATATATATGAGAATATATATGTATATATATGCCTATATATATATATATATATATATATATATATATATATATATACGAGAGACAAAGTTCAAGATAAGGCTACAATCACAGAAATATGGTAAGAATCAAATAACGGTGCAACACCATTTGAATTTTGAAAACGAAACAAAAGTTGTGCTTATATATATATACACGTAAAATGGTCATTAGAAGATTTGTATATGTATAAGAAGATTACATGTGAATATAACAGTTAAATAAATTCCACAAATTCAAACATTTGAAAATCAAATTTCTGAGCCAAAACAGCTCGTGGGACCCATAAGGGGTCGAAACTCCTGTAGGGGGGTCGACACCCCCCAGATCTGGGCAAATTCATCAATGTATCTGCACTATTTTCTAAATTGGGTTCAATGCTGACTCAGCGCTGCGTGTACGATAAGATTCTGAACACCTATAAATTGGCTAGCAAAGCCTAACCTAAATCTCATATTCTCTGGGATAACGTCTAAGCTCTGCCATTTTTCCTCCTCCTCAAATCTCTTTAGAAAAAAAATAGAATAATTAGTTTAGAAAAATTCTGAATCAAGATCTGGAGGAAAAGAATGAATATTAATTAAAAGGTGTTCAGAATCATATTTGAAGTGAGGTAATTTCTTAGATCTGGCCTATTTCAATTTTCACCTCTTTCTTCCCTTTTTTTCTTTTAGTAAGAATTGTGGATCCATGGTTGCTAGGTTCTAAATTCAGTTAGGAGGACCATGGAATACTAAGATCTGGACCAGATTCAGGATTTGAAAAGCAAATTTAGGTGAGTGGATTTAAGTCATATCATTTTTGATAATGGTATATTATCATTTCATTCCCCGTTATTATGAAATGTGAATTTTTTAGAATAATTAAAAGTGTTGAAATGCTATTATGACATTTGAAATATTAATATGAATATGTTGGAAAATTCATATGTTGAAATGTTTAATGTGCTGAAATGTTCACATGTTGAAATATAAACTTGTTAAAATATGTGTAGCGACCACTATTGTTCAAATTACATGTTAACTTATGACATTTACATACTCGAACCCTTATTTGCAGGAATTAGAATAATTACATGATTTGACGATCACATGTTATTTTGAGATGAAATCAATTACATGTTAGGAAGAACATGCGACATAAAATGGGTTAATATGATGACATGTAAAATATAGATTATAGTAAAAATTTGAAAAAATGGACACGCCTAAATTATATAGAAAATTTACAGTAAATAGAAAATTGTAACTGCACTTAGACACAAGGTTAAATTCAACTTATGGTATAAGTCTACCCGGTACCGCCCGACAAATCCAGCATCCACAAGTTGTTAATTTAATGTGAGGGGTCTAGTGCGTAAATAAAACATGTAACGGTGCTAAGACATGAGGTTAAGTCAATTTGTGGAAGAAGTCTCCTCGGAACTGCCTGACAAATCCAGCATCCACAAGTTGTAGGTTTAATGTGAGAGGTCTAGTACATAAGCATGCATATATATATATATATATATATATATATATATATATGAAAATATATGTATATAAAAGGATAGAGATAAATGGCACTAATTGTGATTAATGGAAATGAATGGAAGTTACAATAGTAAAAGAAGTGAATGAATGGGGAATGATAATAACCTTTTATATTTAATTACATTAATGAGAATGTTATATAATAGGTAGACTTGTCCTAGGGACAAGTGGAGATTATAACTTAGGTTATAAATAAACTAGTAAGAAAACGAGATAACTTGTGTAATGAGATATGTGGTACTTAATTGTAAATTAAGTAATCAATAAATGGTGAAATCTGAAATTAGTTGTTTGTAATAAGTATAGAAAACTGGGAAATTTTGTGAAATGTAAGAAGTTGTACTTAATTACAAGTAATCTGTAACTTGGAAATCTGAAATCTGCTGATAAGAATAACATGTTAAGGCTTGTCCTAGGGACAAGTGGAAATTATAAAATAGGTTCTAATAAACGGAAAGGAGACTTATTAGTGACAGTGTAAGATGGAATTATGATTAAATAGAAAAGTGTGAGGCAAACTTATGAAACGAAATAAGTTATATTTAATCATAAATAATGACTGACATGTTAACAAAAAACATGTGAATTGAGATATACCTAATTACATATTAAATAGAACATGTTATTGTAACTTGAAATCAAACAAGAATAACATGTTGTGGGCTTATTAATAGGCTTAAATGGGTTAAGTTATATGACTGAAATTAATAAGCAAGAGGAACTTGGTAACTTGAATAAGAAATCAATGTGAATGAGAATAACCAAGTTAAATGGAAACCTGATACGGTAAAGCAAGCGCATAAAAGAATGTTTAGACATAGGGTCTAATAACATATTAAAATGATGCGCTTGGACCAGTCCGCACGTTTGAGGGTGAATAACCCAACGGGGTAGATCATCGTGGTGTCATGAGGAACGAAGGGAGCGCACACTCATCTGATTATTCTGTTGGCTCTGAAGGAATGGAAGGGGAAGCATGTGGCTTTCTGATATGTGGAAGGACCCCCGGTAGTCCTCTGTGGTGGTGCAGTGTTCGGGATGTGCTTACAGAGGTTGGGTCTGCACGTAACTACCCGGTGAGTAGCCTTGACTGCAAAAGTAGCTTTAAAGTCGAAAGCTATAACAAGGTGACACTAGGGTGATTCGACGATCGCCTCAATTGGGAGGTAGGGGTCACGACCAACAAGGATAGTAGATCGTCAGGTACCTATCATTGGCAGCCAGTGGGATGCGAAAAAACTAGAGCTAAACCCAAGATGCCATCCACCTTTCACTATCGAGGCATGGTGGTTGAGGGGAGACGCCAACTAGATATTTAGATTGTTTGTTAGGGGCAAGTTGCTTAGCTCTTGTAGTCTTTACTAGTTGAGGGAGGGAAATAGGTGGGGCCATAACCACCATGAAAAACAGACCTGAAGGATATTTGTATTTTTAGGCTCTTAAAGGCAGACCTGTACAGATATGGAAAAGCTCCCGACCGGGTTCCGTGCTTCTCGTATAGCCCTGCCACGGAACTCGGTGCACATTAGAGGTTATGTGCAGTCAAGGCATCGAATATGATTGACGATATGTATGTGGGAAAGTCTAGATATATGCATGTTTGCTCTGGGTGGTGTATCATAGATTTGAGGGCATTACTCTGTGATGGAATCTGATTCGATCGAAGGTGGTAGTCCGTATGATTATGTAGCATAGTAATGACAAATATATGTGGAATGTAACATTGTTATATAGAGATCCGTACGTCACTCCATCGTAGGATGAGGGAATGCATACATTTCTGTGGCATTACGGTGGAGACCGTGCGAGTGGGGTAACATGGGGTGTACCTCAATATTGGGGGGGTTGCTACATATATATTGTATTTGGTTAATCCACTGGGAAGTAAATAGGAACGACGTGTGGGTGAGCCTTGAGTGTTGTTAACCCACGTAACCTAATAAATAAGAAAATGTGATTGAATGGTATATGTAGGGTTATCCAAAATGTATAATTTAAATCCAGTCACCAGAACCTGTGTTCTGACCCCTTCCTCATCACATACTCGCAGGTTAGACTTGTAGCAGAGATATGATAGCTTTGGATACTGGTTAGGTAGTATTATAATTTGGGTATGGCTATATTTTGATTATATTATATTTATCCATTCCGCTGTGAGATATTTTCTGAGCTTTGATATATTTTATATCTCTGTCTTTTCTGCAGGATACCAGAGCAACCAACTCGGGTTTCGATGGATTAGAATTTTGAGAGAAAATTGATTTGTCAGAATTCGGGTTGTTACAAGGTCATAGCTAGCAAACGATGGTGCATCCATCAGCACAAGAAAAGACAAAGTACACAATTTTATATGCACTAACCAAGTCGGGCTGTGCAACTGGTCAGAATGCACATGAAATAGGTCAGGGAAAGGTAAGTGAAAACAACATGGCACAAAGCGTGGCACAACTACAACATGCCAATAAGACAAGTTCAGGTGATAGCAATATAAGTAGCAAGCACAAGTGTGTTTCAAATACAATGCAAAGAAATATAAGGGCAACAAAATGACACAGTTTTGGTCAAAGTCATGTACAAGAGCATTTCAGTTTCAGGAACACAATGGCAAGCAACAAGGCTCATTGGACACAATGGTAAATGCACAAAGGTGAATACTGCTAAAGTCTGGTCAAAAACAAAGAACAATCCAATATGCATGGATGCATAACCAAAGCAGTGAAACAGCAATGCACAACATAGGTGCATAAGCAACCAGTGAAGCCAAGATCAGTGATATTTCAGAACTCAGCAACTACACTACAATGACATGATGTAGTTATAAGTCATGCTAGGAAAAATGACTCGAGCAACATGGTGGAACAAATCAGAGCACACAAGCATGGCAGCAAAACGTAAATCAACATACCATAAAACTCAAATTTGGCAAATAAACAAGCACGTCAGAATGGCCTTAATCACTCAAGTTCAAAATAGTGGAGTCTATGCAAGAGATTCATGCAATTTAATTGCATGGAGCATGACAACATGAACACAGAACAAGGCATATGAACAAGCATAACTAATAATGCAAGCATGAAGCCTGGCAAATTGAAAATGTTGAATTGGCAGTCGATACATATGGCAAGTTCCAAAAATCAATCTCAAAAATATATTTGGCAAGATCTTTTCATAATTCCCAGAAATCAACTTGATCATTTTAGGAAACCTTCAAACAAGCTATATTCAACAAGAAGGAATTTTCTCCAAAAATCAAAATGGTTTTATCAAGAAAAACACCGCAGAGATCGGTTAGGGAATTACTCCACAAATACACAGTGTGCAAAAATGTTAAAACCAGAAAGTAATAATGAATTCATTAATGAAGATTTCAACACTTGGAGAATTTGTTATTTCGGCAATTTACATACTATCTTTTATTCTTAGCAAAAATATCATTTTTGGAAATGAAAAATGCATGCATCTGGTTTATTCGAACATGCATTAAAACAATCAATGTTATTCAAACCAGAAAAAAGGAGGAAATCAAAAGGTTGTGTTTTGGAAAAGTATAAATCAAAATTTATTCGTTTGAAAAATCGGGCAAACGGAGAATTTATTTTTTGTTAAAATTACATTTCCTGAAATCACTTAACAATGTTATAATCGACAACTATTTATTCTTGGCACATGTGAAAGTAGCAAAGGGTCAATATTTCAAATATTAGGAAAAAAAAATTTGGGCAAGATTTTTAATGTGTAATCCTGCATACCCCAGGTTGGGATGGGTAGGCCCACCACCTCCCTCACCTGAGCCGAGTCAGCGAGGGTCCCTGTCGGGCTCCTCCCCCCCCCCCTCCCCCCCCCCCCCAATAAAACAAACTGTATGTGGGAGTTTTCCTTCATAAGGCTCGATATATTCAACAGGAAAAAATTTTGTTCCAAGGATCAAAATGGGCATTAACAACATGCTATATTTCAAGCAAGGCGTAAACATAATTGAAAATCATTCATGTATTGATCAACGTGATTTAAGGTGCTTTTTTCGGTAGGAATGGATTCACAGCCTCGAGGCATTCTAGAAATTCGCAAGAGGGCATTTTGATCAAGAAAATCATTTCAATACTTTCAAGATAAATGCAAGGATTTATCTCAATATGTTTGGTTATTTCAACATGCAATTATCAAATCAATTAGTCACACAAGGATGGTAAATATCAAGATCAAATCTTTGGGTGAAATCAGAGAAATCAATGGGTTTAAAACCTATAAATAACACCCATTTCGTCACTGGTAGAGGTATCGAAAACACAAGCAATTCAATTGAGAAAAATAAATTACATATACTCACATTCTATCGGGTTTCAATCACAAGCAGATCCTAAATCATTTGAAAAGGAGCATCAATCAATCATAGCTATAAGAGAACATTTTTATCAAGGTTTCAGAGATCGTGATTTAGAACAAAAGCATAAATCCCTAGTTTTTCATTCGGCCGCCATCAAAGAATTAATGAGGAAGTCGACTTATATTATAAAGCAAATGAAAGGGGCCAATTTTTTTATTCTAAGTGTTTTTATAGTTCTTATTTTTATTTGTCTTGAGTTATTTAATTTCTGTAAATTGATCTATATGTTGTCTAAACTAGGGAGTATTTTAGCTATAGGATTTTGTAGTAAAGAAAAATCACAACTTAGAATTTAAGTCATGTCAAGATTTTGATTGTGGATTAGAGCAGTTGCAGGGTTTGCGAGTTTACAGGATTTTGTAAGCGGGGACCTGTTTTAATGGCTAGTAGAAATCTTATGAATGCAGTGGTAGGCAGGATTTATCGAAGTTGCGTAATTCTTGTGTGTGATTTATCTTTTCTGCAGTTTCTTTATTATTTTGTGTAAGCTTTTATTTTTTAATATCTAATAAACCCTATTCACCCCCTTCTAGGTTAATCTAGATCCAACATAACCTACCATAAGGAGACTAACTCGGTCGCTTAACTAACCTTTGGAGAAGCAGACCATCCCAGAGATTCCCTACTTCGCACTCTTACGCCTTTAATTATTTGATTGAAAAAGGTGAGTTATATGGTCACTTAATGTTGTATGAGGGTAGATCCTATGAATACTACCTGTACTCCAAAGGATAAATCTATAAGGAAAGGGGGAAGACCTAAGGATGAAGTACCCTGAAAGATTGATCTAGCCACTTAAGGCCTTCATCGAACTAAACAGGCTATCTGACACTCAATGGCATTTAAGTTTATTCTTTCAGAAAGGAGATGGACCCTAAGGCCACTTAATACCTCATACTTGAAGTAAGCTATTAGGAACATTCATCGTTCCAAAAATTGTCATGGGTTTCTATGATTAACAACATCTCACATTTGTTGTACGTGCATCCGACTATTGGAGAGTGCAAACTTCTGTCGAACGGCTCAAGTGACCTAGCAGCATCAACCTACTACAATTTTAAACTAATTGCAAGATGAGATTCATGGTTTTAAGATAATTGATTGGTCATATTATAAATACGGTAATATTACCCAAAATCTCAATTTAAAATTTATAACCATAAATATTGCATACCATTAATAACATAACGGTCATTTCCTAAGGCAATGAATATTGCAATAAATGCCACTAATACTAGTGCCATTAATTTCCATCAACTCTTATTCATTACAACTCATTAGTTATCCCCAAATTTATTGTAATATTAATTTCCCATGAATTTGAGTAATAAAGTTTAATTCTTAATTATCACCTTTTTGAATTCTATAAATCAACTGTCACATTTAATACCCATAAATCCAATGGTTAAAAAATTTAGTTCTCCATTTACTATAGGTAACAACTAATTAATGCCCATAATAATTGGAAAACATTTCAAATTCAAACCTAACCTAAGCGTATACATAATAATAACAACTAACATTAATTACATATAAGTAGACAGATAAGATATTAACATATTAATGCAATAATTACATATATACTATTTTTTTCCAATTCTAGCCATTTATATTTTTAGCCCACAGTATTATCTAGAGCAATCTTTTTATGTTCTGATTTGCTGGAATTCAAATCTCATGTCTTTTTGTTAGAATTTACATAAATTTTCCCAGACATGAAAAAGAAAAGAATATTTATATATTGAACATTAAAAAATGGATAATTTTTTATTCTGAATAGATAATAAAGACTATGTACAAAATCGCATAATTTACACATCTCTTCCTTTTTATCAATGCATATTTTGTATAATTCCAAACAAGTCTTCTTTGTATAAAAAGAAAAATAGGCTAAATTATAAAAATTTAACAAATATACTTACATGAATCAAAATATATGTAGACTTAAACTAAAATGAGATTTAGATAAATCCTGTTGTTACACTTATCTTATAGATTTGGAACACAGCTGTAAACAAAAAAAATATAATACCTTTAGGGACTAATTTCCTAGATCTAGGTGCAAACACTAATCAAAGCTTACAAAAGAAAATGTAGGCACGGTTTAGATGTTTCAGTGAAAAGACTACAATTTCAATTATTAAATTTTAGGCATAGAAATGGTAACTACAACAACAACAAAGATCTGATTATAAACAATATATAAGTTAACCATTCACTTTGCAAAGCTTTCTTAAATCTCAAATCTGAACTGTGGCTTTAGGTTTCGTTCAAAATGTAACATCCATATTTTTCTTACCATTTAAGTCGGTTATTAAACCAACTCAAATCGTTTAAGGCTATGGAGTTTAATAAATCAAATAACATAATCATAGACACAAAAAAGCTCAATATCTCATAGCGGAATAAATAAAATACAATAGTAGTTCATGAAGCTATGAAATAAAATTTCAAAACTTATACATAATACCACGGTTACAGAATCGAATACAGTGGAAGTCTAAATACAAGAATTTTTAATACAAAGAAGAAATAACCAGAACCAACAGATAAGAAGATGTATTCAATAGCCTCCATCTTCGAAACGTGAAATATCAATACTACAATACTCGGTCTGAACCGAGCAAAAGTCAAAAAAAAAAAAAAACTCGGATCAGTACTAACATTCTTATATTAGTGAACCAACTCAAATGAAATATTCAATGAAATGCATCGGTAACTTAAAGGATGTTTAGGATTTCCATCCTCTATGGATCTGTTAAACTAGATATCATATAATACAATACACTATTATAGTAGTGTCTATGTTAAATATAATATTGAAAATAGCGTAAGCGGGATTACAATTTTACCCTTACACCGTTTACAATGTCGTAATCTATACAGTATCGTAAACCCACTATAAATAGTGGCATTAGAGGGCACTCCATAGGTATAACACAAATCAAAGTCATAGGGGTTCGATCAGGATAAATATGAAAAGACATCGAAGCAATACCCATCAGCAGGATTCCACCAGATTGTGCACCCAGGCTGACGGTAACGCATAGCCGCCAGCTACCGCCCACTTCAGAAAATACTCCCAAATTCAAAGGCGCTCAAATTAGTCATAAAAATATATATTTGGTATCGAAGAAGCATGCCTGCTAAGAGTAGCTAACTCACATTGGTCTGGGTATGGCTCCTGTTTTAGTCATTTCAATTATGACCCGAAGGTCAAGGCTATCCATCATCGTTCTCTTACTTCAAATCCAGTAATCGCCTCCAAATCATCCTACTTCATTCTGGATTCTCCATCACGTGCATAGTTGTTAAAGTGGTATCAGTATTGATCGAGAGTATGTTAATATCGACTCCGGTCTCTTTAACAACCAAATGCTTATTTCATTCTATGGTCATTTATATTTGAAATCATATTTTAAATATCACAAACCAAGTAACTTCAAATATTGGTTTCAATCAATTAACTCCAAAAATTGTTTTTATATTTTAAACAATTAAGTTCAATATTCAAATGTCATAAATTGCATTTCAGTCGATTCGCTATTTGATTCTATTCAATGCTTTAGATTTCATATTTACAAATAATTTGTTAACGAGAATTTCATTTGATTTCAAATTTCTATAACAATTATCATTATTTAAAAATATTCATACTAAACATTTCGGATCTAGCAGCTCGAACCAGAAATAGGCTTTTATTTAAAATAAGTAATATAATATAACATAGTTTAATTTAAAAATAAATAGATTTGTATAAAATAAATTGGTTAAAATGATTATAGAATGCATAATGTAATAGTTAAATAAAATAATTGAATTTTAAAATAATTATAAGATGTTTAATAGTTATAAAACAATAAGTATATAAAATAATCCAAATTAGTTTTGTATAAAATAATAGTAGATTTAAAGTCTAGTTTTATATAATAATCCTATCCGAAACATATATCCAAATTTTTAATGTCAACTTATAATTAGTTCAGTTACCAAAACTTCACTTCAAATTAATTCCAACTTAATTGTATATTCAAATTCCAATACATTATAGATATTACTCAAGTTGGGTTCAAATTTTACTACTTAAATCATGTTCTAAAAAGTTCAATTTTACTTTTGAATAACATTTCTTTCATTTCATGACTATTAAATCTCAGATTTCAAGTTTAATCAACTCTAAATATTACTTCAATTATATTTAGATTCAAACCATTCATTTCATAAATTATTATATAATCAGATTATTAAGTTTCATTATCTTAACCAATTTCATATAAAACTCATTTCATCATTTTCTAAATTACATTTTTTTTAAATAAATATGGCTAAAATTTAAATTCCATTCCAATTTAGTCATTAAACACATTAAGTTACAATTATATTCAAAATCTCTCTTTAAACCTTTCTTAATGTGAAGTATTAAGAAAAACTATATTTATATTTTTTATAAAATCTATATTTATATATTAGGTTTAAAATTTAAATAATATTTAATTATAATAAAAGATTTGTTAAATTACTTATAAAATAATTTAAATTATTTAAATTTTAGAAGTAATATTATGATTAAAATATATGTACAATTAGAAACTATTTCAAAACAGACCAATGGTGTCCGTATATAATTTTCTATCTAGGCCAAGAAATATGGATATATATCATTTCAATCTGAGATTTAAAATTTCGAATCTAGGGTATATTATTTCAACCCACATCCCAAATCGATTCAATTAATTTCCTAAATTTGTACAGTTATTCGGATATGTATCATTTCAACCCATAGGGAACTTGGAATGTGAGAACAAATAAGTAAATAATATCAACAAACTCATATAAAACATATACATGAAGTATACTCAACAAACCTAATATATACATGAAGTAATACATGTCACATGTGCACATTCATATTATATATATCGATTGTGTCATAAATGTGTGTCATCTGTGTACAACAGATAATAAGATTTTCTAAAAACAATCATATACATTTCATAGCATTTCAAATGTGTTGAATTTCACTTTTGTAATAAATGTAAGTCAAGTCTGAGATAAACTTACCTTTCATGACGTGCAAAAGGAAGATGATGTTGGTTGATACGAACACGGATACGAAAAGCATGATGCAACATTCCAGTTACAAGCACAACTACACTCTCTTTAATACCAAGGTATCAACATATTCACAAATCATTGTCCCAAGTAGTTTAAATAATGGGAGTAGAAAGATTTTGGCTTAGGAAGATGGATTTAGATTTTTACAATTTTGTTAAAAAAAGTGAACCAATTTTAGTCATCTTAAAATAAAATCTTGGACCAGCAAACATTGGAAATCTAAAATTGTCGTAAACAGAAAAGTTGTTGCAAATTCTTTTCTCTTCAATTTTAAAAAATGAAAATTAGTTTTCAATAAAAATTGAGGGAGATATGACCAAAACAGTGAAAGCCAAATTTTTAAGTCAGAACTGGTTCCAAAAATGCATTTGAAAGATTGACAGTTTCAACCTAAATATATTCGAAATCTAAAAAAACGTCCAACATAAAATTTGTAGCTTTTTCAATTTTTCACAATTTTTCAAAAGAAAAAGTGAATTTTGACTATCTAACATGAAGTTACGACCACTGCAACACAGGTTAAAAATCTGGAAAAAGTAAAAATAAAAAGGTCTTTGATTTCAAAGAAAAGTGGTCATGGCTAGGGTTTTCAGGTGGGGCTTGCTTGTTAGAGGTGGAGAAAGGTCAGATAGATGTGGTCAGGTAAGTGGTGCAGGTAGCGGCCAAGGGGAGGAAGTGCAACAAGGTTTTTGTTGGAAAGGAAGGTGGTTGTTTGCACTTTTAGATCTATGTTTTTAGAGTCCCTAAATCAATTAAATCTTGAAATTAGAAGTGGAAAATAGGGAGAGCTCCAAACTTAGTAAAAAAATTGGTCAAAAGTATGGAAAGTTTGTTTTTAGCCAAAAGTCCATATTTTAGTGCAAAATGATAAAAGAGAGTCGTAATAACCCGGAAATCCGAGCCAATTTAAAATTTTTATTTTGGCAATTTTAATGAATTCTGAATATTTAAAATGAATTATTTTAAATAATATCAATGAAAAATTTATTTTGAATAGAATTCGAACGTATATATTATATAGATCGTCGTTAGAATATAAATTTTTTATTTTAAATTATAAAAGGAATTGAAAATGGCGCGGTAGTTCGAAAATTCGATTTCAAACTTCAAATGAATGTACCGTGTGCAAAATAAACCGGAATTTAGCGAAATCAAAAATAATAGAATCTAATTGAGAATATCTTTCCAACGAATCCGAAAAATTGAAATTTCATAGAGGGAATCAAAAGATATGTCCAAATGAATTTTCAGAATAGTTGCTATGGAATTCTGGCCCTTATGCAGACGACCTCGGATTTCGACGAAACCACTTTTGTTGGATCTGTGATGTCGAGTTATGGCTAGATTCCAATTTTCATAATTTTTCAAATCAATATGCGAGTGTGGCAAAGGAAAACGCGTTTGACCAATTCCAGTTGATTTTAATTGACTGGAAATTGGCCATTTTTCAAACGGTCTCAGAATTTGACGAAATAAGATTTATTAGGACCGTATCGTCGATACGAAACTAGAAAATATTTTTCTGGAATTTTTCTGGTTAGTATGTGGCCCCGGTAAATTGAAATGCGCGTTCAAATTCAATATATAGAGTTATATGTTGATTTTGACGAAAACTGATCGAAACAGTCGAATTAGCTTACGATACATATCCCATTGTGTTCGGAATGGGGGTAATTAGCTATGGACGACAGTCGGTGGGCTTGATTTCGACTCCGAAATAAACAGTTACTTTTTGAAGAGAAATTAAATTAAAATAATATATATTTTATTATATAACCCCCCTTTGGGTTCTCTCTCCTCAATTCATTTTAAAAATAAAAAAAATAAAAAATCGCGCTGCCCCCCAACCCCCGAAATCGATCGCCGCCGTCGGTGGTGTGCCACCGCCCCCTCCTCCTTCCACACCCCTCTCCTTCGCTCTTCCCCTTCTTCCCCCTTTTACCTAAATCGAAACCTAGCCTGCAAACCCCAAGAACAGTCGCACCCCTCCTCCTTATCGCACGAGCGCCACCCCCAGACCCGCCTGCCGCCGCCACTTGACCTCACCGCCGTGACGCCACCGTCAGGGGCCCTCCAGCGCGCCTCCTCCACCTGCCGTGAGCGCCCCAGCGCCACCAAAGGTTGTCGATCTCCTCGAGCACCTCTCCGATGACGCCAAGCCCTCCTCCTTCCAAAAACCGTGAGTGTCTATTTTTATTTTTGCTTTAAATATTGTTTTAGTTTCAGTTATAACTTATAAAAATATAAAGCTAGGTTTTTTACTTTGATAAAGCTAGGATTTTTACAATGACAAAGTATGAATTTTTATAAAGTATAAAGCTTTGAATTTTCATATGAAGTAAAGATAAGATTTTTATGTTATTAAAAATATAATTTTTATATCATAGAAAAGTTAAAAATATAATTTTTATATTATAGAAAGAGTAAAAATATGATTTTTATATAGTGGAAATATTAAAGAAGTGATTTTTATATAATAGAAATATTAAAGATGTGATTTTTATATAGTAGAAATTATAAAATATAATTTTTATGGGATAGAGAATATAAAAATACGATTTTTATATAGGTATGATAATAAAAATTCGATCTTTATATATAAAGTAGAAATATAAAAATATAATTTTTATATAGAATGAAGCGTCGAAAATATATATGAAGAAGGAATAAAAATAGGATTTTTATTTATTGAAATGAAATGATAAAAAGATAATTCTCATTATAAACAGCGGGACAAGAACTGAATTGGAAATTTAAGGAATCCAGTCGGTTCAGCAGTTCAAAAGCAAAGCACGGCGGAGTGGAACCCTCGGTGAGAACTTCTCACTTTAAATTTCTTTTTCTAGTTATAAATATATACTAGGATGCAGACGGTGCTTAGCAGCACCTGACACCCGTCGTCTACACACCATGGACGGCTTGTTTGTTTGACTGATGTGTTGTGAAAATTGTTTGTGATGTCGATGTGAAATAGATAATAAAATATATTCATGTGTTGCAATAAATAAACGTTAGAAATATAATTTTTAACGTGAATATGAATATAGTGAATGTGAACAAATAAATATTCATTTACAAACCGGACAGTTTGTTTATGTACACCTATTTGAAGGATATTGATTGGGACGATAAATTTTACACATCGCCCAACTGCACAAATAAAATCTGTGTTTGATTGTTTGAAACCCCACACGGGTATTGGGATGATATATGACGTGCACTAATCCCGATAATTAGTTGTATGTCGATCGATTGATTGACAGACTGTTATAAGCGTTGAATATTTATATTTGATGCTTATACAGTGTAGAATGCACTTTGGATGATGGTTGATTATTTGTCATTGTGGATATATACATGCGTTGTATGAAAATACATAGAAATAAAATCTATGGTAATTGATTGGGCTTCATTCCAGTTTTGAACAGAAATATTTGAAATAGAATATTTGAAAATAGAAATATATGAAGCCGTGTTGATTAGATTGATGCCATTTTGACGTGAACGATATTTATATCGATTTTATTCATTTTATAATGAATATCGAAAGTGATTTCAAAATCTGATATTTTGAAAAGAATTAGAATTCGAATTGAAATTGAATAGAAATGAATTCAAATTGAAATAGAAATGAATTCAAATTGAAATTGAATAGAAATGAATTCGAATTGAAATTGAAATAGAAATGAATTCGAATTGAAATTGAGTAGAAATGAATTTGAATTGAAATTGAATAGAAATGAATTCGAATTGAAATTGGATGGAATTGAAGACGAATTGAAATAGAATAGAAATGAATTCGAATTGAAATTGAATGGAATTGAAGACGAAATGAAATTGAATTAAAAATCGATTTGAATTGAAATCAATTTGAAGTGAATTTAAATCGAATTTATAAGGAAAAATTCAATTTTGATTTGAATTTGAAAAGAAGTTGAAATCGTTTTGAAAACGAATTTAAAACGATTTATAAAATACGTTTTAAAAAGGAAATCGACGAAATATATATAATATATATTATATATATAGAATGGCCTGAATAGAACGCGTCGCGCCGCAGCCGTTCGTGAATTTCGACCATTGACTTCGAATAAACATTGCGGGAGATCCGACCGTCGGATTCTCCTAAAACCGGAACCGTTGGGTTCATATCAAAAGGAGCTTTCTAATGAATATTAGAAATTAAAAATCTAACGGTTGGATTTGGAATTATGTACAAATCAAATTCGGAAAAGGACGCTGTAAGTGCAGTTCAATGGCCGTTGATGGAAATCGACTGTACGGGCCTTGATAAAATTATTAAAAATAGTAATAATTTGTGTAGAATCATAAGAAATGATTTGTGAAGAATTGGGATGAAAAACTCCACATTTGAAAAGATAAAAATAGATTTTTATCGAAATGAACTAGTTTTGAACTAGAACTATAATTCTATTTATTTTTAAAATAAATAAAGTGGATTTGAAATGGTTTTGAAAATAACCAGGATTTCCAATGATTGAATTGGAAGGGATTTGAATCGAAATTGTCTTCGGAATATTTCGATGTTGGGTTTCGTGATGTTACAGACATTGTTATGGGAATTTGAAAGATATATTAATATTGTTATTTCCAATACGATATTTGTTGGTCGTAGAATTTGATATTGAATATAAGCCGGTATATTTTCTATTCAGAGAGCCTTGTATTTAAATATCAAATGTGATTTGGGTTTGTCGTGAATGGTGTCTTCATTAACACTGTTCTTAAGCCCAGTTGAGAAAAAGATTAAATCTTTTTATTTAGATTTAGTGAAGTGTACCAATTAAATAATATTTAATTGGAACTGAACTGGTATTGATTTTTGGGTTTATCGTGAACAGTGTTTTAAATAACACTTGTTCTTTAATCCGATAATTAATGAATGTGATTTTGGGTTTATTGTGGGCCGTGTTTTAAATGACATTGGTTCTTTAACCCAGTTAAAGACAGGATATTGATTTCTGTGAAGATTAAAACTAAGTGGAGTTTTAATGAATCTTTAATTAGATTGAAATGATCGAGAATGGAGTATCACCAGTTTTGCTCCAGGCGATAGTTAAATCTTTAATTAGATTTGAACGGGAAATGGTAATTGAATTTACCGATAACACCGAGGTGTTAGATATGAAGTATGACCAGTTTTACTTCATGGGATGAATAGGTTGGGATTGGGAAATAAAATAAATGATTACTTCGGTGTGGTTCGCTAATCCCGACTAGTTAGAATTGATATTCAAAGAAGATTAAAGAATAAATTTAAAGAATTTATCTTTGATAAAATTAATGGGAACCTTTCCCGAAGTATAAGAATATTTGAATAAAAGAATATTCTGAATTGGAATGAGGCGTATGTTGTGTTTGTGTAACACTTGTTTATTATATACGCGAGTTATTCAGAAAGACCGGGTTTATCCCATTCTGAATAACTGATTCGACGTGGTGTCGAAGATGAAGACGGTGGTTGAAGACCGGAGGTCTTCACGTCGTTTCGGTGATTACTGATGATCTTGATTGGGCTGTACACCCAAGAGGAGAGAAACAGTTGGTGATCGTCCAGACATACTTGGAGATCGATGGATATGCGGGGTACTAGGTGCCTCCGGTTTCGTTCAGACCCAGAACGAACTTGTAAATGGACTGTGTGTCTAACATTGGGTTTTAGTCTGTGTGATTGATTTCTATTAAATATATATCTGTTTGGCGGCGGAGAATTTATTCTCTTGCTTAAAGCCCTTCTCTGAGACGTACGAGCTCAGAGGTTATATATTGATAGATATCAAACGCATGGAGTGAATTGCCTGTGTGGCATGCCTAAGTGGCAATTGATCAAGGCTTGTGTTGAAAAGCAAAGTCTTGTGGTTGATGATCAAAGCACGACCTGTGTGGCATAGCTTTGTGTAACGTGAATTCGCGAGCCTCACACCCCGGTTGTGAACGAGAAACGGGAGAGGACCTCAGGGAGGGCATGCGTTTCCTTCTAGCTAGAAGTGGCGTCAGTGGTTTTACACGCCCTGACGAGTTTGACTTATGTGGTTGTTGCTGTTGCGAGGCGCCTCGGTTAGATCGGACGATCCGGGTCCGATGGAGTCATTCGTTGGCTCATTTACGCCCCATAGCGCGGGGAAACGTAGTGTTCAGGAATTTTAATCCACATCGGTGGACCGGCCCTGTCGCTCCAAGGTCACTCGAGCTTTGACCTGAGACATGGGCTAGATTGTCTCGAGTCGGTTGAGGACTATCTTTTTCCTCGGTTCACAGATGGAAATCCAACTTCCAATACGTGACTTTGCGGTCTTATTTGTAGAGCCTAGTATGGCGACATAGTGGGATGGGGCACTCATGCCGTCTATGATTGATACTTATGATTTGAAATTGTTTTGACACTATACATTTATAGTAATAATAAAACATGAAATTTCACGTATCAAGCATTCTTTGGCTATTATAAGGTAAAAACCCTATCCTCCGGCTTGCGTTGCATTGTGTGATGGGACCTGGGTCTTATAATAGCTTCATTGTTCTTTATTTAGCATTGCGCTGTTGTTTTATGCACTGGTATTCTTGGAAGGAAACTCGTTCCGTGTTATATGGCGTGGTCCCTTGATTTACCTAACTTTAAAATAACGATTAATAACTGTTTTAGTTCTCACACTAGTCACATGACTGACCTGGAGTTTATTGTTTTAACCTAAACTCTGGGTGCCCTTATTTTGACACGGGCAGCTAGTAGTCTTGGTTTTGCAGATTTATATTCACAGGATCCTGGTCTACAGCTGGAATGATATCCGGAAAGCTTTGTATCCGTATATCTCTTTCAGTTGTGTATTGTATTATTTTCCGCTGCGATGTATTTAAATCTCTGATATTTATGTGTAATATTTATCTATACTCTGTATATTCTTGTATTCTGATGGAATTGTTGTAATTAACAATGAAATGTTCTTCTGTCTGCGTTCTAATATGTCGTGTTCTCAAAACAATCAGGCATTTCGAACGGTCTTGATCGGTTTAGCGACTGATTCGGATCGAGCGAAATTCCCGGTCGTTACAAGAGTAGACCCCTTGAATTCCACATTTGCACTAAAATGTGGACTTCTGGCTAAAAACCAAACTTTCCGTACTTTTGACCAAATTTTTTTGCTAAGTTTGTCCTTTAAAAGAAATTGCTCAAATTAGAATATATTAGAAAATAAAGATAAAGATTATGATTCAACTAGAAAATTTAGAAATTTTCTAGGGATTGATTTGTGAAAGAAACTTTAGATTGAAAGACGGGTTTGAAGAAGAATAATGAAGAAAGATGGAGAATGGCAAAGAGCTATGGAGAAATGAAAATGGGAATTTGAGAAAAAGAATATGTACCTTTATTTCTTCAGAAGACTTTTGAAATTCAAACGTAAAATTATTGGCGAGGTGTGAGGTGGCAAAGCTTTCCCAAGAAGCCAAATTAACATCTCAATAAAGCCAAAGATGTCATGTAAGTATGAATAAAAAATGATGTTTGTTTGCACGTTTTGCACACCATAAAACTAATTTCTAAAGCAAACAAAATGCGGATTTCCATGAAACAAAAATGCTAATCAACTCAGAATTTAGAGAAGAACAAAATATGATAAATTTAAATTTTGGCAACTTCTAAATTTTGTTTTGAATACAAAATTTAATCAAATTTGAGAAGAACTGACCTTTTCATAAAATTTTACATTTGATTAAATTTGGTAAAAAATATTCATTAATTTATTTTCATTATTTAAATTTAAGTTTTTATAAGTTTACTTAAATTCAATAACTCAAATTGGGTTAGTTAGCAATTAAATTTAAATTAGACAATTGTTGCATCTCACTATTCAAAAGGTATTTATTATTGTTCATATACAAAAATCAATTCATTTATCTCATTCCATTCAGAGTAAATTAATGCTTAAATATCAAAAGTTTAAATTTCAGTCAAATCATTAATTTCAAATCTATTAAAGATTCAGGTTATTACACAAAATTCTTCTAGATCCTTATACCAAGTGAGATATACATATTACAAGTTGTGGATATAAACAAAGAATTGGAATAGGGAAAGAAAATACAAATGGAAATCTAAAGAAATCTACCATACGCGCAAAATCCATCTTTTCTTATAGATTTGGGTTCATTTCTTCCAATCCTTATAACTATTTATTTTAAGATATTTTGGAAGATATTGGAGAAATGAAAATAGCAGAGATTCGTTGTTGCCTTTAGGAAAAATGAGAAAAGGTAAGGGGTCTAAGCCATAATTTATAGGCATAGAAAAGATCCTGAACAATTAGATTTCAATTTATTAACATCCTTCTGTTAATATATAAATTATCCATCACCCAAAACCTTGTCGCCACAAGTCAGATTGGCAAAGAGACTAAATCGCATGGCGACCACCTTGGTAGGCCTGGTAGTTGTGGGCCCAGGTCTAATTAATGATAGGGTTAATTATGTTATTTTTATTATTTATTTCCATCCAAATCTGGTTTTCGTCTGTAACTTCTTCATATGGGCTCCATTCACGAAACTTTAAACAAGAAAATTGACTAGAATTCCATTACAAATGCAACCGTTTAAGTTTTGCAGCCAAATTCCTTCATTTTTTCAAATTCTATTTTTATAATATTATTAAATAACTAATTAAAATAATGCAAAATTTCAGGGTGTTACACACAGAAGGGTTAGCTAAGGTTAGTGGTCCCTATAGCTAGTACATTCTAACCAGTAATAATGTTATTTGGAAACCATCTTGATAGGTCTTTAATGGATGATAGGTCTACCAATCTTAAATAAATGACTAGAGTCAAGGGTAGTCCAGCTTACGTGCTAGGTAATAAGTTTCTACAACTTAGGAATAGAAAAAACCATTGGAAGGAACCAATCAGTTTAAATTGGTATTATTAGTTAGTATTTTATAGTTCCATTCACCAGAATGTTTATTTTAGCTCTCGTCTACGTTACGACCCATAGGATAGATTTATAGGGACTAGTCTTCTGAATTTGATGGTGGTTGGATTCTGTTAAAGTCTTCTTCCTCTCATGCTCCACATCGATGTGATGCTTTGACTTTTGAGGAATTATATTGATCCTATGGTAGTAGCCACATTCGGTATTGATTATCATATTTTTCTTCCACTATGAATTTGAATTAGTAAGACTCCAACATTTCTCATGTTATTTCTTATAGGTAACAAACCAAAAGATTCATATTCTGATGGACTTCTGTTTCTATTTTTATCGAAATTTAGCCTGAGTGGAATATAGGTTGTTTTATTAGTCGTGATTGGGGGGATGGTGAAATTGGATGTCTTTGAGAGGGGAAAATGATGGATGTACGCCCCTCCTTCAAGTGCTACAAAATGTTAGCAATTTTTTTTATTGCATCAACATCCCAAGATTCATAAGTATGGCTTTGATTGCTAGTTGAATTATGAGATGCGATAGTGTAATTCTCAAGATGCGGTGGAATTGTACTGGGTTTGTGAGCTATTGACTTAGGATTTACCGAAATTAGAGTGGGAGAAGTAAAATGCTGAAAATAAAGAATATTGAAACTTGTATAGTTGTTAAGGTCAAAAATCCACACACCCATTGTTATTTCTTATTCACTTATTTAGTTACTCCAGTTTAACTAAGAGACTAATTACATTAAATTTAGGCATTTTGCTATTAAATAGTTCTTAAGGAGAGATCTAACGTAGAAAAGTATAATATTACTTATTCTAATTTTTTTGTAAGTCAAATGAACCTTGTGACTTGAGATTAGGGGTGTAAATCGGTCGGACCGGACCGGACGGAGGTATGTTCAGTTTCTGTCCTAAAAAAAATCGGACCGAACACGGACCGGACCATATTTTTTCTCGGAAAATTTTGTTGTCCTAATTCGTGTCCTAAATAAAATCGGTCGGACACGGACACGATCGGACTAGTCGGACTCGGTCGGACATGACTATTTATATCACATTTTGTACATTTTACTAGATTTTCTCTCTATTATACGACGAATTTCAAATAATTCGGACGAATTCGGACGAGCCCGGACCGGACATGATTTTTTCTCGTACAAATCTTGTTGTCCTAACTCGTGTCCTAAATGAAAATCGGACGGACTCGGACGGACGTAATTCGGTTACAGACACGAACGGACGTCGGACATTCGAACAAAATTTACAGCCCTACTTGAGATTGCCTCTTATTTATAGCTAGTATGATGAGACACCATTGGTGTAGAGACTGTCCTTGGAATTTTGGTGTGATCTTTTGAGCAGCTGTGATTTAAAGTTTTTACGAGAATAAAGTGTTGCTATGAAGAGTAGTAACTTGTTTTCTGTAGGAGGTCCCTCATTTCAAGCGTTGCATTGCTTCACAGGAAACTTCAACTGTTGACTCTTGCCACTACAAACTAGTGTGATGGGCTTCGAATATATTAGAGGGTTTCTACTTTTAGGATGCAATGTTATTCTGATCGATCAAAACTCATTATAATTGTTCTTTACTTATTTGGGAAACATGATCTCCTTAATACATATAAATAGTGGACATATGACTTTTCTTAGGATGATAATCGTCCCGGGCATCAATGAGAATTTTTGGTGTAACAACATTGGTACTCCATATTGCCTGAAAGGTTATACTGTTTTATTTTCATAAACATATAATTAAACTATAATTGAGTTTTGAATATAACTAGGTTGTGTAATGAGTTATGATATTATTATTGCTTATTAAGTTCATTGAAATTTTATTGAATAATCAAGCATAGTACGAAATTTCGACATAACCTCAGCATTGCATGTATGCACATGCTTCATCGAATGTTGATTATGGAAGATTACCAAATGAAATTGTATGATGTAAATGTAAAATGAAGTATTCGAACTTATATCTAAGGCATATGTATGGTTTTTGGAACACTTGTACAAGATGAATCTCTCGATGTCATTTATACATACACATATATACAGACATATCACATCTCCTTACTAAAATTTTGCAATATGGAAGTATTCATGGTTTAGCCTGCACACAAGTACAATATACAATTTACTTTGTATGAAACAAACTATACGGTTATTTGTTTATATTTATGATGTTTTAAGTGAATTTTGATTATATAATTAGATCAGTAACTTTTTAAATTTTTTCCGATGAGAGCTTGATTGAAATGTAAGCGGTAATGAGTTTGTATTTGATTTTACTTTGCTATTTCACATCGGGTAAGAAAAACTTTTCACCAACATATGGAAAAATTAATTGGAAGAAAAATTCAACTTCAAAATAATTTTTTCATGAGATCATCTTATATATATATATAGGATTGGCAATTTGAGCATAAAATTATACACAAGTGGTGACATAAAAGATTCGAACCACTGGATCTTTTTGTCTTTATGCGGAAGGTAGAATTTAAAGGGTAATCCAATAGTTAAGATTTTTTGTGTCACCAATTATGACAATATTTTGTGTTTAAATATACCTAATATATATATATATATATATATAGCTAGTTAGCTAGTGAGTTAGAATTTAAATATACGAAGATCTTTTAAATAGAACCCACAACAAAATTTAAACTCAGCGAGATTGAATTTTGATAAATAATTGAATCGCATTTTGGATAGAGATTGTAACTAGGTGTAATTGTTGCAAGATTCAATTCTTTATTGGGAATAAAGAGGAAACAAACGAGTTAACAGAATAAGGAGATTGTAACTAGTAGGACCAACTTGTACATAGTAGGACCAGCCAAATGATAATTGTTGCCAAAGTAAATTCTTTTTTAGGAATAATGAAGCAAGAAACGAGTGAAAAAGGTAAAGATATTATAACTAGCAGGACCGACCAAATATTAATTATTGCCCAAATTGTATTTTTAGGGAATAATGAGGCAAGAAATAAGTGAACAAAGATATGGAGAGTAAGAACCAAACTCTGATCAAGGATTAGACAGCCTAAAATAATTCCACCAAATTATCAGCATCTTCTGTTAAGCGCTGCCCTTGTAAATTTTTATATCTTGATATTTGAAACTAGGCTGAATTTTTTTATTGCGCAATTCATCATCGTCTGAGGTGTTGTTCAAGGTGGAAGTTTAGACATGCTACCCTTAGGGTCAGCCCTATTAACTAGAAAGTATATTATATTTATTGTTAAAATGATCATAAACATATTTAAATAGGTGTTCAAATGTTGAAATTTTCAGTCGTGAGTTCCAAAATTTGACTTGCTCTTTCCAGTGAATTTTTAAGAAAAATTTCAACTTCAAATTAAAGAATGTGTGTCAAAGTAAATTAACATTTTAGTAACACCTGAAATCTCTTTAATTCACATTTTTAATCAAATCAACTATATTTTTATTTTTATATGTTTCCTTTCAGAAACACCTTAATACAAAACACCTTCGAAAGGGTTGATGGACTGACTTTTTCCAAGAGGATTAAACTGCATCTGTTAGCATAACTGATGACATTTACAATCTCCAATGTGTTGTTCTTTACAAGAAATATTATAATGCGGAGTCCCTAACTGAATCTGTTATAGGCATTGTGTTGTTCTTTACAGGAAACATGTATAATGCGAAGTCCATACCTGAATCTATTATAGGCATTCTTTTTTTACTCGGGCACATCTTTGGACTACATTTTTTTAATTGCAGTTGAATTTAATATATGTTTACTGTAAATAAATATAGTAATTAGAATACATAGGAGAGAATAAAGGGAAGATACTTTTATTCGTTTAAGATATTAGTTATTTATTTCTTTTACATTGGCTCCTTTATATATATGGTTTGGAGCTAGTAATTAAACTTATCCTATGATGCGGAACTAAATAGAAAAATACAAAAGCATGTTCACTTATATATTACATCACTCCTTCTTGAATATTCGTCTTCAAAATCATGAATGCTCTACTAACTTGAAGTAATCCCATTTGAAAAATATATGATGATTGATCCCTCTTATTATTATCTTACTTGCATGTATCTATTCAATCGGTACAGCTATTGTGTGTTGCCTTAATAAAAAAAAAAAAACTTTATTAGGAAAACTGAATGGGAAAAACCTTAAAAGAGAAAGAGAGTGCAACGTGTGAGATTATATATCATATTAAAATGATATTCCTTTTAAGAGTTTAATACTACGAGATCAAAACAATGCCTCATTAAAATATTACTAAGAAAAAACCAATAATAAAATTCTTAGTGAAGGAAAAATAGTTCAAAGACATATTTTAATATCTCATTTCATCTAATGAAATTTAATATTTCTGTATTAGGATATTGCCTCGTTAAAAACTTCACTAAGGAAAAACTTATGGGGAAAATCTTAATGAAGGAATAAGAATACAATATAATACGATATATTTCAATAATCTACTACATCATATAGAGTTTAATACTTCCAAACCAACGTAATGCCTCGTTAAAACTTTAATAATATAAACCCAATGGGAAAAATCTTAAATAAGGAAAAAGTGTACATTATTAATTATTTTTGTATGTTACTTTTTTGGTTGATACTTTGGGTTAAGATAATGCCTCATTAAAAAACTTACTAATAAAACCCAATAAGAAAAATCTTAGTTAAGGAAAAAGAGTGTATTATAACATACTTATGTATGCTCGTCCTTTTTTTTATAATTTACTCTTAATTTGTATTCATCTTTCGATAACTCAAATTGCTTATAGGTACTTCTTAATAAAGTTTTTCTTCAAGTGTATTTCCATGCTTCAAGCATGTTTTCTTATTTAAAGCGTCTTCTGCTTGCCTTTTGGATACAACTTGTTTTATTTATGAATATACATCATGTGCTTACAATTTTGTGCTTCAACCAGATTTGCTTATTGCAGTATAAATTTGATGAATGAGGTAAGTTTTTTTTACAATAACACTAAGAAGCAGGAAGTAACCTACTCGTCTTGAAGTATATCAATATTTTCATTACAATATTAGTTTGAAGAATGTTGTAATCTGCATTCCATGTCCTTATATAGTATTTTTTATAACCACAAGTGTTATTTACATTCTTTAGAAATTGTATATTTTAATAGGTTTTCCATATCTCAACTATCACTTCAATGAATATTAAGTTTCATTACAACAATTCTTATAAGTAGGAAGTAATCTACTCATCACAAGTTATATCAAGATTTTCATTACAATATTACTTAAAAGAATAGCGTAATCTACATTTTTTATTCTTTGCATTCTTTATCACTACCAAAGTTATTTACATTCTTCTAGAATTTGTGTACTTTCATTTTTATACCTTCAGGGTCTTCTAAATATTTCAAACACTTTCATCATTTTAATCAGTTCGATTTTCTCTGAAAGTATAATTCTCATGACACATAACATGTTGTTGACATTTTATGGTGCTTCACTAAAATTTTTTTGCCATTTTATATACATGTTTCTAATTATATTTTGCAGACTATAGGTTCGCATTTCTCATTTAGGAAAGGATTCATGATGGCCAATCATGTTCTCCCTTAATTCAAGGTTTTTAATCTATTAATTAACATAAGCGTTTTATTATTTACAAATTTATCATCAATTTATTGTCAGTTTTCGATATGATATATTGAGATATCTTCATGTTTAAGGTACCTAAGCCACTTCTTCGGTTACTTGACAAGACAATCATGTCATGACTTTTTTTCAAAGCACCCTTAGGTGTTTCTTCAAGAACATTCACCTCCTTTATTTGACATCTTTATGTCTTACTCCAAAAATATTTTGAACTAACTTCTATCTATATTTCAGCTATGGTTTACACCTTTTGATTCTCCAGAGATATATTCAAATCTATATTGAAGAAAGTCTAATAGGGATATAATTGATAATCTATTCAAGCTACCTAATATTTTACATCATTGTATATATTAAGAAATATTTAAAGATCAACATGAGCTTGTATCCCTTTACTCCCCCCCCCTTCAACGTTGACAAATATTGTCGCATTAAATAATATCTCTCTTTGGATTCTCATTTTCGATCCATTATCACGTCATTACTAGAAAATACATTATATGTACTTCAATTGTAGAAGAATAATGCTTTTATTAGTTGAAAAGAGGTATTCATATTATATTAATTATTCTCTTTCATTGATTTAGTCATTTGGAGAAAATTTCTAATTATATAGATCATTTGAATATACGTATGAATTCAGTTCAGGTCATTTAACATTTATGTCGATCAACCTTTTGAATTACTAAATAATAATATGCATAATCCATATGATGAACTCCTAAAAAGCTTCAGCTTATTAGTTGAATATTTACATATATGTATGTATATGTATATATATATATATATATATATATTTATGTTTGCATATTCTTTCTACAATTGGAATTTTATGAATATATATATATATATATATATATATATATATTTGCATAATCTCTTAGAGAGTGAATTAAATAAATAATACTTAAAAAAGTAGCTTCTGGGCACTTGGAATTTTACGAAAATATGCAATTATTATTACAGATACATATCTCTTCAGGCCTGTATTTATAGCTTTCATGAAATGTATAATATGACATATAAACCATCTCTTCAGGAGAATAACTGGAGATTTTTTTTTTTTTTAAGAAATGATTTTGCATATAATATTGCTTATGACATAATAATTAAAAATATGACCTTTATGATATAACTAGATACTTGAACATAAAATAATGTGTCCTATGGATTATATGATTTGGTTCATATTCAGAAGGTTTGATATAACTATAATAAAATATATGATATACATCACATTGCTTTCAAACTTTTAGAATCAAATCTAAACTAAATTGGAATACTTTATAATCAAATTTCTATTTATTTATTTGGTTTAATAAAATTACCAAACATATAGACAAATCTCTTTTAGAGAAGTGTTATCTTTACCAAATATATAAGTGGAGTTATTTTATTATCACCACATCTAGAGCAAACTTATCTCTTCCAGATAAACATACATACATACATACATATGTATACACACACACACACACACACATATACATATTCATATATGCAAACTTTTGGAATGTCGTATCAATATACAATATTTATTTTATATAAATTACATAATAACTACTTTTACAGTAGCATAAAATATTCCTATTAGAGTTTTTTTTTGGTTGTAACCACTTTTGAAATAACATACCACATGTTAAATATAGTATAAAAAAAAGATGTGCTAAATAAAATTTATATATAAGAAAAAAACCACTGCTTCAGGAGTATAATATTGGAATACACTATTTATTTTGAAGATACATTATTATAACTACTTCTGGGGTTTTATATGATGTTCTTTCTAAGAGTTTTTTTTTTCTTCTGAATTGCAATATTTTTTTAAAAGCTACAATATCCCTTTTGGTATGTTTGAATTCTGCAATATAAATTAAAAAATACCAAAATTCCAATAATATTTTCTTATATATGATATTGCTCTAATTTTTATAAATTTATGCATAGTAGTGGCAGAATAATGTTTCTGACATAACATATGGGTATTAAAAACAAAAATTTCCTATGAGAAAATATTAAGCAATAATAAAATAGGACTTTGATAAAGAATTTTTTAACGTTCTAACAAAAAATGTATAGTTTGGGAAAATTCAGTAATGTACCAAAGAAAAAACATGTTCAAGTGATACTTCCTTGATTTGAATGACAATAAAATAAATATCAAGCATATCATTATATTTGTTTGATGTATTCAATGCTAAATGCATAGAAATAAACTAATCTTACATAGTATTTACTACTTAGCAACATAAATAAATAAAAGCAAACTAATTCAACGTTTACCAATTCATATCAGCATATGTAATAATAATGCAAAGTGTAAATAATCATGGAAATAAATCTTTTTATCTCTTCTGGAGATTTTGATTTCAATGAAAGTTTTTATCAACTTAAAAAAAAAATAAGAAAAAACTTTTCAAGAGATTTACATAAGCATAAAACATCATTTATTTTTCTCTCATTGATTTTTTTATTTTTTATTTGTTGCCTGCTTGCAACTAAATATATTTTCAATAAACCATTTTAGCATACAATCTTTTGGTTTGAATTTAATCAAGTTAATGATAGAAGCAGGAAATTATATGACTCATTGATCATTAAGATTAATCGAGCCATTACATTAATAGTTATTTTTTTTATATATAACTTTAACGATATCATTGATGCTTACCTCCAACGTTAACTTGATTTCCATCATAATTTGTTTGATATATTTTTATACAAAATTTATTGCATTTGATGATTTATTTGGATACTATTTGATTATCTGGTTCAACTTAATTAACTTTTCTTGAGTTTTAGTTTGATTTTACATGAACAATAAAGCCAGACTTATAAGCAATCGAATACCATGCAACTTTGCTTTTTATAGATCTTTAATAAATGTCATACAATATAGCTATAAGAAATTATACTAATGAATTTTGACAAAGAAAATGATAGTCTTTTTAAGCATTATCTAATCATATTGTATATACAAATATGAACAATAGATCACGTATATTTCCTTATAATGATTTGAATTTTTAATAATTTTTTCTTGGGATTTCTGGTTCTTTATTACAAAGAAATTTAAAATTAATTATTTATGGATACTCACTTTTAGTATTATAGAAATTGCAGGTTCTCGACTTTTAATTCAAATGCTAGAAATTAAGTTATAATGTATTTCCATTCACTTCAGATCTGCTGAATCATTATCAATACTGGATCTAAACTTAATATAATATTCTAGATTTGTATTATTTTATATATATTTTTTAAGAAACAATAACAAAATTCTTTTGAAAATATAAATCTAAATTAAAAAAAAAAATCTACAACAAAACGAGATCTAAAATACAAGAACAAAAAAATAAGATGTACAAGAAGAATAATAGGTAGATCATTGATACAATGAGATGTAAAAGAAATGAAATTAACAAAATAAAATCTAAAAGATTTGATCAATTAGATTATGTAAATAACTGGGAAAGGAATAGTTAAGAATGGCGTCTGAAGCGTCTTCTTCTTCTTGGAACTTTTCTCGTCCAAATCAAGCATTTCTGGGTGGCAACAATATGAGATTTAAGAGGGCTAGGGCAAAATTCTCTCGTCCTTTTCTGTCTTTTAATTCTAACTCCGTTATTCGCTGTTACCGATGCGGTGGTCTAGGCCATATTGCGAATAGATGCAGGAGTCAATCAAGATGCTACATTGAAGATGGATTAAAGCATCAAAAGGTGGGGGCGACAGAGAATCATTGCATAATTTTGAGTTCGGGTATGATTTTACTCAAGAATTACTTAAGTATTGAAGATCAGATCAGCATCGCTAGGAAATGCTAGATTCTTGGAAATGGTAAAGGGGGTTTTTACAGACCGGAGTTCGAAAATGGTGCAAAACTTAATCTTTTTATGATGTGTCTTGGTAAAAATTGGAATCCAAGGACAAGAATATACGAAGACAGACGGTCTTGTGATGGAGTGATTCCTCCTGAAATTCCAGAGGATTTTAAAATACTAGTTAGAGATTCTATTGATAAAGCGCAAGTTGAATCCATTGTGAAAGGTGGGAGTGCTGCAGATATCCCAATCATGGTACCAGACGTTTGTATTGTTAATTTCTACAATAACAATGGGAAACTGGATCTTCATCAAGACAAAGATGAAGATGAAAATAGTATCATGGCTGGACTTCCTGTAGTGTCTTTCTCCATTGGTGACTCGGCAGAATTTGTATTCAAGGATGTGCAGGAAAATGGTATGATGAAGAAAGTGATTCTTGAGTCAGGTGATGTATTGATCTTTGGTGGTAAATCCAGGAATATCTTTCACGGTATTACGAGAATATACAGTGATACGGCTCCTGTTTGGATCAAGGAGCGGACAAATCTGAAATTTGGCAGACTGAATCTCACATTTAGACAGAACTCAGCATCGAGTTCACATGAGGTAAATCCTATGGCCGATTCTAATTTCTGCCCTGTTTTACCGATTTCAAATCTTTCTCTGATTAATCAAGCTGCACCCTTAAGAACCTATGTCGATGTAATTAAGAATTCAAACTCATATCCTTGGAAAACTGGTGTGAGAGATAGGTTTTTACAGGCAAAAATTACTAGAGTAAAACGGTGTTTGAAATGCGGCGACTTAGATCATTATGCAAAGGATTGTAGAAACGGTCTTCGATGCTTTAGTTGCAGAGGAATCGGACATCGAGCTGCTAGTTGTCCAGTCTCATATAGTGGAAAAACAGCTTTTGACCTATTGCACTTTAACTGTTCGAGATTATGCCTGATATTGACTGAGCTAATAGAAATATTCGACAGAGACTTTTATCATCAGGAAAATGGCGGGGCATATTTGTTGTTGTTGTTGGGATGGCATTTAGAAGGTTTGGTAGAAGGCTTACTATGGTGTAAAAACTCGCCGTTGATCTCTGTCTTTCCTCCAATGCCGAGGGCTTTAAATCGTCAAGAACATGCTTATCAGTTCAGTTTGAAACTGTTGTTGTTGAGAGGAATATTCATTGACTCGATAGCAAGAAACAAGGTAAGAGCCTTAAGGTTGTTGGATGAAATGTTGTGTCACTTTGACACGATAAAAACGGCAATCAATATAGAGCACTGTGTTCCTGAATTCCAAAATGTGTGCAAAGGTGTATATTCGGCAACCTTGAATGATCTGGAGAAATTGAAGTTAGCTGGGTCTGATTTTTTTGAAGTCGAGATGGGGGGCAATGATGGGAGAAACTTGATGAGTTCAAAGGTTGATCCATTATGCTTGGATCCTTGTGTATTGTATTGCCAGGGCATTGGAAGTGTTGACTGTCCAATTGCTAGTATAAATGAGAATAACAGCAAAGATAAAGAGACGATGACGGGGATTGATGTGTTAGACATGGGAGGATATAATGTGGATCACTCGAGTAGTACACAGGCCATTAATGAGAAGATAGGGATTCAACGCACATCAGTCGGCAACAGTCGCGATCCCAATGTAGTTCATGATTCTGATGGAAGTAAATCCACTGGTGGGAATGGTTTAGACGCGGTAACAGGAATTGATGCAATGAATTTGAGTGGATATATTGATGAGGAGACTGTGAAAGAAGGGACATCAAGTGTAGTGGAGGATGTTGACTGGTATGTGGTAAAGGACCTTGAGCTTTCGAATAGTTTCAGCTTGCTGGAAAATGATGTTGAAACGGTCTTGAAGAGTGGCGTGATCAATGCTTCAGTAGTGGAACCGAAGGTGGTCACATCGAGGAAGGGCATTAAGGTGGGTAAAGTGAAATACAGTAGATTGATTCATTTGAAGGAGGTGAGAAATGGCAAGGTAAAGGGATTAGGTTTTAAAAAGCATGTTAATTTGCCATTGCATGTAAAAGCGTCGACTGATTATGATTCTTTAAGGAGTAGTAATGGTTTAAATGTTGTGGCGTTGACTGATAATGTAAAGGCGTTGCCTGTGCCTGTGCAAGTTAATAATGAGGCTGTATTTCCTACGGGTGTCCTCTCAACGATCAGTAGTGTTCTTAATGAGGAGGACGTGCAATCTTATGATGGTGTCAGTGAGCAAATGGGTGGTGGTTTTGTATGGAGTGGTTGCATGAGAAATTCTGCTAGTCGTGGTTATCAGTTTTCTTTAAACAGGAATGATGGCTCTTTATTGGTGGGTACGGTGGATATGGGATTGTTTGTTATGTATTAGGGACCGTGTAATGGCATTTCATCTTTGATTTGTGTAATGCCTAACTCAGTGACGATTCCGGCTACCGGTTCTAGTTTTGAGCAAAGTTGTGGACGGAGAGAGTCTGGTGTTGAATTGTTTAGCAGTAGGGAAGTCTCTTCTTCAGCATTGAGGAGGAGGAGACGAAGGCGAGAGTTACCTAGTTCTGGTATGGTTCGGCGCAGTGCTAGACTGAGATATGGTTCTCCATCGACTTGTGGTAAGGTCCCGATTTCATCTACCGCTAGTGGTAGTGGATGGGATTTGGGCTCAGGTATGTCTCCAACTTTTGGTAGTGAGTATACTCCGTTTGCTTTAGGCAATCTGTCTACTAGTCAGTTATTTCAGTTGGCGAGTGATACTGCGTTTGTTTTTACTGATATTGAGTTGGATGCTGAGTATATTAGGAGTAGAGAGCTAGAGAGGGTATCATCATTGAGTAGATGAGGATAGTGAGTTGGAACATTAGGGGTTTGAACGAACCTAAAAAATGCGCTGAAGTTAGATCTTTTTTTAGAGACAACCATATTGATATTATTTTATTACAAGAGACTAAACTAGAGCGTCCTGACTTTAGATTTTATCTTAGACTAGGTGGGTCTACTTTCCGTAAATGGGTATGTCTACCGGCAATTGGTACTGCTGGTGGACTCATGATTGGTTGGAAAGAGAACCAATTTAGACTTATGCAGGAGTCTATAAAGACATATTCCTTAAATGTGATATTAGCTTCACACTCAGATAATTCTGTCTTGTGTATATCTAATGTGTATGGTCCTCATAACAAGTTAGAGAGGAGAATTTTGTGGGAGGAAGTTTCTAATTTTAGAAGTCAGTCCCCCAATCTTTGGATTGTAGGGGGGATTTTAACGTTACTAGATTTCTAGGGGAGAGATCTCCCCGAGAAGGGGACTTCTCCGATATGGAGGAATTCAACGACTTTATTTTAGAAAATAATTTGATAGAGATTCATATGGATAATAGAATATTCACTTGGTCGAACGTTCGTGATATCCCTTCATTTGCATTATTAGACAGATTTTTTATTAATTCTGAGGTAGAAGATAGATTCTCGATTTGTAGAGTCAAGGGACTACCCTTTATACTCTCTGATCACTGTCCAATCATTCTTACTTGTGAATCGAACTTAACTATTAGTAACAGTTTTAAATTTGAGAAGATGTGGTTACTTGACTCTAGTTTCATAAATCTAGTTTCGGTTAAATGGAAATCTTTATTTTATTTTAATAATTTATATAGGAGTAATAGTGCTAAGATTTTTGTCGCTAAATTAGGAAAATTGAGATTTTTTTTAAAACGTTGGAATAAATTTGTTTTTGGTAATGTGAAAATTAAGAAGAATAAGATTATGTGTGAATTGTTGGATTTTGATAAAATTAGTGAGTCAAGGATTCTTAATTCAGCTGAAAAGGATAAATACTGTAATCTTAAAAAAGACCTTAATCTGATTTTAGAAAAAGAAGAAGTTATGTGGAGGCAACGATCTCGCATACAGTGGATTAAGGAAGGGGACAATAACACTAAATTTTTTCATAGTATAGCAAATAAAAGGAGACGTGACAATATGATTAGCTCGATTATTGTAAATGAAGAAGAATTGTCTTTACAGAAGGATCTGAATGAAGCTTTCACTAGATATTACATCAGATTTTTGGTACTAAGATAAAGAGAAGAACTAATGTGAGATGGAATGATTTATATCCTACAGATACTAGGGTAAGTCTTATAGATTTAGATAAACCGTTTTCGGAGCAGGAGATTTGGAAGGCAATTAGCGATATGCCTAGTGATAAAGCTCCTGGTCCCGACGGTTTCTCTGTTAATTTTGATAAGCAATTCTGGGAAGTTTTGAAGTTTGACATTATTGAATTATTTAACGAATTTTATAGTGGTGAATTGCGTTTAGGTAGTTTTAACTTTGCCAATGTCATACTCATTCATAAGAGAGAGGGGGCAAATACCCTTAAGGATTTTAGACCTATTTCTCTCATTAATGTTTCTGTCAAAATCATATCTAAAGTGTTAGCGAATAGGTTGAGTAGTAAAATGAATGACCTCATAGATGACTCTCAAACAGCTTTTATTAAAGGTAGGAATATAGTAGATGGTGTAGCAGCGGTACAGGAATATATTAACGTTTGTTGTAAGAACAATTTAACATGTGCCATCTTGAAGCTAGATTTTGAGAAGGCATTTGATTCAATAGATTGGGACTTTGTATGTGAATTATGTCTTGCTAGAGGCTTTAATGTTAGATGGACCAACTGGATCATGTTGTTACTTAGATCCGGTTGTTCCAACATTGTTGTTAATGGGGTAATGGGTAAAAAGATACAATCCAAGAGAGGACTTAGGCAAGGCGACCCTTTATCGCCTTTTCTATTCAATTTAGCAGTTGATGTCTTCTCAAAGATTATCAAGAGAGCCGGGAGATTAGGTATTCTTGGTAATGTTGGGAATGAGGAATTTAACAACGAATTATCTATTCTTCAATTTGCGGATGATACTTTGTTATTTTCTTCTCATCTGCCGGAGCATATTATTACTCTTAAATTTATACTTTACTGTTTTGAGATGTTATCTGGTTTAAGAATTAACTTTAATAAAAGCGCAGTGATGGTAATTAATGACTTTAACAATATTGAGTCATTAGTGGCTAGCACTTTGAACTGTTCGACTATGAAATTTCCTTTTGACTATTTAGGGTTTAAGATTAGACCGTCAAAGCTTAAAAAGGAAGACTGGATAGTCATCATTGATAAGATTAGTAATAGACTTTCTAATTGGAATAATAGATTCTTATCTAGAGCAGGAAGATTAGTTCTAGTTAACTCGGTTCTATCAGCTATTCCCTCCTATTGGATGACTGTTCATCGTTTTCCCAAATGGGTCATCGAGAAAATTGATAGGATTAGATGTAACTTTCTTTGGAATGGTGATTCTAGTTGTAGTAGTTGTAAATGTCTAGTTAACTGGGAAATTTGTTGTAAATCTAAGATAGAAGGGGGTTTGGGAATTATAAATCTATATAATTTTAACTCGACTTTACTTGCTAAATGGTTATGGAAATATAGATGTCCAGAAGTGAAGTCTTCTTGGAAGTCTATTGTTTCCAAATCTTATTATTCAAGAGGAGAGTTTTTTATAAGTAATGGTGGCAGTTGGGATAACAGATTATCTCATTTTTGGAAATCCGTTTTGATTTGTTTTGGTTTTTTTTAATATAGATTGTAAAGTGTTAGTTCATTCAGGAAACCTTACTTATTTTTGGCATGATGCTTGGATATCAAGAGTGCCTCTGAAAATTGAATTTAGTAAGCTCTTTAATATTAGTAGATTTAAAAATGCTTTAATCAAGGATGTTTACGTAGCTGAATTAGATCCTCCATGGCAATTCTCCTTTGATAATATTTTGGAGGAAGATTCATTAAGGCAATTGGCCTTACTTAAAGCCAAATTAGCACTTTACCATGTGGACAATAATAGCGATTATATTAGTTGGGGCATGGATAAGAGTTTAGTTTATACTGTAAATTCCATGTATAGATTTATTAATTTTTCTGGTATATCATTATATCCTTTTAAATTCATATGGAAAACAAACTCTACTCCAAAATCAAAGTTTCTAATGTGGTTGATCGTACATAAGAAGATTAATACGATCGAGTTATTAAAAAGGAAAAATGTTATATTAGATATAAAATGTTGTTTTTGTAATTCAGGGGAGGAGGACGTAGATCATTTATTTTTTTCCTGTGACTTTACCTGTTCTATTTTCAATATGATTATGAGGATTTTTAACTTTGATAGTTTTAATTCCCTTAATAATTGTTTGGATTATTGGAATAGTTATAGATTAAGATACAATTCCAGGAAGAGATATATATATTGGATTCTTTAGTATTGTTCATTAGTTGGTTCATTTGGGTTGAGAGGAACCAGAGAATCTTTCATTCAACCTTTGTAAATAAGGATAATTTAATCATTAATATAGTAAAATTTTGTTTGACTTGGATGTCC